>CM059599.1:380814425-382064425 GCA_030412105.1 Cyclura pinguis
AAATGGGATCTGGTGCCTGTGGGGTATTTAGTACATAGAATCATAGAGCTGGAAGAGACCACAATGGCCATCCAGCCTCTATTTGGCCATCCATCCTCTGTTTAAAAACCTCCAAAGAAGGTGACTCCACCATAATCCAAGGCAGCATATTCCACTGTCCGTCGGCTCTTACCTTCAGGAAGTTCTTCCTGATATTTAGGAGGACTCTCTTTTCCTGAAGTTTGAATCCATTGCTCTGTGTCCTAGTCTGTGGGGCAGCAGAAAACGAGCTCGTTCCATCGTCAACATGACATCCCTTCAAAGATTTAAACATGGCTATCATGTCCCATCTCAACCTTCTTTTTGTCAGGCTAAACATACCTAGCTCTCTAAACCGCTCCTCCTGGTGGACTGTGAAATCAAATAACAACAACAGTGACAACTCTAGAAGTGGGAATGTGAATAAATTCCCTGGCTTTTTCAGTATGGTTTTGCTGGATCGTGGTTATTTATGATCATGGTTATTTAACATATCATCTTGTCTCCAACAAAGGCCAGTCAATGTTAGCCTTCCTTCTTGGTTTGTTGCCAGTTTCTGATATTTGAAATGTGTCTTGCCTGTGAAGCTGGCAGTACCATTTAGTTATCATGGCTCAGAGCTGGGGATTAAGCTAGCCTCACAGATCTCGTGGTGGAACATTGGACAAGTTAATGGAAGGACAAGTTCTGGGACGTATGCAAATGTTTGTAACAGAGGGTTGATAGCATATGTGTGTCCAGATATGGCAAGTGGCTTCCCTGTTGTGGGGTGACAGTTCCATCCTAGGTTTTAATGGGAACCCCCTCAACAGCTTGTCCAGGTATTATGGGAGGTATCCAGGTGCTGAATTCTCTCCCCAGTGTAGGTTCAGCACCTGGCCAGCTCCCTTAACGCTATAAACCAGGCTGCTATTAAAACCAAAGATGGAGTTGCTTGCTGTCCAATAGTAATAGCTGAGCTTGTGTGTGAGGAGATGATGATGATGATGGTAGCAATAGTAATAGTAGTAGTAACAGCAACAACAACAAAAGCAATAGTACAACCATTGGAATGTGTGTTAAATTGGTGATATTTACTCAATTTTTTCATTTATTAGGATCAAATGCTTTTATTTTATAAATTCCAATGAGAAAGAAATAGGATGGAAGGAAAATATGGGGGGGGGAAGAGTAGGGGAGAAAGCGAGGAGGGTCTTTCTTTTTAATGTAGGTATTTTTATTTATGTAAAAGGGGAATGTTGGACTTATGTGAACATACATATGTCTCATTTCTGTGTGTGTGTATATATATGTGTGTATGTATGTGTGTATGTGTGTGTGTGTGTGTGTGTGTGTGTGTGTGTGTATGTATGTATGTATGTATATATATTGCCCAGGATTTTATTTTCTCATAGGTAATACTTGTTGGAAAGATTTGAGATCCTGTGTCTCTAACTCCTCAAACTGGCTTGTCCAGTACCTGTATCTTTTCCCCATATTCCCCGCTCCAATCTGTATTCAGAGTTATTAACGTACGGAGGTTGGGTTCCTGAAGGAATACACTGCCCTCTTCCCTGCTGCTAGGCCTCATCTCCATAGCAACCAGCCTATTCAGAGCTCTCTGGCTGAGAATTCTAAAGGCTCCTCCCTAAACTGCAAACCCCACGATTCCATAGAATCTTCCCAGGCAGCCAATCATATGAGGTCTTCGCCTGACTCAGCCAATTATTTGAGGTCTTCGCTTACCTGTCACAGACAAACAAACAAACTTTGACTTTTTATATATTAGTAGATAGTACAACCATTGGCTACCCTTCATTGATTCCAGGGCTGACTCAAGATATTTTGCTGCCTGAGGATAATACGTCTTCCCCACATTGTATGTACAGAAGCTAAGTGGATTTGGAAATGAATTGTAATTAAATATTGGTGATGATGTCCATTTAAGCTGAAGGCAGCAAGCTAGATGAGAAAGCATGTAGTAGGTCACAGGGTAGATGGTGCTTTTTCCTATAGCAACTTTCCTTTGCTTCCTGCCCCTCAGTATCCTCCCTGAGACAATTACTTCACTCTGCCTAATGGTAGGGCCAGTCCTAATAATAATAAATGAGTAACGTTTGCTGGCTCATCATGGCAATCTCTGCATAAGTTGACAAGAAGTGACTGTGCCATTCTGCCTAATAGTCGACATGCACATTATGCATAAGCTCTGGTACTAAAAATTATGAGCTGTCTCTGGTTAGTAAGAGACTACTGGAACATAAGTTGCCTGATTTCATGTGTTTTAGAAGCCTGGGGCTGTCTTGAAACGAGGCCAGTTCTGAGCTTGGTTGAAATATAAATGCTGCAGATAATTGGTGTGGGGCTTAAAGTAGATCCCATGGTGTTTCTCTCCCTCTCCCCCACCTTCTCTCACTCTCCATGCTGAGGAGAGCTTAATTTATCATTAACAAGGAAACCATTATTGTTCACAATAGTGCCAAACGCTCCCTAATACTGGCTTAATAGCAAGCTGTGGTGTTATCAGCCAGCGTAAAGGGCAGCTATGCACAATTCAGTCTTGCAAGAGCTCCCTATCAGGCTACAGAGATAATGTGGATTTTTCTTTTCTGTGGGGTGGAGAGAAGTCTTGCTTGTTCATTAATGCTCTCCCCCTCCACCACCCCATTGGGTGGTCTCATCTAAGAAGCCTGATCTGTGGGCTGTAGAGAAAAGGATTGTAGAAGGAGTCCTCCAGCTATAGAAAGATGAGCCTAGTTGAAATGCAAGGGGAGGGTGAACTTAAGAGCAGCTGGCAGAGTGGGAAGGGAAGAGGGATCTTGAAAAACTGGATGTTTTTGGCCCGAGATTCCTGTGAAATGTAGTAGTTACCAGGGGAGACAGCACAATGAATTTGCAGAGTAGCTTTCTCATCTTTTAAATGCCTGCAAGCAAACACCACCTTCCCCACCCCTAGACTAAATATATCTCGATCTTTCAATCTGTTTTCCATAGTACTTGCTTGTTTCTTCAAGATGCAACATCTTCCTCCTCGGAAGTTGGGGGGGGGGATATGAAAGCATTGCTTCTCCAAATAAGAATTCTGCCCCCCATTCCATGAAATTCTCCTTCAATGCCCAAATTTATAGCATTGCAGTAACTCAAAACTTCAGTTGAGCATTTAGAAATGCAGTTTAGGCATCCCAAGAAAAGGTGCAGACAGAGTTAACATGGCAGATTTTCAGTGTTTCACTCTCTGCAGTGCTTTACGTTTGGGGCAAATTTGAAGGAAGGAGCAGAATTCTTATTTAGGGGGCACAGCCCTCCTCCTCCTCCCGTAGTTATATCTCTAATCCTCAGTAGGATTGTTGGAAGGGTGAGAAAGAAGGAAAGGGATGCGGCATCTTCAGAAACTGAAGAGAAACTGGAATTTTCACAGTTAACATGTTTCCTCTCCCAGCTTGAAAAGCTGGCTGCAACTGGTCAAATCAGACTTCCCCTCTTTTTCCCAAAAGTCATTCGCAGGGGTCACAGGCAAGGCCCAAGCAGTCCAGTTTTATGCCCATAGTCAGTGTGGGGAGAATCTGGCTCCCAGTCCAGTTGGCCAAAGGGGGAGAAGAGGCAGACATGGGTCAGATTCCAGAAGCAGTCCATGGGAAAAATCATATATATTAAATATTTCTGAAAAGAGTATTCCTAGGAGACCAGATTACATTCTGATGGCTGTGTTCTAGTTCCGGTTCTTTTCCTGTTGGTTGATACAAGAGAGGGCTGAGATGGAAAATGGTAACTCTTTTCATTATTTATATGCAATGGCTGTTGATTAATCCCTCCTAGGATTTAGGCCACAATTTTTGCACTGCTCGATGTGTTAGACCAGTGCTGCTCAAAATAGTGCTCCGTGGACTGATGCTGCTCCACAAGCTGTTAGCTGCTGGTCCACAGCCCTTTCATATTACTACTACTACATCTTCTCTTCTGCTTCGTCCTCCTCCTCCTCTCGCTTCTCTCTATGGGTCAAGGTGAAGAACAGCAACAGATAAAACATATAACGCTAGTTAAGAGAGTATACAAAACTGTGACATATTAAGAACAATCAATTGGTGTTGTTGTGTGCCTTTAAGTACAACTTGTCGTGACTCCTAAGGCCAATCTATTACAGGGTGTTCTGAGAGTGTGTGATGAGCCCGAGCTCGCCCAGTGGGTTTCCACAGGTGATATGCTTTAAAATTTGTACTTTAAAAATCTGCTGAACTATCCCAAGTGGCCAAACTAACATAGGTTTTAAAGGGTAAGCTAAATAAAGATCTTTTTCACAGAATCATAGAGCTAGAAGAGACCAGAAGGGCCATCAAGTCCAAACCCCTATCATGAAGAAATACGCTATCAAAGCATTCCCGACAGACGGCCATCCAGCCTCTGTTTAAACACATCCAAAGAAAGAGACTCCACCACACTCCCAGGCAGTGTAGTCCAATGTTGAACTGCTCTTACTAACAAGATGTTCTTCATAATGTTAAGATGGAACCGCAATGAAGGGATTGCTCCGTCCTAGTCTCTGCAACAGAACACAGGCTTGGTCCATCTTCCATATGGCATCCCTGCAAATATTTAAACATGGCTATCATGTCCCCTCTTAACCTTCTCTTTTCCAGGCTAAACATACCCAGCTCCCTTAGGCACTCCTCCAAGGGCATGGTTTCCAGGCCTTTTACCATTTTGGTCGCCCTCCTCTGGACACATTCCAGCTCTGGACAGGATGTCAGTGGTGCCCAGAACTGGACACAGTACTCCAGGTGGGGTCTGACCAGATCAATCAAATGATGCAATAATTTGTGGATACGTTTACTATTAGTTTGCTAACATGGATCTGTAATGTTACAATAGTATTTTTCTGTCTTTTCTTATTTTCTTTCTTTCATTACAGTTTGGTGGGGGCAGGATCAGAGCCCTTTGGTATTAATAAGTTAGTGTTCTAGCAAGTTAGTGTTTAGTGTTTTTTAAGGAATTTTAGTCTATTTTATATAGTTTAGTCTATTTTAGGAGTTTTAGTTCATGTTTGCATTAAAAATGTCAGTTGGTGTTTATGTTCTTTTGTGTTAAAATTGATAAATAAGTATAAAGAAAATTGATAGTTTACAAATCATCTGGATAAGTCTGTGAGAAGAGGCTGTTTTTTACTGCTGTATTAAACTGAGACAGCATATCAACAACTTCCACAATCTGAGGGCGTTCAAAGAAAATGTCCTCTGGGTAACAGTTATCACTTTGGATGGCTGAAGTAAATGTCCTCAGTGGACCTGAATGTACAGGCAAATTATATGGGAGAAGGCAATATTATGGCTAACCTGGATCTGAACCACATCAGACTTTAAAGGTAGCAGCCAATACTTTAGATTTTGCCTGGAAATTCAATGGCAGCCAGTGGAGTGATTTTAATATTGGTGTTAACATCAGTGCTGTTAGATGTAACCAGTCTGGTTGCCTTGTTTTGAGGTAATTGAAGTTTCTGAACTTGGTAGAGAGGTAGCCCAATGTACAGTGTATTGCAGAAGTTCTGCCTTGAGGTTAACATCATGTGCGCTACCATCTTTAGGTCCTCCAACTCTAGGAAGTGATACAGCTGCTGTATCAGCCAAAGATGATAGTAAGCACTCCTGGCTGTCATATCTATCTTGGCTGCCATTTGGAGTGATGGATCCAGAAGCACCCCCAAGCTGCAAACACAGTCTTTAAGAAGAGTGTAAACCCATCCAAGACTGGTTGGGACACCACCAACCCCAGGTTAGCCCAATGTATAGCACGTTGTAGAAGTCCCAACACTATGATCACACTTCAATTGCTGGGAATCCATTCAAGGGAATCCTGGGATTTGTAGTTTAGGGAAGAGTACTTAGAATTCTCAACCAGAGAGTTCTAGTGACCCACCAGAATACAAATCTGTGGATTCCGTAGGAAGGAACCATGGCAGTTACAGTAGAATCATAGTCCTGTAGTTGTGTAGAGTGAAGGAGTCCCAAGAAAGAAAGAAACAAGTTTTAGTTAGTGAGATACAAATACTATGAAGCACAGCATAAGACACTAAAGTTTATGAACAGAACCAGCCCAATCTTTTGGTACAGTGAGGCGGCTGCCTCAGGCGGTAGAATTTGGATATCATGAGCAATAAGCAAATTGTCAATTATTTGTTCAGGATATTTCGGGGTTAAAGAAAAGGGGAGAGGTGCTTGCAGGGTTTCCTTTCTCCTATGTCAACATAAGTTGGCTGGCTTTGGGTGGAGTGCATCATTAGTTGAGCGAGTGCTATTCTGCCTCAGGCAGTAAAATATTTTGGGCCAGCCCAATTTATGAGCCTTGTTATCCTGTTGCAATAGCATCAAAAGGCTGTTTCCTGGGGCTGGCAGCTGAAGCTTGCTCATCTCTCTGCGTGCGACTTGCAGAAATCACTGTGACTAAACGCTCCAAAGATAGTACTTTTTAAACAGCTAGCATACAATCCGATGCCAGCACAATCGCATCAGCTAAGGAATGGCTCTCAGCACTTTTTATTTTACACCGGAGGTTTTCCTATGACAGCAAGGGATGCATGTGCACAGCCATAGGTAGGAGACCAGTGAGGCATGTCGTGGAAGCAGAATTAATAATTTGCTGTTATCCAGGTCAGCAACTGTAGTCCCCTTATCTGGCAAGATTATCTACCAAGATAATCTGTGCATGCCCTCTATGCAAGGGGCACACCATGGGGTCAAAACACACAAGAGGAATAATCATGCCCTCAGCAGGAATTCCTCTACAGCAGCAGTTGTCAGACTTGCAAGGCAGTCGTCCGGAGAAGAAGATCCAGGAAGCAAAAGAGGCCAGAACACTTGGACCTGTCACACTTGTGCAGAAAAGGGTAATCGGAAGGGGTCCAATTTGTGGTTAATCTGGCTGGAGGATTCTGGGTTTGTAGTCCAAAGCCTTTCCAAGCTGTGCTTCTCTGGAATGCATTAAATTGCACCTGCAGAAATCACTGCTGCTAAGTATATTGAGTATCAGTGGGCATAGTTGTAAAACAGAGGTGCTACTTCTGTTTCAAGAGTTCTGTTACCTACGGGAAATGTACTTGTATTGGTTCTCGTGCCTGTGGTCCTGCGGTAGAGGAATTCTAGTTGAGAGTATGGTAATTCTCTGCATAGTTTGACCCCAAGGTATGCCCCCTGCACAGAGGACATGCACAGATTATCCAGGGAGATAATCTTGGCTCACTCTGCAATGACAGGGTGAGCCCCTACATCTCTCAAAATAGTGCCATCTGTTTTATTATGTTATTAATCTTACACAGAAGTTGGAAAGGAACACAAGGTCCATCTAGTCCAGAGCTTTCCAAACTTTTCTTGTTGGTGACACATTTTTTTTTGACACGCATCATTTCGTGACACAGTAATTCAGTTTTACCAGAGGTTAAACTAACCCCTTATAAGAGATACATAAATTGTAATAATAAAATGTACGGGGACACAACATATCTCATGAAAACCTTTCATATATTTTAAAAAATATATGATTTATAAATAATAACATACATTTCCGAGGTTGTAGGTGACATACGTACACACTACAGGTGACATACTAACGTGTCACGGCACACCGTTTGGAAAGTCCTGATCTAGTCCAGTACATGAATCTACATCTGAAGTAGCTTTAGAGATGGCCATCTTACCCCTGCTTTAAAAACCTCTAGTGAAGAAGGTCCACCATCCTTTAAGACAATATATTCCACTATCAAATAGCTCTTAATATCACTAATATTTAGTTGGAATCTCCTTTCTCTTAATTTGAACTCAGCTTCCAAGGATTATTAGGGTGCCATACTCACTTTTCATCCATTTCTTACGCTGAGGGTGGAATCTTGATAGTCCCAACTAGATTGGACCCATTGTTGAATGGTGAGTGAACGCATAGATAAATCCTCTTGATCCAGTGGATCTACTCTAATCAGGACTAACAACAGGATATAGACCAAAAGCTCTCCGGGAGATTATGCTGAGAGATGATGGCTGACCATAACCGTGATAGTACGGTAACACTGTGTGGCTTGTGAAAATATAGAAGGTATTTGTCATGGCTCAGGTTTTTAAAAGGAGAGAGGTTTCCTTGAGAATCAAATACATATACACCTGATTTCTTTATTTTTATAATTTTTGCTCCTGATGAGAGTGAAAAGAGTAATTGGTGCAGTAGAAGCATCCTTACTTGGATGAGGGAATAGAGGGCATTCTTATCAAATTTGGACATGATACTGAATTAGGAGGTATAGCTAACACCCCAGAGGACAGGATCAGAGTTCAATATGATCTTAACAGATTAGAGAGCTGGGCCAAAACTAACAAAATGAATTTCAAGAAGGAGAAGTGTAAGGTACTACACTTTGAAATGCACCGATATAAGATGGATAACACCTGGCTTGACCACACTCCATGTGAAAAGGATCTAGGAGTCTTAGACCACAAGCCAAACATCAGTCAGCAGTGTGATGTGGAAGCTAAAAAAGACAATGCAATTCTGCATCAATGGGACTATAGTGTCTAGGTCAAGAGAAGTGATAGTACCACTGTATTCTGCTTTGATCAGACCCACCTGGAATACTGTGTCCAATTCTGGGCCCAACAATTCAGGAAGGATATTGACGAGCTGGAATGTGTCCAGAGGAGGGGGACTAAAATGGTAAAAGGTCTGTGAGGAGCGGATTTGGGAGCTGAGTATGTTCAGCCTGGGGAAGAGTGTCATGAAAGGTTGAACAAAACCTGTAGTCCAAAGAAAATACTTTGTGATGTAAATTGTCAAGTGCACCTATGAAAAGCCATGTGACTCTGGCTGAGTCATGCTGAGTCATGTTGATGGGCAATCAGGGGAGAAAGTTGCATCAGATATGGGGAGAATGCAAAGGTAGGCCAGGATTGCATCAGCTATGTGGCTGTATAAATGTAGCCAGGTACTAGTCAACATTGCACACGGTGCCTGAACATGTATGCCAGAGGCTCTGCCAGAAAGAGCAAGCTGAGGAATACTGGAACGCCTTCTGGACATTCTTGTAAATATGTGTATATTGTAACTCAAGAATAAACTGACTCCTTGATGGAAGATAACAAGTGGCGTGAGTGAGTTTTTCCTAGCTACAGTGCATTGCTGCTAAAATAACCTCTGCTGGGCACGCTTACGTAGCTGTGCGACCAATCTCTGCTATATTTGGGCTTTTTGTACACTCAACTCTGGTACAGCTTTTTGGCCAGAGCTCAGTGATCGGGAGGGAACTCCTGTTGTGGTTTTGCGTAGCTCCCAGCATCCCCAACCCTCCCGGTGACAAAGAGAAGGTTAAGAAGCAATATGATAGCTATGTTTAAACATTTGAAGAGATGTCGTATGGCGAATGGAGGAAGCCTATTTTCTGTTGCTCAAGAGATTAAGATTGTTGGAACTGACAAGACTTACAACTTTAGTCATTATAGGGTTAATTGGTCTATTGGTGTTATAGAGGACCTTCACCTGCTACTGTTATTGGAAGCAGTTGTAAAGGCTCTGTAAGAGTAGCATTCTCTTAGTGAACATTCACTTCCTGATTTACTGTTGCTGCAGTTTGTAACATATCCTGCTTCATTGTGGTATTGTATTATATTTTGATATATTTTATATTTGTATTTTAACTTGCCAAACTTGCTCATGTTCTCCTTTAACCTTTTGTATATTAAGAACCCATATGCTATGTTTATCTTTTAGCTAGAATATATAAAAGACTATTTCTCTCCCTATTTTGTCTTCTGAATTTCCTTTTTATTTACAATAAAGATGTGGAGCAATGGCTTCAAACTTCAGGAGAAGAGATTCCATCAAACCATTAGGACAAACGTCCTGACAGGAAGAACAGTTCACTAGGAGCATGATGGAATGTCCTCCTTTGGAGGCTTTTAAACAGAGGCTGGATGGCCATATGTTGGGAATGTTATCATGGCGTATTTCTTCATGGCAGAATGAGGTTGGACTGGATGGCCCTTGTGGTCTCTTCCAGCTCTACAATTCTGTGATTCTTCTGCCACCTGTGAAGTAATGGTTTATCCTTCTCTACTAGTCATTGCTGAAGAATGTGTTGAAATATGTTTGCCTTATTTAACACATTTGCATCTGTAGTAACATATGCCAGACTTCCGTTGATTCATGAAATGTTTCTGTGTCACTTTTGTTGCTACTGGCTTGTGCTGAGCCTGCAGTAATTTGTGCAACATTTTTTTTCAAGTTGATGAAATGTTTCTATGTCTCTTAGGCCAGGCAAATTTTGTATAAGTGGTTTTAGTCAGTCTGCACATTTGTCTTCACCTGAAATTCAACCATAATATAAGATTACTAGACACCACTGCAAGATCTAGTTCTGAATTCAGACCTTGGAAAGGTTACTTTTTTTACCCTCCCAGCATGGGTAGAAGTGTGGATTCTAGGAGCTGTAGTTCAAAAAGTTACTTTTCCAAGAAAAAGAGATGCAAACTAGAATATTGCTTTGTTCTAAGTTGCAATGAATGCATCACTTTGTTCTAAGTTGCAATGAGTGCATCACTCTTCAGTGGGGGGTTTGATTCTCTGGAATTCGTCAGACTTTCTCCAATTACTTTCAAATGTTTTAATGAAGGCTTAGTGTTCTCTTTCTCTTAGTGTTCTCTTTCTCTTTCTGCTTTTTACTCAGCTTGTAAAGCTAAATGGATCGTGGAAGTGTAAGATAGTAAAGAAATAATGCCCATGGTGCTTTCCCTCTCCTATAGTTTTCTAAACACCCACACGGTACTTATTTTCAGTTTCTATCCCAGTAAATAATTGCGATTGATTTGATCGGGTATATTTGCCCAACTGCACAGAATCATCAGTGCTAAGCAATAGATATGTGGAGAGTATATGAGCATCCATGTGGAAAATACATGAATACAAATGTACTGGTAGTTAGACAGTTATTTATTTTGTGGGTGTGGGTGTCTTCAAGTCACCTGTCAACTTATGGCAACCCCATGAATTTCACAGGGTTTTCTTAGGCAAAGAATACTCAGAGATGATCTTCCCAGTTCCTTACTCTGAAATACAGTAGCCCCTTCACATTCATGAGGGTTATGGGCACAGAACCCATGCCAAAGTGGAAAAACTGCGAATAACTCCCTTTGCGTGATTCCCCTCCGGAGCTTCCCCCCTCCCACTCCTTTGCCTCTGCTCTGGCATTGGACTGGGGAGAAAAAAAGACAACCTAAAAGGCTTACTGCTACTCTCCCCTCAGACAGAGAAGAGAGGAGTTCTGGAGTGCTAACTACTTCCAGTGGCCATCCTGAGAAAGGAGCACTTGACCAATCAGCAGCCAGTACATAATAGAATGTGCAGCCACATGGCTGAAGACCACAACCTCAGCAGTGGGAGGAGGGCTTTGCTCACCCAAAGGAAAAAAAAAACTTCCATTGTAAACACAAGCCTTGCAAGCCTGGAGTGAAGAATGCAAGGGTTGGGTGGAGGAAAATGGAGGGAGGCAAGCATGTACCTTGTGAATAATCAAATTTGCAAAGGTGAAGCCTGCAAATGTGGAGGGAGGACTGTATAGCCTACAGCAACTTGTATTTGTAGATGATCTCCTATCTCAGTACTAACTGGGGATGACTCTGCTTAGCTTCCACTTTAACTGGTGCTGTTCCATCTTGTGAAATCCTGGGATCTGCAATTCAAGGGGAGAGGGCATTTTTAATTCTCACCCAGAGAGCTATAGCATCCTCCTTCAAATGCAGACACTAGTATTGCAAGAGACATAGCTATGGCTGTTAATGTGGAATCATAGCGCTGCATTAGTACAGTCTGAAAGGGCCCAGATGTGGAAATAAATTTACTGCTGCTTTTGAAAAAAATGAATTAATTAAAAAAAAAGACTAAATAGTGTAGGGCAAGGGCAATGAATTAGTGCTTCCAGAGGCTTCCAGGAATAGCAATTTGATTCCCTCCTCCCCTTTTTTTGGCGACATAGCAATGGGGAGATTGGGGTGATGGTGGCTCCTCTTAGCTGGACATCAAGCCTGTCTCAGTGCAGATGTTTGAAGCTGGACCAACAGTGAGAGAGCTCACAGAAGGGGGCATGTTTTAGGATCTGCTCCAAAGCCCCTAGGGAGCCAGCATGCTCTTGTGGTTTGAGCATTGAGCTACGGCTCTGGAGACCGAGGTTCATATCCCTGCTCAGCCATGGAAACTGACTGGGTGACCTTGGACGGGTCTCTCAGCCTCAGAGGAAAGCAAAGGCAAATCCCCCTCTGAACAAATTTTGCAAAGAAAATCCCAGGGTAGGTGTACCATGTGAGGAAAGGTTGGACATGACCTTTAGTCCAATAAAATACATATGATGTACATTGTGGATTGCACCTGGGCATAACAGTGCATGAGGTAATCCCATGTGACTCTAGCTGAGTCATTGTGATATGTAACCAGAGCAGAGGGTTGCATCAGACATGGGAAATGCAAAGTTGGCTGGATGTTGCATCAGCACTGTCCTCACGATTGCCTGATTGTGTTGGCCGGAGGCTATGCCCAAAAGAGGCTATGCCAGCTGTGTGCAGAAGGAATGCTGAGCTTCTGTTTGGAGGATCTGCGAATCCTGTAAATACGTACTTACTGTAACAGAAGATTAAATACCTCCAAGTTGGAAGATAACATTGCGTGGGTGAGTTTTTGTGGCCAGAGTATTGCTGCTAGTTTAAACTCTGCTGTGCACACTTTGGAAGCTGTGTCAACCTACTCTGCTATATGTTGGTTTTTGATACACTTGACTCTGGTACAGCTTTTTGGCCAGAGCTCAGTGTCAGGAGGGAAGTGCTATTGCGGTTTTGCGTAGCTCCCATCATCCACCAACCCTCCACATACCATAGGATTGCTGTAAGTTAGAAATGGCCTGAAGGCGTTCAACGACAACTGCCAAAGCTCTAGTCTGATCCACAAACCCTAGCATCCCGTAGGATCTTGAAAGTGGAATAGTATAACAGTATAGTGCAGAAATGGCCAAGACAGTCCGTTCCACTGTGGAACAACTCTTATAGTTAGACAGAGAGAAGGAAAGAGATGGGGGTGTATTGAGAAGCTATCTTTTTCATGATTAACCTTTCAGTGTTTCCTCACAGGTTCATCTTTCTTTTTGCTTATCACAAACAGAACAGAACAAATGCACTAGTCAGGGAAATAAGAAATAGCTGCATAATGCTTTTTGACTGGTGGCCTTTGGGGCCTTCTGTCTGGAATTACATCAGATCAGACTGTTTGTCCATCTCACTCTTCGTTATCCACTCTGACAACAGCTGTACAGGAGGTCATTCCTATCACCTGTTCCCTGAGTCTCTTAGCCTGTAACAAGGATCTATAAATGTCTATTATAAGTAATGTTCAGTCGTAGACAATCCAGAACCAAAACAAGGTAATGCAGTAATTTCCAGTAGTGAATATCACAGTTGTGATTGAATGCAGTGTAGTTATTATATTGACTGTCCTTTAATACCTGTCGTCAAATAAAATGCTAGTGGCAGAACCCAGTTTCACCAGGGTTAAAAATCCTGTAATTCCCCACCTGGCACTTATTTTCTTTCTTTGTCTCTTTCCTTCACTCTACCTACTTTTTTACTTTTCACATTTTATTTCTTTCTGTCCATTCTCGCCTGTAGGCAGTAGGAATCCATTTCTCTCCCTCCTTGCACCTCCTCTTTCCCATCTTCTCTCTCTCTTTCTCTCCTGAAAGAGTCATTGAACCTCTTTTTAAAGACCTCCAAGGATGGAGAGAGTCTACCGTCCTCCAAGGCCGTTTCTGCCCTACCCTGTTCTAGTGCTATCATTCCACTTCCAACATACTGTGGAATTCTGGGGCTTGTAGTTTACTGAGGCCAAAGCGCTCTCTGGCTCAGGATTCTAAAGGCCCCTTCCCAAACTGCAAACCCCAGCGTCCCGTAGGATCTTGAAAGTGGAATAATATAACAGTTTAGTGCAGAAATGGCTCAAGACAGTCCATTCCACTGTGGAACAACTCTTACAGTTAGAGAGAGAGAGAAAAAAAAGCTCTTCCTAATGTTTAGTTGGAATCTGTTTTCTTGCGATATGAATACAATGAAGACTATCTCTACAGAGGAAATAGTGACTGTGTTCCATCTGATCAAATGGCATAAAAGTTTCTAACCTTTGCAGCGGGGGACCACATGGAAAGAACTGAGCTCCAGCACCTTTAAGGACTGTGCAAAAGTGGGAATTTCAGCAAATGCAGCTTTTTTTGCCTCAGTAGGAAAAGACACATATCCCCATCCTCCCCTTTGATACAAGCATGCAAGATGCTGGAGCGTTTTCCTGTATTAGCCTCCCCTACAAGCTTGTGTGGAATCTTTCTCCCTCTTTGCTTTCTTTCTCTCCTCCTCCTTTGTTTGCTTTTGTTTTACCTGAGTAAAATTTCTGCCGGCAGTCATGCAGTGCGAATTGAGTCATCAGCCCTCTGCAACACAGCAGGTACTCAGTGTATTATATGAGACAGAAGTCCCCCAATAAACGTGGATATGAAGCAGTTATATTCGCATTTAAACTGGGGCCATTTCCACACTACATTGTTACATGCCCTTTGTGTGTGTTCATACATATATATTTTAGATTGCATGCCTTTGGCAGGGCCTAATGTGACCTTGATCCCCTTGTCATATCAGGAAGGTTATATCAACAGCATGGACTGGTGTGAGCCCACATTAATACTGGTTCTACACTGAAATTTCCAAAATAAAGATTGGGCTAGAGCTTCAGTACGTTTGGGTCCCTTGCGCTGTTGCAAAGGCTTGACCAAGCCTAACCAAGTCTTTGGTTTTGGGCAAAAATCCTTCAATGTAACGCCTTCCAAGTGTTGTTGTTGTTATTATTATTGTTGTTGTTTATATAGAGCCATCCATGTACATGGCACTTCAGAACAACCAAAATCAATGGGCCCTGCCAAAGGCATGCAATCTAAAATATATATGTATGAACACACACAAAGGGCACTGTAACAATGTAGTGCGGAAGTGGCCCCAGTTTAAATGCGAATATAACTGTATCAGAAATGATGGAAGCTTTTAAAAAGACAAAGACAGGGAAGGCTCCGGGTATGGATGGCCTTTCCACAGTATATTATAAAAACTTAGAAGAACAGTTATACTTGCCATCTCAACAAATGATGAATTCAGTCATTCATTGTATTGATATACAGGGAAGATACCAGATAGTTAGATCAATGCAAACAGAACTTTGATACTGAAAGAAGAAAGAGGCACGACTGATAATGAAAATTAAAGGCTGATTTCTTTTCTGAGTAATGGTTATAAGATTTTTACATTAATTCTGGAAGAAAGAATGAAGAAAATCCTTAAAGTAATAATACGTGAAGACCAGTATGGATTTTTACCTAAAAGACAGATGAAGGATAATACAAGATGTGTGACAGATATATTATAATACTTAGAGGCTCTAATGAAAAACAGACGATTTTACATTTTTTGGATGTTGAAAAGGCCTTTGACAGTGTGTCTTGGTCATTCATGATGGAAGTACAGTCAGCCCTCCACATTTGCGGGTTTCACTTTTGCGGATTTGATTATTCATGGATTATTTGCTGTCACCTCTGCTACGTCCCCGTGCCATTTTTAACAGGGACCTATTAAAAATGGTGTGGGGCAGCAGTGGAGGTGGCAGTGAGCCCCACCAGCCATCCACTTCTGCCTTGTGAAGGAACCTTGATGTCTCAAAGGAATCCATGATGGGTTGAATAGAGTGATCATACTTTTTTGTGTGTTAAATATGGTTTGGGAGGGCCTAGAGTTATTCACAGTTTTTCCACTTTCACGGGGGTCCTGTGCTCCTAACCCTAGCGAATGTGGAGGGATTACTTTATTGAAGATGATGAATTTTGGACGTAACTTCATCACATGGATTCAAGTTATTTACTCTTGGCAGAAGTACAGATTTTAATTAATGGGGATAAAACAAATTATTGTGATACACAGAAAAGTTTGCCCTCTCCCACCTCTGCTTTCTATATTGATTTTGGAAGTTCTCAATAGAGCAATCAGTCAAGAAGCAAAGGTTAAAGGCATGGCAATAAGTAAGCAGGCTCCAAATAAACAGTAGATGCTGATGACTGAGATCGTTTCCACACCTTACCTGATCCGTTGTCCTCCTGTCGTGATCCCAGCAGCACCTTTGCCAGGATAGAAACGCTCCCTTCCGCACCCACCCAGCTCCCTGTGAAAGGGAGAGTGAGCAACATGCACCTGCCTTCAACAGCACGGCCAGGCTCTTTCCCATGCTGCACTGTGGAAGGAAGCGTCACCATCACATTTCCTGCCCTTCCGCATGGCTGGGAAGGATGGAAGCATCACATGATCGTGGGTGCTTAATGGATTTATTCTGTTAAGTGAATATCCTGTGATTGTGGTGGGCGGGGATGGGATGGCAGTGGGACCGCTGCCCATGATGTCATGCAAAAGCACAACTCGTGGACCACTGCCATCCCATCCCCATAGTGGGAATAGCCCTATTGTGCAGAAATGGCCTTAGTGTTTTTTTTTGTTTTGTTTTTGTTTTTGCAGGCACCATTGGACTGTACTGAGTTTTTACTTGAGATATTAAATGATTGTGGGGAATTGGCTGGATTGCAAATGAATAAAGATAACACAGTTATATTGACCAAAAATATGACACAAGGGACATTGAATAAATTGCAGAAATATTGGGAGAAGGTTATAGTAGATTTGAGACACTGATGGGAGGCATTTTCAATTTAGGTATTTGTTAATGGTCTGAACTAATATAGCAGGAATTTATATTGGTACAAGTATTATAGTAGCATAAGTATAAAAGTATGTATTCTTATTACATAATTAACATATTGTTTACTTTCTAAGAAATTTGTTTAGTATTTCACAAATAACCATTCTCTCATGGGGCTGGAAGTATTGTGTATATGGCTGTCTGACCTCCCTTTCTCAGTTCTGGTTTTGTCATTGTCTTTATTAAATAAGTAGATTAGTTTCCTTTAGGAAGTTTGTTTTTTAGGTTATTTAGGTATGTTGTCTGCCCGTTTACTTTATGTGTTGTTTTATGTACCTAAATTCTATGCTTAATTAGAAAAAAATTGAAAAACCCTCAAATCCAACCTTTCTGGACAAAAGAGGAATATGTTATTACCTTGTATACTAATGGATGGCCTGTGCTATGTAATCGGGGTATGGTGATTTAAAATACTGTTTTAAAGTACCCAGACGTGTCTAAATATAGACTCTGCAGTAAGGTAAAGTGACTCTCTTAAAACAGCAGCGTTTCCTCCCTTATACTGAGAGCAGCTCAACTAGAACAGAATCAGATCTGTCAGTTCCACACCACTGCTTTCAGCAACAATGACAAAGCCACTGCTGGGCTAGAAGCAAAATCCACATCAATCATAATTCTGCGTTGCAGCGCATTGCCGTACACTTGGGTAATACAACTCCCGTCTGAGCTATGTGTTTATCGCTATGTACAGCCCAGCTGCTCACAAGATGTCGGCTGTAACGTTGTGGTTCAGCGTTGCAAGTTTGATTTTGTTTGCTAGGAAGTAAAGGAAGATTAGGTGCAGAGACAGTTTTGTAATATAATATGGACGGGTCCCAAAAGGCAGAACTATACTTTCCAAAGAACAAGGGTTTCCAAAACGCTGTTCTGTGAGAAACCCTCCCAGTCCCCTGCCCTTGAGCTTTATAGTTCCACTCACCCTGTTCTTTGCATTACTGCAGTGCATATTCTCCTTACCTTCACTCCGTATCAGGGTCGGCCCTATCGTTAGGAAAATAAAGCATTCTCCAAGCGGCAGATTCCAGAAAATGCCAGCAAGGTTGTATGCCCTGCTTACTTTAAATTATTCTGTAGTCCTTAGGCCCAGTGGTGGATGGTATCCCATTATGAATGCTGAAGAAAGATTCAGTTGCCATTCCAGTTTGTTTTTATATATGGAAATGGAAGAGAGTGACATTTGGTTTTTGTACATGGAAATGGAAGAGAGTGACATTTGGTTTTCTATTTTAATTTCTGGCCCCTCTTCCCAGCAGCAAAATGTCTTGTGTTGGCTCTGACCAAATTCAGGTGTTGGTGTGGTACGAGGAGCAAAATGTGTCTCATAAGAGCATCATCAGGACAAACCATAAACTGGATGAGACATTAAGGGAGAGAAAGGGGAATACCACATGGGGCAGCCATTTGGGATGGCAGGATTTCATTCTTCGGAACATATTGTTTCTGTATTTTATGGACCTTCTAGTCCCAGTTAAAACAGGGGCAGTGAAAGTGTGACCCTGGGGTAACGTGCAGCCCCCAAGGTGGTTTTTGTGGCCCTCAGTGCCTCCAGATTCCTCACACCATCCTTTTCTAATAAAACAACAGTCTGATTTGCTTGTTTTAGAAGTCTCCAGAGAGGTAGTTCATCCTTTAAATAAGTGATGGGGCTCCCTGCATACTTTAATATCACAGTAGGCAAAGTGCAGACCCCATTTTTGCTGCCCTTAAAGCCCCCCGCTGACCCACAAATCTGTCAACTCATCGTTAAAAAAAATAGACACAGTTTTCAGACACTTTTCAACCCTAGCCGTGAAGAAAACCACAGAAGAATGCAAAACACTGCTACCCTACACAGAAAGCTTCCCAGCACCCCTCAACACCCCTAATTACCTCTATTTCTCATCAGAGTCTTTCTCAAAATGGGAGCAGTGACACAGTATCACGTCACTTCAGGTCACTATTTTGGGAAGGATTCCAGTGAAGATGCTGTTTGGGAGCATTGTCAGATGTGGCTTATCAAGGGGGGGGGAAGATTGGCTACTGACACCTGCACAGTTGTCTATGTGTCATTTGATTATACCCCTGCCCACTTCAAATTTTTGGTGATTTTTCTGTTTGGTTGGTTGACTTTTTAAATTATTTGGGAGTACCCGTGGCCTCTCACAGGTCACACAGGTAGAACAGTGGCCTTCGGATTTGTTGCATTTGCCCATCCCTATTTTAAAGCATGTCATCCTGTGACATAAACTGCTGTTTAAGGCTAACCACTTTTACAGTGTGAAACAGATATAATGAGGTTCTGGAGAGAATCATAGAATCGTAGAAATGTAGAGTTGGAAGAGACCACACGGGCCATCCAGTCCAACCCCTGCCATGCAAGAACACCCTCAAAGCACTCCCGACAGATGGCCATCCAGCCTCTGCTTGAAAACCTCCAAGGAAGGAGACTCCACCACACTCCGAGGCAGCATATTCCACTGCCGGACAGCCCTGACCGTCAGGAAGTTCTTCCTGAGGTTCAGGTGAAATCTCCTTTCCTGCAGCTTGAATCCATTGCTCCTTGTCCTGGTCTCTGTAGCCGCAGAAAACAAGCCCTCTCGCTCCTGTACATGGCATCCTTCAAATATTTAAACATGGCTATCATGTCCCGTCTTAACCTTCTCTTCTGCAGACTAAACATACCCAGCTCTCTAAGTCTATCCTGATAGGGCATGGCTTCCAGGCCCCTCACCATCTTGGTCGCCCTCCTCTGGACCTGCTCCAACCTGACCATGTCCTTCTTGAATTGGGGTGCCCAGAACTGGACACAGTACTCAAGATGAGGTCTAACCAAAGCAGAGTAGAGTGGTACCAGTACCTCCCTCGATCTAGACGCCATACTCCTATTGATGCAGCCGAGAATTGCGTTGGCTTTCTTGGCTGCCGCATCACACTGCTGACTCATGTTCAGCTTGTGGTCTATTAAGACTCCTAGATCCCTTTCACACGTACTGCTATCCAACCACGTGTCCCCCATGCTATATTTCTGTATTCCATTTTTTCTACCTAAGTGTAGGACCTTACACTTCTCTCTGTTGAATTGCATTTTGTTAGCCTTGGCCCAGCTCTCCTATCTGTCCAGGTCATTTTGAATTTTGATCCTGTCCTCTGGCGTATTAGCAACCCCTCCCAATTTGGTGTCATCTGCAAATTTGATCAGCATGCCCTCTATTCCTTCATCCAAGTCATTGATGAAGATATTGAACAGCACTGGGCCCAGGACAGAACCCTGTGGCACCCCGCTAGTCACTTCTCTCCAGGATGAAAAGCAGCCATTGGTGAGCACCCTTTGGGAACGGTCAGTCAACCAGTTACAGATCCACCTGACAGTAGCCCTGTCCAGCCCACATTTTACTAGCTTCTGGAGAGAGGGGGCATAGACATCATGGATTCCTAAGGTATAGAACATTGTCAGTCTGTGCCAGATATAATAATTATTTAAAGTTCCTCAGCTTTAAAAATAGGCAGTCAAGTGGACTGAGTCTGTCGCCATTTCTGCTCTGTTAGAGTGCTGTTATTCCACTTTCAACATCCTGTGGAGTCCTGGGCTTTGTAGTTCATTGAACCACGGAGTTGCTCTAGCTGGGAATTCTAAATACCCCTTGCTAAAAACTATGGCTCCCAGGATTCCACAGGATGTTGCCAGGTGTCATGCCCTGCCTTGGAGACCCTGACACTGAGGAGGGGGGATTCTGAATCTGAGGCTAAAGTTTCCCCAGAAGTTTGCTCGGTGGAAAATAACAGCCAACAGAAGAGGCCTGAGCAGGGGGAACAAGTATCAGAAGACGACGCACCACAGACTCTTACCTTGTGGGAGAGACGATGTCAGAAAGAAGGTCTCAGGCGTTTAAATAACAAACAGGCTTTAATAAGGGGACATCTGTGACAACATCATTAGAGTATAAAAGGCAAACAGCTGGCCCACCTCTTCCCTGGGTGGACAACTGATCATCTCTGTGGTTGAAACCCTGTGCTGTGTTTTCCTGAATCCCAACTCTCTTGGACCACAGCTTGTTTGATGCTGATTTGGATTTGCCTTTGTGGATTTGTTTGCCTTGGAACTTGCATTCTTGACCTGAACTTTGTTTGGACCACTCCCGTTCTCACCTCTATGAGTAAGTTCTGCCGTGCTGGTGTGTTAATTGGTTGCCTGGTCTGCCTGGGACACGACACCATGGCAGATAAAAGTAGGAAATAGTGCTACAATTGTGAATGAGCGTCATAACAACTTTAGATAGCCAACAGTAGCTATGAGGTAGCCTGAGATATGTAACTGGATGTTTGTCGGTAATCAGTTTTTCAGGGGTGTGGTGAGATGATCTCTTGTGGAATGGCAGGAAAGGGTTTAAAAAAAGAAGGCTGTCACAGGATTGCTTGTTTGTTTGTTTGGTAAATAAAGCTTATACCTTGGTGCTTTCTGCCAATATACCACTGTTGTTTAAATTTGTCCAGAGGTGGGTGTTTTTTTAATGCAAGAATATTGTGGGTTTTTTTTTTTTAAATGATCTCAGTAGGTTCTTGGAATCCCTTCTCCTCCTGTAATCTGTTTGGTTTACCTCTCTGTAAATATAATCTGCAGCCTTGTTTATTTGCTTCAAATAGAATTGTTCTGAACACAAGAAGTCCCTGAGGAAAAGGAAGAAAGAAGGGAATAGACCATTTTAATCATGAATAAAACATGAAACATAATGCTAACGCAGAGATTACATAAACTTTAGAAGCCGAAGAAGAATTACAGAATCTTTTGTTCACTGGCGGTGGAGTGGGGGAGTTTTTCTCCCCCTTTTTACCTTCAGTTGGAAGAGCTCTGTTCTTTGAACTCTGTTCTAATCATAGAAGGGAATTTAAAATCCTAAATTCAGATTGGGTTACTTACCCAAATATACTGTTGACTATCTCTCTTTTCAATGAGCGCTTTGCTGGTTCTTTGGTTTGAACAACAGCAACAAAAATTGTGCTTCTTTCACTGAATACTGTATTATGTTTCACACAGTGTTGGCAGTTTGTGTGCCTCATGACTTTCAGCGCAAAAAGATTCATCTGAAGCCGAACTTTCCCTTTCATCAGCAAACTGGGAATCTGTTTTATGGATGTCTTCAAAACAAGCAAAAAAGTGATTACTAGAAACTGTGTGGGACATGCTTAATACTGGTTGGGAGGAGAGATGTAGGTGATGTTCACAGAACAGTGACGTTTGGGGGAAACTTTCAAGCAGATCGGCCTGCTAGCTTGTTTTATCTTAAGGAAAGGGGAAAGGGCGGAGGAAGGAAGGATCCAGCAGCATCTCTAAAACTAAGGGCCTTTCTACTCTACACTGTTATAGTGCTATTATTCCACTTTCAACATCCTATGGAATCCTGGGCTTTGCAGTTTAGGGAGGGGCATTGAGAATTCTCAGCCAGAGAGCTCTTGGGCCTCAGTAAACTACAAACCTCAGAATTCCACAGGATGCTGAAAGTGGAATCATAGCACTCTAACGTTGTAGGGTGTGAAGGCCCTAAGTTATGTATTTTGTAGAATCATGGAACTGGAAGGGGTCCAAATGAGTCATCATGTCTAATCCCAGCCCCTACGGTGCAGGAACTCAAGCTAGATCATCCCCAGCAGGACGCTATCTGGTCTGTTTCTGAAGACCTCCAGAGAAAGAGACCAACCACTTCTCTAGGGCCATTTCCACACTACATTGTTGTAGTGCTATTATTCCACTTTCTACATCCTGTGGAATTCTAGGGTTTGTAGTTTACTGAGGCCAAAGAGCTCCCTGGCTAGGAATTCTAAATGCCCTTCCCTAAACTGCAAACCCCAGGATTCCACAGGATGTTGAAAGTGGAACAATAGCACTATACCAGTGTAGTGTGGAAATGGCCTAGGTAACTGGTTTTATTGCTGAACTGCTCTTACCATCAAGAAGTTCTTTCTAATGTCTAAAGCTTCTACTTTCATGGCCTCCAGACCATTTCATCAGATGCAAGTCCAGGAAAGCTTGTACTGAAATGGATCAGCTCCTCCTCTTCCCATTTTTCTTATTGTTTGGGAAGAAACATTCTCAGCATAGTCTTTATCTCAGACTCTTCCCTCTCTAGCATTGGACTCTGAAGCAAGTGGCAACAGAACTGAACTGTGGACAGTGTCAATTTTTCAGCAGGGCTTTCTTTTTTAGCGGCTTCCTTGTTGCAGAACAGCCTCCTGTTGGAGGCACAGTTGATGCTAATCCGGCCTTAGTTTTGGCACGAAGAATTGGCTTTCTAATAAAGCCTTTACAGTTCTAATGATTTTATCCAAATCTCGGCACATAGATGATTTCAAACTTCTTTTAAGTTATTAAATTATTTAATATGCATGTGTTATGCTCACTCGTCTGCACCTTTAAGTCAGCTGTCAAATTATGGTGACCCCATGAATTTCATAGAGTTTTCTTAGGCAAGGAATATTCAGAGGTGGTTTTGCCAGTTCCTTCCTCTGAGATATAGCCTACAGAACCTGGTATTTGTTGGAGGTCTCCCATCCAAGTACTAACCAGGCCTGACCCTGCTTAGCTTTCACGATCAGATGCGATCTGGTGCCTTTATGCTTTTAGGCTGTTGAAATCGTATTTTACTGAATAAACGGATGTTATTGGGGGCCTATCTGAAATATTACGATACAGTCGACCCTGTGTAACCATGGGTTCTGCACCCGTGGATTCAACAAACCATGGCTTGAAAACATTTGGAGAAAAACGCTTAAAAAATAAATGAGAGGAAGCACACATGTGTCTTTTGTGAGCATGTAGCTGCCCCCTCCTATCCGCTTGCCTTTTCCCTGAGCACCTGGAAGGCAGGCAGCACGCCCAGGCAAAATGCAAGCGAAGGTGGAGTGGGTGGGAAGGCAGGTATGTGCCTTCTCTGGGCGCATGGCTGCTCCCTCCCAATCACCTGGCTTTTGCCTGGGCTCCTGGAAGGAAGGCAGTGCACCCAAGCAAAATGGAAGCAAATGGTGGTGGTGGGGAGCACGCCTGTGCCTTCTCCAGGCGTGTGGCTGCTCGCTCCCAGTCACTTGCCTTTTGCCCAGGTGCATGGAAGGGAGGCAGTGCATCCGGGCAAAAGGCAAGTGAATAGGGGAGGGGGGAAGATCTGGAAGGGCATGAGAGGGGCAGTGATCATTCAGGCTCACTTGGTCTACTTCCTACTCTCTAGACTGCATTTAAAAGAGCCAAGGCCATTAGGTCTCCTGTCCCGGCCCTTATTCTTTGGAGAAAGAAGTAACTGGTTTTGCCAAGCCAACATCTTTCTGAACTTGTGTCTCTAGAGGCATATTATTCAGTCTGAACAGAGGAATGTTCGGAGGCAGAGAGAGGAAAAAACATCCCTCCCCAACTGTGCAAAAAAAGAAAAAAGACAACCCTATGTGCTTTTGGAATAGGAGTGAATCTTCTGTAACCATGAAGAAAATTAAATTTATTGGGCTGTCTGTGGGGGAGAAAAAAATGATGCACTTCTTGTTGCCAGGAAAATGTTTTCTGGAGGTGAAGGTGCAGTGGAGTGTAGGCTCCATTTATCCGTCAGAAGAGATCAGTTTGATGGAGCGATCTGCTCAAGGAAAGTTGGAAGAAGTGGAGCAACGTTGCCTTGCCAGCCAGTTGCCTTTATAGCTTCTGTAATATTTATGCCCCCCTTTTTTTCCTGTTAAACTGCAAGGTTTGCTGTTATGCCAAGGAGAATAAATATGCTCCTCTTATGATATCCTAGTCTCCTAGTCTCTTCTCTTTTACATTTTGAGATTCCAGTTGTTCCCCCAAATAAAAACAGCTGCTACCATCTTAGTGCAAGGTTATATGTGCATTTTCAAGGCATTAGAATCTGGAAAAATATAGATGCTCTTGGGGAACTGGTGTGTGTGTGTGTTTGAATCAGTCTAAAGATTCATGGATCACCTTCCTTCTGACCTACAACAGGGTGGCTTCATCAAATAATATCAGCTTTACCTTAAGATCAAGAAGTTAGTTCTCAGGAATGTGGAGGAAAAACATGCAGCCAGTTTCTTTTTAGGCTCAGCTATATGTTGTGAGGAAAACATGGTGTTCCCAATGCTGATTTTTCCTGAGTAAAGTTCACAGTGTGGAGGTTAGGAAGTAAAGTGGAAGAAGAAAGTTGAGGTATGGGAAAGGAATACTTAACTTTCCCCTTATCTATAGGTTCTCTTCTCCATATGACAAGAGGAATATTAATAATCTGCCTCCAGATGTAGAGAAAGACCTTATGCTTCATACTGTAGGAAAACTATTATAATACAGTTAATGTAGGGGAAGGAACCACTGGCCTGTGAAAGGTCTGTATCTGAGTGGGAGACCTCTGTGAGATGCCCCTTCCACTCTCTGAAGTCCCACCCAAAAAATCATAGAATCGTAGAGCTGGAAGAGACCCCAAATGCCATCCAATCCAACCCCTTACCATGCAGGAATACACAATCGGAGAGGTCCCAACAGATGGCCCTCCAGCCTCAGTTCCAAAGGAGACTCCACCACACTCCAAGACAGTGTATTCCACTGTCAGACTGCTTTTACTACTGGCAAATTCACCCTAACGTTTAGGTAGAATCTCTTTTCCTGGAATTTGAAGCTACTGATCTGCCCTACTCTCTGAAGCAGCAGAAAACACGCTTGCTCCATCTTCCCTATGACATCCCTTCCAATAACAAACATGGCTATCATGTCACCTCTTGACCTTCCTCTCTCCAGGATAAACATACTCAGCTCCCTAAGCTGCTCCTCGTAGGGCATTTCTTGCTTGCCTTTTATTATTTTGGTCTCCTTCCTTTGGACATGTTCCACCTTCTTAAAATTGGGGTGCCCAGAACTGGATATGTTATTACAGGTGGTGTCTGCCCAAAGCAAAGAGTGGTACTATTACGTCTGCCAACCTAGATGCTATACTTCTATTGATGCCACCTAGATCCCTTCCAAAAATTCCCACCCTTCTTTTATATCCACTTATGAAGAAAAGGATAGAACTATTTGCTTTAATGGCATGCGTAAAGCTAATTGTAGCTTTCAGAGTACCCTGAAGGGCTTGTGGGGAAAAAGAATATAAAACCAGAAGCTTGACTGTTAAACTAATGTTACTCACAGTGGTCGTCCATGGACTGGTGCTGGTCCAAGAACTCTGGTGAATGTCTAGGAAAGGAAGGAACAAATATAGCTGATGGGCATAAATAATTGTGCTGGTCCATGACACGCTGGGCAAAAATAATTGCCAGTCCTCCGTATCAGATTACCTGAGAAACACTGGCAATGTCAGAGGGGGCCAGTTGGAAATAGAGATAGAAACAGAGATTAGATAGGAATGAATTAAATATTGAGAAGGATGGTTGGAGATAAGACTGGTTAGGAGTAGAGAAATGGTCAGGCTGAGCATCATGGACAGAATCACAATAGAAACTGTGGTTTGATGGAAGCCGAGGATATGGAAAAAGTTTAGGGAACATGTTGCTTTGCACTTATTTACTTATTTCCATGTCTCATCTAATTTATTGATTTTTTTTCTTATCTCTCGTCTCGTGTTTAACTAAGGGTTTATATTGTGATGTCTATGGAGCCAATATAACTTAAGAGTTACACAATAAATCTTTCCTTTGTTAGTTTATACATCTTGATCTGGGTATATTTGCATTCAAAAAATAATTGAAGGAAATAAGTCATGCTTTCTAAACTGAATGTAACAATGAACACATCTGCTTGCCCAGTATAGTGGTCAGTGTGGGACTCTAAGGCAACCTTGGCCATTTCCGCACTAGCCTGTTAGAGCGCTATGATTCCACTTTCAACATCCTACGGAATCCTGGGGTTTGCAGTTTCGGGAGGGGCTAGCCGGCTCTAACGGGCTAGTGCGGAAATCACCCTTGTCATGGGGTTTTCCGGGGCTGAGAGAGTTTGACTTGCCCAAGGTCACCCAGTGGGTTTCCGTGGCTGTATGGGAATTTGAACTCGTCTCCAGAATCGTAGCTCAATGCTCAAACTACTATATCACACTGGCTCTCTCTGATTACATAGAAATATAATACAGGCCTGATGACAGCTCCTAATGTTTGCTTTCTGAAAAAATTAACGGTGGAGTTTGAAAGGATGAACAAACTATTTTACATTATATGTTACTGCCAACTGGATTGGAATAACGTGACTATTTGTCAAATTACTTTATTTATATTTATATTTATATTTTTATACATACATACATATACATATACATACATACATATACATATACATATACATATACATATACATATACATATATATATATATATATAAAAATTTTAATTGACTTTTCATCCAAAATAAAAATAGATTATTTGAGGTATTTACACATTAGTAATTATGTCATATTTGTACAATGTTTCTTCCATTTTTCTTTATCTGAGCAAATGATTATTATTGTACAAATTTGTCCTGGTCCACATCTCACCAAATTCCAAATTAGTAGTTGTATCCAGATATATCTTATCTTAACCTTAAACTTAATACGTTTCTTAACATACGCATTGTAAAATTGATCAATCTTATATACATTTATCTCTATTCATCTTTATCCACACAAATAATCGTTATTATACATCCCTTCTTTAATTCTCTTTGTCAAAGGCAAAATTAAAAGTTCTATCCAGATTTATCATATCTTATCCTTGTAATTAAGTATATTTCTTAATCTCACATTACATAATTTATCATTGTTATGTACGTTATATACATTTATCTCTATACCTCTTTAACCGTGGTTAAGATTGCTTCTGCTAAACCTCTGATTTATTTAATCCCACGTTCATTATTAAACGGTCATGTCATCACTCACACTGTTGTTTATAGTTGTCTGCTTAAATTTCTGTTCACCTCTGGAGAAATCGATTTATAGGACCCCAGCGCTCCTCTATCTTTTCATTTGTTTGTCCTCTGAGCCTTTGTGTCAAATTATCGGCTAATTTCATTTCATACAGGCTTTGAATCCAAAGTTCAATGTTTGGCGGCTCTTCTTTCTTCCAACATTTTGCGTATTCTATTCTGGCTAAAGTTATCATGTATAGCAGAATTTTGGAGTACTTTTTCTTTACAGTTTGGTTTAAAGTGTGTAACATGTTTAACAAATAGATCTCTGGATCTCCACCAAATTCAAATTGTAAAATTTCTTCTATCTTTTTATGTATATCATTCCAATTTTTTTTTGCTTTTGTACAGGTCCACCATAGGTGGAACGTCGTGCCCATTTCAGCATGACATTTCCAACATTTCCCTGTACCAGTATTATAAATTTTTTGAAGCTTTATTGGCGTCATATACCATCTGTTGAAAATCTTCAAATAGTTTTCTTTT
Source organism: Cyclura pinguis (assembly GCA_030412105.1). NCBI lineage: Eukaryota > Metazoa > Chordata > Lepidosauria > Squamata > Iguanidae > Cyclura > Cyclura pinguis. The sequence goes on from CM059599.1 coordinate 380,842,618, forward strand.
AAATTTTGGGCCACTGTAAATTTTTGCGTAAGCTTCCAACTTTCTTCCCAGTGTTCCAAATTTATTGAATGACCAACATTCTGTGCCCGTTTAATCTTTGCATGTTTGACTGTGTTGTCTTCTCTCTTATACATTAGGAGTGATTTATAAAGTTTGGCAATTGTATGGGGTGGATTTTCTCGCATGATTTTTATTGTTTCATGTTGGTCTCTCATGTGTCAAATTACTTTTTAATCTTTGTACTAGCGATAGTTTTAACCATATTTGATTTTAATTCAAGTTGTTCACTGTCTTGGGTCCCATATTGGGGGAAAGTTGGGATATAAATTCAATAAACAAGCAAATATGCCATATACTTGAAAAGTAGCAAAGGGATATCCATGAAAGATTGGTTAGCCAAGTCACTAGATAGTAAAGAACAAGTTATGTGAAGGAAAGATATGAAAAAAGAACAAGTTATATGAAGGAAAGATATGAAAAAAGAATTTATTTAGATGAGAGATGGGAGAAAAAATTAAGAAGTTATTAGATTCCAACCATATTGGTTTTTAAAGGAAGTTTTCCTATAAACATGAGGTATACATTTTTCTTTAATGTTCAGAAGTATCTGAACACTGTGTAATAGAGAAAAATGTGGAAAAATGGTTTTGCATTACATACGTGTGTGGGTGTCTGTGTGGATACACACACATACAACACATACACACTGCATCTTTGTATGAGAAACCTTTAAACCAATAATGATCTAGAAGTACAAGTTACAATAATAAAGTAAGCATATAACAAAATATAAAAATTAAGACATTCCGTGCAGTAAAATATGTCACTCCAATAAATTTTTAAAGAGCTAACGTCATCTCAGTTCAGTGGTCCATAAAACTTCTCTTCTTAAGTTCAGAGAAAACAAATGCATCTTAAGAAATCTTCTAAAAGAGAGGGGGGACAAAGTGGCCCCTGGACCCCACTTTTGTGGCCCCTAAAGACCCAACCAGTCCTCCAAAGCCCACCAACTCTCCAATTTTCATTTTTGTTTGTGTGTGATTTGGGTGTAATTTTCACTCAAGATCACTTAGAAAGCCCCTACCCAAAAGCATGAAAATGTGTTAAAGCACCCCACCCCTCTCACACAATCTCCCCAGACACCTCGATACCTGTGATTTTTGTTTCAGTCGCTCTCAAAATGGCTACTGGAAGTGATACGGTGCCACTTCCGGCCACCGTTTTGAGAAGGACTGTAGTGGAAGAAAGGCAGTTGGGCTTGCTTTGGGTAGAATGCAGCCTATGGTGGGGGGAATCTAGGAGAGAGAAACTAGGTCTCTGACCCTCATGCGGTTGCCTATCTTGGTTCCAAATAAATCTGCAGCGTTTCTTATGAGTTTGTACTGTGTTCCACAACTGTGAGACCATGGCCGTAAAACCGTCCTGCTCAGTAGTGCGCTCCAGTTTAGTTGTGCTCTCCAGTGGATGCAACTCTCTTAAACAAAATCAACCTCATTTAGAAGGCATTTCAGTGGTTCAGTCTGGATTTAACCAATGCATGGATAACTGGGACAAGGTGCATTCTTTCCAGATAAAGCCACAGCTGACATACCAACCAAGAGCCAGTGTGATGTAGCGCTTAGAACATTAGATTAGAGCCAAGGAGACTTAAGTTTAAATCTCCATTCGGTCATGAAGCTCATTGCGTACCCTTGGGCTTAGAATCTTTGTGAACGATCATGTTAATTCATCTACTCATTCAAGGTAGAGATTAAGGTTTTGGCTGGGTCTCTGACAAAATCCATAGGAAGTATTCCCCAGAGAGCACAGAAAACTGTCTAGTCCATTAGCCTCTGCAATTTCTATAGGTAGCTGGTAAATGCATGCCCAGGTTTCACCTTGAACTGTACGGAAGCTTTGCAGGGTGCTGAACTGAGTTCAAGGTGCTGATTCCTAAGCCATTTCTGCACTACAGTATTATAGTGCTGTTATTCCACTTTCAACATCCTGTGGAATTCTGGGATTTGTAGTTTGGGGAGGGGCATTGAGAATTCTCAGCCAGAGAGCTCTTTGGCCTCAGTTAACTACAAACCCCAGAATTCCACACAATGTTGAAAGTGGAATAATAGCACTAGAACAGTGTAGGGTGGAAATGGCCTCCATTCATCTTGGATAGCTCCTTTGAAGTTCAGACTAAAACCCAGAGCAGGTTCACTGCTGCACAAACACAGAACATACGTTAGAGCAGAGACCATCAAACTTGGTCTGCCATCTTTGCAGAGGTTACAAGTAGCCTTTTCATAAGATTTCCTAGATCAGGAAACATTCATATACTCCAGTGCTGAAAATCATGCAGCCCTCAACATAATGCTGGAATGCAATTCCCAGCAGCCCTAGCTAGCATAGCCAGTGGCGAGGAATGCTGGGAGATGCAGTCAAACAGATATCCCATCATCATTCCTGCTCCATAGAAGAGAATGTATATTTAACCAGTTAGTTCATCTGTGGCTTTTAATGGCTGATGATAAAAATAGCTCAGAGGGCTGGAAATTCACATATTCCTTTCAGAATATAAAACTGAGTCACTTGAAAGCCACTTACTGCAGGCTGTAATTACCGTAAATCTAAGACTTGTCACAGAGAAGAAGGAAGGATTTACGGTGTTAAACTTCTGCAGGCTGTTTTAAAAAGAAAGTATGCAATATGCAAAGTATTTTTGTTTTTTTTTCTTAAACCGTGAGATAAGGTGCAAAATATGGGAAGGGTATTCCTCACTGGAATATATTTATATTCCCTTTAAGCCAGTATTGACGCTTGGCTTAAGAAAAGAAAGAGTGACATAAAGTAATAGGAATGTAGGTATATTTATATAGAATGCTGCAGATATCAAGAGATGCTTCATGTAGTTTACATCAGTAATCACCACAAAGGTCCTTTAAGGTACATTAGTATTATTATCCTGATGTAATACAGGCATATCTCACTTTCCACCTTGTCGATATCCTTCCTGTTAAAGAAGTAATGCCTTGGAACACATCTCCTTCATCAATATTACATTACATTGCAGATGGAAAGAAATGAGGCTGAGAGATGGCTTTCCCAAGGACTCCTAGTGAATTTCTACCTGAAGGGAGATTTGAACCAGCGACACACACGTTTAGCCACTGTGATACACCAATTTCCATTTTGATAATAGCTGCACTTGTTGTGTCCCTTTGAGTCATTTCTGTCTTACAGCAACTCCAAAGCAAACCTATCACAGGGTTTTCTTGGCAAAATTTGTGCAGAGGGTGTGATGGATCGCTTTGCCAGGCTCACATTGTGGGACCAGCCCTGGGTTTCTGTCACTCACCTTGCCTTGTTCTCCCATTAATCCCTTTTTGGATTGGTACTTGGGCCTCAAAGTGACTGCCTATTGTGGACCAGTGGCTGTGTTCTTTTGGTGGGTTTGCTGTAGTATGTGTGACCAGACCTTCACCAAAATCAATAAGAACAGACAGGAGCAATGGTAAAAACAGACAAGCGGAAGTTTATTAAGACACACAAAAAAATATACTAACCCTTGAACCATTAAATCATTTGCAGTTCTCCAAAACCATAGTCAGCCCGTTCCTCTGTTTGACTGTCCTGTCTCTATTCCATCTGTTGCTTCTTCTCTGAAATCTGTTCCCTCTCTGTGTGCCAGCTTTTCCCTGTCTGCCTTATGACAGAGATAAGCCTCTGTTTTGTAACATTTCATCCCCACAGGCTCCCCTTCACAGCATTCCCTGAGCTGTAAGAATTTTCCCTTGCCTTCCTCTGAAGCTGAGGGTGCACGACAAGGTCACTCAGTGGGTTTCCATGGTGGGCAAGAGGGTATTTGAACCTGGTCTCTGGCTCTGAGGAGCTGTGTACATGTTGAAAAATCACACTGCTTAGAACTGAGGCTGAGCTTTAAAAATCAGCAAAAATTTCTCATGGTTCTTAGAAAAAGTCAGAGGTATAGGTGTGCACATGTGCAAATCCTCACATGCTACTCATCTCAGGAACTAAGGGGAAAGAACATGAGTGTTTTCTTTCAGCCCAGATTTGTCTTGGAGAAAGTCTTTGACTTAATCAGATGCAGGGGTGTGAGTTTATGTGGTCTTCTCGATATTGTTGGATTGCAGCTCCCAGCAGCCATAGCCAATGGAGCCAATGAGAAAGAATATAGGGAGTGGCAGCATCATCTGGATGGTGCTCTGGATTCTTACCTTTAACTTAAAAGGACTGAATCTTTCTATATGTATACTTTCTGTTTTGAATTTTCAACGTGTAAGGCTGCAGATGGAATTGTGACTTTTCACATCAGGACTTTGAAGACTACGGATGAATTTGTCAGGAAAGAAATTGTCGGCATGATAAGGTTTGAATCTTTATAGTTCCTGTGGTGAGAATTGCTGTGGCCCTTTCACTCTGCACTGTTATAGCACTATGATTCTGCTTCAACTGCCATGATTCCATCTTATGGAATCCTAGGATATGCAACTTAGGAAAGAATATTTAGAATTCAACTGTGTAGAATGAAAAGGCCCTTGATTTTAAACAGGAATTTAGGAAGTTGCCTTATCTGAGTCAGACCATTGGTCTGTAAAGCATAATTTATACTGACTGGTAGTGACTTTCTAGGCTTGCAGACAGAAGTCTTTCCCAGCCCTACTTGAAGATAACAGGGCATGGACCTGTCATTGTTTTGTAGCTCCAGTCGTATGTATCTATGGATGCGAGGGCACACTTGGAATCATTTTTTAGTAATAATGCATGTGATTGCACTGCTGGATTGCATTTCTGAAGCTGCTGTCCTCTCTTTTGAGTGGAAAACTTCCAAGTGCCTTAGCCAGTGTTGTTGTTGTTGCTGTGTGCTGTGAAGTTGTTTCCATCTTATGGCAACCTTAAGGTGAACCTATCACAAGGTTTCCTTGTTCAGACGGGGGTTGACTTTGCCTTCTTCCCCTGAGGCTGAGAGAACATGACTTGCTCACGGTCACACAGTGGGTTTCCGTGGCTGAGCAGGGATTCGAAGCGTGGCCTCCAGAATCATAGCTCAACATGCAAACAACAACATCATGCTAGGCAACAGTTTTTTAAAATAACTTTTTTTTAATTCTTAACAACTTTATCAATTTAAAGAAATGAAAAGTAGTAATTGGCACAGTATTGCATATCCGGAGATTTACAATTAAATTAACATCTAAGGAATATGCCCAGAAATCATTCGTTCAAGAGAGAGAGAAAGAGAGAGAGGGGGGGGAAAAGAAAGAAAGAAAGAAAGAAAGAAAGAAAGAAAGAAAGAAAGAAAGAAAGAAAGGAAGGTTATATTTTGTATTAATAAATCCTTCCAGAGACCTACATGAGACTGTGGGGGTGAATATGTCTGTCTGTTGGTATTTACAAATGAAACAAAAGGATACCATGTTGTATAGAATTCAGAGTTTACTAAGCTGTTTCTTAATTCCCATATTTGACCTGTAAGTTTTTCCGTCAGAACCAAAGACCATAGCCGTTTTTTCCATTTCAACAATGATGAATTGTTTTCTGCTTTCCAGTTTTGTGCGCATAGCCAAGAGTGAAGATTGCTAGGAGCTTGAAGTTCAATAACTGCTTGTTCGTTATATTCCTTCAAGTCCACTCCAACTTATATAAAATCTTTCAAAGGATCGGCACCTTGGATGGCTCCTTAAAAGTTCAAACTAAAACCCAAAGTGGACCCAGCAGCCCCACCCTTATCAGGTTCCTTGCCTCTTCTGTGCAACTGCTAAAGACAGAGAAACACTGTCATTGGCATCTGCTCGCTCTGATTTAGTGGGTTCAGGTTTGAAGATGGAGGAATGCCTTGGTTTTTTTAATCCTTCTGATGGAAAGCCCTTGGGCAATAGACCAGCAAAGAAGGGGATTAATTGGTAGTTTAGTATTGGAACTGGGGAAGGATGAAGCACTTTTAGCTGCCGTATAAATGTCACTCTGATGTCTGTGGCTTCATGCATCTCTCAGAGATTGGCCAGCATCCTGTGGGTGATTTATGCAGATATTAACTTGTGCTATGTGTGCATAATGATTTCTTTGGACAACACATAAAGGTCATACCCAGCTGGTGGAGGCATAAGCAGAGCTGCGCATGCAACAGCGTTGCACATAGTATCAAAGAAGACAAGAGTAGCATTTGAATCTGCATTGTGTCTAAGCATTGTCTCTGTACACTGCGCATTCCTATTGCACTGTGGATTGTCTGCCATGCTCACCAACCATTGAGCCACATATGTTGCACTCACTGGAATTCAGTATAGGGGTTGCATAAGGTAACTACGTAGGTGGGTATTTATATTATGGATCTCAGTCAGAATGTGAGTGTGTGTTTATGGTGTGACAGGATGCCCACTGGACTAAGTGGATTTCCTTTCACTGATTCAAGGGGACAAGTATGCGCACAGCGCACTGCCTGGATACAAAAGAATCCCGTGATGTAATCTGGCAGGGGAAGCGTTATTTCTACATGCCTGCGTCACCTTTGTTTGGGTGCTGAAGCTCACACAGCCTGAATTCTAAGAAGGCGCCCTTTTGTTCCCCTCGAATGGTTTCACCAGAGTCTATCGCTGTCCTCCCCCTGAGCAAACAACACTCTAAATTAGAAATAAAAAAAAAATAGCCAGTCTGTTAAAAATAGCCTCCCTTTACTTGCAGCCTTTTGCTGTGGATTATTGTTGCATGTCTCTTTTAGTTACATAATCATTCTTTGCAACACAAGCTCTTAAATAATTAATTACAGCGTGGGAGGATTTGTGAAAAGCGATGGTGAAATTGTGGTCTGATTGCTTAGTGAACCAGCATAATATCTTCCCTGCATGCCCTGGTGGTACGTGAGTGTCTGTGTGCATAAGTGTAACTTTCCCAAAAGAGAACTGGGCAGACAAAAAGTAAAGATAAGGAGAGATAAACTCAATGGCTTTTGGTTCCTTATTTTCCTTTTTAACAAACGAAGAGAGATTTAGGATAAAAGAAAAAGGCAGTGTTTTTCAGACTGAAAAAAGAGATCATCACTGGGTCACCAGGGACACAATTGTAGCACTTTGATTCTGCTTTAATTGTCGTGGCTGTATCCTACAGAATCCTGGGCTGTGTAGTTTGGGGAGGCACTAGAGCTCTTTGGCTGAGAATTCTAAATATCCCTCCCTAAACTGCACATCCCAGGAATCCTTAGGATGAAACTTTGGCAGTTAAAGTGGAATCATACTGCTGTAACTGGGTAGGATGGAAGGGCCCCAGCGCTCTTCTCAGCTTGATCTACCTTGAAATGTTGATGTATGATGCCCTGAACAATTTGGAAGAAAAGCCGAATTTAAAAAGTGGTAACACAAACTTTTCCCATTCAGCCCTACTGCTTTCCGCGTTACCTTATCCTGTTGATAGATCTTCTGTGGAACCCTCATGGCTGGAATTCTAGTCAACATGGGAGGATGGTGGGAACTGCAGTAGTCCCATCTCTGGAAGGAACTAATTTTGGGAAGGCAGAGGATCCACGGGCAGAAACATGACTTAACTCAAAGCTATGGTGCTTGTGAAAATGATACAACCACATCAGTCGTCTTGGGAAAATTTTACCATGCATTTGAGAGGTGGTCACTGCTCTCAAGTAGCCACTGAGTAAAAAAAGCTTCAAAGGGAAATTAGAAGAACTGCTGAGTTATAATTCAGTAGCAAGTTCAGCTTTGCCACTGGGGTTTGAATTGAGAAGGTGGTTTCTTATCACACTGCATGTATTAATTGACTTAACTAGAGCCGAGATATTTCTATTATCAAGAACCGTTTAGTGAATAGCCAGTGTTAACAAAGTAATTATCATTATTATACATAATCTTATTAATGTCTGATCAGAAGTAGGTTAGTTTTATTTAGTGTGTCTTATTCTCTACAAAGTGGTTGTGCAGTACAGCTTTCATATGACAGTCAGCTTCCATCTTGTATATGATCAGATATGGATGTTTGTCAAAAATATATCTATTATGTATAGAAAATATGTGTTTATTTGTTGTTAAACATTTATTTATTATTAAACATTTGTTTATTTATTTGGTGGGTTTATATCCCACAATACTCCCCCAAAGTGGAGGCTGGGGTGTCTTAAGAATATAAGAAGAGCCAAGCTTTATCGGGTAAAAAACTGATTTAGTTCAATGTCCTGTTTACCTTGTGACCAACTGTTGCCTCTTGGAAACTCACCAGAAAGGTATCAGAGCAACTGTACCCGCTGTCTCACATTCCTTGAGAACTGCTATGCGCATTTTTCGTGATACTAGACCTGAATTTCTCACCATTCAACTTCAGTGGATCAGCCCAGGTGCTCAGATTCTGAGGAGATGATGAAGATGATAACAAAGACCCATTGGAAATTGAAATTTCAGCACTGTAACAAGTAACCTAATGCACTTATAGAATCATAGAGTTGGAAGAGACCCCAGGGACCATCCAGTCCAACCCCCTGCTATGCAGGAACACCCATCAAAGCATTCCCAACAGATGGCCATCCAGCCTCTGCTTAAAAACCTCCAAAGAAGGAGACTCCACCACACTCCATGGAGGCAGCAGATTCCGCTGCCGGACAGCCCTGACCGTCAGGAAGTTCTTCCTGAGGTTCAGGTGGAATCTCCTTTCCTGCAGCTTGAATCCATTGCTCCTTGTCCTAGTCTCTGGAGTGGTAGAGAACCAGCCTGCTCCCTCCTCAACAGGACATCTTTTCAGATATTTAAACATGGCTATTATGTCCTCTCTTAACCTTCTCTTCTGCAGACTAAACATACCCAGCTCCCTAAGGCATTCTTCATAGGGCATGGCTTCTTTCCTCTTTCTGTAAAACCACTTTAAGGCCATTTCCGTCCTATACTGTTCATGGTGCTATTATTCCACTTTCAACATCCTGTGGAATTCTGGGCTTTGTAGTTTACTGAGGCCAAAGAGTTCTCTTGGTGAGAATTCGAAATGCCCCTCCCAAACTGTAAGCCCCAGGATTCCATAGGATGTTGAAAGTGGAATAATAGTACTGTAACAAGCTAGTGTGGAAATGACCATTATTTTAGCTACTGTTGCTCCACCCTAAAGAATCCTGTGATTTGTAGCTTGGTGAGATACTAAGGATTTTCTGCTAGAGAGCTCTAGTCTGCACCTCTGAGCTGCACCATAATTTTAAAAACAGAAGTAAATTAAAAGCATGATTTAAAACACACACCACCAAGGACGCAGGCCCCAAATGTTTTAAGTTTTACAGTTGGCCCTCCATATCTGTGGATTCTGTATCCGTGGCTTGAAAATATTTTTTAAAAAATCCAAAAAGCAAACTTTGATTTTGCCATTTTATACAAGGGACATCATTTTACTCCACCATTGCACATAATGGGAGTTGAGCATCTGTGAATTTTGGTACCCGTGTGTGTGCTGGAACCAAATCCTAGCAGATAACGAAGGCCCACGGTACTTTGTGTTTTGTGTATTAACTTGTGCTTTGTTGTTAAAAGGTGTCTTGGATCTCATACTGGGGTAACGGCAGGATATACATTAAATAAATAAATGGATAATCTGTATTTTGTAAATGCTTTAGACGATTTGGAACCTACCAGCTAGATAAACCTATGTCTCTGTTGCAGTGATATCAGACTTTACCATGCATCAAGGATCCTATTTGGTTGCAAACGTTGGTGCTCAATGATCATTTTTCAAAAGCTTGATTGTTGTTTAGAACTTCCTCTTAATGTCTGCTAATTGACCCACCTGTGTACTGCTTTAATGAGATCTTTCTTTGCAAGCAGTAGGGAGCTATTGCTGTGTTGCCCAAAAATAACAACAAAAAAGACAACAGTCTTTTGCTGTAATGAGTGCCTGCTGCTAGCTCAGCCTGCAAAAGTTCATCTTAGAGGAAAACTAGATGGGACATTACTATAGCATGCACTATTGTAGACTATAACCCCGCTTCACCAAATGCATGGAATGTTGTCCAGAATTTTGGTTGCAGTACATATTGCTCAGCTTAGGTTTGTAGATGGTGGAAATCCAAGAGAAAAATTAAATGCAGAGGGTACCAACAGTGGCAATTGCATTATTAACACTGGCCATTCATAGAAACTGTTGCGGATAACACAAACACCTTGGCAGTACATCAGCCAATGATATGTATGTGTGTGTGTGTAATCCCTGTAAGTTATTCATTTGGCCCAGTGGGTGGAGAGATTCTTAAGGAAGGGGCAGTACTTGCTGACTGAACAACAGAGGCAGAGCTGGAAGGGAGGGGAGCTCCACCTGCCAGGGCTAAGAAGTAGCTCATTTTCACCTAAAATAGGTAGTCTGGTTTTCAGTTAGTATTTAGGAGGGAGCAAAAGGGTGAATTCCTTAGGGTGGAATTTCTGTTATGCATTTCCATGTGTTTCGTATCTTTTATTTGTGGCTCTAAGATTTGCACTGAAATGTTGAAACTCTGTTTGAGTAGTACAGCTCCTGCACTGGCACTTCATTGAATGCTTGAAGCTTTTGAGAGAGTGGCCATTTCTGCACTACACTATTATAGTGCTATTATTCCACTTTCAACCTCCTATGGAATCCTGGGGTTTGCAGTTTTAGGGGAGGGGCCTTTATAATTCTCAGCCAGAGAGCTTTTTGGCCTCAGTAAACTACAAACCCCAGAACTCCACAGGATGTTGAAAGTGGAATAATAGCGCTATAACAGTATAGTGTGGAAATGGCCAGTGTCTATGTGCCAAATTTAATACATAATTCGTTGTAGTATTGTCTGTCTTTCTGGTTGTCTATCTATGAGACTCAAATTGTAATTGTGTTTCAATATTCAATTATGGTTGGTCCCATAAACCCATGGCAAAAGGTACATGCGCATAAGTGTGGCTTATGCACACCTATGACTCTTTTTGGACAGAGGCATGGTACTATTCTGCAGCTTTTTGTGTAACCGCTGTAACTCCCCACCCTGCAGCTAACAAGTCCCAGGAGAGGCTACCACTGTTGGTGCTGTTGACCAGTGAGGAGGGGAGAGAACAAGGAGGCAATTCAATTGGTGCAGTTCTGAGGGGACAGAGAGAAGTGCTCACTCCGCCTGTAAATGCATTCTCATTTGTATTTATTGGTTTATTTGGAGTTTTTGTACCCAGTCCTTCAGCCGAAAAAGCTTGCAGAGCGGCTTACAAATTTTTAATTTGACAGTTCCCTGGCTTCAGGGTTGCAGTCTAAATAAGATGTGACATATGCGGAAAAGGGAATGGCAGTGGGAGAGTGGGTTAAGTCCAGTAGATACTGGCCCTCTCTACAGCTTACCATGTTCTGGAGACATCCGGTGCGGGTCCTGGTGTTGAATCTGCTGGGAGGGGAGTGCGAGAGGAGCGTTCCCTTCCGCGCCAGCTGCCTCTGCAAATGGAGGAAGCAAATGGAGGAAGCACAGTGGCACTGCCTCTTCCTTCCGCAGCACAGCCGGGTACTGTCCCAGGCTGCACTGGGGCAGGAAGCAGAGCCACTGCACTTCTAAGACCTCCACGGACCAGGTAAGTGCAGTGGGTGGCAGGATCATAGAATCATAGAAATGTAGAGTTGGAAGAGACCACATGGGCCATCCAGTCCAACCCCCTGCCATGCAGGAACACCCTCAAAGCACTCCCGACAGATGGCCATCCAGCCTCTGCTTGAAAACCTCCAAAGAAGGAGACTCCACCACACTCCGAGGCAGCATATGCCACTGCTGGACAGCCCTGACCGTCAGGAAGTTCTTCCTGAGGTTCAGGTGGAATCTCCTTTCCTGCAGCTTGAATCCATTGCTCCTTGTTCTGGTCTCTGGAGCAGCAGAAAACAAGCCCACTCTCTCCTGTACATGGCATCCCTTCAAATATTTAAACATGGCTATCATGTCCCCTCTTCACCTTCTCTTCTGCAGACTAAACATACCCAGCTCTCTAAGTCTATCCTGATAGGGCATGGCTTCCAGGCCCCTCACCATCTTGGTCGCCCTCCTCTGGACCTGCTCCAGCCTGACCATGTCCTTCTTGAATTGGGGTGCCCAGAACTGGACACAGTATTCAAGATGAGGTCTACCCAAAGCAGAGTAGAGTGGTACCAGTACCTCGCTCGATCTAGACACCATACTCCTATTGATGCAGCCGAGAATTGCATTGGCTTTCTTGGCTGCCGCATCACACTGCTGACTCATGTTCAGCTTGTGGTCTATTAAAACTCCTAGATCGCTTTCACACGTACTGCTATCCAGCCACTTGTCCCCCATCCTATATTTCTGTATTCCATTTTTTCTACCTAAATGTAGGACCTTACACTTCTCTCTGTTGAATTTCATTTTGTTAGCTTTGGCCCAGCTCTCCAATCTATCCGGGTCATTTTGAATTTTGATCAATTTTGTTGGTGGTGCGATTGCCAGTCATTGATGGGGAAAACCCGTTGATGATTTACTGCACGATTGCACCACCTGGGGATGGGAGAAGGACAGGATCCAGACAACATCATGCAGAACTGTCGTCTGGGTCCCATCCTTCTCCCATCCCCAGTGCAGGATGACAACTTCCTGCAGAAAGGGCCAAAGTCTGTTCTTTCATTTGCTGCTTGAGCTGAGGCACTATGGAGTTGTGCCTGCCTCTCTTCTCTCCCTCTGAGGCCACAACATGGCAGCTGGAATAAAGGGGAGGGTTTTTCCGTCTGCTCCTGGTTAAGATGTACCAGGTTTGTCAGCATCTGAATTTTCTTGCATCCCCGCTGGAAACCAGCAAGAACAGCAGCCTCTCCTGGGTCTTGACAGCTGCGTGGGAGGTGGGATTTGGATGGGATGCAGAGGGCTAGAGGATAATTCTTTCCATGTCCTCCAAGAAAAGATATGTAAAAGTGGCAGATGGGGAATTGCGCTGATGCAGTGTTACTCTCTGACTGCTTGATGTAGAATCTTGGCCAAAATGGGATAAGGAACCTTTATCCGTTTTACAGCCTCAGGAATCGGGAAATAAAGAATCTTCGTAAATATTCTTGTCTTTGTTAAGAAGCGTGGTCTCAGCACATCAGGTCAACCTGTCTAGTTAGGAAAACAGAGAAAGAGAAGAATCACAGAATTGTAGAGTTAGAAGAGACCACAAGGGCCATCGAGTCCAACCCTCTGCCATGCAGGAACACACTGTCAAAGCATTCCGGACAGATGGCCATCCGACCTCTAAAGCAATCTCTCAAGAAAGAAAATCAGAGATGAGAAAAGTGTCAAATGGGCCAAAATGCTTGCAAAAAAAAATCCTCCACCCAACAAAGACAATTTTTAAAGAAGGTTTTCATTCTCATGAACAGGTGTAAAATAAACAGAGATTTGCATGCCTCCTCTGAGACGAACTGGAACCAGGTGATGAATTGTGACTCAGCTGTCTTGTGCTGTAATCTTCTTTTGAAGTTTCCTTCTCCCAATTTAGGATCAGGGACAGGATTGCTGAAGAAGGTGGAAGTGGCCCCCCACTGTTGTTGTTTTTTAAATATTGTGACTGCTGATGTAAGATTGGTATTCTTTTGCATAGAGATTTGCTTTTTTTAGTTCCCATAGAAGACACACACACACCTCACACATACCATGAACATGAAAACATGACAGTCTGAAAATGCGCTAACACAGGTGTGTGTAACCAGGGCTTAATCTGTATCACAGACTCCACATTTCAACCCTGGTTCCAGATGTGATTGGGGAGCTTTAAGGGGCATTTGTTTTTACTGAAGCTAAGTAGGCTTGGATTAGGCCAGTGCCTAGGTGTGAAATTTCTCAGAAAATGTCCTCTGTAAATGGCTTAAGCCATCTGGGAGAAGGATGAGATAGATATGCAAACCAAAATTATCTCATCAATTGAGGATGCTTTAGCTGTGGTTTTCCTGCCTTAGCAAGGAGTTGGTCCAATAGATCACCCTTGAAGTACTTCCTGACTCTGTGATTCTGTGAAGTACTTACATTTTGTACCAGGTGTGGTGCAATTAGATGAAAACGATTCTGGCCATTTCCGCACTACGCTGTTACAGTGCTATTATTCCATTTCTAACATCCTGTAGAATTCTGGGGTTTGTAGTTGACGGAGCTCTCTGGCTGAGAATTCTAAAGGCCCCTCCCTAAACTGCAAATCCCAGGATTCCATAGGAGGTTGAAAGTGGAATGATAACACTATAGCAGTCTAGTGCAGAAATGGCGTCTGAGTTGGTCCGAAATGCATTTTCCTTGTCCCAGGTTTAACTACGGAGAGTCCCCTTACACCAGCATTAATGGGGAAGCATTACCCATCACCGTTACTCGGTGGGAGATGCTTCTAGAGCAGGCCTCTGTGTGTGTGTGTGGTGGGGGGGAGGACAGATTGCCTATGGTCCCTGAGCCCCACTTTTGTGGACCCCAAAGAACTTCCAGTGGTCCCTAAAGCCCCCTAAATCCATAGCTGAAAAATAAAAATCTCACTTATTTCTGGGTGATTATTTCTGTAGCGTGGTAGAGTGGTTTGCGGGTTGGAATGGAGGGAGGGCCCCTCACCAGCTGCTGGGACCAAGGCAGGACGGAGCCGCGTCTGGCTACTCTCTTCTGCCTCGGACGCCAGAGCAAGGCCAGTTGGAACTTAGAAGGAGGGCGTCTCACCAGCCGCTGAGGCCAGGCGCAATAGAGCTTCTTCTGGCTGCTATCAGAGGCCAGAGCAATGGCAGTGAACGTGGAGAGAGGGCCCCTCACCAGTTGTTGGGGCAGAGGCACGATGGAGCTGTGTCTGGCTGCAATGGCGACTGGAACATGGCGGGAGGGCCTCCCACCGGCCACTGCGCCAGAGCACGGTGGAGCTGTGCCTGTCTGCTCCTGTCTCCCTCAGAGGCCAGAGCCTTGCTTCACTGGCCCCACCACCTGTGTCACAGTAGCCAACCGGGAGGAGAAACATCAGCTGCAGTCTGGAGCCATGACATCACTGTGGGGGTGAGTGGAATCCAAGCCCCTGATTCCGAAAAAGCCCCGAGCGTTGCTTTTGCAATCTTTGCCCTGGCTTTGGACGGTGAGTCGACCCAGAGAGGTCTTCAGAAAACCCAGAAGGCTGCTTCCCTTTGTGTGAGAGAGAACGACAGTGCTACTGCTAGCAGAAACAAGCCAATTATAATAGGGAGGTTGGCACAGAATCACGCCAGGGAAAATGCTGAATCGCTGTTTGCTGTGTGACTTTCTCCTCCTGGGCTGCCAGTCTCTGTAGACGCTTTTTTTTGAGACAGAGAGGCCGTCCTTTTAGGCCTCTGCGTGGGACGTTATTGTTGCCAACCGACTGGGAGGCCTGGAGGAAGAGAGACAAAGAGAGGCATCCTTGGAGGCTAGAACTGGAACGTGTCGGGAAGGGATGTGGCTTTTAAAAAAAATTTTTTATTATTATTTTTACAGGAGGGCTTTTGACTTGGTGGGAGTACATTCTGGCTGTTGGATTCCTAACATGCAGATTAACAAGCAACATATTACAAAAGAAGTTAAAAAAGGAAGAAAGGTTTTTTTTTTTCCCCCAAAAATACTTTTGTAACTGAGAGGGTCGCTCTTTCATTTCCCAGAGGTTTCCCACTGTGAGGTCTCAGCGCAACCCTTGAAGTCAGGGGCCAAGAAGAAGAGCCGTCTTTGGAACAGCTGAGCCAGAGTCTGGGAATGTTACTTTTTAAAATGGCAGCTTCCAGAATTTCCCGGCCAGCATGGCTGCTGGTGGATTCTGAGAGTTGTAGTCCAAAAAAAAAAAAAAAAAAGTAACTGGAGTTGTACTAGTCTGAGCGCTTTGAATCACAGTGACTGCTTATGCTTCACTCCTACTCCCACAAGGCATTGATTTGCACAGTACTTACATGTGGTGATTCGGGTGCATGGATAGCAACTTAGAAATAATCACAGTGGGCCTTCCAATTCTGCAGTGGTTTGATTCTTGGACCACCCCTGCCCTGTGGATAACAACATCCATGAATGCTGAAGTCCCATTATAGTCAAGGGACGTGATGGATGCACATCTGTGGCAGCATGTCCATGTGCATGTTGCTGCCATCTTAGATATAGGGGCTTGATGCTTTGCGCAACTTCAGACTTACACATGCAGAGGTCAAGCATGAAGAGGGCCCACCGTACTGTAATTTACATTGCAGTGATGTACATCTCAGAAATGTGGCAAAGACTCAGACCAAACAACCTTTTTCTTGGCTGTTCAGTTTTGCTGTGCAGGAGCCAACTCATGATGGTCAATTTAAGGCTTGCTCGTGCGCTCCCGTCTTGTGTCTTTAAACCAGACTTGGGCTGAACATCTCTTCAGAGAACAACTTTCAAGAGAAGGCTGTCCTCTGTAAACAAGAACGCATGACCACTTTGTTAGCAGAGGGAGCATACAGTCTTAGGACATTCCCTGAGTTAAGCATGAGTCAACAGTATGATGCAGCAGCTCAAAAAGTCAATGTGATTGTTGGCTGCATCAAGACGAGCGTAGTATCCAGACAGAGGGAAGTAGTAGTGCCACTCTATTTTGTTTGGGTCAAACCCCACCTGGAATACTGAGTCCGGTTCTGGGCACCACTGGTCGAGAACGGTATCCGCAAGCTGAAACATCTCCAGAGGGCAACCAATGTAGTAAAAAACCTGGAAATCAAGCCTAATGAGGAAAAGCTGAGGGAGCTGGGTATGTTTAGCTTGGAGAATAGACAACTGAAAGGTGATAGGATCACCATTTTTAAATATCTGAAGGGGTGTTAATGGAATTTTATGAATGTAAGAGCTGTTCAATAGTGGAATAGATTGCCTGAGACTGGACTCTTCATCTTTGGAGGTCTTTGAACAGGTTGGATGCAATTTTTTCTGCAGTGCTTTGGTTGTGTAGTCCTTCATGGCAGGACATTGGACTAGATGGCCTTTGTGATTCCTTCCAGCTCTAAGGTACTAGATCAGCCTAGTGGAGGCTGGTCAGTTCCATGTTAGTGGGATCTTGAATCTGCTCTGAGTTTTAGCCTGAACTTTAAAGGAACTATCCATGGTGCTAAACTTATTTGGGCTTTAGGGTTCAGGACCTTCCTTTGAGAGATCTTTGAAGTTCATACTAAAATCTAGAGCCAATTCACCATCCTACTGATGTGGAAACCATGGTCCATCAGCGATTCAGCCGTCTAAAGCATCAGGATGTCTAGAGGAGCACTTTATTCTGGAGAGCAATCTCACACTCAGATGCTTTGCTGAAGAAAGCAAGAAAGCTAGTGTTTATTGCAAGCAGAATCTTATGATAGGAAGGATAACTGGAATCATAGTTCTAACGAGCTTGGAGGCAGCGATATTTGTCTCCGTTTTTCGAGAACGCAGATCACATGTCTTCTCTCCAAGGGGAAAGGAAATTACATCAACTTCCCTGTCAGTCTGAGAGCCAGTGTGCTATAGTGGTTTGAGTGTCAGACTATGATCCAGCAGACCAGGGTTTGATTCTCTGCTTGGCCGTGGAAACCCACTGGATGCCCTTGGGCACATCACACACATTCATCCACCAGATGGAGAGATGAGGTGATGTGCCCTTGAAGCACAGCTGCAAGGGAATGTTTTGGCTAGCCTGCCTTGAAAGATCTTACCTCATTGGAAAGCACCCAACATGAGGAGGTTGCATGCTGTGAGTGCAATTGGGTCACCCCATATGGACTGGGGTGTGGTTAAGCCCTTAAAAAGGCTTAGATGTGACAATGTAATTTGCCTTAGGTCATTTTTGCCTTTGGTCATGCTGCTGTAGGTGATTTTTGTACTTCCTCTGGCCATGCTGTATGTCTTCCGTTCTGCTATTTTTTTGTGCCTGAATGTTTTTGCCTCTAAGCTTGCTGCCGGAAGCTCTAATACTTATCTTATGTGCTCTGTTGAACAAAGAGGACTAAACCTTATTGCTTTGAGTCTGCGAGGGTTTTTCCCCCTGTCTGGAGCAACTGGTTGCAGTTGGGCCCTGCTACCTTATCAGCGCTCTGCACATGCTCTGAGGTGCATACCTCACATTACCCTGACAAGGTCTGCCTTAGGGTTGCTGTAAGTCAGAAACAACTTGAAGGGACAGATCAAGAACAAACCCTGTCTAGGACAAGAAGCAAAGAAGGTCAGCATAGGCTGGCGTAGGTGAAGGGCAGTCTAGGATACCTGGGGCCTCCATCTGTGCGAATGAGTTGCACTCGCCCTGAAATCTCAGGCTCACAGTTTGGTTGTTCCCCTAGACTCTACTCTGAGCTTGGATGCCCAGCTTTCAGCAGTGGCCAGGAGTACATTTGCATGGCTAAAACTGCTGTGCCAGCTGCACCCATTCCCTGAGATATTACATCTGGCTATAGCAACACGTGCTTTGATCACATCCCATTGAACTGCTGTGACACACTCTATGTGGGGCTGCCTTTGGAAACTGTTTAGAAACTTCAACAGTTCCAAAAAGCTGCTGCCAGAATGCTGACTGGGGCCAGTTATGCGAGGCATATAACTCTCTAATTAAAACTGGCTACTGGTTCATTTCTGGGCACAATTCAAAGTGCTGGCCATGACTTGTAAAGCCCTATATCGCTTAGGTCCAGACTAATCTGAAAGACTCTATCTCCCCATAAGAACCTGCCAGAGTTTTAAGATCTACAGGAGAAAGCTTTCTCTTGGTCCTGCCACTGTTACAGGCTCACTTGGTGATAACAAGAGAGAGAGAGAGAGAGAAAGGGCCCTCTCGTTGGCTGCTGTCACCCTCTGAAACTCCCTTCTCGCGGGAGGCTGGCGTGGCCCCCTCCCTGGTATCCTTTTGATGGCAGGCAGAGGCCTTTTTGTTTAAGCAGCCTTTTATTGTGTAAACAGAGAATCTTCTTTTTGGGATGTGTAGTGTGCGCTTTAAATGAGCTATCCAAGGTGCTGATCTGCTTTGGAGAGAGGGCCCAGGATGTTGGAGAGCTGTCCAAGGTGCTAAACCTGCTTTGGAGAGATAGCCCAGCACTTTGGAGAGAGGGCCCAGTTTGTCTGTAGCTCAGAGTGGATTCACCGTACCACTGAAATGAGAGCCATGAGTCACCACTTGGGAGCTCCAGTAGTGCTTTGTTCTCTAGGGCCCTCAAGCTTTTCGAACAGTTGAGAGAGAAAAACCCAGACAGTGAAAAGAGAGCAAAGGTGATAAACACTGACAGAAGACGAAGTACCAGTGAGAAAGGGAAAAAAAACTAATGGAAGTCAAGACGGAAAGAGGAGAAGGAGCAGAAGAGACAAGCCCCAAGTAAGAGGGTTTTAACTTTTTTGAAGTTGGATACTTCTGCCAGTAATGCAAGAAAAGAGGCTTCTTTCATTTTAAAGTGAAAGGGAGGATAAAGCCATGGTTCCATGTAATAGCTTTAAACAGAACAATAAATATTACCAGAATTCTTGCTACGGTGCAGGAGATGAATCTATTGACTTTGAAATGAGCCTTTCTCGGCTTCCTGTTTTATTAATCAGAAAATGGATTTGGAATCTCTCTGCAAACAGCGTGTGCACCTTTTTCTCTTTGGGCATTCAGTTCGTGTTCATTTATCCTTGGCACCGCACTGGTAAAAGCACTTAATTCGTGGCCGTGTTTACCTCTCTTTGCTTTGAAGCTCAGAGAGTGTGTTGTTTAATCAATAAATGAGAAAATGGAAAAGAGGAGAGATCAAAAGTTATTTCCAAATGGAACGTGCGGTCTTGCACTTGTGCCTTTTTGCAGTGAGGAATTTTGAATGCGTTGCTAAAGCAGAATAGAACTGTGAGAAGGAGAAGGGGATGGCTGCAGAGTCTCCAGAAGCTGTACTCTAATGGACAGTAGTAGGTTAGCACTAGAGATGACAATTTCCAGAAATGTTGAAACCATGGAATTGGGGGGTTCAGGAAAGATATTGAGAAGCTGGAATATGTCTAGAGGAGGGTGACCAAAATGATAGAAGGCCTGGAAACCATGCCCTAGTAGGATAGGCTTAGGAGGCTGGGTATGTTTAGCCTGGAGAAGAGAAGGTTGAGAGGTGACATGATAGCTATGTTTAAATAGTTAAAGGGCTATCATACGGAGGATGGATCAAGCCTGTTTTTTGCTGCTCCAGAGACTAGGACATGGAGCAAGGGCTTCAAACTTCAGAAAAAAAGAGAGTCTGTCTAAACATTAGGAAGAACTTCTTGACAGTAAGAGCAGTTTGACAGTGAAATATGCTGCCTGGAAGTGTGGTGGAGTCTCCTTCTTTGGAGGATTTGAAACAGAGGCTGGATGGCCATCTGTTGGGAGTGCTTTGACTGTGTATTTCTGCATGGCAGGGGGTTAGACTGGATGGCCCTTGTGGTCTCTTTCAACTCTATGATTCTGTGACCTGGCTGTTTTATTTCACATGCGCATATTGATAGTTTTGAATAAAACTATTGCTGAAACATGTTGAACTGCCATTCTTTTTGGGAGGTGCAGGAACCTCTGCCTATTCTTCCCATGTTGTTCCAGTTTCTGGTGCCAAATGTTCTGCTTCATTAACTTAGGTATACCTACGATGATCCCACTTTGCTATTAATTGCTTTGACCGTATCCTCAGCAATCTTGGGAATCTTGGGTTCTGTAGTTTGGTGAGGCACTATTGTCATCTGGCTGAGATTTCAAAATACTCCTCCTTAGATTGCATAACCCAGGATTCTGTGGGATGGAGCAGTTAAAGTTAAATGATCAGTGCTATGACTGTGGTGTGAAAGAGCCTACCCAATCTGTGTGTCCCCTTGCAAGCAAGGACAGCATCTATACTCAGCCACTTCGTTGCTACCTTCATTTAAAATGGAGGAGGTCGCCTGCAATTGATCGATTCTTCTTTCTCTCAAACCTCCTGTCTCTGAACACCCAAATCCGATTAAGATCTGTTGGGACTATGGGAAAGAGTAATGTGGCAAATCCATCTTTAGGGTGCTGAGTCACTCACTGCCGTAGTCAAAAGCCGTATTGAAAAGGAGATGAAACATTTCCCCCCCATCTCTTCCCTCCTCAGTTTAGTTAATAACGATGATAAGACTTTTGAGAATGCAATTTTTTAGAAGAAAAGACAGGAAAGAGCTTTTAAGACGGTGTTATACCATTTTTAAATGTACTCTTTTAAAACTGCTTTTTATTACTTTAAATTGTATGTTGATGTTATGGTTGGTTTCATTAAATTTTCGTGTTAACCTTTTGTACATTTTAATTATATTGCATTTGTTTTAATTTGTGAGCCCTTGTTTGTGGGGGAAAATAAAATATTAAGTAAAGGAGAAGTTAGCAATAATAGTATTTCTGGCTTCTGGACTGAAGAGAGATCTTGAGAGCAGTGGGCCACGAACAAAGGAAGATATGGTGTCAACATCTTAGATAAGGCTTTAAAAATTCAGATTAAATCTCTGGGTGGATTTCTCCTCCCTACTTCTCCTCTTCTTCCTCACTGCCACTTTATTTATATCTCATCTTTTTCCCAAACGGGGACTCGTAGCAAATTATATTAAAAAAAAAATACAATAAGAGCAGATATAGTCAAAACATTTAAAAGTTGAGATTAAAACAGTGTTAAACCAAAATTGGTTTAATTGAAACCATTTAAAGTATTACTTTGAAACAATGATTAAAAAGAGTGCCACAAAAACCCCTTTTTTGTTTTGTTTTTTTAAAAATCCCTTCTCAGAAGTTTGCTGGAATAAAAAAGTCTTGACCTGGTGCCCAAAAGACAGCAAAGAAGGAGCCATCCTGACTTTCCTAGCTAGGGATGGAGTTTTGAAAGTGTGGGAGCACTTTGGTTCACTAGGAGAAAGGCTGGACTCCAGAAAGCCCCAGTTTTTCTGCACTGGTAAAGCCACTTGGTCAGCCAATGCTGCCAGTTGCCCTGGGTTTTTGGGGAGATCGGATTTTAACAGGTGTCCTGAGCTGCCACAGTATCACCAATACAATGGGACAAAAGCCTAAAGAACTAAAGAAGGATCTGCAACAGAAGGTTTCCTGGGGAAGCAGGGGTCACACCCCAGTTCGGGACCCAGACGCAAACACGGACAGGATCCTCCATAACAGCTACAACACAGAGATATGAACAAGACAAGACAGTACAGCCCAGCATAGACAAGAAAGAGAGATCCCATGTGGCTCAGAGCATTAATATAGGGAAGTCTCATAAATCAGCTGGGGAAGGCTACTGGCCAGTAAATACCAGGGGCAGGGCAGGGAGAAGTCCATTGCAGACAACTACCGTTTCTGTTGGAAGCAGTGCGTTCTTCTTTCGATCCTTGGCTTGCATTCCTGAAAAACCTCGACTTGTTCTTTGTGTGCTGACTAGGCTGCTGGATACTCCCTTGAACTGACACTCTGAATTTATTGTTGTCCTGGACTTCTGGAACAAGAATGGTAATTGACTGATAAAATTCTGTAAAGCTTGACTGTGGCTGCTACTATAGACGCTGTTTAAGACTGTGAACTGTGTCTGGCTTTCTAAACAGGACAGAAGCCTCCTCTGACTAATGCCTCCAGATCTGTTGGACTACAACTCCCAGCAACCCCAGCCCACAAGGATAGGTTGGGAGAGGCTGTGGTAGGACAAGTCTGGAGAACATTTTTAGATCTGAGGTGGGGAGGCTGTGTGCCAGAAAGGGACAGAATCAAAAGGAAAAGTAGATAGGACCCTTCCACACGCCTTGTTTCGTATACATTGGTAGCTTCCATGTGACCAAGGTGATGAAATCACTCTGGGTTTTAGTGTGAACTTTCAAGAACCTATCAGAAGATGCTGAATCTTTTTTTATGGTAGGGTTCAGCACCTTGGAAAGCTCGGTTAAAGTTTGGGTTAAAACCTGAAGTGGATTCATTGTCCCACTGACACGGAAGCCACTAGCTACCTTAGGTGTGTGGTGGCTCAGTGGTTAAATGCCGGGACTGCAGCCACAATGTTGTGAGTTTGATGCTGCAGGGCTCCAGGTTGACTCAGCCTTCCATCCTTCTGTAGGTCAGTAAAATGGGTACCTAGCTTGTTGGGGAGCTAACACATTGTAAACTGCTTAGGGAGTGCTTAGCACTGATCAGCGATATAGAAATGTAACTGCTATTGCTATTGCTATCCTTTAAGAGGAAGGTAATATGATGTCAGTGTCAACAGTTTTCCAAGATCCGCTGGCTGGGAGGACTTGCATTTGACACCGCAGGTGGTGGTCTTTATTACCAGAGAATCTCTAAATGATTAAAAACCTTCCTCCTATCCAGTCCTTCATGGTATGTGACAGACAAGATTGCATTCCACTCCTTAGTCTGCACAGAGGATATGAGTGGACTGTTTGTTGAACCTCACTTCAGTGCTGACAATAGGATATCGTCCTCCATCGCACCTGAGGCAGCGTGCTGCGTGCCTTTAAGTCATTTCTGACTTCATCCTATTATGGGGTTTCTTGACAAGATTTGTTCACAGGGGGTTTGCCGTTGCCTTCATCTGAAGCTGAGAGACCGTGACTGGCCAAAGTTCAGGGTACCCTCCAACATTTCACAGATGAAAACTGGAAAACATGTGGCCAGGATGGCAGAGGTTATTAATGAGGAAGAACCCATAAGCTAGGACAGGCTTCAGCAGTTTGCTTTTGTCTGAGACTACAGGGAAGGGCAAGATTCTGTCCCCTCTTCTTCTTTCCCTCCTGCTGAATAAACTGAAGGCAAACTACTTTTGCACTTTGAAATCAGTTTGCACCAATGAGAGTAAGCTCAGGTCAAAGGGGGACAGTGGGAGAGGAGGAGAGAGAAACTGGGGCATTTTAAAAGCAGCTGAAACAGTGAGACAGCAAAGGATTAACGGGGGCTGTCCCCACTAAATCAGGACAGTTGGAGGGTGTGAGTTCAAGAGATAACAGAAAGGTTGTGTCACACGCACAATCGTGCCGTCCAACAGAGTGGAACAGCCAGGAGGCTTCCACAGCGGCACGCCCCTGATCTGCCGCCTGGTGCAGCCACCTCATTCTCTACCTCTTGAGGGCAACTGGGGTGGATCTAGGATTAATTTTTCACCCCTGGGTTCTATGAGAGGCCGTGTCGATGGCCAAAATTGTGTATGTGCTTGTGTGTGCACATCTGCACTTAAACACTAGAAGTAGAAAGAAGTTTACTGTTGGTTTTGAAAAGGAAGTTTTAAACAGGGCAGGGTGGTGAGTGTGGTAAGATGAATTACTGCTCCTAGAGCAGAGCTTTTTGAACTTTTCATGTTGGTGACACGCTTTTTAGGCATGCGTCATTTCGTGACACAGTAATTCAGTTTTACTAGCAAACCAGAGGTTAAACAAACCCCTTATAAGAGATACAGACACACACATAAATTGTAACAACAAAATGTATGGGGACACAACATATCTCATGAACCTTTCGTATATTTTTTAAAATATATGATTTATAAATAGTAACATACCTTTCCAAGATTGTAGGCAACACATCTACACACTTCAGGCGACACACCATTTGGAGAGCCCTGTCCTAGAGGCTTCCAGGAGCAGGGAATCAATCCTTGTTTAATGGACCAAAAAATGGGAGTCGAGGACAGCTGGAGGGATTGAGGGCCATAAAAACGACCTGAGGTGCATTTTCTGCATTTCTATTCTACCTAACGGTGGGGCTGGCCGTGGGGCACAAGCTGAGAGGCCACTCCTGTCTCCCTGCATATTCTTATCTGCAATGGGAGATGCTCAGAGCACAGGGTATCTTTCCTTGTTTCAGCCCAGTACTGCCTGCCCATCTGTTTAGGATTCAGGAATGGCAATAGACTAGAGTGTTAATGAATGGAATAGAAGTCCCATTTCCCTGTACTAAAATAGTAATTTTAAAAAAATTGCCAGGAACTATCCTTATACTGTCTGCAGCAGCAACAAAGTCAAAGAAGAATAGGACAGAGCAGGTGTCTGCCTATTCTGGGAGTGTTCGTGTCTCTGTGAAATAAGTTACACAGAACAACACACACACACACACACACACACACACACACACGAAATGGAAGGGAGGAAAACAGCAACAAGGAGACACTTGTAATTCAGTACTGCATTCTGTCCATCCCCCTGGGACCAAAGTGTCCTTCTGGGTCAAAGTCATCTCCTGACACAGCATCACACAGATTTTTTTATCATGCCTGCTGTATTTTGTGGGTGGAGCCTTTTTTTAAAAAAAAACTTCTTGCAACGGACATCTGCTTGTGACTAGCAAAGAAGCCAAATTCTCATTAGAAAATGAGTGAAAACTAGCAAGCAGTGGAGAAGCAGGATTTTGATGGTCAGTTTTTCCACTCCCCACCAATGCAACCTCACGGGATCTGGGCTTTATTTTCTAGGTCACTGATAGTTGAGCTAGGCAGATTTCTTCTTCCTCTGGAAGTTTACGGGTAGATGAGACAGTTCCTGGCACGGTGTCAAATGTGTATCATCTGCTCTTTGTGATCTACTGGGAGCTGCAACAAAAAGCAAACAGCTTTGCAAGAGATTCGTGGCATTCCTGACCTCATGGAGGTAGGAAGAGAGGAGAAGTTCTAAAAAAACAGGAATCATTTTCCTGTATCAGTATGGGACTCAATAAGGGTATAGAGTCTAGGTCAAGGGAAGTGATAGTACCACTCTGTTACCCTGTGTACTGGGGGTCCCGGGAGGGACACCAAAACGTGCTCAACTAAAGTTGGGGGAAATTAGCTCAGAGCACTGCTTAGCGTTACGAGGGGCAGGGTAACGTAGCGAGATCTTGAACCCTATGTCTACGGGGCCGGGTCGAGTCAAGTAGCACACAAAAGTTGGGATAATAAATGATGTTTATTAAACACAAGCAAAACAGTGTATGCGACACACTCACGCAAGATAACTAAAGAAAATAAAGGTTGGAGTGGTATAGAGGGATTTTTAGAGGGCTTGTTGGTTTGAGTGATACTTCACCTGTCCTGAAGCCCAGAAAAATAGAGAGCGAGGCTGGGGTGCACTGTAGCTCAGCACATGGAGCTGAGGGGAGGCTCGCCAAGCAAAGCGGCAGCAAGGCGGGATGAAACTCGGGAGCGATCCGAGGAAGGTCTCGGAATCGAGGGTTTTTATAAGGAGAATTGTGACTGCAGGCTACGCCATACTTGGGGGAAAACAATAGATTTGGAATTGGAGACAAAGCCTCCGAAAGGTCAGAATCTGAATGATTGAGTTATCGTAGCGGTTCTCAGTAGAGTAGCCAGTATGCAGACGCAGAGTACTTGGGTATTGCATAGTTTACCCGTCAAGCTGCCATCGCGGGGCAGAGGCTCTTTTGTAAGTGGCGTGCATACCTGATTAGAGTACTTGCCTGGAGGTCTCCTGAAGCAGTGAGTCAGCTATTTCTGGCCTGCCTGTGTTGTAGTTTGAATATTACGGCTATTAGCGGCCGAGCTTGTTTACGTGCTTGTCCAGTGGCCTCGCAAGCACGTGGAGAGGAATGGAGAAGTGAAGCCGAATTGTGATATTAAGAGGATATCTTTTAATATCCCCAAAGCTCAGACTAGCCAGGACAGTAACAACTATGTTCTGCTTTGGTCAGACCCCACCTGGAATACTGTGTCCAGTTCTGTGCACCACAGTTCAGGAAGGATGTTGACAAGCTGGAATGTGTCCAGAGGAGGGCAACCAAAATGGTAGAAGGCCTGGAAACCGTGAAGCCCTATGAGGAGAAGATTAAGGAGCATGGCTTAGCTATCATGTTTCTTCTTAACCTTCTTTTCTCGAGGCTAAGCATACCCAGCTCCCAAGCCACTCCTCATATGGCATGGTTTCCTGGCCTTCTACCATTTTGGACACACTCTTCTGGACATGTGCTAGCTTGTCAGTATTCTTCCTGAACTGTGGTGCCCAGAACTGGACACAGTATTCCTGGTGGAATACTGGTGGTGGTGTTGTTGCTGGGTTCCTTAGAGTCACTCAGAGACCCTAAGGTGAATCTATCAAGCAAGATTCCTTCAGAGGAAGTTTGCAGTTGCATTCCTCTGAATCTGAGAGTGTGACTTCCTCCAAGTCATCCCACAGGTTTCCAGGGCTGAGTGGGGATTTGGACTCTGGCCTGCCAGAGTCCTAATGGAACACTTGGACTACTATGTCACACTGGATCTCTCTTCCTGCCCTTGTCAGGTCCATAATCCTGATTTGTAATGGCTCTTTTCCAGGATTCGGTTTCCCAGATCCTGCCAAACGTTTTTCTTTGGGATTTACGTTTACGTTCTTGTGAAATCTATTTCTCTCCCCCTATCTCAGAGAAAATACCTTTCTGACTGCCTTTTGATTTCTTAGCATCTTGAACCTCATCTTATTTCCTTGGCTTTGTTCCTGAGAGTGTTCCCATAGCCTTCTGAGACTGTGACTAATTCCCTTCCTTCATTTATGCTGACACCTTAAGGGTATTATAAACTATGACCCATTCTGCACTGGACTGTTATGGCGCTATAAGGGTATTATAAACTATGACCCATTCTGCACTGGACTGTTATAGCGCTATTATTCCACTTGCAACATCCTATGGAATCCTGGGGTTTGCAGTTTCGGGAGGGGCCAGCCGGCCCCTCCCGAAACTGCAAACCCCAGGATTCCATAGGATGTTGCAAGTGGAATAATAGCGCTATAACAGTCCAGTGCAGAAATGGCCTATGTTCTAACCCTCTCCCCCAGTCTTCCCTCCACATTTCATAAATGCATCTACCACAGTGTGTCCCCCTTGCATAGCTTAGTTTTACACACTTGTGCTATGTTAAGTGTCGTCTATCTGTACTTAAATCTAAATGTTTAGATCTAAATATCTAAATATTTTACCTTCCTTTTTTTACTTTTACAAAACAGTTCTGTTTTTGTAGTATTTGTTGATCACTTTTCCTTTTGTGTTTTTTTTTGGTTTTGCTCGTATGTAAAATAAAAAAAAATGCAAAAAGGAAAGTTGGTTTTGACAATGATGTTTGCAGATTTTGTTTTTTCTCTCCAGTACGGCGGAGATGTTTACACATTCCAAATCAAGCTGAGTTCAGGCTATGTTTAATGCACCAATGCTTTAATTATATTGACAGTACTTAAAAGGAAACAAACGAGTAAAATCTGGACACTTTAGGGGAGTTGTTTTTCACTCTGCATTTCCCCAAGCAGTCATTGTGAGCTCAGCTCTCCCAAACGAAATTCGTCCGCCTACCTTGTTATGTTTCCACACCATTTCACGTGCGATAGCCGTGAAAGCTGTACAGGTGGCACCACAGCATCCTCCAGTTCTGATTTTCATCTAAGTCATAGATGAGGGAAATGTGATCGTCCAGATGTTGTTGGACTACAGATCCCATCAGTCCTTGCCAGCAAAGCCAGTAGTGAGGGATTGTTACATAGTTAGCAATTACAAGGGCTATGTTATTGTTGGATGCCTTCAAGTCATTTCTGACTTACGATGACCTTGATGAGAACCTATCACTGGGTTTTCTGGGGCTGAGAGTATGTGACCTGCCCAAGGTCACCCAGTGAGTTTCCATGGCCGAGCAAAGAACTGGACCTGTTCTCCAGGGCCTGTAGTCTAACATTCAAAGCATTACACTGTGCTGGCTCTGTAGGGCTACATTATTTTGATTTAAATCACTGATAAAAACACTGAATAATAATAGGCTCTTCTAGACTAGTTTAAAGGAGGATGCATTTTGGTGACGTTGTTCCTTGAGTTTTGCTGGTGGTTGTTTCCTCTGTACTCGTACCTTCCGTTTTTCGAAAGGGAAGGAGAGACAGCAGGTCATAAAGATTTCTTTGTTTTGCCCTAGGGATCTTTCACAGATTTTTTTTAAAAGAAACTGGGGCTGAGGTGGCCCTTTGGTTTGAGGAGCATATTTAAAAATTCTTAAGAGTTTTTTAGTTCTAAAAAAAAGAACTCTAAGAAAAAAAATTCTATTGAAACTAAAAAAGTTATGAAATTTTGGTTAAGCATATGTATGTATTTCCTGCTTCATTAAAATTCTCTGTTGGATAGGGTAAATAGTGTGGGATAGTGTAAATCGTATGAAATATATAGAAAACATGCATACGTATAGGGAAAAATTGAGGGAATTACTAAAGATTTATTGTAGAGATATAATTTATATAAGATTAAGAATGTATGAGATATAACAACTTTAGAACTATTTGTGATGTTTTAAGCTTCAGAGTGTAATATAACTTGATTTATCCATTTTAAGTTTATGGATTCAGTAAAATATTTTAAAAAATTTGTTAGAGTTACCTGTATTTGTTACTAAAGAGACAGAAAGGAGAAGAGGAAGATCCTCTTTTGTTCCAGTATGTCTCAGAATTAAAAAGAATTCCGCTTGAGGGTAGGAATAAAATGTTGCTGTCAGTTCTGGGAGTTGCCAGAAAATAGTCTTTGACAAAAGAAACATTGGTTGAACATTTTTCTTTAAAAAAACCACTTTTAGAGCAACAAATCTTGCAACTTCAAGCATCCTCCTACCATGTCTGCCCTGCATCCTCATCTGCATCTGTAGAACCCTAACACTAATGCACAGATGATATGTGTTGGGATTTTTAATCCCAGATCACAATGTGCCCTGTTAGGACTTCAGATACCATAATAAGAGAAAAGTAAAAGCCAGAAATTAGTATATTTACCCAGAAATAATCCAGAAATCAGTATATTCAGTGACAGTTTATTTTTAAAAAATAGATAGAATAAGTGCACGCCCTGGTTTTAAGTAGACGAGCAGTGATTTCATTAAACTTATAAAGAAGTTTGGAAACAGGGTAAACCTGGGTGAGAAAGAGTACCAGGTAAGAACTTGCAATATGGTTACATTCTTGCCTCCATATTCTCAAGTTTGACTCTTTTGAATTTGATTGCTTGGGAGGCACATGCTTTCTTCCTCTGCCCCCATTTTCCTCCTGCCATTCCCTTGCATTCCTCACCCCAGGCTTGCTAGGCTTGTGTTTAAAATGGACATTTTTTCCCTTTGGGTGAGCAAAGCCCCCCACTGCTGGAGGCGTGTCCTCTCTGCCACGTGGCTGCACTTTCTGCTGTGTAATGGCTGCTGATTGGTCAGGTGCTCTCCTTGCTCCAAGCCCTCCTTTCTCAAGATGGCCGCCAGAAGTAGCTAGAATGGCAGAACTCCTCTCGATCTGAGGGGAAGTACCCGTAAGCCCTTTACCTTGTCTTTTTTCTTCCCCGAGAGAATGCTGGGGCCAGAGACAAAGGAATGGGAGAGGGAACTCTGGAGAGGAATTGCTGGGGGAGGAGTTATTGGTGTTTTTTCCACTTTCACAAATTGCCCTAGCAAAGCTATTGGAGTAAGCTATGGTGTTGCTTAAGAATGTGATGTTGCCTTATAGTGAGTCAGGTCCGTGTATCTCAGTTAGGAACTGCCCTACCATTGGGCAGTCTTAGGCGGCTGCCCAAGGCAGCAGTGTTTATTCTCCCCCTTTAGTGGTAGCTGATTATAGGTTAGATAGTTTGCTTTGTTGCTAATTGCTGTCAGATCAGCTTTGACTTATGGCAGCCTTAAAGACCTTCATGTCATCTGATTATCAACAGCCCTGCTTAGGTCTTTTGAACTCAAGGCTGTGGTTTCCTTGATTGAATCTATCCGCCTATAATGTGGTCTTTCCCTTTTCCTACCGCCTTCAATGTTACCAAGCTCTATTGTCTTTTCTAACGAGTCACATCTTCTCGTCATATGTCCAAAGTATGACAGTCTCAGTTTAATAATCATGGCTTCTAGGGAAAGTTCAGGCTTGATTTGCTGTAAAACCCATTCATGTGTCTTTTAAGCAGTCCAGGGTATCCGTTAAGAACTCTTCTCCAGCACCACATTTCAAAGGAGTTGGTTTCCTATCAGCTTTCTTTGCTGTCTAGCTTTCACAACCCTATATAGAAATCAGAAATACCCTGGCGTGGACAATCCTAACTGTAGTATTCAGTAATACACTTCCAGTGATATCTGCAGGACAGCTTCCTTAATAGGACGTCAGTGTACAGATGTGAGATATGGGAAGCTGCGTTCTCTGGCCGCCGTGCCCTGCTGGGGAATCTAAAAATAGGAGTCCCAGGTGTTACTGAGTTTAGTATCTAGGGCAGAAATCATTGCCAACTGCTTCATATTTTAATTGCCTCCCCACAGCCTGCAGTGGCCCAAATTGGTGCAAGATGGCAGTTAATTAAGTGCATGTCAAACTCCTCCACAGGCGTTCTCATGCACTTCAGTGGCCGCCCATTTGCTTTTCATTGTGAGACAGAAACTATATTGTTGCTTTCTGCTCAAGTGCAGATTTTACTATTTGGTTTATAGCTGCCTGTATCCAAGGAGCTTAGCTAAATCAGCCCCTTCCATACAATCATAAGGTTGTACACAGTAGGAGTTTCAGATTTGGATGTGGAATTATTGCTGCTCAGCTCTGTACTTTGAGCTCTGTACAACTCTTTGTGATAGACTTTAAATAGTTGATTTTTCTCAGTCTCAGTATCCTGTCTGCGTAACAGGGGCCATAGTGGCCTGTCTGTATACCTCTTTAGTTAAGATCTTGTTGGTATGGTGATGATTCAGCTCTGAATATTCCAGCGTGGTTCCTGGTGGCATGGCTCCAAAGTTATTTGGACTACATTTTTGGACTATAAACATCAAAGAACCTCAGCATAAAGGTCAGTGACTGCGATGGAGTCTGGGGGAGTGACTGTCTTGAGTGCAGAGCAGCCCAGCAACAGGTTGCCAGGCAACTAGAATAGCCTCTCAAAAGAGAAAGCCAGCCCATTAATTTGAAGGGGGGTTGGTGGCCTGAGAGGGGAGTGTATATATAGAAGACAAACTGAATTGGTTTTGTCTGACTTCAGGGAGGAAGGGCGAAGGCCATTTCCACACTACACTGTTATACCGCTATTATTCCACTTTCAACATCTTGTGAAATTCTGGAGTTTGTAGTTTACTGAGGCCAAAGAACTCTCTGGCTGAGAATTCTAAATGCCCCTCCCTAAACTGCAAACCCCAGGATTCCATAGGATATTGAAAGTGGAATAATAGCACTATAACAGTGTAGTGTGGATATGGCCTTAGAGTCAGCCTTTCAGCCGGAGAAGTTCTCGGTCAGTGAAGGGTGGGTGGGTGGGTTGAGTGAGAGGGTGTGTTTTCTCAGAGAATGCCTAGAGAGGGAGCAGAGATCAACCCACTCTTGAATCTGGTTAGAAAGTGTGACTGAGATTTGGGAATTGAGCCTTTGGGCAAAAGGGTAGTCAGAGGGCTCTGTGTGAGAGATCTCTGCCTTTGTTCTGATGTAAAGATATAAGGAAACTGTTGGAACGCATTCTGAAGATCTGTTGAGCTTGGACATGCATATGAAAACCAATACTTTATTTTGTTTGTTATTTTTGTAAAGATTACAGCATAGTTTTATACATTTTGACTCAGCTGAATGATACTCAGTAGTTGTAATCAAGCAGAACTATACTACCATAGATCATTAAAGGGGTTCTAAATAACAAATGAAGGCTTTACCCTTTTTACACGAAGGTGGTGTTTTAAAGGGGAAGGCAGAGCTGAGTGAGGTGACAGGGCACTTTAGCAGGCTGGGGGGAAGCTGCCATACCGGTTTGCGAAGAGGTAAGCATGCCTTGCTATCGTGACTATGCAGGCTGAGCTTTTCTAAGAGGCGTAATCCAAAAAAAAAAAGTTCCTTAGCTCTTATTTAAATAGTGCTACCAGTGATCATGGTTATTGATTTGATTTATACTTTGTGTCTCCCCAAAACCTCAGTCACAAGGACTGATCCCTGATTCCAATCAGATATAAGTGGCTAGGAAAGATTTTTCCATGCCTTTATGGATTCCTAAGCAGAGGCAGCATGGTTTAGTGGTTTGAGTGTTTCACTAGGAGTCTGGGAGACCAGGCTTCAAATCTATGGTCAGCCGTGGAAATCCACTACATGACTTTGGGGAAGTCATACTCTCTCTGCCTTAGAGGAAGGCCGTGGCAAACCTGCTTTGAACGGATTGTGCCAGGTGAATCTCATTATGTTTTCTGCTGATCTAGAGATCAGGACATGGAGCAATGGCTTCAAACTTCAGGAAAAGAGATTCCATATAAATATTAGAAAGAACTTCCTAATGGTCAGAGCAGTTCAACAGTGGAATACACTATCTTGGAGTGTGGTGAAATCTCCCTCTGTCAAGGTTTTTAAACAGAGGTTGGGTGGTCATCTGTTGGGAATCCTTTGATGGTACATTCCTGCATGGCAGGGGGTTGGACTCAGTGTCCCTTGTGGTCTATTCCAGTTCTATGATTTTATGATTCTGTAGTTTGCCTTAGGGTTGCTGTAAGTTGGAAATGATTTGAAAGCACACAGCAACAACGGATTCCTGGTATTCTCTTCTTTTCTGTCTTCCTTTCACCCACAGCATTATCTCTATCTTAGGTTTTGCAGCAAGATGAATTAGGAAACTGCATCCAAATCCTTGTAATTTTTGCTCATAAAAGAACTGGTGTTTGTAAATGCATAACTTCAGAACTTCTCTCTCCCTTGTGAATGTATAGACATTAGAATCCGGATTCGTTGCAGCTTCAACAATACTCCAGAACTTTGATGCTTTGTTTTTCATCTGACTCTGTAATGCTTTATTTTCATTTCCGAGATAAGGTATATATGCCTGAAGTCTATATTGCAAAATGGAGAATGAGACTTCTTCCTCTTCCTCCTCCTCTCTCTCCCTTTTTTTTTTATTCTTCTTCGTCTTCCACCTGCTCCTCCTTCTCCTTTACTTCCCTGGCCAGTGAAAAAGCAGAATTTTCATGTCTGTGAAGAAGGTGGCAGAACAATGAAAGGAAATCCTTTTTGTTGACAAGCTTGCAGGCAAGCTGTTGCCCCTGACCTATTTTAATAATAAAGACTCCTGAAAATTACATGCTTCGGTTAAAAGCTTTAGTGAGCTAATGTTAGGTTGTTTAAGATCCATCGAGAAGGAAGGATTGTTGCTTTGACACAAATATTGTGTATTTGATCATGCACAGTAGAGTTTAATCAGGGCTGGGGTGGGGAAGAATTTCAGTGCCAGTGCTGAAGAAAGACACATCTTACAATCTGAATTCTGCAGGAGGATGGATGACCTTTAAAATGGCTCAGAAGCTTGAGCTGGTGCACTGTGAGTGTAATGTAGTAAAAAGTTGATATTTGTCCCTTATATGTGCAAATGCACAATTCTAGAGGTTCGACACCACTTTAATAGCCATGTGGAACCCTGGGATTTATAGTTTGGTGGGACTGTTAGAATTCCCTTGAATGGTTATTAAAGGTAATAGATATGGTGATTATGGATAAGTTGACAATTTTATCAAAATCATCTCTTATCAAATGATTGTATAGATAAATTTTTGAAAACTTGGCAACCGATGATTAATTTTCTCAGAAACAATTATTCTGAATTAACAGTAACTGGTTTTTCAGATTAAATGTTAATTTTCTTTGAATATTATATAATTTCAAGGATAAAAAAAATCTATGTTAGAATTAGATAATAATCTGAATATTGTTAAGGATCTTTACTTATATATGTAATGGAATAACCAATGACACTCTGGGGGAAGTTTTACTTTTCTCCTTTTCTCTTTTTATTTATGCGTATAATTATCATTACAGACTCTGATCTTTCTTTTTTCTCTAACTCATGTAAGTTTTATTATTGTAACTACTCTTTAAAAAAAAAATTAAAAAAAAAAAGATTCCCTAGTCCATTCACCTAAACTACAGGAAAAGATGGAGACTGCATTGTAGGTGGGTTGATTCAGTCAACAAAGCCACAGCCCAGAGCTTGCAAGACCTGAGCAGGGCTGTTGAGGACCAAGGCCATTTCCGCACTACACTCTCATAGCGCGATTATTCCACTTTCAACTTCCTATGGAGTCCTGGGGTTTGCAGTTTCGGGAGGGGCTGGCTGGCCCCTCCCGAAACTGCAAACCCCAGGACTCCATAGGATGTTGAAAGTGGAATAATCGCGCTATGAGAGTGTAGTGTGGAAATGGCCCAAGACTCTCAGAAATCTGATTCATAAGATCGTCGTAGGTCCAAATCAACTTGATAGCAAGTAATAACAAAAAATGATTTCTAAAGTTGCAATCATACTATCATACTGAGTTTACTTCCAGCCCACCCAGCCCCCAAGCCTGACTTCTACCCTTGAAAAGGAGCAGGAAGTTCCCCAGCGTTCACTAATTCGCATGCTGCCACCACCCACTGAATTCTGAATATACTTGTAACTGAGCAGGACATTGGGACCCTGTCCGTGAATGGCCGATCTCTATGCTTAAGGACCTTTCCTTTCCCTCCTCCTCCTGAGTGAGAGAAGTCCTATCTAAGCGTGTGCCGAAGAATGGCGTGGGAATGGAGAGGAAACAGAGGTTTTACAGAAAAGCATTTATTTTAAGGCATGCAAGTAAACAAGGCAATAATACACACGAGAGGCTCCCCCCTCCCGGGGACGCTTAAATTACAAGTAGTTATAACAACAGATGCATTCTTAAGATCAGCCAACCTCCAAAATAATAAAAAGCCCAAACGCGACCGACTACCTTATTCTGGTTACTGGCATTTGGGTTCCCAGGCTTAGATGGTCTAGGAGAGGAATGAGACCGGGAGGCGAGGCCCAGGCCTGCAGCCTACGACTGGCACAGATCCCATCTCCAGGAGGTTCCTTTGTTGTCTCTCTGCCACGTGGCCTCTCAAGGATTTTTATGACTTCTCCTTTGAAGCATCTCGAAGATGTTCACCTCTTTCCCCTTGATTGGGCCATTCTCCCCCCGTGACCTGTGAGGCTGACCCACAATAAAAGTGTAACCTAATCCCAACACCTCATTAACCCTTGGTTTACCTGAAGAGGGAAGCATCCCTCTCCAGCCAAGTCTAGATAATGGGAAGCCCCATTATCACACATACATATAATCTAGCACAGTGGTTCTTAACCTGGGGTCTGTAGGGACCCCACGGGGGTCCACGAAGCCCTGCTGCTGGACACCAACAGCTGGGGTAGCAAGAGGAATGGGGCAGCAAGAGGGTGCAGATGCTGAAACTGCTACCTTGTTTGCAAATCAGGGAGCAGTCTGGGCATGCGGACACACCTGCTGCCATGTCTCTTTCATCAGAGATGTGGCAGCTGGCAGTGGGTGGGTGCTGGGAGACACTGCGGCAGGCATGTACATGTGCCCAGACTACTCCCTCATTTGTAAATGAGGGAGCAGTTTCAGCACCCACACCCCTCCCCAGTTAAGTCTTAGAGGTCCCTGGCAACAAATTACAGTCATCCCTCCACATTAGCTAGGTTTAGGGGCAAAAGACCCCCGTGAAAGGGGAAAAACTGTGAATAACTCTAGGCCCTCTCAGATCATACTTAACACACAAAAAAGTATGCTCACTGTGTTCAACCCGTGGATTCCTTTGAGGCACCAGGGTTCCTTCACAAGGCAGAAGTAGGGGGCTGGTGGGGCTCACTGCCACCTCCACTGCTGCCCCACACCATTTTTAATAGGGACTTACAAGCCTTGTTTGCAGTTTCTCATTCTCATGAGGCTTGCAGTCCCTATTAAAAATGGCCTAGGGAGGCAGTGGAGGTGACAGCAAATAATCTGCGAATAATCAAATCTGCAAAAGTGAAACCAGCAAATGTGGAGGCTGGCTGTATATTTCCAGGGGGTCCCTGGTAAGGAAAAGGTTAAAAATCACTGATCTAGCACATGTGCATTTTGTGCAAATTGGTGTCTTCTGGGAATGTGGTGATATTCTTTTTTTGC
This sequence comes from Cyclura pinguis, assembly GCA_030412105.1. Classification (NCBI taxonomy): domain Eukaryota; kingdom Metazoa; phylum Chordata; class Lepidosauria; order Squamata; family Iguanidae; genus Cyclura; species Cyclura pinguis. Next base: position 380,879,338 of record CM059599.1, read on the forward strand.
TGGCTTGAAAGCAGGCACCTGAGTCAGAGCCTTCTCATCTGGAAGCACCAAGGGTTGAACTCTTGTCCTCACATTTAACAATGTGCTTCCCCTCCCTGTAAGATGTCTTGCTGTGACAGGTGCAAACACTTTCAAAATGAATCTCAGAAACATAGACTGGCTAGATTGTACTCTGTTCTTTACCTGCAGGAGGTAAAGTCATACAAGCTAGGAATTAGGCCTTCTTCTGAGTGGCTTCAGCTTTGTGGAATGTCCCTTGGCTTTGTTTCATCTCCGTAGCCAATACTTGTTAATTTATTGTACTGTGCAAGAAATGTGGCATGACACATTGAGATATGCTGCCAAGAAAATAGCTGGCTTGGATATATACAAACCCGTGATACTTTGTGCAAAGATTTTTAGTTTGTTTGTTTGGCAAATGACTCCCAAGATGCATAAATAAGATGTGCTAAAGCTCTTGGGGAGAAAAGTTCTGAGGTCCTTAGGCCATATGTACAAGAACAACTTAACAGAAGTTTTACACTTATAGTGGATCCATCACTCCCCTTCCTACTGGCTCTTGGTGGATATGCCAAACTCATCTGTTTAGGAAAGCTTTTGGGTGCTAGGAAATGCAGGTTGCAAAGGAAAGACTTCTGAGTTTTATAATAAGCAGTAGCCTGGAATGGTTTGTTTAGCTCTGGTGTTATATTTGTGAACTGTTTTTAGAATTATGTGTTTGAATTGTTTTATATTGGTTTTAAGCACTTGTTGTAAGCTGCTTTGAGCTTTTTTAGAGTGGGATAAAATTAAACTGAGGTTATTTTCATTTTACTGCTCAGCAGGCATGAGCTGACTCATATGGTGCTTCTGATGGTAAAGCTGGCTGCTAGCATAGCAACGTGGCATGAGATGCTGAGCTGGCGCTAGGACAGAAGTTTAAGGATTAAAATCTTCCCTTACTTCGTTCTTGCATAAAGAACAAAGAATTTCATAGAATCGTAGAGTTGGATGAAACCGCAAGGGTCACCCAGTCCAACTGTATTCTGCCATTCAGGAATATACAGTCAAAGCAGCCCTGACAGATGGCCATCCAACCTCTGTTTAAAAGCCTCCAAAGAAAGAGACTCCACCACACTCTGAGGCAGCGTATTCCACTGCCAGATAGCTCTGACAGTCAAGAAGTTCTTCCTGAGGTTCAGGTAGAATCTCCTTTCCTGCAGCCTGAATCGTTCGCTCCTTGTTCTAGTCTCTGGAGCCGCAGAAAACAAGCCCGCTCCCTCCTCGACTTGACATCCTTTCAAATGCTTTAGACATGACTATTATGTCACTTCTTTAGCTTCTCTTCTCCTTGATTTCAAAAGGTTTCCCCCCACGGGTTACATTTATATGATTTTTTTCTGTATTTTTCTATTATAGTTGTATCTGTACTGCACAATTATAGTAATTCAATTCCACTTTAACAGCCAGGCTTCTATCATATGGAATCCTTGGAATTTGTCTGATGAGACTTTTAGAATTCTCTACACCCGTCCCCTAACGTACAGCATTTTGTTCTCCTGGCAAACAGAACTACGTATCTCATCCAACTGCAAATCCCAGGATTCCATATGATTGGAAAATGTCAGTTCAAGTGGTATCAGAGTACTGTAACTGTGCTGTGCAGAGGCACCGTGATTTTATCATTTCGGGACTTCCGTGCAACACTTCTTTGTGGAAAAAGCCAAAGGTTTTTGAAAGGAAACTGTCTTTTCCAGAAAAGATTCAGATTTCAGAGCAAAAATGTTGGTTTAGTATACCAGCTTTATTTATTTGGGGTACAATGAAGAATGCCTTTTGTGCAAATGAATTTTTCAGCAAACGTCTCAAAAATACCACCTCAGTAGTTTACCATTTTTATGGTAAGATGTTTTGATGTTGCAGGACATACTTTCTCACCAAAACTAGAAAGTTTGTGAGTATTCTTTACATTGCTACACAAGATGATGGAAAACATTCCAACAGGGCAGGAAGAAGTTACTGAATCATTCCCTGGGCTTTTTGATGCAAACCACAGAGGCACCCTGGCTTTATGTACACAACAGACTTGTTCTGCTTTTATTCCAAGTTGATTATTATGGCTTCCATCAAAGGGAGAATTTGCAGGTGCAAATGAGGAGAATTTTCTCTTCATGATCCCTAGCCTCATCTCTAATAGAACAACAATTTTCAGGGTCTCCTGGAGGTACAAAGTTACTCTAAAACCATTTGTAATGCAGGTATGCCTTTTGTCTCTGCTTTCACTCAGTTGAAAACTGTAAACCATCATCTTATGAAGTTAGACGATTGCCAAGAGGTGTTAAAATGTATGAGCAAACCCGCTGATTTGACAGATTTTGCCAGCAGTGACAGCAAAACAATTTAATTTTTTCATGGAAAGTATAGAATGAAAAACAAAATGGGGGAGGCAGAATCACACTTCTTTCATACGCTTTCCAGACAAAATGTCTTAACACTGTCGACGCTCAAGTGCCTCAGCTGCTGGCATTATTCTTGTCAGTATGACAAATATCCTAGAGTATGCTGTTTTTCAGAATTTTTAAGTCACCTCACTCACTATATCTATCCATCTCTTGAGCCTGTTCAGAAGAGATTTTGATCCAGTACTTCTGTGAAACCTGCCTCAAGGTGATGAGTTTTTTGGGGGTTTTTTTGAGTCTGCAGCCTAAAGTGACAGAAGGCATCTTGAGAACTTTAATTTGTGCAAAGAGCAGCTATGGTACCCAGTGGTGCTTGGGAGAATCATTAAGCATTATTAATGAATACCCAGTTCTAAGTGTGCTGGAGAATGCGCGCTTGTCTCTCTGGTGCTCAGTTGTTCTTCACATTGCACGTTGGTCTCAGCCATCCTTGAGGGATCAGGTTTCTCTCAGTTGGCCTCCGAACGTAATATTCTATTTGAATGAAAAATGGTTGGAGTGAATCCCTATGCAGGCCCTCCCAAAACGAATATTGTGTATACTACCCTTATGATAAGTCAGACTATCTCAAGCAGAGCCTCCAAATTTGTTCAAAATCCATCCAGCAGCCTACACGTTATTATCAGAGGACAGGATCAAAATTTAAAATGCCCTTGGCAGATTGGAGAGCTGGGCCAAAGGTAACAAAATGAATTTCAACAGAGAGAAATTTAAGGTCCTACACTTAGGTAGAAAAAAATAGAATGCACAAATATAGGATGGGGGACACGTGGCTGGATAACAGTACATGTGAAAGAAATCTAGGAGTCTTGGAGGACCACAAGCTGAACATTAGTCAGCAGTGTGATGCGGCAGCCAAGAAAGCCAACACGATTCTTGGTTGCATTAATAACAGTATGGTGTCTAGATCAAGGGAGGTAATAGTCCCACTCTACTCTGCTTTGGGTAGACCTCATTTGGAATACTGTGTCCAGTTCTGGGAAGAAAGATGTCAACAAGCTGGAGCGTGTCCAGAGGAGGGCGACCAAAATGGGAAAGGGTCTGGAAGCCATGCCCTATGGGGAGCGGATTAGGGAGTTTGGTATGTTTAGTTTGTGGAAGAGAAGGTTAAGAGGCGGTTGGACTGGATGGCCCCTGGGGTCTCTTCCAACTCTATGATTCTATGACTCTATTTTATGACTCGATCATCATTTATTTATATGGTGCCATTTCTGTACGTGGCAATTTACCGGTCAAAGAACAACAAAACAATTCCCTGCCCTCAGGCTTACAGTCTAATGAGACGTGATACACCACAAAAAAGGGAAGCCAGTATTTTTACCCTAAAATGTGGGTGACTCTGGGGTCCACCTGCGATGCCAGTACCTCCATATGACAGAGGGGAATTAATTAGGTCAAAATTAGGAGGCCTGCAATAGGGAGGTAACGTAACGAGATCTTTCCACCAGTGTTTTTATGAGGTCATGCAGGAAAGAACGAGAGATCCAAATGAAAACTAAAAATGTACTGTATTGAAGATTCACACCAGCATGCAAGAAGATTCAAACACTCACACACTCACACAAGGACTAACCGAAGGTAAAAGGAGGAAAGTGTGGATAGAGGACTTTGAGGGATTCGGGCGGTAATTAACGATCAGGAGACCAGTGAGGAAAGAATGGTGACATGGCTTAGGTAGGAACCTAAGGACAGTTCTTGATGAGGAATCACCGTGACAGCATGGTGTTCAGCAAGGTGAGAGACTGCACTCAACTGCTCAAAATGAGGGTTTTTATCTCTGAAATACAGGTATGGCTGTGAATGGCTCTCCCACCTGTGAGTGGACAGTGGGAGTTGCAACACAGACCACAGGGTCCAGGTGGTGTTCATGGTTTCAGTGCGTTGGTGACAAACAGATAATGACTGTCGTAATAGCCCTGCACTTGAGGATAGAGCCAGGACGATGCAGGGAAACATTCAGGAATGAGGCAACAGGGTTAAAACAATTGCTGTTTGGTGGGAATGTTAGCTTGACTGTTGTGCTTCATTGGAGAGGTTCGACTTTTGTGTAAGTCTGTTATCTCCGAGGTTGCCTTGTATTTAGCCTGACAATGACTTAGGTTGCACCTGGAGGTGGGTATGGGTTGGCTGTCCTAGCAATCACATGTTTACTGTCAGTAATTTTCCTCTGTCCAATTTGACCTTTCAAGTTACCTCAGGTCCCATTTTATATGAATGTCAATTAATGTAGTTTGCCAATTAATAATATTTGCCAATTAAACCATATCAGTATTGGGGCCGCACAGAGCTATAACAGTGTGGGAGAGGATGAAGTCCAACAGATGTGTCCTCTTCTTCTTTCCCTCCAGGCCACGGCAGCGGCAGGTGGGATAGAGGCAGGGTCCTTCACTTGCTTCTGGGCCTAGGCATGGTGGAGAAATACACATAGAAGACATATAGATGGATGTTGTTGTCATGTTCCTTCAAATCATTTCCAACTTGTGTTGACGCTAACAAATTTTGTTCAGAAGGGGTTTGCCATTACCTTCTTCTGAGGCTGAGAGAGTGTGATTTGCCCAGTCTCGTTTGTATAGTTATGCCGTTGCTTCAACAAGGGTCATTTTTTGATCTGAACTCATCAAAAAATTTTCAGATGATGTCCCACTTGGAATGAATGAAAAAAAAAAAAAACTAATTGGGAACCTTTGAGCCTATCTTAAGTGAATTTTGCATATTTATTTAATCTACTGCCTTTCTTCTGATACAGAACCCAGCACAGCTCACGTCATGGATTAAAATAAAGTACATTTTTTAAAAAAAAATAATAAAAAGTTAAAAGACAGATTGATATAGTAGGTCCTGCCAGTCACTGTGCTCGTAAAAGTGAAAGTCTGCTTAAGGTAATTTATAGGTGATGCAATGCTTTGAATCACAAGGGTACAATCCTGGATTGCTGACTGCTTTTAGGACGGCTTTTACCAGCCAACTTGGTAGAACTTTTGGCTGGCAAAAAGCTATAACTGGAGGCTTGCTGGTGGCTGTAGCAAGATGTTCAGAATTAGTAAGCAATGGATACCTTTATCTAATTGCTGTGTGGTAGCTGGGAGATGCTGGATGGAAATCCACCACAAAAAAGAAATGTATTCTTGGTTGCTACTCAATTTACGTCCTTTGTGGAGAAGGTTTTCTCTCAAAACGATAGTTGCTTTCTTGATGTTGTCATCAATGATTATATGAGGCAGATATCCCCTTTGAAGCAGATGTTGTCTGTGTTTGTTGGTCCTCATATTTATTCAGTGTTACAAATATGTCTATTTGTAGAGCCAAGCCATAGATGATGTTTCTTTTAATGTCCTTGGGCTGGCAGGATATCCAGTCCGTTCAGTCTGCAGAGGTCACTGGTGGAGGAACTTTACCTGCAATCCGGAGAGAAAGGCCTTTCTTTCTTTCTGAAGGAACAATTTGTATTGAAAGGAAATCAAGCAATCTGCATTGGGAGGAAATCCCACGTTGGTTGTGATTTCCGTAATTAATCAGCTGCTCCTCCTTTCTTAATGGTATTTGGAATTTTCAAAACCTGCATTTTAAATACTTGGTGTCAAGTCTAAATTGTCCCATGGGCGTAGCTCGTTCCCCTCCCCACTCCCAAACTGGCACCCTCCCTGCTTTCTTTCTGTAGACAAATAAAAACATTTTTATTTCAGCAAGCGTTCAATGTGTAATTTTGGCCTCACTGGTGAAAGATGCTGGCTGTTCTTAACTATGTAGCATTTGTGAATGTTTGTGTTCTACTTATGTATTTTAACCTTTTAAATATTATTATCTGATGGTTTAATTTGTGTTTTAACTTTTATATTTCATGATTTTTAACTGTTTTTTACTTACTGTAAGCCACTTAAAGTCCTTACCAGGAAAAAGCAGGATATTATTATTAGTAATGATGATGATGATGATAATTGTACTAATACTAATACTAATAATAATATACAGAGATAACCAAGATATACCTTTAGGATTCGTAACCGTGGAGCTGCAAGTCCTCTGTAAATCAAGGGAAGATTTGAGGGAGAGGGAATGCAGGGCTTGGAAAAGTCACATTTTGGACCACAAGTCCCAGAAACGCCCAGACACTGTGACCTCTGTCTGGGAGATTTTAAGACAGAAAAGCTGATTTCCCCCCAGCTCTGTCTCTGCGTGTACATATATACTTAGCCAGTTTGATCCTGGCCAAGGAGGGTGAAACTGAAAATAGTTTTGAAAAAACGTACGCAATCATCTGACTTTCAAGATTATCTCCCTCCCCGCACCCTCACCTTTTTAATTTCCCCCTCTCAGACTGTCTGCTGGAGCGGAAGGCCTGCGGGCCGTCCATGAACTGGCTGCGTGCACAGTGGAACTGCTGAATCACAGTCTGTAATCTCCCCTTCGCTCTAATTCTGCCTCCTTATTTTTGTCCTTGATCCAAATGCGCTCTGACAACGCAGGCAAGAAAGACGGCGTTGTTGCCTCTGAGTCTAGGCTCGTTGTTTGCAAAAACAATGTGATCTACTTCATTGGTCCTTGGTTGACAACACGTTTTTTGGACCGTCAGGTTTGCTTTGCAAGAATGGTGCAACGGGAGCAAGCCTGTTTCTCATTCTATCAGTCTCTTCACCACAATCTTCTGGCTCTTCCACTTATTGGAGGCTGGTGGCTTCTGTATCGGGGGGGCAGTGAAATCATCTCTGGGTTTTAGCCCAAACTTGAAAAGAGATATCCACTTTGAGGATATGAGCTCAGCACCTTGGGTAGATTCTTTAAAGCTCGGCCTAAAAGCTGCAGCAGATTCACTGCCCTGCTGACATGGAAGCCCTCACTGGACTCAGTCATTTTCTCTAGGCTGATGAGAGACAGCAAGAGGAAGAGGTTGAAGAGGATAGAGTGGTGACTCCAAGGCATTTTACTACCTGAAGCAAACATGGTGCCTCACGTAGAGAAGCCAGTTTCTCTGGCAGGTGAATCTTACACCCTCCTCTACAGCTAGGGCAGCAGGGTAGTTTAGGAGGTACAGGACAGATGGTGTGGCCCACACAGCCTTGTGCCCCTGCAGAGTGAGAAATAGCTGAGTGGCTTGCAAGGACTGGGTGGAGTAGCTAGAGCTTTTGCTGCCTGGGGGTGGTCCCTGAGTTTGCCGCCCGGGGATGGTCTCTGTCAATGAAGGCACACTCCGAGGCAGCATATTCCACTGCAGGACAGCTCTGACCGTCAGGAAGTTCTTTCTGAGGTTCAAGTGGAATCTCCTTTCCTGCAGCTGGAATCCATTGCTCCTTGTCCTAGTCTCTGAAGCAGAGGAAAACAAGTCTGCTCCCTCCTCAACATGACATCCCTTCAAATATTTAAACATGGCTATCATGTCCCCTCTTAACCTTCTCTTCTGCAGACTAAACATCCCCAGCTCCCTAAGGCGTTCTTCATAGGGCGTGTTGTTGTCATCACAAATGTTGACCAAGGCTTGATTGTGGCTCAGCTGAAAACCAAAAAGTTGCTCTTTTGAATAATTATTATATTTCTGGAGATAGAGGCAACAACAGTGTGTGTTGTGTGTGCGCACATGCATGCATGCACAGGCATGTGTGTGTGAGTAGTTTCCCAAGTATTCTAGTGACCATTCTGGACATGGAAGAGGAGCCAGAGCTGTGCTCCCGTACCCTGAATGGGATGCACTACTTGCTATGCAGAGAAAACTACTTGCATAAAGGGGTATTGAACAGCTTGTCATGTAAACATTTAAATCAGAGGTGGGCACATGTCAGGATGTGTCATTCCTGTCATAAGTATACTGGATGTGTATTAGTATATATACTAATATATATACTAAGATAGGTTTACTTGCTAGGATATGGCTATAGTTTGCTAAAGCACTACCAAGTATCAATTGTCAATTCCTAATTGCAATGATGTATTTTGTTGGAACTTCTGACGTATTCCAGGGTACCAAATGGTTAATCACTTTATTGTTTGTTGTCCAGGCAAGAAAAAGCTCAAAGGGGGGAAATTTGAAAGTATTGGGAAGGTGTTATGGGAACTGGCAGTGCTACAGATAATGGGACAGGAACTTGTTTTTCCTTCAAGGATAAAAGATATGTAAATAATGGAGGGTCTGGGAAATTGCTTGTACTGTGATTTGAGATTTATGACTTTCATCAGTCACTGCCATGCATGCCTAAATTTGTATGACAAGGTATAAAATCTGTAATCATCCAGTATGCTATAGTCTCAGCAACTTCTTAGGAAGGTTGCTATGTTGCTTGCTTTGATCTAAATAAAAGTTTCTGTTCTGACTCTCAGTGAAGTTTGTGAATGCAAGTTATCTAAGCCTGGGGGCTTTACTGCCCAGCGTTCAAGTCCCTGAGAACTCCACAGTGTCACAGCCGTGACATCATGGACGCCATTTTGAGCAGTCAGAAGTGATAGACATGGCTTCTGGTTGTTTCTTACTATGTTCTGGGTGGGGAATAGGAAGAGCAAAAAATCCTGTGCAAATGGCAGTTTTTCTGAACTTTCCATTGGGCAAAAGGGCTGTTAGGTTTGGTAGATACCACGCTAGACTTCCGGATGCAGTCAAGGGACCGTACGGTTAGAGGCTGGTCCCAGGCTTTGGAATGCTCTCTCTAGGGAGGCAGGGATGGCACCTTCTTTCTCGTTGGTAATTTTTAAACAGTTTTAAAAATTATACATTTCCATTTTGATAGGTTTTGAGGAGTTGGCTACTGTGCTTTCTTAAGGAAGTGCTGTTTTGCTTATTGTTATCTCTTGTCTTTTCAAAGATTTGTTTTAAGTGGTTTTAATTTAATTTAAGTGGTATTAATTTTTGTAAACCATCTCAATCAGTGAGTCCCAGTGTTGGGTGGAAGGCTGGACATAAATAGTGTTGATGGTCAACAGTGTGATGCAGCAGCTAGAAAAGCCAAAGCAATTCTAGGCTGCATCAATAGGAGTCTAATGTCTAGGTTGAGGGAAGTAACAGTATCATCTGTTCTGCTCTGGGCAGGCCTCACTTGGAATACTGTGTTCAGTTCTGGGTACCACAATTCAAAAAGGATATTGACTGGTTGGAACATGTCCAGAGGAAAGCGACCAAAATAGTACAAGGCTTGGAAACCATACCCTACAAGGAATGGCTTAGGGAGCTGAGTATGTTTAGCCTGGAAAAGAGAAGGTTAAGAGGTGACATGATATGTATGTTTAAATATTTGAAGGGATGTCATATAGATGATGGAACAAGCTTGTTTCCTGCTGCTTCAGAGGCTAGGACATGGAGCAATGGATTCAAACTATGAGAAAAGAGGTGCCACCTAGACAGTAGGGAGAACTTCTTGATGGTAAGAGCAGTTCAACAGTGGAATCTTCTGCCTGGGAGTATGGTGGAGTCTCCTTCTTTGGAGGTTTTTAAACAGAGGCTGGATGGCCATCTGTTGGGAGTGCTTTGATCGTGCATTCTTCCATGGCAGCGAGTTGGACTGGATGGCCCTTATGGGTCTAGAACAACTCAGCATGGCCAGTTCAGTGTGGTCATTTCAGTGCGTCTGGTTCTGTTCACTCTGAGGCATCCCATTCTGCCCCCGCCACACAACACAGACACAGAGGAAAGAACCTGCAGTCCCTTCATGACTCTGCCTCTTTTACTCCCTCTTATGGGCCATTTCTGCATTACAGTGTTATAGTGCTATTATTCCACTTTCAACATCCTATGGAGTCCTGCAGTTTGTAGTTTAGGGAGGGACCTTTAGAGTTCTCAGCCAGAGAGCTCTTTGGCCTCAGTAAACTACAAATCCCAGAACTCCACTGGATGTTGAAAGTGGAATTATAGCACTATAGCAGTGTAATGCAGAAATGGCCATGATGTGTGTGTGCAAGAAAGAAAGAAATGTGGCAGGCTTTCCTCCACTCATGCTTCCTGGAACTGAGCTACAGGACTGCCTCCTGTGCCCTTCTCTTGCCAGTTTTCTCCCTGGCAACTAATAGTTTGCAGCTACCTCTTTTATTTTCTGGTGTAGATCTCTGACTTTTGACACCCCATCATCTCCATCCCTCCACTTCTGCCACTCTTCCTTCTTTCTTTCATCCAGAGATCATTTAATTTTTTTGTCTCCTTCTGAGGTGTATCCTGTTAGCTACAACCCCCTTTTGTCCCCCTCTCCCTTCCCTCAATGTTAAATAGGGTTCAGTGCAGCGATGGGCATTTCACTGCCTCAGGCACTGAGCTTCTCTGGGGAATTTAGTGACCATCTGTCTTCCCATTATTATGTCTTTATTCTGTATTGAGGCAAAATGGGATGAAGTTTAACCAACCCCTATGAGACAGTGCACTATGCTGCAATGACTGTGCTCAGTCATCCCATTTTGGCCCTTGTCTCTTCCAACTCTGTGATTCTATGGCCATTTCTGCACTACACTGTTATAGTGCTATGATTCTGCTTTCAACCTCCTGTGGAATTCTGGGTTTTGTAGTTTCCTGAGGCCAAAGAGAATTCTAAATGCCCCTGCCTTAACTGCAAACCCAGGATTTAAACAGTGTAGCCTCTGGTGTACCCAGAAATTATGGTTGTGCAACACCCCTCCATGATTCTGGCTTACATCTGTTTACTTGAGGATTCATTTTGGTGTCAGGTAAGCCCTAAACTGGCATGGGACTCCAGTTTAAAAGTGATTGTGATTCTCCCTTAGGCGACCAAAATATGGACTTCATTACTCTTTAGATTCAATTCAGCACAAAAGCAGAAACCTGCTCTTAGAAGTAATACATCTGTGGTACCTATATCCAATGAATTTGGTTTGTGTGAGTAAGGAACTCTTCTCCTTGTGATGAAAAGGACATGATCGGAGGGATTAGTGACTTAGTCAGACAAACATGCAAGTTAACAGTGAGAAGAAAAATTAGCAAGAGAGGTGATTGTATGAATGGTTGGTATTGCGTGTGGGAATAACTCAGGTCAGGCTTGTTCTTCAATGAAGCAAAAAGTGAGATTATAGAGTGTTGCCCTGATGGATGGATGGTTAGATATTTTATTTGGATCGGCAATAATAGAGGAGTGATGCATTTTGAATCAAAATGGTTATGTTTCTTTGTTGTCTGTTGTTTGTACTGTTGCTGGATATAAATAGCTGCCCTGTGACCTGCAGAATATATAAATATAATAAAAAATGCAGGGGGAAAATCCCTTGCAATTTCAGTAGTGTAAGGTAAAGACAGCTTTGTTCCATGTGAACCTCTCTGTATTGTAATCTTCAGAGGTTGCTCTGCAGGTCCCATTGGAGGTGAGAGGAGTAGTGACCAGAGATGGGACTGGTATCCTTTTAGTGGCTTAGACCTACTTAGATTCCCTACTGAAGGGAGATTCTTGTCCACTGCAAAATTTCATATTCAGTTGAAGGTTGCAGGAGCAGAGCTGCACACACAGTTCCGTAAGGTGCTGTTATGCATTGCATATGCAGATGTACATTGTAATCACACATTTCTCATTTGTTTGCACATTCAGTTGCCCGGTGTTGCAATCTGTTAGTACACAATGAACATGTAAAATTGTGAGCATACAGTTACTTGAGGATGGATCTCAGCAAGGGCTTTTTCCAAAGGGATGCCCTAACCCTGGAATTCTTTCCCAGGGAAGCTTGCCTGTCACCAAGCACAGTATCTTCGTCTTGTGAGAGGAACCCATTTTTATTTTCACAGGCATTTTGGACCTGACAGGGTTTGAAACTAAGATGTTGCTTTGACAAAGAGTTACTTTTTGCAGTAATAAGCTGGATTTTTTTTAGTACTTGCAGTTCTGAATAATTATTGTTCTTATTATAGTCAAATGGATGGAGGCAGTGAAGGCAGCAGACAATGTGGATGGTAGCTTCCTAGCCGTACTGGGTGTTCTTGCTTTGGGAGGGGTAGAACTGTGCCCACATGCCATGGCTTTGCAGGTGAATAGGCGACTTCTTGCATAAAAGGGTCTTGGACATCCTACATAAACGAATTAATTATACTAGGGGTGGCCAACATATATTAATGTATTTATTTATGTGCGTAAATAAATGTGCCCCATGGGCTGCTCATGTTTGTGCCCCTCCGTCTAGTTTCTGTAATTGCCACGCGAAATCATTTTGCTAGGAAACAAACTAGTGGGGGAACACCTCCCATTTTTGAGCAAAATCATACTCCTGATACCCTGCCTCAAAGTGGCATTAAGAGAAATTTGCAGTCCCTAAAGTTCTAGAAAGGATTGCAGTCCTTGGACTTCAGAAAGTTACTTATCTGTACAGTGGCTGCTACCTGCAGTAACAAACATTTGATCAGTTCCAGGAAAAATACATGACCTGTACTGATTGTTTTCCTTGAAACCAGTGAGCTGATAGTACTAAGAGCACCATCTACTGGAGCTTGGCAGTGCATAAAAATAGGATTCTTTCTCTAACTGTATAAGTTGATAAAGATTTTGCATTTCCCAGGCCTTTGATATGTATACTTCCATATTTGACAGTTATAACTATGAAAAATGATGAAGTTTATAAGTGAGCAGGTGGGCATGAAGCCCCTTGGATGGAATTTATTTTAGGACATACTCAGACCACCTGGTGCAATCCCAGCTGGTTTGAGGTAGCTGATGTTGAGGATAAATTATCTGTAGTGTTGTAACACAGTGCTATAAAATTTAATGCCTTGGTTGCAAGCTAGAGCTTAGTTTCATGCAACAGCTTCCTTAGGTTCTAGTAGTATTGTATTTCTTATTTTGGATCAGTGACAGAAGATATCAGTCAAAGACACTTACTAGTCAGATGAGAAACCCCTGGGAGATGTATGTACCCCATAGGCAGAGGTTCATGTCCCTGGCTGTAAATGTTTGGACCACTTGGCAGCAGTAGCAGTTGGTGGCTTTTATATAAAGCAGGTGGTGAATCCATTCTGAATTTTGAACTTTAAAGAAACTGTCCAAAGTGCTGACATCTCCAAATCCAAACATCCAATGAGCTGTCCAAGGTGCTGAACCGTATCTTCAGGATAGGTCCAGTACCTTGAATAGCTCCATTAAAATTCACTCTAAAGCCTGGACTAGACCCCTTACCCCACTGCCAGGAAAGCCCGGTCCTTTACGGAATCTCTTAAGCAGATGAAAAAGATAGATCCCTTCCCCTGAATGCAGCGCTAGATATTAGGGAGTAGGTTTTGAGAGCCAGTGTGATGTGGTTGTTTGAATGTTGGGACTAGGATTCCAGGAGACCAGGGTTCTAATGTCCACTGGATGACCTTAGGCAAATCATATTTTTTCAGCCTGAGAGGAAGTCAGTAGCAAGTGTCCTCTGAAGAAATCTCTCCAGGAAAACCCATGATAGGTTTTCTTTAGAGTCACTGTAAAGTTGGAAAAGACTGGAAGGCACTCAACAACAAAAAGTAATGATTTTAGAGAGATTTGGTTTGGTTAATAATAACTGATAGTAACTGGGCTGATAGGCCCAGAAGCAGATGAAAGACTCTTCCTTTATCTCAACTGCCACTGTCCTGACCTTTGTGGGAGAGAAGAAGTGCAGCACAGCTTCTTCATGCTCCTTCATGCCTAGGCCCAGAAGGAAAGGAAGGCACTCTTTCTATCCCAACTGTCACTGCCACAACCCTGGCCTCGGGGGAGAGAAGAGTCAGGCACAGCTGCATCATGCCTAGGCCCAGAAGCAAATGAAAGGCCCTCCCTCCGTCCCACATGCCGCTGCCCTGGCTTTAGAGGGAGAGAAGAAGAGCAGGCACAGCTGTATCCTGCCTAGGCCCACAAGCAGAAGAAAGGCCCTCCCTCCATCCCAACTGCCCCTGCCCTGGCCTCGGAGGGAGAGAAGGAGAGGCAGGCACAGCTGTATCCTGCCTAGGTCCACAAGCAGAAGAAAGGCCCTCCCTCCATCCCAACTGCCCCTGCCCTGGCCTCGGAGGGAGAGAAGAAGAGGCAGGCACAGCTGTATCTTGCCTAGGCCCACAAGCAGAAGAAAGGCCCTCCCTCCATCCCAACTGCCCCTGCCCTGGCCTCAGAGGGAGAGAAGAAGAGGCAGGCACAGCTGTATCCTGCCTAGGCCCACAAGCAGAAGAAAGGCCCTCCCTCCATCTCAACTGCCCCTGCCCTGGCCTCGGAGGGAGAGAAGAAGAGGCAGGCACAGCTCTGTCCTGCCTAGGCCCACAAGCAGAAGAAAGGCCCTCCCTCCATCCCAACTGCCCCTGCCCTGGCCTCGGAGGGAGAGAAGAAGAGGCAGGCACAGCTCTATCCTGCCTAGGCCCACAAGCAGAAGAAAGGCCCTCCCTCCATCTCAACTGCCCCTGCCCTGGCCTCGGAGGGAGAGAAGAAGAGGCAGGCACAGCTCTGTCCTGCCTAGGCCCACAAGCAGAAGAAAGGCCCTCCCTCCATCCCAACTGCCCCTGCCCTGGCCTCGGAGGGAGAGAAGAAGAGGCAGGCACAGCTCTATCCTGCCTAGGACCACAAGGAGAAGAAAGGCCCTCTCTCTATCCCAACTGCCCCTGCCCTGGCCTCGGAGGGAGAGAAGAAGAGGCAGGCACAGCTCCTTCATGACTAGGTCCAGAAGCCGATGAAAGGTTCACCCACCATCCCAACTGCCATTGGTGTGGCCTTGTGGGGAGAGAAGAACAGACAGTATCTGCTGGATTTAATACCTTTCCCACTGCCATTTCCTTTTTCGTGTGTCTCATGTCTTATTTAGATTGTAAGCCTGAGGGCAGAGAACTGTCAAATTAACAATTTGTCATCTGCTCTGAGAGCCTTTGTGGATGAAGAGCAGGGTATAAATACTCGAAATAAAATAAATGAATAAACTGAATGCACAGCAGCAATTGCCTGCAGCTGAGATTTTTGTTCCTGTGTGGTCCAGGAGGAACTGAGGCCTGTTGGGTGAATCAGTGGACACAGAAGAGATTCACTGGCTACCACTTGCTTGTAGGGACCAGCTTTCTTTCTGTTTGTGTTCCAGCTCCTGATAGAGCTCCTCATTGCCCTGAGGGAGGTTATCAAAGGAGATCTTTTTGTTTGTGTTTTGCAAAGGCACTGCCTCATGACTGTGATATTGTTTCAAGGAGAAAGTGCCTGGTTTGTTTAGCACCATCTTCAGAGGACTGCTGGGCCACAGGAAGGATTCGAATGAGTCACCGTACAGTAATAAACAAAGAAGTCGCCCTCAGACTCCTGGGAGTTATTGGGAACAGCAACTTTTATACATTGCAGGCATTACACAATGAGTGAAACCCTACATGAAGGAGATGAAGCATAACTTGATGTTCACATTTACGTAACACCTCCTGTTAGTGAGTTGGGATATTAAGCATTGGATGGGCGGTCAAATGTGCATGCACAATGCACATCTGCATGCCCAATGTATAATTTACACGTTCATGCGCAAGGTGCATCTTCATGTACAATGTGTACAGTAGCACCCCATGTGTAACTTCACTTCTGCAAACTTGAACTGAATTTGTTTTGCATCAGATAAAATTGTTCAACTGCTTCCTTAGGGGAGTTTACACAGGTCTAAGTCACCAACAGGATTCTAACCAATATGTAGGGCAAGAGTGATGTGGCCACCTTGGGCTGCATGTGGCCCCAAGTCCTCTAAAAAATGCCCTCTAGGAGGTGTGTAGGGTATTTCCACCATGTTTGGAGGCTGGCTGTGCCTATTATGGCTAGAAAGAATTCATATTTTTTTTGTACTTTTTTAAAAAATGTTATGCCTCAAAAAGCCTCCTAGGGAATGTAGGGGTCATTTCCACCATGTTTTGGGCCCACCCTGGGCCAATTTAGGCTCAAGAGAAGCCTTATTTGACTTGTGCTCACTTCCTGTTGTTAAAAGAGCCTCTCATGGGCCTAAAATGGCTTTGGCAGACAAAAAAGAAAAAGAAAAAAAGATGAAAATGCTCCCTTGTTCCCTAGAGTGTATTTGGGGGCAAAATGATTTTTTTTTCTGCAAGAGTAGGTATGGCTGGGAGGTGCCACTGTCCAAGGTCTTCTGGGGGCTAATAAGGCCCCCTATTCTTCCACATTTGCCACCCCTGTGTTAGGGCAAGGGTGGATAACTCCAGAGCTTCCAGAGGCTATTTCCGCCCATCGTGGACTCACTGTATCTGGCACCAGCTTCGTCCCATAAAACTGGAGTGACTCGAAGATCAAAACAGGCAAAACTGTGTCTTTTTAGTTCTTAGATTTGGAGATATGTTGCTTTAGAGGAGATTGCACCCTCTGGAGGTATCTGGGCGTGTGATTATGTAAGCTCATGTGGAGGACATCCAGGAACAAATATCTTACCAGGCCATGGGATGGCAACCACTACATTGGGGTCAGTTATTGAGGCACCAGCTCACAGCAGCGTTGCTCTTTTTCTTCTCTTTTGGAGAAGGGGGTGGGAGCCTTGGGCAGCTCCAAAGAAGAAGGAGAAAATAGCTCTGGCAAGTGCAGAGGTGGGTGGAGGATTGTAGGCAATCTACTCCGGCTCATCCCCATGAGGAACTCTGGGAGATGTTGAAAAATACTATAACTGTGCCTAAGTCTTTCCTCTATAAAACATTTGGTCCTTTAAAAAAAAAGTGTGAGTATGTGGGAGTAGATGATATATTTCGGAATGGATGGGAAAACACTGGAGAAATTTCAGAAGTCATGGTTTATGGTTTGTTGCTTATCTTAGAATTACAGAGTTGGAAGGTACCTCAAGGGTCGTCTAGTCCAATCACCTTTCTGTGCAGAAATCCAAATCTGAGATCCCCCTGACAGGTGTCCATCCAACATCAGTTAAAGAATCTCCAGTGAATTGAGAGTCCACTGTTGAACAGCTTTGATCTTCATTTTAGACTTTGATAGCTATGGCACATGGATGTTTGAAAAAGGATAAGTCATCCAGGTCATCAAAATGATCATAGGAATGTCATCATGTGGTATATTTTCCCTAGGAATTTTGTACCCAGAAGAATTGGGAGAAAGGAGTACATTGAATTTTGTGATTGTTCAGAGCTGCCAGCAAGGCTTAAAAGAGACAGTGTAGTCTGCTTTGAGTGTTGGACTAGGACCCCTGGAAACCTAGGACTGAATCCCTGGTCAGCCATGGAAACCCACTGGATGACCTTGGGCAAGTCCCATTTTCTCAGCCTCAGAGGAAAGCAGTGGTAAAGGTCCCCTCAATAAATAATAAAATCATGGAGTTGGAAGACACCACAGGGGCCATCCAGTCCAACCCCCTGCCACGCAGGAACCCACATCAAAGCACTCCCAACAGATGGCCATCTAGCCTCTGCTTAAAAACCTCCAAAGAAGGAGACTCCACCACACTCCGAGGCAGCATATTCCACTGCTGAACAGCTCTGACCATCAGAAAGTTCTTCCTGAGGTTTAAGTGGATTTGCCCTTCCTGCAGCTTGAATCCATTGCTCCTTGTCCTAGTCTCTGGAGCAGCAGAAAACAAGCCCACTCTGTCCTCGACACTTCTTCAAATATTTAAACAGGGCTATCATGTCCCCTCTTAACCTTCTCTTCTGCAAATGAAACATACCCCACTCCCTAAAGCTGCTTCTCATAGGGCATGGCTTCCAGACCCTTCACCATTTTGGTCTCCCTCTGGACACGTTCCAGCTTGTCAATATCCTTCTTGTCAATATCCTTCTTGCCCAGAACTGGACACAGTATTCCAGATGAGGTCTAACCAAAGCAGAATAGAGTGGTACCATTACCTCCTTTGATCTAGGCACCATACACCTGTTGATGCAACCAAGAATCATGTTGCCAAATCTTACCAAGAAAACCCTAGGATAGGGTTACTGTAAGTTGGAGTTGACTTGAAGGCAGGTAACAGCAACAGCAGCAGCCGCCAACACATTCTGTGTCATTTGGTGACACTGTCTAAAATGTAGATAACGGTCTTTCCTCCTCCTATTTCTCCTTGCAGTCTTTGGGGGACGATGAGAAGCTGTGTCAAGGATGCGGTAAATCTGCTGTAATCTTTTTCCAGACTTTCAAGGGGCTACCCACAGTGCTGAACCTATTGGGATGATAGGATTCAGCACCTTGGATAGTTCTTTTTAAAATCCAGAGTGGATTTTCTGCCTCCCTGACACAGAAGTAACCAATTGTCCCAGTGAAAAAAATGTCTGCACCCAGCTGGTTATAAGGATCTGATTAACTGGTTTAAAAAACTAGAGTGAAAGATTCAGCCCAACTACTATAAAAATGGTGCACTCCTGCGGTGAGAAGGGTCAACAGGCATGTAATGTTGAGAGTTACAGAAAAAAGAACCATCTTCCCCTGCCAACAGAAAATACATACATTGTATTATATTGACAATAATCATGTGAGATAGTCTTTACAAAGATGACATGACAATGTTTTTTCTCCAAGCTAATTTTTATTTTTGTTTTTGTTCTAGGAGGCATGGGATCCTCTCACCTCTATGATTACAGTTCTTCCAAGACAACAGAGATGGGCAATGGCTCCTTCTACACCTCTTTGATTTCTGATGACCTCTATACATCTCCTCAGGATTCCTCTTACTTCACTGGAAACCTCTCCAAAGGGGGCGGCCATGTGAGTACTTCAGACAGCACCGAAGGATTCCACACCCAGGATGGGCCTGCCTTTGAGTCCCGTGGCTTGTTTAGCTCTGATTCAGGAATAGAGATGACTCCTGCAGAATCCACTGATGTCAACAAGACCTTAGCTGATCCCATGGAGCAGATGAAATCAGAAGCTTATAAATACATGGACATGAGTCGATCAGAAGAGATCAAGTGCCAGGAGATATATGGTACAGGCTTGGGTGATGTAGGCCCTCCAGGCTCAGTGGAGAAATGGCAAGAGAACATTACTCAACCTAAAGGGACAACTTCTGCAGGAAAATATGTCACCAAAGAGCCAGGTTTGGGTAAGGAGTCAAGTTTTGGTGACCATCAGTACTCTCCTACAGTAGCAGCACCAGTCAAGATTACACTGACTGAGACAGAAAACGTCGAGGGGGCTGTTACAAAAGAGAAAACTACAGAAAAACAAGAGGCCGGCCTCAAACCAGGACACGAAGCAGTTCCTACTGTGATGGTGTCGGAACCAGAAGATGAGAGCCCAGACTCCATTACACCACCATCTTCAACCACAGGTAAAAACCACTTGCACTTGTTCATAGGATTAAGAATACATCTCTTTCTCTGGGGATGATATGCACAGAGATTAGAAAGAACAAGTTACAAGTAGCATTGCTTCCAACAAGCCTATGCCCAGGTAATAATGTATAGATTTGTTGATTTGTTTAGGTTTAATTCTGGTCTGATAAAGCATCAGCAACATAGCCTAAAGCAATTCAAATTCTTTGCTGAGGAAAAACAAATAATGTGAATAGAACGATGGGTGAAAATTTATCAAAAAATGAATACCGTTATTCTATTTCTGGAATGGGGGCAGATAGAAAAGGCCTTTGGGATAAAGAAATAGATAATTGTGGTGGTAATGACTTGAGAGAGCTTGGAAAGTTACTTTTTTGGATGACAACTCTAGAACCTCCAAAATGTCATACTCTGTGCTGGCTGCGGGATTTCGTTCCGAACAAAGTAATTTTTCCAAATTCGATGGTTTTTGCCTGTGATAGAGGGAGTCAAGCAAAAAAGAAGAATACATAAATACAAAAAAGAAGAATACATAGAATAAAGCAGTAGATGAGGCACTAATGTCTCTCACTGCAAGCTTGAAAAGTTGCTTGAAATGACTCCAACTCTCCCCCCCATGGCCTTATGGCTGCTAAGAATAATAAAATATCATTTTTTCTACTGAAGGATGCTGCTCCTTCGAGAGACAAGATTTTGCTGTGAACTTTGCAAACCTATTGTGCAAATTAGTCTTCCCTTGAGCTTTGGTACAACCTGTTTATTGATGGAGGACACTAACAGGCCATTCGAAACGTTTTAAAAAATACCTTTGTTCCAAGCATATGGAGTACACCTTGAAGCACATCCCACTGCTGCTGTGGTGTCTGAAACCTATTCTTCCCTGGTCTAGCAGGGAATTTATAGGGTGAGGGGAGTGCTTGTGTATTCCAAGGTGCTGATGTTGCTTTGGGACCGGAACAGCAGCCCCACCTCTTGTGCTTCCTTCTGCACTGACATTTATCTATTCAAAGTGTAGATTTGTAAATAAGCGAGTTTTAACAAAGGCATTCTCTTCTTAGTAATGCTTGCTCTCAAATGGCATCAAAAGATGCACGAACACTGAGATATTTCTGCTCAAAAGGGTGAACAGCTTTTTTTTTAAAAAAAAAGGTCCTTTGAATATTCACAAAAACGTTGACGCAAAACACTCAAAACAAACAAAACAAAAGCTCACAAAACCCCAGCGTTTGCTTCTTGGCTGTTTTCAAGGTTGAAGGGCCTTTAATTTAACTATACGATTCTACAATTCAGTGATTCCCTTTATCTGAAATCAACAGAGGCCTGCTTTGTGTGTCTCTTGCCGTTGCTTCGCAAGAGCTGCTGCAGCTCCAAGAACATTCAGAGCGGTACAAGAATGTACCTGCCTCTGAAGAACCTCAGGTTGGTTGTTTTCCCTCTTTTGCAGCCATTTTTCATGGTATACATTTTTCTGATAGCATCCTTGATGGCAGGGCTCAAAAGTCATCCGGACACAATATTACAAAAGGAGGAAAGATGAGGTAACTGCCAAGGGATCAAGGGATGCGGCATGAATAAAATCAAGGTAGCATGGATTCCTTGAGCAAGCCTGCGCCCGTATCAGTTCTGTTCATAGTCCTCTGAGCAGGAGTGTTGGTGTGTTTGAACCCCTCCCCTTTACTTGCTGCTCTATTGTTATTGTTTCTTTATATAACATCATCTTTGTCCAACCAAAAACAGTGGGTTCTGCCTGCAATCTAAAACACACAAAAAACAAACAGGGAAGGAAGGCATAGTAGAACTATGCTGTGCAATTGTCAAACAGGTCATCCAGATAAAATATCAGTAATCCAGCATAACATAAAACAACCTGACAAATATGTGTAAGAAAACCATTTGTTGTTGTGCGCCTTCAAGTTGTTTCTGACTTATGGCAACCCTAAGGCAAACCTATTTCGTGGTTTTCTGGGGCTGAGACTGTGTGATGCGCCCAAGGTCCCCCAGTGGGTGAGTGGGGAATTTAACCATGGTCTCCAGAATCATAGGGGCTTTCTGCACTACACTTTTATAGTGCTTTTATTCCACTTTCAACCTGCTGTGGAATTCTGGGGTTTTGTAATTGACTGAGGCCAAATTGCTCTGGATGAGAATTCGAAAGGCCCCTCCCTAAACTGCAAACCCCAGGATCCCATAGGATGCTGAAAGTGGAATAATAGCGCTAGAACAGTGTAGGGAAGAAAGGCCCATAGTCCATGTTCAAACCCCACTACACCACAATGGGTATCAGTCAAATTATGCAAAATCATAAAACATCTTTGAACTAAACTCCAGAAGCACCATCTCTGAATGAAGGGGGTGTAGCTACTGGGAGGGCAAAATGAAGGCAGTATCCATCCATAAAAATTCTTCCTCCCTTGAAATTTCCTGTCAGTCGCCCGACTTCGAACACTGCAGCAGTTTAAAACTTCAGTTGGGCATTTAGAAATACAGTTTAGAAACTGCAAGAAAGGGGGCAGTCAAAGTAACCAAGGAAAAGTCAACCCAGTGAATTGAAGCATTCCAAGTGTGATTGATTTCCAGTGTCTCATTTTTTGTAATGCTACAAAGTTGGAGACTGAAGCAAAATTTTATTTGGGGGGCAGAATTCTCATTTGGGGAGGCAATGCCCTCATCTCCTGCATAACTTCATCCCTATAAATGTCATATATTTTTAAACCCCACTTCTTGCTTGGAACTAGGGATGCTTCCAAATTTTCTCATTCTTCATAAGAGAGGGCATCTTGGAGCATTGGAAAATTTGTCAAAAAGTTATTAACAGCCACACGATGGTTTGGGGTTTGGGTGCTGAGGTTGTCTTTTGGGGACTTTGTAAAAAATTCATTTGTGCAAACAACATTGTTTTTCTCACAAGAATATTGCATGGAAAGCAGTGTCTTTTGCACAGTTGTTTATTTTTTTATTTTTATTTTATTGACAAGTGTGCAAAGCCTCTTGGTGAGAAAACATTTGAACACGTTCTTGCATGCAACAATGAAATAAGTGTATGTCTATATCACTATTATTTGGAATAGACGGGGAGAGAATTCATGTCTCATCCATGTATGAAGAAGTAGGAGTTCTTAGAATGAGCTGATGGGAACTGTAGTCCAGGAATGTTTGGAAGGCCATAGGTTCCCTAAACTTGTCTTAGAAGAAATGCAAGAGCTTTCTCAAGCAGATTTAGTCAAATACATGTGAAGAGTCTTGTGGCTTTTCCCAAGGACAGGGGCAGGTAAAATGTGGCCTTCCAGATGTTTTTGAGCCATGAATTCCAGCAGCCATAGAAAGTATAGCCTGTGGTAAGTAACACTGGAAGTTTAAGTCCAATAACATCTGGAGGGCCACACTGTGCTCTTTTGTGATTGATGGTTGGGAGATTTGCTGTTGTTGTTTCCTGGAGAAACCATATCTGATTTTTGCTAACCATGATGTCTTTTCTCCTTCTGCCCACCCACTTTTTAATGCCCTTCTTTTGTTCTGTCTTATCCTCTCTTCCTTCCTCCTGTTATTTTCCCCTCTTTCCTTGAAACTCCAGAACCATCTGGCTCAGAGTCCCATGGTAAAGGGAGCTTGTCTGAAGATGAGCTCGTCAGTGCCATTAAAGAAGCAAAGGGCTTCTCCAGTGAAAGCCCTGAAGGCCAGAGATCTCCGACTGTGGCGCCTGGGAAACAGGATCCTAAAAACAAGACTCCAGAACTTTCAGCCGGTCGGCCTCCTGGAGATAATGAAGCGAGCAGTGCTGAATCTGGTGATTCTGAGATAGAGCTGGTTTCGGAAGACCCTCTAGCTGCCGAAGAGGTTCTCCACTCTAACTACATGTCCTTCAGCCATGCTGGGGGACCTCCTCCTTCCCCAGCGTCTCCTTCGATACAGTACAGCATCCTGAGGGAAGAACGCGAGGCCGAACTGGACAGTGAACTCATCATCGAATCATGCGATGCTTCCTCGGCCTCTGAGGAGAGCCCGAAGCGAGAGCACGATTCTCCCTTGATGAAGCCAATCATTATGGACATCATCCAGGAGGAAAACCACTCCAGAAATGAAAGTGCTGGGGCCTCCAATTACAAAGTAAGTAGCTTGAAGGAGAGCAGGATGAACAAGGAAAACCTGGCGGACTCTGCCTCCTACTTGAAGTGTTCATTTGGTGCTTCGAAGGCTCATGGCGACCCCAGTTCCTCCTTGAGCATCGGCACGGAAGAGATGAAGGACAGAGTATCTCAGAAGAAATCAGCTGAGGTGGCAGCCACTGTTACAGCGAACAAAGCATCGTCCAAGGGCTCGGTGACTAGGAGTCCCTGGCCTTCTCCATCACTGCCATTTTTAAATAGGCAAAAAGGTAATTCCTTGTGTTTTTATGTTCCCTAAAATAGTGGGCATTTGCCTGTGTATAAACTGAGAGAGTGGGGATGGACGGGAGGTATTTTCATGTGGCACAAGCCAAACAGTAGCCATCTTGTTTTCCTGTGGGCAGGACTTCAAGGTAAACACATTTGTTTGGTGAGCAGGAAGGAACTGTGAATAGTGAGAGCTGATTAAGACATGGCTTGAATAGTGGAGGATGTTTCCCATTGTAACCTACGTTCAGTTCTGAACCTCAGCTTATGGTTCATTTGGCCATTTGTCTTTACAACATAAAACAGACAACATAAAACCCAGTTAACTTTGGCAAAGTGTCCAAGCATTGTTGGACTTCACCAGACTTATATAAAAGTGTGCTAAGTTGCGGAACAGTGGCTCCAGTATTATCAGCTAAATATGCAGCACCTGCCATATTATGTATAACAGAATGATCGCTCCCCACAAGTGAAAATTCATCAGCTTTCATGTCAGTGAGGTGGTGAATTAATTCCTGGTTTTAGTCTGAACTTTCAAGGAGCTACTGAAAGTGCTGAACTTATTTTAGAGAATGGCCCACAGCACCTGGGGAAGCTGCTTTAAAAGTGAGACCGAAACAAAGAGTGGATTCATCACCACACTGACATGGAAGCTACCAGTGGTTAATATCTTATCTTCCACTCCGTTAAGGAAGCTTAATTATCCTAAAACCCATTGCATAATATGGTAAAATAAAAATATAAGAAATAAAATACGTAGTGCTTTAGTCAGGAGTGTTTTAGTTGTGTATTCTTTCATAGCATGGGGTTGGACTAGATGGCCCTTGTGGTCCCTTCCAACTCTATGATTCTATGAAAAATTCAGAGTCAAGTAACAACAGGTGAACATATCCAGTTCACCAAAGATATATCAATGAACCTATCTCTACCAGTTTTTTTTTTCAAGAACTAGCAGAAAGACAGTATTAATCAGCCTATTGCCAGATGCTTAACAGAACTGACAGAATTGTGGGAGTTTCGCTATCTGTGTAAAATGCGGCAGGTAAAATGTGCCTCATGGGCCCTATGGGGAACCCAAGATCCTCACTTCAGCCAGTCCCATTGATTCCCTTCACCAGTTTTGGAAAAAAAAAAAAGAGGTGGGGTGAAAATTAGGGCAAAATGGCCAAAAGCAACTGCCTAAAGTTCCAACTGACTGTTGTGGGCTTTGGGAGCTTCAAATTTTCTATACCTAACCAGGAAGACTGAAGCTCTTAACCTATGGGTGGGAGAAAACCTCTTTCCATCTAAGAACCGGATTCCAAGTAGATCCATATTTCTTCAATAGGCAGGACTAAAGGAACAAAGCAGGAGGGCCCAAGCAAAGTGAGCTGTGTCAGATTTAATTCTTACCAGTTCATGTTTCCTCCTCACGTGTAGGAAGCACAGCTCAGTTCTGTGCCAGCCTGCTCAGAAGTAAGCTGCAGTGCAACAGCTTCCTTGGCTGTAAACCAGAGAGCTTATTTCCGAGGAATGGCTTCACAGGATTTAAAAAACTGATCAGTGACTGGAAATAAGAAGGAGATTGTATTCCAGAGATTCTGTATTCCTGCCTTGTTGTTGTTAACTGACATCAAGTTGACTTTGACTTACAGTGATGCTATGGATGAGAGACTTCCAGGTCACCCTTTCCTCAACAACCTTGCTCAGCTCTTGCAGATTCAGGGAGGTCTTCCTTGATTGAGTCTATCCATCTGTATTGGGGTCTTTTTCTTCTCCTACTGCCTTCCCCCTTAGCTAGCAATACTGTCTTTTCTAGTGAGTCATGTCTTCTCATGATATGGTCAAAGTATGACAGCTTCAGTTTAGTCACCTTGGCTTCTAGGGAATGTTCAGGTTTGATTGGCTCTAGGACCCATTCAGTTGTCATTTTGACAGTCCAGGGTAAGTGTAGAACTCTTCTCCAGCACCATATTTTGAATGAGTTGGTTTTCTTCCTGTCAGCTTTCTTCACTGTCCAGCTTTCACAGCCATGCATAGAAGGTGGAAATACAATAGCATGGACAATCTTGACTTTAGTATTCAATGATATATCTTTACACTTCAAGATCTTGTCTAGTTCCTTCATAGATGCCCTTCCAAGTCCTAGTCTTCTTCTTTGCCATCAGTTAAAAATCTGCCTGACTTCTCAGCCCCAGTCCTTTGTTGGGATGCGAGGGAAAAGAGAGGCTTGCTTTCTTCAAGTCCAGAGATGACATGACTTGTTAAAACTTATTGTCTAGGTTGTTTGCTACCTGATGCATTCTCAGACCTAATCCAGATGCTGGATAGTGGCTTTCTTGGAAAAGTTACTTTTTTTAGACTATAGCTCATAGAATCCACCTGCCAGCATGGGCAGCAGTGGTCACGCTGGAGGGATTCTGGAAGTTATACTGGAAAAATAAACCCATCTTTCCCAAGCCCTGTACTTTGTACAACCCTTGTATATTTGTGTGGGTACCTGACTGCAGTAGGGTACCCTGTTATGGAAATTGCTGTCACTTAGGGCTTTTCTGCACCTTACCTTTTAACGCTGCTGGGTTGAGGTTTTCGTGTGAGAAGGCTTGGAAGGAACACTCTCGCAAGCCTCCTGCTTCAGCTCCACAGCTCCTTCCTGCTTGCACGAGCACCCCACCTGCGCCCCGCCCCTTCCTTCCGCAGTGCAGCCTGGGAGTTGTAGGCTGCGCTGGGGCAGGAAGCGCGACCGGCGCGGTTCAGGAGGCTTTGCACGGCAGGCGAGTACACCCCAGGCCCCTGAGCGATGCGTGAGCGCAGAGCATTTTCGGCTTGAAGCCGAAAATGAAAAAATCTGTGTGCGCTTCGCGTCGGGCTCTTGAGCATCACGTAAATGTGAGTGTGTCATGCAGACCGCTCCTCAGGTTTACGTGACGCTCAAGGGGCCCTCTCGCTGCCAAAATGCCATGCGAAAAGGGCCCTAGTAATTCACTTGTGTAGACGTATACTGTCCTCCCTCTGCCTTCACGGGTTTGATCTTTGCCAACTTGATTACTCGTGAGGCGCTCGCTTGCCTCCCCCCCATTCTCCTCCTCCCACTCCCCTGTTTTTTGCCTGGGCACACATGTCCTTCCACAGACCTGGGCAAAAGGCAAGCGAATGGCAGGGGGGCAGCTCCAGGTGCACGTCTTCTCCAGTTGTGTTGCTGCCCCCTCTCTTTTGCTTGCTTGTTGCCCGTGCGCCATAAAGGCAGTGTCCTTGGGTGAAATGCAAGAGAATGAAGGGGAAGTGCACGCGCGTGCAGCTGCCCCCTCCCATTCACTTGCCTATTGCCTGGGTGCCTGGAAGGCAGCGTGCCCAGCTGATGGAGGGAGAAGTTCATGCCCTTGTGCAGCTGCCCCCTCCCATTCACTTGCTTATCACCTGGGTCCCTGGAAGGCAGCGCGCCTGGGCAAAACGCAAGTGAAATGAGGGGGAAGCTTTTACGCATTTCTGCTCCCTCCCATTCTCTAGCAACCTCCCCCCCCCCGGGCGCCTGGAAGGCAGCACGCCTGGGCAAAATGCAAGCAAATGGTGGGGAGCCCTGGAAGGGATTGGGAGGGGGGGCACTCACTTGGGCAGGAGGGAGTTAGTTATTCATGGTTTTTTGACTTTCACGAGGGTTCTGTGCCCCAAACCCTCACAAAAGTCATGGGGCCGTTGTACTTTCTGAATTTCTGCAGCAGCTAAGCCCTCTCTTACTTTTTTTGTGTCAGTTTGAATACAAGCCTCGTTGTCATTTGCTGTCAGGTTGACTTTGACTTATATCAGCGCTGTGAGTTAGAGACCTTTGGGACGCAAATTGTCAAGTGCCCCCTTCAGGTCTTGCAAACTCAGGGCGGCGGCGGCTTCCTTGATTCATTCAATCCACTTGTAATACGGTCTCCCTCTTTTCTTACTGCCTTCCACTTTAGCAAGCAGTGTCATCTTTTCCAGTGAGTCAGACTGTCTTATGATACCTCCAAAGTAGGACAGCCTCAGTTCAGTCTTTGTTGGTTCTAGTGAGAATTGGGGCTTGATTTGTTCTGAGACCCATTTGTTTGTCTTTTTTAGCAGTCCATGACGTTCATAGAATTATTCTCCAGCATCACATTTCAAATGAGTTTATTTTCCTCTTGCCATCTTTCTTCACCGTCCGGCTTTCAGAGCCGTACATAGTGCACCAAACCTACCATTTTAAAGAACTGGCTGGTCTATAAACTGTGACTGAAAAACAACAACAGAAGCCATATCTGTAATAGATTTCCCCAAAGACCTTGTTCATTACTTCCTAACACAGTTTCCAGAGCTTTTCCTGGCATTCAGCAATCTCCTTTGTTAGCTTACCTTGGTATGGAGCCAAGATGAAAGCGAATATTTGCTTTTCTTGAAAGAAGGAAATAAAGAAAGCGCTTTGTGCAGTCATGAAAGCCCTGGCATATCACGAGTACAGTGGCTAATTTGCTAGTCAGAGCTTAATAACTGTTATTGTTTCAGCATAGTCAGGGATTTCACCCATTTTGTGTCAACCTTCTAAGGCAGGTTAAGCTGAGAGATAAGCCCTTTTCAAGTGTTTGAACAGGTAACGACAACAACATGTGAAGCAGGAGAGCAAGAGTGCATGTGTTGAGTCTGTCCCTGATTCATGTTGCCCTCCTCATATTGAAAATAAACCCCTAGAGATTTTCAGGGTTGTGTACTGTGCACATTGTCAGTTTGTGCCTTTGTCCACATTGTCAATTTGTCCACACATAGAGGTGTTTTGTGCAGAAAATTTAGTTTTCCATGCCACACGTGTAAGGTGTGGGCCCTCGGTGTCTGCTAGGATTTGATTCCAGGACTCCTATGGATCTGAACATTTGTGGATGCTCAAGTCCCGTTATGCACAATGGTGTAGCAAAATAGCGTCTCATATATAAAATGGCAAAAATCAAAGTTTGCAGATTTTTTTTTTAATATTTTCATGCCATGGTTGGTTGAATCCGTGGATACAGAATCTGCAAGTATGGAGAGCCAACTATATGTGTCTCTCTGTGGGTGTGTTTGTATGTGTGTGTTTATGCAGAGAATGCTCATTTTGATTCATTCTGAATTGTGAATTAGAGTTGAAATTATTCAATTTTTGTAGAGTTGAAGGCTTTAACGGCCAGAATCCATTGGTTCTTGTGGGTTTTTCGGGCTTTGAGACCATGTTCTGGTTGTATTTTCACCTGACGTTTCACCTGCATCTGTGGCTGGCATCTGAAGATGCAGCTCTGAAGGTACCAGCCACAGATGCAGGCAAAACGTCAGGAGAAAATACAACCAGGACATGGTCCCAAAGCCCGAAAAACCCACAAGAACCAATATTCAATTTTTGCTCACTAGAATAAAATAGACAAAAGTTTGCATCCTAACTCAGAGGGTTGTCTATGTCTAGTTCCCCCTTTTTTAACTTAAAGAGCTCCCTACAGCTCTGTAGAGGGTGTGGGGAGGAATTTCAGTATGGTCTCCCTTAATTTAAATCCACACTTTTTTTTCCAAAACAAGAAGTGGTTAGTGGATAAAATTGGAGTGGGTGGTGAATAAAGAGCCATGTACCCTCTCCTGAGATCTTGAGGGATATGATGGGATACATGATAGTACTACTCTATTCTGCTTTGTTCATACCTCACTTGGAATATTGTGTCCATATCTGGGCACCACAGTTCAACTGAGGAGCAGCTTAGGGAGATGAGTATGTTTAGCCTGGAGAAGAGAAGGTGAAGAGGTGACATGATAGCCATGTTTAAATATTTGAAGGGATGTCATGTAGAGGACAGAGCAGGCTTGATTTCTGCTGCTCGAGAGACTGGATTCTACCTAAACATCAGGAAGAGCTTCCTGACGAGAAGAGCTCTTTGACAGTGGAATACACTGCCTTCGAGTGTGGTGGAGTCTCCTTCTTTGGAAGTTTCTAAGCAGAAGCTGGATGGCTGTCTTTCAGGAGTGCTTTGATTGTATATTCTTGCATGGCAGGGGTTTGGACTGGATGGCCATTCTGGTCTCTTCCAACACTGTGATTCTGTAATTCTGTGACATAAACTTGAAAGATCTGTGACCAAGTTCTGACATCTGTATTAATCTCTGAATGCTGAGCTGTGCCACCATGCACTGGATAGCAACATTGAACAACTGAGTTGCATGCAAACATGCAATCATGTGCACAACTGAATGAACATGCAGATCGATGCACAATGTGCAGCTAGGTTCCATGCAAAGGCATGCATAATTCATATGGAATGGCACCACGTGCACAACTTTTCTTCTGTAATTGAATGAAGACATTCTGCATCACAGAAAAACATGCAATTGCTTCCTTTGGGGAACTTTGGCATTTATAAGAGCCCAGCAGGTTTCTGGACCATCTCTTTTTATGGCTCTGGTTTCTCTACATTTAAAAATTGTGTGCTCCAGGGAATTCAAGTAGTAGCTAGCAGTCATTCAGATGTGAGAAAAGCTTCACTTGCCACAATTCTGTCCTTTTGGGAACTCTTAAAGCTATTGGAAAATGAGCGGTGGCTCTCTCAACATAGCAGGGCAATTCGTATGCAAACAGAAGTTTGAAAAGTTTACTAGCCCACCTTATTCCTCCTCACACACTTATCTCTAGCGGAGAAGTAAGCATAAACCCACTTTTGTTTAAAAAGTATATAAAAGTTTATATAAAAAAGCAATGGGATTTTCTCCCCTCTGCTCACACAATTGTGAAAGCAAAAGACAACAGAGCTAATTCAAACTCTTTCTGTTGAACATATGTTGCCATCTAGTGGCAATGAGGAAAACTACAGAATGGAAATCTCCAGCTATTTTTGTCCTTTGATTTATTATTAGCATATATAAATCATTCAAATAGCAAAAGCATTACCTTTGTCATAGCAATCTTACTTATAAACTGGCATCTTAAGAATGGCTTTCACTGAAATATGTCTTCCCAAGAGAGATGCGTACTGGCTGAATGCAGGAGTAGCAGCTTTGACCATTGTACAAAATCCAAAATACACATTGATGAAGTGTGTATTTTGGAGTGTATGTGTTTGCAATATTTACCACCCACACACAAAATTTCCACCTTTTTCCCCAGTCTATAAATGGAACAGTTTCTCTCTGCTTTTGCAGCTTCACAGCTGGGAGGAGTGTTTGTTTCTTGTCATGTTCATTTGAGGTGTGCCTGTTCTCCATGGTAAGGGGGGAGAGCACCATTGTCAAAGCCTGCGTTTACTTTGCATAGGTGTTGCATTTTCTCAAATTAGAAGCTCCCAAGTTCACTGTTTTCTATTTGTAGAGCTGCGAAAAAAACCTTCAGAATGCTGTCTCATGTGCTACATGGATTTGATTTGTCACGTAGTTCCTGGATTGGAGCACATCTTCACATAGCTTTGATTTTTGAAGTGAGTTTTGTGGTATCACAACTAGGGCTGCCAGAGTGAAAATTGGAGAGGACCAGAAAAGAGAATATCTGCAGGGAATGCTTGTTGTCTGGTTCTGTGACAAGCAACATTTGCTAAGATTTCCTCTTCCACACAACCATTAAAGGTACAGGAGCTCTCTCCTGTTTTCACTCTGGCAACCCCAGTCTGAACTGTAACTAGTCAGTGACTATCGGCCATATGTGTGGATTGGCTGGAGGAATTTTAGGAACTGTAATAAAAAAAAAAACTTCCAAACTTGCTTTGCACCCCTTGGGAATAAAGGACTTGTAAACACTTGGGACTGTATCAGCCATCTCTGACCTGTAGCCCTCCAGATGCTTTGGACAGCCTATTGGTTTCTGAAGCTGGGGATTGTAGAAGTGGTTCAACACATCTTGTGAGAGAAGGCTGTTCTCCGCTAGAGCGGAAGAGAACACTTTCTGTGCTCCTGGTCTTTATGGCTTTGCACGGTTCAGCTCACCAGAATTCTGTTTTCCAGAAGTTAGAAGTCTTTAAGCTTTGCTCTGGGCCTACCTGTCTGTCTCTGCCATTTGGACTTAACTTTTGACTATTTAAAGGGGTTATTATAACACCAGCATAATTACCGGTATTACCTCTTTTCTCTGCTCCCATCCTCCCTGAGAGAGTCTTTTAACAAAAACACAATTCGCAGGAAATTTCATTTTGTGTATTTATTACTTCAAATATCAACATCCCGCCCTACATCTTTGATCTCAGAGCAGTATACAATAAAATCAAACTTAAAAATGTAAAATACTGAAACAGTAAAAGGTAATATACAGCCTGCTCTACTCTATTCTATATGAAGTTTAAAATATGTACAAATCTACAAATGTTGTGACATTTAACACTATGTAGATGTACCCTATTGTTGTGTGCCTTCAGATAATTTCTGACATGGGCTTTTCTTGGCAAGATTTATTGAGAGGAGATTTGCCATTGCTTTCCTCTAAGTCTGAGACTGTGACTTGCCCAAGGACACCCAGTGGGTTTCTATGGCAGATTTAGACCCCAGTCAGGCAGAATCATAGTCCTGCACTCAGACCACTAGACTATACTGCACTTGTGTACATATATAAATGGAATAAAATCATTAGACTCCAAAGACTAAATGGCTTGATGCCAAAATGAAAGCAAAGTTGGTGCTAGTTGGGCCTCTAAAGGGAAAGCATTCCATAAGTGAGAGTTGCAACAGAGAAATCTCTTTTACCTGGAAAGATTCTAGAGCAGATCATTAATCAGACAGTTTGTAATTACTTAGAAAGCAATGCTGTGGTTACTAAAAGTCTACATGGGTTTCTCAAAAACAAGTCATGCCAGACATAACTAATGTTATATCTTTTTATGATAGCATTACAAGCTTGATAGATGAAGGGAATGCTATGGATGTAACATTTCTTGACTTCAGTAAGGCCTTTGACAAAAGTTGCCCATGACATTCTTGCAAAGAAGCTTATAAAATGTGGGCTGGACAATGCTACTGTTAGGTGGATTTGTAGTTGGTTGACCGACCGAACCCAAAGGGTGCTCACATAGAATCATAGAATCATAGAAATGTAGAGTTAGAGACCACAGGGGCCATCCAGTCCACCTCCCTGCCATGCAGGAACACCCTCAAAGCACTCCCGACAGATGGCCATCCAGCCTCTGCTTAAAAACCTCCAGAGAAGGAGACTCCACTACACTCCGAGGCAGCAGATTCCTCTGCCGGACAGCCCTGACTGTCAGAAAGTTCTTCCTGAGGTTCAGGTGGAATCTCCTTTCCTGAAGCTTGAATCCATTGCTCCTTGTCCTGGTCCCTGGAGCGGCAGAAAACAAACCCACTCCCTCCTCTACATGGCATCCCTTCAAATATTTAAATATGGCTATCATGTCCCCTCTTAACCTTCTCTTCTGCAGACTAAACATACCCAGTTCTCTAAGTCTATCCTCATAGGGCATGGCTTCCAGGCCTCTCACCATTTTGGTTGCCCTCCTCCTCACCAATAGCTGCTTTTCATCCTGGAGAGAAGTGACTAGCCGGGTGCCACAGGGTTCTGTCCTGGGCCCAGAGCTATTCAACATCTTCATCAGTGACTTGGATGAAGGAGTAGAGGGCATGCTGATCAAATTTGCAGATGACACCGAATTGGGAGGGGCTGCTAATACCCCAGAGGACAGGATCAAATTTCAAAATGACCTTGACAGATTGGGGAGCTGGGCCAAAGCTAACAAAATGAATTTCAACAGAAGGAAACGTAAGGTCCTACACCTAGGCAGAAAAAATGAAATGCGCAAATATAGGATGAGAGACACCTGGCTGGACAACAGCATGTGTGAAAGGGATCTAGGAGTCTCAGTAGACCACAAGCTCAACATGAGTCAGCGGTGTGATGCGACAGTCAAGATAGCCAACACGATTTTTGGTTGCATCAATAGGAGTACGGTGTCCAGATCGAGGAAAATAATAGTACCACTCTATTCTGCTTTGGTTAGACCTCATCTGGAATCCTGTATCCAGTTCTGGGCACCCCATTTCAAGAAGAATATTGACAAGCTGGAACTTGTGCAAATGAGGGCAGCCAAAATGGTGAGGGGTCTGGAAATCATGCCCTATGAGAGCATCTCAGGGAGCTGGGTATGTTTAGTCTGCAGAAAACAGAAGGCTAAGAGGGAACATGATAGCTGTGTTTAAATAGTTGAAGGGATGTCATATCGAAGAGGGAAGGGGCTTGTTTTCCATGGCTCCAGAAACTAGAACAAGGAGCAATGGATTCAAACTACAGGAAAAGAGATTCCACCTGAACCTCAGGAAGAACCTCCTGATGGTCAGAGCTGTCTGGCAGTGGAATAGGCTGCCTTGGAGTGTGGTGGAGCCTCTTTCTTTGGAGATTTTTAAATAGAGGCTGGATGGCCATCTATCAAAGGGAGAGCTTCAATGTGTGTTCCTGCAAGGCAGGGGTTTGGACTGGATGGTCCCTGTGGTCTCTTCCAACTCTATGATTCTATAATTCTATGTCTTCACATAACGTGTTTTCCCCACTGGTGGGACACGGGGAGCTTTTTAAAAATAAAATAGCACAAAACTCTCTTAAAACTAGTTAAACAGAAATTCATTTTCTTATTTTTAATGGCACATTATCATTGCTTGTAATATCCTGGCAGGAGAAGATTAGTTCCTGCTCTGCTTTTTTTCACAGATGAGAAACCACAGGATTAAAGCAAATACTGGGTACAGTTTGTTTCTTAGGCAAGCACAAAGACAAGTGTGAATGCAATCAGTCTGAGCTGCTTGAGAAATAGGGTAGCCAGGCTGAAAACGGGAGAGGGCTCCTGTATCTTCAGTGGGTGTGTGGAAGAGAACATTCCAGGAGATGCTTTTGCCAAGCAACCAGGTAACAGGCAACATTTGCTGAAATTCTCTCTTCTGCATAACCATTAAAGGTGCAGGGGCCCTGTCCAATTTCCATCTGGGCAACCGTAGAAACTTTCCTGCATGTTAAATTGTGTGATTCTTTGCAGATTAGACAGAAGGCAACAGCCCAATTCAAGGGGTTTCAGGAAAAACCATTTGACACACGTAGCTGTGTCCTCCCACATAACTGCTGGCAAGTTGAGTGCAACCTTTGCGACGCTATGAATGAGAGATCTTCAAGTCACCTTATCGTCAGCAGCCCTCGTGTGGAAAATCCTAGTTTTAGTATCCAGTGATGTACCTTTATACCTCCCACTCTCCAACCCCAAATGGCAGCTGCTGAGTTCTGGGGTGGGGGTGCTGACTCCATTCTGGAGAATAACTTGAAAGGAGCTGTCCAAGGTGCCTAAACTATTTCGGCAGAAGAGAGCTTAAAACCTTATATGGCTCTTTTAAAGTCCAGACTAAAAGCCAGTGTGGAGTCACCACCCTGCTGATATGGAAGCCATCAGGTCTGTTGGCGCAAAACTGCCTCCCCCTGAACTATGGAGCCAATAAAAACTCAGAGAGTTTGAGTGACGTGAGAACACAGGATTTTAATTAAGACAGTTAAAGATTACAGTTGCACAATTGGACCGATCAAGCTCTCACTCTGGAATGAGTCGGCACTGAATATGATTTTCATCTAGAATCTATACACCCTCATACATGTTTGTAATTTCCATTGGTTAAAACCCATTCTGACAAAAACTACAGATTAATCTTTCAAAAACTGCATAGTTTGCTTATCTCTGCCTTGAAATCTTGTTTTTCAGCTCTGTGTTGTACCAAGGGTACTAAGGTCACTTTGCCTAACTCTTGTTTCCAGCTTGTCTCTGTCAAATAGATCCTGTCTAGCTTGTTTTTCTTCCTAAAGCATCTTCCTCCTAACTTTCAGTCTTTTTTTAACAAGCAGTGTCCATTTAGCCGCGTATTCTTAATTTGAAAAAGACACAGCTTTACTTCTCTTCTTCGTCTGCTAAATAATTGTCAACTGCTTAAAACAATTTCTTAAAGTAATTTCTTGCTCTGTAGGATGCGCTATCAGGTATCAATGTTCCGATAGAAAGAATGAGCTCAGAGACTTGGGAAAACTACGAGGGGGGTTTCAGTTACTGCCCTCCCAATGTCTTCTTCCTGAAGCTGTTGTCTTGTTCTGCCTGATAACAGAGCCTGTCCTGCACCCCAAACTCATATTTACATTTTCTCTGCAATTCTATGTGGCTGTCTAGAGGACTGTATCTCCCTATATGAACCTCTTAGAGCTTTGAATTCATGGGGCGAGGCTGTGCTCTCTTTCCCACTGGTTTTCCAGGCATGTTCAATGGGAACAGGGGAGGGGGCATTCTCACTGCTTGCAGACTTTGGAAGCCCCCCTATAGAACAGTGGTAGGCAAAGTATGGCCCCCACAGCCATTTTGTGTTCCTCTTGCTTCCTTTTTGCCCCAAATTCCCTCTGGGGAGCATGGAGAATATTTTTTACCACATTCTTGGTCAATTTAGGACCGGAAGAGGCCTTTTGTTTTTAAACAGGATGTAAAGAGGAAATAAGTTCTGTTTGTGTGTGCTGTTTTGTTGGTTTCTTAATATTTTGTCTGTGAATGGGTTTTAAATAGCTTAAGCTCTAGAGCTTGTTTAATTGTTTTTTTTTAATACGGTTCTCACTCCGCATTTGCACATCTGACCTTTGCGAATTTGATTATTTGCAATAATGCATGCCTTCCTCTCATTTCCGTGCTCTTTGCCCCTGCACGGAGTGCTTGTGCTGAGGCAAAATGGAAGGGAATGGGGAGAGGGGAAGGCTCAGGTGAGATTTCCTTTCCCCCTCTGGAGCTGCCCCGTTCCCGTGCAAAATGGAAGGGAATGGGGGGTAGGGGAAGGCTTGCGGTATTTCCACTTTTGCGAGAGTTCTGCACCCCAAACCCTCGTGAAAGTGCAGGGAGGATTATAACACATCATTATTGATGCTTTTGCATGTTGTTAATCTGCACTGGTTTTAATAATGTGTTAGCTGCCTCGAGTCCATTGTTGGTGGAGGAGTGTTATATGAATAAAATAGTAATTAAAAACCCTGTTTCTGCACAGCAGAGAGACACAGAAGATATAAAGAGCAAAGTCTCTCTCACGCTGTGTAGATGTCTTGGCCTACCTAGGGATTGTTGCTGTTGCTATGGAGAATCAGAATGTTGCCGCTTTCCTTCTTCTCTCTTTATTTTTTTAAATCAGAGGTTGGCTGAGTGTTTTATTTATCTGGAGCAGCCGGTAGCTGCGATCGTGGCAGAACAATACCAGCACCTTCTCTCTTCTGAGAAATGGAGCACTGTGGGTAGATTTGGGGGGGAAGGTAGAGAGGGGGGAACGGGATGTTTTTGCTTGAATATTTAAGCAGCGTGAGAGACTGACTTGCTCGTCTTCGTGTTTTTAAGTCTGCTGGCTTCATGACAGTTGAGGGAGCGGCGACTGAGCTTGGAGCAGAAGGAACTGTTAGCTTAATATTTCAGTGCCATCTGGTGTGTGAGTGCTCCTGCAT
The DNA here is from genome assembly GCA_030412105.1 of Cyclura pinguis. NCBI lineage: Eukaryota > Metazoa > Chordata > Lepidosauria > Squamata > Iguanidae > Cyclura > Cyclura pinguis. The sequence goes on from CM059599.1 coordinate 380,916,670, forward strand.
GCAGATCCCATCTGCACCCAAATAAATATAAAGAAGAAGACCCTTCCAACCCTGGTATTCGTTAGAAGTGGTTTTCAGAGCCTCGGAGAGAAGGCCGAGGGTAGTCAGTGGCTTTTTTGTCAGTAGGTTGTTCAGTCTGCCCTGGAGTTTAATCTGAACTTTAAAGGAGCTATCCAAGGTACTGAACCCACTGGGCAGATTGTCCTGATGCCTGCAGGCAGCTAGTGTCCAAAAGGAGAGACTTGCTTAAGGGAAGCAGTTGCAGGGAAACCAGACCATGCATGAGTAACCCAAGAAGAGGAAGGTTGCTGCAGGGACAAGGACTCAGACAATCCAGAGGTCATTACACAAGCTAGTAGCCCAGATCTCCAAAGCCAGAAGGGGATGAAACACGGAGTCATTAAACATAGCCAGTCCAGGAGTCAAGAATGCAGGGAAATACAGGAACACCAAGAGGGCATCCCACTGAATGGTTGTGAATGACAAGGATTCCCTGCAGCTGCTAGATTTACGGGTGACCGCCTCTGGGTGCCAGGTGCTTGAAGTCAGTATCTTCTGTTTAAGAGACATTGATTCCTATGAAGCTTCTCTTTCTCTCCTTGCCAGACTATGGCCGTTTCTGCACCAAACTGTTATAGTACTATTATTCCACTTCCAACATCCTGTGGAATCCTGGAGTTTGCAGTTTACGGAGGAGCATTTAGAATTCTCAGCCAGAGAGGTCTTTGGCCTCAGTAAACTACAAACCCCAGAATTCCACAGGTGGTTGAAAGTGCAACAATAACACTATAACAGCGTAGTGTAGAAATGGCCTAAAAGTCTTTAGTTTTGTCTGATGCACAACATCTGATCAACAATTGATCTGATGTGCAACATGTGCATTTAGTTCAAGGTTGCAGAAGTGAAGTTGTGCATTCAGAGTTGTGCAGTCTAGTGGCATTGGGTATGTGGATGCACTTTCTTGGCTGATGCATATCTGTTGCCCCTGCTGAAACAGATAGCATATAACTTTTTTGCTGCAGCAGCTCTGCTGGCTGTTGGTCTGTTTCTGGGCACAATTGAATGTGTTGGTCATGACCTATAAAGACCTAGATGGCTTGGATCCAGGATGTCTACGGGACTATATCTTCCTACAGTATATGAGCCTGCCTGAGCTCTGAGATCTTCAGGGGTGGGTGGGGGATTTCTCTCAGGCCCACTGCCTTTTCAAGGCCTTCTTGGTAGAATTTGGAATTTGGAACTCCCTCTCTTGGGATGGATCCCTCCTTGCTCTCCTGCCGTAGGAAAAGGAGAAGTTTCCTATTCCATCAGGCTTTGAGGCACTGACAGCAATGGGGTATTATTCTGTTGTTGTTTTTATCTTCTGTCTTTAAACTAATGTTTAAATAGTTTTAATTATACAGATTGTTTAATTGGTTTTTGCAGTAACTTTTATATATCTTTACTGATGTTTTTGTATGTTTTAATCTGCTCTGGGTTTAATGTTCTGTAAGCCATCTTGAGTCCCAATATGGGGGGGAAAAAACCAAAATATAAATGAGTAAAATAATAACAAGAAAATAACAGTAGTAGTAATAATAATAATAGTAACAGCAGTAACAAGTTGGAAATTAGTTGCACTTATGGTTGTGTAGTTCGTTATGCAACATTACCATTCAGCACAATCAGCCTGTAATTTCACATGAGGAGGTTTACATTATGCAGCTCCAGCGTAGGCTCTCAGCCAATTATGGCATAATTCAAGATGAGAGTAATTCTGAGAATATGTAGAAGACTGTCCCAGTTGGTCAACCTCTTGTAGCTCAGGCTTGGATTGTAATAGTAAACATGGAGTGTGAATTTCAGGAAGTCTCCACATTATGTTCAATCACACCTCTGTTGGGGATTGCATTGGCAATGACAAAATTAACTAGTGGTGTCTCTCCAGATGGCACTGGCATCTTTTGGAAGCATGGTATTTTCTTCCCTTGGCATGGTTGTCCTTGTAATGATGCACAGCTATCAAATCTTTTTCCTGCCATTTTTGAAATGGGAGGCCATTTTTTCCCCCTTTTGTGGTCGTGTGTCTTACGGACAAGAGTGTGGGAAGTCTCAGAGTTTGACAGATGATCTGTGCTTCTGCATCTTTTGCTGTCTACTTCTGGCGAGGGCCAACTCGTCTATTCATTTTGACTGAAAGGCTGGCAGCCAGTTGCTGCTGCAGTTTGCCCTAAATGATAAATCTCCTCCATCCTCAGGATCTAGAGACACTTCACCTGACATAGATCACAACTCGGAAGGCTAAGGACAGGAGAAGTGCTGAATAGCACTGTGGCGCTATGACTGATACCATATATATTGTATTAGGTTCTAACAGGAGAGGATCTTTAAACAAACAAGTATGTATATGTATATGTATATGTATATGTATATGTATATGTATATGTATATGTATATAAATAAATGAAAGGGAACAGAAATTGACTTACAGCCACTTCCTGCTGTTCAAAAAAGGCCTCTCCTGGGCCCAAAATGTCCCAGCGTAGAGCTGCCAGGTTACGACTGTTGTAGGCCCTGAGATGCCAGGGACTGAAAGTTGGGGATTTGTGATGCCACACGGGGTTGGGAACTGGTGACACTACAAAAAGAGGACCTCAGGAAGACCCTAACAGTGTGATGGAGTCTCCCTCTTTGGAGGCTTTCAATCAGACACTGGATGGTCATCTGTCGGAATTGCTTTGATTGTGTTTTCGTGCATGGTAAGGGGTTGGACTGGGTGGCTTTTGTGGTCTCTTCCAACGCTATGGCTCTATGTTATTAAGTATGAATCACTGAGCATTAACCACAGTTTCTCAGAGTATGCTTTTCGAATCAAACATGTGTTTAAAAATGAGAAAAACACACCTGTACTTTTCACCTACAGTTCTCTTGGCCTGAGAGTCCTCTCCCTTGCATGTGGATTGAAGAAGAGGAACCTGAGATCTGGGAACCCTACCTAGGGTCTCCCCAAAAGAGGGTGAAAATGTCCCCTATGCCCTCTGAAAGCCTTTTGGAGGCAAAAGAATTTTTTATTCTTTTTTTGGGGGGGCGGGGAGCAGTCCTCCAAGGTTTCCTGGGTAGGTTAATGTGACACCCTAGCTTCCCACAAGAGAACCAGTGTGGTACAGTGACATGAGTGTTGGCTTAGGACCCTGGGAGGCTAGAGCTAAAATCTCTGCTCAGACTTGGAAACCCGCTGGGTGATCTTAAAATCATAGAGTCCTAGAGTTAGAAGAGACCCCAGGGGCCAACCGGTCCAACTCCCTTCTGCCAATCAGGAGCACCCGTCAAAGCATTCCCAACAGATGGCCATCCAGCCTCTGCTTAAAAACCTCCAAAGAAAGAGACTCCACCACACTCCGAGCTCTGACCGTCAGGAAGTTCTTCCTGAGGTTCAAGTGGAATCTCTTTTTCTGTAGTTTGAATCCATTGTTCCTTGTCCTAGTCTCTGGAGCAGCAGAAAACAAGCCCGCCTCACCATTTTGGTCGCCCTCCACGCCTTGGGCACATGACACTTTCTTAGCCTTGGAGGAAGGCAAGGGGAAACCCCCTCTGAACAAATCTTGCCAAGAAAACCTCATGATAGATTTGCCTGAGGGGCTCCATAAGCCAAAAATTATTTAAAGGCACACAACAATAACAATAACAATAACAACAACAGTAACAATTACTTACCCCTGTATTAGAGAGAAGACAGCTAGGCTGAGTGCCAATTCTTATTTCCCATTGGAGATGCAAGGAACCAAGTCACCTTTATGGCTCAGCCCACACAAGTGTTTCAGGAATGGGGCCAGTTTGGATTGTATTTGGGCAAAATGGTATTTTATTGAACCAGTAGCTTCATAACGTTGTGGGGAGGAAAGAACTACTTATTTTGCAATTTAATTTATATGCTGCCTTTTGCCCAATATTACAAAGCACAAGGAAATGTTGCAAAAAAGGAATTTTGTAGCCCCTGTGAGACTAACTAGTTTATTTCAACATGAGCTTTCAGATATTAATCCATTTTACATCTGAAGAACTTGATTAATGTCCATGAAAGCTCATTCTGAAATAAGCCAGTCAGTTTCAAAGATTCTGGATCCCTTCTTCTGGATTCCTTCTTCCTGTGACCCACATTTTCCCTTTTTATGCTTTTACAGACTAACATGGCTATCCCTTTGGAAATTTGCCCAAATATGGGACTCTGTGGTTCACAATGTAGATTAGAACAAAAATATAGCTAAAGCCAAATATAAAAGTAATAACAGTTTTAAACACATTAAATGCATTATCCTGTTTGACACTAATTTAAAAGTGTTTAAAGTATTTAAAAGTATGCAAAGTATTTAAAGCATAGCAATGTGGGTGAAAGTATAGCACTTCCTCCCCATCCCACCCCTCTTTAAAAGACTCTTCTGAAGCAATTCTGAATAGCCCAATCCCTGTTGTTAAAGAAAAAAATGTTCATGGTGGTGAAAGAAGAGCTGAGAATGAGCCAGTCTAGCCTTCCATGGGAGTGAGTTCCATAGTCTGGGAGCAGCCACTGAGAAGGCCCTGTAATGTGTCTTCACCAAATATGGCTATGATATTTGGGAGACCAAGAGTAAGACTTTTACCAAGGTTCTCAAAACTTAGGCAGGTTCATATCAGGAACTTATCTTTTCCCCATAATTATCCTGTCCCTTTTCCCCAGCTAGGCCTCAAAACATCAGATCTTTGAATGAGAAGTAAGTGGACATGTATGCTCTCTAGTTAGCAAACTGTACCTCCTATACATCGCTGGTACATGGGATAGTGACTTCCATGTTAGTAGGGTGGTAAATCTGCTCTGAGTTTTAGCGTGTGCTTTAGAGGAGATACCCATGGTGGTAAACCCTATCCTCAAAATAGGTTCATCACCAATTCACTATTTCAAACTTCAAGCTAAAACCCACGCTGGATTCATTGATCCACTAACATGGAAGCTCTTTTGGTGAAATTCAGTTTGACTTTTAGATAGTGTAAAACAGTTGTGTTTTCCTAGCACGTTTTCCCCCAAAGTGCAATTACCAGCTTGCAAATTATTGTGGAGTAGATTATTTCCAAGGAATAACTTTCTGACAAAGGGGGAATCAAGCTAGCTATGTCCCTCAGCCATTGAAGGAGCAGCAGCTCTAATGCTTGCTTTCCTCTTCCATCCCTGTTCCTTTTTCCTTTTGTGCTTTGCCAGTTTAATTGTGTGCCCGCAGGCAGGGTTTGCCTTATCTTTCAATAACTGTACAGGATTAGAGAGTCAGCGCGGTGTAGCGGTAAGAGTGCTGGAGGTCGGAGTTCGGTTCCCTGGTCAGCCATGGAAACTCACTGGGTGACCTTGGGTGTGTCACACACTCACAGCCACAGAAAACCATGTGATAGGTTTGCCTTGGGGCACCAGAAGTCTTGAACAACGTGGAGGCACACAACGATAACAATACCAGCTCTTAGAAAATTGTGGGTTCTTAATGGTGCTGCTGCTGAAGGTGGTAATATTGTGATAACCATAGAAAGCGACAAGGTTCCATTCTGCACTGGACTACTATAGCGCTATTATTCCACTTGCAACATCCTATGGAATCCTGGGGTTTGCAGTTTCGGGAAACTGCAAACCCCAGGATTCCATAGAATGTTGCAAGTGGAATAATAGCGCTATAGCAGTCTAGTGCAGAAATGGCCAAAAAGGGAAAACCCTCAGCGTTGTTTATTAGTGTGCATTCAGTTATATTAAATTATATTATTATATTTATTGTATTTGTAGGCTGCCTTTCTCCCGGAATTGGGACCCAAGGCAGCTTCTAACAACAAATAACATTAAAACACGTTGAAAACATTAAACACATTAAATACCTTAAAAACACTTAAAACAGTTAAAAAGCGTTAAAAGGATATAAAATCATAAAAACACTTAAAAGGATATTCCAGTTACAACAGTTAATAAATAAAGCTATCTGGCTCATGTAAAAGCCTGTTTGAAAAGAAGTTTTCGCCTGCTGGGGAAAGGAAAGCAGGGAGGGTACCAATAAACAATCTCTGATGTGAAAATAGGTGTGTGTTGTAAATTCAAAGAGCGCCCCTAAATTCATCTGTATGGAAAACCCAGTGGCATGAAGGCAGAATGTAAAATTAAAAGAGATTTCTTATAAATGCATTTTTTTCATAATTATCTCTTTTTTTCTTGCTCAGAAGTTTAATACACTTTCAGATATATTTTATTTAATGACCCAGAGATTAATAAGCATGGATTTTGTTCATTTCAACGTTTGGTTAAGATAAAAGAGAACACATCACGAAACAGCAAAGAAATGTATTCTGGGCAGAGAGAAAGAGAGCTCATTTCATACTCCGATGAACCGATCAATATGTTCGCTGGTTGAGCTGACACAACAGAAGTAATACTAACAAATTATTGAACTGGAAGGGAATTCAGCTTACAAGGCCCCGTGGTTTGACCCTTTGTAGTTATATGTTCACTTAGGGGTTGAAATCATGCTGCCCTCCAGATGTCATTAAACTGTCAGGGTGCGAGGTATGCACCTCGGAACATGCGCAGAGTGCAGAAAGTAGGAAGCAGTGCCAGCGGCTGCAGACTGGAAAAAATAGTCACGCAGGTGCATTGTATTAAGGCTCAGTGCTGTTTATTCAAACAAAGCACAAGGCAAGCAATAAGGCTTCAGGCAGCATGCCTAGAAGCAAAACAACAGGTACAAAAACAGTGTGGAAGACAGACAAATAGTATGCCAAAGTCAGTTGACAGAGCAAAACCGAAGCCTTTTAAGGGCTTAAGCACACCCAAGTATACATCGGGCGATCCAATACATCCACAGCGTACATTGTCCCCATGCTAGATGCCTTTTGCTGAGGCAGGACCTTGCAAGGAAAGCTAGCCATAAGAAGCATTGCAGCTGTGCTGCCAAGGTCACATTACCGCATCTTTCCGTCCACCAGAAAAACCTTTGGACATACTTCATTCACATTCTGAACATCCTGACATAAACTGCAACTCCTAGCATCTCTCAACACTGGCTATCCTACCTAGGGCTTCTGGGATTAGCAGTCCCAGCAGCAGCTTCTAGGTAGTCCATTCAGTCAGTAGGATTTACATTCGTAACTGATTCAATGGTTTTAACGTAGTCAGGACTACCAATAGCATTTAGGCTAGGGTGCATTAGAAACGTGGCTGAATTCTGGAACTAAAACCAAGATCACGTGATGATTTTGCTGGGCAGCCGGTCGTTGGAAGGACCTGTCCGTACAGGAGAAGGGAATTGGTAGAACCCAAAAGCTTCATCAGGGGTGGAGGACTCTGGTGGCCACGCTGGAATTCTTGGCCGTAGAAGATACTCCTTCCAGCAATAGCCTAATGCTGGCATCCTGTTGGTTACTCCCAACTAGAGTAGACAGAGCAAAGAATTCTTAAATACTCCATGAAACTGTACGTTCCAGGATTCCATAGGATGGAACACGGCAGTTAAAATGTTGTACAAGTACTGTGATTATGTAATGTGAAAGAAGCTTGATCCATCTTCTATGAGAAAACCTTTCAGGTCTTTGAAGAGATCTATCATCTTGTCTCTTCTTTTCCCCAGGCTAAAGATATCTTGCTCTTCCAATGGCCTCTCATAGGACTTTTCTTTGCAGGTGTAATCTGGTCCCACTGCGCTTCTATTGATAAAGCCTTTGATGCTTTTTTTTAGCAGTATTCTGTTGTTCACAGCCTTTTGCTTTTTTAGCAATATCCTTGGCATTTAAAATGGGCTCAGACCACATGGGAAAAAAGGTCAGCCCAAAGGCAGTATTTGGGAGATGCATTATTTGAGACCTTGTTCAGAACCTCTGCTTACTTCCTCAAGCCTTTCCCTAATTGGATTGTTTTGAGGAGAGACTGGGAAAATTCATAAAGGCTGCAACAGAGAGCCTTTATGGGAGGGAAAAAAATCAATACTAATGCAGTAATCCTAGCTGCCAATTACTTTAGGTAGTCTGAAAGCATTCTGGCTCTTCCCCCCACCTTTCATAATTAGGAAGATGCCTGGCCAAATGGGCTCAGCATTATTTACTTGTAATCTACCACTAAATGCTGCTGCTGCTGCTACTGGGTGTTTGTATGCGTATGCGTTTGTGCATAGCTCTTCATTCTATGTTTTAACTCCTTTGCAAGTTGTTATATGCCTTCAGGTTGCTTCCAGGCTTCTGGTGACCCTACGGTGAACTTATCACAGGCTTTTCTTAGCAAGACTGGTTGGGGGGGGTGCCTTTGCCTTCCTCTGAGGCTGAGAGTGTGTGACATGGCCAAGGTCAAGCCAGTAGGTTTCCATGGCTGAGTGAGGATTCAAACCCTGGTCTTCAGAGTTGTAGTCCAGCCCTCAAATTACTACTCGATGCTGACTCTCCTTTGCAAATTTTGCTTCTTGATTCCACAGACGTTTTGCTGGATTGGATTCTCACCTTAAGGTGCCCATGAGAAGGTCTAGGCAGAATGTCTGCATGTACGACTGTAATTGTGCAGCTTCTGTACACACAGTTGAGAGGTCACTCACCTTTTCCAGGGTTCTTCATTGTTCAGATCACCAGCATACAGCCTGTAGACCAGAGTGGGCAACTGTGTAGGGGGCGGGTCCTAGGTTTTGCCCCACAATCCTTCCGTCTGCCCCCTGTGGGCTACACTGGTGTATTCAGTTGCACTGGAGGTGACATCATCTTGTGTCTGGTCATTATTGTGGTCTACTAAGAGTCCTACTAGATGTGAAAAGAATCTCAGAGTCTTAGCAGACCACAAGCTGAACATGAGCCAGCAGTGTGATGAGGCAGCTAAAAAGGCCAATGCAATTCTGGGCTGCATCAATAGGAATATAGTGTCTAGGTCAAGGGAAGTGATAGTACCATTCTATTCTGCTTTGGTCAGACACCATCTGGAATGCTATGTCCAGTTCTGGGCACCCCAGTTCAGGAAGAATATTGACAAGCTGGAAGGTGTCCAGAGGAGGGTGACCAGAATGGTAGAAGGCCTGGAAACCATGAAGCCCTATGAGGAGTGGCTTAGGGAGTTGGGGATGTTTAGCCTGGAGAAGAGAGGGTTAAGAGGGGACATGATAGCTATGTTTAAATATTTGAAGGGATGTCATATGGAAGATGGAGCGAGCCTGTTTTTCTGCTGTTCCAGAGACTAGAGCACGGAACAATGGCTTCAAACTTCAGGAAAAGAGATTCCGTCTAAACATTAGGAAGAACTTCCTGGTGGTAAGAGCAGTTTGATTGTGGAATATGCTGCCTGGGAGTGTGATGGAGTCTCCTTCTTTGGAGGTTTTAAAACAGAGTCTGGATGGCCGTCTTTTAGGAGTACTTTGATGCATGGCAGGAGGTTGGACTGGATGGCCCTTGGGTTCTGTTCCAGGTCTACAATTCTATGCTATCATTTTTGTCTGAAATATGTCCCCCAAAGTCACTGTTGGGGGTTCTTCTGGGTAGAGAAAGGCAAATTGCCCATCTCTGGGAGATTTAGGGTTGGTTTGATGCAGTTTTCTGTCAATGTATTGCAAAAAACCAAAACAAAACAAAAATCAATGTAAGCGCTGTGATACCTTAACGATTAACAGAATTAATGTGGCAGAAGACTGAAGGAACTAAAGCCCATTATCTGAGGTACTCTAGTCTATGAAAGCTTATGTTAATCATAATCCGGTTAGCCTTTAAGGTGCTTCAGGATCCTGTACAGTTTTGATTTGTACTTGCAATGGAGACTCCTATTCAACTGTGAGTATAAATTAGAAGCTTCCTTCCCTTTCTTGCCAAAGCCATTACAGTGAGTCTTCAGTATCTGCTAGGGTTTGGTTCCAGGTCCCCCCCATGGATCCCAAAATTCATGGATGCTCAAGGCCCATTATGTACAATGGTGTAGTAAAATGGAATCGTTTGTGTAAAATGACAAAATCAAAGTTTGCCTTTTGGATTTTTTTTTCCCTTTAATATTTTCAAGCCATGGTAGGTTGAATCCATGGATACAGAATCTGCAGATACAGAAGGCTAACTGTAGTTTGTTTGTTTTTTAACTGTATACTTTTAATCTGAATTTGCTGCAATTGATACCTAGATTTGTAAGGTACACACACACATCCCGTGCATACACACATTCTGGAGAATAATATGTATTCTCTGGAGAGAAAAACACTCAGCCATCAATTGACGGCTGTCTTTGAATATCTGCAGGTTTGTCTTACAGAAGCTGGGGCAAGTTTGTTTTGTGCCACTTTGGGGTAGAACCTAAAACAATGGATTCAAATAACAAGAAAAGAGATTCCAACTAAGTTGTAGGAATGGCTTCCTGATGGCATGAGTAGTTGACAGTGGAATGGATTGCCTCTTAAGAAAGTGGACTCTCTTTCTTCAGGGGTTGCTAAACAGAGGCTGGATGTCTGCTTGTGAGAGGTGTTTTAGTTACAGATTCCTGTACTGGCAGGGGTTGGATTAGATGGCCCTTGAGGTGCCCTTCAACTCTACATATAGAATCATAGAATTGGAAGAGACCACAGAGGCCATCCAGTCCAACCCCCTGCCATACAGGAACCCACGTCAAAGCACTCCTGACAGATGGCTATCCAGCTTCTGTTTAAAACCTCCAAAGAAGGAGACTTCACCACACTCCCAGGCAGCAGATTCCACTGCCGGACAGCTCTGACCATCAGGAAGTTCTTTCTAAGGTTTGGGTGGAATCTCTTTTCCTGTAGTTTGAATTCATTGCTCCTTGTCCTAGCTTCTTAAGCAGTGGCAATCATGTCCCCTCTTAATCTTCTCTTCTGCAGACTAATCATCCCCAGCTCCTCGTAGGGCGTGGCTTCCAGACCCTTCACCATTTTGATCGCTGTCCTCTGGACACGTTTCAGCTTGTCAATATCCTTCTTGAAATGAGGTGTCCAGTACTGGATACAGTATTCTAGATGAGGTCTAACCAAAGCAGAATAGAGTGGTGCCATTACTTTCCTCGACATGATACTCCTGTTGATGCAACCAAGAATTTCATGGGCCTTTTTGACTTGCCGCATCACACTGCTGACTCACGTTCAGCTTGTGGTCTGCTGAGGTACCTGGACCTTCATACAATAGATACAATAGAGTGCTAACACACCCTCAGGCTAACCTCCACTCAGCTCACACCCAGCCAGTCACCCTTAGACCAACACCCACAAGCTCACCAAAACACAATAGAACACTAAGGAGCAACCAAGCCTTCACCTGTGGAAGGGATCTAGGAGTCTTCGTAGACCGCAAGCTGAACATGGGTCAGCAGTGTGATGCGGCAGCCAAGAAAACCAACACAGCTCTTGGTTGCATCAATAGGAGCATGGTGTCTAGATCGAGGAAAGTAATAGTACCACTCTATTCTGCTTTGGTCCGGTTCTGGGCGCCTCATTTCAAGAAGGATATTGACGAGTTGGAGCATGTCCAGAGGAGGGCGACCAAAATGATGAAGGGTCTGGAAGCCATGCCCTTTGAAGGAGCTGGGTTTGTTTAGTCTGCACAAGAGAAGGTTAAAAGGGGATATGAGGGCCATGTTTAAATATTTGAAGGGATGTCATATCAAAGAGGGAATGGGCTTGTTTTCCACAGCTCCAGAAACTAGGACAAGGGGCAATGGATTCAAACTACAGAAAAAGAGATTCCACTTGAACCTCAGGAAGAACTTCCTGATGGTCAGAGCTGTCGGGCAGTGGAATAGGTTGCCTTGGAGTGTGGTGGAGTCTCCTTCTTTGGAAGTTTTTAAGTGGAGGCTGGATGGCCATCTGTAGGGAGTGCTTTGATGTAGGTTCCTGCATGGCAGGGGGTTGGCCTGGATGATCCTGGTGGTACCTTCCAACTTTATTATTCTATGATTCTATGACCTAGTTCACACAAACTAGCAACCAAGCAGCCAGACAAATCAGCAAGGAGACCAACTCTCTGCCTACCTACCTACCAAGGAACGTGCAAGCAGACTAACAAACCAGCAAGGAGACAAACTCTACCAAGGAAGCAACCAACCAACCAGATTACATGATTAACGTTGATTTATTAATCATAGCATTTGGGGTCTGATTAGCAAAATTTAAATATAGTAGCATAACACCCAAGCTTCCATATAGTATTCTGCAGAAATACTTAAGGAAGCCTGAGGTAATTTACATCTTATTCATAAAAATGATGATTCATTGTGAGAAGGAAAGGCCATTCCTAAAATATTTTCTCATCTCTAGAGCAGTAATACATCAGGTGATTTCTCAGTTAGCATTGTAGGCACATTATTCTTTATTGGCAGGATTCATTCGGTTTCTTGGCTCACAGTCTTTGCAGACCTGAAGTTAACTAAAGACCATGTTCATTTTAAACCAAAAACTGGTGTGTGTTACAATTATTCTAGGGATACAATTTCATTTCAAAACAGTTTTGTGGATCCAGTGCTGGCTGGGGGCTTCCATGTCAGTGGGGTGGTGAATCTGCTTTGAGTTTTAGGCCATTTCCGCACTTCACTGTTATGGTGTTATTATTCCACTTTCAACTTCCTGTGGAATTCTGGAGTTTGTAGTTTACTGAGGCCAAAGAGATCTCTGGCTGAGAATTCTAGAGGCCCCTCCCGAAACTGCAAACCCTAGGATTCCATAAGATGTTGAAAGTGGAATAATAGCACTATAACAGTGTAGTGCAGAAATGGCCCTAGTCTGAATGTTAAAGAAGCTGTCAGAGATGTTAAACTATTCCTATGCCTAGAGGCAGCAGATGCCAGGAGAGCCAGACTATACTCTGGGGAAGCGTTTACAAAGAATTTGAACCAGACCAGCTCATACACAGGTAATCAAGAGAGTTCAATGAAATTGAATGGAAATACAGTAGCAAGGTCTCAGCTATTGTAGAATCCATCACAAGAAGCCAGCAGTCCTGATAGCCAAAGCCAAAAGAGAAAGACAGGGAGATGAAAAATATAAACCATTCCACAGGTCAGGAATCCAAAACGAATCCAGGAGCATGAAGAATACTAAAAGCCCGGTAGAACAAACAGTTGCAAACATCAAGAAGTCCCAGCAGATGCTAGAAGATTTATAGCCACCTGACCTTGAGACTCCTGGTGGTTAATTGGTCAGTGTTTTCACATTTAATCTTCTTCGAGAGGCATTGACTCTTCTGACACTGCTCCGGTTGCCAGTGACATGCTGTAAAGCATGGGGATGTTTTCCCCATATCCATCACTTTTGCCTGAAGTGGGATCCCATCTTCCTGGAGTTCTTCAGGAGTTGTTTCTTCACTAGCAGCTCAGGTACCAGGAGCCATCATAGGAATCCAGGGGCCTTTCTAGGTCCTACTCCTTGGATTCCACAGTTAAGGCATGAATTTTCTTGGAGGGTAGGATTAAGTACCTTGAATAGCACCTTTAAAATCTGGACTGAAACCTGGATTTGGTACCCCACTGACATGGAGACCATCGGCCCCCCACTGTTTGGATCCGTAAATGCCCTTCTCAGAAGGGCTCCTTCTGCTTGGGCGTGGAACTGGGATCCAGTGGAGGCATTCAGCTGAAAGAAGAGATCAAAAAATATCACCAGTTCCCTCTTTATATATTTGGTAATTAAAATATTTCTATCCCACTCTTTATCCGTGGCTGTCAGAGCAGGACGCAATCAGTCAACAACAACACAGCATCAGACTAACCAAACAGCACTAATCCACAATCCAACAAAATAACCAGCAATGGTAAATCAGAAGTTAGCATTGGTCAACAATGCCTTACAACTTCACTGAATAGTTTGGTCTTAATTTGGCACTGCAGTGAGGCCGGTATTCTTGCCAGTCAGGCCTAGACTGTAGAAGACATTCTATAAATGGGGTGCTGCTGTTGGGAAGGCCCTCTCTTACATCAGTGCACAATGTAGTGCTCCCAACAGTGGGGCGCAGAAGAGAACCCCCTTATTAAATCTCAGTACTTGGCCAGTTGTGAGAACCAGTGTGGTATAGTGGTTTTGAGCACTGGGCTACGGTCCTGGAGACTGGGTTCAGTTCCCTGCTTGGCCATGGAAACTCACTGGGCAACCTTAGGCATGTCACACCCTCTTAGCCCCAGAAAATGCTGTGATAGGGTCACTTTAAGATCACCCTAAGTCGGAAACGACTGGAAGCACACAACAACAAGACGAAGAGAGATGCTTCCTGAAATATGGAGGTTCCAAGTCACAGAGAGTTTTAAGTGTCGTCACTAATGCCTTGAACTCAGACTGAAAGCATATGGCAGTCAACACATTTTCTTTAAAATGGATGTTATGTGATTTCTTATGCTATTCTTGATAGCAGTTTAATCATAGCACACTGCATTAGTTGCAGCTTTTGTGTTGTCCTTAATGGGAGCTGCTGGGAGGCTGAATTGCCGTACAGTCCTCCCTCCACATTTGTGGGTTTGACCTTTGCAGATTTGATTATTCGCGAGGCGTGCATGTACCTTCCCCCCATTCTCCTCCTCCCATTCCCTTGCGTTTTGCTGGGCACAGAGAAGGAAGGCAGGCACCTGGAAAAATTCAGGGAAAAGGGGTGAGGAATGTATATGCCTTCCTTCCCCCTTCTGGAGCTCCTGCTCCCATTCCCTTGCCTCTGGCCCCGGTGCACAAGAGGCAAGGGAATGGGAGGTGGGGGGCAGAAAGGGATGGAAGGGGGATCACCCTCATTTTCCCATCAGCTTTTTTTGGAGTTCACCTTTCACAACTGTGCGTTGGCAGTACTGTGGCATAGATAATCCTGGGTTTGCTATTCAGTGATATATCTTTACATTACATGATCTTGTCTGGTTCTTTCGTAGCCGCCTTTCCAAGTCTGAGGCCATTTCCTCACTAGACTGTTACAGCGTTATTATTCCACTTTCAACATCCTATGGAATTTTGGGATTTGGAGTTCCGGAGGGGCTTTTGCACTTTCTTCCTTGACTGTAAACCTGCTTTTGCACGTTCTTCCTTGACTTTCTTCAATAGTTGGTCCAAATCTTTGCTACTTTCTCCTAGTAACAGGGTGTCATCTACATATCTTAAACTGTTGCTGTTCCTTCCTCTAGCTTTCATGTCTCCTTTCTACTTATTATGTGTTCTATGTACAGCTTAAGCAGATAGGATACCCCCAATTTCCCTACCTGCTCCTTCAAGGGGAGTGCAACACATCCAGGTGATGTCCCCTGGACAGAGGGAACCACCATTCCACAGAATCTCTATGGATTCTTGGGATTCAGTTTCACTTAGCTCATGAATCCCCAATACAGCATCCAGACCATGGTCAAATCCTTGCTTGGCTCCACTTGACTCTGATAATGAGCTGAAATAAAGCTTGGTACCACCCCCTTACTGATGAAATACAACTCTTAACATTCCTGTGGTTTCTGCCACAAGTTTCATGTAGATGTGGAATTCCTTTCCATGGGAGGTGTGGAATTCCTTTTCCCTTCTAGGTTCTTTTGCTGCCAGGCAAAGCCCCCCCCCTTTTTTTTAAATTTAAATGGTCCTTTATCTTCTAGTTGGTGGTGTCAGATGAATCTTTTAATGGGATATGTTTTGACTGTTTTAAATTTTTAATGCGTTTTTAACTTTTTTGTATTATGTAATTTTTTTTTAAGTTGTATTTTGTTTTAGTAAATATTGTGAGGTTCCTCAGGTCACACGCTGGGAGAAGAGCAGGATTTAAATTTAAACAAGCAACCAAAGAAATATATGTATATAAAGTCGAAGGCTTTCACAGCTGGAATACATAGATTGTTGTGGGTTTTCCGGGCTTTGAGGCCGTGTTCTATTAGTATTTTCTCCTGACGTTTCGCCTGCATCTGTGGCTGGCATCTTCAGAGGATCTCGTGGCATCGAAGTTTCTTCCATGCCACCAGATCCTCTAAAGATGCCAGCCACAGATGCAGGCGAAACGTCAGGAGAAAATACTAATAGAACACGGCCTCAAAACCTGGAAAACCCACAACAACCTACAAATGTATGTATGTTAAGGAGCAAAGATGATAGA
Source organism: Cyclura pinguis (assembly GCA_030412105.1). Classification (NCBI taxonomy): domain Eukaryota; kingdom Metazoa; phylum Chordata; class Lepidosauria; order Squamata; family Iguanidae; genus Cyclura; species Cyclura pinguis. The sequence goes on from CM059599.1 coordinate 380,932,684, forward strand.
AAAGAAACATGGAGCACAGCGCAACTTTTTAACTCTATGGCTAAAAGGTGTCCTACAATATTACCCTCTGGAACTACTCTGTCTAAGCGGAGTAATCACAGCACCGTGCTTCCAAATCCCTCTTTGAAAAGCTAGTTGAATAGGATACCGTGCATGGTTATTTCAAAGTCACTGGGATATGTAGGAGGATCAATAAGGTTGCATTCCATCATTTCTTCACTGAAGAGTCAACAGCCAAGTCGGTTTCGTTCTCAAGCCTTGATGGGAACAGGAATTCTTAATCTGTTCCCTCCAAGAATATCTGGCGTGAACCATCCACCGCTTCCTAAAGTCAGAATATCAGCAATGGAACAATAGTGCTTCCATACCTTTGGGTCCAAAGAGGTCTTTCAAAGGAAACGCTACCTCAGAGCCAATAGCCATGCTGGCTATTGGGGATTGTGGGATTGCCAGTGTCTACTCAGAAGATTACTTATGTCATCAAGTTCTGGCATCCATCTCTTCATGCCATCATTCCATGTGTCATCCACTGCAGTGTTCTGAATCATGTCCATCTCTTGACTGTATACATTGTGATACATTAAAAACCTCCATATGGTAGCATTCCAGACTGCTGCACTGAGAAGCCAGATTGCTTTACTAAAACTCAATATTATTATTCGTCTCAACCTTATGTTGCATGACTATATGGACACCCACACACACCTGCATATATGCACATGCAGAGAAAAAAAAGGGGGGGGAGGGGAGATGCCTTTAGGACTTTTAACCCAATTGCCCCATATTTCGTGACTTTTTTGTCCTAGTGTGCGTTCTGTTTCACACATCCTTTAAAGTGACGGTTCTGCTGCTTAGTCTTATTTTAAAACTTCATTGAATTCTGTGAGCGGTTTATCAGACCATAAGCCTAATCTGTCATTTGTAATTAATTTTTTTTTAGTCTTCTGCTGCCTTCTGCAACGTGTGCCACCAGATAACAGGGCCATCTTCAAGGTCATTTCCACCCATGGCAAAGGAAGCAGACGTGACCTCTAATAAGGGTGCTGCCTCTTCTTTCTCTTCTCAATATTTTCCCCTCTGTTTGCAGAGCTACTGTGGAACTGGTTCTTTTCCTCCGAAGCCATTGTCTTCTTTGCAGCGGCCACTTGTCAAGCGCTTTGGGTTAAAGGGGAGAATGGGATCCAGGTCTGACCCTGGAGTGCGTCGACAGCCTCAGGCAGCAGATTTTGTAGGGCAGCAGTGGCAAGCCCTTGGCTATTCCTCTTAGTGCTGCCCCTGGCCACTCCTCTCTGTTGAAGGCCATTGCTGTAGGGGCCACACGCCCTCTCTGGACTCTGTTCAGCCTGGTGAAGAGATGACTGAAGGATGACATGATGACATGATTGCTCTCTTTAAGTATCTAAAGGTCTGTCAAAGAGAAGTGGATGTAAGTTTGTTCTCTGTACTCCAGAGAGTAGGACTAGGTTGAATGGTTTTAAGTTACAGGAGGGTAGGATGTCAGAAGGAACTTCTTGATGGCAAGAACAAATGGGCAGTGGAACCCATTGGTTCCCATCCAGTGGAATCCACTGGTTCCTGCCCAGTGGAACCCATTGGTACCTGTCCAGCCTCATTTTGAAGATGTCCAGAAATGGAGATCCCACCACCTCTTTAAGTAATGACTCAAAGAGGTGGCATGATCTCTGTTTCTGGACATCTTCAAAATGAGGCTGAATGGATGCCTGCTGAGGATGCTCTAAGCTGGAGTTCCTGCACTGAGCAAGGGACTGGACTCAATAGCCTATGGGGCCCCTTCCAACTCTAGGACTCCATGATTCTGTTACTCCTGAGTGACCACACTCAGATGTGACAAGCGAAGTAATTTCCCCTGCTGCAGTAAGATTCACCTGGCAGTCTTCATCATCTTCAGTATCATGAAGGATGCTCCATCTTTTGTATTGCCTTAGGCAGCAAACTGCATCGAAGTCAGGATATCTGGAAGACTACCTTCTCCCATGCAAACCTGCCCAAACTCTAAGATCACCAGCAGAGGCCCTGTTGTATATCACATCACCTTGTGAGGCTCTGCTGGTGAGTACACATCATGGGCCCTCCCTTTGGAGGGCTACGTGATTCGCAGATGTATTGTGAAGCTATCTTGCAATTTTACTGCCTGGTAAAGAGAAAAGCAATAGTAATCCAAGCAATTGAAACAATGTGGGATATGGAATTACAACTGACTGCAGTTTGATAGGTTTTACCACACATGCTTCTCTTGCTGCTAGCTTCCTTTACACACTGCTTCTCTTTAAAGTCAGATCTAGTATGTTCCTTTTTGTCCTATCACGTTGTGTATATCTTACCTTGCAAACCTTCAAAAGAGTAAATCTACTTTTCCTGAAAACATGCTCTACATCCCTTTGAGATATGCCAGGTCTGTAAAGACAGTAGGTTGAACCAAAACACACACACACACACTGTCGTCAGAACAATACTAATGATTAGGGATGGGCCAACCGAATCCTCGGATCCTCAACAAGGATTTGAGATTTGTGAATCCGAATAGCTGCACCAAAATGGGCAAACCGAATCTTTCGAATTCACCAACCAAATAGTTTGTTGGAGACCGGGATGCCTGAAAACCTGGGAGACCAGACACACAAGGGGAGATGGCAAGCAAGTGAATTTTTCCCTTGGAGTAATAATGGTCTTTGCTAACAATTTCAGAAATTATATCTGGGGTTGTATTCTAAGATATTTAAATTGAACATTTAATATTTTTCAGCATTTGACTGGAAGGTACAGTCTTGAGATCAAAGGACAGCTGAAAGATTCTTTTGCATAGCTCCCTTGCAAAGCTCTTTCATACACAATTCTGGGATTTGTAGTTTTACAAGGTGTCACAGCCTTCTCTGGCAAAGTGTGCTGGTGCATCATCAAATTACAAATCCCAGGATGCCATAAGGAGCCATGCAAAGAAAATCCAGTTTGACCTGGATTATCTCTATACTGTAGTATGTGGCCCTGTTTATGCAGGCAGGAAAATGTGGGATTAATCCACATTTTCCTGCCTGTGTAATAAAGGGCCTTTATGTCATTTTCAATCTGGGGAGATCCTGAGGCAAAACTATGACAATTGTCCTGGCCACATTTCTTCAGAGGGAGGAAGAACCTTTGCCTAGGCTTTTGCTAAGATTGAGAGAGTGTGTCTTGCCCAAGATTATCCTTCTTTCCCTTGGGTTTTAAACTCCTTTTTAAAAAAAGGATTCGAAAGATTCGAGATTCGTGGATTGCCAGAACCTTCCAGGGATTTGGATCCAGATCCGGATTCGGAAAATTCTGGAATCGTCCCATCCCTGCTAATGATTTCTAAACTAATATCTGGTTGGTACAGTGGACGTTCTTACTAGCAACCTCTGTGTAAGCAAGTTTCAACAACTGCAGAATGTCACTCCCTATATCTAAAATGGCAGTGACATCAACTCAGACATACTGAAGCTTCTATACGCATGTCGCCATGATTTAATATAATAAGATTTGATCATTTGTGTTGTTTGATATTGTCAGGGAGTTCTGGAATGGAACCCCTGCGGAGATGAAGATTCCACTGTATATGTACTTTGGGAACATTGTGCAAGAAGTTACCCAGTACCTCCTTACCTGTCACCCCTGACCAAGGTACAACAGCTTAGGGGACTGCTAGGTGCAGCTCTGTTTCACCCCCGGCTACTTATCAATGGTGTGGGAATGTGTGCCTGGGTGTATTCTGGCTGCCTTGAATGCCCAGGGAAGAAAGAAAAACCTTACACTGGGAGCAGAGGCTGTTCCTTCTTCCGTGGGTGCAATCTTACAACTGATTGCTGGCTATGGGGATGGAGATCTATAGAGCACTTCCCAGCTGCTGTTGCACACCTGGCAATGAAGGATCAGACCTCAGGGATGATCAGGTAAGTATGCTAGTAAAGACTTATGGTCTGCCAGTCTGGTAATTGGATCTTGGGCCATTTCCGTACTAGACTGTTATAGTTCTATTATTCCACTTTCAACATCCTGTGGAATTCTGGGGTTTGCAATTTACTGAGGCCAAAGATGCCCTTCCCTAAACTGCAAAGCCCAGGATTCCATAGGATGTTGAACGTGGAATAATAGCACTATAACAGTCTAGTACGGAAATGGCCTTGGCCTCAATGTGACATGTATTTCCTTCCTTCCTTCCTTTCCTCCTTCCTTCTTTCTTCCGCATACCTTCAGCATAGTTTTGTGCGGAATAACCAACAGACAGAACCGACAAACAGAGCAGACAGGCTCGGATTTGTAGTCGTCGGTTGTCAGTTCCCTTTTCTGCTTCCATGGAAACGTGGCTGGAAATTAATCGAGGGTTCAGATGGGTGTCAGGCACGTCTGCTTGCGAGATGGCCCCTGTTGTAAGGAGCTTTGCTTTGTTTTCTACCACAAGGATTCAGGGAAGAAAATGTTCCTAGATGCAGAGCTCTCCTGCCAAGTAGGACTCTGTTTGCGTCAGTAGAGGACCTGAGAGTACCTTTCTGTGAGCAAAACACCTTCCTCTCTTAGAACCTACAGAGAATCCTTAACAAGAAGAGCAGAGGCTATAGATATCTTCAAGGAACTATGGAGATGGATTAGGCCCACTCCATCCTCATTGTCAAATGGAAATATGTACTGTTTTCACACTCCATGTTTGCTCAAGCAGTAGCTGGAGACCACAGTTTGAATCCCTGCTCAGCCATAGAAACTCACTAGGTGACCTTGGGCAAGTCACATTCTCTCAGCATCAGAGGAAGGCAATACCAAACCTCCTCTGAACAAATCTTGCTGAGAAAACTCTGTGATAGAGTCGCCATAAGTCAGAGGCAACCTGAAGGCACACAACCATCAAAGCCCTCTCCTCTTTTTGAGAGATAGTATGGGATAGTGCTTTGAGCGTTGGAATACTAATCTGGAGCCCATGGTTCAAATCTCTGCTCAGCCATGGAAACCCACTGGGTGACCTTGGGCAAGTCACACTCTCTCAGCCGCAGAGGGAAGCTAGAGGAAACCTCCTCTGAACAAATCTTGCAAGAAAATCGCCGAGATAGGTTTGCTTTAACTCAGAAACAACTTGAAGGCACACAACAACAACTTCTTGCTAAACAGAGCAGCCTCATCTAATCTGGTGCCTCCAGATATGTTGGAAGACAACTGCAAGTGTCCCCTAGCCAGCATATTGATGGGAGGGGAAGTCTGGGAGATTTGGGAGTTGTACTTGAACGCATGTGGAAAGGCAGCAGATAAGGTGGCCATTCTGGGAGTTATGCATCCACACATCTTGTAACAGCTCAGATTTTTGAGAGTGTTGGAGATTCTGGATGTTTTCTCAAAGACTTCTTGAGGGGGCTGCTGGAGGTTGGAGGAAGATGGGGGATGCTGGGAGTTCTGCTTAAACACATTTCAGGAGCATGGAATTGGGAGAGTCTTGGAGATTCTGGGTCTTACAGTCTCACATGTGGGAGGTCCCAAGTTGGAGAAGACACATCTTGGGAGGTCCCAAGTTGGAGAAGACTGGGGGATTTTGGAAGTTATGCTCCAACATATCTTGGGAGCATTGAGATGGGGAGTCTTGGAGATTCTGAGTATTGTAGTCAAACGTATCTGGAGGGCACCCGGTTGGAGAAAGCTGGTAAGATTCTAGGAGTTATGCAGCAAATACCTGGGGAGTGCTGCGTCAGGGGGTCTTGAGGATTCTGGCTATTGTATTCTAACACATCTGGAGAATGGCAGTTTGGAGAAGAATGAGGCTTTCTGGGAATTATCATTTAACACATCTGGAGGGCCTTGGTTTGGGGAAGGCTGTGGGTTTGCCTGAGAAATGTGAAACACTTAGAAATTTAGGTTTAACCTTTTCAAACGGCAAACATATCAAGAGCTTCCTTGCTGCAATTTCCCACCCCTTTATCCTTCCTTCCTCCTTTTTTCTGTACAGGTTCATCCTTCCTTTTAAATCTGCAATGGACAATTTTACTTTCCAACCACTGCAACAGCAGTGAAGAAAGGGGAACAGCAAAAATGAGATTTTAAAGATGGTTTAGAATAGTATCAATAAACCAGGGAGAAGGGGATACTATTATGTCCTTTCTTAAAATTATAGAATAGGTCACCCAGTAAATTGCGTTACAGACATAGCCATGTCCCTCTGTGTATTATGGATACATAATTAATCAGCAGAATTGCCCTCTGATGTAAGAGGAGAGTTGAGCCATTATTTCAGATGCCTCTAATGATGGATTAGGTATTTCGGCAGACAAATGGATCTATCAGTGGCCAGGGCGTAGAATGGCCACCATGTTCAGAGGGGTACAAAAGAATTTAAGATAGTTTCAAGATTCTTAATAAAAATTTTGGAGAAAAAAAAGATCCTTATACCTCCTAAAACTCATTGCAAGACACAGCACACTTTTCCTCAGAAATTCATAACTTTGTAAGGCTTTTTGTGGTATGTTTTGGAGAGTTTTTTAAAATACACATGAAATCATACAAAATGCAAAGGTTAAAATGCATACAATTGAGACATATGCACTCACACTTTTTTAATTTATTTTTATCCATTTAAGATGTTTACAAGAAAAGAAAGAACAAGAGATGAACAAAAAATACAATAGGACAAAATGGTAAAGAGAAACCTATTGTACAAAAAAGTAAAAAGGAGCACTGATTATTAAAAAAAAAACCTAACAACAAACCAAAACTATACACATGGACAAAGAATGATATAGAAAAGGAAAAAAATTAGATTTCCTCACATGGTGAGGTTTCAACCTTAACTAGTAATCAACAATAATACCTTCTACAATTAAAAAGAGGATGAAAAAATAAAATAACAGGTTATGAAAAGCATCCTATGTCATTCCCTTTTATCAGCATCCTCAACTATAAAGCAAACCATCATTAAGAAACACTACACACTAACACATGTTAAACAGGAGACAAAATGTGTAAAAATATGTAGGTTAGGGAACTGATGTAGATAAACATACTGCATTATGGAAAATGCATACAAAAAAAAACACGTATACGTTTCCATGTGGGAAGGGGAAAAAAGTCTTGCAACCTGGCACAAACAAAGGATGTTACAAAAACGTGGGTGGAATTTTGAGTAAAGGCAGTGCATTTGAACCAAAGAACTTTTCACATTCCAAGATCTGCAACCTATGAATGCCAGCTTAAAATAAAAAGGATATAGTATTTCTTTTGGACCTTGTTTGTCAACAGAGCTTGGTAAAGTTGCTTTTTTGACTTCAGCTCCCACAATTTGGCAGCCAGCATGATCACTGGGAATTGTAGTCCAAAAAAGTATTTTTCCCCCCAGGCTCTCCTTGTGAGTACCTAGTGGTATTCTGTTAGCTGTTGCTGGAAATAGAATTCAGGACTCTCTCTGACTGAGCAAAGCGATTCCAAAGATTGGAAAGTTACTTTCAAAAATTAAGGAATTTTGATAGGTGATTCATTATTGTCAGAGTTTGAAGGCACCAAAGTAGTCTTGTTACTTTTAAAATGATAATGTTAACAGTTATAAAATTATATAATTACTTATATAATCAAAAATTATAATTTTAACAGCAACTCTTTAGTTTCTCATTATTCAGCAGTAATTGCAATAGTTACTTTAATTTGCTTTTTTTTAAAAAAAATCATCAGACTGCTGCAAGTTTCTGACCTGTGGTACAAGGCACACCCAGGCAGTCACATCATATCTGAGCTCAGAAAAAAATTGCTTTTTGGATTAAAATTACCAGAATCTGTGAGCCAGCAAGTAACTGTCCCAATAGCCCATAATTACAAAAATAACTGAATCCAGTTTATCAAGAATTTTTCTCTTGTTGGGTTACAGTTGTGTTAGCTGGAATTCTGTTGGTGTCTTCCTCAGACATTCTCCTATAGAAGCAGTTGAACATTTTTTATCAGATGTAGAACATGCTCATTCAGTTCAGAGCAGAGTTGCATGTAGAGTGCCCTTGTGCATGGATGTGCATTGTACATGGATGCTTCTGTGCTTGGTCGTGCATTCAGTTGCGCATTTCAGGTCTTGGTTCAGTCGCGTAATGCTGCCATTCATCTCAAAGGTGGTGTAGCACAATTTGGTCAGTGTTGTTTGCAATTGCAGGTGGTGACACCACTGTTGGTAGGGGGGCGAATCTCCATCAAGTGCTAGTCCAAGGGTGGCAAAGTGTAGCCCTGAGGCTGCATGAGACCCCCTCCAAGATTTCCTTGTGGCCCTCAGCACCTCCAGAATCCCCAGACAAACCTTCTTCTGACCAAATAAAATAGGGTAAATTGTAGCTTCTGGAAGCTGCCAGATGCAACAATAGTTTACAAATCATCCCTGTACTTTTTTTTTCTTGGGTCAAAAGTAGACTTACAGCCACTTTGGTGGTTTTTTTATTTTTTGGGTAGTTCATGTGGCCCTCAGATGGTGCCAGGACATAAAAGCAGCCCCTAGCCCTGCCACAGTTGCCGGCCCTTGTTTTAGTTACCAGCTTTAAAGGAACTATCCAAAGGGCTGAACCTGTTTTGGAATTGGGTTGAGCACCGTGGATAGCTCCTGTAAAGTATGGTGTAAAACCTGGAGAGGATTCCTTACTCCACTGATGCTGGAGCCACCAGCTACCACTAATTGGTTCCTTTTGAAGAACTTCCCAAAATTTGCAAACGTCATATTAGAAAAAGAAAGACATTGAGGCTTGTTTCTTTTTTAATGAGCATGAAGGAAAGAATCTCACAAATTTTTCCAGTTTGTCGTGGCCTTCTGTATAAGCTGCTCAGGATATTATATCCATGCTGAGTAGTAGTTGCCGTGGCTTAATGTTCACATCACCTGGGTGGTATCGTGCATAGTCAAAGCCTATTTGGTGACTCCTCTCAAATTCATGCTAACAAGGCACCTTTGCTCATTATCCAGCTTTTCAGAAACTTGTGTTGGCAACATGGCCACTTAAGAATGCAGCAGTTGCCGTTCTTTGCTTCAGCTTTGTCAGAACTGGAAGTCAAAAAAGAAATACTTTGAAAGTACTGGAGGTAATATACGAAAGCTGCTCTTTACGTCTCTATTTTCACCATGGTAGTTCTGCTGTGTTTTTTGTGCCTTGAGATCAAACGTATTTGGGGTGAAGTGGCTCTGGCTGTTTGCACCGAAGGATTAGTCATTCTCATTCATCATGCTTTTCTGTCTGAAATGACTGCTTTTTTATTGTTAAAGCAGGAGTCTTTTTAGCTAGCACTACAGGGAACGTCTGCGCAACTTTTTGCTTCACAACATCTCCTGCACTATGGCCCGTTACATTCCTAATCGTGCAGCAGGGAGCTGGTTGTGAATCAGATAATCATAGAAACATATCACTGTAAGGCTTTCCCAATGGTAATCCAGTCCAACACCTCCCTCTGCTAGTACAGGAAGGCATCTGTTAAAAACCTGCAGTAAATACCATCATTTTCTGAGCTAGTCCTTTTTACTGCTGAACCCCTCTTACAATCATAAAGTTCTTGTAATTTGAATCCACTGGTCCAAGTCCTATCCTCTGCAGCAGGTAAACCTTTATTTTAAATTTTGTAATTTCTGCTTAGGATCCCGCACCAGGGGTCTTTCCACACCACGCTGTTATAGTGCTATTATTCCACTTTCAACGTCCTGTGGAATTCTGGGCTTTGTCGTTTACTGAGGCCAAAGAGCTCTCTGGCTGAGAATTTTAAAGGCCCTTCCCTAAACTGTAAACCCCAGGATTCCATAGGATGTTGAAAGTGGAATAATAGCACTACAACAGTGTAGTGCGGAAATGGCCCAGGAGAAAGGTGGGGTATAAATTCGACAAACAAAAGAATAATAAAACAGGCTCACTCCATTTTCGACACAGCAGTCCTGCGTATATTTGAAGATGGCTGTGACCCCCCTCACCTTCTGTTGTCTAAGCCAAACATACCCTTTCCTTGTAGGGGTCAGTCTCCCCATCCTTTACCATTTTGGTTGCCTCTTCTCGACACATTCCAGGTTGTCAACATCTTTTTTAAACCATGATGCCGAGAACTAGATGCAATACTCGAGGTGAGATCTGCTGATGTAGCCTAGGCCATTTCCGCACCAGCCTGTTATAGCGCGATGATTCCACTTTCAACATCCTCTGGAATCCTGGGGTTTGCAGTTTCGGGAGGGGCCGGCCGGCCCCTCCCGAAACTGCAAACCCCAGGATTCCAGAGGATGTTGAAAGTGGAATCATCGCGCTATAACAGGCTGGTGCGGAAATGGCCCTAGAATTGTACAGGTGTGTTTAGGCAAACTCATGTTCCACTTGTAATCTATTAAGACTCCCTAGAACCTTTTCACACATAACGTTGTCAGGTCAGGAAGATTATTATTGTTGTTCTTCTTGTTCTTATCTTTATTTATACACTGCTGATTTTCCTGGTTGGGACTCAAAGCAATTTACAATAAGTTAAAAAAAAAACCATAGTTAAAAATCACAGAATACAAAAGTTAAAATACAAATCAAACACTCAAATTGGAATTAAAACAAAGTTAAAATACATAATTAAAACTTAACTTTTATTCAGGAGGCCATAATCAGACAATGAGCGCCTGTCGGAATAAAAATGTCTTTTGCTTCACTGTAGAAAAAAAGTAGGGAGGGTGCCAGTCTGACCTTTCTGGAAAGGGATATTAATACCAGACGTTTCTTTATCAGAAGACAGAGCTGTCTTGTGCTATATATCAGTTTTTGTCCAGATATTGATTGTTCATCAAGTTGACTCAGGAAACTATACCTAGGCCAGGATGCGAGCTTAAGCAATCACAACAGTAGTAACAGATCTTTATTCAGAAGCCAGCTGCCTTGGAATACCAGCTGCTAGGGAACAAAAGCAGAAAAGAACTGTTGCCTCCATGCCTTCTTGGTGATTTTTCTGCAGGCAGGCATCTAGTTTGTCAGAGGGATAGTGGATGATGGGAGCTACACAAAAACCTCGGTAGCACTTCCCTCCAGCACTGAGCTCTGGCAAAACAGCTTACCAGAGTCAAGTGTTTGAAAAATCACCATATAGCAGAGTTTACTCACACAGCTTAGAAGCGTCCCAGCAGAGTATAAACATTAGCAGCAAAACCCTGAAGCCAGGAAAAATACTCCCATGCAATGTTATCTTCCAACAGGAGGCCTTTACTCTTGAGTTACAATACATACAGTATATACAAGGCTCCAACGGAGTTTCAGCATTCAACGGCATGAGAAGATAGCCTCCGGCTGCTCCTTCAGACATCAAGAGGGCACCGTTGGCTAAAACACACCCCTCCCCCCCCATGTACAGACATTTCTGATGTAACTCTAGCAAACCTTGCTAGGTGTATGATGCAACCTTCCTGCCTTGGTTACACAACCCAATGACTCTTGCAGGTATTACATGGGATTGCATCATCCACTGTCTTTCCCAGGTGCAAACCTTAATGGACATCATGTATATTTTATTTGGACTTAGGTTCTGTCCAACCTTTCCTCACATGGTTGGCTAGTCGAGGAGACAAGATGGTGGACTAGAGTGCCCTTAGTCTGATTCAACAGGGCTCTTGGGTCCGTGTGACCACAGAAAGAAACGGGTGCCCCAGTGCCCCCATGTTTTGGATTACGGCTCCAGTAAGCCTTAGTCAGCATGGCCAAGGGTTGGGAGAGTGGTAGTCTAAAACTTCTGGAAGGCACCAGATTGCTTGACCCTGATCTACACGTAGATCTTGAGACTGAGGGCCCTACAAAGTGATGAAGTAGATAGTGAGACTGGTCAAGGGAAAGCGGTAAGCAAGTTGTGTACATGAACTTCTTCCATCTCTACTTGCCTCTTGTATCTCACAGCGGAGATGGGTGAGTCAAGCTTTTATCTGGTCTCTGTCACATATACCTGTCTTCAATCTATACATTTATTATGTCCCACCTTCACATTGGTCTGCATTTTTCTTTAAAAAAGCCCTGTATTTCCATATATATTGAAATTGGAATGTGGAAATAATGAGTTGCAAGTAACATTAATTATAACTAATTCCATTTTAAAATTAATTAACAAGTGCATTTTTTCTACTTGATTGATGCATTAACTATCTATTCCTAGTTGTTTTCAAAAGTTCCTTTTAAGGGCATTTTGAAGAGGAAGTTTTCAAGTTTTAGGCAATTCTGTTTATCAATTCTACATGTTTTTTTCACCCTCAAGAAAGTAACAAAAAGAATGGAAAAGCAACTAGCAATTCAATGTTAATATAGTGAATTAACTTTCCCCCTTATCGTAATGAGTAACCAGAATGAATTGCTTTTTTAAATGAGTGAAGGAATGTAACTGTAATGAGGCAAGGAATGAATTATTTTTGAAAAGTAGCATTGAAAACTCCGACCTGAAGATATATTAACATTTTTAACCAATTGTTAAAAAAAAAAAAAAAGTAAGTATCCTGGTGCATCCCCACCGGTATCTATTTCAATATGTAGAAAGAGGTTGGGGATTTAAAAAAAAATCTCTTCACTCACCTCCAGAACTTAAAAATAACAATTAGCATAGTTATCTTTAACAATGCAGAGAGAGAGAATTAATTTTCTCGATTGACGAAGGGAGAAATGGTTACAGTTTAGAAGTTACCTTTAAAGGGAATTTTTACTGTAGCAGTAGAATGCTACAAAATTATGTCGTAGTAGCATGTGTGAAATGGTGTACTGTGTATCTATCTTTTTATTGCTAAAAATATTTTTAACCTTTTTTAAAAAAAATGCTGTTATTTAATTGTTTTTAAATTTTTGTAAGATAAGATATTAACTGAATCTTATTTTACATTAATATAAGCCACCTTAGATCCCATCTTGGAAGAAAGATCGGGCATAAATTAAATGAATAGATATATAACAGATAAATAATAATAGATAATAGATTAAATAAAGAGAGAGAAAATTTTAAAACCTACAATTTGGGTTTCATGCTTTTCTCTTCATCACCCCCAAGATCCCTCCACCCTCCAAAATAAAGTCAGTAATGGAAAAGTAGCAAGAAATCTACTGAATAATATCACAAGTTATTTTTAAAATACAGTAATGACAATGGATTGCTTTATTAAGCCTGCATAAAACAAAGCAGGAAGAAATGACAGCCTATGCTCTGTTCTACGTTTGCAACAAGACTTTCCTTGGCTTGTTTTTTTGTTTTAAATATCCTTTGGATAATAATAAAAGAAAGCATTTCCCCCACTCAGTAGCCCACAATAAGTCCTGGCTGGCTTTTAAAAAATGCATTAGGGCTGCTATTTCTGCTAGATTGGGCTTTCAGAGCTCAATGAGTCTGTACAGGATATTAGCTGGAGTGGCTCTTGGAGGATTTTACAAGACAAATAGATGGATGGCTTCTTCAAAGTGCTGAAGAAATCAAGTACCACCATGGCTCATCCCCTCCATCTAGCAATGATCATTACAAGACCCAGAGTCAGTAGAAAAAAATGTTTTAAAAAATACAGCCCTGGTCTGAAAATAAGCTAGTGGAGAGAGTTCTAGACACAGACTTAAGATAGTCAGTTCAAATCCCTTTTAGTTATGCACTTAACAGGAGGGCTTGAGCATATTTGCCCTGGCTCTGCCTTTGTTCGTCCTCAGTAAATGACCTCTCCAACATGATGGTGCATTCTGAAAAGCACTTTGTGTATGTAAATTATTCATCCTCGCTCACATGTCACAACTTGGAAATAATTTACAAGGTCAAGATTAAAGCCATTTGGTTAGCGCCGGCGTATTGGTGTAATATAATGTGTGTGCCTTCAGGTCTTCTGTCGACTTATGATGGTCCCATGAATTTCATAAGGTTTTCATCTGGAATGCTATGTCCAGTTCTGGGCACCTCATTTCAAAAAGGATATTGACAAGCTGGAGCGTGGGTCCAGAGGAGGGCAACCAAAATGGTGATGGGTCTGGAAGCCATACCCTATGAGGAGCAGTTTAGAGAGCTCTGCAGAAGAGAAGGTTAAGAGGGGACATGATAGCCATGTTTAAATATTTGAAGGGATGCCATGTAGAGGAGGGAGTGGGCTTGTTTTCCACTGGTCCAGAGACTAGGACACAGAGCAATGGATTCAAGCTGCAGGAAAGGAGATTCCACCTGAACCTCAGGAAGAACTTCCTGACAGTCAGAGCTATCTGGCAGTGGAATCTGCTGCCTCGGAGTGTGGTGGAGTCTCCTTCCTTGGAGGTTTTTTAGCAGAGGCTGGATGGCCATTTGCTGGGGGTGCTTTGAGTATTTGTTCCTGCATGGCAGGGGGTTGGACTGGATGGCCCCTGGGGTCTATTCCAACTCTGTGATTCTGTGATTTGCCGTTGCCTTCCCCTGAAATATAGCCTGTATCACCCTGCATTCCTTGCTTGTCTGCATTCCAAGAATTAATCAGGCCTGACACAGCTTAGCTTCTGAGCTCAGCCAGGATGTGGTACCTTTGGGGTATTTAGGTCAACATTGTTGTTGTTGTGACTGCAACTTACGGTGATGCTATCCTAGGATTTTCTTAGCAAGATTTCTTCAGAGATTTCCCAGCACCTTCCTCTGAGGCTGGGAAAGTGTAACTTGCCCAACGTCACTCAGTCAGTTTCCATGGCTGAGCAGAAATTCAAACCTGGGCCTCACGAAATCTTAATTCAACACTCAAACCAGTACACCATGTTGGCTCTTGTGCTGTTGGCCATATAACACCTCTATTCTTGTTTTGAATTTCCCTTTGATTGCTTAGATCTTGTAGAACAGATGTCTGTTGGATTTCTATTTTGAATAACAGGTGATGTCCAAATATACAGTCACCTCTGGTTGCTTGAAGAATGTGTTTGCTATGGACAAACTATTGGCCTCACAAAATTCAGTCAGTCACTCTTCTGCTTCATTTTTTGATCCTAGGCCAAATTTTCCTACAATCTTTGATTCTGCTCTGTTTCTTACTTTTGCATTCCAGTTGCTTGTGATTAACAAGTCCTGGTTTAGTGTGCGGTCAATTTCCTCCTTGATTCCAGCATAGAATCTTTCAATTTGCATAAACTTGGATTGTGGTTATATTGATGACTTTTCCCTGAAGTTTTATTGACATTATTTAGTCAGATTTTGCATTGTATCCTTTGACTACTTTTGCTACATCTCTCCTCACCGTTAATGCCACTTCATTTCTTCTTAGATTTTTATTTCTTGCGTAAAACACCTGACTCAAAATGTCCCATTCTTGTCCACTTTAGCTCACTTACTCTAAGTACAGCAATATTTATACATGATGTGTCTTATTTTTACAATGTCTTGCTTTCCCTGATTCATGCTTCTCACATTCCATGTTCCTATGTGTTGGACAGCTTCAGACTTTCTGTTACCTTACCCTACCACCCCTCCTGTGAGATATGCAGTTTTCATAAATTGGACTTATTAATGACTGGGAAAGATGATCAAAGTCATGCTGATCAGGCATGTTTCAAGGTGAAGGTGACCTGAGACATCAGGGTCATAAGTCCAGAGAGGATTAGGCTGATGCTGATGGGTTTGTGCTAATCATTTTACCACTTCAGTCTCTTTGCATTGCCAAATACAATGAAAGACAAACTGCCCGGTCAGAGACCATCCCTCGATCTTATTCTCTGGAGACCTTCCCGATGCATCTACCTGACCAAACATTAAGAGATCGTCATGAGTCCCATCAATGTTTTAGCACTCCAGAGTTAAGCAGTCAGCCCATTCTAGATCCCTTTGTCAATACTGTGGGAAAACCATTACAGCTTTGTCACCACACCCTTTCAGGGCATGAAACAGAGTATAAAAACCCTAACTTTGACCCCAGCCTTTTGTAGAATATAGGATGTAAGATGTTGTATGTGGTGCCCCAGACTGCCATTCCTCTGTGCTACCCTCAGATGCTGTCTGAGCCACTCTGCTGTGACCCCTTCTTCAGGACTGGTAACTATCACCCTTTCCACCCAATCTCTCTCTGTCCAATCTCTCTTGCTACACTTTCCGATAGTTTTTTTGAGCACCATCCAACTGGAGAGTTTCATTTTCTGGTACTATTTCTTGCTTCATTTTGGATTATCTCATCCTAACGTTTTAGTGGAAAACTTGGTATTTTTGCATTGATGCTTTATTTCATGATTTTATGTTTGGAGGTGCAGAGAGAGTTTATTTTCACATTAGTCAAGAGGGAGAGCAGTGAATCACTCGCTCACAAACATATGCAATAATAATAGCCTACAGTGGTTGTGGTATTAAAATGTATCTTTAGTAGTCCTCATGTTTTTATGAGTGCTGTTTTCTAAGGAGAAATGTTTGATCATACAAGTAGCAGTTGGCTAAGGTGGAAATAAATTCTGGGGACCAAATTTTCAACTACTGTAGATGCTGGCATATAAGACGCACCCATGTGCAAGACGCACCCCATTTATACACTAGCAAATACAATTTACTGGTATATAAGACACGCTGGCATATAAGACACATCCCATTTTCGAACAGTATTTTTCAGGAAAAAAAGTGAGTCTTAATTTATTATAATTTTTTTCCTCCAATCTTGGTAAACTTTTTGGTAATATTTATTCCTAAATATTTAATTGTATCCTTTAATTTGATATTTATTTCCCTTTCCTTTAAAAAATCTTGTTCTTCTATCTTAGTGTAATTAAACGACCTTAACTCCCAATTTATTTGTAACCCTGTCATTTCTCCAAATTCCCTCCAAATTTGGAGGAAATTGGGATTAAAGAAAAGAACAAAGTAAATTTGTTTGCTGATGATACCTTGTTGACAATTAAAGAACCAATAAAGAAAATGGATAGAGTAAATGAACATTTAAAAGGTGGGGGGGGAGTGAGTCTTATACACCAATAAATACAATATTTGGCTTCCAAAACCAAGACCAGATTGGGAAAAAAAGATATTACTATTACTGTTCAAAATGACATACAAACATATTTTCCAAAAAGCTGATTAATTTACAAATTTCCTCTTGCTGTTGGACCTTACATGATCTGACCTCTGCTAAAAAAAAGAGAGAGAGAGAGAGAATATGAAGTAGGAGCTAAATCCCAGTTTTTAATACAAGTTGGTTATGTATGTTTGTGTTCATTATTTACTTAAAATATTTATTTATGGCCTCCACCCAGCAGGTTTCCCAAAGTGATGCAGAAGAGATAAAAGCATTTGCTAAGATCCTGCATCAAACATGGAGCCATGATGTCATGGCTATGTTTTATTTCACCATTTGTCCCCTGAAATCCGTCTTCCCATCTTGAAACCCAGTCAGCTGTCCTGAGCAATGGGAGTTTGTGCTGCTGGCAAGCAGGGTGCTGCAAGATGACATGACCAGTATTCTTCTACCAGTGGGCGAAGCTGCGAGGAGCAGAAAGAGGGATCCTTATGGGATCCAGTTGCAGCTCTTCATTGCAGCATTCCTCACTGGCAGGATGAGGCTGGTCACATTATCTAGCAGCGTGCTGTTTGCCAGCACCACAGACTTCTGTCACTTAGTACAGCTGACCGGCTTTTAAGATGGATTTCAGGGTCATTTTTGGTTGTAGCAATAATACCACAATTGCAAACGAGAATGTGAAATAGTTGTAGTATCTTATTTCTAACCTATGACATCATAACTAACAGGATGGCATCTATTATTTATAAAAGATTTCTTTTCTTCTTTATTTATTGGATTTATTTATATCCCACCCTTCTCCCAATAATGACACTCCAGACTGCTAACAACATATTTAAAAACAATACAGATTAAAACTATCCAAAGTCATTAACAAAAGTGTACATAAGGGAGGTATTTTTTAAAAAGGCAGTTAAACAATTTATAAAGTTAAAATAGTTAACGTTAAAAATGTTAAAAGATTAAGGCAAAGATTGAAAACCAGTTTGGTAAACGGAAGAAAATGTTGCAATTGTTGCAAGACAGGCGATGTGCAATTTTGGCTGATTTCAGTTTCAGCTGGTTTGTGGAAGTGGTATTCAGGATGAGGGGGGCAAACCTGCTTCATTCTGTGGCAGTTTTGAGCAGTTTGGGGCATTTCGGGGGTGGAACTACCCCCCCCCAAATATAGGGCCTGGGGGTATTTGTGGTGTTCCCAGAGGCTTGGGGCCTATATATGGCCCACTTTCTCCGGGAGGCCTCATAGAAGCACCAAACTCTTTGCAAACAAGGTACAAGGTCAGGGTTTTTTTGTTTTCCTTAAAAAAAAAATCCCACTGCAAATTTGGATGTGAACAAGTAGTGGTTGCATCCTGGCACTACCTTTTCTTGCAATTCTTCAGTGGCTTGTGCACAGGGACAAAAAGAACTATTACAGCAACCAATGCAAAAATATAGAAAAGGCAACAAAAAAAGGTAGAACAAGAGACCTGTTCCACAAGAGCCAAGAAATCAAAGAGAAATTTAAACCACGATTAGGGATGCTGCCAGGGAAAAATATTATAGTCAGGCTCAAATAAAAAGATGATGGACACGATACACTGAGGAGCTATATAAAAGATGCAAAAAGATGGCCAGTTCCTTCAAGGAAGAACCTTTGGAAGATGAACACACAACTTTAGAAAGTGAAGTGGAAGAGGCTTTGAAATCATTTGGGAGAAATAAATCAACTTATTTGAATGTGGTGCTGAAGAAGAGTTCCAGGGATTGTAGTGGGGAAAAGAGTGAGAGAAAGAAAAGAAAGAACACAGTTGTGGAAAAAAAACATGTTTCAAACAGGAAGAGTTGGTCTTTCTAAAAATTATACTGTATAATAATAGTACGTTATATTCTATGACATTACCCCAGTTTTTCTCCCAAAATTTCTTACTTTATAATTCCTTGGTAATTGTCCCCAGAAATTTCTTGCGTCTTGTCTTGCATGGTGACTTTTTAACAGATGTGTTGTTTGCAGTCTGTGTCACTTGCTTTCTTTGTTGTAGAACAGCAAAATCTGAAGCAGGCAATTCACTCACCGTTCACCTTTAGTAAAACTGATCATTTGCAATCCACTTCTTCCTCGTTCCCTCCCATATGTGTGTTTTACATTCTTCTTTTTCTTGTAGAACTATATTAATATCTAGATGAAGTGTATCTGGCAATGCCTGTACCCAAACCCCAAAGTGTTCCATGATGACTTCTCTTTTTCCGTAGTTGTTGTTATTGCGTGCCTTCAGGTCATTCCTGACTTACGATGACCCTAAGGCAAACCTATCACAGGCCATTTCCACACGATGTCGCTATCCCGTAACAGCAGCGGGTTGTTTCCAGTCCAGGAGTCATACTACTGCATGACATCTTTGCTGTCCAACTGCTATCCCATCCCCAAGAGTTGCAAAACCGCCTTATACCATTTCCAGGAAAAAAAAAATCTGTTAAGAGCCTCCTTTAGCACTTCAATCCCATCAGCCAGCTCAGTGTGGAACTGTAAAAGCACTTGATAGTGTTTCCTGTTGTCACCGATTCAGCGGTGGACAGAGTGTGGATGTGCCCAGGTTGTCCCTCCCTCTGCTTCTCCCATGGTGTGGTAACTTCAAAATCTACCACCTCTCTGTGTTTATTTTAAATCTCTCCTTTGAGTTAATTTTTTTAAATTTTTTTAAAAATACATTTCTAAGCATTATAGCATGAAAATGCAGTAGTGTACTGTCGTGTTATGCCGTTAAAACGTTGCTGCAGTAGTATGGCTTCCAAAGGGGGGGAAAAAAACCTGACCAATCGGGGCAGTGGGGTGGGATGGAGGCGAGGAACAGGAGTGGCCAACGACGCTGTAGCGCAGAAGGAACACCGATGGCAATAACGCTGCTCATCTGCTTAAGGCAGAAGGGTGCGGAAGACAATGTTCCTAATCTGCTACCATCATGCAAATGGAAATACTGGGATCGTAATGGAAGAACGCGCTAATGAGACATGGTGCAGAAAGAGCCACAGGGTTGTCTGTGACCGAGAGTGTGTGATGTGCCCAAGGTCACCCAGTGGTGTTCCATGATCGAACTGGGAATTGAACCCTTGTCTTGGGGTCGTAGTCCAACTTTCAGACCACCACACCTTGCTGGGTCTACCCTCCTATTTTTAACCTCAGCAATCTTCCTAGCTAGTCTTTCGAGAGCCCTGTCTCACGTTCTAGCGGAATTAAACCCAGGTGAGGCCAGATCCATACTCGATCCCCCATTACAGGTCCGTGAGACCTCCTGTTTGCCTGCCCCTCCCATTTTTAAATTTTTTTTAACCTCAGGAACCTTGCCAGCGCTACATCCAAGGGGCCTCTCCTCTCTCCCCTTTAAACCTTAGAAATCTTAGCAGAAGCATCTTTGCTCTGTCCTGTTGTCCTGCCTTTTTGTTTTCCTGTCTCAGGAATCTGAACAGCAGTGCCTCAAAGAGGGGACCACCGTATGAGGGGACCACCAAAATGAGGGGACCACCGTATCTCATTTTTTAAAAGGGTCAACAAGCAGGAGAGGGCTCAAAGAGCCCTCTCCTGCTTGTTGACCCTTTTAAAAAATGAGATACGGTGGTCCCCTCATTTTTAGTTCTTCTCAGAAACCTCCGCAGAGTAGGAATTCTGATTTGAAATTGGCTGTCACAATGTGAGTGACAGTCTAAAACACAGTATCACATTTTGAAGAGCCCCTCGGGACACGGCCAGCGTGGTTTGAGCATTGAACTACAGTTTTAGACAACAGCGTTCAAATCCCCGCTCAGCCATGGAAACCCACTGGATGACCTTGGGTGAGTTACACTCTTCTCAGCCTCAGAGGAAGGCAAAGGCAACCCCCCTCCGAACAAATCTTGCCAAGAAGATCCTGTGATAGCTTCATCTTGAGGTTGCCGTATTAAGTCAGAAATGACGTGGAAGGCACACAGCAGCAGCAGCAGCAGCATGATAGCCTGATAAATTATAACATACCCCTCGTTGCAATTTTGTCTTTTCAGCTTATCACTTGAAGTGACAATCCAAAAAAACTACAGCCCTTTTCTGACAAGTTTCGACTCACCCCCTCCCTTTTTTCGGCTTTTAACGATATTTGCGCCGTTCAGAATTTCAACTTGGAACTCAGTGTTGCAACTTGGACAACAGTCAAAAACACTCATGACAAATTTTGACATGTCTAGCACAGAATCCCACTAAGTTATGGCTTCCATATACGCACAGAAATAATCCTCTTTTATTATTAAAATTGTGTATCGCTGTTGTACATATTCAGTCTCTAGTGGTGTGGCTTGCCATGTATTTCTTTTTCCTGGGCCTCCAAAGAGCGTGCTGCCTCATGGTGGTGTTGCTTTTCCAGTTAGGATGGGGCTTAATGGGTAAAAAGTGGCTCCGTGTACTCTGATCCCATTGCAAAAGGGGATGTGGAAAAATAGATGTAGCTTGTGGCCACCTTGTTGGCCATCCCTGCATTGTGAGTTACAGAGGAAATCTCTAGCTGTTTCTGCCCTACACTGTTATAGTGCTATTATTCCACTTTCAACATCCTGGAGTTTTTAGTTTACTGAGGCCAAAGAGCTCTCTGGCTGAGAATTCTAAAAGCCCCTCCCTCAACTGCAAATCCCAGGATTCCATAGGAGGTTGAAAGTGGACTTATAGCACGATAACAGTGTAATGCAGAAATGGCCTCTGTATTTGAAAGTACTTACAAAGCAACCCTGGAAACCAATATTCTGGGGAACTCTGAATTTGGGGGTAATATGTCCTACTTCGTAGAGGACAGTTCTTAGAGACAGGCAAATTTTGGAAGAACCTGGGGTCGATTTTCTGCCTGTAGAAACCCCCAAAGTGCTTCACAGATTATAAAATCTGGCAACAGAAAGAAAAAAGGAAGCAAAGAAATACAGACAAAGCAGAAAAGGAAAAGGGAATGGGAAAAGAAAGAATACCAGAGGTAGCTAGAAGTCACCTTTTGATTTTAAAGTCTGTTTTTTTTTTTAAAAAAAGGCACAGTACAGGAAGGAACTCTGCAACTTATTGGAAAAATGAATTGGAGGCTTCAAGCACAGGCAACTTACTTTTACTTGGCAGAAAAGTGGGATCTGGCAGCTCTGTAGGGGTTGAGGCTCTAAAAACAGCCTTCGAGGCTGCATGGGGCTGCCCTTTGCCAGCCCCTGCTCCGTTTGAAGAGCCAGGCACGTGCCTTGGCAACAGCGGCATATCTAGCATGAAAAGCACCTAGGGCTAGCATGGAAGTTATGCCCGTACCTTCTTACCCCACCCTACATACACAGCTTTTTTGCACACACCCCCGGGCATTGGAAGCTGGGGCACGTGCCCTACTTGCCCCACCCTAGAGACATCTCTGCTTAGCAATCGGCCACACCTTCTTCAACAAAGATCTGGATGTCTGTATCTCTCAGTTAATGGTTCCCTTCAACCCACACGCATTTCCTCTTCTCTCTTCATAGGTACAAATTGTGTATGTGGTTTTTTTTTTTAAAGAATTATGTCACGGTGGGCAGGTTTGCAGGGAACAGGGAGAGGCACTGAAATTCCCAGCCCGCTGGAGACTGTGTTGTGGCTGCTGCAGTTTCTACGTCTGTGAAAACGTGGTGGCACGTTTCAGCAACAGCAACGGCACTCTGTGGTATAGGAGGTCGGAGATCTCGGCTGTACTGTAGAGTTCTGGTCTACTCAGGGCAGAGTGCCTCCTTCCATTCGGGGAGAGAAGGGTACCTCTTCTTGGGCCTACTCTATGGTGTAGGAGGATGGCAGAGATACCTCCTCAACCACAGAGCTCTGGTCTGCTCAGAGCAAAGTGCCTCCTCCGGGGAGGGAAGGGCAGGTCTAAGGGCACCTCTTCTTGGCTCCACTCCATAGTATAGGGCACATGTGTCAAACACAAGGCCCGCGGGCCGAATCCGGACTGCCAGGTCATTTCACGTAGCCCTTGCACCTCTCCTGTAGCTGTGGCACTCCCCCCCCTGCATGGTGAGCCCAATCCCCACATTATAGGGCCTTTACTGCTGGTATTCTGGCCCAGCATCCGGCACTTGTGATCTACTTCTACTTCTGACTGCTCCTCTGTCCAAGTTTCGCCGTCAGAGCGTTGCCACATGTTATCACGGCAACGTTCTTTGTGGCTTGCGAGTAGATGCATTTATATAGTCTTACAGATACAGCTGGCCCTTTGAGGGCAACTACGATGCTGATGCGGCCCAAGATGAAATTGAGTTTCACACCCCTGGATGGGAGGATGTCAGAGATACCTCCTCGACCGTCGAGCTCTGGTCTACTCAGGACAGAGTGCCTCCTTCCCTTCTGGAAAAGGAGGTCTCAGGCCATGTCTTCTTGGGTTATTGTTGCTGCTGCTGATTTTTGGTGGGTGTGGTTCTGGGATTAGCAATGGCAGTCCCACTGATTTTGGCTAAATGGGCTCAGTGGGTCCGCATGCAACCTACAGACTGTATTTTGCTCCCCCTTGATTTAAACCATAGCAGAGACTTCAGCCTGGGTGTTCCTACTTCGTTATTAATTATGTCTTGTCCGATGTCCTTTTTTTCCCCCTTTACAACGAGCAGTCCTCTCTATAAGGATCACCTCGTTAAGGACGGTCAGAGATGTTTCCTTATTTGAAGGGTGGACAAAATGGAGCCCTGAGGCTGTGTGAGCTTCCCCAGGAAGGTTTTGGACCTTCACAGTCTGCCTCATAATGCCCTTTTTCTCACCTTTCCCCCAGACCCTTCTAGGAGTGAGAATTCAGCTGTCAAATATGTTGAGGGCCCACTATGAAAATTAACGTTACAAGTTACATTTTACTAAAAGAAAAGGAGATTTCTGATCATTACTGGTTAGGGTTTTTAATTTTTTTCAGTTTTTTTTTTTTCATTTTTGACAGATCAAATGGTTCCTAAAGGGCAGAAGATCATCCCTTGAACTGGCCAAAGTTGACCTCCCTTGCTCTCTTCAAAAGTGTCCTTTCAGGAGCGAAGGGGCAGTAAGCACTAACCCTGCAAGCTGCAGCTTGGCTTACAGCATGACCAGAAGTGAAGTAATGTCAGGCTTTTTTTTTAATTTTTGGATGAGTGAAGGCTCATTTTTCCTTGTGGAGTGGAGTTGGGGGTAGCAGAGAGCAAGGGAACACAAACTACTACATTTTTGTGGTGGTCAGGCTGATTTTGTGGCATATTTTGGCTGTGAAAGGGATCAAAATGTCTTTTATGTTTTGGGACCTCCTGGCAGGGTTTTTTGGGGGGTGGTAAAAAAAACAGTGGATGCTTTGGCTTGCTTGCTGTATTTTACCTACGGCTTCATATCAGCATCACTAGAAGAGCGGACTGAGTAGCAGGCATACAGGTAGTCAGCTGGTCACAGTTTTCCCCACCATGACAAGATGTATTCCATTTCTATTTATATTGCCATCATGATTTCTCAATTGCATCTATACAAGTGCATCACCATATGCTCATTTTATACTGATATGTGGTCCTTTTCTTTTCCTTCTTTTTTTTTTTAAAGTGATGCTTCAGTAGCAGCCCTATCTCAGAAGCACACTACTGGTGTCTAAAATAAGAAAGACGTGTGGTTTCTATTATTGTTCTATTGGGGCTAGATCAGGCTCACTGTTGTTGTTTTCTGCTGTAGAATTATAGCAGAGCTGTCTATTTTTCTGGGTTTTACAACCGTTTCTGGATTATAGTAGAAAGTGAGGGTGGGGGGAGTATGCCAGGGAGTAAATCCAAGAGGCAAAGATAAGCTAAGAAGATGCTCTGGCACGGCCAGATAAGCATAGTTTCAGATCTCGCACTGAATCTAGATCTCCATTTGCCACCCTGCCGTTCGGCTCTGTTGTCTGCAGATACGACTGGGGAGCAGGATTAGGAGAGACAGATGGGCAGGACAGCAGAGTCACCACCATTGGCAGCCTTATGCCTATAAATCCCAAGAAAATTCTTGATTTCTTAAACTTAGCGAGAAATTTCTGGAACAGGAATTGTAAACACAGAGCAAGCCGCGCCCTGCTCCCCCTCCCCACATCTCCCTTATCTCATCCCCCTTTCACACCGCCTTTCTCTCCACACCCAGATTGTTTTTGTTCTTTGGCTGTCAGGTTGCTTTAACCATTTCCCTGGCTTAACAGCACTCACGCAGCCTCCCCTCTTTTAAAATATTTTCCCGGGTATTACTATTGTTGTTATAATTTGCAAAGCCACCGCTGCGTCTCTCTCTCTCTCTCTCTCTCTCACACACACACACACGCCCTCCCTCCTCTTTTTTTTTTTTAAACAAAAGAGACTAGTCCCCAGGGCAATCGCAGCATCCTTTTGCTGATTTGCTGCAGTGTGGACCGCAGCGGTTACAATACGCCCTCCCCCATCTTCCTTTCCTCTGCTTAACAGCATCCCTCCGTCTGTAGCCAGTGCAAAGGGAACGGGCGGGGGGGAGAGAAGAAGCAGCAGCAACTAGAGAGACTTGCTCACCTATTCATGCTTTGGAATGCTTGAGTGATAAGAGAAAAGACAGCACCTGAGCGGAAGGAAGAAAAGGAGCCGGCCATTCCGTCTCCTCTCCCGTCGCAAGATGCAAGCCAGTGCTGATTCTACAAAGATGGAATGCCTGTGGAGCAATTGGAAAGGCCAGGGTATATCTATATCTATATCTATATCTATATATATCTGTATATATACTGTACACATTTTACTCAACTCTAGTTTTGCATGCCTGAAGAGGATTGCATGGGGAAGACAATCTGTTTTACCTTTCTGTACATTTTCCCCTTTACCTCAACCATCGCTGGGGCCCTTGCACTGTTGTTGCAATAGATATAAATACGGATATATTTATAGATATTAGACAGACAGATAGATCGCTGGGTAGGTGGGTGGGTGGGTGGGTAGGCAGATAGATCAAGGCAGTGGTCCCTTGTGTCCTGTTTATTTCGCACGCCCCTAGTGTGTCGTTCTCGAAAAGTCACATCGCTTTTTTTCTGCCTGTGACAAATGACAACCTTTGCCCACTTGCCTATTGCCCCTCTTTAAGGATCACCACCTGCAAATTAGTGTGATTGTGCATCTGAACAGCTGTGATTCATCAGGAATTGGGGAGAGGAGGGGGAAGGATTGGCTTCTGTCTTTGGTGTGTTGGTTGATGCTCAGGTTGTTACGCTTTGGAAAGAGCTTCATCGCATCCTTTTTTCTTTCTTTTTTTTTTTAATTTGGTGAAGCAACACACCCATTGTGGAAGCTCCTCTTTACAAAGACGATGGCTTGCTTGAGATTGCTTTGCTTAAACCATCTTATCATCTTCTCCTTCTCCTATTATTATTATTATTATCATCCATCCCCATCTAACATTGCCTTTGCCCAATAGCCAATTGTTTGGGCTTTCCAAACTTTCCGTGTGCTGAAAGACCACAACAAACAAACCCCAGAATATTCTGTGAGCTTAGTCATCTGTTGAGCAAGTGAATACAAACAATGGGGGACTTTTCTTTTGTGGTAAGAAACATATTTTGAACATTGTCCCGTTGGGTGTGGCTGACTACCTTCTCTTTGCCTTACGTTGATTTTTCAGCCATTTTTATTCACACTTTGTCACTCCTCCATACCTTCCTTTGTTTTGGTTCCAATTGTGGTGGGAGGAAAATAGCAACACAGTGCTGTGCCATGCCCAGTAATCTGAGATGCATTTTACTGACATATTTGCTTCTGTCCTCATTTCATTTTAAGATGCTGTTTCATTTTGGTAAGGCGCATCTTGCTGTCAGCATAGAACTGATATTGTTAAGCTCCTCCTAGTCTAGTCTAGAGCAAGGTTTACATTTAAGCTGTATCGGAAAGGGCCTGTGTGACTGTGCGTGTATTCCAATGTAATGCCATAACACTCCCACAAAGATACCCCACCCTGTTAACTGAAATGCGACCTCCTTTGTTAAACTGGGTTGTTGTTTGCAGAGATGATAGAAATTGTCTCTCTGTGATATTAATGAAATTTCCAACGTACTGAAAATTATCTTTCTTAATTGAACTGACTCAAGATTCCAGAAGGATTTTTCAAGAAGCTCCTTCTGTACGGAGGTGTAAAATAGAGACTATTTATAAACTGGTCTATATTGTCATCTGATTTTATGAATCAAATTTGGTGGCTAGGATTTGGAAAAGATAAGTGGTTTTCTGTGCATGCTCTTATACCACACGTGTATTTTTGTTTTGAATGATAAGACAAAGATTCCATCGAAGACATTTTCATTACACTTCATTTTTAGTTTTCCTTTGTGTAAGGATTACATATTCACTAAGTCAGATTGTTGAATTAACCTTCACTTACGGTATGGTCCTGTTTTTCACTATTCAGATGTAATTTCTCTTGAGTTACTTGGTGTGCAAGTCAAATTGGTCTTCAGCTTTTAAAATAGTTTGTTACAATCTGTTGCTCCAAAGGAATAATACGGTGCCATTTCCATGTTCCCACGGCATCCTTCCTAAAATCAGTAACCGATATTGCTGAAAATAGAGTAATAGGCAGTAACCAGAAGTGTCATGTAAATGTCCAGAACTGAAACTGTCTTCAGTATTTACTTGAATACTGTGACAAATGTAATAAAAATAGTTGTTGGGTGTTTTTTAAAATATATAGGTAACGATGCAATCTCTTGCTATCACATCTTAAAGCCACATTGCTAAGTTCTTGACTATACACGAAAAAATGCAGTATTTTCTGTGGCAGGTATTTTCTAGCATCTTTGTTCACTAGTTTAATTTCTGCTTCATTTTGGGTGTCTTTTAATTCCCAGGAGGAAAATTTTGTTAACAGGTAAAGATAAAAGATTGTGAAAATCACAGAGAGAAGTAGATACATAGATAGGGAAATACATCGAAAGGGAAAGGGAATTGTGCCCAGGGAGACAATGGTTGTTGTTAGTTGAAGAAGAAAACGTATATAATGGATTACAAAAATAAGGGCTCGCAAACACAGATCTTTAACTGTTATAGCATTTTACAGAAGGTTTCTGCTAAAAATGGATCAACAGCCTGAACTTGGAGATTTGAGCTCTTTCAGCATGCTTTTTGTAAATATCATGTGGGAATTGGAATGGGTTCTCAGTGGTGACACCTCAGGAAAGGAATCTCTTCTGACAGAGATGCAGTTGTGTCTAAATCTTGTACAAAAGGTGTAAGGTATGAGAAACTATCTTATAAGCAGGTATAAGAAGGTGTTTTCTCTTCATTACTTGTTGGTTTCATTGGATTTTATTGGATATTTGTAATTTTTTATTTTAGATCTGTGATTTTAAATGAAAATTATTTGCTGCTCTGGGCTCCAGCAAGGAAGGGCGGAATATAAATCGAATAAATGACTGAAGAGGCCAAAAAACATCATGGTGGAAAGCCAGTTTACTTTCAACTGTCCGAGGGAGACTGGAGGCCATTTTACGTATCACATGGCGACCAAAACAGATCTGCCACTAAATGCACTATGTATCTCGCTTTGAAACGTCTTGGTACAGGTGGCTGGTACATATTAAGGTGTACAGTCAGCCCTCCACATTCACTAGGATTACGGGCACAGGACCCCTGCAAACGTGGAAAAATCATAAATCTCAAAATGTGTGTGTCTGTGGGAAGGGGTCTGAGGTGGGGAGAAAAGGCGCCCAGGGTCCAAACAAGGTCAGGAAAGGGAAAAGGGGTGAGTCAGCGTGGTGGCCCTATACGTCCCCTCTTGCCCATCTCCTTCCTTGGGTGTGTGAGAGGGGCATTGGGAGAGGATTTGTGGTGCTGAAAAACTGAGCTGCAGTCCATCCTTACAAAGATCTAACATTATTTGTTAGTTGGTTTTATCAGTTACAGTTGGCCCTCCGCATTTGCGAGGGATCGAGTGCAGGTCCCTTGCAAAAATGGAAAAATCACAAGTATCAAAATACGTGTGTGTGTATCTGTGGGAAGGGGGCTGAGGCATGCTGGGAGGAGCCTGCACCCAGAGTCCCAACCCAGGCCATTTCCGCACTAGACTGTTATAGCGCTATGATTCCACTTTCAACCTCCTGTGGAATCCTGGGGTTTGCAGTTTCGGGAGGGGCCGGCCGGGGGGCCAGGGGTGGACGGGTGTTGAAGAAACTCACAAATAGTAAAATCCATGAAAGTTAAACCTACAGATAGGGAGGGCTGACTGTATTCTTAAACATCGTTAAATGTTTAAAAATCTACGTTTACAAAAGAGAAACAGTCCCAACGTGTATGAGGGAAGATTTTATGTCATGAAGTGGACCCAAATCTTCTTTTACACATCTTCGGTATCTTTTTTTTTTCTATAGCAGATTCGTTGGCTCTTCCTAGTTTCTTCTTCTTTCATTTAAAATCTAAAACAATACAGAGGCTGTTACGTGCCCCCTCAGCCAATTTTGTCACCCCGAGGTCCCTGTGAACATCCCCAACATTTGCCAGAAGGAAAGATGGGAAAACAAGGAGGATCATTCTCCTGGAATCTTCCAGTAAGCAGGGCATTTGTATAAAGCAAAGCAGGCAGTCGTGAATAGCCAAAAATAGAATGGTATTTTGGTCACTTCCGTTTTTGCAAAGTTGTGGCCTACAGTAGGTCCTTGGTGGTGAAAATTGTCCCCTGGCCTTATCAGTTATCCCACTCCAGACCAAAACACAACATGCAAAGGATCTTTTGCCCTCCATTCTGTATGCTTGTGGATCAGGCTGCGAGTTCGGGGCTTTGCATTGAGCAAGAATGGGCACAAGCTACACTTAATTGAAATGGGAGAGACCACAGGTTTAATGGTTACAGATGGATAGATTTATCCCACAGTTTAGGTCTCGATCTATTAATAGACCCAGCTGCTGGTTGATGGGTACCCATTCGCCCTGTCCATTTGCTAGGTGGAGCTGGAGTGACTGACATGGGTGTCCACTCAGATGTCGGCCACTGTATTAATTTCTGGTCACCTGGGAATGAGGCAGAGCCACCTGCCACTCTGCTGGGGGTGAGCTGGTATTGCCAGAGTCCCGTAAGGCCCCCTGCTCTATACTAACTTTGATAATAATATCATAGAACCGGAAGGGACCACAAGGGCCGTCCAGTTCAACTCTGGCCATGCAAGGGCACTGTACTAAAGCAGTTTTGAAGGATGGTCATGCACCCCCTGCTCAGAGACTCCATTCTCTCAGGCAGTTTGCACCACTGTCAGACAGCTTTGGTAAGTGGTGCTTCTCTTTCAGTAAAGAAGTTCTTCATAGTGTTTAGGTTGCATCTCTTTTTTTGTAATTTGAATTCACTGGTTTGTGCTTTAGCCTCTGGAGCAGCAGAAAGCAAACTCACTCCGTCTTCTAGATGATGTCCCTGCACATATTTAAAGATGGCTATCATGTCACCTCTCAATCATGTCTCAGTCTTCTCCAGGCAAAATATACCTCACTTGCTGAGTCATTCTTCATAAGGCTTGGCTCCTGGACCTTTGATCATCTTTGTCATCATCCTCTGGATATGTTCCAGTTTGTCAGTATCCTTCTTGACCTGTGGTACCCAGAACTGGACCCAAAGCTGAATAGAGTTGCACTACTGCTTCCCTTGATCTGAACACGGTGCTCCTATTGATGCAGCCTACAATTTGCTACATCATCACATGCTGAGGGTACAGGCCCCATCTATCTCCAAATCTGATCTGATTCCCCCATCCCAAAATTGCTGCAAGAGGTAAGCACCAAGATCAAAGCCAACTGATCGGGGTAGCAGCTTCTGTGAGCAGCCAGGAGAGGACATGAATGAAGTTTTTACTTGCTGTCAGGCCCTGCTCCCTGCCAGCCAACAAGGCTGCCTCTGTTTGACTAACCTTACTGCTCCATACCAGAGGCTGGAGAATCCATGTGAGCTTCCAGGGAAGAGAAACAGCCCCATTGCCTGGAATATGGCACCTGTCCTCTCTTTGCCCACAGCCATGGTCCTCAAATTGGCATTTTCAGTGAATCAGAAAATGCACTTTTAGTGTAGCAAAGACATACACCAACATAGTCATACTGGGTCCCATAGTTGTCCAACCAATTGCATCAGTGGCATTATGGTCTTGAGATCACTTGCCATGCAATAATCGATTAGCTCTGCAACCACCAAGTCAAAAGGATAAGAGAACACTCTGTGTGTGATTATGGAACTAAGGGCTGCATTTATACAACCTCTGAGAAAGCATAACTGTTTGTGCAATTATTTTTACCATAGCAAAGTGTCCCAATAGTGTCCTGGCTCTTATTTTCATATTTAGTGGATAAAAGTGTACATGTGCAAACCAGATATGTCCCACATAGGTTTCTGAGTGTATTACACTCCTTTATGCTGGTGCTGTTCTTGCCTCTATCTGTGACGTTCGTATACAGAGAACATTTCTGCCACTTTGATCCACCAGTGAAGCAGAATATGCTGTAGCCTTCCTCGTTCTTATTTATAACAGATGGTTATTTGTTTTTGTTTAAGTTAGGTGGTGACCTTTAGCAAATTGTTAATGAATTGATTGCCTGATTTAAACCAGTTGTTTAGTTAAGAGGGTTAATCAGGTGCCAAAACCTTAGAATAGGTTCATTCTTGAGATACTGAAGGAGAATATGAGAATTTAAAATGGAACAGTAATAGCCACCTACTATGTGAGAGAAAAGTGGGCCATCCTTGATTTTTCCTTTTCCACGTCGTAGTGTTGACTTAATAGACCAGAGCCAAAACCATCTCAGAATGTGGGCTGGTGTCCTATTGGTGTTTCACATGCATTTAAAATCTATTTTTCATGGGTTTGTACCTTTTTTTTACCGTGATATTATGTCTGTATTCAGCTCACAGTTGCATAAGCAAATGTCTGCAAGTGTAACTGTTTCACATGCGTTTGCGCGTCCTGAGATGGTGTGCAACTGCTCACTAGCATCTTCAGTGTACCCCTTGACTCACTGGGACTGCAAATACAGCAAGCACATTCACAGTTGGGCATTTGATTGCACGGGGTCATTATTCAGCAGATTAAGCACAGCTACCACATAACTACAGCCATTTCCGCACGACACTCGTATAGCACGATGATTCCACTTTTAACCTCCTATGGAATCCTGGGGTTTGCAGTTCCGGGAGGGGCCGGGCGGCCCCTCCCAGAACTGCAAACCCCAGGATTCCATAGGAGGTTGAAAGTGGAATTATTGCGCTATAAGAGTGTTGTGCGGAAATGTTCTACTTAAGTGTAGATTTACACTACCTAAGGATGATATAGGATCTTGGCTGTGAAGTACACCAGGAATAGAATCATGGGCCCATTTCTGCACTACCCTGTTACAGTACTATTATTCCACTTTCAACATCCCGTGGAATCCTGGAGTTTACAGTTTAGGGAGGGGCCTCTAGAATTCCCAGCCAGAGAGCTCTTGGGTCTCGGCAAACTACAAACCCCAGAATTCCACAGAATGTTGAAAGGGCCATAGAATCATAGAGTGAGAAGAGACCACAGAGACCATCCAGTCCAATCCCATTCTGCCATGTAAGAATATACCATCAAAGCTTTCCTGACAGATGGCCATCCAGCCTCTGTTTAAAAATCTCCAAAGAAGGAGACTCCACCACATTCCAAGGCAGCCTATTCCATTGTCAAACTGCTCTTGCCATCAGGAAGTTCTTCTTACTGTTTAAATGGAATCTCTTTTCCTGAATAAAACACTGAATACTTAATAAAACTTGCCCTCCGTGATACATACCACCTCCTTCTGATTAATCAGCTGTGATCAAATTGATTGCTGTAAACCTGATTAATCAGCTGTGATCCAGTTGATTAATCTACTGATTAA
Source organism: Cyclura pinguis (assembly GCA_030412105.1). NCBI lineage: Eukaryota > Metazoa > Chordata > Lepidosauria > Squamata > Iguanidae > Cyclura > Cyclura pinguis. The sequence goes on from CM059599.1 coordinate 380,965,412, forward strand.
AGCTTTAAGTCCATTCATTTATATTACATACACAGTTCTGATGTGTGAAATATGTGCGCGCGCACCCATGCGTGTGTACCTATTATTTTTATGTCAAATTAGATATGAACATCTGTGTTACTCTTTTCTATCTCTACACCCCATGTATTGTGCACAAAGCCTCCCCACCATAAATCTCCAATTTCCTCAAAATTTCCATTTTACAGCTTGGAAGTAGAGATTTATGTGAGAGCAAGTTGCTCAAGGCCACCTAGATTGCCATTATGCACCTAGTTACAATTGCCTATGCCCCGGTGAAATTATTTCTGCGTAATTAAGGCAGGATTTCACCTTAGGTGAGATCAGTATTGTTGCACTGAGTGGTTTCAGTCCAGTTGCTGGCCCTCACCTAGGGTAGACCCATTAAATGAATGAGATCACATTGAAGCAGTGAGACTTACGTAAGCGCCAGTTTGCTGTTCGGCAGCTGATTCAATAGGTCTGCTGTAGAGAGATTGGTAACTGAACTGAAGGCCATTTCAGCACGAGACTGCAGTTTAGGGAGGGACAGCCAGCCCTTCCTAAACTGCAAACCCCAGGATTCCACAGGATGTTGAAAGTGGAATAATAGCACTATAAGGGTCTAGTGTGGAAATGGCCGAAGCCTCTGGATCTCGATTCCTTGGGTCAAGGTCTAATGTGCCACCCAGTGAGCTGCCCTGGCTCAGGGCAGTCTACCTGTCACATCGAAACTCTCAAAAGTCTGATCACCAATAATGAAAAAGAAGCAAGCAAGGAGGGGAGGACAAAATACTTTGAAGTCTCAGAAATGTAACTACCCATGGATTCCCTCCCCAGTTTGCTGGAATGTTTATTTATTTGCACTGTGGATATCTATAATGGTTGTATTCTGGGTCAGGCTGTTGGGCCATTTCACTCAGTATTCCCTGTTTTAGTTGGTAACAGCTCTCTAAAAGGCAAAGCATGCCTTTTCCCACCCATCATCCTCTCAGAGCTTGGGCGAAATGTTTTTTGGACTGCAGCTCACAGAATCCCATAGCCAGCATAGCTTTTTGCTATATGTGTTGGAAGACTTCTGGGCAATGTCGTCTAAAAAGTAAGTTTTCTAAGCAGTTCTTCTTTTGCTTGGGATTCATTAACTGAAGATGCCTTTGGCTTTATGTTTGCAAAAGTAAGGATGGAAGGGCCTGAGGTTTAGATCCTGACATTTCTTTTTTATCTTGCATTTAAACCTTAAAAGGAAAAAGACAGAAGGATAGGATTGCATGTGAAAGGAAGGACCCATGGCTTTAGGCTGTGAAGCATGAGCCTCAGTATCCTCCAGTAATTTTAGTATCTTTGCCTGATGAAGAAGCTTGGGAGCTAAGCAGGGTTGGCCCAGGTTAGTATTTGGATGGGAGACCGCCAATGAATAAACCTGGTGCTGTAGGCTATATTTCAGAGGACAGAACTTGCAAAACCACCTCTGAGTGTTTCCTGCCTAAGAAAACACTGTAACGTTCATGGGGTCGCCGTATGTAGCTTGAAGGAACATTCACACACACTGATAAGAACTGAACTTTGAAAGCTCGGGTAACATATGTTACATTTTTTGGTTGACCTAATAGAGGTATAACCCTGATATGTATTTTGGATATTGTAGTATTTTGCTGCATGGCCAACACAGCTACCCTGAATGTATTTTTGAGCTAAGGGTGTGTACATGGTTACAAATCTGTCATAAAGAGGGCACAGCCGGTACACATTTAGTTAGGAGCAAGTGAGCCTCCTAAACGGAATGGGATGGGTTTTGTGTACAATTGCAGTACAAAAATTACTATTGTTATTGTTATTGCTGTTATCAGCATCCCATCTTTTTCCCAGTCTGGGAAACTCATAGCAACTTAGAACGATTAAAAGAAACATACCTAAAATATAACAAATCCCAAAGTTAAAAATATAATTTAACTATAAAATGAAAACTGGTTTAAAAACATGGCAATTAAAAGCAGCACATTAACAAATTTACTGTTATTTATTAAATAAAACAAAATGTAGATAGATTATACAACAGAATTCTGCAGGGTCCAAACTCCTTGAGCAGCTGTTCTTCTGAAATAAATATTATGTAGATCAGTGGAAAGTGAGAAGAGCCAGCGTGGTGTAAGATGTTTGAGTGTTGGACCAGGACTTCCAGAGACCAAACTTTAAATCCCAGCTCAGCCAGGTAAATCCACTGGGTGACCTCAACCCACTCTCTTAGCCTCAGAGAAAGACAGTGGCAAGCCCCCCTGGGATAGATCTTTCCAAGAAAACCCTGGCCTGGGATGGCCATAAGTCAGAATCAACTTGAAGGCACAACATCAACAATAAAAGTTGAGTAAATCATGGAGGAATCTCATCACAGTACAAACCCTGGATACCAAGGCTTGATTCCCTCCTTGGAATGGAAACCCACTGGGTAATCTTGGGTGTATCACACATACTTGGCCTCAGAAAACCCCATGATAGGGCCATCAAAGGGTCACTGTAAGTCAGAAACTACTTGAAGGCACACAATGACACCACAAATATACCAAATAAACAGCAGATAACAAATTCTGTTATCATCTGTGAAAGATCTTGGAAGCAACCTGATTCATCTGGGATGAAGTTCTCCAGCATACACACAGGAGCATGATTCAGATAGCAGTTTGGATGTCTCCATGTGATTTTCAGACATTCATTAATGTACTGCCAAAGAAATGACTACAGACACAGGGGGAAGGAACGCTTTACAGGTGATGTCATTCCATCAGGTAGGATGTTGCTCACAGAGATGTGATTATGTAAGGCTGCCTTTGGGATGCTGTCTTATGTGTTCACTTTGATTTATCTCATCTGTATGTAATTCTCTCTCCACTGTTCTCTTAGAAACCTGAGCACAACCTATGTTGGTTCCTGGTGGTCTCCTCATCCAGACATTATTGTAGTCCACAGACTTGCTTAAATTAAGCAGTGCAGCAGTTGCAGATGTTTGTGGGCTGAGATCTGTCTTCACATCTTTGTTGGGATGAGTCTTTGCATGCAGATATTGTTAGGTTTGCTCAGGAGAGTTCTTAATTATCAGATTTACTTCCTTCCAAGACAACCATATAGCACAGAGTGTTAATGTAGGAAGAAATCAGGAATGCCAGCAAAAGAAAGTCTCACAGCTGGTCAAGAGAGGTAGGTCAACAAGTCAAGACAACCTAACAAGGATTCTCCAAGCCCCACAACAGGTCTAGGTTCCAGCCTGAGACCAAGACTGTAGGCGCTCCCTTCCTTGCATTAGGTTATCCCCAATTTGTGCAAAATGTTTCTGTGCAGAATCTTTTCCCTTTTTATAGCCAAGCACGCGTGCACACAGGGCAGACAGAAGAGGGTAGACAGATGAAAAAGACAGAGACAGTCCACCTGCTCCCAAATCTCACCATCTTGTGTGTGTGTGTGTGTGTGTGTGTGTGCATTTTCTCCTTTCGTACACAAGGATGAACCAAGCCAGGATTTACATCTCTAGTTCCAGCACTGGCAACTTTCTCCTTCCTGGGGCTAAGCAGCTTAAGCCCAGTTTCTGGGTATTAATTCCTCCCTGGCTGAGAGAGTCTTCATACAGGAATTCCCTCTTATTCTATCCATTATCGAGTCCAATTCCTAGTTTCCTAATCCAGTTCCAGTCCCATTATTGAGTCTAGTTGTAAGTTAGCTGACCACATGATATTCCTAGGGATTGCTTACCCATGTGATTGCATTGTAAACATAAAAGAATAATCAGATTTAGAAGATGTCTTATAGTCATTTTATTTTTATATTATATGTTCCACAATGCATTGTGTTCAAAGCGGGTCACCAAAAAACCCAATTACAGTAACTGTAATTACAGTTATAATCAGTGGCCACTAGTGGCACCAACATAAATGGAACAGAGAATCAGCTCCAAATTTTACTTGCAAGTTTAAAGGGGCCACCCAAAGTTTTGAACTTGTTTTGGGAATGGGGTTCAGCACCAGCAGCTGCTTTAATGTTCTGACTGAAATCCAGAGGCAGTGGCAGCTTGTAGCTTGTAGTCAATCCAATTCAATGTTGTAATTCTGGCTTTTAAAGAGCTCTCCAAAGTGCTGAAACCTCATTTCCAAATAAGTTCAGCACCATGAATAGGTCTTTTGAAGCTAACCCAAACCTGGAATGGATTCATCATCCCACTGACATGGCAGCCACTACATCATAGTACTAAATGCATTACAGTTTCTTTAAATACACTTATATTGTTTGCTCTAGTGTTGTCAGTAGTATGGTCTCCATTTTTTTAATTAAAAAAAGACTGTTTTGCCTTGCTAGGCATGTTATGAGAAGGTTCCAGAAAGAGTGTTGCTTGCCTTACCAGTATGCATCAAAAGTACTCAAGCTGTCTAGATCGGACGGCTTTTGAATAATAGTGATGGTGGATTCTGTTGTCAACTGTGAATTCAAGATGCATTCTCAGCTGATGAGAACCTTTTGTCATATAACATGGCCAGAATGGGAAACTCTTGCCCTTGAAGATGCTGCCCTGGCTGTAGCGATTGTTGGGGATGAGTCTGGTTTTTTGTGCTCGATCAATCTCTTAATAAACAAACTATTTCCTAGAATGCTTTTCCGTTGTTTTTTAATGGCAGTGCTGAAACCAAATCTTTAGACGTCATGTTTTATGTCTTCACAGGAGCATTTCCATTTATTTTCTGTGTGTGCGAAGTTAGTAGGAGAACTCATGGAAAATGTTTTGTTCAAGGTCTAGCTCATTACCAAAATGTCATCTCTTATTCCTTTTTGCCCCTTCTTTCTGATAAGCCCTGGGCCTTTCTGCACTATACTGTTATAGTGCTATTATCCCACTTTCAACATCCTATGGAATCCTGGGGTTTATAGTTTAGAGAGGAGTATTTAGAATTCTTAACCAGAGCTCTTTGGGCTCAGTAAACTATCAACCCCAGAATTCCACAGGATATTGAAAGTGGAATAATAGCACTGTAACAGTGTAGTGCGGAAATGGCCACTGTGTCATGAGAAAAAACAAATGAATGGATACCTTCTCATCCCAGGCAGAGAGAATAGGTGCACTTTTGGGGAAAATAGCTTCATACCCACTATATCAGTGAAGTCTTGGCAGCATGACCTGTCAAATAATTTTTAAAATATTACACACAGAGAGCGTGTGTGGGGGTTCTAACTTTGGCATGGATTTGCTGCTCTATTTGGGGAAGGACCTGAAATCCAGTGGACGCTTCTGTTGAAAAATAGGGGAAGGCAGTTTTCACCAATTCCTCCTTTCCTCTGCTTCTTAAAATAAAGATGTGGAGAACTAAGATATGGTGAGATGCATCTTTCCAAAGCATACAGCATGGGAAGGTGCCTTACACTGGTCCAGATCTATAGTTGAGTTGTTATAAGGAAAGCCCAGATCAATAACTAGAGATGGAGCTTCCTCTCCTCCCAAGATATTTAACCTATGCTCTTATTCCAGCTTTGATGATTTGCGTGTATTTTTAAAGTAAGTCTGAATGCGATCCTGTTTTAAAGAAGCCATTTTGCTACACTTAGCAAATGCTGCGTTTTTATTTCTGAAAGATTTGGAGGGCAGGTACTGATTTTCTTGGATTGAAAACAACTGAGGGGCAGTTGGCACTTTGTTCATGGTGTTATTGAAATAAAATTGTTAAGTTGTGTGATAAATGAAATAGCCATCAGCTATTACATATATTACATATTACATTTTACATACATGTTACATATTACATAGCATAACCTCAGCTAGCTTTCAGATATGGGAAATAGCAATCAAATATAATTTAAGATATATATATATATATATATATATATGTATAATGCTTGTTGGATAGGGGATGTATCAAATGTATTGAATATATTATGGATTCTGGAAGTTCCTTTGAACTTTGAAGGTATTTTGTTATTGTTATCTGCCTTCACATTGATCTTGACTTATGATGACCCTATTGATGAGAGATCCCCAAGCCACTCTATACACAATTGCTTGCTCAAGTCTTACAGATTCAGATCTTGCTTGATTGAGTCTATTCATTGCTTGGTAATGTCATTTTGCTTGGTAATATTAAGGAATATGTTGACCTGGGAAGTGTGTTTTTCATAGAATCGTAGAGTCTCCAGTCCAACCCCCTGCCTTGCAGGAACCCACATCAAAGCACTCCCAACAGTTGGCCATCCAGCCTCTGCTTAAAAACCTCCAAAAAAAGAGACTCCACCACACTCCCAGGCAGCATATTCCACTGCCAAACAGCTCTGACCATCAGGCAGTTCTCCCTGAGGTTTAAGTGGAATCTCTTTTCCTGCAGTTTGAATCCATTGTTCCTTGTCCTAGTCTCTGGAGCAGTAGAAAACAAGCCTACTCTGTCCTCGACATGACATCCCTTCAAATGTTTAAACACGGCTATCATGTCCCCTCTTAACCTTCTCTTCTGCAGACTAAACCTGCTTCTCATAGAGCATGGCTTCCAGACCCTTCACCATTTTGGTCACCCTCCTCTGGACACGCTGCAGCTTGTCGATATCCTTCTTGAACTGAAGTGCCCAGACCTGGACACAGTATTCCAAATGAGGCCTAACCAATGCAGAATAAGAGTGGTACAATTACCTCCCTTGATCCTACACCATACTCCTGTTGATGTAACCAAGAATCGTGTTGGCTTTTTTGGCTGCTGCATTACACTGCTGACTCATGTTCAGCTTGTGATCTACCAAGACTCCTAGATCCCTTTCACACGTACTTCTGCAGAAGTGTAGGACCTTACATTTCTCTCTGTTGAAATTCATTTTAGCAACACCAAAAATCTATTTAGTTGTTCTTAAATAGAAACAGGATAGAGTTCTGTCAGCAACTGAGCAGCTTAGCAAACAGTGATGTGCAATAGCCTTTCGCAACCTAGTCCCCTCCAGATGGGCGGGACTACAACTCACATAATCCCTCAATCTTCTGGCTGAGAATTAAGGAGGTCGTTGTCCAATATGTCTGGTGGGCACAGTTCAGAGGAGGCCGGTACGATTGATATCTTGTTTACAATCAAGTAAAGTTTGTTAATTATGTTTTTACGGCATAAAATACTCCATAGTCCTTCCTCATTAAAATTTTAGGGTTGAATGTTTATGCTTTTACCCTGCAATTGCCCCATCACAAACACAGGCTTTTGAGAGTTTTTCCCTCTTCCTTTTACAACACTTCCGTGTTTTCCCACTGCTTTCCCCCAACTTTTTTCTTTCCGTTTTTTCAAGGAAGAGAAGATGGAACAGGTGCAAATGCCTTTTGGTTGGCAGGCAGCCTCCATCTGGAAACATCCCAAGTCAAAGTGTTCTCTTAAAACCAGCAAAAATCTTTTCCATAGGGGTTTGAGACATCCAGTGTCAGCTGATGGCTCTCATTGAATCATAAACTCCTAGATCTGGAAGAAGGTATATGGGGCCATCTAGTCCAACCCCTTGCCATAGAGGAATATACAACAAAAGCACTCCTGGTAGTTGCCCATCCAATCTGTTTAAAAACCTCCAAAGTAGGAAACTCCACCACGTTCCAAGGCAGCGTATCCCCCTGTCGAAGTGTTCTTACAGCAAAGAAATTGTTCCTCATGTTTAGGTGGAATCTCTTTTCCTGTAATTTTAATCCATTGGTTCGTGTGCTAGTCTCTGGAGCAGCAGAAAAAAGCTCGCTCCATCTTGTACCTGACATCCCTTCAAATGTTTAAAGGAGGCTATCATATCACCTCTCAGTCTTCTCTTCTGCAGTCTAAACGTACCTAAATCCCTAACTTGCTCTTCATAAGGCTTGGTTTCCAAACTTTTTTGACCATCCTGGTGACCCTTCTCTGGACATGTTCCAGCTTTTCAATAGCCTTCTTGACCTGTGATGGCCAATACTGGATGCAGTATTCTGGGTGAGGTCTGACCAAAGCAGAATAGAATAGCAGTACTGCTTCCCTGGATCCGGACACTATATTAATGCAGCCTGGAATTGTTTTGGGTTTTTTTTTGGCTGCCACATCACACTGACCTTTCATGTCAGTGGAGCCGTGAATCCTCTGTAGCTTTTAATCTGAACATTAAAGGTGCTCTCCATGGCATGGTGCTCTGTCTCCAAAGAAGGTTCAGCAGCTTAGGTATGTCTTTTAAACTTCAAGAGTAAAACCCAGAGCAGACTTGCCAACCCACTAACACGGAAGCCACCGACTGCCAACTAGGCACATTCTTAGGCTGTCAGTGAACTTCGTGAGGTTTGATCCAAAGCCAATGTGCTGTGTCTTCCCCAAATGAACGATCAGGTGCATCGTGTGGAAATCAAAGGAGTATGACTATGCCTGACGCTTTTTCTGTGGTGGGTTCCAAGTACTTCTGGTCATGTCTGAAACACAAAGAAAATTTGGGAGGAAAAAAAGGAGCTTGTGAAACCTCCCCCCACCCATCCAAAAAAGAAAGCAGGTAGTGTCACAAAACAACAGAGCTTGGAAGTAACTATAGTATACCCCGTCTGTGTTAACTGTCCTTTTTTTGTTACTTTTATAATTGTGCAGATGTGGCCTCAATACATAGTGTAGGAGGAGGAATATCACATGGTTCTAGTGCTGCTTCTGCTGTATTGTGAGTGTTTTGATGATGACAAGGTGGATGTGAGTTGAGAATTTTGTACCACAAACTGGTATACTAGTCCAGTAATTTTAGATCATTTTTACAAAACCTATTCTAATTAAATGGGACAGGAAAGAGTTAGGCCCAGATCCTACTGGTAGCCCTAGCTGGAATAGACTGATCAAATCAGCTATTGACTGGTGAGTCAACACTTCTGTAAATCTCATCGATTCCTTGGGTCTGCTCCACTGGTTATGACCTATTAAACCCAGGACAGTTCAGATCTAGCTTATTAGAAGGACCATATTCCCACAAAGGAGCCAACCTATGTTTTGAGATCTTCAAGGGGGGCCTGTTTCTTAGCCCTGTCACCTTCACAGGCATATTTGGTGAAAACATGAGAGAGGGACTTCTTAGTGGTTGCTCCCAGGTTGTGAAGCTCTGTCGCTAGAGGGATTTCACTGGGGCCCTCCATGGTGTACGTCTGGCAGCAAGTGAAGGCTTTCTTGTTCTGGCAGATCCTTGCTGGGTTTTACATGGGCTGTATTGCCCATGTTTATTGCTTTTTAACAGCTGTATTTTAAAATTGCTTTTATTTCTGTTGAATTAAATTGTAAATGTTGTAAATGTAATCTCCCTCAAGTCCTGGTGCTGGGAAAGAGGCGATAAAGATAGATAGGTAGGTAGGTAGGTAGGTAGGTAGGTAGGTAGATAGATAGATAGATAGATATCTTAGTGCCAACCAGTTGAATTCAGCCCTACTTTTTAAAATTTAAAATTTATAATGATGAGGGAAAGACACTTGGCTTGACAACAGTACATGTGAAAGGGATCTATGGTCATAGTAGATCACAAGCTGAACATGAGTCAGCAGTGTGATGCGGCAGCTAAAAAAACCAATGTGATTCTGGGTTGCATCAATAGGGTTATAGTGTCTAGGTCAAGGGAAGCGATATTCCCACTCTGTTCTGCTTTGGTCTGGGCACTACCGTTCAGGAAGGATATTGATAAGCTTAAACATGTCCAGAGGAGAGTGACCAAAATGGTAGAAGGCCCAGAAACTATGTCCTGTGAGAAGTGGCTTAGGAAGCTGGCTATGCATAGCATGGAAAAGAAAAGGTTAAGAGGCAACATCCCTTCTGCGTGTGGAGGATGGAGCAAGCCTGTTTTCTGCTGTTCCAGAGACCAGGATATGGAGCAATGGTTTCAAACTATAAGAAAAGAGATTTCATCTAAACATCAGGAAGAACTTCCTGATGGTGAGAGCAGTTTGACAGTGGAATAGGCTGCCTCAGAGTATGGTGGAATCTCCTTATTTGGAGGTTTTTTTTATCAGATGTTGGATGGCCTTCTGTCAGGAATGCTTTGATGGTATATTCCTGCATGGCAGAAAGGGGTTGGACTCTTGTGGTCTCTTTCAAATTTACAAATCTACAATTCTATGTAAGGGGCAGTTAGGACTGCTGGGTGTAAAAACAGGACAGGGCTTCTGTATCTTTAATAGAAATGAAAGGTTCAGCTGGTGTTGCTTTTTGTGCAAACTCCACTTACTGAAATGCCCTCTTCGTCACAATTGTTAGAAGTACAGGCGTCGTGTTCTGCACCTTCAACAGCTGCAGAAATTCTCTCCTCTTCCAAACCATTAAAGGTACTGGAGCCCGTTCTGTACCTTCCGCTCCTGCTGAAGTTCAGTCTTCCATACAATCATTTAAAGGTACAGGACCCCCTGTCCTCTGTTTTTCACCTGGCAGCCCTAGAGGCACTAGCGGGATGCACTTGCACATAAAAGGACAACTAATGAATTTTTAAAAGCAGCATTTCAAGATCTGCTGCTTGAAACAAAAATACTGTCAGGAAAAATAAGAAATTCTCCAATCATATCATAGGATGGCTGGTGCCCTGAAGCACAGAAAAACTCATTATTCATGCATTGGGTCGGACAGAGATGCCAACTCTGTGTTTCCTTCTGCATCTCCCATGTGTACATTTTTTCCTTGCCACGTGTTTCTATTGCCTGTCAGATCTTAAATGGATGTGCTTGAAGTCACAATCACCACTTTCTTCTTTTTCATCAAAAATGCTCTTGCTCTCTCTCCATATATATACATCCCTTCAAAGAGCAAAATATGTCTTCAAAAGGAAGGCAAAAACAACCATGGCATGATGGAGCTTGGAGCCGCTTTGATTTTGGAGCAGCCTTCTATTTCTGGGGCAATGATGGGAAAAACATGCTAGTGGCTCATTATATCATTAGCCAATTATTTCTTTAATTAATGCAAGAAAGCAAGAATCCCAGCTGTGAGTCACCCTGTGATGGCAAGATCTCTGTTTTGTCAGCCAGATAGGCACCGTGGATTTAGCAGCCGAACTGTTGTGATTAATTTTGAGAGTACCTGTCCTACATAAAGAACAGGGCTTGTCTTTCATTTGACTGAATGAGGGGATTGCTAGCAGAAGGTGGAAGCGTCCCTATCCATGGGGTGCCAGATTTGCTCTGGGTTCTAGTTGGAACTTTAAAGGAGCTATCATGATGCTGGAAGCCAGCACGGTATAGTGGTTTGTGCATTGGACTATGGTACTCTGGAGACCAGAGTACAAATCCCTGCTCAGCCATAGAAACCCATTGGGTGACCTTGGACAAGTCACTCTCTCTCAGCCTCAGAGGAAGGTAAAGGAAAACTCTCTCCTAAAGTTGGGATACTGCTACGTGAACTCACTAACCTAAATTCCCAATGTACTGAGACATGCAACAAGGTCTCCTCTGAAGATCTCTTATGAATTTCTAGCATCGCAACAGCTTAAAACTTCACTTGAACATTTAGAAATACCATTTAGGTGTCCAAAAGAAAAGGGGAGGCAGTTACCAAGGGAATGCAAACACGGCAAATATAAGAGTTGTAGCTGTCAGCAATTCTCAGTGTCTTCTGCAATGCTAGAAATTTGGGGCCCGCTCCATGATCATGGTTATATCTGAAGGAAGTTGTATTTTCTCCTGTGATAAATTTCAGGGGGTGTGGCTGTCTGAAGTGTGAGAGCAGCCGGAAGCAGGTTGCTAGGCAACCAGAATAGCACCTCAGGAGAGAAATCCAGCCCACCAGTGTGTGGGAGGGGCTTGTGGCTGAGAGAAAAAAGTTGTATAAAGCCAATTACCCCGGGGGAATTTGGATTCCTACAGTGAGGGCCTAGCAAGGAGCTAGCAAGTTCTCAATGAAAGCCTGGTGAGAGACACAAGAATAATTAAGCCCTAGTAGGATCTGGTCAGAGAGTGTGACCTAGATTGGGAGTTAAGCCTTTGGTGGGAGTTTAGCCAAAGGGCTGTCATATGATACTTGTGCCTTATATGAACAGCTAAAGATATAATTGAACAGTTTCTGGCCAAGAAGTTCCCTGTTATATTATTTAAAAAGTGCACTGAGGAAATGTATCAGTCTTGACCTGCATGTGAAGTCTAACACGCGACTTTATTCTTATTGTTAAGAAAACATTGCAGTTTTTTTTTGTAAACACTGACTCGGCTTGAGTTGTATACAGTATATAAACCCAGAAAACATGCTACCATAAAATTATTAAGTGGTGTTAAACAAACGTTGAAAACCCTCACTTTTTTACGCAAAGGTGGTGTTATAAGGGGGGAGGCAAAGCTGTGTGGTAAAGACAGGTGGCCATTTCCGCACTAGACTGTTATAGTGCTATTATTCCACTTTCAACATCCTGTGGAATCCTGGGGTTTGCAGTTTAGGGAGGGGCCTCAGAGGCCCCTCCCTAAACTGCAAACCCAAGGATTCCACGGAATGTTGAAAGCGGAATAATAACACTATAACAGTCCAGTGCGGAAATGGCCAGCATACCTTATCAGACTGGCAACTGCCACAGCAATCTGGGAGAAGTAAGAGCCTGTCACATCTCTTTATGTTGACTCCAATCACAACACATTCTACTTTGGATAGCCTTTGATAAGTAGGACGTTTAACATGAAGCAGCTAATTAGAGATTGATTTGTTTTGCTCTTTAACATCAATGTTTTTTCACTGTGTTTCTTGACTTTAAAAGGCTCTATTGAGTTGGGGTTCTGGATGTGTAAAGGGCCACTGGTACTGGTATGAATCTGGTCTCACATTTTGGTCTTCAGAGGAAGTTGTGCTCTGTGTCCTCTATCCAAATAGCTGCGGATGGATACGTCGGAGAGGAGGACCAATTCTGCAAAGCTGTATGCTGCAGAAAATTTAGCTGCCTCTTTATGCCTTTAAGTGCCTGTTGAAAATGGACATACTTAGGTATGCCTTTCATTAGGTTGCTCGTTCTGTTTATTTTTCCTGATGCTGTTTATTTTTGTCTTCTGTCTCCATGTTTATTGCTTTATCGGTTGGAATTGTCAGGGTTGGCAGGATTTGTCTCCTCTGAGCATGAGCAGAGTGCTTCCAGAGGCTCATTAAGTAAGACTTAGAGTACTGATTTATTGCTGCACTCTGAGATAAGGTTTAGCAAAAACATGCTAGCTTTCCAGCAATTAGACAAAGAGGAAAAACAGAAGATAACGGAGAAAAATCGGCAGCATCTTCCCTTGCAAACAGTATACTGCCAATGGCGTGGCAGGTCCAGCTAGGGCATCTAACTGGCCGCTGGTCAAGGCAAACACCAGCCTTTTTATGCTACCTTGTCACCCTGGAACAAGTGGGGTGACCCAGTCGGTGCTCTGGCCTGTGGCCTTCTCTAATACACAAGACATAGCCATAACGTTTCTGCTGACCTTGCACGTGGCTATCTGGCCACACCGCCTCTTCCTTCTGCCGTCCACTCATAGGAAAACTTTGCCTGCCCAGCAACAACCTTGACACGTATTTCTGAAGGTCAATAGCCACCTTGGGGGTCCTATTTTAAAATGGAAGGGGAAGATAAAAATATGTTTGTTTTTTTTTAAGTTGATACAAAAGTGTCTTTTGTAATTAAGCGCACGTGGTAACATCTGAGTTTAATGCACTCTGGAGCAGATTTTGTATAATCTTTCAACCTGATAAGCCTGGCTGATTTTAAGAAACAAAGCTTGCATCTACCCCAGGCTTGTATTATTATGTGAGTGAGCCCCAATGTGTTCAGTCTGCAGTGATGAAAATAAAGATTGAATTGTTGTGTTGTTTCAAGCACAGTTCAGGCTAAACGGACTTTTTCCCCTAGAATTTTTTCCTAGAATTTGAGGACACATATGGGATTTGGGAGTGCCACATAATTTGGAAGGCAACCCTCTCCCTTTATTTAAAGAGGCCTTCAGCTTTTAACTAGCTGGGATATGGATGTGCTGTATTTTTCACTATGTGCTAAAGATCTTTTGAAATAGTTTTATGTTAATACTTCAATTGGATCAGTTGATGGTTTTCTAACTTTCATACTATATACCCTTTTAGCTGTTTTGTTTTAGCTTATATTGTAAGTTGATTTGATTCCCATATTGGAAGAATGGTGGGCTATATATTAAATACATTTACTTAATGTATAAATAAGTGTATGGGGGACAGTTTTGCCACATTCCTCCCCCCTCCACGCCGCCATTTCATATTCTGCATGGGCATTAGTTTCAAAAGGAAATGAATAAAAGTGATAGGAGCCTTAGTGCTGTAGTTTGAAGGAGTGGCGTAGAGCTTTCTAAGCAGAGAATTCTAAGTAGTTTGACGAAACTATAAATCCCAGGATTCCACAGGGTGAAGGCATAGTAGAAGTGATATCAAACTGTTACGACTGTGTATACTCTTTTGATCTTTTCCTCTTGGGTAGATTTTTGCAGTGCCAGTGACCATGAGTTGTATCATTCATAATTCATTCTCAGTTTCAGCAACTTTATTGTCATGCAGTAATTTTTTGTTCTGATTGAGACTGATGTTGCCAGTAGTAAAGTAATGATGCAGTCAGTTCATGGCAAGCTGCCAGCCTCCCTGAGCTCTCTAGTCCTTCATTCCTCATTTGTCCCCTGCCATCAGAGTGTCACACACAGGCAATTTTTGGATGGTAGCGGTCTCTCATTGTGCTGTTCCTTAGGGAGACTCACCAGGTTCTAATATATAATGGTTGAACTCGAACCTTTTACATGGCTTGGGGTTTGAGGGACTGCAAAACCCAAACTGCCCTTTACACCATTTGTTAGTGCTTTCTCTTTTTATTCTGTGTTTAGAATTCGCAATCAGATGGTCTAAATATACCAGATCCTGTCTGATCTTGGAAGCAAAGCAGGGTCAGCCCTGGTTAGTACTTCAGTGGGAGAAAACCAGTGAATATACCAGGTGTTGTAGGTGATATTTCGGAGGAAGAAAATAGCCAAGCCACCTCTGAGTATCTCTTGCCTAAGAAAACCCTAAAATCCATGGGGTTGCCATAAGCTGACAGGCAGGTTGAAGGCACATACACACATATTCAGAGGAAGGCAATGACAAACCACTTCTCAATGTTCCTTACCTAAGAAAAGCCTTTGAAATCCATGGGGTTGCCATAAGATTGGATGGCAACTTGAAAACGCGCGCACACACACACACACACACACACACACCTTGTTGATGGTGTTATCACTCCTGTTGCAGCTTGCATTTATCATTTTTGTTGAGTTTTTGGAAAAGAGGCTAAATTTGGGGGTTTAAACTTTTTAATTATGGATGCATATTTAAGATTGCTGTAAGACACATCATGGGTCCAATTGAATCCATGAAGGAACAGCTGGGAATTTAAAGCTTCCCTATGGGTGGTCTCACAGCCACTGTGTGAATAGAACCAAGCAGGAAAGACTAGCAAAGGCCACATACATTCTAAGGAAGATAAGGCCTGTGCTAGCACCTGGTAAGCACCTGCTGGTCCCACGGTGCCCTGGCAGTCTCTCACTAATGCTGGTTCCTTCATCACCATGCTGAAATTTCCGCTAAAGCCCCAGGAAACAGGAAATTCATGTCTGTATAATGTCCATTCCACAAAACACACCTGTGCTGCGGGACAGTCCCCTTTATATTCTCTACACATGAAAAAAAAAATCACAGAATCATAGAGGTGGAAGAGGCCACAAGGGCCATCCAGTCCAACCCCCTGCCATGCAGGAATCCACATCAAAGCACTCCTAGCAAATGGCCATCCAGCCTCTCCTTAAAAACCTCCAAAGAGGGAGACTCTACCACACTCCAAGGCAGCATATTCCTCTGCCGGACAGCTCTGGCCATCAGGAAGTTCTTCCTGAGCTTCAGGTGGAATCTCCTTTCCTGCAGCTTGAATCCATTGCTCCTTGTCCTGGTCTCTGGAGCAGCGGAAAACAAGCCCACTCCCTCCTTGACATGACATCCCTTCAAATATTTAAACATGGCTATCATGTTCCCTCTTAACCTTCTCTTCTGCAGACTAAACATACCCAGCTCCCTAAGACGCTCCTCATATAGCCTGGTATGACTTGTTTTTTGAGAAACCCATGTTGACTTTTAGTGATCATGGCATTGCTTTCTAAGTAATTACAAACTGACTGTTTTATACATCATCAAAGCATCCTTGACAGATGGCCATCTAGCCTCTGCTTGAAATCCTCCAAAGAAAGAGATCCCACCACACTCCAAGGCAGCGTATTGCACTGTCAAACTACTCTTACCATCACGAAGTGTTCTCTAATATTTAGGTGGAATCTGTTTTCCTGAAGTTTGAAACTGTTGCTCCATGTCCTCATCTCTGGAGCAGCAAGCTTGACTCATCTCTCATATAACATCCTTTCAAATATTTAAACATGGCTATCATGTCACCTCTCAACCTTCTGTTCTCCAGGCTAAACATACCCAAGTCCTTAAGCCACTTCTCATAGGGCATGATTTCCATGCCTTCTACCAATTTTGTGCCCTCCTCTGGAGACATTCCAGCTTGTCATTATCCTTCCTGAACTTTGGTGCCCAGAACTGAACACGGTATTCCAGGTGTGGTCTGGCCAAAGCAGACTAGAGTGGTACTATTACTTCCCTCGATGCAGGCACTATACTGCTATTGATGCACCCTGGAATCTTTCTCTTCCTCTCATTTCTGCTTTTCCCTAGCATTGATCCCTGTGCCCTCCCCAGTATCTGGACTGAGTAGGCGTGAGCAACTGCAAACGAGCAACTGCACCCCCACCATCGGCCATATCATTCCAATTAAAGTTGCTGGAAGTGACATCAAATTACTTGCAGGGACCATTTTGGCCAGTTTTGGGACAAGAGGGGTTAGAGTGCTTTGGGAGATCTGGGAGCTGGGGGAATAAACCACTGCATTTGTGACTGATTTGACCTTAAAATCACCCAAATATTGGTGCAGATTTTTTTAAAGAAAATTAAGAAGTTCGGGGGTTGTTAGGGAAACACTGGGACCCCAGAAATGGGGCCTTCCCCACATTCTCCCTCCTGTTGCTTTCCAGTGCTCCCCCCAGTTCCTTTGCCTTTTGGGCGCGTGTGCCTTCCTTCTCCCAGGTGGAGGCAAGGGAATGGGAGGGGGCAAGGGAATGGGTAGGGGAGGCATGCGAATGCCTTCCTTCTCAGTGCACATGTCTCACCCCACCCATTCCCTTGCCTTTTGCCCAGGTGTGAAGAAGGAAAGCAGGCATACCTGGGCAAAAAGCAAGGGAACGGGAGGGGGAGAATAGGGGAGGGAAGGCACGCATGCACCTTGCAGATGTTCAAGTTTATGAAGCTCAAATCTGTGAATGTGGAGGGAGGACTGCATACTTAATATTAAAAGAGCTATCCCAGGTGCTGAATTCTAGCTCCAGAACAGGTTCATCACTTTGAAAGCTCCAGTTGAATACCATCAGCCATCACAATCTACCGGACAAACAGCTAGCCTGTCTTCTGGCATGATAGATCACAGTAGGAAACAGTTCCCCTGAGACTGCTGCTGTTGTTGGGGCCTTCAAGTTGACTCTGATTTTCGGTGACCCTCTTCTAAGGTTTTCTTGGCAAGATTTTTCCAGAGGAGATTTTGCCATTACCTTCCTCTTAGGCTGAAAAAGTGTGAGCTGCCCAGGGACAGCCAGTGGATTTCCATGAATGAATGGGATCTGAACCTGTGCCAGTTTCTCTCCTGTCATGTGTATTCCAGAAGAGCATTTTTGTGAGGAAATAGTTTGCAGGCGTGTACAGCTTGGTCTAGCAGTTTGAGCATAGGACTATGAACCTATGAACATAGACCAGCATTCAAGTCCCTACTTGACCATGAAAACCCACTGGTTGACCTTGGGCATGTCACACAGTCTCAACCCCAGAAAACCTCATGATAGGCTCTCCTTGGGGTCACCATAAGTCGGAAATGACTTGAAGGCACACAGTAACAGCAGCAGCAGCGGTAACAGTAACAACAGAGGTATGTATCCGAAGCAAACATGGTTTATGTTCTCTTTGATTTAGGTTAACCCACCAAGACTGTACAGAAATAGATGTACCGAGCTCCATTAATTACATTGGCTTCAGTGAGCTAAGTCATAAAGCCCCTTTTGGTTAACTAATAAACTTAACAGACTTCAGTGGATTGAGGAAGCCTAACTCTGTGTGGGGTCTCTATCTGGCTCTGTTTGCACTGCTGCAATTATTTATTCTACTTGTAATGTTGCCAGAGAGCTTGCTATCCATGGCTGGCTTGATACCATTCCAGAGGCTGGCCTTAATGATTTTGCCTTTCCTCCTTGCAGCTATTGACCTGTTATACTGGCGCGACATCAAGCAGACGAGCATCGTGTTTGGAAGCGTCCTGCTGTTGCTTTTCTCCCTGACCCAATTCAGCGTCGTCAGTGTGATTGCTTACCTGGCACTAGCAGCCCTCTCTGCCACCATCAGCTTCAGAATCTACAAGTCAGTTCTACAGGCTGTGCAGAAAACCGATGAAGGCCACCCGTTCAAGTGAGTGCTCAGCAATTATCACTGAGATTATTTTAATTTGCAAATTAAATAAAATAAATAAATAAAATGCCCCCCCTCTCAATCTATCCACAAAAACAATAAAGCAGAAAATGTGTTCCTGTAGGGATGACTGTTCTCCACCCATTCCACTATGTGTTTACTAATTCCAGATACAAGAGTGTAAATAATATGTTTTTCACAAGTGAATAAGCTAGGGGTGGGCAATCAGTAGACCTAGGGGTTGGTTCTCTGTCAGTGGGACTCTCTGGGGGCCTCATTGTTTGCCAAAAGTGCCAAAAAAATTGAAAAAAGTAGAAGCAGTTGGAAGGTTTCTCCTTTCTCAGTTTCTTGCACGGTTCTCAAAGTGGTTTTGAGAAACTGGTATTTTAAAAAACCTTAAACAGTGCAAGGGGTACCAGCAGCTTGTTCCAAAGGTGAATTATACTTCTGGAGGCTTCAATTCACCCACTTTTGGGGGCTAGAAGAAGGGCAATCTGGGAAGTCAGGAGGAGTCAGTGGCCACAAAACCAGCCTTGGGGCCACATGGGGCCCCAGAGCTGTATTTTGCCCAGCCGTGGTATAGAAAGTGGACAATACAAACAGCTCATCAGTTGATCATGTGGATCCCACTTTCCACCTTGTATTAGTGTCCCCTTCTTCTTAATGGCCACTTCCAGATTCTTGAGCCCAGCTCTTAGGAAGTCAAGTAAAGAATGCACATTTCCAGTTGGTTGGTCTGTAAGGAGAGGATGGGCTGAGCAAATTTAGAGGAGTCATGGAGTAGTAGACCACCAGGTGGCCAGAGACCAGAAATGTATTGAAGGGACCACTGATGAGGAAAGATATCCTGGGAATTTACAGGAGGGCCATGAATGCTCTGTGGCATCTGAAAGCAGCAAGATGATTGGGTACTGGTCAAAGTTTGGAAGGGACAGTGAGGTGGGAAGTAGTGGGGATGTCAGACATGGAGACACATTCAGAATATCATGTTGTACAAAGACTGAATCCTGGGGCTTGTGAGGGCAGGATATGATGATAAGGCCTTTGAGTGAGATTGCCTGTGGATGTCTTTTGCTCCCTCTTCTCTAGAAGTAAACTTTGGTACGCTGATAAATATAACTGTTTGTACACATTTAACATAATCTGTCCCAGATCTGTTGGGAAAATAGCCATACTGGATCCTAGAGTGTTTCAGTGGCAACTTTTTGCCCTCGCTTGGGTAGAATCTCCTGCCTTGGTAACACGTGGGGTGTCTGGGTTTCTGTCTTTTGGTGTTATCAATCACCCCTCCTGTTATGCTGGCCAGTGTGTCATATGCCAGCCTAAACCTTTATATGGCCAGACCTTTGGGATCGTATCTGATGGTGCTCACTAATGTTGTTCCTTCAATTTGATCTGCTGTTTGATTGTTGTTATTTGTTTATTAAAATATTTGTATTTATATATTGCACTATATATTATATAACAACATATTTCACATTATATATATATATATATATATATATATATATATATATATATATATTGCAAACATTATAGTATGCATTATATATCATACACTCTCCCCTGAGTATTCCTTGCCTAAGAAAATCCTATGAAATTCATGGGATCACCATAAATTGACAGGTGGCTCAAAGACAGACACACACAAACACACTAGATTTAGATTTAGATTTAAAATATTTATATTTATATCCTGCCCTGTAACTGAGGACAGCTCACAGTAAAATCAGTTTACAACCATATATAACAATACTGACCATAACATATAAGCAAATCAATTAGGCCTGCAAGGCTTCAATAAAAAACCATGATTTGACCAGGCGCCAGCATGACACCAGTGTTGGCACCAGTTGGGCCTCTGAGGGGAGCGTATTCCGTACCTGAGGCCCCCTCCAACAGACCTAAATTCTTAGGCAAGGCATACATAGAAAGAGGCACTCTCTAAGCGTCAGGGTCCCAAGCCATTCATTGTTCTGATAGCTTATTGTAACACTGTTTTGCTTACTTTTTTGTTAGTTGTGTGTTGTCTGGAAATTCATGGAAATGGAAGGTGAACAGAAATGTTTTTAAATGAATATATGACTGCTGATCAAAAGGTCTGAAGGGAGCAATTTCACAACCTGTACATGTCCAATAACCTGCACATTTCTGTCTGCAGCCCAAAAGATATGCAAAGAAAAGAATGGAAGAATTCTTTATTAACCTAAGGTGTGCTTTTCCAACAGAAGCTACTTGGAAATGGAAATGTCTCTCTCCCAGGAACAGATTCAGAAATACACAGATTGCCTCCAGTCATACGTCAACAGCACAGTCAAGGAGCTCAGGCGACTCTTCCTAGTCCAGGACCTGGTGGATTCCTTAAAAGTATGTGGCTAGCAAAGAGCAGAATAGGTTGGCAAGAGCATGGACAGTCTAGAAGCAAAAGCACTACATTCCCTGAGTTTTTGTATGCATGGCTTGAAATTGTGTGTGTGCTTGTGTGTTTGTGTGTGTTTTGAAAAAGAGATTTATAAACTTATGAGTGACATACAGAGAACATATAGAGTATGTTTCACTTTTTCTTATCCTGCTAAAACTAGGGATCATGCAGTACAATTTACAAGTATTGCAGAGACAAAAGATTGGTTTTATGTAACATGGTTGGAATCCTGTTGGGGACTTTTGTCTCTGTAAGTCGACGTATGTCTGCAGAGATTAGAACTGAGATGTTCTCTAACACTCATATCGGGGTTGCTGCTACATGACTACGTAGGTTTGCTGGCAGAGTGACCAATGCATGTCAGTCCCATTGTACATTGGGACATAAACCAGAGAGTGCCAATGTGCATTGGCAGAGCCCTGTATGCATCAAGACACTCTTGCTAGTATCTTGTTATACATCCTGGCAATTCACTGACAGGGTTTTTTTTAGTGTTTCTGCTACATAGCTAAGCATATGTAAAGTTATGTAATACAGTAGAGGTTTCTGACCATAATTTGTTGGCGACTACTAGCTTCAAATATTTAAAAAGGAATTGGGTAAAGCAGTTAATTACTGCACTGTTCCACTGTAAAGAGCAACTAACATGACACTAAACAGCAACCAAAATGCCACTGTCTGTAGGTTTACAATTTAAAAGATATGACACAAAAGGAAAGAGGGATAGTGAGGGAAGAAAGGAATCAAATTCAAGCAACTTGAACATAACAGCAGAACAATTTGGGGGCAAAAATCACTCCAAAATCATGCCCTCCCCCCAAAAAAATTAAAAATGTTTTTGAGGGTCGGGGGCTTTGGTGGGTTTCTGGGTGGTCCCAAGGGCTGCATTTAGGAATGTGGGGAGTGGTTTGAGTATTTTTAAAAAATCAGTAAAGTTGATATACATTCATTTTTAGTATTGTTTCTTCTCTTTGCTTGCATTTTGGTGTTGCCTGTTGTTTTCCTTCAACAAACAAATTAATAGCTGTTAATTTCTCTGTCCTACTTGTGAATTTATCAGAGGCAGCCTCAAACACTAAAATGGGTTTGGGATATGAGGAAAATACATATCTGTAAATCTGTAAATTCAAATATTCTAGCACCCTCCCTTCCCCTTGTAATTGCCCTTTGGGCACAACTAGCCCTGGTTGAGGTTGAGGTTGGGAAAAAGCTAAAACTGTACTCTCTCTCTCTCTCTCTCTCTCTCACACACACACAAACACACACACACACATATATGGAGTATGTGTCAATGTGAGCTAATTATTTATTGACTTCTTTTTAAACCCAGTGTAGAATTAAAGCTATCCACAGTCAATCAGTTAATTGAAGCAAAGATGTAATATGTAGGGCTATGAACATTGTGTGCTTTGAATAAATCAATTTTGCATTAAGGGAAATGGCAATTTTGCACCAAGAACTACTCAGTTCTGCAGCATGTGTCAATGATACAAGCTAGCATATACTTGCTTATTTTGCATAATTCAGCCTGGTTCTGCTGTAAATGAAATAAAGGCTATACACAGTCATGACATACCCTCCAACATTTCCCAGGTTAAAAAAAAAACATCAAGACACCTGTGGCCAATCAACATCAGAATGTGGTCAAGGTGGCAAAAGTTATTGAGGAAAACCGACAAGCTAGCAGAGACTGCAGCAGTTTACTTTTGTTTGCGCCTACAGGGAAGATTCCTCTTAGCCTCTCTCCTCTCCCTTACTGAGTTAATTGAATGCCAGCTACTTTTACACTTTAAACTCAGCTTGTGCCAAAGGAAGGAATCTGAGGACAAAGCAGAAAAGTGGGTGGGGGCAGAGAAACTGGGACTTTTAAAAGCAGCTGATAGATGGTGGCGACAGATGATTGATCAGGGATGTCCCTGCCAAATCGGGACAGTTGGGGTGTATGTAGTGGAGCTGCCGTCATTTTCCGCTAGAAATCCTGCACAGCGTGCTCTGGGTTCTGAGATATACAGTTTGCCCTCCATGTTTGCGGGTTTGATTTTCACAGATTTGATCTTCTGTGAGCTTCTTCAAATCTTACCCTACCTCCAGCTCCGGCACTTTTCCAGGGTAGCCTTCCTTGTAGGCAGCTCCAGTCAGGCTGCAAAGCCCTTCAAAAACCCACCCTGGTCCTCCCCCTCCTTCACAGCCGCTGCCTGGGCAGCTAAGGATGACTCACATCTAAATATCTCAGTGCCGTGAAACCTCTCCTGATGCCTCCCCACTAAGACCCGAGGAAGGAGATGGGAGAGAGAGAGGAAATATAGGGTCACCGTGCTGACCCACTCCTCTTCCCTCTCCTTTCCTTGACCTGGTTTGGGTCATTCTCCCCACCATGCCTCAGTCCCTTCCCACAGACCCACAAACATACACACATTTTGGTATTTGTGATTTTTCCACTTTTGTGAAGGTCCTGCACCCCTAGAGAATGCGGGAGGCCAACTGTAGTCCCTGCTCACGCAGAGCACATTTTCAATGTTTTAAGGAACTGAAACCTTAAAATGAAGTTAGGAGTTTCAGGCTGGTACATTTAGTGCTTGATACCAAGTTGAAGTCTTAGGGGTTTATCACGCGAGGCAAGTACATTGCAATTACAGCAGGGTAATAGTGTCCTTGGCTCGGACTTATCGTATTATTTCATTCCTTTTCTGTTGTTCTCCTGGAGGGAGACCTTTTGGAAAGTGTCTGTTTTACAAAGGAAGTCATTAATGGGTTTTGTGTTCATAAAAGAAACCCTTTTCAAACGGTCTCACACTGGGAGAACAACAGAAGAGAAAGACAGATAAGTCCCAGCCAAAGAATCTATTATCCTCCTGCAATTGCAGTTTACATGCCTTGTGTGATAAAGCCTTTAGATAATTGTAGATCTGTTCTATAGGGTGCCTGAAAGAAGCCAGCACTATATAAGATTTAGAAGTTTAACTAACTAAATGAAGATAGCAGGAAAATAATTAGTAAACCGGAATGGTAAAGCTAAGTTTTCCAAGAGCTGTTCATTGATCTGTTGGCAAATCTAATGTGCTTATGGTTGATGTAATTATTGTATTTCCAATTTAGTTTGCAGTACTAATGTGGCTGTTGACTTACGTTGGAGCGCTCTTCAATGGCCTAACTCTTCTGATAATGGGTAAAGTCAATTATTTTTAAAGATTTCTTGGCTGATTTTTTGTGACAGTATCTGTTGAGACCAAACACTGTCATTCCGTCAACTCCACTGAAAAGCATTCTTGCAAAAGTGTTGCTTAATTCCTGCATCCTTACTAACCCGCTACTCGCTGTCCTTTATTTAACACTCCTCCTGATACTTTCATATTTGCTCAGACTGTGATGTTCTTGGCTAGTAAACCCATAAATGTGATTAAAATTCTCACCTAGGAGAATCAGGTTTTCTTCTCATGCAGTGTACCAGCCTCAGATTTTCACCATTCAATTTACACTAAGCAAAAACTGACTATGTTATTATCCTTTAAATGGTTGGTCTCTGGACTAAATGAAGGGTGTAGCTACAGGGGGTGCTAATGGAGAGCATTGGCCCCCAAATGAGAATTCCTGTCCCAAGAATGGAAGTTTTCTTCAACCGCTAGATTTCTAGCATTAAGTTAAAACATGCGCTTTTAGAAATACAATTTGGGCATCCAAAGAAAAAGGACAGGATGATTACCAATGGAATGAAAACATAGAAGATGTAAGATTTCTAAGTGTGAAAGATTTTGAAAATCTGTCTCTGTCTGCAATATTTGAATTTGGAGGCAGAAATAAAATTTCTTATCTGTGGTGCAATACCCCCATCCACTCTGCTAGGAATGCAGCAGGTAACTTTTCCTAAGTTACTTTTTGAACTGCAGTCCCCAGGCAGGATAGCCCCTAGCCATACTGGTTGGGATGTGCTGAGAGTTGTAATCCTCAAAGTAATTTTTCCAAATTCTTTTTTCTGTGGTGGGGCAGGTTGATAAGAGTACACAGGGCTGCCAGAGTGAAAACTGGAGAGGGCTCCTGTCCCTTGAATGGCTGCATAGAAGAAGGAATTTCGAGAAGTGCTTTTTGTCATGCAGCCAGGTAACAAAAAACACCTGCTGAAAATCCCTCTTCTGCACAACTGTAAAGTTACAGGAGTCCTCTGCAGTTTTCATTCTGGCAGCTCTAACTTTGCATGCACTATGTCCCAAATTCAAAGCCCGGTGTCCCCAGTTAGAAGGATCATGAAGCAGGAGATGAAAACTCCTCAAAGCAGATAATGTTATTCCAGATAAACAAACAGCTGATCTTTCAATAAGGCAAGTTAATGAATTGGTTCCTAGGTGAAGACCCCTTCATAATACTATCTTATCATATCTTGAGTTAGGGCAGGGGTGCGAATCAAGCAGCCCTATAGATGTTATCAGGCTACAACTGTTTGCATTGTCATGCTAGTTTGGGCTGCTGGGAGCTATAGTTCAAAAATATATGGAGGGCTGCATGATTCACATCCCTGGTTTGGGGCGAAATTGTCTTAAAGTAACTGTTCTGCTTTGAAAATTATTGTAAAAATCCATCCCAAGGCATCAGACTCAGAGGGCCTTGTACAGAATCCTACATACAGTGAAATTATTCACTTCTTGACTTCTTGACCTTGTCTTTCTTCCCTGCCTCGCATCATTCAGTTCATGTGTAGTAAACTGGAAATGTATTATTACTCGTTTTGCATTTTTCCAGCTGAGAAGACATAGTAAATGCTATGCACAAAAGTGTAAGTATCGAGCCTGAAAATGTAACACTTCCTTTTTCCCTCTCTCTAGCGGTGGTCTCAATGTTTACTCTACCTGTTGTATATGACAAGTACCAGGTATGTAAGAAAGCCCATTTTGTGGCTGCTTTATCATTCTAGTATACTCAGTGGAGAGGGAAGTGGAATCACAGTTTCCAAAGATGCAGCTATGTTAGTGTCTTGCCACAGAAACAAAAGAGTTCTGTTGTCTCCTTAGAACAGAAATGGTCTGTGAGCCACATGCGGGCCCCAAGATCACTTCTGTGGTCCTTAGCACATCCAGAGGCAAAAAACAAAACAAAAGGCCTTGAGGGGCTCTTGGGAACCTCTAGTGAGTGGGGGGGGGGATTTTGCCATAGTTTTGGCCCTCCAACAAAGAGTCTTGCAGCTACTTAAAAACGAACCCATTTTTCATGCTATCAGCTCTCATGGAATAGAATCCACTTGGTTAGATGCAGGAAATGTAATCTGAAGTTGGTTGGGTAATACACTACATAGCTGTAAAGGAAAATATGTAAGAGATGAAGTGAGAGAAATCAAACAGAACAAAGTACATTAAACTTAAAATATGCATGAAATAATTTCTGTCATCTTTCACGAGGGAGTATTTTGATAATCCTGGCACTGGTAGGCTAATTAATGCATGTAGTGGAGTTGTTACCTTTATTGGGACTATAGCTGCTAGACCAAAATTTCTTGGTAAGTTGTAATTCAGTGGTTTCATGCTGGACTGTCCCTTTGATGTCCTTTTTGTTCAAGAATTGACACTCTGAGGTCTATACCAAAATGACCTGTAAGGATTAAATGTCCTCCCATTGATTCTTGAATATTGCCCTTTCTCATATCAGATTTGTGTTCATTTGTCTTTTGCACATTTATTCTTTTGCATTTCTTTCATTCTTTTGTGTAGAGCAATGCCCTTCTGCAGGCGAATGAGCCGTTGATGTTGTGGCTGACATTATTAGGTTCTGTGAGAGACAAGACACACAATAAGCTACACAGAATGACTCCCCAAGTGCAGTGCCAAGATAGTACATGAACCAATGTGTATTAAGATGAATTAATAACTGAATGACCTGTAAGCTAATTTGTGCCTGCGTGCCACCCCTTCCTAAACTGCAAACCCCAGGATTCCACAGGATGTTGAAAGTGGAATAATCGTGCTATAAGAGTGTAGTGCAGAAGTGGCCAAAGCTGGTGGAAACAATTGTAAAATCTGTTGGTGAAAACCAGCATTTTCTATGTGCGAGTGAACCCTATAGCCATTGCAGGAAAAGGAGTGCTGCATGCAATTCACAGTGGCTGCAACAACACAGTTAGATCCTGGAACAGTTAGACATACAGTCATGCACTTATTCATGTTAGTGGATGGAACAGTCAGTTAGTTGGTTCCAATAATATTCTATTAATATAAGTTTAAAAACAATGAAAGGTAAGAAAGGAAAGGAAATAAAATATGGGCTTTAATTAGGAAAATTTAATTAGGAATGAGTAGTATTTCATTCTGGATTTCTTTATCTTTTTCTAATGTGTTTTAAAAAATCAGCTCATTCCTAATTAAAGCCCATATTTTCTATGGCACAAAAGCTTTTTTTTTTTTACACACATTTTATTTTCTTGCTGCACAAAATGTCCAACAACATATTAGAATAATGGCTGATTCAGCAGCTCACTCCTGGGGTTTGAACGCTTTTCTTTTCTCTACCACGTACTCCTCCTTTCTGATATTTGTGGGCGGCATGGAGGAAAATCAAACCGCAGGGTGAGCTGCTGGTCATGAATAGCTTAATACGCAGCAACACCCACTTCAGAGAGAGCGCCATATGCCTTTGAAGTGATTTTTATACACAGACCATGGAATAAATTAAGCAAATCAAAACAGTGCATATATAATCTCAATTTCTATGTCAGAGTTGTATCTATTTCCTTCTCAGTCTGAGTTCTTTAGTTTGAATTCACTGTTTGATTGTTCTAGAAACAGAATTTTTTAAAAAGTATGTTTAACCTATCAAAGGAGACCTATAGGTAAATGATGGGTGCATCATTTGTGATAATTTGCTGTTTAGGTCCTTAGTTATTTGTTTTATTTACTACATCTAGAAAGACAGTAAGAGTCTGTAATGCTGGTCGAAGGCATATTGGCTGGGATCTGTCACTGGAACTGGGAGAATATAAGCCAGTGTGATGTAGTGCTTTGACTGTTGGGCCATTTCTGCACTACACTGTTCTAGTGCTATTATTCCACTTTCAACATCCTGTGGAATTCTGGGGTTTGTAGTTTACTGAGGCCAAAGAGTTCCTCCCTAAACTGCAAACCCCAGGATTCCACAGGATGTTGAAAGTGGAATAATAGCACTAGAACAGTGTAGTGCGGAGGCGGCCTTGGACTATAATCCTGCAGACTAGGATTTGAATCTCCACTTGGTCATAGAAGCCCACTGGGTGACCTTAGGCAAGTCATACTCTCTCAGCTTCAGAGAGGTGCAAAGGCAAAAATCCCTCTGAACAAGTCTTGCTGAGAAAACCCTGTAATAGGTTCACCTTAAGGTTGCCATAAGTTGGAAGCAACTTGCTCAAGGTCACCTACTGAGTTTTACATGGCTAAGCAGAGATTTGAACCCTGTCCTCTTGGAGATCTAGTCCAACACGCAAATCACTGAATCATATCAGCTCTTAACAAAGGTCCAATTACAAAGCGGGCTATAGACAATATTATCATAGAGTCAGCTTTTCTAAACCTGGTATCTCCCAGATATGCTGAACTGCAACCTCAATTCCAAATTGGTCAAGCCAATGACTCATTGATATAGGTGATGGGAGTCATAGCCCAACCCATCTGGAGGGTGCCAGGGTGTGGAAGGCTGCTATAAAGACTAGAGTGAATTTTAACTCCTGGAGAATATACAGAAGTGTGTGACAAGAGCTCTATTAGTTTTGTAGAGGAGGAACCACCTCTGTGAAATATATAAATTTTGCTATGATGTTAATTCATCCCCCAATGTCTTCCCCCCCCCCAGGCACAGATTGATCAGTACTTGGGACTTGTGAGGACTCACATAAATACTGTTGTGGCAAAGTAAGTAATCTTACTCGGAGTTTCTGGGGGTGTGGATCAGGTTATTCAGGATGGGGATAAGCAGAAGGATTGATGAAGAAGGATTTCTGAAGTCCAGTTCTTTAGAACTCCTAACAGCAAAATGACTCCCTTTCCCAGATTTTTAAATTTAAGAGAGCTTTGGGTATTATGTGGAAGAACTGTGAGAAAATGTTTGGTTCTGGTATTCATAGATAGATAGATAGATACATTGATTGATTCCTGGGCTTGGAATTCTCTCTTTTCAGTGTCGTCTAGACATGACAAATGTGTTGGAGAGTGCAGTTGTCGTACAGTTGGCCCTCCACATTTGTGGGTTTAATGTTTGTGGATTTGATTATTCACGGATTATTTGCCACCGCCTTTACTGCTAGCCTATACCATTTTTGTTTGGGAATTGAGAGATTTTTAATAATAAGTCTCCCAATTAGCAGAGTATTTTGTAATGCACAGACAGAAGTTGAACAAATTACCAGTCTCACTTATATCATGTCCACCCCAGACACACTTAATCTAGCTCAAAACGAACACAAACAATTTGGTTAAAAATATATAAAAAGGATTTACTCACATAATCTTGTTCATAGTTTACATAGGTTCAAATACTTGAAGAAAGTTAAGACAAAAATAAGAACTCACATGCTTACAAGAAAGCATGCTTGCCAGAGAAGCTGAAGAACAAAAAAGGGGGAAGAGGAAGAGAACATGCAAGGAGAAGTGGGTGTTGACCAAACAACAAGAAGTTTACTCTAGGCAGTCCCCTCTATGCCTACAGTACACATGCAAGCTAACTAGCCAGTTAATTAAACATGCAAAGGTTGCCGCTCCCAACAATATTTAATAAGGACTTGTAACTGTCATCTCACATTTGCAGTCTCTCAGTCTCTCTCATTCTCACAAGGCTTGCAGAGAGACTGTGAACATGTGGTGAGACTTATAAGTCCCTATTAAAAATGGCATAGGGCAGCAGCGGAGGCCGGGGCAATCCCCTCTAGATGCCCATTTCTCCCTTGGAAAGGAACTGTGCTGCCTCAAAGGCAGAACCAGTTGCCTGGTGTGCTGCCCACTGCAAATTCAAATGTATTGTATACTGTGTGTTACTGCATACTCTGTATCATTATTTACCGTGCACTGTCTGCTGCTGTGTACTGTGTGTGTACTTTTTCTGTGTTAAATATGGTCAACGGGGCCTATAGATATTCATGTTTTTTCTACTTTCACAGGGCGTTATGCCCCTAACCCCCCAAATGTGGAGAGCCAACTGTAGTTGTTCAGGTTTTTTTTTAAAAAAATATTGAACTGACACTTCTGATGTCCTGGTTTATTTTCTGGCAATTCCTGGCATCAGCTGCAACATTTTTTTCCTACCTTCAAGTGGGTGTCTTTTAATTCTGGGACATACCAGAAGAAAAGGTATCCTTTTCCCCTTTTATTTTTTATTTTTTATAGTGTGTCACTGAAATGGCCCTTTTTCACTGGAACCGTGCATTTTTTAAAAAAAAAAATCAAACAGGAGAACATTTGTCATTTAAACCAAAGCACCTCCTTGGCAAACCATGCCTCAGTTTAAAAAATATCTTTGGAAGAGTCCTGGTGTAATTTCAAAAAAGCATTACTAAGCTCCCAAAAGAACAGAATAAGTAACCATGGAGGAGGAGACAACCCACAAAACTCAACGAGCTATGTCACAAGAAGTCACACTTTTCACCAGTCTGGAAGAGCCTTTTATGGTATGTTCTTTGATTCAGTAAGCAGCTGGTGGATCTCAGATTTGTAAAGAAGAAACAAAATGGATCCTGCAAGCCTGAAGTCTCCATCTGAGACTTTAGTTTGGGAAATATTAATAGCTATTGACTGGGGATGATTTTATAGTAGAACTATGCAAACATAGCCTGCAGTATTGCTAAGCTGGTCCACACAGTTCATTCATTTTCAGAGCCAATAAGTGGAGCAACCTCAATAGTAATCTTCCCTAAACCTTCCCCTCCTAACTACTAAGAACATTACCTTGTACTAAAAAGAAATCCAAAGAAGCTAAAACAAAAGGCTACTTTCCCAGTAGGAGAGCTCCAAGCCTTTCCATCTCAGATGTTGGAAAAGGTATCTGCCTGGAACACAATTCTCAGACCCCTGTCTTCCAAAACCCTGTGTTGGCTGTGCCTTCTGGGAGTTGTAGTCCAAATGATAATGTTTCTAATTCTCCTCTAGCTTTCCCTGCCTGTTGAGGTAGTTAGTTTGAAGGGACCCTTCAGATTTGCAGAAAGGCAGAACTGAGCTCTTTTTCACACAAAAAAGAGTAACAAGAAACTCAGTTCTTAGAAAGATGAGGTAGTTGCTGAACATGCTGCTTAAGCTTTCTTGTGGTCTCCCTTGAAAATGCTCCAGAATTTTCATGTGTCTTCAGGTTTTTACCACTTCAAGTTGGTTTTTTGGATGGGGGGAATTTACGATACCAGAAGCATTGTTTTCATACATTGAAAGTAGCTGAACTCTCCTTCATCTTAATGAAAAGAACTATGCCAAAAGGATACCTTTTTACTGCAGAACATTAATTAGACTGCACAAGAACTTGCTTGTCTAATTCTTCCTCCGTCTCTCCATTTTTCCTATCCAGGATCCAAGCAAAAATCCCAGGAGCTAAGAGGAAGGCTGAGTAAAAAGGGGCAAGAATCCATCAGCTACAAGAGTGAATGATGAGGGAGTCTGGGATGAAAACAGCTCTGTTCTTACTTTTTACTTATAATTTATTGTTTCTTTATCTCTCTATCTCTGTCTCTCTTTGTGGGTGAAAGCAGACGTAAAAAAAGGAAGGTTGCTCACCCCATGTCCCTCAGTCACAGGGTTAGCTGGGTTTCACACTGGCTGTATAACCACGGATGCTAGGAAATCAAGCGCCAGCTGAGATGTCTGCCTTGCACCTTCCCTCTGTGCGGTGTTTCAGGTTGGCTGTGTGACATCCACAAGTCACAAAAGAGAGAAAGAGAAAAAGAAGGAAGGAAGGAAGGAAGGAAGGAAGGAAGGAAGGAAGGAAGGAAGGAAGGAAGGAAGGAAGGAAGGAAGGACCAAGTGAATTTTCATATGTTTGTGTTCATTTATTGCTAATGCCTTTTTGAAAAGAAATTTTTCAAAGTGCAAAGTTACTCTAGGAAAAGGAGAAACAAACATTTCGGTGGCATCAGAGGGAGGCAGCCCATCAGCACTGTGCAAAGCCAGGTTTCCCTTCACATGGGCAGAACTGTTTTCCTTCCCAGTGCTGAGCCTCAGAGAGCAAAGGTATATTTGAATGCAGCGAGAATGTTCCTTGTTTGTCCCTACTGCTCTAGATATGTTACATCTGTCTTCACCCCTCTCTCTTTCAAACGCTATGATCTCAGACATGTGAAACAATGAAGCAGCTGTTCTTTTTTTCTTTTCCTCTCTCTCTCTCTCTCTCCCGCTGTTTCTGTACTCTCTCTTAGACTATTTGCAATCACGTGTGTCAAGCACTAAAGTATAGTAAAGAGAAAAGTGTTCTAGGTGTGATTCTTGTGTTGCTTCTCAAGTGCATGATGGTATAAGAGCCTAAAATACTATTGAACTTTCTATTTTTTATTTTCTAGTGCTTCTACTACTACTTCTTCTATTGGCATCGCTTCGATAACTTTTAATGTTACATGTGGCTAGGGCTTTCCTGCTTAGTGCACTGACGCAGTTTTGGCTTCTATGTCCACTGGGTTTGCTGGTTGGGATGATATTTACTAACTATCTAGAATTGTAGAATGAGGTATTTAAGTGTTGTTTCTTTTTTTCTTTTCAGCACAAGTAATAAAAACAAAAAAGAGCAAATTGGTACTTCTATGGTATAATCCATTTTGTATAACTCTTGAAAAGAAAATTCAGCTAGAACCAACCCACCCAGTACTTTTTCTTTGGTTGTTCTCAAGGGATCAATGGGCTGATTTACATGTATGGGAACTGAAGACTTCCGGCTTGTAACATGTATCACAAATTTGTATGACATTCTCTGTAGGACTTAATTATGGACTCTAAATATTTGCACTTATGTACTTGATACCGAATGCAGAAATAAATGTTACTAAATGTTAAAAAACAACAACTTCTTCTTCACATTTTGATTGTGGTTATCATCACTATTTCATTCCATGATAGATCATTTCTTATTGCATGCATGCAAACACATGTAATATGACTCTAACAGGTGGTTTTCTGCCCTGGCCTTGCTGACATCACCCAGGTCTTGGCTGAAGAATGAGTTTTCAGTATTCTCAGCAGGTAGCACATTCTTCTTGGTATCACAGAAACTAGATAACATCTTTCAGAAAAGGCAGCTTTTTGCTTCATGAAAAGCAGTGGCAGTGATAATATGAACAAGCAGATACAAACAGTGCTAGCACAAAAAGGAAGAATTAATGTAGGTTCCAATAATGGCTTTATGTCTTTCTTAAAATATTTATATCCCCTGCCCATTACCATGGGATCTCAGGGCAGTGTACAAGTAAAAGCAGTTTATACAGCTTAAAACAAATTTAAAACAATACAATGAATTGAAAAGACCAAACATGTAATAAACAATTTAACGTAGTGGTTCTTAATGTTTTCTTTGCCACGGACCCCTTTAAATATCTTTTGTTGCCATGGACCGCCAAGACTTAATTCAATATTTAAAACCCTAAAGTGCATCAAAGGTTTATTTAAAATTGCTTGTTGAGTGTCTGCAAATTTGGAGAGATGGCAGAAATATATATATATATATTTATTTACTTACTTACTTACCTACTGGAATGATTTTTTTCAAATCTGTCTTTCTTTCTTCCCTCCTTCCCTCCTTCCTTCTTCTCTTTCTGTTATAACCGTAAAAGGTCATAACATTTCTTCAAGCCTTTGCAGACCGCTTGTGAGGTAGACCTAAGATTAAGAACGACTCATTTAACAGGTTAAAACCACATAATCTGCATTTTGAGAAAAGTAAATTAGGCCCAAAAGGCTTTATTAAAGTGCCATGTATTGGCTGTACGTTGGAAAGAATCCAGGGTGTGTGCCTGACAGACTTCTCAGGGAGGAGGGAATCCAGAAATGGGTCACCACACCAAAGAAAGCTGGTCTGCCTTTTTTGTTCTATATGATTCATCATGTAAAATTTCTGGGGCTCTCTTGTTTTCAGTAAAGTGGCAAGTTAAGGTACTTTAAAGTACAGGGGAGACTTATTGAATGCAAAGGCTCAGTCTGGACTAGCCTATCACCACACTCTGAAAGTTTATACACTTCCTTCTGTGTGTTCATTCTCCAGAATCTAAAAATCACCTCACCAAAGGCCCATTCACACTGCAGAATTATTATAGCACTATCATTCCCCTTTTTAACTGCCATGGTTCCATACTACAGAATCCTGGGATTGCAGTTTAGGGAAAGGCATTTAAAATTCTCAGCCCAGGATCTCCAGAGCCTCACCAAAATTCAAACCTCAGGATTCTATAGGATGGAACCATGACCGTTACAATGGAATAATACGGCTATAATTCTGTAGCTTGAACGGCCCCCTGGATTTTTAAGGCTCTATTCATATTCCAATCATCAGGCAGTTTTAGACTGTAGGGGGAAACTCCTCTCTGGCTCATTCATTATCACCTGGAGAATGATTGGTTTGTTTAATTTATGAGCCAAACTGTGGCTGAAGCTTTGAGAGAGGCATGTCTGCTAAAAAACCAACTTAATGAAAAGAACTGCATCACTTAAATGAAAGCAGGAGCAAGCATACTTTATTTAACGCAGGAGATAAACCATCAAGGCTGCCAGAAAAATCTACAAGTACATGAATGCACAGATCTCATTTTGTTGACTGCAAAGGAAAAAAAATGTAATAGGAAAGATAATCTAAATTTCAAAATTCACTTTTTTTTAATCACTATATTGATTCTTGGCTTTAATCCAAGGTATCCTAAACATCTTGGACACAATTTTTTTTACTGACACGCACACATTCACATTCCTACTTTCTAATAGTTGTGCAGGAGAGGAAATTCAGCAGGGGTTGCTTCTTACCAGGTGGGACAAGCAACACCTGCTGAAATTCCTTTTCTACACAACCATTAAAGGTACAGGAGCCATTTCTACTTTTTCACTCTTGGATATCACAGCTTTCAATGTTAACTGGTCTTCAGGTAAATTCTGTTGGGTCCAGTGGCTTTTCCTCCTGGACAAGTGTGCAAAGTGGACCAGGCAGAAATGTCTGGGCTTTGTAAAAAGTGTGGGTTCACATGTGTGTTTGTGCCTTCAAGTCACCTGTGGACTTAGGGTGAGCCAATATATTTTATATTCAGAGGTGGTTTTGCCAGTTCCTTGCTCTGAAATATAGCCTACAGCACCTTGTTAGGGTTAGAATTGTTAGGGTTACCTCCAAATCCTTAAAAAAAAACTTGTGGGGCCAGACCTAAAATATTAGGTCTGCATGGACTACCCGGAGTAGTCTGTGTGATTGTGGGTGAGCTCTGAATCAGACTGGAAAGATCCCCAACTTTGGCCAAAGGGACTCCCTCACCCCAGCAAGAACGCAGTCAAAACCACTTCTTACATGAGCAAAGAGAACGACCCATTTATTGTAAAAAAAGGAGGGTTTTTTTTTATAGATTTGGGATGACAATAATCTCACAAAGCATACACTGAACGTGCAGGAATATTTGCTTTCCCAGGAGTAACATTCTGATAAATGTTTGATAATAAAGTAACTTCTGGTTAACAACAATGAACCCTGAATCCCATATGTATTTACTCAGCAGTGAAGTATAAGAGATATTGTTAACAGCACTGGGAACCCAGGCTTTGACCTTGCCAATTAATGTCAGCATAATTTGAAGTAGAACAAGGGTCCAAGAACAAGCTTTAAAGTTGACTAGAATTCGAAATGGAGGAACTTTAGTTAAGCAAATGCAGAGAGACAGAGTTCCTTTAGCTTGGATATTTAAGCAGGCAATTCCCTCTGTGAATTGAACTGTCCAGGGCGCTGAATCTCTAGCAGCCCTGCAGAGCAGACTAGGGAAAAGCTTGCAGGGGCATCACTTTGTCTGAACTCTTTTACTGCTTACAATATTTGTTGGTGGTCTCCCTTCCAAGTAGTAACCTACAGGGTTGACCCTGCTTAACTTCCAAGATCAGAGAGGATCTGGTACCTTAGGGTATCTATGCCTTCAAGTTGCCCGTAGACTTATGGCTATCCCATGAAATTTTCATATGATTTTCTTAGGCAAAGGATACTCAGAGGTGGCTTTGCTGGTCCCCTTCTCTGCAATCTAGCCTATAACACCTTGTATTCCCTTCTTACCTACACTTGAGAAGAAAGAATGAATTGCACAGATATACACGTGAAAGGGATCTAGGAGTCTTAGTTGACCACAAGCTGAATATGAGTCGGCAGTGTGATGCAGCAGCTAACAAAGCCAATGTGATTCTGGGCTGCATCAACAGAAGTGTAGTGTTGAGATCGAGAGAAGTAATAATACCACTCTATTCTAGACCTCACCTGGAATACTGTGTCCAGTTCTGGGCACCACAATTATTCAGGAAGAACATTGAGCTAGAACGTGTCCAGAGAAGGGCGACCAAAATGGTGAAGGGTCTGGAAACCAGGCCCTATGAGGAGCAGCTTAGGAGGTATGTTTAGCCTGATAAAAAGAAGGTTAAAAGACGACATGATAGCCGTGTTTAAATATTTGAAAGAATGTCATGTTGAAGATGGAGCAAGCTTGTTTTCTCCTGCTCCAGAGACTAGGACATGGAACAAAATGGCTTCAAACTACAGGAAATGAGATTTCACTTAAATGTGAGGAAGAACTTCCTGATGGTAAGAGCTTTCTAACAGTAGAATACTCTGCCTTGTAGTGTGGTGGAGTCGTCTTCTTTAGAGGTTTTTGAACAGAGGCTGGATGGCCATTTTCTGGGGGTGCTTTCATTGTGTCTTCCTCCTGGATGATGCGGCAGCTAAAAAAGCCAATGCGATTCTGGCCTGCATCAACAGGAGTATAGTGTCAAGATCAAGGAAAGGAATAATATCAGTCTATTCTCCTTTGGTTAGACCTCACCTGAAATATTGTGTCCAATTCTGGCTACCACAATTCAAGAAAGATATTGAGGAGCTGGAATTTTCCAAAGGAGGGTGACCAAAATGATGAAGGATCTGGAAACCACACCCTATGAGGAATGGCTTAGGGAGCTAGGTCTGTTTAGCCTGATGAAAAGAATGTTGAGAAGTGACACGATAGCCATGTTTAAATATTTGAAGAGATGTCATGTTGAGGATGGAGCAAGCTTGTCTTCTGCTGCTCCAGAGACTAGGATAAGGAACAATGGCTTCAAACTTCAGGAACAGATTTCATCTAAACATCAGGAAGAACTCCCTGACC
The DNA here is from genome assembly GCA_030412105.1 of Cyclura pinguis. NCBI lineage: Eukaryota > Metazoa > Chordata > Lepidosauria > Squamata > Iguanidae > Cyclura > Cyclura pinguis. The sequence goes on from CM059599.1 coordinate 381,002,592, forward strand.
ATAAGAGCAGTTCGACAGTGGAATATGCTGCTTGGGAGTGTGGTTGAGTTTTCTTGGAGGCTTATAAACAGAGGCTGGATGGCCATCTGTCAAAGGGAGTGCTTTGATGTGTGTTCCCGCAGGGCAGAAGAGGGTTGGACGGGATGGCCCCTCTGGTCTCTTCCAACTCTGATTCTGATTCTACGAGCTTCCAAGTTCAGACAGGATCCGATGCCTTTAGGAGGCGCGTCACCATTTCACTCTCACTCCTTTCTCGACTCATCTTCCCCACCCGCCCCGACAGCGACCCTTCTGCCGCCGGAGGACACTTGCACAACCGCCCCGTGGCTCCCCCTCTGGTTCCGCCAGAGTAGGCCGCGTCCGGTTGCCACGGTGACGGCCCGGCGCGGCCCGGCCTTGATTTTGAGGGCGATGGAGCCTCCGCCGCCCCCTCCGCCGCAGCCGTCGTCTTGCTGTTCCGAGTCTGCGGCGGCGGCCCTGGGGCACCTGCGGGGCGTGGGTGAGGGCGTCTCCTCCTCTCTTCCGTGATTTTTTCCAGCCCTAAGTTGTTCGTGCTTTTCGAGTCAAGAGAAGAAGAGGTTTTCTGTCATGGCGGTCGGAATCAAGAGTTACCTCAAGACTGATTATTGAGGGGAGGGGAGATCTGGACATAAGGGTGCTTTCGAGTGAGGCGGGAAAATGGTGTAGTCGCCCTCGCCTCAGCCAAGCGTGTTAAAAAAAAAAAAATAAGAAAAGGACGGGGAGGGTCCCCCTGCTTTTTATAATTACCCCTCCTTCCATTCCTTTATTTGTATGCCACCTTCCTTTCGGGAAGATATTCAAGGCGGCTTTTCACATTTTAAAAATATATTTTCTTTTATATTTTATATTTTTCTTTTATATTCTTTTATTTACACACACACACATACACACACACACACATATATACATATATAAACACACACACACATATATATACATATATAAACACACATATATACATATATATACATATATATACATATATATACTCTTTTATATATAAATATATATATTTATAAATTTTATTTTATATTGCTTTTATATTTTTATATTTTCTTATATCAAAACATAAGGTAAAAAAGAAGAAGAAAAAGAGAGGAGAAAAAAAGAAAAGAAAAACCATACATACAGAGACAAACCAGTCAAATGGACAATACAATACTAAATAATAATCACTAAACAACGGAGTTCTAAACATCAATCAAAGCTAGTAAACACAAAAACTACACATAATTAAAAATTTAAAAGGTGGCTTTTCACATTTCAAAACAGACAGAACACTATAGTAATTATATACATATACACACGCACGCACACACACACACACACACACACACAGATATAGATATAGATATAGATATATACCTGTTGCAGCTTTGGTCTGCTGAATGGCATCTCACCCTCAGGTAAAATGCCCTAGGCCAGAGTTTTCTAAACTTTTCATGTTGGTGACAGTTTTTTTTTAGACATGTGTCATTTCGCAACACAGTAATTCAGTTTTACCAGCGAACCAGAGGTTAAACTAACCCCTTAGAAGAGATAAAGACACATACATACATTGTGATAACAAAATGTATGGAGACACAAGATTTCCCATGAAAACCTTTCATATATTTTTAAAAACATATGATTTATAAATAATAATGTACATTTCCAAGATTGTAGGTGACACACCTACAGACTTCAGGCAACACACTAACATGTCGTGGCGCACGGTTTGGAAAGCCCTGCCCTAGGCATTCAGCAGCCGCTGGGTAATCTAAGGTACTGAGGTGATTGCCGCATTACATTGTTATAGTGCTATTATTCCTCTTTCAACATCCTATGGAATCCTGAGATTTGCAGTTTAGGGAGGAGCCTTTAGAATTCTCAGCCAGAGAGCTCTTTGCCCTCAGTAAACTACAAATTCCACAGGAATTGAAAGTGGAGTGATAGCGCTATAACAGTGTAGTGCCTAAATGGCCTCAGTTTCATGGTTCTTTTTCGAAGAATAATACTGTTCTGATAATTAAAATCTCTGTTACAAGAAACTACTTCTCCCAGGAGACTCCTGCAGTGTCAGCAGCACAGGAAACTGGGCTCACTTGGAACCAACAAGTGTAAATAGCATGACAAGGGCTGAAATCCCCTATGAAAAGCAGAGGAGCCCCTCCTTTGTTTTTATGTGGCCACCCTATCCCTTCTCTGGAACTTCAGCCACACCCTTTAAAGATGCTACTTTCTGTTTATACTGTTTTTATATGGTTAATTTTAATTGTCTTTCAATTTTATTGTAAATGTTTTTAATTGACTGTTCTGGGAGCCGCCTTGGGTCCCACTCTGAGATGACGGTAGCATACAAATGCAATAAATGAATGTGGTAATAATAAATCAAATTTCACTCCTCTTAGCCCTTCTAGCTCTATGCTTCTAAAGACATTCAGACATAGAAGTTTAGCAGAAGGAGGCAAGGCAAACCCTTTTTGAATGCCTTTTACTACAAAAATCCTATGATGAGACAATCCAAAATGTAGCAAAAGACAGTGCCAAAAAATGAAACTCCCAGGCTGGATGGCACTCAGTGAGCTATTGGGGTACAACAGAGGGCAACTATGGCCATTTCTGCATTACACTGTTGCAGTGCTATTATTACACTTTCAGCATCTTGTGGAATTCTGGAGTTTGTAGTTTACTGAGGCCCAGGAGCTCTCTGGCTGAGAATTCTAAATGTCCCCCCCTAAACTACAAACCCCAGGATTCCATAGGATGTTGAAAGTGAAATAATAGCACAATAACAGCGTAGTGTGGAAATGGCCTATGAGTAGTGTTGTGGCTAATGGTGCAGGTGGAGTCAATCTTAAAGGATGTTTAGCTGTTGACGTGCTCAGAGGTGAAAGAAAGTCTGCAGCTGCCCAACACATATTACAGCAGCGTGGGCTGTTTCTGCACGAGACTGTTATTATTCCACTTTCAACATCCTATGGAATCCTGGGGGTTTGCAGTTTAGGGAGGGGCCTCAAAGGATGTTGAAAGTGGAATAATAGCATTATAACAGTCTAGTGCAGAAATGATTATGGAATGTGAGAAGCATGAATCAGGAGAAGCTTGACATAGTAAAACAATAAATTAAACATATAAACATGGCAAATAAGCTGAGGTGAGCAAGTTAAAGTGGACAGGAATGGGATATTTTGAGTCAGATAATTATACTGTTGTACTCAGGAAATGAAAATCTAAGAAGAAATGGGGTGGCATTTATAGTGAGGAGAGATATAGCAAAAGCAGTCAAAGGATATAATAAAAGTCTGACTGAATAATATCAATAAGACTTCAGGGTGCCAGAATACAACTTGAAGAACATGCCCATAGAATTTAAAGATAATGTAAAAAAAAAACATTTACACAGTTAAGCCAAATGACTGGAAATCAGAAGAACTATGAAATAAAGCCAGGGATATTGTCAGGGAGGAATGCAAAAAGACACTATCTGCACCCAAAAAGAAAGAGGAGCCACAATGATGACAGATGAAATTCTTCAAGCAGTTAATGATAGATGAGGAGCAGAAAGGTTACATAAATAGAGTTGGAACCCTGAATGCAACTGTTTAGAGACAAGGGGAACTACTATAATAATGCATACAGAGAAATAAAAGATGATAACTGAAAGGAAGAAAAGGAGACATCTTCCACAAAATCTGGAAAATCAAAAAGAAATTTAAACCAAGAATGGGGATGCTGTACGATTGGCAGGGGAACACATTACATGATCAAGTAGAAATAAAAAGGAGATGGAAACAATATGTGGAAGAACTATATAAAAGAGATGAAAGGATTATTGATTAAAGGAATAGCCATTTGAAGACGAACCTACAATTTTAGAAAGTGAAATGGAAGCTGCACTCAGAGTGCTTGGGAAAAATAAATCACCAGGAACATATGGCATACCAATAGAGCTGCTTCAAAATACAGAGACAGAATCCATTCAGATTATTACTAAGTTCTGGCACCAAATATGGGGAACAAAAGAATGACCCAGAGATTAGAAAAGTTCAATATACATTATAGCCCCCAAGAAGGAGGCACCTGCAACTACAGTAACCACTAGTGACCATTTCATTAATCTCCCACGCAAGCAAAGTGATGTTCCAGATGTTTTCTACAAAGACTTTTACCATATACGTAGCAAGAAATGCCAGATTTCCAAGCAGCGTTCAGAAGAAGAAGAGGCATGAGGGATCATATTGCAAACATACATTGGATAATGGAGCACACCAAATAATTTGAGAAGAAAATCAGACTGTGTTTTATAGATTATAGCAAAGCCTTTGATTGTATGAATCATGAAAAACTGTGGATGGCTGTTAAAGAAATGTGGGTGCTACAGCATTTGATTATCCTGTCCATAACCTGTACTCATGATAAGAGGCTACTGTCAGGAGAGAATACAGAGAAACAGAATGATTTCCAATAGCCGGGGGGGGGGGGGGGGTCAGGCAAAGTTGCATGTGATCACCCTATCTGTTTAACATGTATGCTGAATGCATCATACGTAAAGCAGGATTAGATATGGAGGAAGGATATGTGAAAACTAGGGGATGGAACATCAAAAATTAAAGATATACAGATGACACCATACTATATGCAAGCATAAAACAGCGAAGACTTGGAATGATTACTGAAGGAAGTCAAAGAAAAAAGTGCAAAGGCAGGTTTACTGATGAACATTAAGCAAAGAAAAATAATGACCACAGATGATTTACATCACTTTAAAGCAAATGATGAAGACAGTGAAATAGCTCAAATGGATATTCAGAATGGAGACTGCAGTCAAGAAATCAGAAGAGGACTACAACTTGGAAGAGCAGCTGTGAAGAAACTAGACAAGACCGTGAAGTGTAAAGATATATCATTGAATAATAAAGTTTGGACTGTCCATGCCATCATATTTCCCATTTCTGTGTATGGTTGTGAAAGCTGGACAGTGAAGAAAACTCATAGGAAGAAAGCTTAATTGAAATGTGGTGCTAGAGAAGAGTTCTACGATGCTGTAGACTATTCAAAAGACAAACAAATGAGTCCTAGACCTAATCAAGTCTGGACTCTCCCTAGAAGCCAGATGAGTAAACTGAGACTTTTGTACTTTGGCAGTATCATAAGAAGACCTGACTAACTAGAAAAGACGATAATACTTGGTAAGGTGGAAGGCTATAGGAAAAGAGGAAGACCGCATTATAGGTGGAAGTCTTTGTAGCAACATTTTGAGCATCTTCCAGGAGTGTTTTAAGTGCCATTTTGAAAACGGGGGGCCAAGAATTATCCTGCTCATTTTTGTTATATTTTCTTCAGATCAATGAATTTCTATCATTCAGACCTATGTAGGAAGAATATGTTGCTTGCCTCTAAGTAATATTAGCTAAAAATGGAAGATGGGTTGGAAAGGTGAATAGAACTTGCAGCATTATGTACATGGATAGTAAGATGATTTGTTGTAACTCACTCTACAATAACAGTTTAAAGACAGATTATCCCAAGTGTATCAACCATTTTTATCACTTGTTCTAAACTGAATGATCTAAGCTGCTGGGGGACTTAAACTGCTTAAACTGCACTCCCCACATTTCCTTGCAGGCTAAAAGAATTATTCTTCTGGTATTTTTAGTGTTGCAAGAATACCAGGAGGGGTCTGGTGACATGTACAGCCAATACAGTTCCATCTAGCACCATAAAAGTTGCTGGGATTGGCTTCTCTGCTTAATCTGAGCTGCTCATAGTCTAGTCATTTACAGGCCTGGTTTAGCACCCTCTTCTCCAACAGACTGTCTGTTGAACCAAACTGAGATGTTTCTTCATTCCTTGCCCTCATCATTGCTCTGTAATTCTCTAGTCTTGCCAAGAGCCAGATTTCACTAGACATATTTTGTGTAAGATGGCAAATCCAGAGTGTGCACAGAACCTTGAGTGAGACTAGATATCTTTTGGGATAGACCCAAACAAATCACTGTGGATCCTTATTTTAACATTAACACAAAGTTTCAGGACCTGACTATACTTTACTCAGTTGTGAGTTGTGAAAACTTCAGATGTGCTGTGTTTTCTTACATTTTTTAATTTTTTAATTTTGATTTTTTATTTTTAGAAAAACAGCTTCGGAATGAGGGTCTTGTGTTTAACAAGCAAACTGTGGAGTACTTTGAAGATGCTATTAAAGCCATTAAGGAACTGGTAATGTCAAAACCTAAACAAACAAAAAGCTTTGATGCATAAATGGTCGGAAAGTATTTGTATTTCTCTGATGACCAAATTTGTTTCCACTGGATTTGCAGATGACTGCTTGGGATATAGTCAGGTGTTTTACAGAATTTGTCCTCAAGAGTGTTATGCAGAGAAGGGCCAGAATCTTGTATCAGCTCATATTTAACTCAGTGTTTAACTAAGTCAGTTCTCCTGGTCCAACACCCAGAAATCTGATGGAAATGTCATTCAACCATGCTCTGATCATCAGCAGAATGGACCTTCCTTTCCCTATGCAGCTCATGACTGGTAAAGTAGGTTCGAGTGTCTGTTACACTCATGGCAATAGTGCCAAAATCATGACTAAGTAGAGTTCATGAATATGAAACACCTACCTAACCATAACTGTGCCATGTTCGCAAACAGTTTGTGTTTATGAATGCATTCTATAATATTGGTAATTGTTCTTAAGGCGGTTTATAAAGTAAAATAGGTTATCAATAAAATTATAATCCAAACAATGCATCAGATTAAAAGAGGGAGTTGACATTAAGACAGCATCTTAATTATAAAGGCTCACCGGAGGTGAAAAAGGGTTTGCAAACTCATTTAAAAAAACCGAGGAAACCCTCCTCAGGGTATCAGTTACTACATGTGGCAAGGAGGTAGAGAAAAACAGGAGAGCCCTAATGAACTTGCTAGTGAAAGAGGGAGAAGAAGACCTCTGCAAGTGATCAGTTGAGATCTCTGTGCAGAGTGAACTTTCCTTTCTCTGGCAATCCTTCCTTGCCTCCACCCTTGTTGTAGCTGTCAACAGAAAAAAAAATCTTTATAACCTACCCCTGGTTTAGTGGTATTCCAAACAGGGCAAATGTGTCTGGAGGTTGTGGTATTTGTTGCTGTAGTTCTCACTTTTCTAAAAAAAAAGTCAGAAGAAAGTTTTGTCCCATACCATTATCTCACAATTCCAGGCACCACCTGGAACATTTTATTCCCGCCCTTCAATGAGTTTCTTTTTAATTTAATTGTTTTTAATATTCATATAAAAAAGTCTTCTCCTTTTTAAAAAAAATCTTAAAGAGTTATAGTAGTATAGTGTATCAGTGTAATGGAAGCTCTACACTATAAATCTAAGATAAAAAAAATTTAAGGAGAAAATTTCCCCTTCAAATCAAAGGATCATTTTAGCAGCTTATGTTCTCCTTTGAAAATGACAACCATTTGAACAACTCTGTTGCAGATCTAAGAAATCACTATGGACTGTCTTCCAGGTGAGTGGAACAAGTAGACACGAAGGTGACAACAAACAGCTAAACCTAACTGGCCATATTGAGAGAACTCACACTGATTCAGACCAATCTCAAAGAGCCCTTAAATAACCATGTGGCACCTGTTTTTTGGTTTTAACCTTCAGTGTATTTTTTTAAGGCTGGAAATCTGCTCCTGGGAATGTGTGTGCAGGGGTACTTCATCATGTTCAAAGTGCCCAGCCCAGTCCGTTCTGCATGTTCACTTTGGCAGAATGTATCTTCCCTGAGTTTGATCCTGAAAAGAAGAATGTTCTGGTGGTGATTACTCTTGTTTTTATGTATGCCTTCAAGAAAACTGAAATTTGGTTTAATTTAGTATAAGTTTACCCCTCAGGATTTTGTTCTTTGGTTATGTGTCTTGTCAATTTCTAGGAAGAAGAGAGAAGACACACTATTGAATTGCTGGAAGAGGAGACCATAAAAAACTGCAGTCTCCGTGTCAGAATCAAAGGATTCCCAGAGATTGTCATGAAAGAGTTCGAAGGTATTTCCAAATCAACTTGTTTCATGAAATTAAAGCAGGTAGTAGAGAATAGAGAGTATAAACTGATTGCAAACTGAATGACTGTTCATTTCTTGCAACCGTTTCAAGTGTGTAGATTAAAAGAATTTATGTAATTTATTTCCTAATAACTCCAAATTCTGATAATGTGTTTGAAAAACTTAGTTTTCCTAGGTCTGTTTATTATAACTGTGTAATCTCCACCTGGCTATTAAAGTTGGGCTATTACTTTTTTTTAAAGAAACAGAAAACAAAGTACCTACCAGAAATATATATAATGCTGAGCTATTATACTGTATGTTTATTGCCTCCTCTCTTCTAATAAAGAGGTTCTAAAGGTTAAGAAATATATGAAATGTCAGTATGCATTATGAATTCTAATGCCATAGTACTACGTGCTTATGGATCTGTGGGTCATGGTTATTAGCAAGGGCAAATAGGGTGCATAAAATATTATATCAACAGGAAGGGCTTTGTTTTTGCATGAAACACTCCTCTGTTCCTTAGGTTTTTATGCAGTTTTCAGAACTTTTCCTTCAAGAGCGCACCATGCAAAACTGTGCATAATCCTTCAGTGATTACAAGGAATTAATCTTGGAGAGGTGGCATACTAATGGAGGGTGCAAGCTATGTTACTGGTCCTAAGTACATTTATACACTGTGAAGGTTTTCATAGTGTGAGTTCTCTTTGATTTCTGAAAAGGAGAACTTGACCTGTGAGTCCTTGACTGCTGTGGTTCAAAGCAGAACTAAGAAAAGTTGTTTCATTGGACTGTCACTCCAGAATCTCCATTCCTGTATGGCCATTGGCCATGCACATTGGGGATTCTGGGAGTCATAGTTAAAAAAAAAGGCCCACGACAAAAATACTTTTCTGATCTTTGGTCCAAAGGGAGTGAAGTGGACAAAAGAAAAAAAAATGTAGTTGCTGTCATTTTTGCCTGAATATTTGCTTGTGAATTTCCCAGGGTTTGTTGCTGAGGTAAGATGCTGGATTAAATCACATCCACGTGTGCAGCCGAGAGGTAGCCCTCAGCCACTTCAGCAATTAGTTGATCAGACATCAGCTGGGTAGCAGGAAACAAATCCACTTTTCTTGCTGTCCTTAACAGCTGTTAACTGTTCTCAATTGTTATAGCTATCAATAGCTGTTAACATCTTGATGAGATTGTTGGAGTGGGGTGGAGGTGGAAGCCTTCTACAAGTTTAACGGTTGTTAGAATATTCCAGTGGAAGCCAACCCTGTGAAACTCATCAAGTCCACTGATGGAGGCAAATTAAAGCCCTAGGACTGCTGTGCAAACAAACCCCTTGAAGCTGCATGCACTGGGTTGGTTATACCCACTTATGCTGGCCTCCATCTTCCAAAAGAGCCAGTGCAGCCATTCAGCCCCCAGCCCCGAAGATCATACAGCCCTGGACTAGAAGGATATTTGACCTAATGCACCAAGGTTCTTCTTCTAATATCCTAAATGGGCATGTTACCCTGTGAACTGGGGGTCCCGGGAGGGACACCAAAATGTGCTCAACTAAAGGTGGGGAAAATTAGCTCAGAGCACTGCTTAGCGTTACGAGAGGCAGGGTAACGTAGCGAGATCTTGAACCCTATGTCTACGGGGTCGGGTCGAGTCAAGGAGAACACAGAAGTTGAAATAATAAATGACGTTTATTAAACACAAGCAAAACAGTGTATGCGACACACTCATACAAGATAACTAAAGAAGATAAAGGTTGGAGTGGTATAGAGGGATTTTTAGAGGGATTGTTGGTTTGGGTGATACTTCACCTGTCCTGAAGCCCAGAAAAATGGAGAGCGAGGCTGGGGTGCGATGTAGCTCAGCGCGTGGAGCTGAGGGGAGGCTCGCCAAACAAAGCGGCAGCAAGGCGGGATGAAACTCAGGAGCGTTCTGAGGAAGGTCTCGGAGTCAAAGGATTTTATAAAGAGAATTGTGACTGCAGGCTATGCTGTACTTGGGGGAAAATGGTAGATTTGGAGTTGGAGACAAAAGCCTCCGAAAGGTCAGAATCTGAATGATTAAGTTATCGTAGCGGTTCTCAGTAGAGTAGCCAGTATGCAAACGCAGAGTACTTGGGTATTGTATAGGTTACTCATCAAGCTGCCATCGTGGGGCAGAGGCTCTTTTGTAAGTGGTGTGTGTACTTAATTAGAGTACTTGCCTGGAGGTCTCCTAAAGCAGTGAGCCAGCTATTTCTGGCCTGCCTGTATTGTAGTAGGAATATTACGGCAATTAATGGCCGAGCTTGTTTACGTGCTTGTCTGGTGGCCTCGCAAGCACGTGGAAAGGAATAGAGAAGTGAAACCGAATTATGATATCAAGGGATATCTTTAATATCCCCAAAGCTCGGACTAGCCAGGGCAGTAACAGGCATATGGGGAACATATTACAAAGATGGTGAGAGCTATGTAGATATATGACTTGACCATGCTGGCTGTGGGGTTCTGGTAGGTGTGAGCCAAAATAACAATTTTTTCAGGCTCTGACCTCTATTCAGACACAAAGCCTGCCATGAAGTGGACTGTTTGTGCTGAGCTTCCCAGGAACAGCTGATCATTTGCTCCATTGATCTGTGGACAACTGTGAAATGCCCATGAGTAAATGGAGCAGCCACATCTCTTGGATTGTGCAAGTGCTATCAGAAAACCTGTGGAGTGACAAAAAGACAGCACAGGAGATTTTAGGGATGTAAATATCTGAGCAAATCTGCCCTTTCTGTGTTGCATTTATTGTTTTAGAACTTGTGGCTGCTGCCCGTCGATTTCATTTCCAGAAGCTAAGTGAAATAAAAATTTCTGTCAGTGAAGCTCTCAGTGCAGTGGAATCAACATACTCAAGGCAGGAACTCTCTGAAGAAGAAAATGTTACACTGTGGTAGGTGCTATTTGTTCCAATAAAACAATAGGAAAGGAGAACCCAGCGAATTAACCAGTCTCATGTCCCACCCAAAGACAATATATGCATAGCCTGTACCCAAACCTGCCCAGATAGGTGTTTTGAAAACTCCCAAGGAAATAGATCTTATAACATGCCTACATAATTTTGTTCTGTTGCATTAATGCTGCAGCTTCTCATTTTAAACATCTCAGATGAATGCTATAAAGGCCTTGTGTAGTGATACTCATGCAATTCTCACTCCCCCTGCAACCCCTGGAACACTGTTCCTGAGAGTTATGGGACTTAAAGTAAATGCCCAGGAAGGGTGGAGTGAAGCAGGACGGAAGATTGGGGAAAATTAGGCAGAAGCAGTTTGCCTAGGCGGAGCAATATCCCACTTCCCAGGCTACTCCTAGGTTCCCATCTTAGGTATGGTGATCTTTGTGCAAGTCAAACTACGTGTATGTGGGTGCACATGCATCAGATACTACAGAGGTGACCTGGTCTCTCTCACTTCAGTGAGAACTTCAGTTGTTAAAGAATGAGAACTTGGGGCTTTTTGTACCTCAAACACAGCAAGATCCCCATGCAACAATTGGTTTGTCACTTTCACTTGAGAGTGCTAGACATCACATGCTAACCAATTTCATTCTGTTCCTCTTCCTACTTAACAGAAGTAAGAAGTGTCAACCCATGCAGGCATGTATGACCTTGACAGAGTTTCCAGAACTGAAGAGAAAGGCACCCAAGGTTTTTTCTGAGTTGCATAGGAGAAGTTACAGTTTGAATGAGGGGAAAGTTTTGATGTCTTCAGATCAGAAAACTGTCTTAGGAATTGTCAGATTTTATTTTTGTACAAACCAATTTCATTTTGGAAATCCATATGGCATTTTTTTCATCCCAAGGTATTTTCTGGAAGTTCCTAGCATTACCAAAGACTTCTAAATTTCAACTTCCCAAGTTGTTTTAAATTAGTTCAGTGCTTACTAAGGCCATTTCCATACCGGGCTTTTAAAATGGTGCAGAGCGACCTCCGACAGAGGTCTTCTGCACCGTAGAACGGAACTTTTTGTAGTTCCGTACCTCAGTCCGGTTCTGCGCGACAGGAACTGGTCGTGCAGTGTGCTTTTTAAAAACCTCTTTTTAGAGGTTTTTAAAAAGCATGGAGCGTGCGACTCCGTGTCGCTCTGTTGCTGCGCTCCGGAGCAGATTTGCAGACGCGCGCAAGTGCGTGCCTGCAGATCTTCCGGGGGCGGGCTTTTGGCTGGTGAGCTTCTCCGGTTGGTGGAGAGCCTCCACCAACCGGAAGCCGCCATTTTGGACGCCGGAGCAGTGCGGAGCGACGAGCTCACACTTCTCCTCGTCCCGACGGACTCACCCAGACGCTCAGGAAATCCGGTGAGTCCTGTTTTCACGCGGCTCCCCCCCCACGTCTGGAAAGGGCCTAAATGAAATGCATCAGTTACTTGCCATGTGTACTTCTGCTGTCTTAGACCCAGTAAAGATGGCAGACAAATAAATACAGGACTTGTTTCTAGGGCACAGATTCAACAGAGATCAAGCAAGGAAAAGAGGAATGTTAGCAGTAAAACAAAATGATTCTAATGCTTAACTATAATATTGTTAAAACACTTTAGCACTTCAACCATAAGTCCTGATTTAAAAAAAAAAGGACAGTGGAAGCTGGTAAAAACTAATTTCAGAAATGTTTTATTTATTTATTGAATTTACCCCACCTTTCACCCAGGATGGTATCCTAGGCAGCTATGTTGCATGAGACTTGATGTGGCATATGATCAGTGGGAAGAGCACCAAGGAGGGAGAGAGGGAGAGAATGAGGGAGGAAAAGCCAGCATATTTCAAGAGAGGACTAGATGCAAACCTGTAAATATACAGGTACAATCAAAACAAAAAGAATCAGAAACTCTTCATACTTTGAGGCCATCTGGTTGAAGCCCAAGATAAACATGGTATCTCAAAAACTCTTATGTCTTTTTCCCTTTTTGTTTTGGCAGCCAGGAGGAAGCAGAGTTGTGGACCAAGCACCAAGAAATTGTTGAACTAGTGAACCAACAGTTATCAGAAAAACATACTGTCAATATTGAGATAAATCAACTTTACAATCTGAAAAGAAACGAAGAGGAAGAAATTGTCAGACAAGAGAGTGCTATCCAAGAACTGAAGACAATAATGGCTACTGAGGCCATAGAATTTAGAGAAAAAAAACACATGCTGGATGCTCAGGTACATTTTCAAGAACTGCACTTCAGTATACAAATGCATCCTTAGTTAGATTGTCAGGGCTGCACTCCACTACTGCTAAAGATTGAGTATCCTTTATCCAAAATGCTTGGTACCAGAAGTGTATCATAGTTCATTTTTTAATTTTTGGAATACCTGTATTTGCATATACAAAAAATATAGTACTGTACAAGAGATCTTCAGGGAGCACAGGAACAGACAAGTAGGAGCATTGAAGCTGCTGCTTCACAGCAAGCACAGTGCATGGATTCCCGCCATTTCACAGATCTTCACAGCTCCCTCCAACCTGTATCTCTCTCCAGCCTTGAATTGCATTCATTAACTACTTGTCGTATGTATGAGATGCACGGCTGAAGAGAGAATGACAATCTGAGAGATGAATGAGAAGGAGTGCCGCAGCTAGTGCCTTGAAGGTGGAAGTGGGTGGCTAGCAGCAAAAAGCTTCAGTTTCTGGAGGTTTTTGGATTTCGGATTTCTGGATAAGGGATATTCAACCTGTTACAACAGATATTTGGTGCAATGTTGGTGCACAATTTGGGGCAGAAGTAATTCCCAGCCTGGCTACCTGAATTACTTTAACCTAGAATGCACCTGAGTGGAACATTTTAGTTTCCCAAAGACATGTTTTGATGCAAAATCCACATAGAACTAGGCCTGAAATGCAGACATTCTGCAGCATTGTCAGTTGTACAATTGTAAACAGTTTCCCCAGATTTCAAGCACTTGCCATATATAGGAGGCTTAATAACTACAACAGCAGCTGTAAAAAAATTGTCCCAAAAATCTGTTGAGTTCTATTTTTGGGATATGTTTTTATCCCAAAGGAAATGCAGTGGGACCAAAAAATCCTCTTTTTTGTGAATCATGTTGCTAAGAAGCAGAATGATATACTCCATTTGTCAGTTAGTTGGCCCTATTGGTGAAGGATGGGCAGCAGAAATTTTAATGGATTCAGGAAGTGAAAGAAATGTCAGGGAACTCTAGCACTGAAGAGGAGGGGAAATAGCTTGAATGTAATTGGCAAAATGTTGTTTACATTTTTCAAAAATGTAGGAAGTACAGCTACAGACGCTGACACCTCCTGACAAATTTGCCTCATCTGGAATAGCCCCATATCCCATGACAAACTGGCAGGAGCAGTTAAATGGGTGATTCCAGACTTCCTTTCCAGGGGGTCCTGCACAAGGTCCCGTCCTCCAAGATTGCATTGAATTTGCTAGAAATGTAACTATTTAATTGATAAATCTGAAAAACTTCTTAGGTTCAGGTACTGATATGGACTAAGAAAGACAATCTTCTCTAATAGTAATTAAGACAAAGCAGGTAGAAACCTAGAGCTGATCTAGGTGGGCCAATGCTTCTGGTAAACGTTGGGCTATTCTGAATTTCATGCCTTGCAATGGTTGTTCCCACTCCTGCATGGAGTCACGTCCTAAATAAACTTGAGTTTCGTCCACTCTTTACTGCTTCAGCTGTGGTTAACTATATTGTGAGTGGCATTTCCTTCATTTCCCTTCTGCCTCCCATGTTCCTTCTCTAATATCCCCTTTCTTGGTCTGGCACATTTATTTTAAAGAAATATTTTTTATGATTATAGTGCAAAAATGGCATAGAGGGAAAGCACTATACCACATCAACTCTTTATATGTAGAATATGTGTGTGCAGAGGGGAATAAGATCATACTGTGAATGTAACACAGTACAGGTGTTTAACCTGGTAACCGTAAATGTAATTGAACAAAGAAGGAAGCAAAGAATATATCCATGGCAAGTGTTACAACCCCATTTGACATATCATTAGTGGGAATACCCAGAAGTACAGAATATAAACATGGGATACAGACATGGAAATTTACCCATTTCTTTGAGAATCTCTCAGGACAGAAAGAAAAATACTCCATGCCCTGGGTTTAAAATTTTGCAGCTTATCGGAACTGCAGAAGAAACAGAGAGGGAAAAGAAGTATATCACATGGTTTTTGTTTTTAAATTTCAATAAATACAGTAATAATTGTCATCAGCTCTGAAGTCTTTTGGCCAGTTCGAATAATCCCTTTGTTTAAAGCAATGCATAGTGTAATTAATAAACCAGATAGAAACATGTCTTTCTACCTCTCCAAAATACTGGTACCTAGGACCATCCAATGAAGTAGAATATAGAAGATTCTGGAAATATTTTACCATAGCAGTATAAACTGTGTC
The DNA here is from genome assembly GCA_030412105.1 of Cyclura pinguis. Taxonomy (NCBI): domain Eukaryota; kingdom Metazoa; phylum Chordata; class Lepidosauria; order Squamata; family Iguanidae; genus Cyclura; species Cyclura pinguis. The sequence goes on from CM059599.1 coordinate 381,017,992, forward strand.
ATTATGTATTGTTAAAGCTAATTTCTTGAGATAATTGATAAAGCTAATTTCTTGAGAACAGCACCTGAAAAGAAAGTCACACAACAAGTGGGTGAAACACAGTAAAGAAAACATGTACTACCCAATAGACAAAGAGCTGTTTCAGTTTTATTAAAAGTAATTGGCTCTAGATTGAAGAACTTCGAAGGCAACTTGAGGCCAAGAGGCAAGAAACTGCAGACAAGAGGGATGAATATCTTGAACTGCTTCCAGAGTTGGAAGATCTCGAGAAGAAAATTGAAGAGTATAATCAGGTAAGATGACAATGCCTTTGAACAATGAACCCCTTATTTTCATTTACTTAACATAAAAAGAGTAATATAGTTATTTGACAAAATGGAGATTTTGAGACCATCCTTTTGTGCGCCATAGAAAGAATGGAGACCTCACAGGAAAATCAGTGCTGCTTGGATTGCAGCCTAGTAAGGAATTTTGTTATTGCTTTCGTACTTAGCTTTAAGATCTCGCAATCTTGACATATTCATTAAATTTCACTTAAAGCGGAAGTCCAAGCAGACACAGCTGCTCTTGACTGAATATTCCTAAGTCCTAATAACGTTCTCTTGTCCCCAGCCTGCCTCATCTGCTAGGACAAATGGGACTCCATTGTTGTTATGTACCTTCAAGTCATTCCTGACTTATGGTGATCCTAAGGCAACCTCTCATGAGCTTTTCTTGCTAGAATTTGTTCAGGGGAGGTTTGCCTTTGCTTTCTCTGAGACTAAAAGAAGTGATTTGCCCAAGGTCAACCAGTGGGTTTCAATGGCTGAGTAGGGATTTGAATCCTGGTCTCTCAGGCCGTTTCCTCACTACACTGCTATAGTGCTATTATTCCACTTTTGACATCCTATGGAACCCTGGGGTTTGCAGTTTAGGGAGGGGCATTTAGAATTCTCAGCCAGAGAGCTCTTTGGCCTCAGAAAACTGCAAACCCCAGAATTCCACAGGATGTTGAAAGTGGAATTATAGCACTATAATGATGCAGGGCAGAAAGGCCCCCAGTGTCCTAGTCCAGCACTCAGACTACTACACCATTCTGGCTCCATTACAGGCCTGCAAATCAACAGGCAGCTAGGACTACAGATTGCCTTCTGCTTCTTTAGGAGATTTAAAAGGCTATTGTCAATGTCAGGCGGCGGCTAAGCAGACACAGAGGCGGGAGCTGAATTTATGGCTTTAGTAATAAAGAAATTAAGAGGTCACATCACCAAAACAAACATCCAAGTCCCAGGAGCAGCAAACTCAAATGGCAAGGTTTAGCCTGGAACAGAAAGCCCAGGACGCAGATTCCTGGTTGATAGACGGTTGTTGCCCCGCGCCCAACTCCAACAGCGTCTGTCTTAAATACACAGTCTTTAGCCCAGCTGGGGCTGATCAAATGTCCATTGGCCCAGCTCACAGCTGGAGCCCCTCAAGACTTCAGGACCGATTCATCAGACGCTTCTCCCGCAGCCGCTGAGACCTCCGAACTACCCCCTTTTCCAGCCGCCTCTGGAGGAACGTGGGGGGAGGGTCTGCTGCAAACTCTGGGCTGGAGTCAGAAACACCAGCCTCTGTCGAGTCAGAAGCACTAGCCTCTGCCTCTGGAGCAGAAACATCTGCTGCAGGTACTGGCTCAGGATCCGTGCCCGGGACAGCTGTGGGGTCGCTGGCAGACTCCTCCCTAGACTCTGAAGGAGCCCCCTCTCCCGAAGGCTCCTCCAAGGGATCCTCCCCCGGCTGGGAGTCCAAGTCTAAATCGGAGTCCAAGTCTGAATCGGCAGCGCGCTCAGCCCGACTCATGACAGCTATCAATAATGTCGAAGGAATGCAAGGCAGCTGTTCAATCTGTGCTTGAACACAAACTGCTGAAAAGTTATACAGTCAAGCCATGGAAATGGACATCACCCTCTCTGTACTTGCTATCCCTGGCCTTCATTCGTTGTTCTCAGGGAAGGAGCTGTTTGCTCCTGTGGTAGCCCTGGCAAGGCAGGGGTCATGTGAGTTAAACATTTTCATTTATACACTAGACACTTGGCTCCTTCACTGGTACTTTCCCCTGCCTGCAGCCAGGATAAGGCTCCCTTTGCTCCACTTCTTAGACTGTAATCTGTCTTTTTCTCCTCCTCCTCAGCTGTTTCTTTTCTTCTATTTTTCTTGGCTAGACTCACTATCCCTTCATCGTAGCACTGTTGCAGAAAATAGAGATCGAGACCCACGGAAAGGAAATTCGCAGTTTATTCAACCGGCTGGGTCTCGGTGGAATCGCTTCCAAAGACCGAGAGCCCTGTTTCTAAGAACTCCCAACAACATTCTTTGATACAGTCTTATCATGTATGCTTTGCACCAGATGCACTACGTACTACAATGGACAATAGACCATTCTGTTCTGTGACTGCGCATTCTTAATGTTGCAAGTAGAAATTCTACCTCCCTTTGTTTCTTTTCCACATTCTTTCTCACATTCTCCCTCAGCACAAGCTCTTTTCCTCTTGGCTTCATTTTGGTTTTCTTCCTTCTATTTCTGTCTTCTGACCTGCTGTTCCTTCTGCTTGCATGATCTGCTTCTCTTCAGGAAGCCATCTTTTCTCTCTGCTTTTCAAGGTGGTTATTATTTTCTAGCTTTATAACATGAAGCTAGAGAACTTCCTTTTGGCTGTAGCAAAAATCTGGCTCAGCATAAATTGGTTTTTAGTTTTCAGTCAGTTGGAAAGGAAGAGTGGAGGAATGCTTAGCTCTGACACTTGTTGCTAGCTTCATAAAATATGTTTTATGAAACATTGAATAGTCATACAGACCAGTGTGTTAATACAAGTGTTATCAAAAGAATCTTCAGCTGTTTATGTATGGCATTTAGTCCTACTGAATGTGAGTTCTGTGTGTTTGTTTTTTACATTTGATAGATCATCAGCGGTTGGAGGCATGAGCTAGGAGAAGTTTTCAAAAAAATAAAAAAACTAATAAAGGATTTTGAAGAGAAAAAGGCTCAGAAAGAAAAGATCCTCGGAAAAAAGTACGAAAATTTACTTTTCTGTTATGTTTTCATATAGACTGATTTTAATGTCCTTTTTTTAAAAAAAAAATTATTCTGATATGAAACAAAATGCATTCCATAGCTTAGAGCTTATATCCATACGGGCAGATCATAATCCTTCATCTTCCTAGTTGTGCCAGTCTGCTCTTTCTGCACATGCAGAAGACACTTTTCAATTGTGGATTGCACCCTTATGGACATTTAACGGCCAGGTAAAGTTGCGGTGCAGTTGGGCACCATTTAACTGTACATATGCAACCAGGAAGAAGCAGTAGCTATAGCCCTCTTGTATCTTGAACTGAGTACTGGAAATAAGAGAGGGCAACATCTATTCTTCATTCCTGACTGAAGCCAACCACTCACTGTCTTCATGCAGTCACTAAATGACTACCCACTCCTGCTCTGGCCAACAAATGACCAAGAGGATGTGTATCTATCTGTTAAAGCAGGCTTGTTGGAGAGGAAACATTGTCCAAAGGGTACTGGATACCATTTCCATAGTGTCTTTAGGAAAGCATACATAACTGTTACCCTGACTTCTGGGGCTCCCATGGGGGACACCTTGATTCGTTCCAAGTTATAAAGGTTGGAAATTAGCAGAGCACTGGCAATAGCAAAACGAGGGGGCAGGGTAACCCAGCAGGATCTTTTACCCAACTTTACAGGGTCAGGCCAAGCACAAGCCAGACAAATGTACCAAATAAATGAATTTTATTAAATGAATATAGTATCACACGCTAACGCACTCACTCACTCATGCACACAAGGCCTATTGAGAAGGAAAAGAGGTGAAAAATGGATAGGGAATATGGCAAAGAGAATATAGAGGCGGTGATACTGCACCTATCCTGAAGTCTTTGGTCCAGGAAGCGGCGAGAAGAACAGAGCTCAGCGAAGAGATGGCTGAGGGGATCACTCAACTAACAGAGTGCTGGTCTGCTAGCATGGTAGGGAGTTCTCTGAAGAGACCTTCAAAAACTGTGACTACTTATAGGGCAGAAGGTACCTCGAGGGCAGACCCTCTCCTGGGAAGAACAATGGCCAAAATAAAGGAAAAATGTCGCACAATAGCAGCTTGATTGTTTGCATGATTGGATTATGTAAAAGTACCTCGCCTTGTAGGATTTTGCAAAGTCTGAGTGGCTCAACCTGGGGAAAACCCAATAATCCACTCAGGTTGGCTGGCAACCTTTTGTCTATGCAAACATGTTTAGCCTGAGGTCTCCTTGGGCTACATGACGGGATTTTTCTGGTCTTTACCTGTTTTCAGTTGTTTGACCTCTTTGCCAACATGCCCATCCAGGCAACTTCTCTGGCATGGTGGGCATATTTGATATCAAATTTATAGTTCCCGGAATACGGTATGCCAATGAAGTAACATAACTCTGGAATACACATACGGATGTCACCAACAGTCTTCTGGCTGTTGCATTATTGTCTCAACCAGTTTCTGCATAGGCTCCAAGTTATATAAAAAACTGCCTTTATACCAGGTCAGACTGCATGTTCAACTAGCCCAGTATTGTGTAGTTTTATTGTCAGTGCCTCTCTGGGTCTTGGAAAAAGGTCTTTTTCCATGTGCTATTTGCATTTTTGTAGCCAGAGATGCCTGAGACCAAAACGTCTGCTCCACCCCTGAGCCCCAATTCCTCTTCAAAGCTGGTGCACCTGTCTTCACAAGTGGGCTTTCCTGTTCACATGAGAAGGGCAATTCCACTCATGGAAGAGGCTTGCTCCTGAGTTTGAAACAGCTTTCAAAGATGTATCTGTCATCCTTAACTGGCAGCTTCCTCTTGTCACTTTCTTATTTTCCTCATGTCATTTACATTAAGCTTGGATAATTAATTTGTGATCCACCAAGTGAACTGCTGCGCAGCCACTGTGTTTCAGAATATGCCAAGCTTCCTTTGGCTGTCGTGGCTGATGCACTATTGAAAGATTTATCATTCGTGAAGAAACAGCAACTCAAAGAACAATTTGTGCAGTGTTTTTAAAAAACCATATACAGTAAAAGCAGAACCTAAGAAGAAGAATCCTGTTGGCTGAGAGACCAAAGGACAATCTCTAGCATCCTTTTCCCACATGGGAACCCCAGTGGGAAGCCCTGGAACAGAACTGGAAGGAAGCAACACCATGCCTCTTGCATACACCAGTGATAGGTATTCAGAGGCATATTGACCCTCATTCTGGAGGAAGTTCACTACCATCTTAACTTGTAATCGTTGCTTATCTTTTTTTCAAATGTGTCTGATCCTATTTCAAACATTTCACCACATCCTGTGCCACTGAATGTTTTAGCTTAATAGGATGCAATGTCAATAAGTACTTCTTTTTCACATGTCTTATGACAGCAGATTCTGTTATCTCTCTTTTTTTTTCATTCCATAGTTGCTGTGAGTCAGCCTATTTGGGTAACCATGGGTGATAGTATCATTACAGAAGGAGGGAAAAAATATTTATAAATATCTATTGTGTCACTCCTTAGACACCTTTCAAGAAAGTACAGCATGAGAAGCAAAACATTGAGTTTAATGATTTTAGATGTGGTCCTAACCACATTTGCCTTGGGACCATACTCCACTGAACATAGAAGCACTTATTTCTTAGTAAACTTATATCATGAATTGCTTTGTAGTTTTCTAACCTTACAAGGCTCATTTTCATACAATGCTGGTGATTATTTTTTAAATACATAATTCGTACCAGCTGAAAGCTATGAAGATTAGACTCTGTAAGGTCCCAAGAACTGTGACTCCAGAGCTTATAGGCAAGGGGAATACTTTTTGGACTATAACAGACAGAATCCCCAGCCAATAATTTTGTCCAGGTTCTAGTTGTCCCCTTCCTTTGCAGAGAACAGCGTATTTTAATTTATTTATATTCTTTTTCAGGTCTCATCTTCAGAACAAAGTAACTAATTTGGATGAAGGCTTTAATGACGAAAGAGAAGATCTGCTGCGAAAAATAAAGGAGGTGAGAAGACAATGATATGTATGCTTTGACAGGCTGTGCTTCTGACTCAGAAAATACTGAAGGACAAGTGGAAGGCTACTCTGGATGGGCTATATGTGTTTAGAAGGTCCAGTGTTTGTGGCTATAGTTCCTAAGGTTTCTGTAAAACTATGCAAATGACATGTCTGCTGTCTTGGATTATTTTCTGGTGATTCCCAGCACTAGCTGCAACATTTTATTCATTATGTGGGTTTCTTTTTAATTCTGAGGCATATTGGAACAAAAACATTCCCATTTCTTCTCCATTTTTCTGTTTATATTTTTTCCTTGGGGGTCATAGTTCATCATGCAGCCAGTGAAATGGCACTTTTCCATTATAGCACTGCAACTCTAAAAACAAAACAAAAAAAGAAGAAGAAAAGGAGGAGAAAATTTGCCCTTCATCCAATAAGATCACCTCAACCCCCAGTTTAAAAAAGAAACAAACTGAAAAAGACTATCACAAATTATAAACTGTAAACAAAACAAAAATATAGGTTGTTATGGGTTTTCCGGGCTTTGAGGCCATGTTTTATTAGTGTTTTCTCCTGATGTTTCGCCTGCCTCTGTGGCTGGCATCTTCAGAGGATCTGGTGGCATGGCCTCTGAAGATACCAGCCACAGAGGCACGCGAAACGTCAGGAGAAAATACTAATAGAACACGGCCTCAAAGCCTGGAAAACCCACAACAACCTATGGATTCCAGCTGTGAAAACCTTCGACTTTACGAAACAAAAATAAATATAAACTGGAATTTAGTTTAAAATGGAAATATCTGTAATATCTGTAGCCAGTGAGAATAACATGAACATGAATACAGTGCTTAAATAGAATATCACAGCTTGTGACAGAAATGAGAAATACATAGAACACTACCTCAGTACATAATGAGACAAAAGAAATCAACCCAGAATAAATAGAGTTTTAACAGTTTGCAAGCATGCACACTCTGATCTGTTGTTTCTATAAACAGTCTCAAGTTGTGGGCAAAACAGATGAACAGCTGTTAGAATACAATCTCTAGTTGATGCCAAACCTGTAACAGCATATTATTTGTCGGAAACAAATCCATTGATTTGTTTAGAGTGTAGAGCAGAAGAGATTGGATGATTGGTCAGTCTATAGTATTATGAAATCTGAGTGTTGGCCAAATTGCTTACCCAGCTTCCTTCATTCTTCTTGCCCTCCCTGCCAACTGCCAGTCTCCCTGACATGGAGAGACTCTATGTGGAGTCAAAGCAGCATCAAGAAATGCCAGCTGGTAGTAAAGTGAGGCTTCCTGTTGCCAGTGCTCTTCCTTCCTTGCAGTAGTCTGTATTCCCCCTCAGTTATGGCCGTGATACAAGCTGATATCTGTTTTAAACAGTTTTAACTTTTAAAGCCTATTTTAGACTGTTTAATATGCTTTTAGTCTGTTCGTATTATTTTTTATTGTTTAAACTGGCTCTATTCAGACGAAGGCAACGGCAAACCACCTCTCGATATTCCTTGCCTAAGAAAACCCTGTGAAATTCATGGAGTTACCATAAGTTGGCAGATGGCTTAAAGGCAGAAATGCACATACATAATTTGTTCAAATTGATTTTACTTGCACTGTGCCCTGAAGAGGTAGGGCAGGGGTGGGCACGTGCTAGGGTGGGCATGTGGTGGAGAAAATTTTCCAGGGCTCTTTGTAACTGGAAAATAAATTGGGGGAGGGAACAGATTTTAAAATTCAGAGATTGGGGGTTCAGGACAGCAAACAGAAGGATGGGGGAATGAGTGGCAAGAGGATAAAGGCTACTTCATAGAGGGACAGTGTGAAGAGGGATAGCAAAGAATTGGAAGCCCATAGAAGCCTGGGACTTACCTGGTGGGAGTAGTGATGACAAGGAAGCTGGCTGCAGACCAAAGGAGACATCAGCACGTGTTGAGAGCATTGAGTGCCATGTGCCTCCAACTTTGGCCACTGCTTGCATCTTCTAGGCAGAGAATTGCAGAAAATAGGGTTCTAAGGAAGATGTGGAATGCAGGAAGGTAAAGGGGGAAAGGAGAGTGAAAGGGAGAAGAAGGGCCATGAAAGCAGAGTGTATGAGGGAGAGCTGTGAGAAGGACCAAGAGAGGGCCTTTGGGAAGTGAAGACCAGGACCTTGTTGGAGAGACATCCCAAGCCACAGCAGTGAGCCTAGATGCCAAGGTGACTCAGAAGGCAAGCTCTGAGTGTCAGGCAAGGTGGCTGGGGTGCCTGGGGTGTAGGGAGTGGAATTAACTCCACAGGGACGAAGGAATGAAGAGGTGGGAGAAGAGGCAAGGTGGAGCCCCTAGGAAAGACATCTGGACTTGGTTCTCTGCCAGACCAACAGCTGTCCCTTTCACTTGGCTTAAGCTTCAGAAAGATGACTGAAGCTGAGAAAGATCTAGAAAGCCATGACTGGGAGCCTGTGGAGAAATGATCTTAGGAGAGATGGGAAATGCTTATTTATTGAATCTGCCAGTTGGACATACCTGCTGAACTTATCTGACAAACGGAACTGTCAGATCTATCTGTTGAATTACTTAACATAGTTTAGCTCAGCCTGGTTGAGCTAAGCTGAGTCTTGTGCCTTGGTTGAAGGGAAGATAAGGGGATCTGAAGGGGATTGAATGTATCTCAGTCAAAGAAATGTCTCTGTTCCGCCAGCTTTCCTTTAGCTTGGAGGAGTTTGTTAGACAATGGAACCAAAGATATGGATGAATGGGTGGGCAGCAATGCAATACTACCACAGATGCTGTGAATAGATATATGGGGAGACCTGTCTCAGAAAAGGTGTATAAAAAAGAAAGAGAATGCCTTCTCCATCCCTGACAGGGAGAGGTAGACATCGGTCTAGGGCAGATTGTAGTCTGCTGCTTGGGCCCAGTACCTCCTCTACGGGTCTCCAGAGCAATGTGTTGGATGTCTACTGGAGACAATCCCACTGATCACTATTCTACTGCGACTGCTACATCAGGAAAACAACTGGTATAGCTGTCCAGGGTGTGTGTCTTGCTCTCGGAGGCCCTTCCTGAAAGCAAGACATTATGAGTGAAGTGGCCATGGAAACTAGATGTGTGGTGGCACCAGTGAGAGGAGGAACTGGTTAATTAAAATAAGTTAAATAAGTAATTTTATACTTTTCTAGAGGTGAACTTGATTAAATTTATATTTTAACCAAATTCATTGGCTTAAATTGAACTTTCACCCTGAATTTCATTTCAGCATAAAGTTATTAATTGAGAAACAATACTAAAAAGCCACAGATTATACATTTCACAGCTGAGTTCTTTATTAAATGCAGATTGCTTATTTTCATTTCTAATCAGAGTAGGATAGTTTAGCTGCTTCCTAGATTAGAATGTTTTAAATGATAAAGTAGGGAAGTTCGCTTGGAATGGGTCTAATCTTTGCCTGCAGGTGGTCCTTCTGTGTTCTGCATCAGACATGGATGCCTCATCTGTCCCAAGAAATTGAAATTCAAAGGCTTTAGTCCCAGAATTTTTTCTGGGATCCACATGGGAATTATTAAACTAAAGAAAGGGGATGAGGAAGAAGATGAAATTATGAGGGAGAGAAAAGGAGAAAGTAAGAGAAGCATTTGCAGGGAAATGTGAGATTTCCCCCCCAAAAAATTCATGCAGCTGTTTCCTTCTCTGCCAAGGTCAAGACAGGGACAAAGGTGTGTGTGTGTGTGCGTGTGCACGCACGCACATGTGCACATGTATGTAAAATGATGGATGGCATTTTTTAGCTTCCTTCTGGAGCAGGTTTTAGTGCAGGCTTTATACTTACATTTAAATGGCAATTTAAAATAAATTAAATTAATTTTTTAAAGAGTATTATTGATTAACTGAAAACATTAACCATTTTCTACTGACTTTTCTATCTCTATATAGCACAAGTTGTCTCTGCAGGCTCCTTGCCAACAGCTTCATGCCCTGAGGTCTCCTGTGAGCAAAGTACCGATGGCAGAAGCCAGGCAGATGAGCTGGAGGGAGGTCCTCTCAACCTAAGGCAGCACCGTATTTTGCATCGGTCCTGAGCAGAGCTGTGTTTACTGTATTCTACAGTCCTCTGTAAATGTCATAACATTATGAGAATTACACTGTGTAATAAAATTAACCCACAGTGGGATTTGTTTCTAGGCTGAAGAACAGCTGGAGGTGGCAAAGCGGTGCTATGAAAAACTGAAAAATGAAAATGATCTTCTTAATACACAATTAGAAGCATTCACTGAAGAAGAAGAACGTTGCTGTGGGGAAAGAGACATGCTTGCTGAAGAGTACGTTTACATTTCAACTGATTCTCTGTTTAATGCTATCCTACTATCCTTCTATATAACGAAGCTTACTATTTTACTATATAACTATATAACGAGTCTTGAAAACGTGTAATTGAGACAGCAAAACATTGCTTCCCTGGTTTCTGTTTTCTCCTCTTCCTTTGTTGTTCCTGTTGGGGAAATAATCCAAATTCTGTTGGAGGGACTGGAATTAAATGGAGGATTTAAGATGAACTCAAACTAATTTTTATTAAGAGATGCATCTCTGGCCCATGTTATCAGGCACAGAGATAGTGGCCTCAGTTAGCAAGCTGTGCTTGTCCAGAACTTGTTTTGCATATGAAACTAGGTGACTAATTATCTTATAGAGAAGAAGAAGCCAGTGGAAGTTACAAAATGTGCTTGGTCAAATGTTACCAGCAAAGAACATGTCATGTTCTCCTTCAGCCTACCTGAGAATTCCCTTGCTTCAGAGTCATGCTTACTCAGAGAGACAATACTGAAGCAATGATAATACATGCCTACCTTTCTTCTTCATTACCTATGTTGAATTATGGATTGTAATCTTCTTGGAGCAGGGACCTATCATCTTGTTCTCTGCACATAGCACAGACGCAGAAGGAAAATGTGTATCCTGAACCTGATTTGAAAATAGGTTTGTAACATCTGAAGAGCCGTGCTATTTTCAGGCCAAACGTAATGCGTTCTTGAATCTCCCATCACTGTCCAGCATTCTTTTCACACAATGGCCAGTGAGATGCCCATGGGCATTAGCAGAGTAGCACCTTCCTCTGTGTGTTCCTCAGGAACACTACTGCCTCTAATGTTGGATATAATTAATTTGATTTTTTTTCCTCAAGGAAGCGTTTCAAAGATCCAAGCTGCTCCCAAATGAATGGGTTTGGTGGTGATTGTTGCTTGATCACTCATAAGTTATGCATTTCCTTGTTTAGATGGGTTCTAATCCAGATAACTAGTGTTGGTAGCATTAAAGAACGAGCTTTGGACTTCCTGTTGCATGGCAGACGTGTAAGGTAGCTCAGTGACAGCTCTGCTCTGAGCCATCATACGATGTGGACGAACTGGCGGTTTATTCATCCAAAACTGGTAACAGTACCCCCCCAGTAAAGGGGGTTTCAAAGGGGTTTGGAGGGGGTCCAGATTCCGGCTCCCAGCTCTTACAGAAGACTTCTGTGAGAGCGAACGGAGCTTGGGAGGACCAAAGGACCATCCACGGCCATGTCATTGTCACCGAGATCGGCTTAAGCGCCGCCACCGACTCTTAATTTGAAACTTCAATAAGCTTCAACTAAAGTAAGAACTTTATTTGAGCGGTAACATTTGATACTCGTCGTTTTAGTTTCCAGACACTATTAGCAAAAGCGATGATATTGTAAATTACTTTAATCCAGAAGACATACATTTTCACTCCAAAAACTCATTAAGCTTAAAGTATAAAAGTTTAAAAATTAATCATGACGGAAATATTTTGAAGGATATAGATTTTTGACTTTAAGTTCCTGAGTCAGTCAAGTAGATTTTGAGGATTTGTGGACTTTGTTAATGGTTGCATCATATAAGATGAACAAGAAAGACTAACTTATCACACCACGTGGCGTACTATCTTCCATTCAATGAACTTATAAGAGACTAATTAAAAGAAAAAGAATTGACTTACAATTAAGATATAGTTCCGAACAGTTTGGTGAACGACAGGATCGGCAGTGGAGATATAAAACTGGACTAAAAGAAGAGAGGGGGCGAGAAGTGAAAGTCAGCTAGTCAGCCAGCTCGAACTGTCGCAAAACGCCATTTTTACAATCTGAAAGACGGCAGCAGGGAGCAAGAAGAACAACGGGAAGATCGTCAACTTAGAAACAGTTTTGCGACACTGTTTTTATCTGGAACTTTTGTGTGTGGGATTAAAGGAAGAGAAAGTGACATTTATAGCTTACAATTTTATATATTAAAAGTGACATTTTCTAAGAGAGAAAGTAAACTTGATTGCTAAAGACTACGCTAGAAAATTGTGCAGCCGAAGAGTTCTCCCCCTCCCTTTCAGAAGAAGAACTGTGTTTTTAAAGATCCGGAAATAACAAGACATGATTGATTGAAAATATAACTTTGTATAATTAATTTAAAAAGATTAAGTTTAAGTAAGCAAGGTTAAGTAAGTGTACAATAGTTATCTTATGAATTTACACGAATTTATTACATACATTTAATCTGAAAGAATGAATTGTGAATATGAATGAATTGTGATAAGAGACTTTGAATAAGATTTCATAGGAAAAAAAACATAGACAAAATAAGATTAACTGTATAAGTTAAGAAAATTTATTTACTTTGCCAAGTAGATTTTGAGGATCAACTGTATAAGGTAAGAATATTTATATTTATATATACTTATTTATATTTATATATACATATTAATTCATAGATTTCATAGATCTATAACTATAGTTTTCATAAGATAATCAGATAAAAATTGATTGACTTTTGAAAAAATTTGGAAAATATTGGACAGAGTATAGAGGCAAATTACAGTCTAACTGGGTATTTAGCCACAACAAGAGACATTTATTTTCTAAACATTGGGTGAGATATAAGAAACATTTTTAATTAATTGTATTTGTAATTGTATTTGAAAAGAACGGTCAACAAATAAGGGGGCATAATTGATTTAAATAAGAGTGAATTATATAGCTAATTATATTTTATATTGCTGAGTTAATACTTGATGTATATTGAACAATTTCCAATGGATTCACGAACCAGAAAAGGATCTGCAAATGCAGCAGCTGCAGCTAGTGTCACTGCAACTGCTGCAAGAAGAACTTGAACAGATGTAGCAACTAAGTCAACAGAATTAATGATACAGATGATGGATGAATTTAGAAGTTTTAGGGAAGAAATTAGATGGGATTTAAAGGAAACAAGATCCGAAATGCATTCAGATATGAAAAGATGAACTAACTGTTATAGGGAAGAAGATAGACAACATAACTAAAGACATAACTAACTTAAAAGGTGAAACCAAATCTCTAAAAGAACATACAAAACAAGTAGAAGAATCGGTCGAGTTACTTAAAAAGCGGCAAGATGAAGAAAATCAATGGATAGATGCCCAAGAACTTCAATACTGAGACAGATGTATAAAACTGAGAGGATTGCCAGACAATATTCCTGAAAATTTGTATGAGAAGTTGATACCGGCTTTGGCAGAATACACTGAAATACCAGAATAAAAACTAGAAATATCAATAGATCGGATGTTCAGAATCTCATCAAAAATTGCAAGGGAAAGAAAATTACCTCGTGATGTGGTTGTCTGTTTCACAAGAACGATGATCAAAGAAAAGATATTACAAACAAGCTATGAGAAAAAATTAGTGGTAGAAGATACTGAATTAAAAATCTTCAAAGACATACCATATCAGATTCTCAAGAAACTCTTGCGAGACTACAAATTCTTAGCCAATTTTTTAATGAGAAATAAAATCAATTATAAATGGGAGAAACTTGAGGGAATTTCATTCTCCTACCGACAAAAGCAGTACAAAATCAATTCAATACACAAAGTAAAAGAAATGTTGGAGAAAATGAAAAGAGATTGTCAAAAATCATCATCACCTGAAAAAGAAGAACAAACAGAGCGAAAAAATAAGAATCAAAAACAGGCGGTAGTATCTGCAGAACTAAAGCCAACAGTAGACGATTTAGGAGGAGAAGGAGCGCAAGGCGAGACCGAAAAGGTAGAATACAAGTTAGAGGGAGAGGTGCAAGAGAGACAGAAGAAGTAGAAGAAGAAGACTCTTGAATTTGAAAATGATTGACTGAATTAAAACTTGAATTTAGAAACACGATGACTATTAAAATCCAATCTTGAAAAGTCAAAGAACTAAATTCAGAATTTAAAAGAAGACAAGTGTTTCATTTTCTAGAAAAACAACATCTTGATATAATCTGTCTTCAAGAAGTAAGAATTTGTACACAGGATTTGAAATACGGAAGAAATCCCAAGCTTGGAAAGTGCTTCGCATTAACGATTGAAAAGAAGAAAAGGGGCCTATTAATCTACATAAACAGCAAATATCCTGCAAAAGAAATCTTCAAAGACAAAAATGGACAGTATATCGGAGTGGAATTTAATATTCTACAAAGCAAATTTTTGATTGTTGGTGTAAGGGAGATTTCTTCCAAAAAATTCACCAAGAGACAATGAAATACATTCAAGACACCAGTCAAGAAAACTTGATTCTTTTGGGGGACATGAATGGAGTTATCAACCCTATAATTGATAGATCTTTTCAAAAAAGAATGATACAGAACAGTGGAAAACTTCCTAAAAGCTTTTTTTCAATGATGGATAACCTTACTTTATTTGATGTATGGAGATATAAAAACGGAAATGCACAAGGACATACATTCTTTTCGGATTGTAATATGACAGTGTCCAGAATCGACTTAATGTTAGCTTCTACAAATCTTCTGGCTAAAATAAACAAAATGGAAATTTTACCAAAATTATGTTCAGACCATAACCCCATTCAAATAGAACTGAAACAAAGAACAATAGGAAAATTCTGGAGACTCAATGAAGATTTATTACATAAGGAGGATTATATTCAAAGAGCAAGAACTGAAATTATTAACTACTTTCAAGAAAATACTACTACAGATGTCTCCATGAAATGGATCTGGGATGCAAGCAAAGCAGTTTTAAGAGGCTTTTTTATAAAATGGGGTTCAGAATTAAGGAAAAAGAAGAATGAAAACATGCAAAAAATTCTAGAACAGATGAAAGAAGTAGAAAGACAACTAAAGAAAACCCCCTTAAATGAAAAATGATTAAAGAATTTAAATATCTCCAGACACAATTAAACAAAGAAAATCTTCACAAAATTGAACACCAAATTAAACAGGCAAGACAAAAATTCTTCGAGCAAGCTAACAGGCCATCAAAATGGCTTGCTTATAAACTATGAAAGGAGAAAAAAAAGAAAACGATTCTAGAGATTAAGAAAGGGAATACTCGAATCACATACCAAGAAGGTATTAAACAAGCTTTTTTTGACTATTATTTGACTATTATAAAAAACTTTTAAATGCAAATCCGGTTTCTCAAGAGGAGATGGAAAGAATACATAATTACCTGGATAAATGCAATATAATTAGAATTTCAGAAGAAAATAGAGCTATATTGAACCGAACAGTAGCTATGGTTGAAATCACTGAAGGAATTAAACAACTAAAACAGAATAAAGCTCCAGGCCTTGATGGATTCTCCGCGATATATTACAAGACATTTGAACATGAATTTTCCATCGCTCTGCAAAAGACAATAAATGAAGTTCTTTCTACAGGACTACCAGGATTGTGGAATAAAGCAAACATAACTCTTATTTCAAAAGAAGGTAAAGATCATGCTGAGGTGAAAAATTATTGACCGATATCTCTACTAAATACTGATTATAAAATTTTTGCATCAATATTAGCTGACAGACTTAAACGAATACTTCCGGAAATAATTGATGAAGATCAAAATGGGTTCTTACCCAAAAGATCTTTATGAGATTATATAAGAACACTTATAAATATAATAGAACACTACGAGAAACACAACGAAAAGAAGCTGGCGATGATATTCGTAGACGCTGAGAAAGCATTTGATACCCTTAACTGGCCTTTTTTAAAAGCTGTACTTCGAAAGATTGATGTAGGTTCCAAATTTATGACATAGATTGAGGCGATTTATGATCAACAACAAACTCAATTAATTATCAATGGTGAAAAAACAAGTCCAATAACAGTGAAGAAAGGTACAAGAAAAGGACGTCCCTTAGAGGGGACTCTATTGTTCATAACAACAATGGAAATATTAAACAATGCAATACGAAAGGATAAAGCAATGAAAGGACTACAAATAAAAAAACATCAATTCAAATTAAAAGCTTTCACTGATGACTTGGTACTGTTTTTAGACGATCCCATAATCAGTATAAAACGTCTCAATATAGTGATGAATGAATTCGGTGAATTGGTTCTTGTGGGTTTTTCGGACTTTGAGGCCGTGTTCTGGTTGTATTTTCTCCTGACGTTTCACCTGCATCTGTGGCTGGCATCTTCAGAGGAATGGTGATGCAGGCGAAACGTCAGGAGAAAATACAACCAGAACACGGCCTCAAAGCCTGAAAAACCCACAAGAACCAATGGATTCTGGCCGTGAAAGCCTTCAACACTACATCGAATTCGGTGAACTTTCCGGATTTAAAGCAAACAAGGAAAAAACAGCAATATTGACTAAAAATATAAGCAAAAAAGAGGAAGAGAGATTAACTGAGATATCTGGCTTTAATACAGTAAAAAAGATTAAAAAAGATCAAATATTTGGGAATTTGGATCTCCAAACGAAATAATGAACTTTATGAGAACAATTATGGAAAAAAAAATGGAAAGAAATAAAGAAAGATTTAGAAGACTGGGTGAAACAATGACTTTCACTTATGGGAAGATTAGCTGCAATTAAGATGACCGTATTACCTAAATTGATGTTTTTATTTCAAAACTTACCTATAATAACCAACAGAAAACCATTTATGAAATGGCAAAAAGACTTTACAAAATTTATCTGGGAGGGAACAAAACCCTGGATAAGTTGGAAAACTTTAACGGATTTGACAATTAAAGGAGGAGCGAGAGCACGAGAAATATATACATACTATGAAGCTGCTGCAATGTCTTGGATTGCGGACTGGATCAACTTAAGTAAAGAAAGGTTACTAGCACTAGAAGGAGCAGAGGTAAGAATGGGATGGCATGCCTATATTTGTTATGATAAGGCCAAAGTAGATAAAGATCTTACGCATCATTACATCAGAAAATCTCTCTTGATAACATGGAACAATTGTAGACGAATATTAATTAATACAATTCCAAGATGGGTTTCACCTCAAGAAGCCTTCTTCGGAAGATGGAAATCCATGACTAAATGGCTCAGATACGAAGATCTAATCAACGAACAAACCACTGGAGTTCCAAAAATCAAGGAAAGAAGAGAATTGGAAGAGGAGGGGATAACCTTCAACTGGTTTCCCTACAGTCAGTTAATGGAAAGGTTCCAGATCGATCAGAAGCTGTATGGATTTAATATGAGAGACCAACATGAAATAATAAAAATCATGCGAGAAAATCCACCCCATACAATTGCTAAACTCTACAAAATACTTTTAATATATAAGAGAGAAAATGAGAGAGTCACACACGCAATGATCAAATGGGCACAGAAGGTTGGCCATTCAATAAACTTGAACACTGGGGAGGGAGTAAGACTGAGTTGGTTCCCTTACAGACAATTAACCGAAAGGTTTCATATGGACATAACAACTTACGGAATTGAACTAAAAGAAAAAGTTAGAGTAGCTAAATGGATTTTTGAGAATCCGTCTCACCTTCTTGCTCAAATCTATCAAGAGATATTACAGCAGGAGAGACAGGAAGAAACAATAAAGGAAACAATGATTTTATGGGCTCAAAATATTGGCCATTCAATTCAATTAGAGTCTTGGGAGCAGAGTTGGAAAAAAACGCAGAAGTTTACAGTAGCTCAGAATTTGAGAGAGAACTATTATAAACTATTTCACAGATGGTATATGACACCAGATAAACTGAGAAGGATTTATAATACAGGTACTGGACAGTGTTGGAAATGTGAAAGGGAGGTTGGTACGATATATCATATGTGGTGGACATGCCTAAAAGCTAAGAAATATTGGAATGAAGTACATAATGTGATTTGTACATTATTGAAAGGTCAGTTTGCTAAGACACCTGAATTGTGTTTATTAAATATGACTGATATTATAGAGGATGTTGGTATAAAGAAGCATTGGAGAATATTACTGTATATGATAACAACAGCTTGTATTGAATATGCAAAACTATGGAAAACTCAGTAAATACCTACAATAGAACAATGGTGGGCTACACTTATCGAAAATAAAAATGCAGACATGGTCTCCCAGAGATTAAAGGGGAAATCAGACAATGTGATACAGAAAGAATGGAAAATTGTAATGGGTAATTGCTGGGTTTTAACAGTTGGAAATACGTAATTCATGATTAAAGTTATAATACGCATGCGCGACAGGTATATATCATGAAGCAGAAATATGATGAATGAAATGTAAGAACTGTCAGATAAATTAACAGTAGAATGTTGTACAGTATCTTAAGTCTTTAGAAATCTGAAAAATGGAATCTAGCTCAATGTGGAAGATCAGATATATTTCTATTGAAGCTGACAATCGAATATGTATGTTTTTTTATAATGAGAATTTTGAATAAAATGATTTAAAAAAAAAATAAACTTGAACATTGGGAAGAAAGTTGGAAGCTGATGCAAAAAAACAGCTGCCCAAAATCTAAAAGAAAACTATCTGAAGATTTTCCACAGATGGTATATGACACCGATTAAGCTTCAAAAGATTTACAATACTGGTACAGGGAAATGCTGGAAATGCCATGCTGAAATGGGCACAACATACCACCTATGGTGGACCTGCAAAAAGGCGAAAAAATATTGGAATGACATACATAAAAAAATAGAGGAAATATTACAAATTGAATTTGGTAAAGATCCAGAGGTCTATTTGTTAAATATGTTACATACCTTAGACCAAACTGTAAGGAAAAAATACTCTAAAATTTTGTTATATATGATAACTATAGCCAGAATAGAATACACTAAGTACTGGAAGAAAGAAGAGATGCCAAATATTGAACTTTGGATCCAAAGTCTGTATGAGATAAAATTAGCAGACAACTTGACACAAAGACTCAGAGGACAATCAGATGAAAAGACAGAGAAAGACTGGGGTCCCATAAATTGATTTCTCCAGAAGTGGAGAACAACAATTTAAACAGATAACTATAAATAATAGTGGAGGTGATATAAACGTGAACGTTAATAACGAGTATGGGATTAAACAAATCAGATGTTTAGCAGAAGCTATCTTAATCACATAATGTTATAGAGAAAACAGAGGTATAGCGATAAATGCATAGAATGTACATAATAATGATAAACTACACAATGTGAGATCAAGAAATACGAGATCAAGAAATATACTTAAGTTTAGGAATAAGTTATGATTAATCTGAATAGAACTTTTAATTTTGCATTTGGTGATAATGAGGATTAAAGATGGAGATGTACAATAATAATTATTTGTTTGGACAAAGATGAATAGAGATAAATGTATATATGTACATAATAATGATAAATTGTACAATGTGAGATCAAGAAATATACTTAAGTTTAAGGATAAGATAAGATGAATCTGGATAAAACACTTAAGTTTGTATTTGGGATAATGAGGACTAAAGACAAAAATGTACAATAATAATTATTTGCTAAAGAAGTGTGGAAGAAACCTTGTACAAACATGATACAACTATTTATGTGAAAATACTTTAAATAATTTTTAAATTAAATATAAATTAAATTTTTAAATTAAATATAAAAAATAATTAAATAATTTTTTTTGGATGAAATGTCAATAAAAATTATGCAAAGAAAAAAGAAAAAAAAGAACGAGCTTTAATTGTGTTCCCACAGCAGTAAATCCCTACTAAAATGTTCATGGTTTTGGTTATGGAAGAGGACAGGGAGGTATATTTGACATATCCTCTGTGAATTGGGCAGAAATATCTTTCTTGGCAATCAAATCCAGCCAAAGTCTGGGGCTCCTCTGAATGGGATAAATGTATCCAGAAACTGTGGTATTTGTTGCACTAGTTTTTGAAAGTTTTTTAAAATATCCAAATGACGCTTCTGTTTTCCGGCTATTCCCAGCAGCAGCTGCAACATTTTATTCCCACTTGTCAGTGGATTTCTTTTTAATTCTGAGACATATTTGTCTTCAAAAATGTTCTTTCTTCACTTTGTGTTTATATTAGTAAAATGGCCCCTGTTTCATTTCCTCAATTTTAGAGAGCATAGTTTGGGAATTGATGAGAGCTTAGACAAGTGTTTTTGTTTGGTTGGTTGGTTGGGTTATTTTGGAGCACAACTCCCCAAATCCATTTTCTCAGCCTTTGAAAAAGAACGCTCAAAAGGCAGAGCTTCAGGCTAAGCCAGGCTTACTTTTATTACAGAAAGACACTTTTCCTGAATTTCTCAGGCAGTTGGTGGTTCAGAGATATAGAATAATGACATAAATCTTCACTGATTTCATACCCTATCAGTCATTGACTTGGAGCCTGCAAAATGTTTGTTTGTTTGTTTGTTTGTTTTTTACCATGGTGGCTGAGAGATTTGGGAAGCTGTGCTCTTAAAAAAAAAAACAACCACCCCCCCCCCCCCCCAATATCTCCAAGCTCTGGAATTGAGGACCTTCCTAAATGTTTTAAAAATGTATCTTGCTTTTATATTTTTGTAAAGCAGGGTGGAAGAAAGCATGGCCTACAGGCCTCATGCAGCCCCAGATCCCACTATTCTAGTCCTTGAGGCTTGCTGACTCCCCATTTAAAAGAAATGACATGATTTTTGGTTAATTTTCACCTGAGAACACACACAGTGCATACCAACTTTCCAAAACCCCACCTATAAGCCCTCACAGAATCCCCCACTGTCCCTAAATTCTTCTGTTTTCTTTTATGTCCTTCCCAAAATTAGCAGCCGGAAGTGATGTGCTGTCAGTTCCTATCACTATTTTTATAAGGACATGGACATTTTTGAAGTATTTCCAAGTATTTTAGAAGTATTTAAATATGCTGTTGGGGCACTGTACTGTGAGAGGGTATTGGGGTGTCGAAAATTGGCCCTACGTAGTTGCCTGCCTGTGTTGTAAAGTCACCATGGGATGTCCTTTTGGTGAGGGGTAGGCTAGAAATGTCTTTTATAAATAAATAAATAAATAAATTTTACACGATCAAGTGTCTAACCAGTTTCCCCCTCTTCTTGATAGATTTGAATATTTATCCAATCTGCTTACTGAAAAGCTTGATAATGTAGCAAAGCGGTTAGTGGAGACAAAAACTATAGAAGAGGAGCTGGAAAGACAACAGGAAGTATTTGAGTAAGTTCCACTTTGAACAATAACATAGTGATAAACTGTAGTTTCCCATCTGAGTGAGAGATTCAGATGTGTAAAGGAAGATGGGCTGTGATTTAGGAAAGAGGGGCTGCAATCCAACATCCCCACAGCAACATAGCATAAATATCCATGCGGAGATACACAGTGTGAATTCTACACAACTCTCATGCAGAATAGCAACATTGCAGAACACATGTCAGGACTAAGTATCATTGTTCAACAAACAGTATAGGATGTGGAACCTCAACACACGATTTGCAACTGCAACGTGCAGAGACAGAGCACAGAGAAACATGCTGTCTCCACAATGCTGCTTCTGACAGTATCGGCAGAATACATCCATTGCTCAGTGGTGACTTTTTGGCCCCAAATGTGTAGTTTTATTTTCACATGTGTATGTCCCTAACTGGATGCTAGCCGAGTTCCGTAAATGAAATTACACTGTGTTAGAAAACTTCATAGCTTAATTCAGACATAATACTGAAGTTTAACATTGTCAGAATAAAGTGAGCTTTCTATTTGCACACTTTGCCTTTCCTTCTCTATCTTAATGTGTTTCCACTTACAATTTTGAACAAACTGCAGATTCTTGTTATATTTGAAATAGAAAAACTTATATTTAGGCAAACTGTAATTGGTTAAACGAAGATCTGAAATCATAGTTTGATTCTGGTTTATTTGAACTACTTTACTGCTATGTTTCATTCATCTGATACTCATTTGTTTGTTTGTTCTACTGCCCAGTTTTATGAGCTGTGGCTTGTGTGAACAAGAAAACCTGAATCACTATGATATCTCATCATACATGTTGCATTACTAGAAGTTTCTCTGGGTAGGAGATGAAATGAGACTTCATTCAGGGTCAGTGGAGAGAACAGAGACTACAGCAAGGTTAAGTTTTCTTTTGTTGGGAAGGCAAGGCCAAGCTGGATTATGTTCAAGTGCTGCCCAAAGAGTCATAGTCATAGAACCTGCCCAAACTTTACTGTGGAAATATGCAATAAAGAGTACCACTGTCCCTGTGAGTTTAGAGGACAGCATCAAATAGTTGAAGTCGCTGTCTGTTCTACTCCGTGCTGATAAGAACAACACAGTGGAAATCCCGCTTTCCATTTGTAGTCAAGAAGAGACTGAAGCAGATAAAGCAATATTCCAGAATTGTGTGGATGATACTGTTTATAAGGCCTACTGTACCACGCTTTGTATCCAAAGCATGCATTGGCTGATTTCTATTAGGGGAAAGATATTCCTGGGAGCAGTTGACTTTGGTGGTATGCTTTCTCAGATGTCTCCTGATAGATCAGCTAGAATTTTTCTTGCCCTGTGTGTTTGAATCATTGAATACAATCAGACTGTCCAAATAGCGGAATGCACAAATCTTGAGATAATTTTTGTAGGTCCAACAGAGGTTGAGCATGTACCATTTATTTTCTCTCAAATGGGAACGGAGCATTAGTCTGACAATACAACTTACTGAGTCATGTGAAAAATTGAGTTCACTTTTTGAGAGAAAGGTCTGATAGAGGCAAAGTATTGTTCTGTCAGGGTGGAATGTACCTGGTTCACTCTATCTGACAGGAAAAATTTATTATTGTATTTTTAAATAAATGTGGGTGAGATTAAAACCATCAAGAAAACTAGTTTGGGTGATGTCCTTAAAGCAGATGGAGTAGAGGGGCCCAAAGGAAAAAGGGCCGTAAGGGCTTGACGACAAGGGTGAAGTTCTCAGTGAGCGAGTTTGAGAGGAGAACAGCTCCCCATAGGAAGCATTTAATTTGGGGGCAATTTGAGATGAATATGGTCCCACTAAGATGCTGCCTAGACTAGCCAGCTCCTCCTTATGCCCCATCCCAGATTAATGAACTTCTTTTTAAATTATAAAAATAGTTTCCATGATTGAGAGGACACCTGGTGGAGGCAAAAATTCTAGCCAATAGATGACCTCCACTGCCAGCAGTTCCTCCATTCCTGTAGAACAACACGGAAGACCCAAATGAATTTCTAGAGTTTGCTCCAGGACAAAAAAACGAAACAAACCCTGACAGTTTGCTTTTTACAGAGCAACAAAGGAGCTATCATACCACCTTTCTTGAAATGTCACTTCTGTTTTCACTCTCACTTCAGCTTGGTGGTGAGTGGCAGTAGTAGTAAAGAGATATACCTAAGAAGTCTGCCGTAAGAAAAGAACGCATAAAAACTTACTGTTCAACACCTCCCTTCTTGTTTCAGCACCTCACAGAATACCTATGCAAATGAGATATCACTTCTAGAGGTAACATTAAAGAAAGAAAGCGAGAGAAGGTAAATATTATCTGAAAATAAAATATTATATGACAGCTGACATATCTTTGCAGCTCCCTGGCTGTTTCCAAATAAATGTTGTTACTTAGATTTGGATAATGAAACACCAATGCATGCCCTGCAGTCCATGTTCACCCATCCCAGGCTATTGTTTTTTATTTGTTATTACTATATTTGTTTATGCCCTGCCTTTCCCTGAAAACTGGGACTTAGAAATTAAAACCGGTATAATGTAGGAAAAAAACCATACAAAAGACCAACATTAAAATAGAATTAAACTGTTCACAATACTAAAACAAGTCAAAACATAATAAAAAGCAGTTAAAAGCAGTACTATTAAAACAATACAGCACCCTCTTAAATGCCCTTTCTTAATTTTAAAAACCTTCAATTCCAAATACCTGTTGGAATGAAAAAAAAAATCTTTGCAGGCTGACAGAAGGGCAGCAAGGAGGGAGCCATTTTGAAGTGTGGCTGTGTGAAAGGCTTAATAATCACTGGAATACTAAGCATTGTGTATATGATGCTTCCAAGTGAAACTTACATCATCTCAGTAGTCCTGGCAACAGCCCTGTAAAATAAGTCAGCAGTGTTATCATCAAATTGCAGTGGAAGAACTGATGCCAGAGAGATAATGATGTATAAGGCCAATGAATGTGCTTGTGGTAGAGCAAAGTCTTCGATTAGAATCTTGATTTGATAGTTTTAGCTCGATGCTTTGGGCTGCAATCCCTTACTCACCTGAGTTAGCCCCACATTACTCAGTGGCACTTACTTCAGATAAGTTATATGTAGACTGCATTTTATGTTAGTACACTAACCTAGCACAGTCTAAATAATGAATACATCAGCCTTAATTATCAGATATAGATATTGTAATAAAATAAATAAGAAATAAGAAATAAAATAAATAATAAATAAAATGTCCCTATGTGATCACAACTGTGTTGTTGTTACAATTTTGGGGATGAAATGTTGAAAATCACTTTCAAAATGGTTTCTTTAGCTTCTTTAGTTACACAAAGAATTCATGCTTTCTGAGTATCTGTGTGAAGCATTTGAGAACTTGAATTGTGTCACATAATTGTCAAGTTGTAGATTCGAAGGCTTTCACAGCCAGAATCCATTGATTCTTGTGGGTTTTTCGGGCTTTAAGACCGTGTTCTGGTTGCATTTTCTCCTGATGTTTCGCCATTCACCATCTCCCGGAGGAGAAAGCGGGAGAGATAAGAGGGGAAGCAGCAAGGATCCTACGCAAGGCAAAACTGCCACCCAGCAACATAACGATGAAAGAAAGGAAAGCTATTAGGGAGCTCAATTCGGACCCAGAAATCATCATTCTCCCAGCAGACAAAGGCAATGCCACTGTTATCATGAACACAGAATACTACAAACGAAAGATCAGGGAACTCCTGGATCCCACAACTTACAAAAAACTAAAGCAGGACCCGACCAACAAAATCATCAGGAAAACCAACACCTTAATCAAAAATTCCTCAATTCATCAAAGCACATGCTAGCTTTTATGCAAATCGGAGGCCCTCCCACCCAGACTTTATGGACTTCCAAAAATCCACAAGGACTCCATTCCACTCCGACCCATTGTGAGTGCCATTGGATCCCCCACATATGATTTGGCCAAGTTTCTGGCCACACAATTACAAACCCATATTGGACAAACCTCCCACTACATCAAGGACTCAGCTCACTTTATAGAAAAAATCAGCAACATCGAACTGAAACCCGAAGACAGACTGATCAGCTTTGATGTGGTCTCCCTGTTCACCAAAGTCCCCATAGCAGACACCATTGCACTCATCAACCAGATTTTTCCCAAAGACATCACAGCCCTGTTTCAACATTGCCTTACTACAAGCTACTTCCAGTGGGACAAGGAGTTCTATGAGCAAAGAGATGGGGTAGCCATGGGAAGCCCGCTCAGCCCGGTGATAGCAAATTTTTACATGGAGCACTTTGAAAGGCAAGCCCTGGAAACAGCACCAAAAAAGCCCACTACATGGTTCCATTATGTGGATGACACCTTCATCATTTGGAGCCACGGTGACGAACAGCTGACTCGGTTCCTGGACCATCTAAACAACATCCACCCGAACATCCAATTCACCATGGAGAAAGAAAATGAGGGAAAACTACCATTTCTGGATGTTCTAGTCACCCGAAAACCCAACCATCGATTGGGCCACACAGTGTACAGAAAACCTACACACATGGACAGATATCTACACAAAGACTCCAACCACCACCCAGGACAAAAAAGGAGTACAATAAAAACTCTGGCAGACCGGGCAGAAAGAATTTGTGAACCTCACCTCTTGAATGAGGAACTGAATCATTTAAACTGGGCTCTACAGGCTAATGGGTACTCCAGCTCAGATATCAGGAGGGCCTCAAGACCCCGAAAAAAACACAGGAGTAAGGATAAACAGCCACCTGAAGGGAATGTGTTTACCATATATCAAAGGAGTCACTGACTGAATAGGGAAGCTCATGAAGAAACGTAACGTCCGAACAATTTACAGACCAACCAGGAAAATTCAACAAATGCTTCGCTCTGCAAAGGACAAGAGGGGTCCCCTAACTTCTGCAGGAGTTTACCACATACCGTGCAGCTGTGGTCAGGTCTACATAGGGACCACAAAATGCAGCATCCAAACACGAATCAAAGAACACGAAAGATACTGCAGGCTGATCCAGCCAGAAAAGTCAGCAGTAGCAGAACACACTATAAACCAACCCAGACACAGAATGTTATTTGAAAGCATAGAAATTCTGGACCATTCTAACAACTACCAGGTCAGGCTACACAGAGAGGCCATTGAAATCCACAAACACTTGGATAATTTTAACAGGAAAGAGGAGACTCGGAAGGTCAACAAAATTTGGCTGCCAATATTGAAAAACACCAAAATCAAAATACAAAAGATCCTAACGAGCCCCACCTGGGCTCAGGAAGTCTCCCTCCAGGAACAAGTATTCAATACACACAATAGGACTATTATGCTAATTGCTCCCTCCCCTCTGGAGGAGGAGACTGGCATATATATTCTCCACTCCACTTCCAATTCACCATTCCTCTGAAGATACCAGCCACAGATGCAGGCGAAACGTCAGGAGAAAATAGAACCAGAACACAGTCTCAAAGCCCGAAAAACCCACAAGAACCAATTGTCAAGTTGTTTCAACACCACTGTTTGTATCATCATAAATTAAATGTTTTTTTTTTCTGCAGAGGGGCAAACTGAGCACAGTATTATCTTACCCACTGTTTTCAGTTCCTGAACAATTTTGTCCTTTGCGGTCTATGCTTGTTAATATATCTCTCCTCCCTCAACTGCTAGGATAATGCTTCAGAACCAACTGAATGACATTACAGTACTGTATCAGAAGCTGATGGCTGACCATGAGGCACTACTGAACAGTTCAAAGGAGAAGAGCGAAGCTGCTAAAAAACAGCTTAATGACTTAACAGCACAGGTATAATTCCCTTGAAGTGATGGAAACAAAATCAAGTTGTCACACATGGATTTTCTACAGGTGAAAGAAGACTCATGGCCAAGTTTTTAACTTCCTAGTCATGTGCTTTCAGGTTGTTCCTTGGTTAATATTTAATCTCCTACTTGCCTGCTTATTCACAAAAATTCCAAATGGATGCTCAATATTTAATACTTTTGAAATGCAGTCCCAAACAACCAATTTTGCTCTGTGGTGTGCTGTTGTCCACTCATGGAGAATTGCTGCTCAGTAGGGAGATGGTTGCTGTTTATGGAAGTCTCTATGGTGCGCATGATAATCTGCATAGGTAGACAACTCCACAGTTGTTTTTCTGCCAGTGGCAGAAAGCATGAAGGCCTAAATCAGATTGTTAGCCCCCAACTACAGTAAATTCTTGAAGTTAATGGAACATATATAAGTGTTGACTTACCAGGTTCTTATTGATTCAGTGGAAGACCCATTGGGTCTCACAATTAGATACAGGCAAAAGAATGAGGCATTATAAGGGTAGGGTGGAACTGGTTGTGAATCTCTAAATGAGAAGATACTCCATTTTCTAAAAAGAGGCACAATCCTGACTTTGCAACTGTACTAGTCTGGGACTGGTATAGTAAAATTTCCTTCTGTTGGAACTGACATATAATCTTAACAACATTACACTCGGATAAAGGTGAAAAAAAAAACCTTGTTCATCCATCTCCTTCCCGGCCTGACCTGGTAAACATAAGCCAACAAGGCTCTTTATAACATAGCGCATCTGTGCCATATCTCCTCCTAACCCATCTGGGATTACTAATTATGAGCAGGGGGCAGGTTCTCCTCTGTACCTGTCCAAAATGTGAAGAACTGCTAACCTAGCAAACACTCACTGAACACGTACAGGATGAAGGAAAGCAAATCATACTTAAAATATATTGGAAGGCTTTGTTCGACTCTTTTTTACGTGATTGAACAATGAAATACAAACCAAGCATAAACACGTGCTACAATTTTAGTGCATTAAATGTATCTTGCAATTCTGTGCTCTAATGAAGTTTTTTTCACTGTTCTGTGTGAGTTGGATCTAGAGGAACTCATAGCTGAGGAAGATTCATTGAGTGGAGAAAGTTAGGAGCAACATCTGATTTGAGGGACTTGAAAATAAGTATGATTTTGGAAAAGTTGGGCATTGTTTGGGTAGATGGTGGAACACAGATTTTCATTTTGTTTTTTAATGGATAAGAACTATAAAATGAGGGATGGGTGAGATAAGTTGGTGGACCCAGAGGCCAATGGAAGGTGTGTGAAGATTGAAATGTATGTGAAGACTGTAGAATCTGTCTGTTCCTGTAGCTTCTCTCTGTACAGTTGAGTCATTCTCGCCGACCTCAAAATACTTTTCTTTCTGGCTGTGCTTCAATACCTCATGTGGTAGGATGAAAAAAGTACTTAGAGAGAAGCCTATAGACTGTTTAGCAGGATGAAGGCTGAATTTCCTAGTAATGTGTCTCTTTTGTACTCTAAACCCATGTCTGCACTTCACTGTTATAGTGCTATTATTCCACTTTCTTTTTTTGTTCGTTTTTATGTAAAAAATTATGACAACAAAGAGCAAACAAAAAAAATAAACATTACAAAAATATCTGAAACATTGAAGCATTACTAAAATTCACTAACCTTCTCATTCTCATCCATTATCACTTTCTTCATGCATTCCATTCCGTAACTTCTTCCAATATTTTCTTCTATATTATCTCTAATATATAATCCTCCTGATTCTATATATCCCATATTTGTTTCTTCACTATACATTTCTTAATACATTCAACTATTGTAACCAATTTTGATCCTAAACAATAAGCTTATTTAACTCCAATCAATAGCAAAGAAAACTTCATAATTTAAGTCATTGTCATTCCTTAAAGATTAATCTCTTAATCTGAAAAGCTTGCCACTGCTAAATTTCTCCATCTGCCCTTTAAGCAGGTAATTAGTGGGTCCCGTTGTTTTACAGTCGTCCAGAGGGTTTCCTCTTAGTAATGTTGTCAGCTTATCCATTTGCGCCAAATCGTAAAGCTGGTATAAAGCTGTTACTGTTATAGTGCTGTTATTCCACTTTCAACATCCTGTGGAATTCTGGGATTTGTACTTTACTTGAGGCCAACAAGCTCTCTGGCTGAGAATTCTAAAGGCCCCTCCCTGAACTGCAAGATTCCGTAGGATATTGAAATGGCCTAATTTAATGCTGCCATCTACCACTCCACATCACATCACATCTCTTCTGTTTGTTTTTTTTACGTTTGTTATGATTAGAATGAAAAGCTCAACAAACAAATAAGAAAGTATGAAGAAATGATTAAGCTTCTCACTGTCAAGCTATGTAACAAGCAGGTTGAGTATGAGAAACGTGATGCTACTTTGGAGGCAGAAATCAAGAACCTTGAGGTAAAAGATTCATCTTTTAAATAGAGAATTGAAACATGAGATTTGTTCTCTGTTAATTTAACAAATGTTGTTTTTAAAATGTGGATCTGTAGTGAATTTGATAGCAAGGCCTATAGGCAAGAAGCACAGTTTGGCCATTTAAGCTATTAAACTAAAGCTTCCTCTGAAAACTGCTTTTGTTAATTAGCATGGGGCCAACTGTAATTATTTTACATACAACTAAAGTCCTGTTTGTGTCTTATCCATGTGTAAGTTCCCCTACAGAAGTAGTTAGACATTGTTGTCTGAGGCGGAATGACTGTATTCAGTTCAAGGTTGATGTAATAGAGTTGTTCTTGTGGGACATGGTCACACATTGTACACCATCATGCCTGCTGATTGCACCGTAGCACTATACAGTCAGCCCTCTGCATTTGTGGGTTTCACTTTTGCGATTTGATTATTCATGGATTGTTTTTGCTGTCACCTCTGCTGCTTCCCTATGCAATTTTTAATAGGGGCTGCAAACCTCTTGAGACTGAGAAACTGCAAACAAGGCTGGTCAGTCACCATTAAAAATGTTGCAAGGCAGCGGTGGAGGTGGCAGTAAGCCCCATCAGCCACCCACTTCTGCCATATGAAGGAACCCTGATGCCTCAAAAGAATCCACAATGGGTTGAATATGGTAATCATACTTTTTTGTGTGCTAAATATAGTTTGGGAGGGTCTAGTGTTATTCACAGGTTTTTTCACTTTAATAGGGATCCTGTGCCCCTAACCCTAGCGAATGTGGAGGGATGACTGTAGTTCTTTTTTAAAAAAAAGGAAGAAGAGGAGAAAATATATTATTGCAATGTGTCTGAAAATTTTAAAAAAAACTTACTTCAAATAATAAAATATTGCAGCTGGTGTGGAGAGTTGTCAGAAGACAGTGTAGGACAGCAGAAGTATTGTTTGGAAGTTTTAAAAACAAAAACCTGCGAATAGCAGCAACAAATGCCACAAACCCTTCCAACACATTTGCGCCACTAGAAGAGCCCAAGGGGCAGTAGAATTGAATGGGCAGCAAAGACAAAACAGGGTCAAAATGGTTTTAACTACTGCCCCCTCATCTGTCAAAAATATTGATTGGTGAGTTGGAGCATGAGTGAGTGAAAAATTGCGGGCATGACCTATAGACTTCTTCTGTTGGATGTGTCTGGCCCTGCAAGCCATCTGAGGCCATTTTTGTACGAGAGGGGAGGAGCGGTTCACCGTGTGTCAAGAGCAGTGTTTTTATACTCTCAATCAGAAACTGTGCTGTCTGCACACACTCCCATTTACATCATACTACCTCGGAGAAAAGTAGTTGCTGCATCCACACAGCAAGACCCTGGCCACTCCCATTCCCCTCCCTCACCCCGCCCCGCCATCAGTCTCTTTCTTAAAGAAAAAGAAACACATTTTAAATGACTGGGTCAAAAAGCAAACATCCCCAAAATCCAGGCTAAACTGCATCAAGAGTCCAAAAAGGAAGAAAATCGATATCAGTATCCAAAAGATCCACTGGCAACATCCGAAGATCAAAGTGGTACAAAACAACTCCAAACTGGTCTTTCAAAATAAGCTGTCAAATTAAGTTGTCAATTAGCTGTCAAATTAAACTGTCAAAATAAGTTTGCTACTTCGCAAAGTGAAAGTTAGGGCTGCAGCACGAAGGCTATTCCTTGGCAAGCGAGGCAGCCTAAAAGAGAAACAAAAAAGAAACAAAGTTGCTTGAGGATTTTCCTCTAATCAGTTACCTTCATTCATCGAGCAAGATCATGTCTTCCACAGATTTCCTTTGCTATGTTTGTGCGGTATGTGTGTTCGTTGATGTGAGGGAAAAAAAAGACCTCTTAGTGGTCCATTAGCACTGTCTTCCTATTGTCCATATGACAGCAGCTTGTCCTTTGATGGGTGGAGAGAGATAGGGATGGAAATGGCACCCTGGGAATACCCCTAGTCAGCCACTTCTGCTCTGTGAATTGATGTTGCAGTTCTGCACATTGGCAAAAATGAAGTAGAAACAGTTTGGGAGATTTGCATTAGAGTTTTTCCAGTTTTACAATACAGCAGTTTCTTGTCGCATTGAACCATGGTAGCAGCTAAAAACGTGCAGAACTACAAGGAAAACTGCGAAGCTAAACCAGTACAATGTGCAGATGGGAGGGTGAGAATTTGAGGCGACTACAATGTATTGACATTATGTGTAAATGGCCTGAGTCTGACATGCCCACAGTTGACTGTACTAAACCCGCTGGACACAACAACTGGGTTAAAAAAAAAAAAGCTGGGATTGCTCATCTTGTCACTGCAGCAAATCCTGAGGAAACCTGTCTCTTTATTCATAAATTGCCCTTGGCTATTTCTTTTGTCAACAGGCATCATATCATGCTAAAATAAAACGGTTACAAGAAATGGAGGAAGAACTAAAAGTGAATCTCCCACTCTCAGAGGAAATGGCAACAGAATTTGAGGAAGCAAGCACTGGCTATACCAACCAACAGGATTTGTACACAGGTAAATCTTGAACAGGTTCCCTGTATATTCCATCACATCACAGTTGTTATGAACTTGGAGGTGGGGATGTGAGAAAATTCCTCCAAGAGAAGTGTCTTCTGCAGCATGTCTGCTCTTTTCCTAACTTCCCTTACTTCAGACATTATTGCCTGTATAGGAGTATACCCAGTAACAGAACTCATGCTTTGATTGCAGGTTTAATCCCTGCTACCTCCAGTTGAAATAGCCTAAGACCCTCAAATGCTGCTGCCAGCCAAGAGTAGTCAGGTTGGACTAGATGGATACATTGACTGTTCTGATATAAGGCTATATTTTGTTACAACCTGATGAGGAAATGTTAGCAAACAGCCATAAAGTCAAAGTAAGGTGAAATTAAAAATGTACAGGGTATTCCAACCCATGTCATAATGTATCTTGACTTGTTCTGCTGATAAGGATAGCAGTTAGAATACCAGAATGAGTTGCAAAGAACAAGTTTGGCATGAATAGTTTGGAATTAGTGCTTGCTATTTAGATCCTGTGTCATCTTGGAAGCTAAGCAGGGTGAGCTCTGGTTAGTACTTGAATGGGAGACAGCCAACAAATACCAGGAGCTGTATTCTATATTTCAGAGGAAGGAACTGACAAAGCTACCTTTGAGTATTTTCTACCTAAGAAAACCCTATGAGATTCATGGGGTCTCCATAAGTCAACAGGCAACTCTAAAGCACACAGACACATGCACATTTAGTGCTTGTTGTATAGCTTTGGAAGAATGCTATATAAGCTTGGTATGACTGCTTTGTTTGCTGGTCAGACCACATTGTGCACAATGCTGTGTCTTTCTAAATACAATGTTTTTTCAGTCCACCATGCCTCCACACAGTGAACACTAAAGGGAAATTTTCTCCTACTCATTAGACACATCTTGAAAGTAAGATATAAACAATCTCTCCACTTTAGATTATCCTGCTGTATATTTTCTGAGGCAGAGAGATTGCCTGTATCATGTTTTCAAGATGTAGGGTACTGTTTATAACCCAACTGGGTTCAAAACATCATAGAAACACAAATAACTGTAACTGTACAAGTATATTCAGATATAAGCCCCACTGAATGATGTAGCATTTAACCTCAGCTGGAATTCACTACGGCAGTTATAAACGCATAACCTGGAGTTACTCACTGGTTTGTATTCATAATTCCTACGTACTCCATAGTTTAGATAATATGGTCAGACTGTGAAAGTTCCCAACTTACCAAGCAGCTGCCACTGTAAGCGATAGAGGCCTGTTCCCTTTGGATCAGAAAGCAGCTGATTGGTGCTTATACTTACTTACACACACACACACACACACACACACACACCACCACCACCACCACCACCACCACCAACCTTTGGTGGAAGGAAGAATTGCAACAGGGACCCTACTTTTGGCAATATTGTACCAGAGATCACTTACAGGAGGTAAATGGGATTTTTTAGGGATCAGGCTGGAAAACATCAGTTCAGTATATAACTAAGGTGGTTATGTCGCTAAGCAGGAAATACAAAAACACAGCCAGAGTCAATAAAAACAGGTTGATTTTTTTAAAAAAACAAGCTGCACCTCTCCATAATGATATGTTTTAAGCAGTCTTCTGAAGTATAGATAAATAACTGTGGCGCTGAGCCCCAGCATACCTTCTGGATTTCTCTTTTTAGGAAGGATCAGAGCAGAGCCACTGTAAATAATTCTCCAAATTCCATCCCAGATATTCACCTCAGACCATGATTGATGGCATGATAGGCCACTGAACAGTCTCCAAAACCCAACAGGGGCACACTCTCCTATCCAGTTACCAGCATAGATCACCACTAAGATCAGCAAAATCATAAATATCCCTAAGCTAGGACCGAAGCCAGGTTGAAATGGCTCCTCCAGAAGTCCCTGGAGCTGAGAGACCACCACGTGCCATCAGTTTTCAGAATACTGGAGATTGGTTGGGTATTATCCAATATGGTATGTTTCACAAGGGGCTTTTTCACCAATATAGATTGCATTACCGTTTTATCATCTATATGGGCCTATGATCCATTTTCAGGACCAAGTGAAAATACTGCTTCTAATTTTGAAAGACCTAACTACTCGGGATTAGGTTATCTAAAGAATCACTCCTCCTCATATACATCTTACACCAGTATTCTAAGATCTTTGTAGAAGGGCTAGTCCAGGTAACCTTGCCAAATGAAGCACAGTTTGTGACTATAACAGAAATGTCCTTTTCAGTGGTGGCACCATAATTGTGGAATGTTCTTCCTGGAGTCAGGTGTATTTTAAAAATTCTGAATGTGATTTTGTAACATTATTGGAGTTATGATTCATGATGTGTTTGATGCTGCTATGGATTTGATAGGGTTGGTTGGATTCAGGATCTCCCTTTTGCCGTTTGAAGGTACTTCCCCCTTAATTTTCGATGATTTTCCTCCCCTTGCTTATTCCACTAAGCAGGGTATTTCTACCCTTCTTGTAACATTTTCAGAAGTCTGGAGGTTGTCATGAAAAGGAGCGGCAGGAAAATGCGATTCTTCCAACCCAATTGTATCTGCCTAAAACTTTGATCCAACCCATTGCATTTCTTTAATTCTCTGTTGCTGGTTTTTAATGCTGTATAGTTTATTTTTCTCTTTTGTTGCCTGAGAACCTTTGTTAGTGGATAGCAAGTAACTGTTGCCACATGAATACATTCACTAAAGAAGAACCCACTGGCCTGGTGATCTGTTCACTCAGTTTATTCAAATAAACCCAGCTAGTCATGGCTTGTGTTAGCTTAACCAAAACAGTGAGTTTGAGCCTTCAAAATACCTTTCTCCTCCTTTTTAAAAAAGAATTACTGGAAGAACAACGCACGCTAAACAAGGCCATAGAGCGATCCATCAGGGAGATCAGCAGACTCAAAAGACAAAAGGTACTAATAACTTCTTTGGGCATTATACTTCCTGGCTATTATTTCTGGGATGGCCATTCCTTTGTTCAGATACGTTAGGATGAAGGTGGGCTACTGTGCAGGGAAAATGGGATCTGGATGTCATCTGCAAGTTGCACTTTCCCCACCTCTGTTCTTGGGGATAAATTTACCCAGAATTTTTTTTTAATTAGGGACTACTTTCTTATGTCTGTGCAAAGAAATAAGAACAGCACATAACTCTCTAAGGCAGTTGGTAGACCAAATAAGAGTGGCTATTCTGTTTCGGATAGAAACATTCACACGGCTACTTCTTTAGTGAGGTTAAGTAGATAGAAATGCCTTAATTAATGTGGAGCTTGGGCAATGACCTTATTGGAATACAACTCTCAGAATTCCCAGCCTGTATGACCAATGGATATGCTGGCCAGGAATTATGGTACAAAAAAGTAGCTTTTCCCCAAGATCTGAGCTTCTGACCAATAAGGAAACCAAACACAAGAAAGTACAATTACTTGTGTTAATGTGCTACGTGCTGTTTGAAGCATTAGCTGACAGGCAGCATTCAGCTTCACAAGCAATATTTGCAGACTGTACGCTCAGCAAAACTGATTTTGGAAATGGTGGTAAAGAAACTGTAATGAGGTGATTTCCATGTAATGATTTATTTTGCACTTCCACATGCAAATAATGGTGCTTACAGCCCCAGAAATGTGTGATTCTGAAGGATTTTTTATTGAAATGCATGCATGTGATGGATACAAAGAAATGTGGCAAATCAGGTTTTATACCTGATGTTACTTACTTTTCCAGCAGGTGTTTTAGCTGACCTATGCCTTTTTTGTATTTAATATTTTATAATATTATTTTGCTCTGTGCGCTTAGTACTTTATGATAGGGATGGTAATTCTAGATTTTTCCATTCCTGAGATCTGTCAAGAAAAAGAAATCAATTTCTATTCTCACAGTGCTGATAGGCTGGTGAAGCTTTTTTCCCACAAACTGCACAACTTCTGAAGAAAGCTACAAAGGGTCCCAAAAAGCAGCATAGTGTTCTGGAAAGCTGTGCAACCTTCCCACAAAAGCTATGGAGCTGTCCTAAAGATTGGGCGGGGGAGAGCACAAAACAGAATGTTACAGAACTTTAAATGCTGCACAGCTTTAAAAGCTTTTTTCTCCTAAAATATCCAGGGGAGGACAAAACAGAATGTGTGAAGGTTCAAAGTCTATGTAGCCTTTAAAAGAGGTGACAGAGGGGCACAGATACAATGTCACATAGTATTGTGCAGCTTTAAATGTTGTGCAACTGTAAATGCTCCACAACTTTAAAACAGCAATGGGAACTAAGCCCCAAAAATGCAGGAAACAGAACGAACAGGCAAACAGGACACACGTGCACACATACACCCTTTAATAGACTTTTCTCTTTTTATCATTTTTGTATTTTGTGCAATAATCTCAGGTGCACATACAGCAAAAAACACTATAAGCTTCTTTTTTCCCCTTTGAAAGCTGTGCATTTTCTCAAAGTGTGCAGTTCACAAGTGTGCAGTTCTTGTAGAACTCCAGATTTTCTCCTCATTCCTTCCCTACTTTATGATTGCATTTGTGTGTGTGTGTGTGATTTTTTTGTTTGGTATATGAACCATTTTGGAAAGGTAGTGTCAATATTTTAATAAACTTGTCAGTAAGGAATGAATCCTAGTCTGGGGGAAAGGCAGATGGATGAATAGATGGGCAATACTGGCAGGTCCAGACCTAATTTTCTGCCTGCAGGGGCTACAGAGAATTCCAAAAATGCAAAACTGGAAGTGACCAGAAGTCTACTTTTGGTTTTGAAAATGAAAATATTTTAAATGCTTTATAATCCAGGGGGGCCCTGCAACCTATTTAAGAGCTGAAGTCTCCCAGGAGATGCAGTTCACATTTTTTCTCCCCAGATAAAAGACAATATGGGTCTAAAGCATGGGAGATGTTTGCTAATTTTTTTTTCCTCAAAGCTTGGGAATTTCTTTTTTGGGCTATCAGTTCCAAAACCTTGGAGCCAGCATGCCCACTAGTCATTTTGGTTGGGGGATTTGGGGAACGTTTCCAAGCTCTAATTTGTCATCATCGGATCATCAGATTCTTCAACTGTAACTCCAGCCACTGCAAAGAAGTAGGAGCTACAGACTGCCAAGATCACTTGGTGAAGAAAGCCCAAGGACATTTTCTGTCCTACACCCTTTTCCTAGAGCATTTTTCATTCACCACCACCTTTGAAAATGTGATGTTTTCATGAAATATTAGTGTCTGAATTTCCTCATTTTCCTGCTTCGTTTCTTTCCTTTCCCATCACATCTTGGATTGCAAGCACTTCATAAATAATAAGTCAACAAATACTTGCTTACAGTTTCAGGCAAAGAATGAAATAAAGAAGAACAGGGAGATGGCATTTGACCTGCTAAAACAATTTACAGGCTCTCTGAAGTTTATTGAGAGAGACAATTATGAGATGGACAGACAGCTTGACCTTTTGCATGGAGAAAATGCCAGATTAAGAGCAGTGAGTGCTTTTTGAGTACTAATCACATCAAGGCCCACATCTTTTGAAATGGAAGAAACACAGTGGTGGTACAGAGCAAAACTTTAATCATGTTGTTTTTGTACTTTGAGTATTTCAGATATAATGATATTATATAAAACCACGAAATTAGGCATCATTGGCAAAGCTGACATTATGGTGCCTTTTCTTAAAGAACTAGGTCAGATCAAGATCTCAGGCTAGGTCATAGTCAGGGAAACTTTAGAGATAATGGACTGGCAGATGTCCCTCAACGAATCAACTTTTAGAAACAATAGCACCCAAAACTGCTTCCACGGAATGACTGATTCTCCTCAACCTTTTAGCTTTGTCCATTGAAACTCTCCTTTTGTCCCCTCACCTTTCCCACCATTAAGGAGCTATTACCATCCCCATCAGTCCCTTTGTCACCTAGTGCTAAGGCCCTTAGCTCATTCTGGACCCCGTTGTCAACTCTGCAGACTCCATTGGTTACTTTGCCGGAGAGCTATTAACACCTTCCTCCTCAGGGCAGAAGGAGAGTATTTAAAGCCTGCCTCTGAGCCAGATAACTTGTGCCACTGTTGCTCCAATTCCCAATTGTACTGCCTTTGGATTCCTGGATTAATCAGTCTAGATGTATCACAAATTCTTCTTTACTGTTTTAATTTTTTTAATTGTTTCAAAATTGACTTTATGTGTGTGCAATCCTGAGATTTTGTGGTATAGGGTGAGATATAAATATTTGAATGAACAAAAAGAATATATGGCACAATGAAAAGGGTATTTGAAAAGAGAATGGGGATCCAGAAGGTAATCAGGGAGGGATGATATTGACCTGGAAAATCAGATTTGATGTGGAAAGAGAAAAATAATATGGAATGGTTATTTCTGTGGATCATTAGAAGAACAAATTGTTTAGCTTGAAGTGTTGTCTTAATTTGTTCATTTTTTTCTTTTGTAATCCTACATATTGGATTATAAGTTTGCAGGAAAAGTTTATTTTTTTTTAAGTTTCTGTACATCACTTAGGAAATTTTTGGCACTTTATGAAGACTACTAATAATATGTTAGCTCTGATCTGGATTGGTGTGTTTTCTCAAACTGCAGGGCATTGCATATCTCAAAGAAGATATTTCCACAATAGAAAATGAGATAAAGGTCTATCAGTCAGAGAGACAGAACCTCCAGAAGGCTAGACGATACCTTTATGGTGAGCGAAATGTGGTGTTTTTATACATGCAGTACTAAAACATTATACCCATGTTGAAAATGAATAAATACTGGACAGGGCAACATAGACAGACGCTTGGTTTCCTTGCAGG
The DNA here is from genome assembly GCA_030412105.1 of Cyclura pinguis. Taxonomy (NCBI): domain Eukaryota; kingdom Metazoa; phylum Chordata; class Lepidosauria; order Squamata; family Iguanidae; genus Cyclura; species Cyclura pinguis. The sequence goes on from CM059599.1 coordinate 381,056,961, forward strand.
GCCTCTAAGTGTGTGGCTTCCTTGACATTTTCTTTTCCCTACTCCCCCGCCCCCCGTTTATTCTTGGTCAGCAATCAAATCTATTCTCAGAGCACTATGATTCCAAGATGGAACTGAGCCAAAATATATACAGTGTATACTCATGCGCAAGCTCCAGGCATGAAATTACATTAGCATTGGGAGATCAAGTATTCCACCTTCTTTTCTTTTCATCTTTTAAAAAACATCTAGACTCCCTTCTGGCTATTAGATTAGCAGTAGAAAGGACAACTGCAAAGAGAGATCCCAAATAAGCAAGAATTTTTAATAATGCCTAAAATGGCCCAGGAAGGCCCCAAAACATGGCGAAAATGCCCTGGTATGCCCTAGATTTAAGATCCGAGCTAGAACATATCGGGGGTGAACAGGTGTGGTGGAGTGAAGCAGCCCTCCAAGATCTTCAGGGGGACTAACCACACTCTTCCAGCCTTCCACAGTTTCCATCCCTGATTTAGAGCATTTTAAAATTTCAAGCAATTTTGATACATATCTTGATACATATTTTCAGATGTCTAACTTTCTGGATTTTTGTTTAGATCTTTTCATCAAGAAATGGATAAAAGATGAGCACCTTCATAAGGTATGTTTTGACCTGGGGATCTTTAGAGCACAACTCAACAAGAACCTCTCCTGTGCTCCTACCATAAACAGCAGGATTTCTCAATCTAGTAATCAAATGGAGCAGAAGGTTCTCTTAAATATTGTTAAGACATTAAATATTATTACATTAATGGCTTATCTTATTGTTTGATGTCATCTGCAAAACTGCGCAACATTCTGGATCTAAGTGCCCCTGAACAGCAATTACGAAAAAATATGATGAAAAGCCCTTTTTATCTGTAATGAATTTTGCTAGCATCCTGCCAACATATACAAGTAAAGGGCAGGGCAAAAAGCTGTCTTTCTAAGAGAATTTAATTTCTTGACTAGAGTCTATCCAATTGCAGATGTTCTTGAAGTATCAAAATGACATCATGAAAATTCTGGAAGAATTTATCAGAAGAAATAGAAGACGAAATTACAAGGTTGACTATGTTCATGATGGGCTACAGCTAAAGTATGATGAAATGGAGTCTCTGTTAGAAAGTAAATCAACAAAGGCATCTGCGCAGGTAATTTTATTTTGTTATATAGCGCAAGTGCTTAATTATGGTTGTGGTGGTATTGTGTACCATCAAGTTATTTCTGACTTATGGAGACCCTATAAGGAGTTTTTTTTTTGGCAGAATTTGTTCAAAACGGGGGGTTACCCATGCCTTCCTGAGAGAATGTGACTTGCCCAGTGGGTTCCCATGGTTGAGTGCGGATCTGAGCCCTCGTTTCCCAGTGGCCTTATTCAACACTCAAACCACACTCTCTCTGTAGTGCACTGATAATAATGGTTAATAATAATGCACTGATTTAATATACACACACACGGGAGTTGAAGCAGCAAGGATGTCATTTTGTGAAATAAATCCTTGGGAGCTGTAGCAAAGCATGCATGAGGATGAGCTCTTGAATTATATTAATAGTAGGGAGGTAGGGCATGCAGTGGCAGGACTCAAGTTTCTAGCACTCCAGGCTAAGTACCAGTACCAGTATTTTTCTTCTCACTCTTATAGCTTACTTAGAAAGAAAAATAGAGCATCCTGAAAGAGCTTGCTGTATCTTGCCTAAGAATATTTAAAAGAAATCATCTGGGACAGCAGGCAAACAAGTGGAAGGTAAAAGCAAACTCTCTCTGAAAAAATCTTGTGAAGAAAATCCCATCATAGGTTCACCTTAGGGTCTGCATAAGTCAGGAATGACTTGAAGGCACAGAACAACAACTTACTTTGACACAGAACTTTAATTTTAAAAATGTATTGCATAGTAAGAGATGCTGTAACACAGCTCTTCCTGTATATATGAACCCTGCAAAATGGGCAAAATCCCACTCAGTTCTTTAACATTATCACTATTCTGAATTTAGCCCCTGGCTAGTTTAGGTAGAAAAACATCATTGGCTGTGGGACAGTAAGAGAGAAAAGGGCTGCTAGCTAGCCGAAAACTTGAGTGAGCTGCAATTTCTACTTCTGTGCTTGGAATTTGTGTGGATTTCCAAGATGATCTAATGAAACCCAAGACTATTAGAAAGACTAGTTCTTCTTCGTGGTCTCTGTGCCTCACACACTAGGAGCTTTCGCGCATGCGCGGTAGCGTTCGGAAGATTCTAGAGCTTAGCAGCTTGGTAGGAACCCCTCCCCTATGCCCGTACTGAGCATGCTCAGCCCGCCAAGCCAACGTTCTCTCCTCAGTTCTTTCTCATCTGCCATAGCGACGGAAGGTTCCACCTTAGTAGCGTTATTTGGCTTACTCTTCGGACTGTTTTTCGCTGGTTTTTTGACTTCGGACTTCTGTATTTTGATTTGGCTTTTGGTACTCGGACTTTGGTTTTTGGTATTTTGGTGTCTTTGGATCTTTTCAACCCCTCCTTCGACTTTCTTCTTCTTCGACCCTTGTTTCTCCATCTTCGCCGCCTCTGTGACTTCCCCCCCTTGGACTTTTCCTTCAATCTTCGTCTTTCTTCTACGTCTGCCTTGTTTAAGGCTTGCGTCACTTGTGGTCGCAAGGTTGCTCTGTCCGACGGACATAGTGAGTGCCTCTTCTGTTTGGCGGAGACTCACAACATCAAGGCCTGTTCCATCTGCCGTGACTTCACCACCCAGACTCTGCAAAACCGTTCATCCCGCTTGAAATCCCACTGTTGGGAGGAGTCTCTTCAGGCAAGGGATCAGCCGGCAGGAGAATCCATCATGTCTCGGCCTTCGACATCGAGCCGACCTGCGACCACACCCTCCTCGGTACCGGCAGCTGCCGTGCTGACATCGATGGTACCGGGCTCGGTACCGCTGTCTCAGCCTCCGATATCGGCCTTGCCGCAGATCCTGAAAATATCGTCGACTGCGTCGACCTCGAAGGAGGCTCCTGCAGGCTCGCAGGCAGCCAAGTCCACCAAGCCGCTAACTGCTGCTCAGCATAAGCGCCCTCCTTCACAGGATGTCTCTAAAGACAAAGAGGAGGAGGAGGAGGAGGAGGAGGAGGAGGAGGAGGAGGAGGAGGAGGAGGAGGAGGAAGAAGCGGAGTTCGCCCTACAAGAGGCCCTGCCCTCCAACACCTCCTCCGACCCAACAGTCTGGGGATCTAGGCGAACAGCTGGAACCGCCTGACATCCTGGAGGTGTCCGATGAGAAGCAGACCGCTGGGTCGGCTGCGCCTTCAGGCCCGCCTGTGCTTGCTGCCGTGGTATCTCCGCTCGGTCACCCAGAAGGGATGGACTGCCCGGAGAATATCCCGACCTCACCTCGGGCCTCGCCCCATTATCGGGCAACTTCTGGGAGAAGTGAGTCATGCTCCCCAGAACGTTGAGTGAGACATCAATCCTCACGCCGGCGGGAGGCCTACCCAGAGCGGCCCTTGTCTCGGCCCCTGGTTGACTCGCCGTACTCATCTGCATCATACATAGTGAGGTACGGCCGAGAACATGCCTGGTGGGAGCACCCGGGCTCGTACCGGTCCTATTCACCTGCATATAGAGACCAGTACCACCCAGACGTGAGGCACTGGTTGCCCTACAGACGGTCGCGCTCACCATCTCGTGGCATGTACCACCCGCGGTATTGGCGATCACCATCTTGCTTGTTCTCGAGGTCCCCGCGTTATAAGAGGTCCCAAGAGCGCTCGCCCCAGTACCGGCCTGTGTCTCTGCCTCCCAGGGTCGCTGCGACTGTTTCTCGCCCGGTACCGGAGCCTCTCCCAGCACAGACCTCGACCTCTGCTGTGACCACTACCCAGGCCATTCAGCGCCCACTGCCTGCGATTGCGCCGATTACTCAACTCCGGCACCTCAGTTGTCGGTTGCTCCACCAGCCCCGACTACGGTACCGACGACAGCAACTGCGCCGACGGTCACCTTGGCGTTACCACCTCAGCGGCCATCGACGGAGAGGTCTCCATCCAAGTTGTCTCAGACTTATGAGACGGACTCGGAGTCTGACGAGTCCACGCCTGCGTCTCATGAATCTCCACCCTTGGTCTTCGGGGACCCCCGCCGGATTCGGCACCGGAAGACATCAAGCAGTTTTCCGACATCCTCCTCCAGATGGCTACAGTGCTTGGACTGAAGGTTGCGGACCTGGCTCCAGCCGTGCAAGACCCCATCTTCCAGTATGTGGATACCCGTCCACTGTCCACGGCGCCGCTACTGTTCTTGCTGGCTTTGATGGAGGCCCTCAAACACCCTTGGGCCCAGCCTGCAACCGCTCAACCAATCCCCCACTGGTTGGAACATCTATACCGGACACAGAAGGAGGAGGCCAAAATTCTGTTCATGCATCCAGTGCCCAATTCGATTGTGGTTGAGTCCTCTCAGACCAAGAGGGGTAGGAGGGCGCACACCACCCCGCCGGATCGAGAAGGCCGCAGACTCAACACCTTTGGCAGGAGATTCTACTCCACCTTGTCCTTGATTGCCAGGGTGTCCAACACCCAAGCTTGCCTTGCAGCCTATCAGAGGAACCTGCTGGACAGATTCTTTCCTCTCCTGGCACACCTCCCTGAGGATCATCGGGTGACTGCTATGCAATTCTTTAACGAATCCGTAGCACTCGCCAACCAACAAATTCTATCATCAAGGCACTCAGTGGAGGTGGCGGTGCGGATGATGGTCGGCTCTGTTGCCCTAAGACGCTACACTTGGCTGCAATCAGCAGGTCTGCAAGAAGACAGCAGGAAACGGATTGAAGACCTCCCCTTCGATGGCCAGGGGTTATTCAACTCCACGACCGACGAGGCGATGGACCACCTTGTCAAGGCTCGCCTGACGGCGAAGAAGATGGGAATCCATCAGCCGCCTCAGCCCCACTGCAGCTTCGGCTCTCGATCCTCCAGGCGCTGGTCGTTGTCATCAACTTACCAACCTCGCTTGCCTCGTTCGGCTCCGTCCCGCCCGTCGACCTCGTCCTCAGCACGGAGACCTCTTCAGAGACACCCATCTTCTTCTTCGAAGAAGTCTTCGTCTGGGACGAAGTCCCAGTTTTGACTGCCTTCGCGGGTCGCCATCACAGCCACTCTTCGGCCTGCCAGCAGCCTTCGAAGACCAACCGAGCCTGGCCCGACATCTTGCTGAATGGCGCCACATCACCACGGACTCTTGGGTTCTCTCCATCGTCCATCTTGGTTACGCCACTGAATTTCAAAGTATACCTCCGCGAGGCGTCTACTATTCCACCCCAGCCAGCTCGGCTCTGCTGGAGGAGATCCAGTCCCTGCTGCACAAAGGGGCCGTCGAAGAACTTCCGCCCTTGGCCAGTACCACCGGCTTCTTCTCCTAGTACTTCACGGTACCGAAATCGGACGGTACCTTACGGCTGATCTTGGACCTCAGAGGGGTAAACAAGTACATCCGCCCCAAAAGGTTCAAGATGGTCACTCTGTCTTCAATTCTGCCCTTCCTTCGGCGAGGGGACTAGTTCGCCTCCATCGATCTTTGGGACGCTTATTTCCATATCGCCATTCGCCCGCAGCACAGACGATACCTCCGGTTCGCGGTCGACAGTACCTGCTACCAGTACAAGGTGCTACTGTTCGGACTCTCCACGGCTCCCAGGGTCTTCACCAAATGCATGGCCCCTGTGGTATCACAGCTGCGGATGAAGGGCATCATGATCTACCCTTATCTCGACGACTGGCTGTTGGTGGCATCCTGCAAGCAAAAGCTGTACAGCGACATCCATTGAACTCTTTCTCTTCTGACCTGTCTTGGCCTTCGGGTCAGCTCGAAGAAGTCGCACCTCTAGCCGGCGAGGGTCCTCGATTTCATCGGGGTGACCTTGGACTCAGCGACTGCCAAGGCATATCTGCCTATACAACGTGCACGCACCCTCCGTCAGGCCACATCCACTGTGTTCGATGCCCCGATGATATCAGCGAGAAGGATCCAGCAGCTTCTCGGGTACATGGCTTCGACCACGTCGGTAACTTACCTGTCTCGTCTCCGTGTCCATCCACTCCAGCACTGGTTTGTCAGGGTTTTCGACCTGCTCCTGGATGACCAGAGGCACCTTCTGCAGATCCCTCGACAGGTGTGCCGCTCCTTGCTATGGTGGCTGTCCTACCGTCATCTGCTGTCAGGGATGCCGTTCCGAGAACTGACCCCTCGGCTCACAGTAAGGATGGACGCTTCCCTCTTCGGATGGGGAGCGCACTGCGGTGATCTCAGAGTCCAGGGACACTGGATCGACAGGGAGACACATCTTCACATCAATGCCCTCGAGCTGCTCACCATCTGGAAAGCTCTGAGGGCATTCCGCAACGTGGTCGCTGGCCGCATGGTGCAGATCCTGTCAGTCAACACAATGGCCATCTGCTACGTCAACAGGCAGGGAGGGACTCATTCAACCACCTTCCTCACCATAGCTCTTCAACTTTGGGACTGGTGCGTGTCGCTCTGAGTTCACCCGGTGGCGATGCACCTGGCGGGCCAGGAAAACACCACGGCAGACGCCCTCAGCAGGGACACCTCGTGCTACCACGAGTGGTCCCTCTTGAATGCGGCGTTCCAGATGATACGAGACTGGTGGGGCGAGCTGATGATCGACCTCTTTGCCAGCAGCCGGAACAGGAAGTGTCACTGGTACTGTTCGAGAGCCGGCCTCGGTTGGGGCTCACTCAGCGATGCCTTCCAGTTCGAGTGGACCGACGGGCTCCTCTATGCGTTTCCACCATTTCCTTTCCTGGGTCGAGTGGTCGCCAAGATCCTGGCGGACCAAGCCGACATCGTCCTTGTAGCCCCGTATTGGCCGAGGCAACACTGGTTTGGGCCCCTGCTCGAGGCTGCTTGTGGTCGACTCCTCAAGTTTCCGACAGCATCCGATCTCCTGTTGCACTTGGACAGTCTCGTTCTCCACTCGGACCTGCTGCTCCTGGCCCTCCATGGATGGAAGATCCAACCATCCAGGATGTCCTCACCCCGGCCAGGAAGGAATCGACACGCCGCAACTACCACTACAAGTGGCGGAAGTTCGTCGCCTTTGCGGAAGCATGTCGGGAGCTGGTATCGCCCGTTGCCCTGCCCACCATACTCCGTTTCCTGCTCCACCTTTGGCAACAAGGGCTCGCCTTCCCGTCATTGAAGGTCTACCTCGCCATCGTGGTTTATCAGCCACGCGGGTCCTCCTTGGCAGCTCTCTTCAGGGACGCCACCCTCAAGCAGTTCATGAAGGGCCTGCAACACCTTTACCCACTGGTGTCGCCGCCGCTACCGCCTTGGTCGCTGTCCTTGGTACTATCGCAGTTGACGCGGCTGCCCTTCAAGCCCTTGGCAACTGCGGATGACAGGCTCCTGACCATCGACTGCTTTCCTGATAGCTGTCACCTCAGCCAGGCGGGCGAGTGAGCTGACAGCGTTGCGGTCCGATGAGCCCTTCCTCGTCTTCCACTGAGACAAGGTAGTCCTCCATCCTGACATTTCTTTCCTGCCCAAGGTGGTATCATACTTCCACCTTAGCCAGGACATCATCTTACCTGCTTTTTACTCGGACCCGACTACACCTCTGGAGTGCTCCCTCCACTCCCTTGATGTTCATCGGGCCTTGGCTTTTTACACTCACTGGACTGCACCCTTCCCTCAGACACCCCACCTGTTCGTGTGCTACAGTGGGCGTCGAAAAGGCCACAAGGTGTCCACCCAGAGGTTTTCCAAATGGGTGGCCCAGACAATTCTGCTGGTGTACGAACTGGCCAAGCAGCCTCCGCCGGCTTTGTTGCGTGCTCATTCCACCAGAGCCATGGCTTCTTCAGCAGCTCTCCTTCGAGGAGTAGACCTGCAAAAACTGTGCTGTGTGGCGACCTGGTCTCAACCTTCGACCTTCGTGCACCACTACAGACTGAACTGCCGGTCCCGGAGAGATGCCCGTTTTGGACGTGCGGTGTTGTCTTCTGTTCTTTAGGACCTGACCCACCATCCAACTGGTAAGCTACAAAGTCTCCTAGCGTGTGAGGCACAGAGACCACGAAGAAAAAGAACGGGTTACTTACCTGTAATTGTGGTTCTTCAAGTGATCATCTGTGCCCTCACACACACCCGCCCAGCCGTCCCCTTTTTCAGGTCCCTTATTGGCAGACTCCAGAACTGAGGAGAGACCGTTGGCTTGGCGGGCTGAGCATGCTCAGTACGGGCATGGGGGAGGGGTTCCCGCCAAGCTACTAAGCTCTAGAATCTTCCGAACGCTACCACGCATGCGCGAAAGCTCCTAGTGTGTGAGGGCACAGATGACCACTTGAAGGACCACAGTTACAGGTAAGTAACCCTTTCTTGCAGTACTACATCAGGGTTGCCTAAGTCACTGCATGTGGAGTTACACATTGTGCTATTCAGTCCTTGTGTGGAAAAGCAGCATTTTCTCACTCAATGCACATGCATCCACAGGAACATACACCTGTAAAATGGCATGCTTGCACTACTCTGTAGCCTTGAACTGAATGCAGACATACTACATTGGACAAAAATGTCCAACTGCTTTTGCAGGGAAACTTACAAATGCTAAAGACAACAACAGTATTCCAGGTACATGGACATCAGACAGCTTAAGGGAACCCAAACAGTGGAAACTGTAAGGATGCAATAGCTGAATCTCAGAAATTGACTATAAACTACATAAACTATAAACTGCATATATTTATATATAGCTATTTTTAACTATAACTATAACTATATATATATATATAAATATAAATAAACTATATAAACTAAATTATAAAGTTTAGTTTAAAATGGATCTGCAGGGTTTATGCAGTTCCTCATGACTGAGGCTATTTTTTTAAATTTGTTCAGAACTCTTGTTGGCACTTAAACATGAACTCACAACAGAAATTCTGTCAGGAGAACAATGACAAAGAAGTTATTGAGAGGTGTTCTGGGAGAGGGAGTAATGTCCCACGGTCACCTTTAAACTAGTGGGTGTTTGAAAAGGCATAATTTCCATGGGTGACATCAATGGGAGATACAGTGTTGATGCTCTTAGATATCAGCTATGTATGAAACTACTTGTACAAATAGGAACATTCTTTATTTAAGTAGCTGTGTTTGTTCTCCTATACTACTTCCTTAGAAATGACAAGACAGCAAGGACTATGACTGAAGTCAGAATACTGAAACTTTATTCTACTACACATCGTTGTTCAAAGATACATAAAATACTGCACTGTAAAATAAATTACACTGTATTTTCAAGTACGCTGTACAAAACATTTCATTTTCCACATACCATGGACAAATATACATACAGGAAACAGGGGTTGATCCTTTGCCATTCAAGTTAACAGAGGCTCTGGGGTCCTGTGGCCAATAAAACAGTCTTAAGGCATTTCATGCACTGAGTGTCCATCTGCCTTGTATTCATTGTGGGAGCAAAAATCTGTCCCAAGAAGGAAAGCTTTACCTGAAAGAAAATCCACAGACAATTTCCCATAATAAGAAATGGACAGATCCAAGAAACTCTACACACCCAGCCCTGCCAGTTACCCATGCTGACATCCATTACGGTTAACGTCCATTTGCTCCCTCAGAGAGTATCCGGGAAGGTTCAGTGTATTTTGCAGTAAGCAAATAGAAGAGAGCAGGTGCAGGTACCAAAGCCAACAGAGGCAAGTCTTGGTAGATGTTGTTTAGCTTGGAAATGGAGATGATTCCATAGGCATGCAGCAGCCAATGGCTAAAGAGAACAATAAGCCTTTTCTTCCTGACAAGGAGGTCTTTGAAAGTCTTGTAAATAAAAAAGAAAAAATGTTTCCATTAGTTTTTACATTTCTTTGTCCTGAACCTTTCAGTGCTAATAAGGAACAAAAGTACTAATATTTTTAAGCATCCCCTGCCCCTCTTTTGAAGAAAAAACTGAGGAGAATTGCACACTTTCTCCATGGCACTGTCAGAACTCCTTCCCTATTTGATTGTGATTCTAAGAGGATAGGGCACTCTCAACCATTCATGTTTAGAACTGTTAGAAAAGCAGGAGAGGCTCTGTGGAAGGACTGGCTCATGATTCTCTCAGAGGAAAGAAAGCATCTAACCATTATCGACCTGTCCTCCTTAACAGCAGCCATTCTTTAAAGAAGCTATTAACTGTTGTGGTGGCAAATGCCCTTGCCTAGTCAAGGAAAGTGGCAAACATCTTTGCTGAAAAGACAGTCAGAACAATAGAAGGGAAAGGACTCATCTGAAATAGTTATTGTTGCTTCTCCTCTCATCTTTCTTTATAGGGTAGTTAGTTTCCAGTTCTTCTAGTATCTCAACTTTTTGACAGTTCCCCTTATGGAACGGAAAGAATTTGCAAATACAGCCAGAGACCTTTTTGACAAGAACATTAGTGGGCCAAAAGGCTTGAAACTACCCAGAATTCTAAGTAATTTTGAAAGCAAAACCATTATTCATAGGATGAGACTCTGGGGAGTCAAGATAGGGGACTGCTGAACAGTTCATGTATTTCTGATCAGTTATTTATGGCCAATTTAACTGGTTCACATTTAAAAATGAAGTTAATGCATCTTTAAAGAAACAGTGTCATACTTACTTCTACTTCAGAAGCAGACAGGTACACAACCAGGGTAACAAGAGATACAACAATGATGATGTAAGGGAAAGCATAGTCTGGAAAGCAAGAGTTTTACATCAATCACACATGTTTTCTACACACCAGCAGTTTAGCAGAAAGTATAAATATTTGTTCCATAGTGCATTCTGTCTACTCAGGAGTAAGGTTTTGATTCAGCCAGTCTTATTCCCTGGTAACTGTGCACAGGCCTGGAGCCATCACCCAGCTTCTTTATAGTAACAGAGGACGGAGTAGTAATGTATCACTAAGATAGATGGTTCTTAGGCAACAAGTCACACACAAGATACTCTGATACGGCTTTTGGCCTCTGCTTTAAGATATGTGATGGTGGTGATGCGCCTTCAAATTGTTTCCAACATTCTTGTGACCCTGAGGCAAACCTATCATGAGGTTTTCTGAGGCTGAGAGTGTGTGTCGTGTCCAAGGTCACCCAGTGGGTTTCCATGGCCGAGCAGGGAATCTAACCCGGCTCTCCAGGGTCATGGTCAATGCTCAAACCACTATACCACGCTGGCTCTCAGATATAGCCCCATGAAAAGATGCCCTAGTTCCTCCACTGAGAAGCTTGTTCAAAATCTGAAACCACAAGACAAAGCTATCTCAAAAGGAAAACTCTGGAATTTTCATACAGACTTCTCACATTGGAAGCTTCTTTACTGCTGCTGATTACTGACCTGCTATATTTGAAACTTTTTTTTCTTTTTTGGAAAGAGAAAGATACAACTTTGTTTAATGTTTTAAATCTTGAATCTTCTAGTAAGCGTTTGGGGATCCTGATCCAACACCCTGTCAGTATGTCTGGCTTTCTGTGGCCAACATATAGGCTTAAGAGGCTTGCCTGCTTATTCAACATCTTTGCTTAAGTTTCATTTTACAAGTTCATGTGCTTTTTCCCTGAAGTTTATCTTAGTGTTCTGGAATATTTTCTAAGCTACACATTTGGGAACATCCTGCACCCAACACAGTAAACATACTCCCAATCCCTGGCATGCTTTAGCTTTTCTGCATGCTGGACCATAATGACAACTTACACAGCAAGCCGCCTCCAACCGCCTGGAGCAATGTTAAGATTGGGAAAAAGTAAAGGGCTGCATAAATGCTCTTAAATCGATCTGACTTCCCCAGACCGCAAGCAATCTTCTTTACCAGAAGGGGACGAAGAAGCATCATCAGCACCAAACAGAAGGCATAATATATAAATACAATGGTATAGCTGAAAGAGAAAATCATTGCTATTACTGCCACCATGAAAGGACAAGTTGTTGCTGGCACAACAGTTACCTTAAGCTCGACTCTGCTAGGGTTTCTCCCTTCAAGACTCTGTACAGTCATTCCCATTGTGGGGCATCCTGTAGGCATTTGGGCTGACTGAGCCATGAATTTGGCCTGAAATGTATTCCACGTATTGCTTATAGTAAGGGAATTCTATTCATGCATACTAAGGAGCAAATTCCATCAAACACAACAGAGTGCGCTTCTGAATAAGCAGAAATGGGATGTAACGCAGGAAAAAAACAAAAGCTGTTTCTAAACTGTCATGAACCAATATTTTACAAAATAGTTCAAATTTGGCCATATAGTACAATATATAAATGAGACTGACTCATACTCACAGAGGATAGACTGCTTCATGGGTACAGTGAATAGTGGTAACATAATCAGGACTTGGATTGTAAAGCATAGTGTACCAGTCAGAAAGCATCACCACCTTGCATGAACGGATGTGCAGGGAGCCCACGGGGTCACTCACGAGCAAGGTAACAATTGCTGTAACGCTGCATTCTATTAAAGCAGTGACGTGCTGAAAGAGAGCACTGGAGCTGGAGGGAAGGAAAACAAGTTCTCAAAAACAATACAGGGAACAAGAAAGTGGGCTGCTGAGCAAGACATTTGCCATGTGAAAGGGCCTCTGGAGCGTCACGTGATTGCGAGGACTGTTTCAAATGACATCCTCGCAATCGCGCGATGCTGCCGGGGCCGGCAGGCACTGATCGCACACCATTTCATTTTTGGCTTGTAGGCAAAAATGGTGCACGATCACGCACTGCTCCGGGGCCCCAGCCCTCGCGCTTCCTTCCCCCAGCGCGGCCTGGGAAAATACCCAGTTGCACTGCAGAAGGAAGAGGCGGAGCCCCTGTGTTACCTGCTGGCTGGCAGGCAGCAGCTGTGGAACTGAAGCAGCGGGGACACGAGAGCCTCTCGCAAGAGGCTGCTCACATGATCCCCGCACTGGATGAAGGTAAGTTGCAGAAAGGGCCTAGTTCTCTGTAACTCCCAGAGCATATTATAGAACCTTAAGGGTAACATTTTCCTGAAACGGCAGCTCGATTCAATCAGATACATCAACCTGATGTCCTCCAGATGTTTTCAAATAAACCCCCATCAGAATGTCTGACTGTAATCCAAAATAGCTGGCAGACACAAAATTGAGGAAGGCTAAAACAGATCGAAAACAGGGTAGGGAAGGGTACAGTGAGAGACTTCTCTTACTGGCTGCTCCTACACTGTGGAATTCTCTCCCACAGAAGGTTTGCTTGTCCCGACCCTCCTTTTGCCAGCAGGCTATGACATTTTCATTCAGGCAGGCCTTTGGCTGAATACTGATGTGACAGAAAGCATTTGTGGATGTGGGTGTGTTTTTTAAAATCATGAGCAGTATTTTTCTATTATTTTTAATTTTGTTTTTAATTGTACTATTATTTCTTGTAAAACTTTTGTATAAATAGTGTTTTAATTCTATCATTTTTTAAAAATTCTGTAGGCCACATTGAGTCCTGTATAAGGAGAAAGGCAGGATATAAATTGAATAAATATATAATAAATAAAATAAATCCTTGCTTACTGGCAGTGAAGCAGTGGCTTAGATTGAATTTTATTAAACATTTAATGGGAAAGAGTGCTGGAAAGACTATCATGTCATTTTAATTCCAAATTTATAAAGTGAATTTGCCAAATATTTCATTTTGTTGATGTATTGGGTGCTAACAGTCTTGAATTTGAAAATAGGTACAGTGACAGAGGCAGATTCCTGAGAATAACTGATTTTTCTACACATCCATTTTATTTGAAAAACCATTTTTTAAAAATAAATGTTTACCTCTTTTTCCCTGAATACCATTCAATGAAGAACCAATGCAAGATCAGAGGAAGCATTGCCATAAAGCCAAGATAAAGCCAGTCATAGCGCTCGGGAGATCCTGTACATTCCCGACAGATTTTGTGGGCATCTGTCCTTTGTCCTCGTGGACACACCTGGAGAGTATCACCACAGCCCAAGTTAAGAGAGCAAAACTTTTCTAAAAACAGTTGTTGAAAAACACGATATATTTAAACCATTTTGATAAACCCAAAATATTGCTATTCTTCACCCCAGCCATATCCACTAACAGCTCTCCCGCAAATAAACTATGGCTTTTTTCCATAATCCCCCACTCACCCCACATTCACCATGAACTTCTGTCCCATTTATAATTTCCACTATTCTTCCACAATAAAGTCCAAGGCAGTCTGGCTGGATATCTACAGCTTCTACAAAATATAGAAATAAAATAAAATTAGTTATTTCTTGCAACGTAATATAACTCATTTCCACAAACTCCTACTGTGCCACTTCATGGTTGCATGGAGTTAACCCTGGGATCTCAAAGGCTATGCCAGCAGAGAGCAAATTTGGGCAGGTTCTGTGAGGACAGAAAGGTTGTACAGCCCTTGTGACAAAGTCCATGTTTTTCCACCCGAGGACCAATACGGAGAAGCTTGTGAGCTGATACAGTCGGCCCTCCATATCTGTGGATTTTGTATCACAGATTCAACCAACCACAAATTGAAATTATTTAAAAAAAATTTCCAAGAAGCAAACTTTGATTTTGCCACTTTATATAAGGGATGCCATTTTCCTACACCATTGTGCATAATGGGGCATCCATGAATTTTAGTATCCACAGGGAGCCCTGGAACCACATCCCAGGACATACAGAGGGCCCCGTGGTGATGCACAGCCTCATCAACAGTGCTCTCAATGACAGCATGGGATAACTGCGATCAGTGGAAGGACTACCCAGCTCAATGAAATTATGACTCTTTCGAGAATTCAAGGGCGGTTCTCATCCAAAAAATAAAGCCATTTCCGCACTAGGCTGTTAATAGCGCTATCATTCCACTTTCAACATCCGACGGAATCCTGGGGTTTTGCAGTTTAGGGAGGGGCCTCAAAGGCCCCCCTCAAACGCCCCTCCTTAAACTGCAAACCCCAGGATTCCATAGGATGTTGAAAGTGGAATGATAGCGCTATAATAGCCTAGTGCGGAAATGGCCAACGTTCAAACCCCTTATCACATTTGATCTAAATTAATCTTTTCACCCTGGTAATAAAAAGGAGAACCCAGTGATAAGAAAGTGATGGACTTTCTCCAGCCCTTTTCGACTACAACCCTCGTCACCCTTTACCAGTGAAACCCGGCGTCTGCAGACACACATCAGTTCCATCCATACAAAACCATCCGGACTTCAGGGAGCCCGGAGGAAAGGAAGCATTAGAAGCAACCGCCAAAAAATGGGAAGCGGTTGCCACTTGAAAGATCAACTGGCTGCGGATGATGGGTCTTGTAGTCCAAGCAACTTCATCTTGGAGGAAGACGGTTCTCACCTGCTCCGGAATGCTTCTGCCCACATCACTGAGCTTGGAAACAGACATAACAAGGAGAGAAAAGCAACCAAACTCACCCATCCTGTTCCAGTTTATCTCCTCGCAACTGAGAGAAAGGGAAAAAAAAATATATATCCAGGGTCCTGAGAGCAAACGAACGACCCACCGACCAAGCGGAACTCGACTTCACCCTCTTCTCTGAAACGTCACTTCCCCTCAGAATCCTCAGACCCTTGTTGATTGGCTGGTTCTCTTCAAATTACTCCGCCCCCTACGTGGGCGTGCAAGTATGTTAATATCTCACCTTGTTGGCTCTCCCTATTTTCAGCAGGGGGTGGGGCTTGAGCTACCTTCATCTTCCCATTGGAGAAGAGCCTGAAAAAAGATAGCTCCGATAGGTCGGCAGGGCGAGTCTATAAAAACGGCTCTATCCGCTCATAGAGCTAGAAAGATAGAGACCATTAGCTTCAATTATGTGGGGGTACCAGTAGCTGTTAACGGCCATTTTCGCACTGCACTGTTATAGTGCTATTATTGCACTTTCAACATCTTGTGGAATCCTGAGGATTCCAGTTTCCTGAGGAGTCTCCGGCTGAGAATTCTAAATGCCCCTCCCTCAACAGCAAACCCCAGGATTCCATAGGACGTTGAAAGTGGAATAATAGCGCTAAAGCAGGCTAGTGTGGAAATAGCTTCAGTCCCCCGTTTTCTTCTGAGCCACACCCTCTGAGTGATAAGGGGGGGAGGGGTGGGAGAGGGGTGGGCAAAGTTCTTCTTGACCAATCCCGCCCACACAACTGCTGCAGCTCGGCCAATCACCGTCCGCGGCCTCGGCTCCCGCTCCCCTTTTGCGCCGAAGACCGGTATCGGCCAATCGCCGCCCTCGATGCGTCGGAGGGCGTGGCCTGGCCGGAGAGAAGCCGTCGGCCGAGAGTCCCCGAGGAGAAACCGTTGAGGATGTCGGCGGGGGCGGGTGCCGGCGAGTGGCTGCCTCCGCGCGCCCCCGGCGGCCCCGTACTCCGGACGGTGGAGATGCACGCCGGCGGGGAGCCGCTGCGGGTGGTGCCTCCGGGCGGGCTGGGCCCGCTGGCGCCTTCGCTGGCCGCGCCGGGGCTGCCCTTGCTGGCGCGGCGCCGCCTCCTGCTGGACTCCCCCGAGCTGGACGCCGCGAGGCGGCTGCTGATGCACGAGCCGCGCGGGCACCGCGACATGTACGGGGCGCTGCTGGTGCCGAGCGAGCTGCCCGAGGCCGCCGCCGGGGCCCTCTTCGTCCACAGCCAGGGCGCCAGCTCCATGTGCGGCCACGCCGTCCTCTGCCTGGCCCGCTTCGCCCTCGACTACGGCCTCTGCCGCCCCCCGCCGCCGCCCTCCCTCGCCGGCGAGGCCGCCGTCACCATCCACTGCCCCTGCGGGCCCGTCGCCGCCTTCGCCTCCTGGGACGGGCGGCGCAGCGGGAGCCGCGTCCGCTTCCACAGCGTCCCGGCCTTCGCCGCCGCCACCGGTAGGGAGGGAGGGAGGGAGGGAGGGAGGGAGGGAGACAGACGCCGGCCGCCGGGAGCGCCCCGGGCGGCGGCGGCGGCGGCGGCGGCGGCGGCAGCAGCAGCAGCAGCAGCAGCAGCAGCTGCGGGGCTCCTTTTTCGTTTGAGCGTTTCCACACGCCACTCTTGCAGTGCCGTGATTCCTCTTTCAACCTCCTGTGGAATCCTGGGGGTTGCGGTTTAGGGAGAGGCCTTTAGGATTCCCAGCCAGAGAGCTCTTCGGCCTCAGGAAACTACAAATCCCAGGATTCCGCAGGAGGTTGAAAGTGGAATAATAGCACTGTAACAGTGTAGGGCGGAAAGGCCCTTGAAATTAGGCTTAGCACTCTAGTGCCCTGGAGAATTCTAAGTAGTTCTCATAGTGTAGACTAGACTGTTTAAAAACCCACACACACACACACACACACACACACACACACACAACCTATACATATGTATATGTATGTCCTATACATATATATATACATACACACATACATACATATACACATACACACACACACATTTTCTTCTTCATTTTCCTGCTGTTCCTATTTATAAAGTACATGAAATGATTGGCTTGCATTTATAATTATATAAAATACTAGTCTCTATACCCGGTGTTGCCCAGGATTTTATTTTCTCATAGGTAATACTTGTTAGAAATACCTTAGGAATTAGATGGAGTTGAAATACACAGATTTGAGATCCTGTGTCTGTAATTCCCCAATCTGTTTTGTCCAGTACGTGTGACTTCTCCCCATATTCCTTCCCCAATTCAATCTGTATTCAGAGTTGTCAGCAAAGAGAGGTTTCCTGAGGGAATACACTGTCCTCCTTGCTGCTAGGCCTTGTCTCCATAGCAGCTGGTCTTGGCTCTCTGGCTGAAAATTCAGAAGGCCCCTCCCTGAACTGCCAGTCCCAGGATTCCGTAGAATCTTCACAGCCAGCTTGTCATATGAGGTCTTTGCCTGCGTGACTCAAACAAACGGACAAGCTCACAAACAGACAAACTTTGACTTTTATATAGTAGATATATTTGTCAGGCTTGTATCTATACTTATATAAAATATCAATTTGCCTGGCAAGCTGCATTGTAGTTACACGTAGAGCACATCTGAATTGCAGAGCTGTTAGCCATCTGTAATTCTAAGGCCATTTCCGCACCACACTGTTACAGTGGTCTTATTCCACTTTCAACCTCCTGTGGAATTCTAGGTTTTATAGTTTATGGAGGCCGGTGAGTTCTCTGGCTGAGAATTCTGAATGCCCCTCCCTAAACTGCAAACCCCAGGATTCCATAGGGTGTTGAAAGTGGAACGATAACACTATAACAGTGTAGGGTGGAAATGGCTATTGACTTAACCTTCTTTTATATATGTATTCATTTGTCTTTTTCCCACTGAAGAAAGTACCGCTCAGACACCCCACCTTAAAAATATGCTTTCCACAAAGGGTGCAGTCAGCCCGTAAATTGTAGCATAAATATCCATAGGCAGAGAAAGAAGTTGTGCCAGAACCCTCAACATTGTTGGGGCTACCCCCAACCCTGGAAAAAAAAAGAAGGGAGAGCAGACCTAAAATATTGGGTCTGCACAGACTACCCAAGTAGTCTATGTGATTGTGGGTGAGCTCTGAATCAGCCTGGAAACATTCCAGCTTTGGCCAAAGGAACTTCTCCCCCTTCAGGAAGAACACAGTCAAAACCACTTCTTACATGAGCAAAGAGAAGAACCCCTTTATTGTGAAAAACAAGGGGTTGTATAAATTTGGGATGACAGTGATCTGATAAAGCATACAGTGTACGTGCAAGAATATTTGCTTTCCCAGTACTAAAATGCTGATACATGGTTGATAGTAAAGTAACTTCTGGTTAAGAGTCAACATGGACCCTGAATCACACACGTATTTGCTCAGCAATGAAGTATAAGATATATTGTTACAGAGAGCCCTGGGAACCCTGAGGACTGGGAACCCAGGCATTGCTTTGCCAATTAATATCAGCATAATTTTAAGTAGGACAAGGGGCTGGCAACAGGAACAAGCTTTAAAGTTGGCTAGATTTCAAAATGGAGGAACTTTAGTTAAGCAAATGCAGAGAGACAGTTTCTTTAGCTTAGACATCTAAGCAGGCGATACCTCTGTGAACTGAACTGTCCAGGGTGCTGAATCTCTAGCAGCGTTGCAGAGTAGACCAGGGAAAAGCTGGAGAAGCACTATCTATTTTGTTTGTACTCTTTTACTGCTTACACTAGCACTAGGTGAACTCCGTGTACAGTAGCAACACTGTGCAACATGTTAGTGACTGGGGGCTTTTGTGCAATGCACAGCCACAGCTGCACATGTAATGTTGCTGGATGTGCAACTCTGCTTCTGCCACCAGAATGCACCCATTGCACTTGGACAAATAGTTTGCAACACATCCCTAGTGTAATGTGCACTTGCATTACTTTGCTAAGGATGCCAGCCCCGAGAGTGCTTTACTCATTGCTTACGCCCTGTAGTACTTAGTGGTGATGGCTGAAATTTCATGGGCGGGTGGTTGCATAGCATAAATGCCCACATGTGTGTTGCTTGTGCTACATAACCCTTGGCAGCATTGTGCAGTGTGGCATGCACTCAACCGTACAGCAGAAAGCACATGTATATGCGTGCATCATGGCACCACATGTACAATTTTCCTAACACAAACTTGCAACAAATGCAATTATTCCCCACTGGACAGAAATGATTATTGTTGATATTATTAATACATTTTTATCCCACCCTTGCTTATAGAATCTCAGGGCATTGTACAAAGTAAATAATGTAAAACATTACTGGATTAAAAATATAAATAATTAGAACAAGTTAAAAACGTAATAAATAATAACAGCTAAAACTACTTTCAAAACTGCAGTTTAAAACCAAGAATGTGTATCCTTTGAAGTAAATTAGCCAGCAAAAATTTAATTGAAAGTCAAAAAACAGATGTTGTCACACTTCCATAGTGTGGGCATTCCACAATCAGGGTTCCACAGCTGAGAAGGCCCGTGTGTGTTCTCCCACATCCTATAGCACCCGCTTGTGGTCAGGAGGGCCCTGTCTGCAGATCTTAGTGGCCAACTGCTTCCATAGGTGACTTCCATGTGTGTAAGATAACAGGATAAATCAGTGATTCTTAACCTGGGGTCTGTGGCCCTCCTGGTGTCCACAATGCACACACAGGGCATCTGTGAAGGCTCGAAGAAATGTTATGAGCTTTTACAGTTAAGAAAGAAAAAGACAAACAGTCATACATTGATCTGAAAGAGCAGGAGTCTTTTGCTGGTGATACGTGTCCTTTGTACAAAATTTCATTACAATAAGTTGTGAAAATAGTTATGAAAGTATGAGTTCTTAGCCAGAAAATGTACTCATCACTTTCTACTTGTGCATACAATGAAAACAAGTGGTGAGAGAAAGCATTTGACATTTCTTGCTACTGTGATTTAAATCTTAAGTCTTGGTTGTCTGCAGCAACAAAAGACATTTAAAGGGGGCCCATGGCAAAGAAAAGGTTAAGAACCACTGGGATAGATGATTGGCCTTAATTCAGTCAAAATTATCTATTCATGCCTCGTCAAACTCATGCTGCCGAAATTGGTACCTGTCAATCATGATAATTCTGGAGTGTTTTTAAATAAAGATTCTGTAAAGCTTCTGCATGCCCCCCACCTCTCCAGATCCATGATAATTGTGGAATCTCCGTAATAAACATTCTGCAAAGGTGTTTGCATGCTTCTGATGTTATAGATCTCTATTTCAGTGTCCTGTATTTTAGGCACAGTTGTGTTATAGCGCATTTAGACACTGTTTATCATACTGGCTTGAGAGGTAAATCTTGTAGCAAACAGAACTCTTATTTTCTACTGGGAAGTTAATGAAATATATAAGTTATTGTGGGAGCTAAATTTGAGAGATGGCTAACTTTAAAATACTGACTATTCTTAGAGCCATTCTTTCCCAGAAGTTCTGGTGGACAGATCCATATAGATCAGTTATAAACAGAGCGACAGGGGAAAAAAATCAAAGGAGCTAGACCTCTGTGGGCTTCCTAGATGTGGCTGTCCAGTTAGGGGAGTCATGTTTATGCAGTCATGAGCTGCCTGGTTTTGCAGAAACGAGGACTTTTGAACTTCAGCTAGTAAATTAACCTGTTCTAAAGAAGGGCAGGGTATAAATGGAAGTAATAACAGCTGGAATCCTGTATTACAGTATATATTATGTAAGCTTACATATACTTAACTATGCAGCAGAGGGGCTAAGAAATCCTGTTAGTGAATTGCAAAGATGTGTAATGAGACACCAGCAGGAGTGTGCATTGGGCTCTGTGCATATCGGCACTTCCTAATTTACTAAGAAAACCCTACGATAGGATTACCATTAGTCAGAGTGAGCCTGAAGGCAGGTAACAACAATATGAGAGTTAGTTCCAGGGGCAGGATTATGACTTAGATGGTCTCTACCTCTTCTCTAGAGGACTGATAATGTTTGACTAAAATGACTAACCTCCTTTTCTGCTGTTCTCCAGGCTGTAAAATTCTGTCTTCGAAGAAACACGGCTTTGTACTACTACACTGCTTCTCATGGTTCTAGCCAGCTGTACGTTTTGTTTCAGGTGCATGTAGATTCCTATGTTAGATAATTTGCATTTACTGACATGTGTTTTACCCAAATTATTGAGTGGCTGTGATTCCTAACATCATTAGAAGAAGTTTTAATTTACTGTAAACATTTGAGGCTGTGGTGAAGCAGAAATGTTCATGTTTTGGAGCTTTAAGAGTGCAATTCAGAAATATAATATCCTGCCATTGGGAATGCTTTTTCTAATAATGAACGTGGGTGATTGATGTCAACAGGCATTTATTTATTTATTCAATTTATATCTCACCTTTCTCCTCCTGTCAAGGGATCCAAGGCATCTTGCAAAATTTAAAATAACAGTTTAACTAAAAAATACTCTTACAAAAGTTTAAAAATACCATTTCAATACTATTTAGAATACCTAGTTGAAAACAGGTTTTGACTTTTTTCAGGATTAGTGCCAAAGTGGGAGAACTGAGAACCAAGAAGCATGATCACGAGCCCTTGAAGTTTTCAGACATGGCAAAACAATGAGCTTTAAAACTTCAAGAGACACATACCTCCAGCCCCAATGCTTATTGCCCATGAAGTAGTTAGTATCAGATTAAAAGCTTGGAGGTGCCTCCCTGAACAGGAGCCCAGGTGAAGAAACAGTACAGTATTTTGTTGCAAGATCCACTTATTTGTTCTTATAGTCATCAAGACTAATAGAGTCTTAGGGTGTCTCCTCATACTCTTCATGTAACTCCATCCCATCAGCCAGATCCTTAGCTGATATGCCAGTCACTGCTGGACTACCTGGAAAAGCATTCTTGAGGAAATGTTATAGTTCAGAACTCCCCATAGTATGAAATTCTTGTAGATTGGTTGGCCTAGGTTGTATGTGACAATGTAGTTCCCATTCTGTTTTACAGATTCTTGAGATGGCATGGAGGAGAAATCCACAACGATTGGGTTTCCTCCCCCTGTGCCAACCAGAACCAGCAGGAAAGGAACCGGTTGGCACATGAGGATGAAACTCAAACGTTGTGGATTCCTCCTCCTGCCATCCCAGAATGAATCTTCACCATAAGTCCAGTCTCTCAATCTTTACCTGGTATTAACCAGAAGCTGGTGTTACCATAACCCATGCATATAAGGGATACACAGGCAGTGATGTTACAGTGAGTGGAGGTCAGAGCAAGAGAAAAGCACATGAGAATAAACTGCAATGGTAACATACTTGGTAACTCCCTGTGTCCCTGCCCCTTTGCTTCTCAGATGTGTCCATCGATGTTCCTGGATATAGAAGAATAGTTGTTGATGTTGGATATGGTGGTGCTTTCTATGCATTCCTCAGTGCTGACCAACTGGGACTTGATGTTTCTTCTTCAAAGATTCGGGATCTGGTTGATGCAGCATCTGCAGTAACAGAAGCAGTAAAGGCTCAGGTACTGTTCGATCTCTCCATATTGTACTCTTGTGCCTCTGCATGAGAAAGATCCTGACCACACTCATGATTGGACCCATTTTTGTGTCAGTGAAGCCCATAAAGTTGACTTTGCCCACATTTTTGAATGGTTGTCGTCCTGGTCTTTTGTTCAAAAATGACAGGGGAAAGGGAGACCCACATACAACTATAATTACTTTTAGATCAATCAGAAAAGGGTTATGTTTGCAATAAATTGTTGGAAGGTGCATTTGGTGAGTGTGAAGACTTGACACGAGAGAGCTTGCTGAAAGTATTAGAGTGGAGCTGTTGATACTTCCTTGTAGAGGTACAGGGCCTCAAATTTCATTGCACAACGATGATAACTGTATAGGCTTAAAAGAGGGAGGATATAATACAGCTATCCTACTGTGTTTTTCTCGTAATATTTTATTAACAATTTGAAAATGTTCTCTCTAGTTCAAAGTTCACCACCCTTTAATTGAAGATGTGGCTTTCATTTATGGGACTATACTGACGGATGGAAAAGATGAATTTAGCGAGGAACCAACGAGCAACATATGTGTGTTTGCAGATGCACAGGTAGGATGTTATGTGCAGAAGTGCCTCCCTGTCCCTTTGTCACAGGGCTTCCCAAGTGGTATGGGTAGAAATGATGCCCTGAGGAGCAATGCGGAAGAGTGTTTCATACAGAGCCAGTAAGAGTGATATGACTGTCCAGATTATATTAGACTGCAAATCCCAGCAGCTGTAGTAATCTTAGCTAATGAGAGAAATGCAGGGAGATGCGGTTTAACAGCAACTTGCATCCTCTTAGTGACTTACTCAGATGTAAGTCCAGCTCATACTTCATTAATAGAAGTAGGAATTCCCTGCTCACCTTGTGCAGTGACTGAACTTCCCTCCAGAACCTACCTTTTATGTACTGCAGCCCCACAAAAATGCCAATTTTTTTTGATCAGGGAGAGGCAGGGAAGTGCCCAGCTATGTTCCTGCAGTTGGCTGCGCAGCATGGTTATCCTGCGGGATCTCCAGAGGACCTCTGGAGTCTAGGGGGCTGCATGATTCCCACCCATGTCACAAAGCCTGGATTCCTAACACTAGGCTTGAAACGAACAAATCACATTGTTCAGTTGCCAAATGATATTCTTAATCTGGGCATTTGATGGCAGGATAATAATGGACAAGGACCTGCAGATTTCTCTAAGTTCTGTATGCAGAGAAGAGGTTTGTCACATAATCTGCCCACTGAGATGATTAAAATCTTTATTAAAGGCCCTTCTGGTTTGCGACAAAGCAGTTTGCCATTTCCTTGGACAAAGTGAGCTAAATCCAGCTAGATAGGCTGCTTACAGAAGTGCCAACCTAAAACATTTACCTCTTCCCTTCATGAGTGCAAGAGGGGAAGAGGGCACTTGTGAACAGGAATTACAAAGCTGCTCTTGCTCAAAGCAATAGGCCAGTATTTCCCACTGTGTCTGAATTCAAATGTAATACAGTGGTTTGCACACCACAGCATGTGCAGCTTTCCAGCATGTATATTTTGTGAATGAGGACAAACAGTCAATATTATTTGTCAATAACAGAGTTAATTCACATTTATCACAAAACTGAATGATGGAGTTTAAAAAAAAATATGGTGGTTCAAATCTTTTTAACTAGGTTGACCGAAGTCCAACTGGGTCCGGTGTGACAGCTCGTATTGCCTTACAGTACCATAAGGGACTAATTCAGCTGAACCAGACCAGGACGTTCAGAAGCAGTTCAACTGGCTCTTTATTTACTGGAAAAGCAATAAAGGCAAGCTGCAAACTACTGTGGGATTTAGTAGATGGGGTGGCTGTGAGGGACAGGGATTGCCCAACGTGAAAAAGTTAGCAAATCATTTGGCTAAAAAAAAATGCCTAATCTTAATGGTATTACTAAGATGAGGATGCATTGTTTTCCAATATAATTCCACAAGTAAGCAGGAACCCTTTAGTTTTTGATCAAGTAGTCTAGCAAGCCAGAAAAATATATTTTTTAAAATTCCATCATGAGGTAATTTTTGAATGTATTAAAAGGATTAAAGGATTAAAGCTGATCCTTTCTACTAAAAATAGTGTCCCTTTTGCTTACATACCAGAAGAATATTTAGACTAAGTGTTTGAAATCCAGTGTTGCGTGAGTGGAAGGCAGCTGTTCAACAGGTAGTCCCTGTATAAACTGAAAAATCTCTCCAGAAAGCTGGGAGAAGGAAGAGGATGCGTATAGAGAGCATTGTGAAATCTTCACTAGATCTTAATGGGGAATGACTCAATATTGGGCAGAAGGATTTGTACTGCTTGCACTAAGCGTTGAATATTGGTCATTTCTCTTCCTCCTGCAGCCTGGAACAAATGTCTTTCAAAGCATCCCATAAAGATTTTGGAGTTGCAGGAGAAAACAGAGAGAAGGAGAAGCAAACCTTTGCATGAGCTTGCACAAAACTGAATTTCGCCCAATCAATTCCCTTCTCTTCGTTTTTAAGCTTGGTTTTCAATCTGCATAAGCCTATGCTGTAGTCATATTTTTTGTTAGGCCATTTCTGCACTAGGCTGTTATAGCGCGATGATTCCACTTGCAACATCCCGTGGAATCCTGGAGTTTGCCGTTTCGGGAGGGGCTGGCTGGCCCCTCCCTAAACTGCAAACCCCAGGATTCCATAGGATGTTGAAAGTGGAATAATAGCGCTATAACAATCTAGTGCAGAAATGGCCTTAGTCATGTGGCTGGATAGCAGTACATGTGAAAGGGATCTAGGAGTCTTAATAGACCACAAGCTGAACATGAGTCAGCAGTGTGATGCGGCAGCCAAGAAAGCCAACGCAATTCTCGCCTGCATCAATAGGAGTATGGTGTCTAGATTGAGGGAGGTACTGGTGCCACTCTACTCTGCTTTGGTTAGACCTCATCTTGAATCCTGTGTCCAGTTCTGGGCACCCCAATTCAAGAAGGACATGGTCAGGCTGGAGCAGGTCCAGAGGAGGGCAACCAAAATGGTGAGAGGCCTGGAAGCCATGCCCTATGAGGATAGACTTAGAGAGGTGGGTATGTTTAGTCTGCAGAAGAGAAGGTTAAGAGGGGACATGATAGCTATGTTTAAATATTTGAAGGGATGCCATGTAGAGGAGGGAGAGGGCTTGTTTTCTGCCGCTCCAGAGACCAGGACAAGGAGCAATGGATTCAAGCTGCAGGAAAGGAGATTCCACCTGAACCTCAGGAAGAACTTCCTGATGGTCAGGGCTGTCCGGCAGTGGAACCTGCTGCCTCGGAGTGTGGTGGAGTCTCCTTCTTTGGAGGTTTTTAAGCAGAGGCTGGATGGCCATCTGTCGGGAGTGCTTTGAGGGTGTTCCTGCATGGCAGGGGGTTGGACTGGATGGCCCGTGGAGTCTCTTCCAACTCTACATTTCTATGATTCTATGTTTTACTTGGTTTAATCTGAGTCATTTTCTTGTGAACCAGGAAACTAAATGTGGTGATCACAACGCTGTCATCGTAGAAGTGGCAGGAGATTCCTTTTACACTGGAACATCAACCTTCACTCTGGAAGAGGAGGACCCCTTGAAATACGGTTTCTTTCTAAAGTAATTGCTGCTGTTGTGCTTCTGTCTCTCTCATCAAGAAAGGGTGCATGTTCTTTTTAGATGTTAAAAAAAGAACATTATCTTTTATTGGTGTTATCCTCTGTCTTTATTAACGCTCAAACTGAGAATCAACTTAAAAGCTTAATTACAGCATCAGAGCATTTTTAGGATGAGCTGAGCATGTGTTTGTCTGTGAGGGTGTGTGAGAGAGTGGTGGGGGGAGAGAGAGAATGGGGCTAGGGTTAGACACTGGCGGTGAAGTGTGTGCCATCCTTTGCTGGCCTGCAGCCCCAGACTGCTATTCGCAGCTCCCTGTCCAAATGGTACAATTTTATTTCATTTAACATATCGAAATAAACAGCTTAAAGATGATCATAATTAAGAATGTGAACATTTACTGATAAAAGTAAAAACAAATCATGATGCATTTATTAATGAAATTTTTGAAACTACACGAATAATCAAGTGACACTAAAAGAGTAGAAAAAATACAAAGCCGTGAACTGTGGGATGAGGAAAATTCTCAAGGTTAGTAAAGTTCAAGAGTCCGCTGCAAATCCACCAGATTATTTATTTCAGAAGGTGTAATGCAACTTTTTGCTAGGGTTGTCATGGTCTACAGAAGAATTCTGTAGTCCACAAAGCACAGGCTTCAGTCTCATAGAAGGACTCCAGCCTGTTTCTGGTGTCTTTTCTTGTCCGCTCAGTAGCTCGCTGATGGGCAGGGAATGGAAGGGAGGCTTTTCCCCCTTGAAGGTCAGGGTCCACCTCTATAGAGTTGATGAAGAATAACTGGAAGCTCTTTGCTTACATGGGAGATAACAAAGAGCTGCGTAACCGCACAGTTTGAGCTGACTAGCTTTATATCACGTTGTCCTAAACTTGAAACGTTACCAAATTATGCAGAAGATCATGAAATAACACTACAGGGGCTCATTTTCATGTCAACTACTTTGCAAAATTGTTTTTTAAAATGTGTTGGACCTCTTTCCTGACCGTTACATTTGCCTCTTTGATTACAGCTCCAGTTTTAATGTGTTTTTTTCCCACATATTTCGACCTGCATTACTATTTTTCAATAAAGCCTACTTGAACTTTTCTGTTCCTTGTGTGAATTTCTGCAAATGCAAAAAAGGAAACGTAAGAGTTGGAGGAGACCACAAGGGCCATCCAGGGCAACCCCCTGCCGTGCAGGAATACACCAACAACATCTTAAAAGTAATAAATTCTATTTCTTTAATCTCTGGGATCCTGATCTCAGAAGAGAAGAAGGGAACATGCTCTGTGCCTCTATTTCAGTATTGAGGTTGCTGAAGCAGGCCATTTCCACACTGGTCTGTTATAGCGCTATTATTCTACTTGCAACATCCTATGGAATCCTGGGGTTTGCAGTTCCGGGAGGGGCCCGCTGGCCCCTCCCGGAACTGCAAACCCCAGGATTCCATAGGATGTTGCAAGTGGAATCCTCGCGCTATAACAGCCTCGTGCGGAAAGCATTTTACAATCAGCTTGTTCATCCTGATGCTGCTACCGGGGTGGGTGCGGAGGGTGGCCGGGGAGAAGGAAGGATGGTACTCGGCCGGCTGCAGCGACTTAATTTAGGGATCACAACAGAATCACCGGGCGACCGGACGCAAACTTCTCCTTGCGCATCGCGGTCCCGATTTTCTGGGCTCGCGGACAGGAAGGCAACGGGCGCGGCCACCGGGTGCAGCAGCAGCAGCACCCGTTGCATGCCCTGCCTGCGGGGGGGGGGCGTTGCAAGGCGCGCGCCCCGGTCCCCGGCCGGAGGAAAGGCGGCGGGCGGGCGGGAAGGAGGCAAAGGGGCCGGCGGGGATGGCGGGGTCGCTCTCCGCCGCCGCCGCCGCCTCCTTAGCCCAGCCAAGGCGCGCCGCTCCCCGGCAGGCAGGAGGCCGTGGTTTCCCGGGGCAACCGGCGGCGGGGACGTCAGCAGGGCCTCCGAAGCCCCGGAGGGCTCTGGCGCCGGAGAGGGGCGCGAGAGGCGGCGGCGGCGGCGGCGAGCTCGGGCGGCTCCCTGGCCGCGGGTCCGGAGGGGGGAAGGCGCCGGCCGGGACGACGGGCACGCTCGCCGCTGCCGCTCCTCGGCCCCGGTCCCGACCCCCGTCCTCCTCCCGCGCTTCCCGCCGGCCGGGTAGGGCGCCGAGGCGGGGGCGAGCGGCCGCCCGGAGCAGCGTCCCCGCCCACCCGCCGGCCCTCTGCGCGCCGCTCGGTGGCGGCCGGCCCGGCGCCCTCGCGCCTGCTTCCCGGGCCGCCGCGGGGCGCCGGCGCCTCTCCCGGGAGCGCGGTCCCTCCCCGGGGCGCGGGGCCTCCCGCTCGCCGGGCCGCCCCGTCGGGGCCGGGGATGCGCCCCTCCCGCGGCCGATGGAGGCGGCCGCCCTGCTGAGCAACGCCTCGGGGCCGCGGGGCAACGGGAGCGGCGGCGGCGGCGGCGGGGGCGCGGCGGCGGGGCCCGGCGGGGAGCCCGCGTCGCCGGGGCCGGCGCGCTGGGGCTGGTCCGGGGCGGCGCTGGCCTCGCAGGCGCTGCTGCTGCTGCTGATCTTCGCCCTCTCGGCGCTGGGCAACGGCGCGGTGGTGGCGGTGATCGCGCGGCACCGGCAGCTGCGCACGGTGACCAACGCCTTCGTGCTCTCGCTGGCGCTGGCCGAGCTGCTGGCGGCCGTGCTGTGCCTGCCGCCGGCCTTCCTCAGCCTCCTGGGCGGGCGGCCGCCCGGCGCCTGGCTCTTCGGGCCCCGCCTCTGCCGGGCCGGGGCCACCGCCCACGCCGGCCTGGGCGCCGCCGCCACCCTCACCATGGCCCTCCTGGCCTTCGACCGCTACTGCGCCATCGTCCGCCAGCCCCGCCGCAAGATGGGCCGCCGGCGCGCCGCCCAGCTCCTGGCCGCCGTCTGGCTGGCCGCCCTGGGCTTCTCCGGGCCCTGGTACCTGCTGGCCCGGCCGGAGGGCGAGGAGGAGGCGGCGGCGGAGGCGGCCGGGGCGCGGGGGGCTCCGGCGACGACCGGGGGGCCGCCGGCAGCGCCGCCCGGCAGCGCCGCCCCCGTCGCGGCCCGCCACTGCTTGTACGCCCTGCCGTGGGGCTCCTCCCCCTTGGGGCCCCCCTACGCGGCGGCCCTGATCGTCCTCTGCTACCTGCTGCCCTTCGCGCTCATGTGCTTCTGCCACTACCACATCTGCCGGGCCGTGCGGCTCTCGGAGAGCCGGGTGCGGCCCCTCACCGCCTACGGGCACCTGCTGCGCTTCTACGGCGAGGTGCGCACGGCCACCACCGTCCTCATCATGATCGTCTCCATCATCTGCTGCTGGGGCCCCTACTGCGTCCTGGGGCTGGCCGCCGCCGCGGGCCGCCTCTCCTCCTCGCCCACCCTGGACGCCGTGGCCAGCTGGATGGCCTGGGCCAACGGGGCCGTCAACCCGCTCATCTACGCCGCCCGCAACCCCGACATCTCCCTCCTCCTGGGCCGCGGCCGGGAGGGCGGCTACCGGACTCGGAACGCCGGCGTGGGCGCCTACCTGGCCGCCGCGCGGGGCCGCCGCGCCGAGGCCAGGGGCCGGGCCGAGCGCTACGCCAGCCGCGGCGGGGCCGCCGCCGTCGGGGGCGCCCTCGCCGCCCCCGGTCTGGCCGGCGGAGAGGAGTCGGCGACGTGGGCCTGCAAAAACCCGGCCGTCCTCTTCTGCCGCGATGGGGGGCCCGGTGCGGCCGCGGGGGTCTGGCTGCAGCCCAAGCTGGACAGTCTCGATACCAGTCTTTGAGACAAAACGATCGCGTCGGAAAGGCGGGCCTTGCCGGCGTAATAGCGCCAAAAGGCCGGCCGGCCCCGGTGGAGCGAAACATTCTCCGAAACATCGTCCCCCGGAGGAAGAAAGAACGTCCCGACCCTCTGCTAGCGAGCCCCGGGGGTGCGTCCCCAAGTGCATCTTCGGTGCGGTTTGATACCACTTCCGCTACCGTGCCACCGTCCCGTGGAATCCTAGGATTTGTAGTTTGGTGAGGGGCTTAGACTACGTCAGTACAGCGGCTTTGCCTTTGGTCCTCCAGGGGTTCAGTTCCCAGAAGCCTCAGCCAGCTGGACTAGTGGTCGGGGGTTCGGGGAGCTGAAGTCTAAAACGTTTGGAAGACAAAAAAAAATTGAGAACCGTCGCCCTAATCCACTTCTTGAAACTGCGGCGTGAGAGCTCTTCTGTAGAGAGTTCTAGACTACAGATCCCAAGATTCCGCAAGATGGAGCCATAGCAGTTAAAGTGGCGTGGGAAGTGCTGCAGGTACGCAGTGTGGATCCACTCCAGGAATAAGTACTTTGGAAGAACGCGTGACAGGAAACGGGTCAATTTTTTTTGGTCTCGCGGGCCTTTTGAGACAGTTTCCTTTTAGAGAACTGCAAAATAGTGGCACCTGTTAATTGCACTTATGCTCTGGGAATCTGCTGTTTCTCAAGGTCGTAGGGCACAGGGGTTGCAAACAGCGGTGGCTGGTGGCTTATATGGGAATGGGGTGGTGAAACCCTTCCAGCTTTCTGTCTTAACGGAGCTGTCCAAGGTACTAAACCGTACGCCTCAAATAGCTTGAGAATTCTGGGTTGTTCCTCAAAAAAAAACTAAAACCCAGGCCATTTCCGCACTAGAGTGGTATACTGCAATTATTCCACTTTCAACATCCTATGGAATCCTGGGGTTTGCAGTTTAGGGAGGGGCCTCAAAGGCCCCTCCTTAAACTGCAAACGCCATAGGATATTGAAAGTGGAATAATTGCACTATAATAATCTAGTGTGGAAATGGCCCCCGCCTCCTGCCATTTCACAGAGCCTCAGTCTCACTCTGTTTTTGCCACCAGCCACCCACTTCTGCCTTTGAGGGAGCAGCGTCACTCCTCCTTTCTGAGACGAATGAGCAGAAGCGCTGAAGTTGCCACCTCAAAGTCGGAAGTGGGCCACTGACGGGAAAAAAGGAACAGACGGAGGATCCAAGAGTGCCACAACCGCTGCCTCAAAGGCAGAAAGGGATGGCTGGTGGCAAAAAGTTTTGGTTTTTGGAAGTTGTGTATTTTTTTGGATTTCTGGATAAGAAAGGCTTAACTGGTATTTTAATTTGTAAGCTGCACTGAAACCAGTGTGGTGAAATGGTTTGACTGTGAAGACTAGAAATTTGGGAGTCCAGGGTTTGAACCCTCCCCCCCATGCAAGCCTGTGGGGTGACCCTGTGCAAGTCACACCCTCTCAGCCTCAGAGGAAGGCGATGGCAAGCCCCCTCTGAACAAATCTGGTCAAGAAAGTCCCGGTTCTACCCTCTACCTTTGTTCTCCATTCCTAACATCCTTTTCTAAATGTGCTTCAGCTTGTCTGTATCCTTCTTAAAATGAGGTGCTGGGAATTGAATGCAGAGCACCAGACGAAGCAGCAGCAGTCTGCACGTAACAGTTTTGTATTTATTGCGTGATAATCTTGGGCTCTTTGGCAGTGGTGTCGAGGTCCCTTCGTTGACGCGGGCTTCCTGCTCGTTGCGTCATGAACTGCCGGGCCCAAATGTAATGCTTGCGCCCACTGGAATTCTCACTCCGGTGTGAACATTTATCTGACCGCATCGCGCAGTTGCACAGTTGAATGAGCATCTCCTTCCACCTCTCCGAACCCGAGGGTGGTGCTCAGCTAAAATGCCTTCGATTACGCACACTTGGGGTGGGACCACACGACTGGGAACCTGCACATAGTTGACTGTCCCTTGTGAGATGTTAAATGTCGAAAGAAACAGAGAGAGAAAGAGGAAGGAGAAGAAAAGAAAATGGGAGTGGGAAGAGCTCTCAGTTGCCTAGTCAAAGAACAAAAAGCAGCGTAGCACACTGTGACAAACTTAGTTTGTCTACGGTCTCTTTGTGTGTTGTGTGTGTATGTGTGTGCGTGTGCGTGTGTGTGGTGCCATTGGCTTGAATCTGATGGTTAGCCCAACTGAAATAGATCCATTGAATCAAGAAGATAAAGCTGTGTGTTGATTCATTGTTCAGCCACTGATTTAGTGGGTCTGTTCTAATTAGGACTAACTAATAAAATTCAGGTTTATCTTCTCAGATCCTGATGTGCCCTCTGATGCCCATGTCAGGCTTTGCTGGTTGGGGTGGTTGAGTGGGTGGGTCCCCATTTGTTACAGTGCAGAGTGCCAAATCTGTGTGATGGTCAGTGGGCCATTTGTTGGACCCACTGGGGCTCTTGCAAACTGTACAGAATCGCTGGACTCAGCTGGGCTTTGGGTGTGGAGCAAGACTTAGGAAGTTCTGCCAACGCTGTAGCGCACCGGACGTGGCCGATGGGGAATTCGTTCCTCATTTCCCCCAACAAGGCCTTAAGGGAATTGTTCTCCCTCCTTCCTCTTGCCCTTCAGTATAAAACTGTTAGAAATGCAACCAAAAAAAAAAAAGAAAAGAAAAAGAAAAAGAAAAGAAAGATGTATGTATTTGTATTTTTGGCAAGCATGGTGTTATTTTATTTTGTGAACAAAGAAATAAACAGCGCTTTCCTCCTCTTTTCCCCCTACGAGTGATTGAAGCATCTCCTTTTCATGCCAGTGAAAACTTTAAAAATTACCAAGCGCACTACAGTTCATACGCCATCCAAGGGAGCTGGCAAAGGGTGGGATATTTATTGGTTGGTTGGCATTTTCTCCTAGTAAATAAGACGTCTGCTGCTTGAAGACACTGTCCAGCATCCCGTTGATATTCTGCCCAGAGGGAAGTTGGGAGGCAGCAAAGTGTAGTGGTCTGAGGCCTTTTCCGCACGACACTCGTATAGCGCGATTATTTCCACTTTCAACCTCCTAGGGAATCCTGGGGTTTGCAGCTTCGAGAGGGGCCGGCCGGCCCCTCTCGAAGCTGCAAACCCCAGGATTCCCTAGGAGGTTGAAAGTGGAAATAATCACGCTATAAGAGTGTCGTGCGGAAAAGGCCTAAGTGTTGGACTAGTTCTTGGGGTACCCAAGATTCGAATCCCCACCCAGCCGTGGAAACCTGCTGGATAACCTTGGAGAATCCATCCTTAGCTTTAGAAGGCGGCCGTGGCAAACCTGTGAATAAGTCAAGAGTCTGAAGGCTCGTGACAATGAAGTTCCCTTATGCGAGTGGCTGTATATTTTTGGCCGTGGGGTAACATCCACATTCAGTTTGCAGCTGCGTAAGTCGAATTCCGCAAGTGTCCATGAGGGCTACAGAAGAACCGAACACACACAAAGGATTGCAGAAGCAGCAAGCAAATCCACAGATACGCCGTTGGTGCTGATGTTCAGCAGAACAGATGGAATGATGCAGTCACTGAACAGCCAAGATCATGCATCAAAGATGATGTTGCGGCTGCGATCTGTCTCCAGATTTGAAGGCCAAAACCTGTCCTAAAATCCAACCAGTCACGCCGAGGAAAACAGTCCTATGGCACTGGCAGGTGGGTCACTGAAACGTGATGCACTCAGCGCCTTTCCGTCAGTGATCAGCAGTGTGGCAAGTGGAAACGGGCCCCTGCAATTCCTTGACACATCTCTGATTCCTGGTAGGAGGGGACTGGATGTGTCGTCCTTCAGTGCCCTGCTTGCTAGTGCCACAGACTTCATCCCTCCGTGCAGCTAGCTGGATTTTAAGATGGGTGTTGGGGACATTTATGATTATGGCAAGGGTAACATGACTATAAAGGTAAATAGAGGACAGTTATGGGGTCGTAAGTCTCATTTACAATGTTGTAACAGGATGCCAGCCAATTGTGAGTGTAGATTTGCACTATGCAAGCACAGTGCAATATCTTGGCTTCTGTATTTAGTGGCTTTTACATCTTCACATGATCATAGAATCATAGAATCATAGAATCATAGAAATGTAGAGTTGGAAGAGACCCCAGGGGCCATCCAGTCCAACCCCCTGCCATGCAGGAACACCCTCAAAGCACTCCCGACAGATGGCCATCCAGCCTCTGCTTAAAAACCTCCAAAGAAGGAGACTCCACCACACTCTGAGGCAGCATATTCCACTGCCGGACAGCCCTGACCGTCAGGAAGTTCTTCCTGAGGTTCAGGTGGAATCTCCTTTCCTGCAGCTTGAATCCATTGCTCCTTGTCCTGGTCTCTGGAGCGGCAGAAAACAAGCCCTCTCCCTCCTCTATATGGCATCCCTTCAAATATTTAAACATAGCTATCATGTCCCCTCTTAACCTTCTCTTCTGCAGACTAAACATACCCACCTCTCTAAGTCTATCCTCATAGGGCATGGCTTCCAGGTCCCTCACCATTTTGGTCGCCCTCCTCTGGACCTGCTCCAGCTTGACCATGTCCTTCTTGAATTGGGGTGCCCAGAACTGGACACAGTATTCAAGATGAGGTCTAACCAAAGCAGAGTAGAGTGGTACCGGTACCTCCCTCAATCTGGACACCATACTCCTATTGATGCAGCCGAGAATTGCGTTGGCTTTCTTGGCTGCTGCATCACACTGCTGACTCATGTTCAGCTTGTGGTCTATTAGGACTCCTAGATCCCTTTCACATGTACTGCCATCCAGCCACGTGTCCCCCATCCTATATTTCTGCATTCCATTTTTTCTACCTAAGTGTAGGACCTTACACTTCTCTCTGTTGAATTGCATTTTGTTAGCTTTGGTCCAGCTCTCCAATCTGTCCAGGTCATTTTGAATTTTGATCCTGTCCTCTGGCGTATTAGCAACCCCTCCCAATTTGGTGTCATCTGCAAATTTGATGAGCATGCCCTCCATTCCTTCATGCAAGTCACTGACAAAAATATTGAACAGCACTGGGCCCAGGACAGAACCCTGTGGCACCCCGCTAGTCACGTCTCTCCAGGAGGAAAAGCAGCCGTTCGTGATCACCCTTTGGGAACGGTCGGTCAACCAGTTACAGATCCACCTGACAGTAGCCCTGTCCAGATATAGCAACTCAAAGTGAAAATATGCAAACAAAATCATTTAGCTTAAATTTTGACTAGCAGCCAAGAGTCTGTGTGCCTACTTAGATATAAACTCACTAAAAGCAGTGGAAGTTACTTTTGAGTGAATGTGTTTATAATTCTGCTACAAGGAAGTAAAAAGATTTTTGAAATGATTACATCCAGTCAAATCTGTCCCCGCCCCCCAAAATCCGATCATAGTTTTGCTGAGAGGAAGATGGAGAAAACTCAAGAGGGTAACTGTTTTACCCCATAATGGTAAGAATAAGAAATAATATTAATGATAAACTAGAAAACTGGGCTGAAATAAATACAATGAAAGTCAACAGATCCAAATGTAAAATTCAACATTCAGGCCACAAAAACCAAATGCACACATAATAGGATGGGGAATACTTGACTCAGTACTACATTTAAAAGGACCTTGGGATTATTGTCGATGACAAGTTGAACATGAGCCAGCAGTGTGTTGCTGCAGCAAAGAAGACAAACGCTATCTTAAAAGAAACGTAGTAGCCAAATTGGTGGAAACAATAATCCCACTATATGCTGTGCTGGTCAGGCGTCATCTGGAGTGCCGTGTACAGTTCTGGGTGCCTCATTTTAAGACGGCTATAGGTAAGTTGGAGTGAGTTCAGAAAAGGGCAACAAGGATGATAAGAGAACAAAACCTATGCGGAGAGGTTGAAGGAGTTGGGCATGTTCAGCCTGGTGAAGGGAAGACTGAAGGTGGCATGATTTCACTCTTTAAATATCTCAAGGTCTGCCACAAAGAGGAGAATGCTGGCCTGTTCTCTGCTGCCTCAGAGGGTAGAATTAGGTCTAATGTTTTTAAGTTATAGGGTGGTAGATTTTGATTGAACATTAAAAGGAATTTCTTGACACAATGCCTCAGCAACGGAGCCAATTACCTAGAGAGATGGAAGGGCTCCTTCTCCGGATCTTTTCAAAAAGAGGCTGGACAGCTACCCTCTGGGGGGACTCTAGATGGAGATCT
Source organism: Cyclura pinguis (assembly GCA_030412105.1). Taxonomy (NCBI): domain Eukaryota; kingdom Metazoa; phylum Chordata; class Lepidosauria; order Squamata; family Iguanidae; genus Cyclura; species Cyclura pinguis. The sequence continues at coordinate 381,093,364 of CM059599.1, forward strand.
TCCACTGAGAAGAGGTTGGACCTGATGGCACATAGGTCTGTTTCAACTCTGAGTCTGTGAATACACCAGAATTGAAGATTATCCAAATCAAAAAGCTGATTGCAACCTCAGATCCATTTTCCAGGGTAAAGAGAAAGACAGGGTGGAAGTAAAGGAAACCTCTAGCCTCTGGGCCAGTCATTTCTTGGAAGACTGTGATGCCACATGCCACATTGCATGGAGAATTTGGTATCATAGAAATGTAGAGTTGGAAGAGGCCCCAGGGGCCATCCAGTCCAACCCCCTGCCATGCAGGAACACCCTCAAAGCACTCCCGACAGATGGCCGTCCAGCCTCTGCTTAAAAACCTCCAAAGAAGGAGACTCCACCACACTCCGAGGCAGCCGATGCCACTGCCGGACAGCCCTGAGTGTCAGGAAGTTCTTCCTGAGGTTCAGGTGGAATCTCCTTTCCTGCAGCTGGAATCCAGTACCGTCTGCTCCAGTGCATCTCATAGCCTCTTCGTCCCCACTTAAAAATTGCCACCCCACGTTCTGTTTGCAGGCTTCTGAGAGAGACAGATTGTTCAATACCTGACTTCATTGCTTGTAGGGTTTTTGTTTGTTTGTTTTTTGCCATTTGGCTAAGGGTCCTATGTAACCCTAAGGCTGTAGGCTGTCAGTTCTGTCAGTTCTGTCAGCTGCTGTGTTACAACATGAATCTTTGACTCGGGCAGACGACACACCTCCCAAGGTATCCTATCAGGCCCACAAATATATAACAACATTTTCCAGTGTTGTCTTTCAATGTATCTTCCCAGAACATTAGTCATATTTAATAGGTAAAATTCAGGCTTCACTGGAAAATCGTTTCTTTAATGTCGTCCTAATCTCGTTATGAATTGACTAGTGCTGGAGAAATACATTCTGATGACGGAAATTAATAATATTAATTATACAACATATTGGAGGCACAGATAGATTGTTATACACTGCCCGAGAACACACAATTGCATGTGAAATAGTTCCATTTGCAGAGCTGTACTTCTGCAACTGCAAATTGTGCTACCTCCAAATTGCGTAAGACCCAAATTGTGTGGCATCCACTGTGCAGTGGCCGAAAAAGGACAACCACATGAAAAAGGGTACTTAAGTGTGTATATGACACTAACAGGATTCCGAGCGGGGGCTTCGTACGGCCAAGAGGCTGACCTCACACCCCTTTCACAGTACACAATTATAGCACCATAAAACCTTTTTAACTGCCAGGGTTCTATTGCATGGAATCCCGGGGTTTGTAGCTTGATGAGACACCAGAGTTCCTTGGCAGAGAATTTTAAATGCTTAAATATCTAAACTATAAATCCCTGGATTCTATAGGATCCATAGTACAGGGGCCTTTTCGGATTCTGCTCTGGGAGAAAGGCAGCATATAGAAGTGTATCTAGGTGCCAGGGGGTGCAAAAAAAAAACCATTCCAGAAGATTTAGCGGCAGAGGTAGAGAGGGAAGTGGCTCTGGATGTATGTGCGCAACTTCCACACTTGCCCTAGGTGCTGTTTATGCTAGATATGCCTCCGATGGCAAATAAATATAATGAATAAATGAACGAACGAATGAATGAATATTGTCACTGCACATGCTATGTTAAAAAAAATCCATTGATATAGGTGCCTTTATAATAATTGCCACCAGATGACCTTAAGCTGATGCTAATTTTACTACGTGCAGCCTCTAGTCGTTCCATATATCAAACAAGGCCTCAGTTCTATTATTGGTCCCAGCTGAATTTGATCCATTGGATCAGAGGGATTTGCCTGCAAGTCGACAATTGATTTGACAATTGATCTAATACATCTTTTCTCGTTAAAATGAAATAATAAGATTCAGATCAAAATTGAGGCTGTCATATTTTGGACATGTCATGAGACAACAATAATGCTTGGCAAAACGGAAGGCGTTAGGAAAAGAGGACACCTCCGTACAGGTAGAGTGATTCAATCAAGGAAGTCACGGCCCTGAGTTTGCAAGATGTGATGCTTATTGATGACCGAGAATCTTGGAAATCTCTCTTTCGTGGGGTCACAGTAAAGGAAATTTGACTTGATGGCAAACAACAACAAAAAAATAGAATTCAGACCTATATTTTTGACGTGTGGCATAGTGATTTGAGTGTTCATAGAGTCTTAGGGCCTTTCTACACTGCACTGTTATAGTGCTGTTATTCTACCGTCAACCTCCTCTGGAATCCTGGGGTTTGCAGTTTAGGGAGGGGCCTATAGAATTCTCAGCCAGGGAGCTCTTTGGCCTCAGGAAACTACAAACCCCAGAATTCCACAGGAGGTTGAAAGTGGGATGATAGCACTGTAACAGTGTAGGATGGAAAGGCCCATAGAATCATAGAGTTGGAAGAGACCACGGTGGCCATCAAATCCAAACCCCTGCCATGCAGGAATGCACACTCAAAGCACCCCCAGCAAACGGTCTTCAGCCTCTGCTTAAAAATCTCCAAAGAAGGTGACTCCACCATACTCCAAGGCAGTGTATTCCACTGTGTCGGATTAGGACACTGCGAGACCGGGGTTTGAATCCCCGCTCAGTCACGGAAACGTACTGGGTGGCCTTGGGCAAGTCATGCTCTCTCAGCAAGGGAAACTCACTCTGAACAAATTCTGCCAAGAAAACCTCATGATAGGTTCTCTTTGTGCGTACACCTGTCTTCAAGTTGTATACTGTATATTGCCTCATGGTGACCCCATGAATTTCATAAAAGTTTTCTGAGATAAGGAATACTCAAGAGATGGTTTTGCCAGTTCCTTCCTCTGAAATATAGCCTTAGGGTCGCTGTAAGTCAGAAATGACTTGAAGACACACAAGAACAAATGCTGTGCAGAGAACCTTCCAGATGATGACGGCGATGCCGCAACTGCGTTGTTACTCTGCTCCAGAGACTAGAGCACAAACCAATGGATTCAAATTAGAAGAAAAGAGATTCCATCCGAACTTTAGGAAGAACCTTTTTACTGTAAAGGCTGTTCAACGGGGGGAAAGGCTGCCTTGGATGGGTTCTCCGTCTTTAAGTGGAGTTTGACTACTGCATTTTTCAGGCTTCAGTTGTGCATTCCTGCATGGCAGGGGGGTGGACTGGATGGCCTTGCAGCTCCTTCCACGGAGATCCTGTGATTCTACGGCAGGGCTTTCCAAACTGCGAGCCGCGACACCTTAATGTGTCGCCTGGAGTGTGTAGGTGTGTCACCTGCAATCTTGCAAATGTATGCTATTATTTATAAATCATTTATTTTTAAAAATATATGAAAGGTTTTCACGAGATACGTTGCGTCCCCATACATTTTGTTTTTACAATTTATGTACGTGTCTGTATCTCTTATAAGGGGTTAGTTTAACCCCCGGTTTGCTAGTAAAACTGAATTGCTGTGTTGTGAACTGATGCATGTCTAAAAAAGTGTGTCACCAACACGAAAAGTTTGGAAGGCTCTGTTGTATGGTAACGAACGAGCACCATTTGGAAAGCAAAGGCACAGTGGGGAAGTAGAAGGCAGCGCTGGCCACTAGATGGCAGTGTGGCTTTTTGATCGGCAAGGCTTATCAACTTAATCCTCTGGTTTGTTTTCATTTTTTAAGGCTCACTAAAAAAAAAAAATCTTCCCAACCATTACAACCAGTGCAGAGGGTTCTCTGGAGAAAGTAAAGGAAGTCGTGGAGGAAATCCTCTTATATCTACACCTTTGCCTTAGTACATCCTGTAAAAATATATACGGATAAATTCACTGGAAACACCTCTGGGGATTGGAATTTGGCATGGGGTTGCGACAAAGGATTTGTCAATACAGCTGGTGGCTGTGAGGGAGATAACCAGAAGACTAGGATGAGGCGATGGAGGTCCATCCAGAGACATCCCCCTATCCTGTTTTCTTCAGACATTAGGGCCCCTTCTTAGTTCTCGCACCGAGCTAGACGAGAGCTGAAGCCTGCCACCGCTGTGACTGTTCTCGGCAGTACCGTAGTCACACAAAAGGATCCTGTAGCACCACTGAAGCTGAGCGACGGAAGTGGGTAGCATAAGCTTTTGTAGATTTAAGTCACTTCATCAGATGCGTGGAGAGAAGTTCCTAGGAACAGACCTTCGCAGCTATAAAAGAGGTATCTGCACACCTTGCCACCCGCACACACAGCCTGCTCATTCATAGTTATAAAGGTCTGTTCCTCGGCACTTCACTCCATCCGATGGGGTAGATGTATGTGGACTGGCCCTTACTTCTCCCAGACTGACGTGGCCGTTCCCGATCTGACAAGGCACCCTGCCTTTACTGCACACCCTGTCTGCCCCCCCCCGCCCCACTTACAACACCACCTTCGTGTAAAAGGGTGTGGATTTTCAGGGGACATTTCTGTACTAGATTGTTACAGCGCACTTCCTCCACTTTCAACCTCCTATGGGATCCTGGGGTTTGCAGTTTAGAGAGGGTCCTCAGGCCCCTTCCTAAACTGCAAATCCCAGGATTCCATAGGATGTTGAACAGTCTAGCGTGGAAATGGCCAGTGTTTGACTATAACCACGTAATAGTTTTATGGCTGCGTGTTTTCTGTGTTACATTATATACTGTATGCAACTCAGCCAAGTCAGTATTTATAAACTGTTAACATTTATTAAAATGAGAATCGGAATGAAGTAGAATTTCAGATTTCAAATGCAGTTCAAGGTTGATATATTTCTTCAGCGTACTTTTTAGAATGTTCGCTTATATCTTTAGACTCTCATATAATGCACAAGTATCACGTACCAGCCCTTTGGCTACACTCCCACCAAAGGCTTAACTCCCAATCTAGGTCACGCTCTCTGACCAGATCCTTCTAGGGTCCAATTACTCTTCTGCCTCTTGCTAGGCTTCCACTGAGGATTAACCCTCCCAACACAGTCACACTCTCTGACTGGCTAAGGGGCTCCACTCCCTAGCTCCTTGCTAGGCCCTCACTGAAGGAATCAAAATACGCATGAGTATTTGGCTTTATATAACTTTTTCTCTCTGGCACCAGCCCCTCCCACATACTACTGGTGCTCCCTGCCATGCCTCAGCACCCTTCCCACACATACATATTTTAATATTTGAGGTTTTTCCACATTTCTGAGGGTCCTGTCATGCCCTGCCTTGGAGACCGTGGCAGCGAGGAGGAGGATTCTGACTCCAAGGCAGAGGTTTCCCAGAGGCTGAAGTGTCCCCAGAAGCTGGTCCAGAGGGAGATAATACACAACAACAACAAGGGCCTGAGCCAGAGGAACAAACAGAGGAAAACACAGCTGGCACACCTACCTTGCACCAGAGATGCCATGAAAGGGAGGGCTTGTGTTGCTTGGCCTGTTTATGTAGCAAGCGAGCCCTAATGAGGGAACACCTGTGGTGACAGCAGTCATAGATAAAAGAGGGCTCCAGCTGGCCTTTCCTCCCAGGATCAGCAACTGGTCTCTTTGGTCCTGAAACCCTGTGCTGTGCTCTTGGATCTGGTTGTCTTGGAACTCTGCCTGTTTGGACTATGGTTTGGATTTGCCCCTTTGGATTTGTTTGCTCTAGGTGGCCTTTCTGTTTGGACATTCTTTGACTCTCATCTTGTAAGTAGGAGCTGTGCCACTTGTGATTTACTGCCTGCTTTGCCTCAGACATGACAGGTCTTGCACCCCAACCCTAGCGAATGTGGAGGGTCAACTGCATTGGGAAAATGATCACATACATGTTTTGCTCAGTGGGGAAAATGTATTAAAATGTGTATATTATGAAAGGTTCATTAAAAATATGTACATGGTGGACTAATTCCAAATGCTAGCTTCAACTACAGTAGGTCTGTTAAAGCAATTGCTGAACTCAACAGTTATGCAGATCCCATTGATTGAAAGGGTCTACTATGGGGTGGGCAACTGTTAACAGTATAGGAAGCTGTATTGCCCTCTCAAAGGATGTGACACACACAGACACACCCCAAAATTAAAATTTTCCCCATAAATGTAGGCAATTTCCCTATGTTTTTGGCTCTCATTTGGCAACTTTGTGCCCTTCCTCCCTAACTCTGGAGGCATTTTAAGGCAAACTTTTTACCCCCCCTCAAAAAAAAGGTTGGGCTCGGTGGGTGAAACAATAGCTTTGGGCCCCACATATGGCCCATGGGCCATATTTTCCCCACCCCTGATCTACAGGGTACCACTTGTGGTTAGCTGTTGGACATACAGAAAATGCATGGTAAAAAATCTGTGGGATATCTCCAGGGAATGTCGTAGTCCCCCCTTCTCCACAGGGCATATGTTCCAAGACCCCTCATACCCAATGGATGCCTGAAACCATGGATAATATCACCTGCCCGCACCTTCACAGGGACCGCAGAATCATAGAATCGTAGAGCTGGAAGAGACCACAAGAGCAATCAAATCCAACCCTCACTGCCATACAAATTCTCCAAATTATTCTTTATTATTTTTATATCATTTCTGTATATGCTATTGTTGTTGTTGTCGTTGCTGTTGTTTTTTTCCTTTTTCTTTTTTCTCCTTTTTTGATATGTATTAAATTTTTTTTAAAAATGTATTCATTATAAAGAAAAAACAAACAAAACATTACACCACGTGATTACCATAATAGTGAAAAAGAAAACATTACAATGAAATAGCTTACATTATTTCTTTCCAGATCCTTTATCATCATATACTTATTCTGCATGTATCATATTGCTTATATATTTTTGTTACATTCTTAACTCTATCCATTTCAACTATATTTAACCTATTGCTGTTGCTGAATATGACCCTATTATTGAACATGTTAATACGAACCCTAACCTTAAATGTAATCTTAAATATAACCTTAAATGAAACCTCAAATGTAAGCCCTAACACTAAGTTTAAACCCATCCCCCCGAGCCAATTCTCTTTCAGCTTATTCTACTTTCCAAAATTGTAGTTCTTTTTGTGGAGGTGTGACACTTCCCTCTTTTATTAGGACTTTTCCGCAAATATCTTCCATATTTCTTCAAAATCATTCCCTTTCATTATTCCTTTTTTTCTTTAATTCGACGTGTTAGCTCATTATTAATTGCTATTTTCTACACTTCTTTATACCAATCCTTTATTTGAAAATCTTCTTGCATCTTCCATTTTCTTGATATAATTAACCTTGCTGCAGTTAATAAATTTGTAATTAAATCCTTCATTGCCTGGGTACAATTAACCTTATCAAATATAGATAATAATGCTATGCTTAGACATATTTGTAAGTCAATTCCTGTTATCTCTTTTATCTCTTTAAACACCCTTTGCCAAAATTTCTGCACACCTTTACAATTCCACCACATATGAATATATGTTCCAATCCCTTGCAGTGTTTCTGATCTATAAGGTTTAACATTACTGGTGTTAGGTACCATCTCCAGACCAATTTACAATAAATCTCTTTTATTCTTACGAATAAATTTTTTAAATGACGCTGATTCCAAATCTTTCCCCATTCTTGAATATCTATTTTTTTTGTGCTAGTTCTTCCTCTCATATTTTTCTAAGATATTCATCTTCATATACTGACAATATTTTATATATTTCACTTGTGATACCCTTCAAAATTTCATTTTCCTCCATTCCATCTCTTTGCTTAATCATTTGTTGAAATCTAGTGTATTCTCTAATATCTTTATTACTTTTCCAATTCCTTGTCCACTGCTCTAACCAAATATAATTAAACCATGACATCTTAGTACCCTGCAATCTCTCTTTTATTTTATCTTTATTTGTCACTATATTCATCCAACCTTTTGACTTATATATTCTCTGCTTCTTTAATTCCTTCTCTAATTCATCTCTCAAATTCTTTGGAAATTTTTCCATCATCACTACTGGAGTTAATGGTGAAACAGCCAGTATTAATTTTTCCTTATTTTCCTTCCAGATTTCTAATATATTTTTCAAAAAGGGGTTTTCTATTTTTTCTCTTTCTCTCTTACCAAAGCTCTAAAAAAAGATATTCTCTATATCTCCTCTCAGTTTCTGTTGTTTCCATCTCTAACCATTCCAAATCCCCTTTTCCCAAGACTCCATCTATAATATACCTCAATTGATTTGTGTTATAATACCCTTTTAAATTTGGGGGGCCCAATTCACCTTCTGTTTTGGGGTTTGTACCAAAATTTCTTATCGATCCTCGCTTTCTTATTCCTATTACAAAAATTATTCACTAGTAATTGCCAGTTTTTCAGTTCTATTTCTGATCTTTTTATTGGTAGTATCCTAAATAAATAAGATTATTTTTTTTTAAAAAAATAAAATAAAAAACTCCAAAGAAGGAGACTCCACCATACCCTGAGGCAGCGCATTCCACTGTCGAATTGGTCTTACCCATCAGGAAGTTTGCCTAATGTTCAGATGGAATCTCTTTTCCTGAGATTCGAAGCCGTTGTTCCATGTCCTAGTCTCCGGAGCAGCAGAAAACTGGCTTGCTCCAACCTCCGTATGATATCCTTTCAAATATTTAAACATCTAAGAAGCTATAATGTTGCCTCTTAACCTTCTCTTCTCCAGGCTAAACATACCCAGCTTCCTAGGCTGCTCCTCATAGGGCTTCACGGTTTCCCATACTACCAGACAGTACGAGGCCTCTCTTTGGTCCCTGCAAAGCTAGAGGGCAACTTCTGGGAATGCAAGAGCTGTTCGAGCAGAACCTGGAGTGGGCCACATCGGTGCCATTGCCTGGATGCTGGGGACTGAAACAGGGCAAAGGGTGGGTGGGAGAGAGGCAAGTCTGTGAGGGAACAGGCTGACCGTGGATAACTGAAATTGCAAAAAGCAAAGCCACGGATAATTGGTGGTGGTCCTATACTGGGAAGATGCAGATAGTTCTGGGAAAGACTCCTGTCTGAAACGCTGGCAGATCACGGGCAGATCAGAATCAGAAAACTGGCTAGACAGATGAATGAATCAGGATAAAGCAGATTCACTATTACTTTTTTTTTTTTTTATGGTACTGTTTTTTGGAACCAAGAGGAGTTTTTCCCGTTTCCAATCTCCTGTTTTTCAATTAAGATTTGATCTGAAGATCAAGGAGAACAACTGTACCTGAAGAAATGCAGAGCCAGACGGTGGCAGAATAGTCAAGACGAAACAAAACCACTTTCCCCAAAACTACGTACCCGGTGATGCGTGCTTGGTCCCCCCCCCGCCACTGAAAATGTGGCACTAGAGGCATGATCTTTGGGGTTTGTTTCGTTTTTCGCGAAAGCTGCCTCTTATGGAACCTTTGGTGGAAGTTAGGATCGGCGTGTGTGTGTTCGGCCGATTTACTCAGAAGTCAGTCTTCTAGGGGCTGCCTAAATAAATACCTCAAAGGCTGCCTGATCTTGGAAGCCAAACAAGGTCAGGCTTGGTTAGTTTTTAAAAAGGAAACTGCCAAAGAATACCAGGTGTTATAGACTATGTTTCAGAGGAAGGCAATGGCAAACCTCCACTGAATAAAGAAAACCCTATGATAGGCTCACCATAAATTGGGATTGACTTGAAAGCACAGCATGGCAGTCTTGTGGAGGGGGCATTAGACAAAGCAGCTCCGCTCGTTTGCTCCGTTTCTGAGATGGGATGTGGTTAAGGCACCTCTTTTTACTGGGGTCCCCACTCATACCATCGACGGATGGTATGGTAGACAGCCCCCCAAAAGAGAATGATGCACTGTATTCCATTCCATGGATTCCATGATACATGGATGCCATTCTGTGCATCCATTTCAGATTAAACCCCAGAATGGCTTCACCATCCCGGTGGCACGGGTGTCACCGAGCGAGAGGTGGGGAGGAAAAGGCCTCGCGTGACTGGAAAACAGACCGCTGGCAAGTTCCTGATTTTCCCCTACCACTGTTTAGCTACCTACCACTGCAGTCTCCAAGCCACCTCTAATCTTTTGCAAATGAAAACACATTGTGAAGCATCATATTCCACAAATTCTTACGCATTAAGCACTCTCAAATTTGGGAGTGGGATAGCCCGCAGGGAAATTATGCTATTACCTAGAGAAGAACTTATGCTCTCCAACGGGCAGTCTAGATAAAAAGTCTGTTTACATCACGCAAGGGATCTAAGATAACCGACAGGGCAATCACTGCGACGGATGATCCAATTGTTGCTGTCGTTACTTGCCATCAAGTCAACTTTTACTTAAGGCAACTCGGTAAATGAGAGTCCACCAAAGCCCGCCGTCAACCACTCTGCTCAGGTCTTGCACCCTCAGGGCTGTGGCTCCTTGGCCGAACCCGTCTGCAGAGTGGTGTGACGGAGTCTGGGGGAGCGGCTATCGGGGTGTCGGAGCTGCCCGGCAACAGAAAAGCCACTCCAGGGAGAAACCTAGCCCCTTAGTGTGGTGGAGGGGTTGGTGGCTAGAGAGGGGAACCTGTCTCTAGAAGGCCCACTGAATTGGCTTTGCTTGGCTTCAGGGAGGACAGGCTAAGAGCCAGTCCTTCAGCCAGAGAGATTCCCAGCGCCTTTCCTCACTACTGGAATAATAGCAGTATAACAGTATAGTACAGAAAGGCCCTCGGTCAACACACCTCGGTCGGGTGTGTTTTCTCAGAGAAATCCTAGAAAGAGAGACAAAAGAGAAATCAACCCACTTTTGAATCTGGTCAGAAAGCGTGACCTCGATTTGGGAACTGAGACTTTGGGCAAAAGGGCAGCCAAAGGGCTGTGTGTGAGAGACCTGTGCCTTTATACTGACATAAAGATTATAAGGGGGTAACTGTCCAAATGCATTCTGAAGATTTGTTTGAACTTGGACATACGTATGAAAACCAGTACTTTATTCTGGTTATTTTAACGAAGATTATAGTATATTTTTAATAAATTTTGACTCAGCTGAATGGTTTTCGGTAGTTATAACCAAACAGAGCCATGCTACCACAGATCATTAAAAGGGTTCTAAATAACAAGTGAAAGGCTTTACCCTTTTTACACGAAGGTGGTGTTTTAAAGGGGAAGGCGGAGCTAAGTGAGGTGACAAGGTGCCTTTGCAGGCTGGGGGAAGCTGCCATCCTAGTCTGTGAAGAGAAAAAGCAGGCCCAGTCATATGTGGTCTCTGTCTGTTCCTGCCTTCCACTTTACCAAGCATCATCGTCTTTTCTAATGGTCTTCTTAACCATATGCCCAAAGTATGGCAGCCTCAGTTTAGTCATTTTGGCTTCTAGTAAGAGTTCAGGCTTCATAGAATCCTAGAGTTGGAAGAGACTCCAGGGGCCATCCAGTCCAACCCCCTGCTATGCAGGAACACACACCAAAGCACTCCCTTTGTCGGATGGCCATTCAGTCTCTGCTTAAAAACCTCCAAAGAAAGAGACTCCACCACTCTCCCAGGCTGCATATTCCACTGCTGGACAGCTCTGACCATGAAGTTCTTCCTGAGGTTCAAGTGGAATCTCCTTTCCTTCAGCTTGAATCCATTGCTCCTTGTCCTAGTCTCTGGAGCAGGAGAAAACAAGCCCGCTTCCTCCTTGACATGACATCCCTTCAAATATTTAAACATGGCTATCATGTTCCCTCTTAACCTTCTCTTCTGCAGACTAAACATCCCCAGCAACCTAAGCCGCTCCTCATAGGGCTTCATGGCTTCCGGATCCTTCACCATTTTGGTCGCCCTCCTCTGGACACGTCCCAGCATCATTTGCTCTAAGACCCATTCATTTGTCTCTTCAGCTGTCCCCATTTAGCAGATGACTGATAGCATACATTTAATGTTGTGCACCGCACCAACCACATCTTTAAAATAAAACAGTATCCTGCACACAAGATTCTGAATATCCATGTCATTATGTACACTCTTTATTGCATATTACTTTTTTTTAAAAAAATGTACAGTCTCATAACATACATAGCATTTCTTGCTAGCTAAAAAGAAAAAAAAATCCTTGCACCTAGGCACCACTAACACAGTTTGCTATCACTAAGCTACATTAGTATACTTCAGTTAACAAACTATCACCATTTTTTGTCTTTTTTTTTTCTTTTCTTTTTGGCATGAATTAAAAAAACTCTTTTTTTTTTTAAATTACACACCCAGAAGAGATACAGAGAGGAAACAAAACAAGGAAAAGAAGAGTGGCTGTTTCCACCAGCACCAGTCTAAATGTAATTTGCAACAAATGGCACATGGAATAAAACTTATCTGCACACAGACTCCTTATTTTAGAAGGCGGGGGGAACAAAACTCAAAAGAAATGGCAAGGCTTGTTGTGAAACCAGTATGGTCTGGAAGCACAAGGAATGGCTTTCACCAATGTCCTGCTTCCCCCAGTTTGCAATCTGTTCCTGCAGTGGATTGCTGGGACTCCAGGGAGATCCAGCGATCCATCCTGCAGAGCAAACCCAGACTCACCTTTGAACACTTCAAAGGTTTTGTACAGCACAGATATGACTCGGTCAAGATCAAGCTGACCCAGGTGGACGCTAAACGTCAGTGGAGTTTTTGGCCGGGATCCCGCAATGGATCACCGCGATGTACTTGGCGGCTTGAACCTGGATCCACCGTGAGTCCAGAAAGGAACTTTGCGTCAACTTCTGGATGATCCTAAGCAGGTCAACTGCAAGCACTGCAGACAGGCTTTCAATACCTACAGATGATCCAAACAACCTCATTTAGGCCTTGTGATTCAATTGGTGTTGCCAGTTACCTCAACTGGACTGGAGAGGCTAACAATGCAACAGCCCCCTTGGATGCTTCTTCATGTGGCCGCATCCTGAACGACCCTGCCTCGCTTCCCATTGGATGGAGAAAACTGGTGGTGTGAACGAGGCATTCCAAGACTGCTCTGCGGTGCGTTCATTTGACCTAAGGCCAAGGTGGGGAACGCACAGCCCTCCAGATGTTGTTGGACTGAAACCCCTATCATCCCTACCCAGCACAGTTGCAATGAGGAGAATTACAATCCTACAATATCACCCCTGGCTTAATCAAACCAAGATGAACACCACTCCTAACCGGGATGGCTTGGGTCAATGCTTATTTCTATCACAAGATTTAACTGCGGGCAGTCCTCTTGTTTCCTCTCTGTGTAAAAACTTGCAGTCAACATAAAAAGACCTGCTTGCAGCAATCGTGCGGAACGGATTCCCGGTGTTTAGTACACTTCTGGGAGTTCCCCCCACCCAGAAGTATTTGGAGAACTGAAATACTGGATCAGTAACCTTAACCTCCCCAAGGCAGAATTCCTCCCACAGATCATGAATGGGCACAGGAAGCTGCTGAATTTTTGGACGCCATCCCTAAGTCTGGCAGTTTCTTTAGCCTGACTGAATCAGAGCATGGAAACGTGTTTTTTTTCTTTTAATTATTCCTCCCCAAATCTCCCAGCTATTCTGGCGTAAGGAATACTAGGGAATTGCAGTGAGGAAATCTTTCCTCTTCCAGCTTCTCATCTGAATAATGTTTTATGCGGCAGCACCTTTTCTGCTCTTTTCACATCCAAAATTTTGCTGGCTTTGCTTTTTTGTTGTTTTAATCCCAGCTGATTTTTAAATGCAACCTTTTGATCAGCCTGAACTTTTTTTAAACATCAACGCCCTAAAAATTGTACCCAACCCAATTTCTTACAGCTATAAATAAAATATATTTATTTATACATATATATATATAAAAGAGAGGCACTTTAGTTTAAGTAAGTAACAGTTATGATCGACTCGGTTGCTTTCTTTTGAGGCAAAGTGCTGTATCTGAGCGTCTGCACTCTGCAGAGTTTTGCATTTTTACTGCTTTTTACCGGCTACTTGGAGAACCACCTGGGCATGCGATGCATCAGAGAAGTTGTACTGAAGACAAAACTCTGAAAAGAAAAAGCACACATCTATACACACACTCGCATAGCTCTCTGTGGTGTGATTTTTTTTCACAGCTTTTACATTGCATTGGGATAAGGGGATCCCTGCATTTTGTACAAACTTGTTTTATATAAACCACACATTTTGCTGTACAGTACACACGGAGGAACAAAAAAGAAATGCCATTCCATTCCATTTTCCCTCCAGTTAGTATCCTTTACAACACACCCTCCCACCCACTCATGCCATAAAACCCACAAAACAAAAACACATCTTTGCAAATAACATCAACTATCTAGTGCAAGAGGGACAGAACTCAAAATCTCCACAGGAAAGAAAAAAAAAACCCATTCATTTTCAGATTAGACTATCATGATGATGGTATAAAAGCCACTTAAGAGGAAACCCACAAATAAATAAAAGCAAAACAAAAAGTAACAGTCCCCTATATTCTCTATAATTTAAGAATATTAAGCCATGCTATAAAATTGGCATTTTTAAAACATTTTTCCAATTCTTTTTTTTTTCTGTATTACTATTTTTTTACTTTAAATTATTAATTACTCCCTGAGCAATCTGGGTTTAGTAGATTTTGGATTGACATCTTGACAGGTAGAACTGCTTACAAATCTGCAAGACAAATATGAACAGCAACACGTTTTTTGAAAACAATTTTTCCCCCCTTGGCCCTTTACCTTGCTACTTTATACTATAAATTAGGTCCCTAAATCCCTCTTCCTGGATTCCAGGCCCCCTTGTAAAATGCTTTACAGAAGCCCCTCTCCAGCAACATCTTTTGAGAAAAAGGGCTCTCACCCTGGGAATGACCTTTGCACGGGTTCAGATGGACAAAAGGAAAGCTCTCAGCCCAAATAACTCCATGGACCATCAGCTGCAGATTCTGGGCCCTGCTGCGGTTCATGGGATCACCAGGGAGCGAACCTGATCGCTGGACAGGGACAAAAAGGCTGAGGGCAGCATCAGCCCTGCTGAGCTGTAAACAGAGGAAGGCCTGAGACACAACTGGTCTGATGGGAATGGGAGAAGAAGGGAAAACCCAACTATTTGGGTCTGGATGTGCTGAAGGCCTCTGAATTTTGCCTCTGAAGGCCTCTCAAATTTTGTCGCTGAAGGCCTCTGAGTTTTGTCCAATGGTTGCAGCCCCTGCTCCTCAATTCCCACATCAGACAAGTGTTGCAAACACAGAACTGGCCCAACCCAGGGTCAATTCCGCTCAATATTTACAGAGAATACAGTTTGTCCCATTGGACAAGGAATGGGAAATAAAAAAATAGAACAAACACAAAAATTGTTTCATTAAAAAAAGAGGAAAAGGAGAGACAACACACACACACACACAGAGATACCCACCCCAGCCCCAAGTCCCCTTTCGCCTCAGCTAAGAAAATGTACAAATTCTACGGATGCTTTCTGAGAGCAATTAAAACCTCCACCAGGAGTCTGAAGGTGCTGGGAGAGAGGCGTTTTCTCGCTTTGAAACAAATGGAGGAGGAATTGCCAAAATGAGATTTTTTTAAAAAACAGATATACAAATAGAGGCTACCATACACCAATCACGAGGGATGTTCAAGTTTTGGACAGTAACAGAAACAAAAACAACAAAAAATAGTTAGAATTTTCCCAGCACCATGATTCAGACTGGACAAGAGCAGTTTCTAATGGACTTTTCCAACACCCAATAGTCTCCAACGGAGCTAACGCGCCTCAAAGATCAACCATCCAAGTCAAGATGCTCTTGTACAAGGTAGCACAGTAGACGCTCTTTGTGTTACCCACAAATTCCCCTTTCGATTCTGCTTTTCCAACTTTTTTTAAATTAAAAAAAGGAAAAGAAAAGGAACCTCACAATGAGTCCAAGTAAGTAGTCTTGTTCAGCATCTGACTCCTGCTGGGCATGGTTTTAGCTCTTTCCTCTCTCTTTCTCCATCTGTCTCCCTTGCCAACATTTGTGCTTTGAGAGTCGAGAAGGTTCTCTCTTTGTTTTTCCTGTGTGTGGGTTATTTGTTTTTTTGTTTTGTTTTCGGAAAGCCACTAAAACTGATAGAAAAGGGCACACGCATGCAGGCCGAACGGCACATCTCCCATCTCTTCGCGCATTCAACCAAATTTGTATAATACAGTGTGTTGGCACACACACTCACATTAAAACACACATATGTATACACGCACTCGTAATGAGAGAGGGAGAGTGCCACTGTTTGCCAAGGCAGAAGGCCAAAAACCCTGGGCTTTTCCAGCAGGATACTTGTCAGTTTTCTTTTTTAATTTAAAAAAAAAAACGAGTTCAGAAGTTGAGTTTTGTGACGGGCCGCTCGCGGCTGCCATCTGCCAGCTGGTTGGTGATGCGTTTGCGATTGCGCTTCAGTTTGGAAAGGTCTTTATCAAAGACTTCACCAGATCGCAGCGCCGAGACGAGGTCATCGAACTCCCCACCTTCTTCGCTGTTTTCTTTCGCCTTCCTGGCCTTGCGCTCCCTCTCACGCTGCTCCTTGAGCTGAATTTTGGGGGCAGGGGTGGAAAAGAAGAGAAGGTGCAGGGTTAACAGGGATACTTTTAATACCAGAGAGGGGTTCTGTACCTCTACAATTAAAGCAGGAGTGAGCGGTTGCATCAGAGCCAGGGGACAACCGGTTGGGGAGTTCTGGATCCTGTAGACCAAAAAAGGGACCTTCCCATGATCTGGAAGCTCCGCATGCTCACATCTAGTACAAATTATACTGTGGTGGGCCTCCTCACATATGGGAATTCTATATTCTTCCTCTATCCCAATTGCCACTGCCCTGGCCTTGAAGGGAAAGAAGAAGCAGAACCAGGCACAGCGCCTTCATGCCTGGGCTCAGAAGCAGATGCCAGGCTCTCCCTCCACCCCAACTGCCACTGCCCTGGCCTCAGAGGGAGAGAAGACGACACAGGCACAGCTCCATTATGCCTAGGCCCAGAAGCAGGTGAAAAGTCCTGCCTCCATCCGAACTGCCACTGCCCTGGCCTCAGAGGGAGAGAAGAAGAGGCAGTATCTGCAGGACTTAATCCCCTCCCCACTGCCACAGATGATGATGATGGTGGGCCTCCTTCTCACACATGGGCTTCCACAGTGTGGTCCTAGGGACCTCTGACCCCCACACTTCCCCTGCTTCAACTGCTCCAGGTTTTCAAGTCTTTGGCCCTTACTTGTGCTTCCATGCGTGCCCGCCTCTCTTCTTCCTCCTTCCTCTTCCTCATGTTTTCATTCTCTTGTTTGGCTTCATTCACAGCTTGAAGGAACTGGTCAAAGATCCCAAAGAACTCATCTGGTTGGGTCTTGCCTGGTTCTTCTCCGAAATGCTTCACTGCCTTGGTGAACTGGAGGAAAGAAATTGTCAGGGCTATCACAAAAATCACAACAGAGGCAAATGTACCTTCTTCCAAAAAATTACACTATTCCCTATTCACTATTGCGAATTTGATTGTTTGTGAGACGCTTGCGTGCCTCCCCGCCCCCCATTTTCTTCCTCCTATTCCCCTGCCTTTTGCCTGGGCATGCACGCCTTCCTTCTTTGCACCCGGGCAAAAGGCAAGGGAGCACTGCATGCGGAGGAGGAAGGCATGTGCTTGCCTCCCCCCCCATTCCCTTGCCTTTTGCCTGGGCACACGTGTCTTCCTTCTCCGCTCTGAGGCAAAAGACAAAGGAATGGAGGGGGGGAGCACCAACGGTGAAGAATGAAGGCACACACACACACACCACCTCAATTCTATTGCCTTTTGCACAGGTGCGGAGAATGCACACCTAGGCAAAAGTAAGGGAATCGGGGGGTCGTACCACGCAAGCATCCATGTGACTCCCCTCCTCATTTCCTTGCCTTTTGCCCTGGCAGAGAGAAGGAGGGCATTCGTGCCAGGGCAAAAGACAAGGGAATGGGGAGGGGGAGCGTTGGAAGGGAATGGGAAGGGGGGCGTGGAGAGTTATTCACAGTTTTTCCACTTTCATGGGGTTCCACACCTTGAACCCTTGTGAAAGTGGAGGGACCACTGTAAGCGCCTGTTTTAAGAGAAGACAACCCTCTTTTAGAGCCTGGAAATGTCACTTTTGGGGCTACAAAGAATCCCATCCAGAATGGATAGTGGCAAGACTGACAGTGGTGGAAGCAGTGGGGAGCTATATTCCAAAAAAGTGACTTTCCCAACCTTTGATCTCATTTTAGGCAAAACAAGGAGGTGTAGGTTTGAAATACCTGAAGGTCATAATCTCACACCATTGTCCTAGGTAAGTGTCATTCCACAGTCTCATGTCCAACCTGCATACATCATTGAGGTTTCGAGGCTTTAAGGCCATTAGTTCTCCAGATATTTTGGAACCCACCTCCCCAAATCCCCAGTCAGTATAGCCAGTGAACAGGGGTTCTGGAGGTTGACGCCCAAAACATCTGGAGGATCAAAGGCTGAGAACCACTGGGGTAAGGAGAAGACTTTGGAATCGGTTGTCTCAGCAGCCCTGAGTGAGAAAGTTCTCAAGTTGCGACTGCCTGCTATTATGGAGACAGAAGGAAAGGCCTGGGCCCGGAGCATTAGAAAATCTGGTGGCCAAGGCAGTGCCAGTGGATGGTTCCCATGTCCTTTAAAGTTTGGACTAAGGCAAGGGGGTGGTTCATTGTCTTAGCACTTTAATTCAGGAACTATCCAAGGTGCTGAATGTGTTTGGCAGACAGGGATCAACATCTTAGACCAAAGCCTAAATCCTATTGCTAGTCTCAACTATAGTTGAGGTACTGAATCAGTTAGATTCACCTATGTGTCAATTCACCATTCAAGAATCAATTGAATGCGTTGGCTGGACCCAACCAACTGGATGCCAGCCTATAAGCCATATATAACCCCATTAGCCAGAACAGGCCAGAACAGATCAGCCCCCCACTAACAGGGAAATCACCAGTGATCACTGGGTCTCGGAGAGAAGGGAGCAGGCAAAATAAACTAGAATCTAGCTTAAAAAGTCATTTGACATTTCAGGTGTTGAAAACAAAAATGGCTTTACTAATTAACAGCTGTTGCCATTTTCCACTTTAAGGTTTATTAAGATAAACCTAAAGCAATTTCCCCTCATTCATCACTGCAAAATTGCCTACAGAAACTAAACCATGTGCTGCACATAAAACAAATACGAGTCCTACTGCCAGGCTTATGATAGTAGAGTTGGGTGTTTGGGGGCAGGATGTGAGATAAAGATCAACCGCAACACACCGGAATGAAGAAAGACATTTTAAACAAGCATTTAAGCACAGCAATAACTGCAATGCAATTGCAATTCCAGTGCCAGATGGGGACAAGTTTAAATGGTCAAGGACACCAGAGACAAGAAGGCACTATCAGGCAACGGTAGAGATAATTAGAATTTACACAGAGAGGTCAGAAAAATGAGGAAGGGAAGGTGGGCATAAAGAGAAAGGTGGGTGGGTGAGTGGAGTGGGGGCTTTTACAGAGGTGTGGCCTTCCAAAGACCCACAGGGCTGTCATGCAGCCCCAGAAACCCTCCAGACTTTGGAAGCCATCACTGGTTAGACCCCTACCTTTCCTCACCAACCCATTTTTTAACCCCCAAACTCTGCTATGCCTCCTCCTCACGAACCACCACTGCCATTTTAAAGTGATGGAGGAAGTCACACCTCTGTTTTTGCTTACTGCCTTTGATTAACCAGCTCCTCTTCTTTCTTTCTTTCTCTCTTTCTTTCTTATTAACTCAGGAGCAATAAAGCTAAACAGAGCTCGCTATTGCTGCACAGAAGATATAAAACTCAAATGCATGACAAGGGAGAGGGGAAACTTGCACTTTCAACTTCTCTTTGAAGGTTAGCTCTTCTATGTTATTTATTGTTGCCATATGGTTTGATATTAGAACCAAATGTGCTAGTGAGGCTTTTAGAAAAAAAAAATCTCCCCCCCCCGATGTCCTTTTTGAAGGGGACTATATCCGTCCAAGCAGGAAGTTTCAGAAAACTACCTTGATGTTCATATCCAGTTTATTTATTTATTTATTTATTTTGCATGCAACACACCCAATTAAAAATCAAAGATGAAGCTAGTGAATGATATATGTTTCATCATATCATGTTCATGAGAAACCAACCAACCAACCAACACATGGATATATAATCCTTCAAGGCTGGCTTTTGTGTATTGTCTCAGTTTTGGTAGACCACTAGCTTGGATGACTTTTTTTTTTAAAAAAGGAACTAGATAAATTAATGCCTAAATAACACACTAAAGGAATGGATTTCCACTTGCTCAGCAGGAGTTTAACTTCCATATCTCCTGCTGCATGCCCCAGATCTGCTCTGGAGAGTGCCCCAATCCCCTTGACAGTGACAGAGCAGAGAGAGGGACGTGAAACTACAAATGGTGTTTACTGCATTCAGAACAGTGGATAATAGAACTATCAGTGGCTATTTGTCTTTTTTTGAATTCCTGAATTACCTACACATCCTGCCTTTCCTCTAGGTATAATTACACCCACCACTTGGTCACTACATCAGTATTCTGACTGAACTAAACTCTAAAAATTAAAAAGAGAAACTATATATGTAAAGAAAAGCCTTGCATAGATTTTACCAGATTTTAGAGATTTTAGAGGTACTGGATCGAAGGATGATCCTGGTGGCAGAAAAAGCAAGAGTGTGGGAATTTTGAGGTGGAATCACCACTGGCAGTGATCCGAAATGTGATCACCACAGTGGGATCTTCACATTGATCACTGTGATGTCACTGACCTTTTGAAGGAAGTGTTTTAGATTAAGGTAATTTGGTTTGTACATACTTAATAACAAGGTAATCAGTTAAGGAGCTAGTGGGAGGGTGTGAATAAATTGAATATTGAGAATAAGTGGTGACTGGTGGAATGTTTGAAGGGATTTGAACAGTATTAGTGAATGACAGTTGGTATAGTTTAAGTGAGAGTTGGGAGAGAATGGCCATTTCCGCACTAGACTGTTATAGCGCTATTATCCCACTTTCAACATCCTATGGAATCCTGGGGTTTGCAGTTTAGGCAGGGGCCAGCCCCTCCCTAAACTGCAAACCCCAGGATTCCATAGGATGTTGAAAGTGGGATAATAGCGCTATAACAGCCTAGTGTGGAAATGGCCAATGAGGTGGTGTGTTTGGTGAATGAGGATTAGGATTAAGAGAGTCAGGTTTAGGAAATTAAAGAGTGGGGTTTAAGGGTCTGAGTTAGCAGTTCTTATAGAGAAGAGTGTGAGTGAGAGGGAAATATTTGTTTCAAATATATTAAATTATTACTCTGTTTTGTTACATTTCTGTTAGTAAAATATTGTTTTGGGGTGTCATAGGCTTTTGGCCCACGGGAATGCGATATAGATAAAGACTGGATTCAGACACAGTGTCTGTGATGGCAGCAGTGAGTAGACAGAGTTAGTGTCCAGTGAGGATAAATGTTGCAGAACATCTCCCACATGAATCTTGAGGGAATCTACTAGGTCCCCACAGTTGGTGGCCACCACAGTGGGACAGGAGGAGGTTTCTTACACTGGTGGCTAGGTGGGGATAGGGGAAACCCTCACTCTTGGAGGAAGCAGTGAGATTGTGGAAGTCTTCACATACAGTGGTAGCAGTGACTCAGACAGAACTTTACATCTAGTGGGAAAAGTGGTGGAATGAGGGCAGGAGCCTCACAACTCCAAAGGAGCTGAGTGAGAACCTAAAAGAGGAAAATTGGGCCATAACACATCAAGAACTAGAGAGCAACTCCCTTTCTTTTGGCCTCAGTTAACCAGCTGTAAAATGGTGATAAATCCCATGATAACCAAACCTGCAAGCACAGCCAGAAAGTGGAAAGATCTGGAGCCACAGAGGGCTCTAATGAATGTTTCTTCTCACCAGTTCTTTGGCTTCTGCCAAAAGATCCTCCACATCCGAGAAGCTGAAGCTGGCCACGGTGATGAACTGGCTGACAACAGACACAAACTTGTCTCCTGGATGGGAAGGCTGCATTTTCTGGTATTCCAACTCCTTTGGAGGAAACAATTTGATTACTATCATTGTAATTTAAGGATAAGAATGAAGGCAGGTATAATATCAGTTTATGGATAGAGGTCTACAGAGAGCTCAAGGCTAAGCCCAAAACAGGGCCTCTTTCATAGGACAAAGGTATAGCTCTGTGATTCCATTTTAACTGCTCTGGCAGCATCCTAGGAACTCCTGGAGTTTGTAGTTTGGTGAGGCTTTAGGGGTGCTCTATGGCAAAGAATTCTCTAAACTGCAGATCCACGGACTCTCCTGGATGGAACTATGTCAATTAAAGTGGAAACAGAATGCTATAACTGTGTAGTCTGAAAGGATCTCAGATTCACCCGGCCACATGAGAGTGCTGAATTCTGCTGACCCTATCCGAGGCAGTTCTGCTCTATGCATAAATATTGCAACCATGTGGAAGTGGTGCTCTCCTTGTGGGGGTCCTTTCCTTCTCAGAATTATGCATCCTTCCAGTGTGGTATTGGTTAAGCACTCTCTGGTTAGCATTAATTATGCTTCACATTGAATACATCCCAAGAAATGAAGGTTAAGCATGGAAGAATCTGTGTATAAAGAACTGTAGAGAGGGAATATGGAGTTCCGCAGTGATCCCTTTGTTTCTATTAAAGGCATTACCTCCTTAACACAAGTCACAAAATTTAAAAGAAATGCAGCATCACAAAATATAAAAACCACAAATGAACACATTTCCAGAGCAGTGTTATGTATGAAGTGGTTAACAATTAAATAACAGTAGCATAGTCAACTGCCAGGCTGACTCTAAAGAAAAATAAGCATAATCATCAAAAGACTTTCTGAAAACAACAAAAACAATGAGCCACACATGTAACAGAAAATTTACTTAAATCTGGTGAAATCACGAAATTTCCTACACATATTTCCTATACCTTTGCTCTGTCATTTCTCCCATCCCAAGAGAAACACAGGGTATAAATTCAAGAAGTAAAATGTTTAATATTAATAATCAAGATGGAGACTAGGCAAGAAATCAGAAGAAGGCTAAAACTTGAAAAGGTAGCAATGAAAGAACTAGTTAAGGGTACAGATATATCTTTAAATACCAAAGTAAGAATCTTCCAGGCCATAGTATTTCTGATTTCTGTGTATGACTATGAAACTTGGAAAGTGAAGAAACCTGACAAGAAGATCAACTCATTTGAAACGTGGCGTTTAGAGGACATCGTGTGCTGCTAAAGAGACTAAGGGTCTTTCCGCCCTACACTGTTATAGTGCTATTATTCCACTTTCAACATCCTGTGGAATTCTGGGCTTTGCAGTTTACTGAGGCCAAAGAGCTCTCTGTCTAAACTGCAAACCCCAGGATTCTGTAGGATGCTGAAAGTGGAATAATAGCACTATTAACAGCATAGTGTGGAAAGGCCCAAATAAATGGGTCCTGGAGCAAATCAGGCCTAGAACTTCTCCTAGAAACCAAGATGACTGACTGAGGCTGTTGTACTTTGGGTCTATTATGAGATGATGTGACTTACTGGGAAATACAACCATGTTTGGTAAAGTGGAAGGCAGTAGGAAAAGCCGAAGATTGCACTGAAGATGGATGGACTCAATCAAGTAAGCCATGACCCCGAGTTAGCAAAATCTTAGCCAGGCTGTGAATAACAGGGTATTCTTGGATGTCTCTCATTGATAGGCTCATTGTAAGTCAAAGTCAACTTCATGGCAAATGACAACAACAACAACAAGCCAAGAGCCTGCTGGAAATGGGTATCTCCCGAAGTTTCATTTGACTGTGGCTCTTGGAGCAAGGAGATACGTGGACTCCACATATGGAAGAAGGTAATCTTTAGAGGACCCAAATCTTTTCGAACTTAAAAAAAAAATAAAAACTCTGCACTTTAAATCAAGCCTAGAAAAAAAGTGGCAGCTAGTGATGATCGAACAGGACGAATTCATCTCCAAGTGTTCACATGTGAACAAGGACATAAAGTAACGAGCCAAAGCTTGGAAAAAGTTATTTTTCTTTACTACAAGCCCTAGGATCCCTAAGACAACACAACCAGTGGCCCTGCTGGTTGGGAATTCTGGCAGTTGTAGTGCAAAGAAAGGACCTTTTCCAAGCTCAGCTCACAGTGACTAATGCCACTTGAACTTCCAAAGCTTAAATATTACATCTGCATCCACTCTGTCTATTCCAAACAAACTATTTTCTTTTTTGAAGTGCACATGATCAAAGACACTCAGGTCATTAAGAGTTCTATAAAACTGTAGTAAGAAATAATGAGATGCAGGGCAGGAAAGAAAACTTAAAAAAAAAAAGCGGGGAGGAGAGAGACTGGCCTCAAGGAAGAGAGATAAAAGCGCCTTCCGTCAGCTTTCCCTCTTTCCTCTCTAAGGACAGATGCTAAAGAAAGCCTTGAAGTCACAGCAGGGTACCATTAAGAGGGTAAACAATACTTACCGTCTCCACAGCCCTCAGCCCGCTCCTCAAGGTGCCAATTTCTTTTTCCAGCTCCGTCATGCTGCCAAGGGGGGAAGGAAAAATGGAAGCATGTTAATTTTCCAAGCGGCTCCTAGCCAGTCTCCGGAAGGCAACTCTAAAGCCCTCTTGGGCTTCTCCCATTGCCAAATGCTTTTGAATTAGCATGGTGCATACTGCGTGTTACGATCAGCACGTGTTGGTTGCAGAAGGCAGTATGCTTCTAAGAGGCCGTGCTAATTTCCATTACCCAGAGAGTGGGAAAGTTACTTTTTTTTTTTTAACTACAACCCCCCGAGAATCCCCCAGCCAGCACTGCCACTACTTCTTAATCTTCCCTGCTTGGGTTGAGTGTTGGCTTATGAATGTTGATTTCTTAACTCCTACCAGTTTTAAAGAGTTGATGGTATTGGTGTTTGCAACCCTTCAGTTGATTTTGCCAAAATAGGCCGGCTATTGATTGGTTTCTGAAGGAGGATTTTTTTTAACCCTTTAAGGTTCACAAACAGAGTCCGACGGTAGGCTGAACTCAGCAGTTTATCTACCGACCACAGTGCTGGCTGGACTCTGGCTTATAGCCCAGGGTCCCACGGGTCCCACTGAACTTTCTGTACATTTTACCTGCTATACCAGCTGCCCACAATGACTAAAGTGACTGTTGTACTTTGGACAAATCATGAGATGGTGTGGTGTATTGGAGAAAATGATAAAGTGGAAGGTAGTAGGAAAAGTGAGAGACAGTTTGGTATCGTGTTTTGAGTGCTGGGCAGGGACTCTGGGAGATCAGGGTTCGAATTCCCATTCAGCCTTGGAAACCACTGGGTGACCTCGGGGAAGTGTCTCTCAGCTTCAGAAGAAGGCAAGGGCAAGACTCTGAAGAAACTTTGCTGAGAATACTCTAGAATAATTTTCTACGTTTTTAATGTTTTAAACTGTTTTAAATGGTTTTAATGCTTTTAACTTACTTACGGAAGCTGCCTTGGGTCCTATTATGGGAGACAAGGCGGCATACAAATATAATAAACTAGTGCATATATCCAGCATTGCCTGGGATTTTATTTTCTCATGGGTAATACTTGTTAGAAAGATCTGAGATCCTGTGTCCCTAATTCCCCAAACTTTCTTGTCCGGTATTGGTAACTTTTCCCCATATTCCCCAATCCAATCTATATTCAGAGTCATTAACATACAGAGGTTGGGTTCCTGAGGGAATACACTGTCCTCCCCCTTGCTGCTAGGCCTCATCTCCATAGCAACCAGCCAGGCCCAAGAGCTCTCTGGCTGAAAAGGCCCCTCCCTAAACTGCGAACTCAAGGATTCCACAGAATATTCTCGGGCAGCCAATCATATGAGGTCTTCGCCTCATACAGCCAATCATATGAGGTCTTTGCCTGACGCAGATGGACAAACATACAAACTTTGACTTTTGCATAGTAGACAGACAGACAGACAGACAGATAAATAAAATGGCAATATTGGAGCCAGAGTGGTGTAGTGGTTTGAGTTTTCAGAGACAGTGTAGTGTAGTGGTTTGAATTTTGAGAGCCAGCGTGCTGCAGTTATTTGAGTGTTGGACTATGACTCTGGAGACCAGAGTTCAAATCCCTCCTCAGAAATTATAGCCTACTGGAAGAATAAAATGGAATATCATGACAGATTCAATAAGAAGAGGAGGCCTGGGTCTACCGGATTTACAGATTTACTTCAAGGCAGCGGCATTTATTTGGATAAAAGACTGGATGAATCTTCAAAATATGAGAATGCTGACATTAGAGGGAGCTGATTTAAGGATGGGTTGGCATGCCTATATATTCTATGGGAAAGCTGCGGTTGACAAAGACTTTGTTCATCATTATGTAAGAAAATCACTACTTAAAATATGGACTGACTACAAGAATAAGAACATTAGGCAACTACCTACATGGGTCTCCCCTCAAGAAGCCTTCTTTGGAAGATGGACTGACTCAGATAAATGGTTGTGTTATGACGACATATTAGAAAAGATAAATCTGAATCTTTTTAAGATGAAATCAGGAGAAAAATTGGAATCAGAAGGAAAAAAGTTAAACTGGTTTCCTTACAGACAGCTAACTGAGAGATTCCAGATGGATGTGAAAACTTATGGAATAGAACAAAACGAGCAAGGAAGAATGTTGAAGTTATTGCGGGAAAACCCGCCTCATTTATTATCACATTTATATCAGGAGATTTTAAATCAAGAAAGAGAAGATGAGACAGTCAAATCAGCAATGATATTGGGGGCTCAAAATGTCGGACATCCAATTCAATTAGAGCACTGGGAACAGAGCTGGCAAAGGACACAAAAATTTACTGCAGCTCAGAACCTAAAGGAGAACCATTATAAGCTTTTTCACAGATGGTACATGACACCAGAAAAATTAAAGAAGATATACAATACGGGAACAGGTCATTGTTGGAAGTGTCAGGAGAATGCTGGAACACTATTTCATATGTGGTGGTCATGTCCTAAGGCTAAAAAATATTGGAATGATATACACAATATGATATGTAAAATATTGAGGGTTCAAATGGATAAGAAACCTGAAATGTACTTATTAAATATGACACATATGTTAGATGGAACTGTTGCAAAGAAATATTGGAGAATAATGATGTATATGATTACGACAGCCCGTATTGAATATGCAAGATTATGGAAAACTGAGCAGATACCTACAACAGTGCAATGGTGGGCAACTTTTATTGAAAATCAAAATGCAGATACAGTCTCTCAGAGATTAAAAGGAAAATCAGATGATAACATTAACAAAGAATGGCAAATCGTTCTGAAAATGGGTGAGGTGTTGACAGGTAACAATTCTTAATTCATGGTAGCATGAACAGTTAGAAGTAAAAATCAGTGGAATATCATGGAACATGTAAAGTAGGGTTGAAGAGCAGGATCTAACTTGTATGTTAACAAATGTAATGCGATGTATAATGCTGGTATGTCAATGAAATAACAGTACTGAAATCCAGAGAGGAGTGGAAGAAAGCTGTAATAGTTCAGTAAAATGTACAATGAGAAATGTTGTTTTATACAATGTAATCACAATAAAATTATAAAAAAAAAAGAAAAGAAATTATAGCCTACTGAGTGACCTTGGGCAAATCACACACGGCCTCAGAGGAAAGCAAAGGCAAACCCCCTCTGAATAATCCTGCCAAGATAACCGAGTAACAGGTTTGCCTTAGGGTCACTCTAAGTCAGAAAGTACTTGAAGACACACAACAGCAATGAAAACAACATCACTGGATCTGAATGTAGATGCTTGTGCAGCTTCCCACTCCGCTACTGATTTGCATGCTTAACTGATTTGATTCTTGGGTCTTGCTTTGGTTGTTTAAGTACCATTCTTCACTCTGAGAAGACTTCCTGTTATATACCAGTTCACAAATACAATAAATGTGGAAAATCGATTTGGTACCAACACTTACTTCACTTTGGCAGCCTTAGGGACATCCTTCAGCTCTTCATGCAGGTTGAGAACTTTGGGGTATTTCTTTTCTACGATGGTGATGAGATAGTGCAACAAGGTAATGTTCCTTGGATAAAAAGAACAGCAGTGGTAAACAAATACATATGGCTTTAATAAATTCTTTGGTGATTTTTCTGATTCAGAAGCAGAAAGGTCACAAATAAAGCAACAGGCCTCTGAAAAGTTCAGGACCCAGGTTCAGACTTTGACACAGACAGTGAAGCAGAAGGGCAGGGGGACATGCCAATTCTGGAGACAGACAGTGACACTCCACAGCAGCGACAGCACACAGACATGGACTTGACAGTACCTACTACGGCCAAATGCAGACGAGAAAGTGAGGGACTACAACGCTCAGAACACTAAAATACATAATGTGCATTAATCAGGTAGCATCTGCGGGAGGCTGCCAGACCATAAATATCCCAGCACCTCCTTCAGGAAATTTGTTGCTGATAACCAACCCTTCTGGAGGAAACAACACTTTCATCTGTTCATTTGCTAACCATGCTACTCAACACTCCCCTGGATTGACGCCTTGGATTTATTGTGCTATCATGCTCACCTGAACTGCCTGGACTCTGAGAACTGTAATCGCCTGGCTTGTAAGCTCCTGCATATGACTGGAGCTGTCATTGTCTCTGCTCCCTGACAGATTCTGCTTGGGCTTTGCTCCTGGTTGGACTCCAAATAGGATAGAATCCCTGAAAATCAACTTAGTGTATGGATAAGCCAATAGGTAAGCCAACCAAAACCTACACTTGAAAGTTTCAGCCCTTTAAATCGGGGTTTTGCAACTTGCATTCCCTGGAACTCCAGGGTTCTGCAAAAGATCAGGATTGCAAAATAAAAAACATTTTCTTGGCTGTAGATACAATAATTTTACATTTTAATTAGAATAAAGTCAGAGCAAGTTCACTGCTTCACAGATAAAGAAGCCACCAGCTGCTGTTGAAACCTAATGAGTAGCAAAGAATGCACGAGAGGCCTGTCTTTTGAGAAACAGCCCAGAACTATGGCAACAAGAGCCAGTGCGATGTAGTGGTTTGATCTTTGAGCTACAAATTGTGGGAGACCAGAGTTCAAATCCCTGTTCCGCCGTGGAAACCTGGGTGACCTTGGGCAAGTCACACACTCTCTCTCACTCTCAGATGACAGCAATGGCAAATGTCTTCAAAACAAACCAAGCCAAGAAAACCCTGTGACAGGTTTGCCTTAGGGTCATGATAAGTTGGGAAAAAAATTAAAGACACACACAGCAACTATGGCAACAACAAAAGAGGCAACAAACACTACATCAGTCTGATCAACATTCTGGAAGAAGGACACACAATGACATAAGGGCAGGAATTACTTTGCAGTGCAATCCATTTGGTTATGGAGCCGCTTTGCTGAGTCATGTCCTCAACACACACACATCCACTTTTCAGATAGAAGTAAACTATCCCCTACAGGCACAGACATGCAGGATTTCAAAGGGCAAACCACGATCGAGGTAGCAGGCTGGCCTATTTCACACAGTTATTTATTCTGCTGTGCTTGGAGAAAATGAATGGTAATAGGGTGGAAGGAGGTTTGCCTTGTTCTTTACAGGTTCTTCTCAAAGTAGAAAGGGATCCAACCCAAATTCATACCCCAAAGCAGAAGCAACTCACTTGTCAATGCTGGATTTGGTGTCTGCAATCTTGTTCAGGCTAGAGATTTTGAACCCATAGGCATTTCCTCTCTGGCCCTTATTCATGTAGTTGCCAAAGGCCAAAACCACCTCTAGCAACTGCTTCAGGCTTTTGCTCTGGAACACTTCTGTGGAGGCAGTGCGGATTGCTATGGAGAGCAAGAAGAGAGAAATCTGGCTTTAAAAAAGGCAGCCTGACTGCACTGCAGGTGCTAAAATAACTGGGTTAGTTTAGCCTGGAGAAGAGAAGGTTAAGAGGGGACATGATGTTTACATATTTGAAGGGATGTCATATGGAGGATGGAGCAAGCCTGTCTGTTGCTGCTCCAGAGACTAGGACTTCAAACTTCAGGAAAAGACATTCCACCTAAACATTAGGAAGAACTTCCTGACGGTAAGAGCAGCTCAACAGCAGAATATGCTGCCTGGAAGTGTGGTGGAGTCTTCTTCTTTGACGTTTTCAAAGAGAGGTTGGATGGCCATCTGTTGGGAATGCTTGGATGGTGTATTCCTGCATGGAAGGGGCGTGGACTGGATGGCTCTTGTGATTTCTTCCAACTCTATGATTCTATGCCTGGGCCAGCTCCTCAATTCATGAGGAATGGGCCAAGGCGTGTAAAAAGCCTCCCACATGTGCAAGATAACTTCACTGGCTGCAGTTTCACCACAGAATAGAAGCAAGGTAGAGATGGTTTTTCATTTCCCTTGTAGGAAAGTTACTGAGGAGCAAGAGAAAAATGCAATCTACGATCTACTGGGCAGGAATTAAGACCTATTACCAAGGATTGGCTCTTACTAGAGAATGCCCCTCAAAGGTCTGTTGCACACATACCTTAGGATGTTTCACAGCTGGGAGATCCAACCGGGGAGAAGAAAGAAGAAAGGTTGAGGAACTTCCTCCCATGGGAAGTTTGGCTGGCTCCTTCTCTCGCAGGCAGGCAAAGACCTTTTTATTCAGGCATGGCTTATAATTTATGCGGCAGAAATGGTCTTTAATAGGTTTGCTTTTAAATCTTTTTTACTCTGTCACACTTGTGTTTCAAATTGTTTTAATCTTCTGTTTTTTAACTGAACTGTTATCTAATTTTTTTTAAAAAAGGCTTTGTATATATAATTTTTGAACTGTAGCTTGTTTTGTAAATACTTGTGAGCCTCCTTGGATCTCATACAAAGAGAAAGGTGGAATATTAACTGAATGGATAATAAAGATTCTGAGATTCATAGCTTGCCAGAGAAGAAAATACTAGTGGTTCCTAATGTGATGCTCCAGCTGTGCCTGACAAAAGAGAACTGAGAGATTTGGCAGGAACCGGCAAAGATATTTACAGTGGTGGACTGGCCAAAAAAAAAAGTCCATCTCTAGTTCTAGAACATTCTGATTGTTTCTGCATAGGCACAGACCAACCATGCCTGTGAGTCACAGAGACCACCAAGAAGAACCTACCTTCCACTTTGGGTTTAACTTCAGCAACTCTCTCAGCAAACTTCTTCTTGAAATACAAAGACTGCAGTCTCTGCTGGTAATGGTTTATCCTGCAGGAGACAAAGAGAGAACCGGCATCCTGTGAGGAGCGGCTTGTAAAAGACTTGAGGGAATATGGGTCTTGGTCGTTGGCTGGGACTATGACTCTCATTCCCTCCAGATGTGTTGGACTACAATTCCCAGAATCCCCCCGCTTGTTTGGAGGCTGCAAGGTTGAGGGAGGCTACCTCAAAAGCCAAAATTGGGGATGGGCAAAGTGTTGTCCTGGGGCTGCATCTATCCCCAAGGGTTTTTTTCTAGTCCTTGACCCTTCCAGATTTCCCTTTTTCTGAGAAAACTAAATAAAATCAAATTAAAAATGGAGGAATTGCCTCTCCTGCCAACTCAGATTTTAAGTAGGTTGAACCCTTCCCCTCTGCTGAATATTTAAAAAAAACAAAACAATTTTTCAAAACCAGAAGTGGATGGCTCTGTATCTTCACTTTTCTTTCTTTCTTTCTTTTTTATAGGAAGGGGAGTATTTTTGGCAATCTGTGCAGCCTCTGGAAGATCCAAGGAGAAGAAAATAGGTCCCTGAAGTTGTCACAGTCACCCAGCTTAAATCCTCATCCATACTTCACTTTTCCACTGCGTATGGAAATTCTGAAGGTGGCTTAAAAATCCACACAATAAAAAGAACTACCACACTCACATTCAACCTCCAGCATGAAGCAATTTGGAAGATCCCAGCCAGACAGCTCAATTAAGTATGTAGGCTTGTCAACAATTAAAAGTTGCTTACAGAGTGTTGAAATGCCATCAGGGACAACTGCCAAGCACACATTTCCCAGGGCAGGGAGTTCCAAAGGCTTGCCAATTGGCACAAGCACACAGTGGGCCCTTTGCCACAAACCTACAAGCTGAACTCCAGACAGCAGTGGGATGGAGAAAGCACTTACTCCATCCCGAAGTTCTTGGGGGTGTGTGTATGGATGAACTCATGCAAGACGAGATTGACTGGGAAGTTGCCGGGGGTCCCTTCAACCCAAAGACTGGTGATGTAGAAAGAAATCTCTTCGTGCAATAAAGCAGACATAGGACAGTGTATCTACCTGGGTGTGTTTGACAGCAGTGCTGCTGAAAGCCACTTTGGGTCCACTCCCCATTACTGGGAGAACAGAGCAATATAAATCAAAAAGATAAATAAACTAGAAATAGTGGTCTGTGGACCAGTGTCAGTCTACATCTTATTAGCTGCCAGTCCATGGTGAGTTTCCAGGAAAAAAATAGTTGCAGCCAAATATGGTGCTCATCCATGGCACATTGAGGAATCCCTGACCGTCTCTCACATTAGATAGCTTAAGAGAAACTGCTTTATAGCCCATTCTTTCTTCGCTAAAGGCAATGGGGAATCTCAACCAACCTACTCAGTGTTCTGTGTGAACAAGAACGGGATTAACAGATGTGTTGCTCCCACTGCATCCTTACCTCAGCCACAATTGGCACTGGCCAAGCTTACTTGAGGTGTAGGAGGCTGGAGTCTAATACCTATAAAAGTACTAGGTAGAGACAAAATTTGTCCTAGGACATGTCTCCAGGATGCTCTGCAAGATACAGAGGTTCCCACAGCAAAGATGCAGTGGTAATGGAATCCAGGTACGAAATGGTTTCTGAGATCTTTACTAGTCACCCTGCATCTCAGATATCAACAAGTGTCTTGAGATGTTCCTGCCTGGTTTCCCAACAGACTGGCCACGATCTCTCTACAACGGACTGCACCTTAGCCACCCACTGCTGCAGCATCAATTTTTTCTTTCTCTAGACTTGTATTCCTTCATATGACAGAGAATGCCATTTGGAAGACAGAGAAAGTCTGTTATCTGCTGCTCCAGACACTAGGACACAGATCAATAGCTTCAAACTTCAGGAAAAGAGATTCCATCTAAACATTAGGCAGAACTTCCTGATAGTAAGAGTGGTATGACAGTGTAATATGCTGCCCCGGAGTCTGCTGGAATCTCCTTCTTTGAAGGTTTTTAAACAGAGTCTGGATGGCCATCTGTTGGGAATATTTTGATGGTATATCCCTGCATGGCTGGGGTTGGACTGGATGGCTTTGTGGTCTCTTCCAGCTCTAGGAGTCTATGACTGCTTATAGCATCTGCACTGTAGCTCTTGCTCCTTCAAACCTCTTTCCCCTGGTAAAACATCACTCCCCATATCTGCTTGTATCTTCCCTGGCAGCTGCTTCCAAGTCAACCAACTCAATCTTGTTTAAGTTTGAACACCAGTTCTGGGCAATTAAAATAATTTCTACTGGCAGTATGAAAAGCATGGCCTGACATGCCAGGTGCCTCCCAACAGTTAGAATCCATACTGGGCTGAATGGTCAGGCAAGGAACCTTCTTGCTGAACATTTTACATTTTTTTGGAATACCAGTCCCAGATTCCTCCAGGCACCCTGGCTAGCAGTGGTGGCAGTGGATAAGGTGAAGTGGAATCAAAAAGCAGGATTTCCCAAGCTCTGCTGTTGTGTCTATAGCCTGTCTTTGGGACAATCTGCACCCCAGAAACAGAGAGCAACTGTGTTTTTGCTGGGTAAGAGCTTGTCCCAGTTACCTGCTCATTTCAAAGAGGAACCTGTCAGCCTTGGCCATCCGATCCAGTTCGTGCTTGTGCTCTTCCAG
Organism: Cyclura pinguis; assembly: GCA_030412105.1. NCBI lineage: Eukaryota > Metazoa > Chordata > Lepidosauria > Squamata > Iguanidae > Cyclura > Cyclura pinguis. Next base: position 381,126,979 of record CM059599.1, read on the forward strand.
AAGGTCAATGTCTGCTTTTTCAGGAACAAATTTTAAAAGCTAAAAAGGAGAAATAAGACATGCTTTCTAAGACACATTACCATTCCTGTCTGTTGTTCTAGCTTCTTCCTTAAGAATATGGAATGGGAAAAAAACACAGCCATGAAGCTGGCTTGAGATCCTCTAACACACTATCCCAAAACCTGGCATTAACCAGGTGAGTTAGAATACAAATCCCACCGTCATAGGCATTGGCTGCAGTCTCTGGCAGGCATTAGGTTGGGAGAAGTTGTTTTAACACCTGGGAGGTGGAGCTCAGCACACCTTAGTTTTATAGATCCCTTTTTTTGCTTGTAATAAATATTTTAAATTTTAAATAAACATTTTGTTACTATAAATCCCTCTTTTCAGGAGCAGTTCATATTAAGCAGGAAGTCTGAACCAGAGACAGTAAATGTCTTCTTGCAGTGAATATCTATTCCACAGCTTGGAGTCTAAGATGGCCTCTCTTTGCTGTCATTCTATCAGCAAGGGAAAAACTTTTTTGTCCTTACAGGATTTTAGGATTTGACTATTAGCACTTCTAATTCTGTCCACTTAACCCCTTAACATAATCCCCACCACAACGAATCCAGCCAATAATAATAACCTTGCAAGTGTTTTCAGTGTATTTGTTTTAATTTTTGCAAGCTGCCTTGAGTCCCAGTGTTGGAGGGAAAAAGCAGGATGAAAGGCTATACTAGCTGGGGATTCTGAGAGTTGTCATCAACCCCACTAACGTTTTAAAGCTCTGATGTTAGCTACTAGTTCCTAAATAGTCCTGCAAAACGCACCCCTACCTTCTGTTACACCACGAATCCCATCTCAAAAAAAAAAAAAATCTCACATATGTATATACACAACTTAGAAAAATTAATTTCAAAGTAAATGAATCGCTTTTGTTTCTTAATCTCCCACTAAGGTGTGGTGATATTTCCTAGCATTACTTTTCCACGTTAAGCAAAACTCTTCAGCTGTGATGACATCCAGCAGAAGCACTGCCATCACCACCTCCCAGGTCCAGTCTCAAACTCATGGCAAAGAGGCACAAATTCACACTCAAGAGAAAATGTACCTTGCCCCTTCCAACACATTCCTTCCTGACAGTTGCACCTTAGTGGTCAGCAGCTTGACATCTCATAGAATTTCAGTCTATAAAGTTTCCCATATGAGTCTTGTTCAGGAGGAAAGAGCCACTTTGAGTACCATTTGGGAGAAAGGAGGGATATAAGTCCAATCAATCAATCAATCAATCAATCAATACAAAATAGGTTTTTTAAAATTCAAAGAAGAAGAAAGGATTAAATGAAGTAGGGCTATTTTTGACATGTGTCACAGAGAAACAGCTGGGCATGGACAAGAAGGAGGATGGAAACTAGGAACTGTCTCCCAGAGCATCAGGGCAGGCCACAGATTCTAATTCCTCAGCACTGAGAAAGATACCACCTGATTTTGTAAAAAAATAAAAAATAAAAAAATCCCCTCTTTTTAAGAAAAGAGAGTTCTCGAAGCAGCTTCAAGCAGTCATCTGACTCACCTGCTCAAGCATGTCTTTCGGCAGGTCCTCTTGCTCATCCATGGTTAAAATTGCACGTTTGATTTCATCATTTGATAATTTCAGCCTACAAAAAGCAACAACAGGAGCTGTTCAACTGAACATTCATAACAAGACAGAAAACCAGCTTCTTGGCATCCAGTTCCAGCTTTTGACTCAATCATTCTAGAGCAGTATATTATATCATAGACAAGAGGAGTGTTCACAGCCAACACCCCTTATGCGTTCACACGGAGTAATGTCAGACGTCTTGCATTTGTGGCCTGTGAGAAATGGCTGTTGGTGAACATCAACACCAACACACAGATCAGTTCTTCACAATGGAGCATGGAAGTGGTATCTGGGCCAATAGGGAACATTTCTGAATTTATGGGGTTCATTTGAACCCCCTGGCCAAACACAGCCTGAAAAGAGGGACGGAACAGGAAGCGGTAGGAACGGCTGATCCTTGGACCAGACTGGGCCAAGGTTTCTAACTTGAGCCCTCAGAGGTTTGCACCAAGGGGGGAAGTCTGGGCACAGTGGCATCACTACAGCTTCTCATTGCCTCTATACCTGCAGCCTACCACAGTGAAGCACAGTCAGCCTTGGAAGAAAGATGGAAGGAAAATGTCAGGTGCAAAAATGTTAGAGAGATGGACAGCAACAGCCAGTAGGGAGCGTTGTTTTCTCGTTCTTGTCCTGACAGCTGCTGAATTGATTTACTCTATAATTTTGTTGGTGACATATGAAAACCAGGGAAGGCTGCTTGTGGCCCTCCTGATGAAATGGAACTCATGTCACCTCTCAACACCATCTACACTGGCTAGGGCCAATGAAAGCTGCAGCCACTATCTGGAGGGCAACATCTGGCCCATACTTGACTTGGAAGTCCAGGACTATTCTTGATCTTTTCCCACCCAGATTTCACAAAACATTTCTGATAGGGATCATGTGTGTATTTTAACTGTAAGAAATTTTAAATGAGGCTTTCTTAATTGCCACATCACACTGCTGACTCATTTTCACCTTGGTAGATCACAAGCTGAATATGAGTCAGGAGTGTGATGCGGCAATCAAGAAAGCGAACGTGATTCTTGGCTGCATCAATAGGAGTATGGTGTCTAGATCGAGGGAGGGTAATGGTACCACTCTATTCTGTATTGGTTAGACCTCATTTGGAATACTGTGTCCAGTTCTGGGCACCTCAGTTCAAGAAGGACATCGACAAGCTGGAGCATGTCCAGAGGAGGGCAACCAAAATGGTGAAACGTCTGGAAGCCATGCCCTATGAGGAATGGCTTAGGGAGCTGGGTATGTTTAGTCTGCAGAAGAGAAGATTAAGAGGCGACGTGATAGCCATCTTTAAATATTTGAAGGGATGTCATGTTGAGGAGGGAGCCGGCTCGTTTTCCGCTGCTCCAGAGACTAGGACAAAAAGCAATGGATTCAAGCTGCAGGAAGGGAGATTCCACCTGGACCTCAGGAAGAACTTCCTGATGGTCAGAGCTGTCCGGCAGTGGAATACGTTGCCTGGGAGTGTGGTGGAGTCTCCTTCTTTGGAGGCTGTTAAGCAGAGGCTGAATGGCCATCTGTTGGGAATGCTTTGATGGGTGTTCCTGCACGGCAGAATGGGGTTGGACTGGATGGCCCCTCTCGTCTCTTTTAACTCTATGATTCTATGGTTTAGACATTTTACATTTCTATCGTTAACATATGACTATTGTACACTTCAGTAAATAAAACTCACTAGAAACACTCTAACCAGTGTAATGGGGTGGCCAAAGGAGCCAACATAATTTAGATCAAGGAAAACCAAAGTCCCATGCCATTCTGCTTTGGTCAGACCTCACCTGGAATACTGTGTCCCATTGTGGGTACCACGGCTCAAGAATAACTGGCAAGGTGACCTGTGTCCAGAAGAGTGACCAAGATGGTAAATGGTATGGAAGCCAAACCGTATGAGGAACAACTTAGAGAGCGGGGTATGTTTAGCTTGGGAAGACTGAGTAGTGAAATGATAATAATTAAGAACTCAAAGAGATGTTATGTAGAAAATGGAGTAAGCTTATTTTCTGCTGTTACAGAGATGACAACCAGAACCAGAACCAATGGATTCAAGTTACCAGAAAAGAGATTTCCACCAAAAATATTAGGATTAACTTTTTGACTGCAAGAACAATTCATCAGTGGAATACATTGCTCTGCAGAGTAGTAGAAGTCTTCAAACAGAGGTTGGGTGGCCATCTCTCAGGAATACTTTGTTGTGTGTTCCTCCAAGAGAGGAGTTGGACTAGAACGCCTTTCCAGTCCCCTTCCAACTCTATGATTCTATCAAACACATCCTTCTCCACCCTTTGTTGCTCTAAATTGCATGGCCAAAGGCGAAGGTTACTCCAGTGCACATACATCTTTACCTAATGAAACATCACAAGAAACAAAAATCACATACGGTATCACTTGATGGGTGTGGTTTATTCAGTGAACTTACTTTCCTTTTCTTATGAGAACCGTGAGGCCCAGTAATCAGAAACAGGGTTGCCACAAGACACAAAATAGAGTACAAAACTCTGTCTGTGTGTCTGTGTGTGTGTGAGAGAGAGGGAAAGCAGAGTCAAGTTATTTACTGCACCTGATGAAGAACATACTGTATATGCCGGGGTGGGCAAAGTGTGGCCCCTAGGCCACATTTGGTTGCCAAAAGCAGTCTTTACAACTTTCAGTCCCTCCAGACTCCCCAGACTTTCTGACCAAAAGAAGAGCAATGAACTGCCTCTCTTGGAAGACTCAAGGAAGGCCAACTCACCTACATTATTGTTGTTGTTGTAGACTGAGCCCATGGATGGGAATGAAGTGGCTCTCCAACCACTCCTGGACTCTATTTCCCAGCATTCTTCACCAAGGGCTGTATTGGTTAGAGCTGCTGACAGCTGCAGCCCAAACACATAATTCCCAACCTTGGCTTTCTTGGTTCAATATTTTATTCACACAGTAGCCAAGCGGTTGCTTATGGGAAGCCCACATACGAGACCTTAATGGAATGGCACCCTCCATCTCACAATGCTCAGAAACTGATATGCAGGGGCACTCTGCTGTCAGTGGTGGTACACTGCCTGTGCTACTGGTTCCCTCTTGTTCTCACTTCTTATTACATACTAATGGCATAGACATAACATATTATATAGATGAAGAACCAGTGTTGGTGTAGTAGGAGCCAGAGTGCCGGGCTCGGACCTGGGAGATTCAAATTCAACTGCTCAGTGAACTATGAAACTCCCCAGGTGACCTTGAGCCATTCACGCTCTCTTCCTGCCTGACAGAGGCCCTTTTTGCACGGCATTTGCCATGCAAAAGGGCTCCTCGAGCATCGCATAACTGTGAGGAGCGGTCCACACGAGGCACTCGCAATCGCGCGATGCTCCAGGGTCTGGCAGGTGCCGATCGCGCACTTTTTCATTTTCAGCCGTGAGCTGAAAATGGTGCACAATTGCACATCGCTCCGGGGTCCCGCGCACACTTGCCGTGTGTGCGGAGCTCTGGAGCCACGGTGCTTGCGCTTCCTGCCCCAGCGCAGCCTGGGAAACTCCCAGGCTGCACTGCGGAAGGAAGAGGAGGGGCTCTTGCGTGAGCAGGCAGCAGCTGCGGAGCTGAAGGAACCGGGATGCGAGAACCTCTCACTAGAGGCTGCTTGTGCGATCCCCGCACTCCAGCGCTGAAAATAGGTAAGCTGCGGAAAGGGACTTACCTACAGGGTTGTCATGAAGATGCAATGAGAAGGAGGAGACCTGTGTGCATTGTCCTGAGCTCACAAGTATACAGGTGGGACATATGTGCAATTCATAAATAAATATTGTCTCCCAGGTTTAAATCTGTGGGAGTCCTGAATGAGAGAGATTTATGTGCATGTACATCTATAACAGCATGTGAAAAGGTTTCTTTCTGACTGCAGCCGCCATAATCCAACAACCAGTGTGGCCAACAGCCATATGACTGACAGAGGCTGAGAGTTGTAGGAAAAAAAAACTTTTCTTGTTCTCATATTGAAGTAAAAAGCCAGAACCTGCCTGAATTACAAACCACTAATTGGGGGAACGGCACATTTTTGAATGACTAATTGGGGAACTGCATGTTGTGTGAGAGGCTTTGCAGATCCTTCCAAGATACGGGCCTGATGCCCCAGTCTGCCGTATGATCTAGTGAGGGAAGCTGCTCAGTTTTAGCAAACTCCTCATGTGGCTTTTGAGCATCAAGATGTGCTCTAGGCCTGGAAAAAAAAAGCAACACAAAAACTCTGCACGGATGTGCCCGGAGAGAGTTCTTGAATGTATATGAAGGAGGGAGCGGTAAAGCACAAGACATTATCCAGTGCCAAAACAAAACAGTCTCTTCTCTGACAACATGATGGGAAAGAGGCCAGAAAAAGCTATCCAGAGAAACCACAGTAATTATCTTTTTTGGCAACAGCTGCCGAGCACGCAGACCGTGTGGTGGTGGAACTGGGTCACGGTATTCCCAGTCACAAGGATTTAAGCCCTGAAAACTTCTCAATGGGACACAACAGCTTGCAAAGTTTGACAGACATTGGCTGGCTTGGATGAGACAGACCAATGGCCTCATGGGAGTGAAAAAGCATGGGTGTGGGAACTAAGCAAGTATGGAGGTTGAACAATATGATTTTGGGCAGCAACCTCTCCTCCCCCAGCCAAACAAGTTAGTCAAGAGATGGGATTTGATAGATAGCAAACAGAAGAATAGGAATATATTCTCCCCCTTTATACAGAGAGAGAGAGAGAGAGAGAGAGAGAGAGAAACGAGAAATCAGTGTTGCAGAGGTGACTTTTAAAATTTGAGGGGTAGAGTATTTGTGAGGTCTAGAAAGAATCAAACTGGGAGGGAAACAAACAAACAAAAAAACAGATGAAGCAGGCAGGTCACAAACTCTAGAACTGACTAGCGATGCTAGGATGGGTGAGGATTTCTGTTAATCCAAGCTCCACACCATGCTGATGCTTTTATTAGGCCAACCAGAAGACACTAAATTCATAATGCAAAACCTGCTGTCTCCTTTACCAGGCAGAAATGGTTAAAAAATCATGGAAGAGGAGGAAAATGGTGTTACAGTCAGGAATGGAACATAAACCATTAGGATCTCCCATGGAGGAAGGTCAAAGCACCTTGAGATGGACCTTCTTGTCTTAGAGAACATGAATTAACATGGGCAGCCTTCCACCAGTTTTAGTAGTTCTTGGATCTGCTTATTACTATTGTAGGGGAGCATTAAAATAAAACCCTGGAAACATTCAGGGGTGGTAATTCTCCTTTAAAGAAAGTTTCAGCCTTCCCCACACCTTGTTTTTTCCCCAAACAAACTTTATACAAAAATGGAAGTGAACTTCTGATCACCTCTGATTTCAGGTTTTGATGGCAAAGTGGTCCTCAGTGGAAAACTGGCATCTAGACCCTCCAAAGTTTCCCATTCTTTCTCCAAAACTTGTAAGCTGAGGACATGGGCTGGCCATTTCCAAACATGTCTTGGGAAGGGATGGGAAACAAGAATAGTCTAGAATTATAGTCTCTTAAGATCTGTAAGGGCCATCTAGTCCAATCCCCTGCCTGCAGGAATACACAATTAAAGCACAACTGAAAGATGCCCATCCAACCTCTGCTTAAAGATCTAAAGGTTTAAAAGTCCAATCTTGGACATACATAAATTTTACTCGCAAACCAGCAAAGTATTTCAAGAGCAGTTGCTCAGATTACATTTTATACTTCTTAACAACTGGCAATGTGGGTGTTCTAAAGAATTATGAAAAGAGGTCATAAACATAGGAAGGGAAGAAGGACACTGCCCTAAAGTGCCTCCTCGGCAAACCCAGCCTCATAGAAAACAGACCTTTTTAGCTTGGTGCACTTAAACATGCATGACATGAAGACAGATGATTGCAACCATCTCCTGACCAGTGCCAGGGAAGAAATGGAATACTGAGGAAGGATGCATTTTAAGGGAGTCTTGTTAAGTCGTATCTAAGTACGTGAAAAGAAAGAAGTCAGCCCAAAGTCATTCTACACAACTATCCCCTGATCCTGGAACGGCTTCCTCTGGAAATGTGTCAGAAAGTCTAACATGATGCTTCTGAAAGGTGTACAGGAAATGCTTTCAAATTTCTCATTTTTTTTTGTAAGGAAGGAAAGATTTAACATTCAACAGTCAGGGTGAAAAGGAAGTGGAAGTAGAAACCATCTGACAAACACTGAAGTTGTTAGACTCTTCTCCAGAGCTTGCAAAAGTTACTATTATAGACTGCAATTCTCAGAATCCTCTAGCTAGCGATGCTTGGGAGATACTAGGAACTTTAGTACAAAAAAGTAACTTCTGGAAGTTTTTTTCCTCCATTGAGCATCCACTGACCATCAGCATCCCATCAAGAAAGTGAGAAAACTTCTGCTGGACGAGGCAATTTCCCACAAGCAAGACACGAGGGCAGGAGAGCATTCCCACTGCTCTTCCTCAGTAACTGGCATTCAGAGATGTGTCATAACATGCTGCAACATATAGCCACTTTGACTAGTAGCCTCCAATACCCTCCGATCAAAGCCAACAAGGGAGAAAGGTTCAAAGTTGTATACCTGCCCAGGTGCAAAGAAGGCCTACATCTAAGGCTATCTCCACACAACTGAAAGAGTTGGCTCCAAAATGCAGAAGCCATAAATGGGTATATTGTATTCCCAGGAAACTGTGTGTGTGTGTGTGTGCATGTGTATGTGTGTAGCCGGGAGGGACTGACTAGCAAAACATTTGCTAGCATGAGAAGAAATCTAATATGACCTCACTGTACAATTATTTTTCCCAGAGTAAGAAACCCAGGCAGAAAGAGATAAAATATCTAGCAAGGCAGACTCTTTCTCAGTTGCATGCCAGACAATATGTGGCTTGCTTTCTGAATGTCTAGGATAAATAAGGAACTGGTCCTGGATGACTGTCTGCATGGAGAAGTCTTTCATTAGCTCAGTGGGGCAAGAAAAATGCAGTAAAAAGGGTACTTTAAGAGAGGTGCTATGAATATGGTAAATGACCTCTAAACTTTATTTACAACCTCTGGCATTTAATATTCTCCCAACAGTCCTGCCAGGTAGATCAGTCTGAGAGAAGGCAAGTGGGATAGAATAACCAACGGCAACATGCTACAGCTGTCTTTCTCCTATTTTTACTGCAGTTCTCACCACTTCACCAACTCCTTCCCAATCTTTAAAAATGTATTCTCTATGCCTGTACGCCGCTTTTTTAAACAGATGCATTGCTGTGAAAATATGACTACCAGGAAGAGCAGGGCTAGATCAAACAAAAGCCCTATCTGGTCCAGCAGTTTGCTTACACAGAAACCAAACAGATGTCTATGATATGAGTGGGGAAACTGTTGGCCTTCCAGAAGTTTTGGGCTACAATTCCCATCAGCCCCACACAGAGTGGCAAAAGGCAAGGGATAATAGGAGCTGTAGACTAAACTTCTGGTGAGACAAGGATTCATTGCCTCTGGTCCATGGGAAGCCCACAAACATAGCATCACAGAATTGGAAGGGACAGCAGGAGCCATCCAGTCCAACCCCAATACACAGCCAAAACAATCCTGAGAAATGGCCACTCAACCTCCATTTAAAGATCTTCGAAGAAAGAAAATACACCACCCTCTCCAAGGTAGTCTGTTCCAACAACAAACAGCTCTAACAGTCCAGAAGTTCTTCCTAAGGTTTAGGCAGAATCTCTTTTCTGAAAATTTGAACCTGCTGGTTTACATTCTAGTCTCTGGAGCAGCAGAAAATCACCTTGCTCCATCTTCTACATAGCAACCCTTCAGGTATTTAAACAGGGCTGTCGTATCACTCTTCAGTCTTCTCTTTGTCAAGCTAAACATACCGAGTTCCCTAAACTGTCCCTCATAGGACTTGGTTTTGATACCTTAATCATCTGGACACTTTCCAGCTTGTCAATATCCTTCTTCCATTGTGGTGCCCAGAAATGGGCACAGGTAGGATCCGATCAAAGCAGAAGAGAGCTGTACTGTTACTTCCATTGATCTGGACACTATACTCCTGTTGATTTAGCCTAGAACCACGTAGGCTTTTTTTGGCACCATAGTACCTGAGCACTTTCACACTCATGTATCTCAGCAACTGGTATTATTGACAGGTATACCTCCTCTGAGCCTGGAGATCATATGCAATCATGAATGACTAGTACTGATTGATAGCTTTGTCCTCTATGAGTTTGTCTAGCCCTCTTTTAAAGTTGACCAAGTGAGTGGCCATCACTACATTTCTGGCAGTGAGTCCCACAATTTAACTCTGTGCTATGTGAAGGTGCACTTCTTTTCACCTCTCTTGATCTCTCACCCTTAAACTTCCATGAGAGAACCATGGGTTCTAGTACTCTTAGAAAGGAAAAAAACCCTCTCTTTATCTACTTTTCTAAACTTCATATAATTTTACGCAAACTTACCATTTCCTCCCTTACCTGCCTCTCATCTTAAGTTCATAATATCCAAATGCTACAAGCTTTTTTCACAGGAGAGTTTCTCAGCCCTTTTTGCATCTTTTTAAATTCGAAATATCTTTTTGGCAGTGTGGTGACCAGAACTGTGCACAATATTACAAGCGCACCTGGTGGCACCAGAGATATAAATTGGGGCACTGTGATATTGCCTGCTTTCTTTTCAATTCTTTTTCTAATGATGCTCAGCACATTTGTTGTTGTTGCTGCTGTGTGCCTTCAAGTCATTTCTGACTTGTGGTGACCCTAAGGTGAAACTATCATCGGATTTTCTTGGCAATATTTGTTCAGAGGGGGTTTGCCTTTGCCTTCCTCTGAGGCTAAGGGAGTGTGATTTGCCCAAGACCACCCAGTGGGTTTCTGTGGTTGAGCAGGGATTGAAACCCTCTTCTCCAGAGTCCTAGAGCTGAACACGGAATCTGAGCACAGAATCACAGTATCTTCGATGAGAGATTCACAACCTCCAGTTTCTTAATCAGCTTCTGGTATTCATAATCACGCTGTTTGCAAATTTGGCAGTCACATATAGTATCCTTGCTGGTAAGAGTGATTAGATTTATCCTTCATGGATTTGCCTGATTTTCTATTTTCTCCTTCACATACAGGTGAGTGCAGGCACACACAAAAGCACAGACATTTCCACCTACCTACAGGACATCTTTATTTATTTCTCTATACAACAAGTAAATCAGCACAGGCTGTATCTGTACTTGGCTATCAAAATGTCTTTGAATATTAAAGGAGACATCCTGCAGAGAAACTTTCAGAGCAAGCAGTCCCCATAAAGGAGAGAGATCTTTGAGTGATACCTTGAGAGAAGAATATTGCAGTTCTGAGCTCTCCGGCCATCTATGACTGAAAGCTCCTTGACTTTATGCCTGGCGCTCAGCGTGTCATCAAGGGAGTCTTCTTTCTGCAAGAAGCATGAAGAGAATGCATTAATAAGCTGATGCACAAGGACATTTTAGAGCTTCCGGGGCATGCCAATGTACTGAGCATCAAACAAAAAGTTTTACTGAGGTTGATGATTAAAATCCGGGGCCTGCAACTGAAACACAATCAGCTGTTTCATAAACTGGAATGTTCTTTGTGCGTGAGGGGAAGGAGGCTTTTGGTTACAAGTGTAAAAATATTTATCCAGATGGAAAGATTTAAGAACCCACAAGTGTGTAGACAGTGAGGAACACATAAAGGCTTTCCTGGCATACACAAGTTGAGATATTCCATTTAGAGCTATTTTACACCAGCAGAAATACCTTTGGAGAGTCAAAGCCTGACGCTGTTTTCAAGAAGAAGAGGTATAGTTTGATAGAAGAGAATATGCTATGCATACAGAAGGTCATAAGGTTTAATTCCTGACATCACCAGTTAAACAGGTTACTGGAAACAACCTGGCTGGGAAAGATCTCTGTTTGTTGGAAGAGACAGGACTAGCCCAAACAGATCAATATTCTAATTTAATACAAAGCATTCAAAACCATCTTGTACTGAGTCAGATCACCAGATAACCTAGAATGGGGGCTGAATTCATAAAGCCTTCCAGAGATTATTGGACTGCAGCTCCCAGCATTCCTTACCATAGGTTATGCTTCTGGGGCTGATGGGAGTTGTACTTCACCAACATCTAGAGGGCTGCATTACTCCTATCTCTGATATAGTTTTTCCACCTACACTTGCCTTTAGGAAGCCATTTAAAAGCATATAGGTTGTACAAGCTTTGAGGAAATAAACGAGTACTTTTTTTTGTCTTCTGCTCCTGTTTGTATTACATTTATTAGACTAAATGCAACTGTTAGTCCCCGCTAGAACAGATCCATTAAACCAATGGGAACTTGGTAAGTCAACATACATATAACCTCCATTTATTCAGTGGGTCTACTCCAGTATTTGAGATTTAGCCCACTGTCTTTTAGCAGACATTGGTTATTTATTATTTTAGATATTCGCAGTTTGTGATATTCTGAGGTAGACCACCTATGAGAAAAGGCACCCATAGGGAAAGCGAATGAGCAGAAATAGGTAACAGGTACTTCTGGGTGCAATTCCAAACAGATTGACAAAAGATCTGAATGAACAAAATACATCATCAGAGGGAAAAAAGCATGCAAGTATCAGGTCAGAAGAGGTGAGGAGCACATCACTAGCAATCAAGAATGCCAGAAGATGACCTTAAACTTTTACAGTGCTGCTTTTGCTGAATAAAAATCTATGCTTGCCCATCATGCTAAGCCACAGTTTATGTAAGCAACAGACTGTTGCTTAAACCATGAATCGTCCAGCAGACAATGAAACAAACCAAGGTTTGCTCCCCATTACCGGTGTATTTCTCTTCCACTGCTTTTGGCAGCTTATATTTCAAAGTTGTCAACTGTGGAAACAAGCCAAAGACTGACTATCTAACAATCAGCCATTGATTAAACAGGCTAGAGTTTGCAAACCAACAACTAACCAATGCTTCTGATTGTAACTTGTGGCTATAAAAAACACATGGTTTGTTCCAGAGATAGGTTGGACACAAGAAGAAGTCAGGATTTAACAACGGATAACCTGATTTATTGTCATGTACAAGACTCTTGGATCTCTGGTATCAAGGTACTGCTGCTCCTAGCCAACATTGTTTTAAATAATTACGTGCTTTCTGGGTTTTAGATAGATGTATGACTATGGCCATTTCTGCACTACATTGTTATAGTGCTATTTTTCCACTTTCAACATCCTATGGAATCCTGGGGTTTGTAGTTTAGGGAGGGGCATTTAGCCAGAGAGTTCTTGGGCCTCAGTAAACTACAAACTCCAGAATTTCACCAGATGTTGAAAGGGGAATAATAGCACTATAACAGAGTAGTGCAGAAACAGCCTTTATAAACATTCTTCTCAGGTAGACCAAAAAGTCTACCTGAGTATTTTTAGGCATGAAGAGCCTGCTGCCATCATCTGACCTGTTGTTCTTTTGAAAACTGATATGTAAATCCAACAATTACTTGCTCAACTATTTATCTGTTTACTCATACATGCACACAACAGCCTACATTTTGCCTCCCTGGTGCTTTGACACCACTTGGGGTCGCTCACAATAGTTAAATTCAGCATTAATGAATGACAGACAGATACAGCAAATTTTTTAAAAAACGAGGAAATAAAACTTTAAACAGCTGGGTTTTCACCATTTGGTGAAATAACATCCAAAAGGGTGCCAAGCTAGCCTCCCAGAGTAAAAAAAAATCCCACACCTCAGGTGCAGCCACTGAGAAAGCCTTTTCTCTGGTCTCTATTCATTGCGCTTCCATCACAGCTGGGACAAAGAGAAAGGCCTCTCTGTCAGCTCTTAGGACGTGGACAGGCTGGTAAAGGAAGAGGCAGCCCCCAAAATTACATCAGGCGAGACCCATTCGCTTATTGACCAAAGATTTGGGCGGAAACGTACTTACCTGCCTGGAGTTACTGTTCACAAAGAAGTCCTACAGCCAGAGCAGAAGCATGGGGATAGGCAGGAAAAAAGCGTGCAGTTCAGTGGTCACAGCAAAAAATAAAAAAAGAACAACCACAAAACAGAAAGAACAACAACAACAAAAACAGAAGAGTCAAAGCACAGTTGGGAAGGATATATAATTCAGTGGTGTTTTTTTGCACAAAAAACCAGAACAACAAACAGCTCTCTGGAAATACCAGCTGCAGTGGTGATAATGCAATCCAGATTACAATGCAAACCAGGTACAGTCAAGGGAGGTTAGTGAAAAGATATCGGAATGGTAAATCATGCCAACAGGCAACAGGCAAGACACTGGTTAGTAAGATGCCACTTTTATTTATCACTCATGCCCGTTTCTACTACGACAGGGTAAAAAAGAAAAGGAAAGGAAAAAAAATGCAACCAACACACCTAATGATCATTCTGTTTTCCCTCTCCAAGGGCTCATTCACATGATCACTGAGGTGCTCAGTATTATTTGGAAGCTGCCAATATAAAGTCTTAAAGTAATTTAGCCTCATGCTGGTTCTTATGTTATGGGAGCAGTGAGACTGTGGCTCTTCCCACGACCTCAGAGTGAGGAAGATAATCACAAAGGGGCAACAACACGATTACTTCCCAAGTCAAAATTCATTTTGCGTGTGCCAACATTTCTTTCCGAAACTGCCATATTGGTTAATCTCTACTACCCCAGTGTTAGTACAGTGGGGTGGGACAACCACAGAGGAAGATACAGACCCCTGCAATCCAAATACTGCCTAGTGTTTTGTACCAATCTTGATTTATAACTGTGATTTCTGAGAATGCTCAACATCACACCATTTCAGACATTTTTGTTGCTTCTCTCTTTTTTTTAGGCCTATGCAGGTCTTTTTTCCAACCATGAAGTGACACTTTAGTCTAGATCTTTGGGAAAAAATACTTCCTCCCCAACAAATCAGTGCACGCCAAAATGTGGTGAAATGCCTCCCCCCTTCCAAAGCTTGGAGAGCACTATTGGCTAACTGAGGATAAAACATATCAACATGGGGATACTTGCAAGTATCAGTGGACAATGGACAAGGACCAGTGGACAAATGTACCAGCAGACTGGACTTTTCCACACTTTCAACACATGTGTGTATGGAGTCACAATTAAAAAGCCAGCTGCAAAGCAACTTTACACCATTTTAAAGTCAGCCTCATACAGGGCCAGATACAATTTATGAGGTCTTTTGGCAACTTGGCAGAGAACACAATCCAGCCCCATGTCATTCCAAGGGGATCCCTGAGCGCATCTTATTTTATGCAGGGCCTGCCAAGATTACCTGCTGCCTGCAGTTTTGCTAACTTCTAACAAAATACCCAGAATCCCCTGCTCTGAAAGGCTTCTGGTTGTGGGGAAGGGGTGAGGAACCACATTTGTATTTGTTGCACAGCCCTCAGAGGTTAGGGCCAAGGTGCTGAGAGCAGCAGCTCCCATGTCAGTGGGGTGGTCAAGCCACCCCAGGTTTTAGACTGAACTTTAGGTTTCCCAGATCTCAGCCTTGGTGCTTTTGAAGAAGGAGGAGGAATCTCAGGGCAAGGACTCTGCCTTGAAAAGTGCATGCATATGTTCTTCCTTTCTTAGACTTGGTGTTTGTTTTTTTAAATTTGAATGGCACAGTCTGTGCAAATGAGATCAATGTTTAATGTATCAGGCTTAAAGACATCACCAGGGACCGTTTCTAGGTCTAGGTTTTGGTCCTGAGGTCTCAGGGCTGGGATGCTTCTGACCTGCAAACTTAGCTGCCACTGGCTGGTTATTAAATGTTTCGCAGTGAGGCTGGTGTGTTAGGCTTCTTGTGTAGCACTTCCTTTCCTCCTTGGTATGAGCTGGTTTACATGATTCAGGTTGTAGGGAGCTAGGTCACAACTTTGATGTGTGAAAGGAAGCTGAGGGAATACACAACTAGCCTCAGAACAATTAAATCACAGCTATCATCTTCTTACTCCAGTTTCAGTACATCTAGGGGGTGGGTGCACAGGAAGAAAAGGCCAACTTATGAAGATTAAAACTTGACAGCCCCATCTTTAGTACACTTGGCTTTCCACCCAGCAGATAAGTCAAGGTCTTGCCAACCTTGGTAGATGTCGGAAGGTATGATTAACTGAAGAGCAGTTTCTCTGGATTGCTAGAAAGAAAAGCTGCACACAACATGATGGGCCCAAACATGCCAATGGAAAAAGTATTTTTGAGGTGACAGATCTCAGAATTCTCAGTGGGTACGCTGGCTAGACAGTTCCGGGAACTGTCCAAGTAATGTATTCAAGTTCTACAAACAGGGCTATCACTAGCCCTAGCTCCATTCTTGAAGCTAAAGTATCCCGAAGGCACCAATTCCTTCCTGATATTGGAAGCTAAGCAGGTTCAGACCTGGCAGCACTCAGAAGGGAGACCATCAGGGAGGTACTGTAGGCTTCAGGGGAAGGCAATAGCAAATAACCACTGAACAAATCTTTCCAAGAAAACCTTATGATAGGTTCACCTTCAGTCAGAGCCAACTTGAAGGCACTTAACAACAGAGGCTTCTATAAACCTATCATATTTACATAACTGAGGCAGAAAATCCAAATGGTACTTTTCTGCCAATGGCATCATCATACTTCCACTGAGATGTTCTGTATAAAGTCTACTGAACTAAATATGCAGTGGGTATGTGCATTTCTAGTGTCACCAGTTTCGTGATGCAGGAGTACAGGTCATTGTCGAGAATGAGCTTCTGTGTTATGATATGTATCTTGTAAAGATTATTTGTGTTCCCACATTGCACTGTAGTGTGATGTAAGAAAGTGAGCATGTTTAGGAGTGTAGGAAGTGAGAGTTGTGTAGAATGATGGGTGGATTTCCATATAAATAGGGTTAGCTGAGATAACAGCAGGTGGAGCTCTGGGGATGATACTGGGAAAGAGAGGAAAGCATCACATTTAGGGATGGGGAGAAGACAGAGAAAAGGCTGAGGGGTTGAATTATGAAGGAAAAAAACTGTGAGGGAAGACTGTGTTAAGATGAGTTTGTTAGCAGTGCCATATGATATAGGAAAACTGTCATTACAAGTGCTTATGCACTGCAGACTAAAGAGTGAAAAATATGTATATATATCATCACCCTCTTAAACTGTATTTTATAAAATAACAGCTACGTCAAGGAGATGGAATGTAACATTATGTTTGCTTAGTTAGGTGGCAGTTGCACAACACCAACTTGTTAGTCAATTGTGATGTTGTACAACCAAGTATGTATGAACATATGCATATGTGATGTACAAATGTCTGTCCATGTGCATCAGTGTGCAATGTGCATGCACATTAATGAACAATGTGCAATCATGTGTAATGCATAAACATGCATAATGGCTCTTCGTGTGGATCTATGGCCATTTCTGCATTAGACTGTTATAGCGGTATTATTCCACTTTCAACATCCTATGGAATCCTGGGGTTTGCAGTTTAGGGAGGCCCCGCAAGGCCCTTCCCTAAACTGCAAGCCCCAGGATTCTGTAGGATGTTGAAAGTGGAATAATACCGCTATAACAGTCTAATGTAGAAATGGCCTCCGTTTCTGCAATCTTGAAGTGAACACAGTGCGCCCTTTTGTGGCATGATCTCCATATGCACAAATGTGAGGTCGCGCAAAGCATTGCTTCCACTATAGTCAATGGACACAGCAGACGTGAGCACATTCACATTACGTCCATTGACTACAATGGGACACGACATTCACATTTTTGTTTTACACTGGGGTTTCTGGAATGGAACCCCTGCATATATGATGGGCATACTGTATGGTTCAATATGGCCTTACTGGAAAAAGATGTCCAACCACTTCCACAGAGATTTTCTTCCAACCACTCTATACAGACACACATACATATACATGAAGAATAACTATGCCCATTGCCTAGTCACATTATCAGTGTTATAGTGGTGTTAGAGTCTCAAAGAAGAGTTGTACATAAAAGACAGCTTTATACTGAACTTTGAGGAAGGAATGTACTGTGGGACCACCATAGAGTGGTGGTTAGAAATATGACTGCCATGGCAGGATCATCACAGTTGCCATCTAAGGTTTTTCTTATGGATATATAAGAATGTTGGGATTTTTCCACCTATGGTATTGAACTTCTGCTCAGATATACCACTGCATCTACACTCAAATAAGTACCTTTTACAGCACTGAGATAGAGTAGAATGTTGTTTATTTTTAAGTACATTATATGGGATTCTAAGAGGGCCAACAAAACTAGCAGTTATTCAACCACTAAAGTAAGTTTAGAATTTATCCTGTACCCAGAGAAATTTTTAAATATAACATCTCGTTTTAAAGGATGAATAATCATGACAGAAAATATATGAACAAGAACAAAAACAAACAAACAAAACCAGGACTGGTTTTCTGTAGTGTTTTCCAGGGCTCCCTACTCCCATATTGAGAGAGAACTGTTTCTTTTGCGGCATCAAAAAATGGGACCAGAGCATCACCACACAGGGCTTATTCAAATAATGTCTGCATCTAAAAACAGAAAAACCCTTAAGGGTGGGAGGTGAGGTGGTGGTTTGTTTGTCTATCTTATTTCCAGAAAATATTTGTTTAAATTTCTCTTCTACTGAAGACAGTCTGGCTCTGCCACAGGTTGGGCACATGCCAGAGCTTGAGGTGGCTTTAGATCCAGGGACCACCCCCCAAGATACTCTGGATTGGGCCCACCAGTGGTGGAAATGCTCCACTGATACTTCAGTCTTTGCTTGCAGAGATTTCTCTACTAGGAGATTTCTGGAGTGGAGCCATTCAGGGCAAATGTGATGCCTTGTCACAGAACTGCTGTAGAGCCTCCTCCGTCATCTCCTGTCACCCTTAATCTGCATTTTGTAGAGATTAGGATTGCACTCCAGGTTTAATAGGATTATCTATGTAGTCAACACTTGGTATGAAACCCTATAGGCCGGCCAGTGTTGTTAGTTGAAAAGGTGGTGGTCCTGACAGTAGCAATGGTAAGGAAGAAGGAAAAGAAAGGTGGGGAGGAGGTGATAACAGTTGCAACAATACAAAGAAGGCAGCAATGGTGACAGGAGAAGGAAGTGGCCAGCTCTGATCTACCTATTTCAGGAATATCAGTCATTGGGGGCTCCTCGGATCCAAGGCACCAGGAGAGGAGTGAGTGGAAAATTACTTGTGTATGAAGGCAGAGATTATCAAACCATCAAGGAACGGTCTGTTTTGCAAATGGTTTCCCACAACAGAATGCTGATCTTGGATCCCATGTTACCACGCCTTACATCCCCATTCTGTGGTATGTGCTGTTTTCATAATTGAACATATTTATGGCTGGAAAACATGATCAAAGGCACGCTGGTTGGAAAAGTATGCCCATAGAAATAGTCAGGTCATACGTTTGGAGACGATTTGGCAGGAAACCCAGACGCTAATGAATTTATGCTAATCCTTTCAACACCGCAGGCTCCATGCACACCCAAATACAATGGAAGGCGAAACTGCCCAGGTAAAACAATCATCCCTTAATCTCACCCTATGGAAATCTTCCCTATACTCCCTACACAATCAAGACATTAAGAGATTGTCATGACTCCCATCAATGTTTTGTCACCTAGAGTTAAGGCAACCAGCCCATTGCTGATTCCTTTGTTTGTTCTGTGGGAAAGCCATTACAGCTTTGTCTACACACCCCCTTCAGGGAAGAAAACAGGGTACATAAGCCCTAGCTTCAGCTCCAGCAAATTGTAGTACCCAGACTGCTGTTCTTCTGTGCTGCCCTCAGACACTGCCTGAGCACCTCTGCTTTGACCTCCTGCTCCAAAACTGGTAACTATCACCCTTTTACCCCCTCCCCTGATCTCTCTCTATCCAACCTTTCACATTTCACTTTCCAAGATCCTTGTGTGGTTCTTGACAATGTGATTTGTCATGTGTTTGCCAATCCAAATAAAATACTTTGTTTGACTTTAAACTGGAGTCCTCTCTACAGTTAGTACTGGTATACACAGGTAAAAAGAGCCTGCCATTACCTTCCTCCTGCAGGCCTCCTTTGACTGTAATTCCTCCAAACTGTAAGGAGACACTAGCATTGCGAGTGCATGTACAAGTAAATTTTAATTTCTGGGGGGTGAAAGTACACTTTGGGTAGAGGGAAGACATTTAGATACTGGTGCTTATCTGCAACAGGACAAGCATAATGAAATAACAGATGACCTTACTCTTTAACATTTCAGTGGCATGTTGTTCATTAAATTATACATTTATCAAAATTGTAGATTAATGCAGAACGGGAGGGAATGGACTTTTGGTTCACAGGACAGAAATACTGGCCAGAAACAATTATCCCCTGTTAATAGCTTTGACATATTTATAGTATTAATCCAGCTGAAATTTGTTGCAAGTGACTAAGTCTTGTTGCTTTCAGTGGGACTTTCTTACAACTCTAGCTGGACTGGAGTTGCTGTTTGCTGTCAGCCAAGGGTGTTATTGTTACGTGTCTTCAAGTGTACTCTAACTTATGGTGAACCTCTCATTATTCAGGAGATTTGCCATTGCCTCCCTCTGAGGCTGAGATCATGTGACTTGCCCAAGGTCAGTCACTGGATTTCCATGTCCGAGTAAGGATTCTAACCCTGGTCTCTCAGAGTCCTATGTCAATTTTCAAATCACTACAACATGCTGGTCCTATTAGCCAAGTTGTTTTTTTTTAAAGGAAGGTAGGACAAATGCATTTACCTGAAATCTTAATATCCAAACGTCCTCTTTTCTTTTTGCTCGTATGCTTCAATTTTTAGCTTGTGAACTTCTGGGATTAGAGACCTGTTTCTGACTTGACTCTAATATTGTAGTTGGAGTGGCTTTTAATTATAGCATTAACTTAAATGCCACCGAAGACGGATGGCTCTTCCCCTATTTCTAATTAGTGGATGGTTTAGGGGCAGAACACTTTGTACCCACCCCAACATGCCAGACCCTGGAGGGGGAAGAAAGAGATGCTCAAGAATAGCAGGCCAAACTGCATCAGCAAAACCCTGCAAGGGCTATGGAAATTGCTCATAAATTCATTTCCGCAGAGATAGACCTCTAAGCACACAGCCATCTAGCTGAAAGTTTTATTGCCTTAACGATGTCAGAAGGGAGTATCCTCAAATATCTGCAAGGTAATGAATACGGGATATGCTTGGCAACACAGAGACAATTCAAAAAGCCTACCATCTGCAATAAATGAAGAATTTCTACACACTGCACTCCCCTCTTTGCCCCCCCATCCAAGTACTATAGATCTAGGGGCTGTATTCAAAGAGAATTGTTGATCTTTTAATATAGCAGTTTTATGCCTGAAGTCCCAGCTGATAGGTCTGCACAATGCCCAGTTGTGTGAATTTTCACACTCTCACAGGGGCATATCCCAGATTTCCTTGCACAAATGGTTCTCACAGTTATGCAGATGTCAGGTGGTGCAGCGAAGCTGGTCATTCACTTGAGCACAGACAGCTCTGCTCCATCTTGCGGATCTCATCTGTGTTAAACTGGATCTTGGCTTTAATTGTGAAACCACCTTTATTTATATCCCACCTTTCACCTGGGATAGGACCCAAGGTGGGTATTTACTGTGCTTGCTTTTTCATATTACTTCCTGGCCAGGGGTGGGGCAGAGTAAAGAAGACCAAAGTAGTCACATTTAGAACAACAACAATTGATAAGCAAGCACTGATGTTAAAACCAACCTTATTAACTTCCAGTTCCAGCCCTGGAGATTTGCAACTACTTGGACATAGCTTAGGAAATGCTTCTTCCCAGATCCTAAAGATGTAGGGAAGAAGCCTTGCTAAAGCTCCCCTCAGTCTGGAAAGCTGGCCTCACAGGAACACATCTGTGAGGTGTTTTCTGTGGTGGCCCCACCACTGGGAACCCATTCACCCCAGAGATCTGCTTTTACCACAGGAAACACAAATTTATTCATGCTTTCTGTTCCATGTGCCTGTGCTTCAGTGTCCTATCCAAAGCGGTGGAGGGGTATTTTCTCAACATAGGGAGAGAATGCTCTATTAAGCATTCTTCTTCTTCTGAGAATGACTGGACTTAGAAACACTTCAATTTGGGTGGATGGCATGCATCATTTTTTTTAAATTGCACATTTCTTTGAACAATTTGAGAAATGGGAAAGATACAGGTTAGTCAAAAATGTACTGGCATGCTTCCTTGACATGATGAGGTTCTAGTTTTTTATTTATTACTGTCTCTTATAATTGGAGCCGTTTACTGTTGTGTGTCTTCAAGTCATTTGCAATTCATGGCACCCCTAAAGCAACCCTATCATAGGGTTTTCTGGACTGAGAGGATGTGACACGCCCAAGGTAACCCAGTGGGTTTCCATGGCTGAGCGGGGAATCCAACCCTGGTCTCTTGGGTTGTAGTCCAACATTCAAACTACCGTACCACACAAAGAAACATTTCAAGGCCCAAGAAGCCCTGTTGAAAGCAACAAAATTAAACAGCTGTAGCCTATCTGATTTTGTTAAACAAAAGCAAATCTGATGTCAGGAACACAAAAATATTTCGAGTTTCAAAGTTATATGAAAGAGCTGCTCCATTCTCCCCTTTTGCTACATGGACACATTTTTGTGGAGAGATGATGGCGGAAGGCCAAATCCTACCATTGACAGCTCTCCCTTCCTTTTGTAAATTAGCATGGAAGGATTTGTTTTCACAAGTCCAGTAGCCTGATTTTCATGGCAATCGTTCCTATGCAAATATTTACAAATGCAGAATAAGGGATTAGTTTCCTCAAGGCTAGCTGAAGACCTTTTGCTGCCTCAGGCTGAAAAATCCAAATGGAACATACCCAAACTAATTAACATAGGGCATGCTTTCTACTAGATGTTTTCTTACAGAAGCCTACTTCAGTTTAATTAATTTGTGATTTATTTAAAACATTATCTACTGTCCTTCAACAACACTTTGAGAACTGTTTACAAAAGTTAGGTCAAATGAAAGATAACTGGATGCAGATGAAACTGTGGGGTTATATTCAGTGGTGTCTGTCCATTGGTGGAAGAGACAGTGATGGAGGAATCATAGAACTGGAAAGGGCTTCAAGGACCATCGGGTCCAACTCCTTGCCATGCAGGAATACACAACTAAAGGTCTCTGAAAAGATGGCTATCCAACCTCTGTTTAAAGACCTACAAAGATGGAGAGTCCATTTCATTTTGAGGCAGTCTATTTCATTGCTGAACAGCTCTTACAGTGGAGAAGTTCTTCCTAATGTTTAGGTGGAATCTCTTTTCTTGTAATTTGATCTCATTGATTCGTGTTCTAGTCTCTGGAGCAGCAGAAAACAGCTCACTCCACCTTCTAGATTACATCCCTTCAGATATGTAAAGACAGCTATCATAGCACCTCTCAGTCTTTTCTTCTCCAGGCTAAGTCAGTCCTTGTATAGCTAGATTTCCATACCTTTGATCATCCTGATTACCCTTCTCAAGACAGGTTCCACCCTGTCAATATCCTTCTTGAACTGTGGTGCTCAGAACTGGATGCAGGATTTCAGAATGATTCCTGCTTCTACCACAGCCCCTGGCAAATCTATTTTGCATAGAGTTCAGCACCTTGGACAGTTCCTTTAAATTCTGGACTACAGCTCAGAGCAGATTAACCAATGCATTGACATAAAAGCCACTAATTTCCACTGTGGCTCTCATAATCTTCTGACTCTCCTTTGGTGGACTGGGCAACGATTCATCTGGAACAGAAGGGGGATAAAGGACAAGATGGGGGGGCAAATTATCATTGGGCGAACACAGGTCCACTCACATGATGTTGGATGGAGTCCATAAAGCCTACAGGCTAAACTGGCAGGCTAACGCCTTTCTATTTAAGCAGGCCTTTGACTTTTATGGCAGTAGAATGTACTGAAAGTGGTGTGCTTTTTTTTTATCTTCTATCCTTCCAGTTACATTTTAAGTTTATTTTAAATTGTTTTAACCATGTCCCTTTCCAAATAGAATTGTTATTTAGTTTTTAAAACGTTCATAAAATACATTTTTAGCCAAATCTTTATATTAAATTATTGCAATCTGCTTTCGATCCCATGCTGGGAGAAAGGTGGAGTATATGCTGAATGAATGAATGAATATAAGGTGGGGAGGCTGTGTTCCTTCAGATGTTGCTAGACTACAATTTCTAGCATCCTGGCTATCCTTTCTGGGGCTGATGGGAACTGGAATCCAGAAACACCTGGAGGGCCACACTTACCCTGCCATACAGACCGAAGTGAACTCCTATAATCATTTTCAGTGGGCCTAAGCACCGTGGACTCTCCTTGTGAATCATGTCTGGCCGTCAGATCTGTGTTTCTAACTCTTCTGGCTTTCCTGATGCTGAAAACCCTTCAACCAAGACAGCTGCTTTGTCTCAGGGTATAGTGGAGACATGGAGGAGTTTACCAGCACTGTTAAATGAACATTCTTTTTGGGGAGAATTATCAAATTACCAGCGAGAACTGAGGAAGCCTGATACTTCTATGATTCTATTGAATGCCAAAGCAAGAGCCAAATATTTTGACTGGAAGAGACAAACCAAGAGCACCATTTTAAAAGGTAACTTTTTGCCGTAGGCGTCAATGACGCATTAATTTGCAACAGGAATTAAAATGCTGTGTGTGTGCACAGTGCATAGTTAAATTGTCACTATCTCCTATAAATATTTCAGTTTAAATTATCGGGGAATTTAAGCTGTCAAAGCAACTCAGTACATTAGCATTCAGATCACTAACTGGACTGCTGCCAAAGTCCAAAGGAAACAAATGCTACTCGCAGAAAGCATCATGCTGAAATAAATTTAGCTGTACATACAAACTGAGCAGTGTCCTTTGCATGCCAGGGACGAAGAAGGAAAGGGCAGGGCTGCTTCACAGGTGACAAATTCCTGCAGAAGGCACTGCTGTATCTGAAGCAGCAGGTCAATTGCCTATTCTCTGAAAACACGCAAATCTACTACTAGGTACACTGACTAGGAAGGAAGCATTAGCTGGACCCTCTCTCTCTAGTGAACAAAAAGGCAGTGCAATGCACACATGTGCAGTCACTCTGCATGCAGGTTTGCGTTGGAATAGGACTCTGGGAGACTAGGATTCAAATCCCTGCTCAGCCATGGAAACCCACTGGAAGGCCTTGGAAAAATCACACTTGGGCCATTTCCACGCTACACTGTTATAGTGTTGTTTTTCCACTTTCAACAACCTATGGAATCTTGGGTTTTGCAGTTTAGCGGGAGGGCATTTAGAATTCTCAGCCAGAAAGCTCTTTGGCCTCAGTAAACTACAAACCCCAGAATAATAGCATTATAACAGTGTAGGGTGGAAAATGGCCACAGTCTCAAAGGAAAGCAACACCACACTTCCTCGGAATAAATCTTTAGAGCCAGCAGGATGTGGTGTTTTGAGTAAGGGACTAAGGTCCTTTCTGCCCTACACTGTTATAGTGCTATTATTCCACTTTCAGCATCCTACAGAATCCTGTGGTTTGCAGTTTAGGGAGGGACCTTTAGAATTCTCAGCCAGAGAGCTCTCTGGCATCAGTAAACTGCATACCCCAGAATTCCACAGGATATTGAAAGTGGGATAATAGCACTATAACAGTATAGGGCAGAAATGGCCTTAGATTCCTTTCTGAACCTTAGAGTCACCATAACTTAGAAATGACTTGATGGCAGAAAACAACTATTTATTGTATGAATTCTATGCTTTGTGGGGAAAAAATCCAATCTCCCATCAGATGCTTTTAGTTTCCTCAACCCAATAGATCTGTGGTGCCTGCTTTCCAGATAGATGAATTGGGAGGTGACCTCACTGAATGAATAAGATGGGAGGAATAAGGAAGAATCTTCTGAGAGGTTAGACCACTGCAGCAAAAACAGCGAAGAAGCTTGTGGCACCTTAAAGACAAACAGATTTATTACAGCTTGAACTTTTAACGGCAGTAATACCCTTCATCCCATGAAATCTTATCCTGAGTTACATGTGTGTGGATGTATCTGTGTTTTGCGCGGGCATATGAGTATGCATGGATGATTTTTCAAGTGCCAAAGAACATTTCAGCCAATTCTGCTCCAGATCCCAAAAGGATGGTATTATTTGCTTAATACATACATTTGTTTTAACGACTAACAAAACACAAATATTTGAAGAATACGCTGAGAATTTTTGGCTACTGCCCTCTTCCAGCTGCTTTGAATGAAAATAAACTTCACCCAAGATGAAAGTTAAAAAACGCAGATTATTCTATGCATTCTGTAAGTACCACCTTGTGTATAGTTTAGTTTTATTCAAAGAAAATGAAGGAGACAGAAACCAAACGATCTGCCATAATATTCAAATATTTCTGTTTTGATGGTAACTGTGTGTGTGTATGTGTGTAAATATGTGTGTGTACAGATATATGCACACACATGCAAGGTTTGTATCTCATGACAGCGAAATTTCTGGGATACTTATTTTAATGCACATGAAAATTTTCCTGATTTTTTTCATATGCCTATGATAAAGTTTCAAAATAGCAATATGGACACTCAAAATTCATGACACTCTGCACTGACGATCAGGAAGAAGTTATTAGCAAGTTTATGCTCTACCTAAACACCAAATGAAGGGTTTGATTCAGTTGCCCACATGTTTTTCTGAAAAATTAATATATTGTCCACATTCAGAAATTATATAAATGCAAACATTTCTGTCTTTAGGAAAGGACCACATCCCAAAATATAGGATTGGAGAGGGCATCTTGTTCAACCCATAAAAAGAAAAGCTTTCAAACCCTCAAATAGGGGATACTGCTTAGAATAAAGGACACCTGTCAGTCCTGTAAGGAGGAAGCTTTCTGGCTCTCAAAAAAGGGGCAACTCTTATAATAAGGGATATCTGACAACTCTAGTCTATGACAAACATCCAGATTTTTCTTAAATCTACCCCCTTTTCACACTGATTAGATGTGATACCTTCGAACACAAAGACAGTTCCAGCTTCAGTCCTTTGAATGCTCAGTTTAAGGGATCTCTGGGCTAAGAAATACTTTGGCCAAAGCAATAGAGAGCTGCCGGAAGCCCTCTGAGCACTGGCTATTTGCCCCAATGGTCACACAGAGCTCAAGGCAGCTTCATAGTTTCAGTCAACCCTTTGCTGAAAGCTCCTTTATGGTTTCATGTATCTAGCTTATCACATCACAGGGCTCAAGAGAAGTGAAGAGCAAAAGTGATTCTGACCAAAACTGGTTCAGACATCAGCAATAGATAACTCTTGACACCTGACCTTGTTCTTAAGCTGGAGGCCACCTCTCTCCCAGATCAGCATCAGGAAGAGATTAAATCTGCACCTTCAAAAGGGATTACTTGTTGGTGCTCCTCCTTCCCCTGAAAGAGTGTCTGAGCGTACCGCCTCTGGAACTCCAAGGGATTACCCCAGCAGACCAGACAAAGCTGATTACCAACAGCATTAGAAACCCTCAACACCTCCTGCTCTATGCTTCGCTTATTCCACTATCTGTTATTCTCCCTCCCTCTCCCTCTCGCACACAGACATACACACTCTCGTTTCCCGGCATGTCAAGATACTAGGAATGTACTCCTCTGCTTTAAGAAGAATCAAAATAAGTGTTCATTCACACCAATTTGTGCCTTTTCGCCTAACAGAAGAAACAAGCAGCTCTTGAGTAGAGAAGTCTGCCTCGAGGACAAGCTCCCAGAAAAATACCCAGGCAGACCTTTGTGTTGCAGTGGGGATTTCTGAAAATATTATATTGTTATTTTGCATATGGCAAGAAGGTCATACAATTGGATTCCTAGGTATACCTCCTGGTTGCATGGGAAAAGCCCTTTGGACGGAAGGGTTGTGGTTTGCATTGAACTGTGTCTAGCAGAAGTCATCTTCTTCAGTCCAATTAACACTTCACACAGGAAGAAAGCACTGTAATTTACACAAAGGAGATGCAGGTTTGTAACCATGGAGCAGGGGCACACGAGAAACTCAATCCAAGGACTCCTGACAGATTGGGGCTCCTTTTGTGTGTTTACTAGCTGGCATCCCAAGTATACATACACATAAGCCAACCTGCTAATTAAAGTTGCACTTTCCAACCATCCTGATTTGGCACAGACAATCCTAGTTAATCCTCTGTTGTCCCACTTTTCCAACTGCTTTCAAAATATCCTGGTTTCTCTCTCCTCCTCCTCCTGCCCCACCTTGTCCTCAGCTTACTTCAGTTGCTACAAACTGAGTTCAAAGTGCAAGAGTAGGTTGCACTCAACCCTGTGGTGGAAAAGGATAGGAGAAGGCAGAATTCTGTGCCCTTCCTGGTAGGCTTAGGCAAAAGCACACCGCTGCAGCCTCTTCTAACTTGTCTGTTCTTCTTCATTAATAACATTTGCCATCTTGACCACACTCTGATGTTGCTTGGCCACATGCGTCCCAGTTTTTGTCTGTGAAATACTGGAGGATATAAAGGTGTGCACTGACTTCAAATGCAGCCTTAAAGAAAATGCAGTCTCCCCAACAGCAAAGGATAGTCTGCAAATGGAACAAGAAGTGTGCTTGTCTCTTTTAAAAGTAAATAACTTTAAAAAAATGCACAAAAAGCATTTCCATATAGGAATATGTACCGATGATTGTGTAACACAGTAACTAAAAAAGTTGTGTGGATTTCACTATGTATACACAAAGCATGTGTGCATGTGTGAAAGGGATACAGCGGGACAGAGAACTATCAAATCTACACAGATTTTCTAGCATAGAAGGGCTTTCCCTGTAGGAAAATACATTTATTTTCCTTTATATATTTTCTCTGTACGAATGAGGAGGGGAATGGTTGGTTTAGCTAAACTCAAGTGGGACACTTAATTAATTTGAATTGGTGGTGCAGTTTATAAACCAGAATCCAAAGAAGGGGTAACTGGGCACCACTTTGAAGAACAATGACTGGAATTCAATATGAATTGGCTAGATCTGAAGAACGTCAAGTTTTTTGTTTTTTGTTAACAAACATTGCATTATTTTTCACTTTTTGACCTTCATCTGCTATCAACACATTCTGAGATAACTATGTTACAAACCATTATAAGACAGTGAAGCTTCATTAAAGAAACAAGAATTACAAATTGAAATATACCATAAAAACACATTCACAAAATTGGAAAGAATGATTATTCACATGCAGCCACCTCTGCTGTTAGTTCTTCTTTAGCCATTCCCCATGACATTATTATCCACCTTCATTCCAAAAAACATGCTTAACCAATAAAATGCACGGTCAGATGGCACACGCATTTGCCACGACCTTCCTTGTCAGGCCACAAAGCAACATTTAAAACCACCAAAATGGATGTATCCACCTAAGCCAATGAGACAAGTCAAAACGGTGTTAACAAGCGAAAATAAAAATGAGGAAATCATGCATTCCAATGATTCCCCAAGGTAGGCAGAATGGGTTACTTGCACATCTTATGACACACACATTACCTGCTGCCTCTGGTAAGCAGAGAACATTCTTTCGAGGTCTTCAAGATCTAGCACCTTAAACACCCGGGCATCATCAATGCCAGTCCACACAGTACCTTCCAGCTTGTTCTAGAGTGAGTAAAAAAGCAGGCAGAAGATGGAAGAAATGTAACTTTTTACCATGTTCCACATATTCGGAGTATTTAAGTAAAAGTTGCTAATATATTTATGAACATCAATTTTCACAAGATCACCTTTTCTTTAAAAAAACAAAACAAAACACGAGACTTTGAGTATAGATACCAGGAGATTAACATAGCTATATCTTTCTCTTCAATTCCAGGTAAATGGATTTTCGGCACCTGTGAAGCACGATCCAGGACATACAATGGGTAAAAGAGGATTATTAACACAACCCCTGATATAACGCATTTCCGCACTAGACTGTTATAGCGCTATTATTCCACTTTCAACATCCTATGGAATCCTGGGGTTTGCACCCCACCTGGCCCCTCCCAAAACTGCAAACCCTAGGATTCCATAGGATGTTGAAAGTGGAATAATAGCGTTATAACAGTCTAGTGCAGAAATGGCCATAGTCAAAAAGAAAACAGACTGGGCCTCAAAGGAAAGCGTTGGTGAAAGACATCCAACATACTCATCAGTGCAGAATTTTTGCAAGGTGAAGGAAGGCAAAGGCAACACCCCACTTGAAACAAATCTTGCCAAGAAAACCCTGTGAGAGGAGCTATTTCTGCAGGATGGTGTCCTCCTGGCAAGGGGATGCAAGTGGAGCGGGACTGCGACAATGGTTCCACATAACACCATTGCGGTCTCACTCTTCTCACATCACCAGCTGACACAATCATGGGGTATATCATTGACGGCAAAACTCTGTCAATGGTCCCCAATTGTATAAGCTTTCCGTCACTACCAGCCATGTGTCCCTCGCACTCCCTTCCACAGGTAGCCAGCTGGGTACGGAGGGGAGTGCTGGAAACACACTCCTATCCAAGCAGAGGCACTGCCAGGATTGTAACAGGACAACACGGAAGAGCGTTGTTGCGTGGAAATGGCCAGGGTTGCCTTGTGACTTAAAGGCATACAACAAAATGTATCCATGTGCACCTCATAGCAAGAACATAGGATGTGTATGTGGGGAGAGGGGGAGAGGGAAATTCAGTGAACAAGGCAAGACAGTCCAATTGCTGGATGTGGCCCATTTGCCCATGGCTGGTAGAAGAATGATTGAATGAATGAATGGTTGGATTACAATTTCCACTGATGGTGTTGGCTGGGGCTGATGGCATTAGGAGTATTAACATCCAGAGCCAACAGATTCTCCATTTCTGCATGATGGAGTTGAAAATGGTCACAAATTACTCTGCTGAACTGAGCTGAAGTTCTAACATTACAGAGTCAGTGGGAGCTACAGATGCAAAATGATGGAAAGGCACCTTACCTCAGCGAGCTTGGACCAATTGAAGGACTTCAAAGCATTTGTGGGCTGTGGAATGTTTTTCCGCTTGAGTGCCGATCCCAGCGGGGCTCCTGGAGCTGGAGGTAAGCCTCCAAGTGGAGGGGGTCCTGGTGGAGGAGGTGGACCACCAGGAGGTGGTGGTGGGGGAGGTGGTGGGGGGAGGATTCCACCAGGAGGTCGTGGTGGAGGAGGAACTGGAAGGAGAGATCCCAGAGAGGCTGTAGGTAACGGACCCCCAGGAGCCCCAGGTGGCAAAGGGGGACCCCCAGGGACTGAAGCACAGATTGCTCTCTGTAAGAATAAGCAACAAAAGAAAGATAAAGTCAAGATAAGAACTGCAAGCTGGCTAAAAAGGACAAACAACTTAGAGAGCACTGTGAGCACATTAAAGGATCACTGAACAAAAGACATGCCCAAACCACCTATGAAGCTCTTAAGAAAAGAAGTTGAAACAAAATCTGATATTGACAAATTAACTTGTGTTTTGCTTGCTGACAGAGCAACTGGACTGCACCAAAGGGAACTCACTCAGACAGAGATGTCCAACATGTGCCCCATAGTTTTGATCACTTCTCTTCATAATGAGAAACATTTTCTGACCTTGGAGCCCCAAACCCAGTGTTGAAGCTAAACTCTTGCAACAAGCAGTCTAAAAGTAGCACGGAAATCTGGTATACTTCCCCCATTAAAAAGGAGAACTTGTCTGGCCTCACCCTGTTAAGTTCATGGATCTGTGCCGTGAGGTCTACCACTTGCTGTTTGGCTTGTTTATGCTCCGACAGTTCTTTTTCAAGTTTCTCCTTCATCTTATTCAAGGTCTGCATCATCTCCTCTTTCTCCTGGGCCTTGGCATCACACTCACGCTCCTTCTTCTCCAACTTCTGTTGCAGCTCATGATGTTCTTTTTAAAAAGGAAAGGAAAGGTTTTTAATATTTTTCTCCATAATACTATTTATTTTGAATTATTGACTGGCGTATCCTGGAAGTGACGGTGGAAAAGATCTCCTTGCATTGAGTGTTAGGACTGACAGCAATAGGAGAAACAGGTCATCAGGAACAGAGGCTCTCAAACCCACTGTTGCCATTATATGCCTCCTAGAAACTCTTACTAATTTCAACTAGAGTTACATAGGAAACCTTCCCAGTTCAGAGGGAGAAACCGCTATTACTGAATAATGTTTCACAAAACAGATGAAGACAGAAAATGAACACCTCACCTGCAAGCAGAAAAGGTCACTGCAGCATGAATTATTTTGATTAAATATCTTGGGGAGGAACCACAGGAAGACTGAATTGCTACATGTGAGAGCTGTGAGGTGCTTGTGCAGCAAATGACCCCTCAGGGGACCACAGCTCAGTAAAAGAGCACATGGCTTTGCCCATAGATAGTTCCAGGTATAATTTCCCATCACCCTGTGTTAAAAAAGTGATGGGAAGGACCTCTGCCTGGGATGTACAAATCCATGTATGATTGATTGATTGATTAATTGATTGCATTCATATGCTGCCTTTCTCCCAACGTGGCACCCATGGTATCAGTTAAAAGCATTTACAATAAAATTTAAAATCAATTTAAATCAACTACAGTCTCTGTTTCTCAAGCTATCTGATGAAGGGTACCAGCACTTTTTTCCCCCCAGCACCATACTGGGCCCCATCAGTTACCATTGTTTCTTTCCTGGAAATTTGCCCAGGAACAGCAGCTGATGGTTTGTGGATTAGCACCATTCCCCTGGGGCACCACTTTGAGTCACAATGAAGTAGATCATTCTATGCTAGATCGAGAAAATTATCTGAGCTGGAATAAAGGCGTCTCCCTTTAACGCATGATTGGGCGGAAAAGTCATTTATCTTGGATTCCCCTTCCCTCCTTAAACGTGTGGGAAATTTTTGACTTATGGAAACAGGTTTAAATTGGTGGTCTTAAGTCCTGTTATCATATAATTTAATGAAAAAGATAACAAAACAGTAATGAATTCAGGCCAGATAAAACACACATTTTCTTTTCTTTCCTAGACTGCACTGCTAGGCTACTAACTGACCTTACAACCACCACACATGTAGACTGTTTATAATCCTCTACAACGAAAATCTTTACAAAATGTATTTTCGGTGGTATCTTACTCCTCAAAAATTGGCGAAGATGACAAACGGATGTTCTAACAAATGTTGGAAGCGTGGGGAAGAGATAGGCTCTTTTTATCATTTGTGGTGGACATGTAAAATAGTGAAAGGGTTTTGGAAAAGGATTCATAATCGAACTGAAAAGATATTAGATGTAAGATTTAGTATGACCCCGGAAGTATATACGCTATCAATGTTGGAAAAAGATTTAGAAAAAAGAGT
This sequence comes from Cyclura pinguis, assembly GCA_030412105.1. Lineage (NCBI taxonomy): Eukaryota > Metazoa > Chordata > Lepidosauria > Squamata > Iguanidae > Cyclura > Cyclura pinguis. The sequence goes on from CM059599.1 coordinate 381,159,871, forward strand.
GGGTAGACAACTATTTTATATGACAGCTGCAGCAAGAATGGTCTTAGCACATAGATGGAAAGGAAACAGAATGCCCTCAACAGAAGAATGGGAAATGAAATTATTCGACGTAATCCAGATGGACAAACTAACATGTATTCTGAATGGGGAAAGTAAAGAAAAGTATATAAAACAATGGGAAAAAACATTACAATATTTTAGGAATTCATGGTATGACAGTGACATGGTTAAGATTGAATTCTGAAAAGAATCAGGACAAAGAGATACAGTAGAATTGGTAAGACCAAGATTGTTAGCTATAAAAAAAATCAGCCTCTAATGCCGAAGTCAAAAGTATGATGGAAAAATAATAAAGAAATAGCAAGGGAAAGCATTGTATGTACAAGGATATGAATGTGATAGTTTCGTCTTTGTATAAGTCATGATGTTTTTTGTTAAGTGTTTGTTCATTTAATTTTTTCTTTTTTTGTGATTTAATTTTCGTATTTGTAAATAAGGTTTTGTTTTGTAGTCGTAATTTTAAGAAAATAAAGTTTATTTTATATATAAAGAAAAATAACAATCCTCTACAACATTCACAGGGAACATCTGACTTGCTACCACGACCCAGAGCTTGAGAAAATCTCCTTTTTGAACTATGACAGCTACAGTTTGCCAGCTAGAACCGCCACTGGCCACACTATGGGATTCTGGGAGCCGTAGTCCGAAGAGGCAACAAGATATAGCCCACTGTTACCACCGCTCCCACTGTACCTCACAGTCGGTTAGGCTAGCTTGAACCGGTAGAAGTTGGAGTTCAACCACCTCTGGAAAATCACAGGTTCCCCACCTCTGCTACGTGGGGAAGGACCACGCAGAGGAATGCAACTGCAAAAGGAATTCATCAGCAAGGCAGAGGGAAAGTTTCGGTATCTCACTGCCCCTGCTTCCGCCCCCAGAAGTCATTCCTTGCCTGATCAGGATTACCTCAGGAAGTTTTTAAAGCACTCGTTGCTCCGGCTTCCTCTCAAGAAAAAGCGTATTTCCTCCAAGGAATGATAAAGGAAGCCAAGACTGTATGTGTGTGGCAGATTTTGGACCAAAGCCAAGGCGCAATAATTCCCAAATTAACAAAATGTCCTCAGATCTCCACCTCAGAGTTTCTGCCTTCCCACCTTCTGCTCTCCAACGATTAGGCCCCACCGCACCACCACCACCTCTACCATCTGACAACCTTCGAAGTTCAGATCCACCAGCTAAGCTGTGGTACTTCCTGTCAATAAAGCTAGAAAGTTTTGGGAGTTCTACCTCTACGATGTCATTTCCCGCCAGAATCAGAACATGCAAACCGTTGCTTTAAACCGAGTGCGCCAGATCAAATGTAGAGCTTGCTCGGAACCGATTCTCTAAGGCTTCAGAAAGACATTTTGCCCAGCCTTGCCTATCCGACATTTCTTTTAACATAGACCTTAAGCAAAGCCTTTGCGCTATCATTGCCCTGCGGCCACGTTTTTCCGATATATGAAGCCACATAAAACGCCATATTGGCACGGTCTATTTTACCTGTCTATTCTACCGTCTACACTATCTCGTACCAATCCTTCTTTAAAAAGCTCAGGTTTAAGCCTCCACAAAGTATAAGTAAATACATTTCCCGCACTCACCTTTTCTCATTTTTTCCGCTTGTTCTTTCCATTGTTTGACTTCATTTTCATTAACCAACCTGGAAAGGAGAAAGTATAGTCCCTCAGGAAAACAACAAGCACCACACAGCAAGAGCAAGGCCCCAAAATAAGCATTAGGTAAATCCCCAAAGATTGTATCCATATGTATTTGTTTAATTAGCTCATCTCCCTCCCACAAAATGTTTTACAACCACGGGTTTTGGTTCAGATGTCACTACCTTGAAAGCTATTCAAAATGCTTGGATTTATTAAGTATTCCCAGATTTTTCACAGGGCATTTATTCTCTCACAAAAGAGATTAGGAGGGGTTTGTCATCAGCATACTATGCCTGGCCACTAATAGAAATATGAGAATGTGACAGAATATTCACAAATATCACTCACTGAGGGGTGAAAAGACCAGCCATTAAATATAGGGAAATGAAAGGTGTGAAAACCTTTCAAGACAAGTTTCAAGATGGCAAGTTATTCAGTACGTTTGCTTGGTTGATGCCACGGTTGATGGAAGGGGAGAAAAACAACACCTTCCTTCCCCGAAGATACTTTCTACGGTCCTATGGAACAGTGCAGAAATAACTTTGGGAATAAATCTTATCTATTTTTTATTTATGTAACTGTTACAGGAAGCCGAGCGGACTTCTAATTTAAGGAAATCAGACAAAATTCACGGTCTTTCAGCCACTATTGGCCAAAATGGTGACATAGCATATCAGTGTTGAGAGGCAGCGCACCAATGAATTCCAGTTGTTCAAGGGCAACAGTGCAAAGAACAGGCCACATGCTGCCTTCGTGCGCTGCCTTGGAGGTTTCTAGGAGGTGCCACATTGACCGCTGTGGAAAACAACATGGCGTACCACAGAAGCCTTTGATGGGATTGGTCAGGTTCTCTATATGTTCTTAGATCTGAGACCACAGATGGTCCCCAGAACATTTTCTGCAACCCGTGACTCCCCGAAGCACCTTTTTCCTACTCCCTCTAAAAAGAAAGAAAATAAAAGTGAACTGGTCATTTCCAGGAGAACCTTGGCCCATGGACCCTGACACAGTTGCCTACCAATGCTGGATTTCGTGGAGCCCAGACAAGACGCTGGGAAGCTGCTATAAAAATGCAATTAATGTTTGTCATAATCAGGGAGAGTCATTCATTATTATTAAGGGATAAGAAAAGGTAAATGGATGAAACCTGACTGCCCTGTTTCCACTCAAGAAATTAGAACATTTTTTTCCTTGTTGCATAGCTTTTAAAAGGGAAAAAAAAAATTAAACTAAAAGCAAAACATAAAAAATCAAACCACAAAACCAAGAAATGATATTAAATAAAAAAATAATTGAATATAATAAGGAAAGGACCATGCATTTAAGAGAAAACTAATTTCCAATTTTAGCACTTTCGAAAGAAGGGTAGTGATCTTACATTCGGACAACATTTTTAATATTAAAGTTCTCCAACGGTGTCGAGTCTGGGTCCTGCCCTTTGTCATTCTGAATAACTATCTGTTGTATAATACGGTCCAGCAGCAACCAGTACTGAACAGTGTTGCCATTTCTCTTATCTAAAAAGTAGAAGAAGAAAATACAGTGATGAACAGAGTTTGACGAGACAAAATGTGTGTCTGTGTGCATCTCTGAGCACACATACACGCAGGTGCACGTACACCCAAGCCTGTAGCGATACGGGGAGGGCAGGACGGCAGCGTGGAAATGAGGGCATTGTCTCTCCGAATGAGAAGTCCGTCTGCCAAAGAAGTTTTCCTTCGGTCCCTACATTTCTAGCATGACAAAACATGAGGCACTGAAAATTATTCACGGCTAGAATCTTTATATGTGGTGTATTCTCATTCTATCGGTAACTCTGCCTGCCACTTTTCTTTGAATGCCTAAACTGTATTTCTATAGGCTCAACTGAATTTTTTTAACTTTGGCAATATTAAAAATTTGGGGCATGAAGGAAAATTTCAAGGGGGACAGAATTCTTCATAGGGGGCAATGTCCTCACTTTGATACCCCCTGCTGTAGCTACATCCCTGGTGGCGCAGTGGTTAAATGACGGTGCTGCAGCCACAAGGTTGTGAGTTCGATCCTGCCGTGCTCCAGGTTGACTCTGCCTTCCGTCCTTCCGCAGGTCGGTAAAACGAGGACCCAGCTTGTTCGGGGAAAATTAGCCCGGTTAGAGAGCACTTAGCTGATAAGCGGTATAGAAATACACATGCTATTGCTATTGCTTTATTTGAAGACCAGCTCACTCATTACTCAACTCAGCCCATTAGAGGATTTATGTGCAAATTCAATAATCTGTTGTGAAAAGAGCCCTACATTCAACTGTTAGTTTCCAGCTAGAGCGGATCCACTGAATCAATAGTATTTACAGAAGTGCTGGTTTACTAGTGAGTTACTGAGGCCTTTTCTATGGACAGGTGTTGTCCCGTGATGGCAACATGTGGGCAGCGGGAACGCAATGATGCTTCTACATAACGTTGTCATGGTCCCGTCCTTCTCCCGTTACCAACTGGTGCAACAGCGGGGTAAATCATTTACGGGTTTTCCCCGTTAATGACTCCTGATCGTGTGACACTCCCGCGCTCACCTGCCCTGTGGAAGGCTCAGAAGCACAACGGAGGCGCTTCCTGCCCCAGCACAGCATGGGAAAGTGCCGAGCTATGCTGCAGAAGGAAGAAGCAGGTCCATTGTGCTCCCTCCTGCAGGTACCCGGGCTGGTGCGAAGGGGAGCATTCCTGTTGCATTCCCTTCCCAGCAGAGGTGCTGCTGGGATCTCAACCGGAGGATGATGCAAGGAGCTAAGGTGTGGAAAGGGTCTGATTCAACAGGGAGCTAGCATGGTGCAGCTATCTGAATGTTGCACTAGCGCTCCTGGAGACCAGGGTTTGAAACTCTAGTCACTCATGGAAACCCACTGCCTGGCCTTGGGCAAATCACACTCCCTCAGCCTCAGAGGAAGGCAATGGCAAACTTCCTCTGAAGAAATCCTGCCTAGAAAACCCTACAACAGAGTGACCAAATCTGAAATTGACTAGAAGGCGCGTTACAACACTAACAACTGGTTCAATGGATCTGCCGTAGGGGGCACTAGCTGTTGGAGTCTGGCCAAAGAATTTCAGTGGTAAAACAGTTTTCTAAAGAGAGGGGATGCTGTTATCAGCTATTACTCAGTTCTCACTCCCACTGTTAGGAGAACTGAAACTCAGATCTGCTGGGCACTTAAAACAGGACTAAAAGAAGAACAGGAGTGCATTCTTACAAAAAATGGTGGTCAGAGAGGGTGGCACCTAAAATATCTATGAAAAGTCTGGTTCAAGAACTTCTCTAGTTAAATATTTGCCCAAGTTGTGGTTCCAAGGGGCAAATTTCATTGCTAACAGTGAATAATAGTGTTCACATTGTGACAAAACTACATACATTGCTGAAGCTACTTGGAGAATATCAAAATATTTTTTACATGATAAGTCACAGAACTAGGCTTCCTGCACATTTTCCAGTGAAAAGAAACAGGACTCTGTCAAGAAGAAACCACATTAACATCCTTTCACAGAATGTTCCAATAAAATGGCATGGGTTGGTCAAAGACAGAAAAGGACGTAGGATTAGGAGACATCGATGGTATTCCAAGAGATTATCTGTACTCATGCATACTTAATGGTTAAAAATGGAATGATATACCCCATTCCTCAAAAAAGTCAGGACGGAGGAGAGAAAGGATAGGGCAAAACATTAGGAAGGATGGATTCTAGGGCTTAAATCCGATTGTCAGTCCCAACAACATTAGAGGCACTAAACTTGATGAAAATTAAAACAAACATTAATTTACTGAATTTTTATGGATTCAATGGCTCACTCTTTTCAGGACCAACAACTGAATATACACTGGTATTTGCAACAAGAAACAGAGCGATTTCAGTGAATGCTCTGTTTAGTGGAATCCTGCAGGAATGCAAAATCATTCAAAAACTGTTGTCAGCTATGTGAAATATTTAAGAAGGCAGCACTTTAGGGACTTCTTTGGCAGAAGACACTGAGAGGGAAGAGGACTTGGCACTCTTCAGAATGCCTTTCCCATTAAGGAAGATGTTTATACACATCTGGACCTTTGAGCAACCATCAAATGTAGGGGAATTGCGGGAGCAACACGAGGACTTTCCCAAATGCAATGTTTCTGAAAGACAATTGTGAAGTAATAAGTGATGTTTTAAACAATTTAGAGAAACAAGGGTCCATAAGGCCCTTTGATCCAAGAACTGGTGAAGGAAGCAGAGAAAAAAAAACTTCACCAGACACTGGCCTTCTACAAAAGCTCCCTAACAGCTGGAGATGAAGGAGGAAAAACCTCTTTACACATGTGACTGCAATGATGCTAGGTAGCTAAACCATATCTCTTGGATTCTCCAAGGGTGTATGGGAAAACTTTGTTTATCAAACTTGGCTGCACATATTGTTTTGGCGAGGAAAGACATCCATGGCTTGAAATAGGATACCAATTGTATTCTTGAAGAGAGGAAAGCTGTATCTTCTACTTCCAGAAATGTCAGTAACTTGGATCCAGAACTTCTTTCACCTTGGGAGAAGTGGGAGGACTTTTTCCAATGGTTCCTTGTGCTTCCACTATGTAGCCTCTTTAAAATCTGCTCTGCGAGTTGTGGGATACGCCAGACAAAAGTGAAAAATAGCACAAGGAGATGGGAAGCACAGGGGGATGGGAAGAGAATATGAACACAAACGGGGCCCGCCCCTTCCTTTGGTGGCAGCATTTCCATCTAGAAATGGAGTCTGGAATTCCACTCCTACTACAGTAAAAAGCTGCTAGTAAACTAGTACCCAAAATTAGTAAAAAACCTAAAATGTAAATGAAAACAAAGAACACTCATAAGGAGGAAATAGCTGGCGTGGGGAAGAGATATTAAGAAAAAAGGCAAGATCCATAACTGTTCTTTTCATGAGTAATGGATATGTTGTACAAAACAAAATTTAAAATCCAAATAACTTGTATAGGATAATGTCAAAGACTTTTAAGACATTGACTGTCACAATCACTGCGGAGCATATCATAGCTACAGCAATTCCAGCTTCACTCAAAGGAACTGAGAGTTCAGAAGTCTGGCACCATTCTCAATTCCAAAACCTCAGCTATGAGTATAGATAGAAAAGACATATTCACTCACAAGGCATTTGGAGACAGTGGTGAAGAATAGACATAAAGTGCGGGTACGCTTCTGAATGAGTCAGCCTTTTTCTTGTGAGCTCGAACATCTGGGTTGCACTTTTTGTATCTATATGGACCTGTGTTGTTGTGATGGAGGAAAACATAGTTGAAATTAAGCTTAGATGTTTCTATACAGAATTACTGCTTGAAGTTCCCACAGAGAATTAGAAGTTGCCCATGGTAATTATAATTGCTTCACAACAGTCTTTGTACACATCAGGACATTGTTGTCTGGTGGGTAGGCATGCTCAGAGTTTGGATGTAATGAGTTAAAAGTTACAGACTTACCTGCAGTTTGGTACATTTGAGGAGGGCACAGGGAGTATATAGAAAAATTAAAAAATAATAGAACTACTGGGAATGGTGATAATTCTTCTTTTGGAGTTGTGTCTTGACGTTTTCTAGCCAATTTGTTAAATTACTTTTTAGTTAAGTTATTAATTAAGTTATTAGGAGCCCTGGTGGTGCAGTGGTTAAATGCCGGTACTGCAGCCACCAGGTTGTGAGTTCGATCCTGCCAGGCTCCAGGTTGACTCAGCCTTCCATCCTTCCACAGGTCGGTCAAATGGGTACCCAGCTTGTTGGGGGCAATTAGCTAACACATTGTAAACTGCTTAGAGAGCACTTAGCTGATAAGCGGTATAGAAATACACATGTTATTGCTACACACGCTATTAGTTTAGTTAGGTTACTTTGTTAAATTACTTTTAGTTAAGTTACTACTTTGTTGAGCTACTTTTTAGTTAACTGAACTTTGTTAAGTTACAAAGCATCCTAAGCAGAATTTTTCAAGTTTTATATCCTTCCGTTATAAATTCAAAGGGTCTTTTTTAAGGTATAGAAAAGTAACCATCAATGTGATGAATTACTTTTTTAAAAATAAAAAAAGCCACATTAACAAATTGTGTGGTGTTTGTGTGTAATGAATTATGTAACAAAGTACATCAAAATTTTCTGGTGTACTTCATCAAAAAAGTACATCAAATTTTAAAAAGAAACTTTCTAAGTTCTGAGTAGTGTAAGATGCTTGGCAAGATGTAATTTTTTTACACTTGAATGTTGACAATTCCAGACAAGATCCTGCAAGTGTCCAAGAATTCTTATAAGCCTTTGCCAATGTGTCCAGTGGCAAATGAAGATATGAGCTGTGATTTAACCACATTTGAAGGGTTATGTGTTATCCATCCCTGGAGTAGACTGATTCATTTGTTTTGGTGCTAAGCCATGGGGAATTCAATTGGAGAAAAATAGCCCAAGGGTTCAATATACTTACCAGCTCAAACCTTTTGGCAAACTCCAATTCATCTTCATTTCTGAGCATTTCAAAAAAGTCTAAATGCCTGGGAGGAGGAAAGAAAAAAAGAGCCATCTAGGAACATATCTATTGGTTTATGGGAGCAACTTTTCTCAAGAGATGCAAAAAGGTTCTGTTGCTACTTAGTAATTTTTGGAGCAAGTGGGTCACTTCTTGACATTTCATTCAGAAGGCTGAAAAGTAATGTAAATTCAATCTTTTTACCAACGTTGCAGAATCTCTAATCCTTACCCCTATTTCAACATAGGAAATGAGCAGTAAGAAGGCACCCTTGGCCTATGATAAGAGCCACAAGGACCCAGCCACTCAGGTACGAGCTTACCAGGTGGATATTTCTTGTTGATCAGACATCCCTCAACCTCATAACAGTGACTGAGTCCATGGTTAGGATCCACGTGATTGCTCCTACCCAAATGGTTGGACCATTTTAAATTGGGGAAGGCAAAGTACTTCCATGGGACCTCATGTGGCCCTTAGGGGCTTTTCTTATGGCCCTAATCCCTGCAAATTCCCAGGTTGCCCTTTTTTCTGGCCTCCCAAAGAGTGAAATATCTCTCCTGGAAGCCTCTAGGAGCTGCAACTTCTACTCACTTCTGTTGTTAAAAAAAGGTCTCCTCTGATCCTAAAATGTCTCATGAACGCTTCAAAACATGGTGAAAAAACCCAATATAGTTCCTGGAGGAGCTTTGGGGGGGCTTTTTTTTTTTTGCGAGAGAAACTGTGGTGAAGAGATGTGGCCTGCTAAGATATCTGGGGTGGCTGGGTGGGGTTTGCTAATACAGCCCCCGCCCCAGCCTTCCACAGTTGTCCACCTCGGTCTAAGCCATTATTATTCTCTGGGCTCTTCTAGATTGCTGTGAAGAAATGTGAGTTCACCTTCGGGTCACCATAAGTCCAAAATGACTTGAAGGCGCACGCATCAAATGGTTTTATGAACGTGACGAGCAAATTTTCTCCTCTCTGATTTTTTTGAAAAATTTCAGAGCATTATAACATTATATTCTAAAGGTGCCCATCTGATGCAGGATAACTAAATTTAAAAAGAGTGAGATAGAAAGGAGGAGAAGGAGAATTTTTTGTTCCGGTATATTTCAGAATTAAAAAGAAAAACCTTTGAGGGTTGGAATGAAATGTTGTAGCTTGTAGCTGCTAGCAACTGCTACAAAACAATCTGGGATAACAGATTTGACTATCTAAAACACAAATGCACACAGAAGTCTGAGAACTGCACCAACAAATCTTGGAACCTCCCAACATATCAGCCCTGCCTGGAGGAGCCCTTTGTAAGGCCAGGTTGTTTCTTACACCCTTGTTCATCAAGCTACTTCTGTCTTATCCTTCACTTTCCTAGGAAATTGCTCCCAGCCAACTTTACCTTGCCTACACATATGTATTTTTTCTGCCCATTTCCCTGTTTCTCCCCCGTTTTGTCCAATTCATTTACTGACTAAGTCTAGCACGAAGGGATAGTGTTGGGCCCCAAACTACTGGTGCTAAATATTATCAATTATAATGGCATTGGTAAATATTGGTAAAATTAAGAACTGTATTTCTTTTGTAAGGGATGGGGTGGGAATGGAAGATAAAGATTATAAAGCATTTTGCGATACATAAACATGACTAACAAGCATCTTTAGATTCCTACTGGTGAGTTTCAGCCTCTATCTAAGGCCATTTCTGCACTACCCTGTTATAGTGCTATTATTCCACTTTAAACATCCTGGGGTTTGCAGTTGAGGGAGGGGCACTGAGAATTCTCAGCCAGAGAGCTCTTGGGCCTCAGTAAACTACAAACCCCAGAATTCCATAGGATGTTGAAAGTGGAATAATAGCACTATAACAGTGTAGAGTGGAAATGGCCTAAGTGATGCGCATATAATACGGACATTTCAGTTGTTAAGTCGAGCTTCATGGAAATACTTGTTTTGTTTTGAATATTCACAAAGTCCAGAGAGAGCAAAGAGGGGAGAGGGAAAGGAAAACTGATAAAAAGAACATCACTTCACACGTGACAGCTCATATCAACCAAGAAAACTTACCTATCTAACGTGGAATTTTCATGCTCTCTTAATTTGTCAATGACGGGTTGAATTCCAAGCATGAGGAATTCGTATCTAAGGTGGAGTCTGAAGTCCAGACTTTCCTGGAAAAGAGAAAAGCATGAGAGGGAATATTTCAGAGACTCTGCCTGTAATTGAGTGACCTTTTAGAAGATTTTACATTTCCAGTAATGGCGTAACTATGGGAGGAGGTTCCTGAAGGGTATCTCAGTTCTTGGGGTTCCAGTAGAGGGAATGAGCTGGGAGATGAAACAAGGCTTCTAGAATTTAGAGGGCATATACTGGGCACCTTCCTCTTTCGATTAGCCCTTCTTGCCACTGCATTGCTACTCCTGCCATGCCCTACAATGCATGGTGTTCTTTCATTAATGTTACAAACACAAATTAGTTCCCCAAAGTAGGGTATCGAAGCTTATGCAACCAGCGCTAGGGTAGAGGGTGATCAAAGCAACTTAGACCAAGACCTTATTTAATTTTGGAGAAGCAAAACAGTCTGACTGTATTATGGTGCCACATCTCTTGTAGAGAGGAATTTCTGAGGATTCTAGCAAGCATCAGTCACCTGGTTCTTTAATGCCCGGTTCTGTTGAGTCCCCAAAGCAAAGTTGATGGGAAGGGTGGTTTGAGAAATCATCTGTCCTCTACCAGTGAGCTACAGTCCTGCCCTAGCCTTCACCAGAAACCTTAATGGTGACAACAGCAAAAGGAATGATTGGGGCTCATCTGGTTTGCACTTAATTCTGCTGTTAACATATCAACCCATCAACAGGATAATGGCTTTAGAAATTATGGAACGTGTGAAGGATGAACACCACACCAAAAGGTTTGTGCTTCCTGTTCCCAACATCTCTGTATCAAGAAGGAGGAAGCTATGTGCCTGTCATACATTTGACACATGCAGAGATGTGTGGAAAACAAAATCCCATGAGGCACTTTAAGTAACCTGGCTCTCTGTTACGTCTCAAAACACTGGCTTGAAGAAACTGAGGGGTCCTCCGGCAAAGTACCTTCATTGCCTACAGGCCACCCCTATGACAGAGGATGTGCAAACAATTTCTTAAGTACCGCCTCTAACTTTCTCAAAGAGGAAAATTGAGTGGTCACACTGAGCTCTTTACTATTCTTGGACCCATGGCAAAAGCCCAACCTCACTACCAGTGGCAGACAGTGGCTCCAATGTCCAAGTGGGGAGGAGGAGAGGAATGACTGCACTCTGGATTTTAGCTCAAACATTAAAAGAACTGTCCAACATATCGAGTCCATTTTGGTGATAAGGATTCAACATCTTGGTTAGTTCCTTGTAAGTTTGCAATAAACTCCAGAGTGCCTCACTGGCAGCAGAGTCAGCAGCCCAACTGCTTACCACCCTCCAAACCTGCCCCCTACTCAAAAATGTGTAATGTTTGACATTATGCTCTGCAGTGCAGCAGTTTGTGGGGCCCAAGGAACATCACCGGCTGGGCACTTGCTGAAATTCTTGCAGGAGTTCTTGCTGGTTTGTTACCCATCAGTTACACAGTCTACGTCAAGAACGGGGTATACCTCCAGCTTCCACACTTACCACACCAGCTCCTTGGCTTAGGACTGCATTGATAAAGGACATAATGGCTGTCTTGAGGCTCACTTCGTCCCGGTATCGCCCTGTACTTCTATCCAGGTCATTTATTAATGTCTGCAGAATACAATTTTTTAAAATTAATGAAGCCTGTGCAGCCATTAGTTCATACAGACCAGCAGGAGGGAAACACTATCAGTACAAACTACCTGCATCTGTATTTTTTTTAACCTTTAAGATTTTTTTTTTTCATGTTAAGGATCAATTAACCCTTCTCTCTCTTTCTCTCTCTCTCTCTCACACACACACTCACACCCCTGTACATTCTAATGAATGGTTTGGAAGCAACTCTGCAGAGCTCTAGAAGAGGGAGCCACAATTTTTTGGGGCCCCAAGGTTTCCATTGGCTGGCGCCCAAGGTTCCACATATGCAAATAAAAACATACACAGATTTTGTATCTCAGCCCACACGAGTGTGGAAGAATTAAAATCCTGCTGCATTGGAATGGAAGAATCTTTCATCTCATTCCAGAGGTCCATCAAGATTTCTGTTTCTCTGATACTATTTGTAGTAGGAAAAAAGCAGTCTCAGAAGGGGAACAGCAGAGATTTGGGCAAGACGTTTTGATCTCCCTGCTTCCCATAATCAATTCTAAACTGAGACTGCTGTCCCAACACTTTTAAATTAAGGGGCTGATTTAAATACAATCATGCTTTAAGCTCAGCTCAAAATGCTTGCTAAAAGCTAATTCTAGCAAGGCTACTGGATGTATCCACTATAGCACTTTGATCCCAATTTAACTGCCATGGCTTTCTCCAAGGGAACCCTGAGATTCGTAGTTTCTGGACAAGAAATTAGACCTCCACTGAAGAGTTCCTCTAGTGTTATCATTCAGGGAAACATTCTAAATTCTCTCATCAAACAAAAAAATCCCAAGATTGCATAGCATGGAGTCATAAATGAGACCAAACTGCTATAATTGTGCCATGTAGATTAGAGAGAGAGAACAATGTTCTGGGAGCTGTAGGTAGCCTGAAAGAGACAGCTCACTCCACTTTTATCTGCATTAAAAATGATTTCCAGGGTTTTGGGCCACTTTAAGAGCCTGAAGACCTTGTGGATGAAACTCAGTGGAAGGATATCAACATCATACGTCTATACCAGGCAGGGGTGGGCAAACTGCAACTCTCCAGAGGTTGCCAGACTTAAACTAACCTTACTCAGCATAACCAACAGTGAGGAATGCTGGGAGTTGTAGTCCAACAACATCTAGAGGGTCACACTTTCATGATCTACAGCGATCAGACTCCCCATGATCTACAGTGAGAGAAATAAAGCTTCCCCTAAGCCAATGTCAAAGTCTACTTGTCATTCTCCAGCCCACAAACAAAACGCCCCAAATCTGAACACATCAGAGCATACAATAGCTCTTTTTGGACTACAGCTCCCAGAATCCCCAACCAACACGGCTACGCTTCCTGAGCTGAGGAGAACAAGATCACCCAGTCAAAGGAACCCTTGAATTTGCAAGTGACCAAAGCACCAAGAAGAAACTCCATACCTGAAACCGAGTCCTTTCGCTGGCATATTTTTGGTAATGCACCATGGCCTCCAGTACCTTCTTGTGGCCCCCGGGAACCAGGCACACAGCGCCCATGATTTCCAGCACTGCCACCTTTGTCTTAATGTTTTCCGTGCTCAGACTCTGAGCAATTACATTAATACTCTCTGAGTGTGCGAGGACATGAGCTCTTCCCAGAGAGTTATTCATCAGTGCTTTGATGCATCCAATGAGAGAGGTATGTATCCGAGACTCTGAGGTCTCGTAGTCCATGCTCTTCAGGAAGTTCAAAATGCAGGTCAAGCCATCTAGGTCAATGAATCTGGTAACAAATCTGGAGGAAAGAATACAGGTGAATATGGACATCTGAAAGAATGGGATTACCTTCCACGAGAAGCAGGCTGGGAAAGCTGGGGTCATCTGGATATTGGACTGGAATTCTTATCATCTCTGAACATGGGTTATGAGGCTAATGGAAGCTGGAGTCTAAAAACATCTGGAGGACCACAAGTTCCTTATCTCTTGACAATAAGGGGTTGTCAAAATTAATGACATGCACGGTTGACCATCAGGAAGAAGCTATGAACAAGTGTATGTTCTACTATCTAATGGAAGTATTGCTTTCAGTTAACCTAACCACATATATTTCTCTGCACAATTAGCATATCGTCCGCATTCATAAATTACATAAAGCACACATTTCTGTACTTATCCACCCCTCAAAATGCAGGATTTTGGGTGTGTGTGTGTCATCTTATTAAGTTTATATAAAACAAAAGACTTTTGAATCCTCAAATAGGGGGCATTCCTTATAATAATGGGCACTTGTCAGGCCTATAAGTGACAAGTTTTCTGGCCTTCAAATAGGGGATATCCCTTATAATAAGGGACATCTGGCAACCCTACCTCTCACTTATAGCAATAATTTAATTCTACAGAAATACTACTTTTTGAATTACAACTCCCAGAATAAACCAGCTAGCACGGCCACTGGCTATTCTAGCTGGTATACACTGGGGGCTGCAGTCGAAAAAGTAACTTTTCCAGGCTCTGAATCACATTCATCCTCCAGCCCTGGCTTAAAAATTCCTTATGTAAGAGAAACCAGATATCATAATTCACTGAACTTCAGAAGAGAGATGTTACTCTGAGGCTAGGGTGGGCAGAAGGAAGACAAGAATATGCTGTATATCTTCGATTGATCTTTAGCACACTGGAAGGTTTTTGAACTTCAACTGATTAATAGCTGTAGTAAGTAAGTAAGTAAGTAAAAAAAAATGAATGAATGAATGAATGAATGAATGAATGAATTTATGAATGAATGAATTGGTAACAATAAGTCCCCTCCACCCACAAAACTAATGCAGTTGCTGGGAAAAAAAAAAACAGTGTCTGGAGAAAAATCAGGAGCTGGTGTGTGTGTGTGTGTGTGAGAGAGAGAGGGGGGGGGACTTTTGAGCTCACTTCTGGTTTCACAAATCCATTTTTGCCTGATTAGGAATAAAGTTCAGCCTATTGGAGAGCACATTTAAACCCAACGTTAAAACCTGGGGTAGCTTCACTGACATAGGAACCCAGAGCCACCACTGTGTGAGTCAAGGCACAATGATATTCAGGTTTGGGAGGAGAAGAGACGTTTTTCAATAGATCTAGAAGGCACCAAGTCAGTGAAGACTGCTGCAGTAAAATATGCACTTCAGACAAGAAAAAGTGCTTGCAAAATCTGCTCATGAGCAAATGAAATACTCTTGGGAACAGTGAGTTTATCGAGAGTCTCTATATTAATATCCTGCACAAGAAACAATGACAAAGAATGGTCTCGAAACAACAACAGCTAGATAATAACCAAAGCTGGCTGGAGGACAGGATGCAATATAATTCTTCTGCATTCCAAAACACATTTGGAAGTCAACTGCAATGAATTAAAGCGAATCAGCATCTAATGCATTCCCCCCTCTTTCCTTGTTTAAAATCTCGGCAAGTCCAGTCCTCAGGGGTATTGCTATGGGGAGAGGGGCAAAATAAAGGGAAATAAGATTTCTACCCTGCCATGAATTTTTACGTCTGTCTCTGACACACTTCAAAAGATGTAGAGTTCACCACTTCCAGCACAGTCTATTCCACTGCCAAACTGCTCAGGTGGAAACTCGTTTCTTGCAAACTGAATCCACTGGTTCATGTTCTAGTATCTCAAGCAGCAGAAAAAAAAGCTACTCCACCTTCTATGCGGACAATCCCTTCATATATTTAAACACGATGATCATGCCACCTCTCAGCCTTCTTTTCTCCAAGCTAAACACACCCTGCTCCCTAACTGATAAGGCTTGGATTCCAAGCCTTTGGTCATCTTGGCTAGAACTCTTACATTTGCTGTGTTCACACTGCCTTGTTAACTTTGTCTGCCTCCTTTCTTTGGATGCCCAAACTGTATTTCTAAATACTCAACTGAAGTTCTAAGTTACAGCAATGCTATAAATTTGGGAACTGAAGGAACATTTCATGGGAGAGGCACCATTCTTATCTGGAAGCGGGTGGAAACGCCCTTATTTTGCTCCCCTCCAACTGCTACTCCCCTACCATTCTTTAACAGGGATAGGAACCACATGTAGTTGTCTTCTAACTGTATGGTTCTACTTTATTCTATGACCATTTCCGCACTAGACTGTTATAGTGCTATTATTCCACTTTCAACATCCTATGGAATCCTGGGGTTTGCAGTTTAGGGAGGGGTCTCGAGGCCCCTATGGATTCCATAGGATGTCAAAAGTGGAATAATAGCACTATAACAGTCTGGTGTGGAAATAGCCTATGATTCTAACTTCCAGCAGTCCTAACCATACTGGCTACAGTTCTTGGCACTTACAGTCCAACAACATCTGAATGGCTGAATTATTCCCACCTCCGCTCTAAAGAAAAATGTTAAGGATGGGAATGTTGAATCCATCTGTCTCAGAAGTGGAACAGCCACATGCAGTTCAAAGTCTTAGAATCAGAGTTGGCGTGTAATGACATTGCTCATGGATGTTAATGAGCATTTGGTTGTGACCTTGGTGGCACACATGGCATCTTCGTTTAGCAGTCCAACACTGTCAGTTAATACAAAGGTTGTGTAGCACAATCCAGGTATAACTCTGAGAAATATTTTGCCACAAAACTCCAGTCTCAGAGAACCAAAAACGGTTGTCACAACAACAGCAGCAACACTTGATTTATGTTCCACCTCACAGCAGCTTACAAATTAAAATAATTACTGTCCTGACTAAAGTACATGTTGACTTAGTGAACGGATCTGCTCTCTCTGAGAATAATCAACAGAAAGCCAGCCAGTATAATTAAACATCATCAACAAAATACAAAAAGATCACTTGCCTCATAGGTTTGGTCCTCAGTGCCGTCTTCAGACTCTCAATGGTTTTGTTTCTCGCCTCTTCATCTTCTTTTTCCAGCGCAATCAACGATTTTCTCTGTAGAAGTTAAGAATATGAGCACAAGTTATGAATTACTCACCATTCTTTTATTTACAGATGTCATTCCCCACAAATGCATTGTGGATCCAAGCAGTTTGCAGAAAACAACAACAACAAATACAACAATTCCCTGTGTACTATCAGTAGGAGATACATGTTGTACATTTACAAAGAAGAGGGCTTTTTCTGCTGTAGCATCCCAGCTTTGGAATATCCATCCTCTTGAGAAAGATAATGGCCTAAATCCAATAATTTGCTGATAAAAGTGTTCCTGTCAGCGGAATTAGGAGAAAGGAGCAATCTCTCTTCTCCACTCTAGCCTTCCACACAACCTCAAAATCCATTTTATGGGTCTGGCAAACCATCCAGAGCTGGTTTTTGGAGCTGCGGTGGTAGTGTGACAATGGAAGCAGGCCAGTGATTGGCACTGACCTAGCAGCCTTTTCATTGCTAATAAAAACATTCCCACTTTGTTTTTCACTGCTGTCAAGTCAACCTTGACCTATGGCGATCCTACGGACGAGAGACGTGCAAGTCATCCTATCCTCAACTACCCTGTTCAGGTCTTGCAGATTCAGGGACGTGTCTTCCTCGATTAAGTCTATCCATCCGTAATGCAGTCTTCCTCTTTTCCTACTGACTTCTACTTTACCAAGCATTATTGTCTTTTCTAGTGAGTCATGTCCTCTCATGCTATGATCAAAGTACGACAGCCTCAGTTTAGTCACCTTGGCCTCTAGGGAGAGTTCAGGCTTGATTTGCTCTAGGACCCACTCATTTGTCTTTTTAGCAGCCTAGGGTACCCATAGAACTTTCTTCCAGCACCACATTTCAAATGAGTTATTTTCTGTTATAGATGAATTAGATGAGTTATAGATGAAGGGAATGCTGTGGACGTAGCATTTCTCGATTTCAGTAAGGCCTTTGACAAAGTTCCACATGATATTCTTGCAAAGAAGCTAGTAAAATGTGGGCTGGACAGGGCTACTGTCAGGTGGATCTGTAACTGGTTGACTGACCGTTCCCAAAGGCTGCTCAGCAATGGCTGCTTTTCATCCTGGAGAGAAGTGACTAGCGGGGTGCCACAGGGTTCTGTCTGGGCCCAGTGCTGTTCAATATCTTCATCAACGACTTGGATGAAGGAATAGAGGGCATGCTCATCAAATCTGCAGATGACACCAAACTGGGAAGGGTTGCTAATATGCCAGAGGACAGGATCAAAATTCAAAATGACCTGGTCAAATTGGAGAGCTGGGCCAAAGCTAACAAAATGAAATTCAACAGAGAGAAGTGTAAGGTCCTACATTTAGGTAGAAAAAATGGAATACAGAAATATAGGATGGGGGACACATGGCTGGATAGCAGTACGTGTGAAAGGGATCTAGGAGTCTTAATAGACCACAAGCTGAACATGAGTCAGCAGTGTGATGCGGCAGCCAAGAAAGCCAACGCAATTCTCGGCTGCATCGATAGGAGTATGGTGTCCAGATCGAGGGAGGTAATGGTACCACTCTACTCTGCTTTGGTTAGACCTCATCTTGAATACTGTGTCCAGTTCTGGGCACCCCAATTCAAGAAGGACATGGTCAGGCTGGAGCAGGTCCAGAGGAGAGCGACCAAAATGGTAAGAAGCCTGGAAGACATGCCCTATGAGGATAGACTTAGAGAGCTGGGTAGGTTCAGTCTGCAGAAGAGAAGGTAAAGAGGGGACATGATAGCTATGTTTAAATATTTGAAGGGATGCCATGTAGAGGAGGGAGAGGGCTTGTTTTCTGCTGCTCCAGAGACCAGGACAAGGAGCAATGGATTCAAGCTGCAGGAAAGGAGATTCCACCTGAACCTCAGGAAGAACTTCCTGACAATCAGGGCTGTCTGGCAGTGGAATCTGCTGCCTCGGAGTGTGGTGGAGTCTCCTTCTTTGGAGGTTTTTAAGCAGAGGCTGGATGGCCATCTGTTGGGAGTGCTTTGAGGGTGTTCCTGCATGGCAGGGGGTTGGACTGGATTGCCCATGTGGTCTCTTCCAACTCTACATTTCTATGATTCTATGATTCTTCCTATCAGTTTTCTTCACTGTCCAGCTTTCACAACCATACATAGAAACTGGAAATACAATGGCACGGACAATCCTGACCCAGGTATTTTAAATTATAAACAACAGCTGGAATTGAGTATGGGACTTGCGTCTCCCTAAGTGTACTTGTGTGTGTGGGAATTAGAATTGTGTAGTTTTGTAATGTCCATATTCACCTAGGGGTTGCTGTAATGCTACTATGCATGGGTCCCCATTGCACAATATTAGCCAGTGGAGGGACCAATGGGGAACTATCTGATGTGCAACAAGCACTGGGGATGCTATGTGAGGCACATCAGGGGACCACATAGGAAGTGCTGGAGCACAACAACAGTGCTCAATATGCATTGGAAGTGCCTGATGCGCATCAGAGCACTCTTGCCTAGATGCACACTTTCATAATTCAAATTTCACTGCATTTCTGCAAACATACCTATGGATTTGTAAAGTTACGAAACATAGACCGTAATGTACAATCTTGGCTGATTTTTTTTCAAAAGATTTGATTTCTTTGTTTGATGTTTAAATATTTTAATTCCTTCTTACTTTTTCAATTTTCTCATAACTTGTATCAAGTGTTTGTCCTTTTCCAATGTCAATGCCTATGCCTTTTATATTTTCCATGCAGCATACTCTTTACGCAACCTCTCACAATTGCAGCCAAGTTCCCTCTTGACTTTGGCCATCTGTGCTCCATGTTTGTCCTTAAAAATGACACTGTAAAAGACAAATTCTTGGTGGCAGCACGAAGTTACCAAAAAAAACCTTTTGAGAAATCAAGCCAACAGGATGTTTTTAATTCCTCAAAGTGCTTCAACATCAGGGAGTTTCGGAAGCATTCTCTAGTATAAGCACAACGTCAACACAGAAGTAGGCTATCCTGCATCCACACCACACGGATTTTCGAAGTTATCTAAATAAAGATGCCATAAATCGAGTTACATTTTCTTCTCTTGCTTAACTGGAACGTAAGTAAGGCATTAGACATGTGAGGTCCAAGGGTAAAAAATGAAAATGAAAAATTTTGGGAAAAAAACATATCTCTTACTTTTTCTTCTAAAGTCTTTTTTTTTTTTTTGAAAAATTGAAAAAATGGATTATAGAATATTTTCTTTTAGAATAATGACAGACGTTGAAGATGAAGTGTTTGCATATTAATGTTCCTAAACCGTTTCTAAAAACTATGTGGGCAAAAACAGCTTTCCTGATGTTGTAGGACTTGATTGCAGTCAGTCACCAGTTTACTTCAGTTCCTAGCATTTTTCACCATTGGCTACACTGGCTGGAGCTGATAGGACTTGCAGTTCCACAGCATCAAGAAGGTTGTACTTTGCCCAGTGCTGTGCTAAATGCTAATTATTTTCAAGGTTAAATAGCTCCTTCCTCATCCAATATTTACCTTATTATGCTTATAACCCTTTTTTTTTTAGTTGATGACATGAAGCTGCTTTATGCAAATTTAGATTATTTGTTCAGGGTTGCTTACTGAGTGTTTAGCCCAATGTTATTTACTCTGACCGGAAACAACACGCCCTTCCCATCATCTGCCACCTGATCCTTCTAACAGTGGGATATTATAACTTCTGACCTTCTACATATAAAACGTGTGCTCTACCCAAGGATGCCCAAGTTATTTTGTTGCTTGAAGTAGAGCAACAAATGGCAATGCTCTTCCAAGTCAAAGGGTACATTACCCAGTCTGGCCAGTGCATGTTGGCCCAAATCAAACTTCATCCTAAGATCTTAACTAGAATTCATGTACCAAGTTCCCGTTTATTCTGTGGGTCTACTGATGCTGGAAGTCAGCATGGTGCGTGGAGAGTCAGTCTAGTAGTTTGAGTGTTGAACTAGGAGACCCTGGGAGACCAGGATTCGAATGCCTGCTTGGCCATGGAAACCCCCTGGACGACCATGGGCAAGTCACACTCTTTTAGCCTTAGAGGAAGGCAACGGCAAAGCCCTTCTGAACCTACCTTCTCTAGAAAACCCTGTGAAAGGGTCTGAAATGACTTGAAGGCACACAACAATGACAACCAATTAAATCAACAGACCACACGATTCCCATCCCTGTTTTAATATCTTCTTCAAGTCCCTGCAAAGAAAAATAATTCCCAAATATATATAGTTTGCAATCCAGTTGTGTATTTTTAACCCCTTTTTTTTTAATTTTAGAAGGAATTCTAGGGATTTCTCTCTTTAATTCAGGTATTGTTCTGATAGTGAGCAGGATAATAAAAATTGCTAGGATATTGATGTGTGTCAATATATTTGAAGCTGTGTGTTGACTTCCTAATTTTTTTTAAAAAAAATCTCTTTCACTACACTATGCATGTCAGAATTGTGTGTACAAAGCTACCACTCATAAACCCTTTGAATGACGGAAAGGCACCTGGGAGTAATTCCTTTAAAATTGACCATAACCATGTTCTCTACCATGGAACCAGAGTTTCTCTCCTCTCCTGGTGAGCTGAGTCAGTAGCCGACCTCACCTTCTCCGTTCAGCCCCTTTGCCCAGTAGCCATCTGGACTGGGTTTCAAAGTGCCAGCCACAGGTAAAGTTCAGCCATGTTCAGATAATAAAACTGGGATGGGTGGTTCTCCCATTCTGCTTTTTCCCCTTTAAAGGTTGTTATTCTTTCTGCTAAAGCCTTCTCTGAGCTGGTGATGCAATGGGACAGCTGTCACCAGGAAGTTAAAGGAGGAAGGTGTCCTGCAGAAATGTTTAATCAATGATGTCATCTTTTCATGCCTGCAATTTGCTGCAAAAATCCAACAGGATACGATTTTCTCTAAACACAGCCGAAGCACTTCACATACAACTGAGAAAGAAAATATTTCCAAGGCACTTCATGGTTCTAGTGGAGCAGTGCCCACACCTGTGAACCATCCGAATTTGCCGTTATGCCCAGAATGCTAGATCGTACCACAAGGCATGTACTCTTAAAATTTAAAAAAAAAAATTGCAATTGTGATTGTCCAGTTGATCCCACAGCTGAGACTTCAGGCTTTCAAGTTATCTTTTCCTGTGATAAGAATGGATTTATTTGTTTCAAATTTGTCTCAGCTGGAGCACTTCCAAAGGTTCAGGTAGGGTAGCAATAGATAAGCCTTCTGACCTTTGGCTTCTGAAGGCCTTCCGACCTTCTTTGGATAAGAAGCCAGCATGGTGTAGTGATCTCAGCATTGGACTATGACCCTGGAGACCAGAGTTCAATTCCCACTGGGTGACCCTGGGCACCTCACATACTCTCAGCCCCAGAAAGGGTTATGGCAACCCTATGGTGGAAATGACTTGAAAGAGCAATGAGAGTAAAAAGAACAGTGGCAGCTGGTGGCTTCTATGTCAGTGGAAGCGTGACTCCACTCTGGAGTTTAGGCTGAATCAGACATCTAAGATGTGGGACCCTATGCATCGTCAAATACATTTGGCAGCTTGGGTAGCTCCTTTCACATTCAGACTGAAAGAAGAGATGATTCACCATTTCAGTGACACAGATGCCATCGAACACCACTGAAAAAACAGTGCCTCTGAATATGGGCAAATATGGTTTTCTACCTCCAAAAGAAATGACAGACATCTCACACCCTCTCTTCAGTCTTTGAAAAGGTTTATTTATTTATTTGATTTATATCTTGTCTGTCTCCCAGAAAGAGACTAAAGAAATCTTAAGGTATTGTCCTCTCAGTGAATGTTTGGGAATATACAGAATTCACTGCCAAAAATGCAGTAACATCCATAAGCTTAGAGTACCTTAAAGCTAGAACAGATGAATTCATGGATAAAGCAATGTTGCGGGCTGTCGGCTACCTACTGGACCAGAGGCAGCATAAATTCCTAATTTCAACTGCCAGGGGGCAGCAGAAGGATAGGGGCAATTCATGACTTCTGCAGAGGCTTTTTTTTTTTTAGTTGGCCACCATGCAAAACAGGATAGACCTTTATTCTGATCCTACAGGGCTCTTCTTATGTTCTCCACCCTCATGCACAAGAACTTGGGGAAAGAAAATTATATTGAACATGTTCTATGCCAGTAATAGTACCACTGTATTCTGCTTTGGTCAGACCCCACCTGGAATACTATGTCCAGCTCTGGGCACCATAATTCAAGAAGGATGTGGCAAGTGGAATCATAGCGCTATAACAGGCTAGTGCGGAAATGGCCCTAGTCTCCTGGAGTCCAGCACTCAAACTACCTATACCACAGTGACTCTCCACACACAATGCTGACTTCCAACTATAGTAGATCCACAAGATTTGTGGGAACTTGGTAAGTGATCTCAGGACTAACTGTGGCAAAAAGAAACAGATCTGCTGGAAATGTCTTTTTTCGGTGGGGGGAAAAAACTACACCTGTACAAGGCAAGGAGCTGAAATGTGGAGGAACTGCTTACAACTGTTACGACTCTAAGTGAGGTTTTTTATAGCAGCTGGAAAAGTGGGAGATACACGATTAATTGGACACATGATCAAGACACATGAAGTACACACTAGAGCACAAACTGCTGCTTCTAACTTTACTCCTAATACTCATGCCAATCAATGACTGAGAAAGGACCTGTACACTTGGGCCATGACCCCCTGCAATCTCCTAAAGATACAGATAAGACATGATGCAGCTCTGCAGGTCACAGTGATTGCAATCACCCTTATCAAATGAACTGCAGATGCTATACTTGGATGGGGGAACGAAAAAAGAAAAAAATTCTGTGTTGATAGCCCTCTGTAAAATTTCCCAGTTGTCCCTGCCAGCCAGGGGCTCCTGTTGGTATAATGAGGCAACATTGGCCCAAAGGGCCCATAAATCAGTTCACATACAGACAAGTTGGCTCTGTTTTCTTTGATCAAGGGGCTTTTGTTGGAGGCCTTGGAACGTCTGTAGAAACAAACCTTCCCCAAATCTGCAAGCAGGCACATGTGGCTCTTTGCCACTGCAGTTGCTTGGACAGCTGGAAAATAGAGCCCATCCTCAAGTTTTCAATGTGGCCTTCATCAGTCCTCTATTTATCCATCCGGGCCTTCTTTTTCTGCTGATCAATGGCAAAGCTAAATGCCCTTCACTCTTGGCATCCTAAAGCACCTGTAAAGCTATAACATTTAAGGAGAGACTGAGACAGGTCATGTTTTTGGACTAGTTATGTTGACTGGGAAAATCTGTGGGTGTTGCAGTGAAAAAAGTAATTTTTCCAAAGTCTGACTACAAACACAGGAGACTTCTTGCTACAGCAGAAAGCACAAGAGCTGCAAATGTATCTTAGTGTTGTTTTGTGTACATACTGACAGAAGCCATTTCCACCCTGCATTGTTAGAGTGCTATTATTCCACTTTCAACATCCTGTGGAATTTTGGGGTTTGTAGTTCACTGAGGCCAAAGAGCTCTCTGGCTGAGAATTCTAAAGGCCCCTCTCCAAACTGCAAATCCCAGGATTCCATAGGATGTTGAAAGTGGAATAATAGCACTATAACAGTGTAGTGTGGAAATGGCCAGAAACTGGGCAACTAAATTGCTAAGACATAAGTTGAACACAGGGTATGAACAGTCTTATTTAAGGTGGTATCCCTCTATTTCTACAGGAATACAGTAGAGGCTCATTAGCTTTCTAAGAATCTCAGCTTTCATTCTTTGGAAGAAAAAAAAACAATTTCTAGCCTTCCAGCTATCAACATACACTTAAAACTGCTGAATACCAAAAGGAGGATTGAGCAGTACAGATTTCCACTAATGGAAGACAGGGCTTGAGTGCATTCTATAATTCACTATCTTTCCTCTGTAAATGCCCACAGGGTCTAAATACCCTAAAGGCACCAGATCCTGTCAGATACTGAAAGCTAAGGAGGGTCAGCCCTGTTAGTACTTAGATGGGAGACCACCAATTAATAGCAGGTGCTGTAGGCTGTATTTCAGAAGAAGGAACTGGCAAAACCACGTCTGAGCATTCCTTGCTTAAGAAAACGCTATGAAATTAATGGGGTTGCCATAAGTCAGCAGGCAACTTGAAGGTATGTATAAGCACATACATAACTGGTCATGCTAATAAATAATGGAAAATGAAGTGTTATGTAATGCATAAATTTGCACAGTTTATGCCAGGTGCAATTTAATTTCTAAGAACTCTACTTACAGCAGCCATGGAGTTAAGCTGATCAATATAGAACTCTGGCCAGCTTGTGGCTCCTTTATTTTCTTCTTGGTCCTGAAACAAACAGATGGGAGGACAAGGTCAGAAAACATGGGTTGGTTTATTCCCTTTTTGTACTTATGCCACCTATGATAAATAAGCTGCATTATTTACTTATTTATTTGATTTCTATCCCACCTTTCTCCCAATGTGGAATCTAAAGCGACTTACATGTCATTTAAAACAGCATAGGTTGTTATCCAGTCCACAACTGAGCAATTGCGGACTGGATAAACGAAGGCTATGCTTGCTAGGGATGATGGGAATTGGAAAAGCCTGTTCTACGTGATGAGCCAATTAGTGGTCTATAGTACAAATGGAAATCTGAAGAGAGACAATATTTTCCCAGAGTTTCTAAAGAGGTAAAAGGGAAACGATTCATTCCATTCCAAAACCCTTTGCAACAGACTGAAAATACAGCATGAAGAGTAAGAAAAAGCCTACATTTCTGAGCGGCAGGTAATTCCTTCATGTACATAGAAAGGCAAGATAGGTGGTTCTCAGCTGGATGGAACAAGGTTTTTTCCCCTGATCGAAGACATTGGAGGAATGAGGATTTCAGGCAAAGAGAGATCAATCCAACAAAGAGAGATACCACCTATTTCTGCACCTCTAATCCATACCACATTACAGTTTTCAGCAGCATCCCTGTGGCCATTGTATTTGCTCAGTCCATCCTTTTTTTTTTAATGCTGCAAACCCATTTGTGCAACACAAAAGCCTGACATGCAGCAATGTAACCACAGTGTCTTTGCTTTTCGTAGATGGTTCTGGTTGCCTGCTTCAATTTGGTGAAAGGCCACACTGAGCAAGACCCAGGTGTCTTCCTTTACCCTCGGGAGACTAAACACGGCACTTTTGCTGTGAATGGGCACTCAGGATCCCCCACTCAAATTCAATGGTACACACCAGTTCTCAATAAAGAGCATTCAAATGCCTAGATTGGGGCAGGCAACCTGTGGCCCCAAGAAGGCCCTAGCAGAATTGCTCCTGCAGTAAATCCACCCCTCCAAGCTTCATAGGAGTTCTGTTGTCCTGAATGAAGGTTTAGAACTAGCAGAACTTCCAAACAGTTGCAGCAGGATCTATCATAAAATCAAAGATACCTTTGCAAGCCCTCCCCCAAACTATTCTTGTGATTCTTGACCCCTATAAACTCTCTATCCTCCTCTCAGGCAAAAAAGTGTGAATTCCTTCTCTTGGAAGACTTGAGCTGCAATCAACATTTTAATTAAATACATTTCTTAGCCTCTTAGCATTGTTTAACATTTTTTAAATTGTTTTTTTTTCCAAACTAGAAATGGACTTCTGGCTACTTCCATTTATCTTTGGTAGTATCTGTGGCCCTTCATTCCCACATGCAGAAAAATGATCCCACTATGCCCTCTACAGATGTTCAACCGGGTTCTACATGAAAGACTCCAGGTTCAATTCTCAGCAATTCCCATGAAAGGAATGGTGTCTTTGGGTGAAGCAAGATACATACAAACAAAGACAGAAATTAAAACAGACATATAAAAGATGCACATTACTTTTGGAACATCATTACTTCTTTTCTTTGCTTATCTAAGAACTGTAAAATGGATCCCCTCCTTTTTTCCCCTTAATTTATTTCTAATTAGATTATACCATCTTTATCACAATTCAAGAAGGATATTGGCAAGGTGGAATGTGTCTGGAAGAGGGCAACCAAAATGGTAGAAGACTTGGAACCATGCCCTATGAGGAGTGGCTTAGGAAGCTGGGTATGTTTACCTGGAGAAGAGAAGGTGAAGAGGTGACATGATAGCCATGTTTAAATATCTGAAAGGATGACACATGGAAGATAGGGCAAGCTTGTTTTCTGTTGCTCCAAAGACTAGGACATGGAGCAATGGCTTCAAACTACAGGAAAAGAGATTCCACCTAAAGGTTATGAAGAACTTTCTGATAGTTAAGAGCAATGTGGCAGCGGAACATGCTGTCTGAGTGTGGTGGAGTCTCCTTTGGAGGTTTTTAAATAGAGGCCAACTGTCAGGAGGGCTTTGACTGTGTATTTCTGGATGGCAGAATAGAGTTAGACTGGAGGGTCCTTGTGGTGTCTTCCAACTTTACAATGCTATGAATCAAGGGTAAGCAACCAGTGGCCTTAGGGCTATATCTGGCTCTTGGGCTAAACTCAAAAGTCACCTGCAAGTGATAACTTCTGGCTTCTTCAAGATCAACCCATCCATTCCCCAGCAGCTTGGTAAGCAAGGAGAAAGTGAGAGAGAACGAAAGGGGTGACAGAGGGCAGGAGGAAAAAGAAAGACAGAAGTATGCGGAAGGGATGGGCATCCTTTTTTCGGCTCCATGTCATTATCTGGAAGGTTGTGGTTTCCCACAACAGGGGTGGAAAACTTCAGTAGGTCCAGGGGCCAATTTTCTCCGCTGAGACTTTCCAGGGGCCACACAGGGTGCCCAAAATGTACAAAGGGAAGGGGTCAAGGGCTTCAAATACAACCTTGGAAGCCGCACTCCCCCTTCCCTCTCATATAAAAGAAACCTGTGTTTGTGTGTCAAATGAACCGTACTTTTTAAACCAGACTTTAAACCAGCCACAAGTGTTTCACCAAAAGATGCTCCTTCAAAGGGGCAGTTGTTGTGTGCTTCCGAATCGTTTTTGACTTATGGAGACCCCGAGGTGACCCTATTACAGGGTTTTCTGTTTTCTCTGTCCCATCATCTTCTCAGGTTTGTTTGGTGGGAACAAGGCCTTCTCGGTGGTTGCTTCCAGACTTTGCAGCTCCCTCTCTACAGCGGCCAGGATGACTCCACCCTTGCTTTCCTTCTGCTGGCAAGTTAAAACATTTTTACACTATCAGGTTTTTATAAACTAACTAGGGTGGGGTTTTTAATGGTGTGCTGTGCAAGGTGTGCATATAATCTTTTAATGGATTTCAACGTTCTTAACTTCATAAATTGTTTGATTGTCTGTTAAACAACTTTTATATTTATACTTCTACTGAGGTTTTTGCACAGGTTTGTTTTAAAATACGTTGTAAAGCACCATGAGTCCTGTTTATTGGGAGAAAGGTGGGATATACATTACAATGACGGTGATGATGATGATGATGATGATGAGAGAAAACAGAGTGAGAAAGAAAGAAAGAAAGCTAGACAGCGAGCAAGAGAGAGAATGACAATGTTCTAAGAAAGTCAGGCTTGCAAAGGGAGCGTTTCCCTCTTGCTTACAAAGACGGAAAATTCACGGTCATTTCCCACAGTCCCTGAGGAAGGCTGGGTGCACCAGCTGCCTCGAGCAGTGGATATCGCCAAACAATCCACGGCAGGAGAATTAGGTCACTTGTAGACAAAACCCGTTCATACTCGGCTGGCGAACAGCCAGGAGCTGGTGTGAGCGAGTTCACAGGAACAGAAAACAGTTGTGCTTTCATGCGGCAAACTCCAGCCGTAATGGAAAGTTGACTGAGGTGGTGGAGGTGGCTCAAAGAAAAACAAAACGGCACACGGACTCAGGCCCATGTTTTTCACATCCTGCTCTAAGTCCAAACGTTTGGGATTCTTCTTATACTTACACGGCAGCTTCCCATGTCTAAAGGGAGACTTCTGTCACAGAAATACTAGCTCTGCACGCATCAGGAAATGGGCACGCAGGGCCTGGACCTTCTTTTCTGGTCCTCAGGATGAGAGGGAGGAATTTCAGGGGGAGAGCACTGCCCTGCAAAGGGTATGTATTGTTATTTTCCGCGTTACTTAGACTTGGGTTTTTTTTCCCTCTGTGCAATTGTGGTTGATGTATCACGCTTAATGACATCATAAGGCCCACCCCTTGTAAAATCACTAAGGCGAATGCCCTATAACATCACAAGGACTCACCCCATGCCTCACTTATTGACCCTAAGATCTCAGGTCCTAGGAACGGACCTGACCCAGGAACCCAAGTGGCTGTACCACTGTTATTGAAGCTGCAACTCCCATTATCCCTCGCCATTGGCTATGCTGGATAGGGCTGACATGACTTCAAGTCTAGCAACATCTGGAGGATCAAAGGTTTAGGCTAGGTTAGAGAAACCGGTGGGTTCAGAAGCCAATTTCTGCCCTTGGGATCCTGTGTGGCTGCACAGACTACCAAAATGTGAAAAACTCAGGTAATATGGTCAGATGGGCACAAAATATTGGACATCCAATTGAATTGGATACATGGGTGAGGGCATGGAAAACAGACATAAAATTTACACCAAGTTTAAATTTAAGAGAAAACTTTTATAAAATGCTACACAGATGGTATATGACACCTGAAAGGTTGCAGAAAATAACTAAAAATGGAAATGAAAGATGTTGAAAATGTGATGAAAAGGTGGGGTCGTTCTTTCATATGTGGGGGACCTGTAAGATAGCAAGGAAATTTTGGAAGGAAATACATGATGGAATTCAAAGAATTTACAATTTAAATTTTGAAATGAAGCCAGAGTTTTATTTGTTAAATATGTTGGGGCAACAAAGAGAGATAAGATGTCACCAGAAGACATTGTGATATTTGATAACTGCTGCAAGATTGATATATGCACAATATTGGAAAGAAAAGAACCACGCTGATATAAGAGAATAGAAATTAAAAGTTCTGGATATGATAGAGATAGAAAAGCTAACATTTTCACTGAAAAATAGGTCTATCCAGAACTTTGAAAGGGAATGGAGAGAAGTCTTAAATTGGATAAAGAAATAGTAATAAGAAAAGGAAAAGAATAGAGCAAGATTGTATATAATACAAGGCAACAATGTAATAACACATTATATAATATATACAATATATAATACATTATAAAATGTAATAAGACATTATAACAAAGCAGCAATGTAACAATGTAAGACGTAACAATGTAAAATTACCTTTTGAAGAGAAACTATGTATGAATAGAATGTAAATAAGCAGACTCAACTGGAAAAAAAGAAAAAAGCTTGGAAGTGGGGAAGGTTTTTTTTTTTAATTTTCACTTTAAACTTTAATAAAAATATTTCTAAAAAAAAACTGAAAAACTCAGAACTGTAAATAGATATATGCTTAATGGTCTTTTGAAGAATTGGTTTTAAAATAGCTATTCTTCAAAAGACCTATAAGCTTATATCTACTTACAGTTCTGAATGTTAAATAGTGCAGGTAGTCACTGTGGCTTATCTGAATGGTGAATCCTCGACATCTGAATTCATCCCCTTCCTTTCCGGCCAGAAAAACAGTCATCCTGGAAAGTCTGGAAGGGTATTCAGAACTGCAAAAACAGCCTGGGAGGGCGTGCACTCCCAGGTCCACACACCGCCTATTCTTGGTACTAGGATCGCCAGGTAATCCCAATCCCAGAGATGTCAGGATCAAACCTGAGACCCAGGGATGACCCTTCGCCATGCTGGTCACAGTGGGTAAGCCCTCATGATATCATTAAGAACAAAGGCTAAGATTTCTGCATCAGAAACTACACTGCATAACTTGACAATGACAGAGCTACATTGCTGACATGGTATAAAATTTTGAGGTCTAACCAAAGCAGAATAGAGTGGTACCATTACCTCCCTCGATCTAGGCACCATACTCTTATTGATGCGACCAAGAATCATGTTTGGCTTTCTTATCTGCTGCATCACACTGCTGACTCATGTTCAGCTTGTGATCTACCAAGACTCCTAGATCCCTTTCACACGTACCGCTATCCAGGCATGCGTTCCCCATCATATACTTGTGCATTCCATTTTTTGTGCCTAAGTGTAGGAACTTAGGACCTCTGCAACGTTTCCCAAAGCAAAACATGTCCTTCGCACATCAGGATACACCGTAGATCAGGATATGTTGTGCCTCAGGGCCGCTACACAGTGGCTGTGCTGCTGGCTCCTTTTGCACAACTGAGATGTCGCTACATACCTGCTCTCCTCTTGACCATACAAGCATTAGACAAGATCGCAATTCACCCTTCAATGATCGAAAATCAGTTTACCATGATATAAATACCAATGTTGCTAAGCTTCTATCACAGTTGCATACCATGAGCCATTCAAATAAAAAGCACCAAGTCTAACGCATGAGGCATACATAGATACATGAACATGCTCTTCCAGGCAGTGCTCTTGCCCTAAGATTCCTCTCCTTCACTCTGAGGATCAGAGAAGAGGGGCCATGCTCCAAGATCTGGGAACCCTATCTGGCACCCAGAGTAGAAAATGCCACAGGCTCTTCCCTGTGGCAGCAACAATTAAAAAAAATAAAGGAAATAACAGTTTTAAGTCCTTTTTTGTCAGCCATTATCAAGTGCCTGAGGCAGTCATTTCACTCTGTTGAATTACACGGTCGGACCTGTATGCAAATCCACTATCTGCCCTTCACTGGTAACATTTATGGAAAGCAGCTATAGGCATGAGAAAGATGCTTTTCCCCCTCAACTGACACACACAAAAAAGGTTTAATGTTAACAAATCAGGTTTTCCATTTTGAGTCTAATGCTTTGAAAGATCTGAAATGCGTCCTTTTTCTTTTTTTAAGCTCTTCAGCTCCTGGGAAATGTTTCGAGGATGCTGACCTCTCCAATTCTTCCATGGCAATTATAGCATCACCCAAGAAAGAGAACATCTCTGCAATTTTTTCTCAGGCTGTTGACTCTTCCTATCTAGAGTGCCGCCTCACAACTTAGTACCCATGATAGCTTAATGAATGGCCACTGTTTCATCCTGTTAAAAGCTTTTTTTAAAACCCCACTCTGGCCTCATTCACCCTGGCTTAGTTCCAACTCTGATCTTTATCCTCAAACAAAGAAGTAAGGCATCTCTGCCATTCTGCCACCATTTCATTTGTGATAATTTCCCTTTGTGACAGTGTTATTCAAAACTGTAAAAAGCCTCAGCCACGTTGCCTGGCCTGTTCCTCTTGTCTCGGGCCATTTCCGCACTAGACTGTTATAGTGCTATTATTCCACTTTCAACATCCTATGGAATACTGGGGTTTGCTAAACTGCAAACCCCAGTATTCCATAGGATGTTGAAAGTGGAATAATAGCACTATAACAGTCTAGTGTGGAAACTGCCTTGGTTATGAGCTGTTCATGATGGCTTCCCTATTCTCTTATAATAAGGAAAATGTACCTGCAGGCACACAAAGCATGTTGTGGAGAGACTGTCACCTAGTTATGGCCAACAGATCTGTTGCAATGGTTTCACTTCAATGTGTTGTCTCATTAGGATCAGGAATATGGTGAGAGAAACTTTAAATTGTTCTCCTCCTAGGCAACTCAGAAAATGAGCGTTGACAGGACTGGAATAAATCAAAACCAAACAAAGCTGTGGAGAAAAAATGAGGCATATCAGCATGTTTGGGAGCATCTAGTGAACCGTGAATGTAGAAATGGACATTTCCTGTTTTGAAAAAAGGTCTGGACTGCTAGAGTTGCCAAAGTGAAAACTGGAAATGGTTCCAGTTGTATAAAGGAGAGAACTTCAGCAGGGCGTTGCTTGTAATCTGGCTGTGTGACAGCAGCAACACCTGCTGTGATCTGGTGTTGAGACAACACTGTGAACTGAAACCATTGCAACGGATCTGTTGGCCATAACTAGATGACAGTCTCTCCACAACATGCTTTGTGTGCTGCAGGTACATTTTCCTTATTATAAGAGAACAGGGAAGCCATCATGAACAGCTCGTAACCAAGGCAGTTTCCACACTAGACTGTTATGTGTGTCGCACAACCAACTTACAACCAATGTCTATCAGAATTCCCTCTTCTACATAACTATTACAGGTACAGGGACCCTCTTCAGTTTTAAATCGGGCAATGCTAGCACCAGTCTAAAAAAATGGGGTGAAATGGGTAAGAGTGCCCTGCCCAGAGGCTTGTGGTGGCAACTACTGGCCATTTTGCAGCAAAATGATGCCCCTCCCCAATTTTAGGGTATTGTGAGTACATGGATTGGAGGGTTGATACAAAAAATTCCCATATACTATCTGTGGCTCACACTTTGTCCACCACATTTCACAACTTACTTTAACATTGAGGAATGCATGCTTGGCTGTCAACCTGAACAGAAACGCTGGGCTCTAATTTCTACTCCTGTGTCTGTGGGGTGATGCACCCACTCTGGGTTTTAGTCCAAACTTTAAAGGAGTGATCTCCCCCAAATAGCTGCAGTACCTTGGATAACTCCCTTAGAGTACCTTGAATAGCTCCTTCATTGTACGTCAGAAATATTTTTTAAAAATAAATAAACGAAGCTTGGACTAAAACCCAGAGTGGATTCACTGCAACCCTTCCCCACTCCATTGACAAGGAAGTCACCAGCTGTCACTGCCTGGCCCTTTATTTGACTACAACCAAAACAAATCTTTTCAATGACTCTCACTGAGCAAAGGAAACAAGTTTATTTTCTGGAAAACATTCCACCTCTTGAAAAGCCAATTCAACGCTGTATTTTATTTGATTATTTTTCACAGCAGCTGCTGGTTTCCTACATCTTTTATCGCTGCCAATCACATTTCTGGCCCCGTTTACCAGCACACATTAAAATCGCTGCCCGCCAAAAAGTTGGGTTTGGCTGACTGAAGTCATCCCTTCTTAAGAAAAGAGGCTTTCACAACTGTCAAGAAATCCAGTGCCTACTGTTTAAAGCCAAGGAATGCCATTCATTTCCTCAGGGATCCAGGGAAAGCTGTGTTTGTCCCCTCCTCCCAGGGAAGAAGAGTGTAAGAGCAGTTTGGCAATGAAACCAACTGCCTGGAAAAGTGGAGGGGATCTCCTTTTCTGGTCTTCAAAAAGCAGCTGGACAGCTACCTGCAGGGGAAGTTCTAGCTGGAGATCCTGCATTGAGCAGGGAGTTGGACTCAATGGCCCGTAAGGTCAACTTTATGATTCTACGATACCATGAAGGATAACATTTCTAGCAATGGACAATTCCATGCTCTGAGACGGGCATATGAAGCACTGTCATAGCGGTTTGTCCTACCGAAATGGCAGTGACGCTGCAAAGCTCCACATTTTCACTCTGGTGAAAGAATATCTCTATCTACACCTATAGCTGGAAGTTCTTCCTCATATGAGTTAGAATCTCCTTCTTTGTAATCCGAACCCACTTGTTTCTGCCTTAACCTCTGGAACAGACAGAAGACAAATGTGCTTCGTGTTCCACGTTGACAGCTCTTTAGATATTTAAAGATACCTATCATGTCACCTCTCAGTGTTCTCTTGTTTTGGGTTTAACATACTCAGCTCCCTGATCCGTTCCTCTTAGGCTTGGTTTCCAGACTCCTCTCCATCTCACTGTACAAATTCGAAAGCACCAGCATGTTGGTGGTGGGTCCAATAACTGATTGTTCCTCAGAGTCCTCAAAGGGAGAGAAGAAGAGGCAAGCCCAGCTCCTTCACGCCGAGGGCCAGAGGCAGATGAAAGGGTCCTCCATCCATCCCAACTGCCAACGCCCTGGCCTCGGAGGGACAGAAGAGCCTGCACCATCTGCTGGACCTAATCCTCTCCCCCACTGCCGCTCCTTTCTTCTTGTGTGCTATGTCTTATTTAGAT
Source organism: Cyclura pinguis (assembly GCA_030412105.1). Lineage (NCBI taxonomy): Eukaryota > Metazoa > Chordata > Lepidosauria > Squamata > Iguanidae > Cyclura > Cyclura pinguis. Next base: position 381,194,482 of record CM059599.1, read on the forward strand.
CGTAAGGCTGAGGGCAGGGAACTGTCAACTTAACAATTTGTAAGCTACTCTGAGAGCTTTTGTAGATGGAGAGCAGGGTATAAATACTGTCAATAAAAAGATAAATAAAATAAACCCAAGTACCGTGAATTTATATCATGAATTCATACATAGGTGAAACCAAAGTATATCTGAGTGCTCTGTGTTTCAAATCCCCCAGTTACTGGGTTCTTGTTTAGACCGGGTTGACATGGAGGCATGTAACGACAAAGGAAGACGGATACATGCCCTCCGCACGTAAATGGAGAAAAGGTGAAATAAAAATGAAGTCATTTCCTCGATCCCTGATGTTCGGGCAATGAGTCATCCTACTTATCTATCACAAACAGCACAAAACACAGAACAGGCAGAAGGAGAGATACTGACAAACTTGGAGGAACTTCAAGATGTCGGGATTTTTTAAAAAAGGGTAAATGAGAATGAGATGTGATTATGTTCAGCATCCCTAATGGGGTAGGGAAGAATAATGGAAATGTTACAATGAAATGGAAAAGCTCAAATCCAAAGATGCAGTATTTTGCGCTGCAAACTTCTGTCGCAGGTCTCACTGGTTAAAGTCAGCAAGGTAAAGGAAGGTTCGAGCATGTGTTGTTTCTGAAGGGTGCTGGCCAGTTCCGGCTAGATTGGGCTAGCACCCACATTGGGCTAGCACCCAGGATCCTTTGCAGCCTGCCAGGGTTCCTCAAAAGACAAACCACGTGGAAAGCAGTTTCCTGTATGAGTTTGAAAAAGGTCTGAGCCAAAAGGAACAAAGGACAATGCCTCAGGCTATCAGGAACCATCCAGGAAGAGCCAGTGAATCAAACCCAGGAGAAGTCTGAAAGCCAGACAGCTCTTTGACATATCCTCACTTGCCAGGACAGCACAAAGAGGATTTCCCCCATATTAATGTTATTACGTTTATGACTACCTGACCATTGCTGACTGGAAGACAGTTCTGATCTCTTTCAACCAGAGAGGGTACGAGAACAATGTCTGCTAGAACACAGGGTCGACTGTGTGTGAGAGAATAGCAAGACTCATCATCCTGCAGTAATCCTTACCGGCCATGCCGTAAAAATCCAGACTGTGAAACTGATCAAATTTGGAAAGTGATATTTTTTTTTAATGTTAAACAGCATTGTAGTGGACAGGACTGCACTCTCTTTTTAAAAAGTGAATTACTGCTATTGCAAGATTCCAAAAGAGGCAACCCACTCCCTTTTTAAAGGGGCAATGTGGGTGGTCTGGAGGAAGCAATGGCCACAAAAACAGTTTTGTGTTGGCGGGGGCCCGCGTGGCCTCAAGGCTGCACTCTGCCCGCCCTGCTTTAAAGTGAGGAGATGAGGTTAGAGAAAAAAGGGTGTAAAGTGGCTTTTAGAAGCACTAGTTCAATGTGACCTTTACAGTCAGTGGCAATATATCGCACCAATATAAGATGGGAGACACCTGGCTTGAAAGCAGATTGCAAGCAAAACACGAGCGAACAATGTGATGAAACAGTCAGAAAACCCAATGCAATTCTGGGCTGCATCAACAGGAGCATGGTGTCCAGATCGAGGGAAGTAACCGTGCCATTCTATTCTGCTTCTGCCAGGCCTCTGCTGGAATACTGTATCCGGTTCTGGGCACCATAGCAAAAGAAGGGTATTGACAAGCTGGAATGTGTCCAGAGATGGGCAACCAAGATGACCAAAGGTTTGGAAATTAAGCCTAATAAGGAATGACTTAGGAAACTGGGTATGTTTTGCCTGGAGAAAAGAAGACTCGGAGGTGACGTGACAGCTGTCTTTAGAAATCTTAAGGTATGCCATTCAGAAGATGGAGCAAATTTGTTTTCTGCTGCTGCAGGGACTAGAATCTGAACCAAGAGATAGAATCACAGAACTATAGAGCTGGAAGAGACCACAAGGGCTATTGAGTCCAACCGGAACACACCATCAAAGCACTCACAACAGATAGACATCCAGATTCTGTTTAAAAACCTCCAAAGGAGACTTCACCACAATCTGAGGCAGTGTATTCCATTGTCAAACTGCTCTTACTGTCAGGAAGTTCTTCCTAATGTTTAAATGGAATCGCTTTTCCCGAAGTTTGGAGCCATTGCTCCATGTCCTAGTCTCTGGAACAGTAGAAAATAGGCTTGCTCCATCCTCCAAATCACACCTCTTCAAATGTTTGAACACAGCTATCATGTTGCTTCTCAATCTTGCCTTCTCCAGGAGCTGGGTAAACATACCCAGCTTCCTAAGCTTCTCCTCATCAGGTATGGTTTCCAGGCCTTCTACCATTTTGGCAGAACATGTTCCAGCCGGTCAATATCCTTCCTGAACTGTGGTGCCCAGAACTGGACACAGTATTCCAGGTGGGGTCTCATCAAAGCAAAACAGAGTGGTACTAATTCAAATTACAGGAAAAAAGACTCCATCTAAACATTAGGAAGAACTTTTTTTTACTGTAAGAGCTGTTCAACAATGCAGAATGGTGGTCTCCACATCTTTGAATGTCTTTAAACAGAACACTGCTTCAGGAGTACTTTAGGTGTGCATTCCTGCATGGCAGAATGGGGTTGGACTAGATGGCCCCGGTGGTGTCTTCCAGCTTTCAGATTCTATGATTCTATGATCACTAAGCACCAACGGCTGGAGATAAACAGCATAGGGAGCAGTACAAAAGTGGTAAGGGACAGAAAACTGCCCTGCCTGCCCATCATCAAAGGATGGTACTATCAATGGACAGTACTATCAATGGACTATCTATTCTATCCTGCTTTGGCCAGACCTCATCTGGAATCCTGCGTCCAGTTCTGGCCATCTCAATTCAAGAAGGATATTGACAAATTTGAACCTGTCCAGAGGAGGGCGACCAAAATAGTGCAGGGTCTGGAAGCCATGCTCTATGAGGAGCGACTTAGGGAGCTGGCTGTGTTTAGTCTGCAGAAGAGAAGGTTAAGAGGGGACATGATAGCCATGTTTAAATATTTGAAGGGATGTCACGTCAGGGAGGGAGTGGGCTTGTTTTCCGCTACTCCAGAGACCAGGACAAGGAGCAATGGGTTCAAGCTGCAGGAAAGGAGATTCCACCTGAACCTCAGGAAGAACTTCCTGACGGTCAGAGCCATCTGGCAGTGGAAGATATGGCCTGGGAGTGTGGTGGAGTCTCCTTCTTTGGAGGTTTTTAAGCAGAGGCTGGATGGCTATCTGTCAAAGGGAGTGCGTTGATGTGAGTTCCTGCATGGCAGAAGAAGGTTGGACTGGATGGCCCCTGGGGTCTCTGCCCTCTAGAATGATTCTATGTACTCAAAGCAGTGGTCCGTGGACTGCTGACAGTCCACAACCCATTAGCTGCAAATCTCTGATGAGTTTCCAGGAAACAAAGAAAGAACCAGTTGTAGCTAGGGCCACAAACAAAGGCAACAGTCCATGTCAGATGATTTACACAACTCTAAACTGGGCAAAGAAGACGTTAAAACAGTTAAAGATTTTGTATGCTCGGTTGTTGCTGCTGTTGTTGTTGTCGTGTGCCTTCAAGTCATTTATGACTTTATGACCTTAAGGCAAACCTAGGCTTTTCTTGGAAAGATTTGTTGAGGGAGTTTGCTTTGCCTTCCTCTGACCTGAGAGAGTGTGACTTGCCCAAGGCCATCCAACAGGTTTCCATGGCTGAGCAGGGAGTCTCCATGGACTCAAACCAATATACCACACTGGTTCTCACATGCCTAGATTCAGTCATTAAATGGAGACTGTAGTCAAGAAATCAGAAGACTAAGGCCATTTCTGCGCATTACCCCCCCTTTTTTTGGTAGTAATTTTTATTAAAAGTTTAATCTCGAAAATACGGCCCCCCCCCCGCACTTCCAGGCTTGGATCTTCCAGTTGAAATTGCTTATTTCCATTGCATACAAACATAATGTCCATTTTACAGAGAAAAGAGCGATTACATTATTTCTTCTTTGATTTCTTATACATTTATATCTTTACCCAATCCAATACTCCTTTCCATTCTTTTTCAAAGTTCTGGATAGATTTGTTCTTCAAAGAAAATGCTAATTTTTCCATCTCTATCATATCCAGAACTTTTAACTTCCACTCTCCTATGTTAATATATTTCTTTTCTTTCCAGTATCGTGCATACGTCAACTTTGCCGCAGTTATTAAATATAACGATATCTTCTGATGGCTTCTCTGCGCGTTACCCTTTTCCGTCCCAATGTTCCCCTCTGCCCCTGGCTGGCTTCCTGCGGACGGGAACACGAGCAACACATGCCTTCTTTCTACAGTTTCCACGCTGCACTGGGAAAGGAAGCACCGAGATTGCGCTTCCACCCATTCTGCTCGGCCACCGGCAATGGCAGTGTCACGTGATTGCGGGACATTAATGGATTTTTTTCCCATTAATGGAATATTCCGCAATCGTGATGGGTAGGGACACACTGGCAGTGGGACCGCAATGGCATTGTGCAAAAGCACGACTCGCGGACCGGCAGCAACATCTCCCCATCGTGGGACAGTGACACCGTGCAGAAATGGGCTACGACTTGGAAGGGTAGCTACGAAGGAACCAAATAAGATCCTCAAATGTAAAGTGTATCAATAGATGCTGAAGTCACAATCATCCTTGTCATAGTTTTTTACACTTTCTATGTATGGGGGGTGTGTGTGAAAGCTGGATGGTGAAGAAAACCGACAGGAAAAAAAAATGAACACAACTAAAATGTGCTGGAGGGGAGTGCCACAGATTACTAAAATGACAAAGGTATGGGTCTTTAGAGCAAATCAGGCCTGAACTTTCACTAGAAGCCAAGACGATTGAACGGAGGCTATCTAAAGCCACAGCTGTGAGTTGCCAGACCTGTGGATGACCAGGGCCATTTCTGCACTAGATTGTTATAGCACTATTATTCCACTTTCAACATCCTATGGAATCCTGGGGTTTGCAGTTTAGGGAGGGGCCTCAAAGCAAGCAAAGACTCTGGTGTATTTGTTATGATGAGTGCATTGGGCAGTACTTGGTGCTCTGGCTTGTTTCTCCCGCAATAAGGCAAAATGTGGGGACGGAGATTTTAAATGAAAATGTAGATTCATGTGCTCTTTTTCCCAAGCAGCCAGAGTGGAATTCCGGAATTTGTACTTTGGTGAGCTATTTCATATCCTTTGCTCCAGAGCTCTACTCTACGAGGACACTTGAGTTCGCTGGCACACAATTCCCTCATCAAACTACAAATCTCAGAATTCCACAGGATGGAGCCATGGCAGTTAAAGTGATATCAAATTGCTAACACGGTACAGTTTAGGTACTCTTTCTTTCTCTCCCACGCTCTACAATGAAGCTTTCTAACATCACAGGGAGCACAGATATCTTATAAAATTATTTCACTTTGGCCATTTCCGCCCTACACTGTTATAGTGCTATTATTCCACTTTCAACATCCTCTGGAGTTCTGGGGTTTGTAGTTTACCGAGGCCAAAGAGCTGTCTGGCTGAGTATGCTAAAGGCCCCTCTCTAAACTGCAAACCCCAGGATTCCATGGGATGTTGAAAGTGGAATAAGAGCACTCTAACAGTGTAGTGTGGAAATGGACTTGCTCATTCAGGGATCTAGTTCTGGATTGGTTTGAATGTGGGGCCCTTCCACACAAAACACTGACAGAACTATGACTTCTCTTCAGCTGTCACGGTTCCATCCTATGGAATCCTGGGATTCGTAGTTGGGGATTAGCATTTTCTGCCAAAGAACCCTTAATGCCTCCCCAAACTACGAGCCCCAGGATTTCACAGGATGCAGCCACGGCAATTAAAGCAGGCCCCGAGTGTGAAAGGGCCCCAGCTTACCACAAAGGCCAGATCTTATCCCAAGCCCCCTAAGCGATCTGTTCTTTTCAATTTCAAGATATTAATTGGGCGGGAGGAGGGAAACGGGGGAGGAGGAGATGCTTCATTAACTGCATGAGTGTGTCACGAAATGGCAATAGGCTATTACCCTGACCCTGACCTCCATGACTTCCTTCCATCTGGTAGTTCGTGTCTGGAGGGGAAGAGAGCTTAAATGAAAAGATTTCCTGAGAGACTTGGACGGATAGGAAAACCTGAAGCCCAGCCAAGGGGCAGTGGAAAAGAGGGGAAGAAAGAAAGAAAGAAAGAAAGAAAGAAAGAAAGAAAGAAAGAAAGAGGGCGAGCGACAAAGCAAGCATACTGATGCGCATGCGCATGCGCACACATGCACACACACAGAACTACCAACCTACAACTGACTGAGAGGGAGGGAGAGATTTTGACTGCTGTCGTTGTTGTTGCTATTTGTATCTGCAACTTGTTTCTGATTTATGGCAACCCTAATGCGACGCCTATCATGGAGTTTTCTGGGGCTGAGAGTGTGTGATGCGCTCAAGATCACCCAGTAGGTTTCCACGGCCGAGCGGGGAATCGAACCCCGGTCTCCAGGGCCGTAGCCCAATGCCCAAACCAACTACACCACGCTGGCTCTATATTATTAGGCTTATTTAATGCACCATCTGCAGCGGCATTTTAAGCGACCTATCGTCGTTTAATCAGAGCTGGGGAAAGGTACCCTTGGGGATTAGAACTCTCAGAATCCCCCATTCGCAAGCCATCCTTTACGTGGGTGGGGGATTCTGGTAGCTCTAGTCGCCTCCAAGAGTAACTTTCCAGAGCTCTGTGGTTTATTTGGCATCCCCTCGAGGGAAAAAAATCCCATACCTTTGGGGCTCAGATGGGAAGGTGGTTCTGAAGTCAGCACAAGAGGTAATTCTGGTCTGAGTTTTCATCTGACTATAAAGGAGCTACTTGAAGGTGCTGAGTGCTATCTGGGAGACAGAGTTCTGCATTCTGGATTGTTTCTTTAAAGTCTGGACTAGAAACCAGAGCAGATTACTAACCCTGCGACATCAAATCTTAACAGCCCCCACTACTAATGGTCCAGATTGACCTCACTTTTGTAAACTCCAGGGAGTTCTGTCTAGGTAAGAAGTTGCCAATAGGGCCTACGTCCTCTAAAGGCACCAGATGCTGTCTGATCTTGGAAGTTAAGCAGGGTCAGCCCTGGTCAGTAATTGGATGGGAGACGGGCAACAACTACCAAGTGCTGTAGGTGACACTTCAGAGGAAGGAACTCGCAAAAACACCTCTGAGTATTCCCTGTCTAAGAAAACCCTGTAAAACACATGGGGTCACCATAAGTCAACAGGCAACTTTTAGGTACATGCACGCACAAGAAGTTCCCACAGAGACTCATCCAGAGTTTTCTTCAAAGAACATGGAAGTTAAGAAAAGGAACTCTGTTCTCCTCTGAATTCCTATGATGACGTGACTCTCTCTATGCACGCCTGCTCGAGTTCTGAGATCTCCTGCTGGGGCCGTCCTCTGTTTCCTACCCACAAGAACTATGTATCGTGGGAGGACGTGGGAAAGGGCCTTCTCTGTTGTGACATCCCATTGATGGAATGCTCTCTCGTCGGAAGCCCAACAGGCACCACTACGGCCTTCATGTTGCCACCAAGTTAAAACAAGGGCCTTTTACGACCTAATGATTTTATTTAACTTGCACAGGTGTGGGTTTTATTTTGTGTTATTTTTTAGAAACTGTTCTCAGAGTCTTTTTTTTTTTTTGCAGTCTGTTTCACCTGGCAGATTATTTACTATGAATAAATAATAAATTAGACAACCGATCCTCGAGGGCTTCCAACGTACACAGAGTCTGATTGGAAAAATCAGCGCTTTAATTTTAATTTTAAAAACCTAACATCAAAATAGTAGACTCCAGTGCAGAAAAGCATATGATATATAAGCAGAAATGAATTTGGAGTGTCAACAGAGGTTTGCATTTACCCGCAAGTTTCACAAACAGAATCACAATTAAGTTACACAAAAGAATCTGATGACTGCAAAGCTAAAAAGATGGTTCATCTTTATCCTGGTATTTTGGCTGCTGATGAACAGAAAGAGACCCAGGTTCACACATGAAGCTCACACACCGGCCACATGTATAGCACTGGACATAAGATGGGGCCAATGTACACTTTGCCAGCCACAGAGATGTAGCACAGAGGTGGGGAAAATGTGGCCCTAGAGACAGCGCTTACTGCAATTCCCATCATCCTTAGCCAGCATAACTAATAGTGGGGGTGTGGAGTGTGGTAATCCAAAAAACATCTAAAGGGCCACATGTTCCCCATCCCAGGCAAGGCGTCTACCAGCCCACCCCAATCTGATGTCCTCCAAATTTTTTCAACTAGTTCCTATCACTTGCCTACTGCATATGATGTCTTGGAACAACTGGAATTGGAGTTGTAGATTATCTTAGAAACAAAAGCTGGCGAGTTAGAAGTCATTTCTAGGTATTTTTGGCCCTTTTTCAGTTTAGTTATAGCCTAGCTTAATTTAGTATTAGGTTAGATATTAGAGTTTATTTGTTTGTTTACTTTACTGTCTGTCTTTTCAATCCCCTATAATGTTTCAATCCCTTATAATGTTGTTTTGTATATTTTACACACACACACACACACACACACACACACACACATATAGAACAAGTGGAGTTGGAATCTAAAACATAGGGAGGGCATCATGCTGTGAATGGGGTGTACATGTATGTATACATGTGCGCATGTACACACACACACACATTTTACTGGGAAGCATATTTTGCTTATTCCTAAAATTCCAATCAGCATTTATGATGCTTTCCCCAGCAGCAATCAAATGCAATTAAATCCAAGGGAAACACTAAACACTGAAACGATAAAATGATAAAGGCATCTGTAATAAAAACAGGCAGCAATATTTTAACACAATTTTAGAACGATTTTAATTCCCAGTGGCTGACAATTGCATTTGTAAATTGGGCTCGGCAGAACCATTTTATATGTAATGCTCGCTTCATGTGCCCCCGTGAGAGTCTATTCACAGAAGAAGGGCACCTAATTGCCTCTGGCAAAAATGTTCCAAGGGGCTTTGATTCCTTCCTCGCGGAAAGTAGAACAGTTATCATCTTCCACCATCACCAAGCCCCCTCCTTGCTTCCCAGTCACATCACTGCAGATATTCTGTTTGCTGGTGGGGTATCAAACTTGGGGTAACGAAAATGCCATTTCCTTCCCTTGCTGCGCAAATCAGGAAAAGTAAAGATCAGGATGAAAGTGGTGGGTTGGGAGATGAACATTTCAGAAGCTGCATTTTATTAGATTTCCAGCTTACACCATACGGTAAAATGAAAGGAAGGGTGTGCAGCTAGACTTACCAGGACTATTACATATTTATTATTATTTATTTACTGAATGTGTATCCTGTCTTTCCCCAGGATGGGATTTGTCCTGGGACCTGGGATTTCAGAGCAAAAACCTGGGACTTAGATACTTGTAAGGGCACATGAGATGGGAACTGATGATGTTACAAAGAGCGGCCCTTGACAATGTCATTAAGTGTCTTATATTAAGCAGCAACCACATTTGCCCAGACTACGCCATTCAAATTAAAAACATCATGTAGAAAAAGAAATGAGGAAAACCATACACATACTTTTCAAGCCAGTTTTCTCACCCTGGGATTCCTTCCTCTTGCCTATAGACCGAAGAAAAGGGGAACCAGGCCCTGAGACCTGGCAATCCTATCTGCAGCTCAGCGGGAGAGGATGTTATTTCACATCCAGAAGGTCCCAAGTACAATCTCCAACACTTGCAGGGCAGGCTGGGGAAAATTCCTGCTGCAAATCTCTGACAGCTAAAGCTAGTCCATGCAGAAAATGCTGAATTAAATGGATCAGTGATCTGACTCTGTAAAAATCACCATCCTATGTAAAGAGTAAAACAATGTTGTTGCAGACTAGTGGCAGACTATTAAAAATTCTGGTTGGTCAATAACCCCAAGTAGCACCAGTCTCAAAATAAAATAAAATAAAATAAAATCTGTTATCAGTAACATTGGCTTATTAGCAATCACACAGGGATGGACAAGCCATGGTACCCTGATGTTGGATTATAACACTCATCATCCATCCCACTGGCTGTAACCAGTTAGGGCTGATAGGAATTGCAGTCCAACTTTTATTCTCACATGTACATTTTAAATGTTTTTAAACTGTTTAAAATTAGCACTGTTTTCAATGTTGGTTTGCCTTCACATCATTTCTGAACTACTGGCAACCCTAAGAAGAACCTATCATAGGGGTTTCTTGGTTAGATTTGCTCAGAGGGAATTTGTGACTGCCCTCTTCTGAGGCTGAGAGACTGTGCCTTGTCCAAGATCAACCAGTGAGTTTCCATAGCTGAATGGGGATTTGAACCCTGGCCTTCAGAGTCCTAGTCCAACACTCCAACCATTCGGCAACACTGGCTCACTGTTTTGAATAGGATAATTTATTCAATTGGTCTTTAACTGGTTTTTATTCTGATAACTGTTTTTACTTGCATTTTATTTTAATACATGTGGTGAGTAACCTTGACTCTCATATTGGGATGAAGGCAGGATGTTACGTGTCTTCAGCTCAACTCCAATTTATGGGAACCCTATCATGGGGTTTTCTTGGCAAGACTTATTCAGGAGAGGTCTGCCATTGCCCTCTGCTGAAGATGATAATCTACTATATAAAAGTCAAAGTTTGTTTGTCTGTGTCAGGCGAAGACTTCATACGATTGGCTGCCTGAGAAGATTCTACGAAATCCTGAGGTTTGCAGGTTAGGGCGGGGCCTTTAGAATTCTCAGCCAGACAGCTCTTGGGCCTGGCCAGTTGCTATGGAGATGAGGCCTAGCAGCAAGGAGGAGGGCAGTGTACTCCCTCAGGAACCCAACCTCTGCATGTTGATAACTCTGAATACAGATTGGATTGAGGAATATGGGGAAAAGTTACAGGTACTGGACAAGACAGATTGGGGAATTAGAGACACAGGATCTCAATCTAACAAGTATTACCTATGAGAAAATAAAACCCTGGGTAATGGTGGGTATAGATATGCTAGTACTAAATAAAAATAAACAGCATTGTGAACAGCAATTTCACGTAGCTTGATCTACTGACTAAACGTTTTCCCTTACCAAACTAGATCTTAGGAAAAGTTACTCCTTTGGACTACAGCTCCCAGAATGGCCGCACTGGAAACGGAGTTCTGGGACCTGCAGTCCAAAAGTGACTCCCCCAGGCTCTGTATTACGCCTTGTGATGTTCAAGCGAAAAATGCCACCCCTCCCCAAAACCTGGCTTCACTCTCTTTCCAAATGGCTACGCGACAAACTAGGAGAGACCCCCCCATCTCTGCACCTGTGGCTCAGCCCCAGCTGTAGGCTCAGAGACACTTCCTGTGTTTTGCCGATGTGCGGATGGGACAGGATGCAGGCCGGTGCCACCCCGGTCTGGGGTCAGGGGAAGGAGACAGGTGGCCAGGCTGGGCTGAAGACTGGAGAGGGAAACAAGGGAGTGGGGGAAAAGAAGATCTCTGAAAGGAAGAAAGGTGAGCGAGAGATACAACCGCTGCACTCCAAATTATGCAGCTGAAACGGAGAGCGGTTTCCTCCTTCCTCACCTCCCGGAGTCCTCGTTTCCTCCTCGGGGAAATGGTGCACAAGGATACTCTCAAATGAAGCACAACAGAACTGCAACTGGGAAAGCAAATTTAATACAGATTGCCATCGCCGTCCACTTAAATTAGTTCAAGGCCCTAGCGCAGGGGTGGGAATCGTGTGGTTGTCCAGATGTTGGTGGACTGCAGCTCATGGGGGCCTTTGTTAGCATCACCAACGGGGAAGAAAGCTGGGAGCCGCAGTTTGACAACGTAGAACCACAGGATTCTCACCTCTGGAAGAGAGGAAGGGCACTGGTGCAGTCCTTTCTGCAGAGGACAATCTGAAGAATGTATTGTTGTTGTGTGCCTTTAAGCCGTTTCTGATTTATAATGATCCTATCTTGTGGGCTTTCGGAGCAAGATTTGTTCAGAGAGGGTTTGCCTTTGCCCTTCTTTCTGAGGCAGGGAGAGAGAGAAAGAAAGAGAGAGAGAGAGAGACTTGCCCAAGATCACCCAGTGGGTTTCTATGGCTGAGAGGGGATTCGTATCTGGTCTCCTGGAATTACAGCACAACACTCAAACCACCTCACCGGGCTGGCTCAATGAAATGCATTATACAGAAATGAACTTCACTAAATTTAAGAAATCCTATTTTCATGGAAAGGCTGTTGCCTTGCAAAAGCAGGCATGGAGCAGACTGTGAGCAAAGCCAAAGACAAAAAGATTTCTGGATTTGAAACTGCTGGGATTATAGATCAACTGTGTACCAGCGGTGCATGCGCATTTCTTTTTTTCCACTATCATCTCTGGCAGAAAAAGTTTTAGGGTTTTTCAGAGGGAAAGGCAGAAGTTCCTTGGCAGATCCCTTGCTTTGCATGCAGAAGCACCCATGTTCGATCTCTGGCATCTTGCAAGGAGGGCTGGGAAAGAACCCCGTCTTAACCCAGAGAGCTGCTTACCAGCTGATGTAGTCGAGTCTGAGTTCAATGGACCAAAAGCTTGACTTGTTCCATGCCACTGGGGCAGTGAATCCACCCCTGGTTTTTCTTGAACTTTGTGAGAGCTATCCAAAGTGCAGAATCCTAAACCCAAAATAGGTCAAGCCTCTTGACAGCTCATTTTAACTTCAGACTAAAACCCAGAAAACCCTGTTTCCCTGACATTAAGCCAGCAGCCATGATAATCTTTACTGTCTTAAAACCAGTTTGACCAAAAAATAGTGGGTCAGAGAAAATGAATCCAGACAGCACAACTATTGCTCTAATCATACAATGTTTAGCTCCCTCAGGGTGGGCAGGAGACCATACTTCCTCTTCAATTTGTACTCAGACTCCAAATACAAATCTGCCAATATGTTTCGTTCACCAATTTTGCAAATGCTACTCTAGCCATGTTTGTTTCTTCACTTATCTGAGCTGGTCACAGTTCTTGATCCTGAACTGAACTGAAAATTCAGGAAACTCACCACTTCTTCCATGCAAAACTTGGTAAAGGATTTTACTTTTTTTAACTACAGCATGGCTGAAGGAGTCCAGGAGTTCAAAAAGGTAACTTTTCCAAATTCTGCCTCTATGGTTTATAATTGTTTCATGCACCCATGAATGACAGACACACTTCCACAGCTGTTGCTTAGCCAGTGGTAGCCAGTCATTGTTTTGCTGTCGAGCCCCTTAAATGAAGACATGTTCAGATCTTTTTCAGAGATTCAGGAATGTGACAGGCACATGGAGTCAACAAATAAGATGCTGACTAAGAATGTGAAGCAAGAAAGTCCTCCTCCTGCTAAAGACATTTTGTACAACTTTCAGATTTCATTGGCTACATGCTGAAATTTTGCCCAGCATGGAGGATTCTGGAAGCTGGTGCTTGAAAAAGTAACTTTGTGAAACAGTGGGAGAGATGCATTTTTGCAAACTGGCAGGACTGAAAAAGTTGCTTACACTGCAGTTTTGGAATGCTCTCCACTCAGGAAATATGTCTTTTATTTTCATTTTTTAGCATAACAAGGTTTACCTGGGAACAGGGGTCACAGGGATGGTCTATTGATGACAGCTGCCCCCCGCCTTTTTTTTTTTAACCTGGAATAAAACAGCTGCAAGGAAGGATTCCTAGACTCAGCCCGGCCCTGTTCCTGTTATGAAGCATTCGGGTACACAACTTTCTGGCATGGTAACAAAGAACAGATAAGTCATCAAACATCCCTGGCCTGAGACAAAGACATACTGTTGCAATGGGTTTAAATAAAGGAAAAAGAAACAGCAGGGGTGAGTAAAGAAGGTACAAAACTCTCCACAGCACAGTGGTGGGAAATGACGGGGTGGGCGGGTTCGGGGGTCGGAGGCCACTTTAGCCCTCAGGGTACCTTGGAGGGCTCCACTCTTGCTATACTGTGTGCCTTCAAGTTGCTTCTGACTTATCGTGACCCTAAAGCAAGCCTATAATGGGGTTTTCACAGCAAGATTTGTTCTAGGGGGTTTGTCATTACACTCCTCTGAGGCTGAGAGCGTGTGACTTGCCCAAGGTCAGCCAGTGGGTTTCCATGGCCGAGTGAGGATTTGAACTCTGGTCTCCCAGAGTAGGAGCCCAACTTTCATACCTGGCTCACACTGGCTCTGTGCCCCAATCTTAGAGTTTTGGATTTATTTATTTTTTTTGCCTCAATACCCACAGGTCAAATGGATGGCAATTTCATGAGGTTTTATGTCTAGTAGAGATATTGTTTTCCACAATAAAAAGTGATACTTCCTATTGGAAAAAAGGCCTTGTTGTTTTGTGCCTTTAAGTTGTTTCTGACCCCAACGTGAACCTACCATGAGATTTTCTTGGCAAAATTTGTTCAGAGGGGGTTTTGCCTTTACCCTTCTCTGATGCTAAGAGAGTGTGACTTGCCCAAGGTCAGCTAGTAGGTTACCACGGCCAAGCAGGGATCTGGCTCCTGGGCCATTTCCGTACTAGATTGTTATAGTGCTATTATTGCATTCTCAACAACGTACGGAATCCTGGAGTTTGCAGTTTAGGGAGGGACTAAACTGCAAACCCCAGAATTCCATAGGATGTTGAAAGTAGAATAATAGCACTATAACAGTCTAGTGCGGAAATAGCCCTGGTTTCCAGAGTCATAGTCCAACACTCAAACCACTATACCTAAATCAGGGGGCTAAATCATAGAATCACAGAGTTGGAAGAGACCCCAGGGGCCATCCAGTCCAATCCCCTGCCATGCGGGAACCTACATCAAAGCATTCCCAACAGACGGCCATCCAGCCTCTGCTTAAAAACCTCTAAAGAAGGAGACTCCACCACACTCCCAGGTAGCATATGCCACTGCCGGACAGCTCTGACCATCAGGAAGTTCTTCCTGAGGTTCACGTGGAATCTCCTTTCCTGCAGCTTGAATCCATTGCTCCTTGTCCTAGTCTCTGGAGCAGCAGAAAACAAGCCTGCTCCCTGCACGAGATGACATCTCTTCAAATATTTAAACATTGACTATCATATCCCCCCTTAACCTTCTCTTCTGCAAACTAAACATCCCCAGCTCCCTAAGCCGCTCCTCATAGGGCATGGCTTCCAGACCCTTCACCATTTTGGTCTCTCTCCTCTGGACACACTCCAGCTTGTCAATATCCTTCTTGAACTGAGGTGCCCAGAACTGGACACAGCATTTCAAATGAGGCCTAACCAATGCAGAATAGAGTGGTACCATTACCTCCCTGGATCTAGATACCATACTCCTATTGATGCAATCAAGAATCGCGTTGGTTTTCTTGGCTGCCGCATCACACTGCTGACTCACATTCAGCTTGTGATCTATCAAGACTCCTAGATCCCTTTCACACATACTCTTTATCTAAAACTGTCTCCTACATCCCAAGCAGTGTTTGGAGGAAAAAAATGTGTCCTAGGATGGCACATGTGACCCTTGGGCCTTAACTATCCATTCCAAGTATAGTCCAAGATTCTGAATCTGGGCTGACAGAACTCCCCGCAAAGCTTGTGTAAGTTGTGGCACATGTGCCACAGATTAACCATTCATGCCATCAGGGTTGCCAGAGCGAAAACCGGAGAGGGTTCCTGCAATGGATGTGTAGAATAAGCAATTTCAGCAGGTGTGGCTTGTTACTTGGTTGGGTGGCCAGCAGGTTGCTGAGATGCAACCATTAAGGTACGGGAACTCTCTCCGGTTTTCAGTTTGGAAATCACAGGTGGAAAGCACCTGTGATCTTCTTCTGGACTCCAAATTCTGTCATCTGCTGCCAGCATGGCCAACACTGAAAAATGAAGAGAGCTGAAGTTCAACAAAATGCAGAAGGCCATAGGTTGCCCACTCCTGCCTGCATTCAGCAGCCATTTGTTCTCGACAAAGGGAATTCTCTTGTACTATCCCTGCTGATGATTATGATCATCATGATGATTCAAGAACAAGCTGGCCCCAACACTGTTTCTCCTTTCTTGCAACATCTCTCTTCATTTTTGTTGACCATCTGACTTTCCAAGGAGCTAGCTAGGGGCCATGAGAAGGATGATATTTCAGATCTATGTCCAAATAGTAGCTTTTCCCTAAAGAACTAAACTGACAGATGTGCCAATTTGCACATTTTCACACCATTGCTTTTGAAGGTCAAGAGTATATTGCTGCCCTAAGAGCCACTTGGAAAAAAGAGGAGCTG
This sequence comes from Cyclura pinguis, assembly GCA_030412105.1. Taxonomy (NCBI): domain Eukaryota; kingdom Metazoa; phylum Chordata; class Lepidosauria; order Squamata; family Iguanidae; genus Cyclura; species Cyclura pinguis. The sequence goes on from CM059599.1 coordinate 381,210,676, forward strand.
ATTTCATATCAATTGCTGATGCCCTCGAGCAAAGCTGGTAAATGAGACCAAGAACATCTCATTAATGGAGACAGAATTTCCAGGAAAATATAGCTGCTTATTCGTACATCTTTGAGAGAAATAGCATGGCTGTGGTACCTCCAAGTGTCAAAACCTGGAACTGAATGAAATAAGACCATTCAACCTGTGAACCTCCTGGGACACATCCAGTAAAAGCATCTGGCACTCTTACTGGGATAAACAGCACAAGAGACTGAATGCAGCAGCGGGGGTTCCTCGGAGATAGCCTGAAACTGCCTGTATGTGTCCTGTTTAAGGGTAGGAATTACCTAAATGAGTGCACCTATAGTCCAAGAGAACAGCCAGAAGAAAAGCTAAGCCAATCCAGTTAGCAGGAGCAAATGCATTGTTGAGGCAGTCTGAGAAGAATCAAGGTCTAATGCTAATCAGGAGGTAACCAGAGAGAACAATTCAAAGAACAAGAAAAAAATCTATGAAGCAACACAGCAAGGACCATCAAACAACACAAAGACTTTGGAGTCGTTGTTTGTAACAAAGGAGTAGCCTTGACTGTGCTAATTTTTAGCTGGGTGTAAATCAGCACAGCTGGCTTAATTACTTCAGCATCCTCCTTTTAAGGTCAGCCAAGTCTTGTCCTGTTCTTTTGCTGCTGACGTCTATAGTGCTCAGAGGGGTGAAGTAACTCAACACCTAGCTCTTTTTCATCAGGACCTGTATGGGGTGGTCAGAGTCGTGCTTCCAAAACTTCCAGGTCAAGGCTGCCAACCGTCTCTGGCTCCAACCAGAGCCTGTTATTTTGACTCTTCCCTTCCTTGCCTGAAGAGGCCTCTTTCCAGGTAAGGCATGATAATACTATTTAAATTTCTTCCACATAACCCACGTATCTCCACAAGGCATGGTGTGAAGTAGATGCAGGGTGGATGAAAATCAATGATTTTTTTCAAAGTGGATTTGGTTTAAATCACGATTTAAATCACTACTCAGAAAGACTCGATTTAGCCATGTGATTCCCCCCCTCCAAAAAGATCATTCTTTCTTGCTATAAGCTTAATACACACTTTACAGTTAACAAACATAGATGTTTAAGCAAATACAAGAATACATAAGCTACAATGTTACTGCTTTAATTAAACTAAACAATTTAAATTGTTATTATTAAGGTAATGATTATTTTTCCCCTTCCAATAAAGTACAGCAGAAAAGTTGTCCAGATATGAATGGTTAACCTATTAAACTGGAGATAGTTCACTTCACAATAATTTCATAATTATCTATCTATGATGTGTTTCTAATAGTATAACCGAACCAATATTTTTATATATATATAACTGTAAAACTAATCTGAAAAAGTTGTTATTCTAAAAATGAAATCTTCATCTGGTTGTAAATATTAAGATTATACCAGCAAGAATGAGCCTTTGGTAACTCTGAGTTGTGTAAAATATGTATTAAGTTTATAGCAAGGAAAACTGAGGCCATCTCTGCACTAGCCTGTTATAGCGCTATGATTCCACTTTCAACCTCCTATGGAATCCTGGGGTTTGCAGTTTAGGAAGGGGCTGCATGGCCCCTCCCTAAACTGCAAACCCCAGGATTCCACAGGAGGCTGAAAATAGAATAATAGCGCTATAACAGGCTAGTGCGGAAATGGCCTGAGTGCCCTTTTTGGGAGGTGGAATCACAGATTAAATCGAGTCTTTCTGAGCAGTGATTTAAAGCATGAGTTAAATCCTGATTTAAATCAAATTGAGTTAAATCCTGATTTAAATCAAATTGATTTAAATCAAATCCACCCTGAGCAGAAGGAAGTCAGGACATGGCTCTTCCCCATTACATGAGGAGGAACATAGCATAAGAAGAGCCACGCTGGTTCCAGTCAGACCTCTATCTAGACCAGCATTTTCTACAGTGACGAACCAGCTGCCAATGGAAAGCCCAGCAGCAGTTGTGGCTGCATTTGTGTCCTCTGGCTTCCATTCCACAGGAAGTGAGACACGCCGCCTCTCACACTGGAGGTGATAGCCAGCCATTCTGAGCAATATCCATCAATGCTCCTAACCTCCTGGAATTTATCTAATTCCCTTTTAAAGTTGGGAGTCAGCACTGAATTTTGTGGCAGCAGTCTGGCCAGGTTTCAAAACAGCAATGAGGGACAGTCAAAATTAATGGCAATCAGGGTTGACAGTCAGGAAATAAGCTATTAATAAGTTTGTATTCTACCTAAATGCCAAATGAAAGCACAATTTAATATGTCGTCCACAGTTATAAAATACGTGATGTTTCTGTCTCTACGAAGAGCTTGCAACCTCAAATAGGGGATATTTTGGCACTGAATTTGGTCTATACAAATGGGGAAGTTTTCCAATCTCTGAATAGAGGACATCTCTTAAAACAGGGGACACCTATCAGCCCTATTGGGGCAAATAAGGGACAAATAAGGGACATCGCTTATACTAAGGGACACTTAGCAACCCTATGTGGCAGTGAAGCCCACAATTTAATCAAGTGGTGTTAGGAACTAATAAGCACATGCAACAGGAATGATGCTCATTAGCAAAATGAATGGGGCATTTATTTATTTATTTAGGTTACATTTCTGTATCTGTGAATAGCCAAATCAGTCCAGGCAGTTCCCAAAACAAAACCTAAAACTACAACATTAAAAACACTGTAATAGAGATTAAATAATACAAAATGAAACTAAAGCAGAAGCAAGACCTAGCAGCACTGCAATGACCTAAAAATGTGCTGAGGTTTTTTTGAGGGAGGGGAGACTTTCAATCACTCAGCTTAAGGACTTCAATGCCTGGGAGAAGAAAAAATGGAATTAAAGCTTAAAGAGCGTAAAATACTTTTTCTCTGACACTATAAAGACCACAATGGAGGGAATCTGGCAAACCTTTCTGGGGACAGTACTACAAAACCGGGGTGTCACCATTGAAAATACCTTCTGATAACCTTTCACTGCATAGCCATCCACTGCAGAGGTTGAAAAAGTTATGTTCTTGGACCAGAGCTCCCAAAATCTGGCTAGGATAGCTGGGAGATTCTGGGAGTTGTAGTAACAAAAAGGTAATGTCGCCAAAGTCTGATCTATTGTTGCTCAATTGACAAAGCATCCAGAGAAGGCTATAGAATCATAAAGCTGGAGGAGATCACAAGGACCATTGAGTCCAACAGGGATTATCCATTTGACAGATGGCCATCTAACCACTATTTAAAAACCTCCAAAGAAGGAGTCCCTACCACACTCCAAAGCAGGGTATCTGCTCTTAGTGTCAGGAAGTTCTTCCTTACGTTCAGATGGCATTTCTTCTCCTGAAGTTTGAAGCCACTGCTCTGTGTCCTAGTCTCTGCAGCAAAGGTCTTCAGAGGAAACATCGTCTGGTTTAAGCCTAAAGCCTACCTAGTCCATAATTCCCACGAGAGGTAAGCAGATACTCTTGGGAAGCCCAGAAGAAATATGTGAGCACAACATGGCTTTCCTACTTCTGTTTCCAAGCAGCCACTATTCAGGAGCGCATTTCTTTTTGTACCGGTGATAACACACACCCATCATGTCTATCAGCCATGGATAGCCTTCTCCTCCATGTTTTTGCCCAATCCCCCTTTAACCTATTCAATCTAGGGGGCCATCACCAACCGGGCTTTACAGATGCCCCCCGGACCCCTTTGGTTGAGATACAACCCAACAATCCTGCTTGTAAAATCCCCTTACAGGCATTCCGTCTGTTGAGCCTGAGTTTCTAGGAAATAATAAACGCGGAGCGTGTGCAGTGTGGTGGGCAGAGAAAACCAAAGAGATTCCCTGTGCTATAAATATAACACTAATCCATTACAATTTAGAGTGTTATCTGCACTGCAGTTAAAGCCCTTTGATTCTGCTTTAACTGCCAGAGAGTTGTAGTGCTGTAGTGTATTCCAAGTACCTTACCGAACTACGGATGCTATAGGATGGAACTTTGAGAGTTGAAGCGCTACAAAACTACTATAAGCGTGAAGTGTACACACATTGACTCTTTCCATAAGACGATCTGATCCACTTGTAACCTCTCATTCTAGTGTTCAAGTTCCTTTGCTACAAGTGCTTTCCTCTCTGTGAGAAAACAACCCTAGGAAAGTGGGGGGAAAAGGTATTTTCCAGCCTCACTGGCCTTGGAAGAATTACACAGCTTGTACTGCAGTTCCCTAGGCAAGCCGAAATTTAATACGGTATCTTCCTGATCTGATCTGGCAAGATTCAAACCAGCATCTTACAAGCCTGTCTTTTTTCCTCCTTCCTGTACTTGCAAACGGCCTACTTCGGTTTCATTCCCCACTCCTAAGTTTCTTGCGCTGGTGTTGCCCCTCCCCGCCACAATCATATATATGAATAACAATAAGCAAATATAGCATGACCAAATACCTTTCGTGGTCAAATGGCTCATTGTTTAAAAAGCTTCGGTTTAAAACCCTAAAGATTGCTAACAGATGCACTTTTTGGCAGCTGAGTGGAAGCCCACCCTGGGAAAAAAAACAAAAAATGAAAAACCAAGAGCAGGTACTGTAAGTGGAACTGTACCAAAGAGGATTTTTTTTTTCAAGGTACAGTGCTAAAAGGATTTCCTATGGAAATAATACCATCTGTCGTATGGTAGAGGAGCTATGCTAGAGAGGAGCAAGGGCATATCTAGTTCCGTTCTGTGCTTTCAAACAGTGGCTGTCTCTGGGAAAGATAAAAAAAAAAGTTAAAGAGTAACGGTCATTACACAGTGTTTTTCTCTCCAAAAACTGGTACTCTGGGGTACACTGCCCCAAACACGGATGCTCTGTTCACCATGGCCACCCTCACCAGAGTGAGGCATCTGCCCCATGCAGCAACGGTGCTTTTTAGTTGTTCTCCTGGACTCTCCCCATCTCCACAGGTTAACTTAGCCCTCCATCCTTCCATAGATCAGTAAAATGAGTACCTAGTTTGTTGGGGGCAATTAGCTAAACACGTTGTAAACTGCTTAGGGAGTGCTTAGCACTGATACATGGTATAGAAATGTAAATACTAACCGCTAACTATTCTGCTCTGTAGGAAAGCAGAGATGTGTATGGTACGTAGTTAATCCTCTGCTCCAGAAGCTGACTGCAGTTTCGGATGTAGAGAACGACGCTCTCTTGTTGCCTTCCCCAAAAGCAGGTTCAGAACCACGGACAGCTTGTTCAAAGTTCAGACTTAAACCAGAGGTGGATTCACCACCCCACTGACATGGGAGTTGCCTGTTAAAGTTCATTCTACCACACTGTGCTACATTTGTACATCTACTAGGCTCAGTAAAGTTACTTTTTAAAACTTTTTTTTGACTATGCTGCCTGGGGGAATTCTGCAGCAGTAATCCGAAAAGGAACTTTTCAAAGCTCTGAGTCCTACTTCATATAACACTTGCAAGCTGGAGAAAACCAAACAAGGGAAAAACTGATTCCAAGGTATCACTTCTACAAGAGTTCTCTACACATACAAAGCATCTGTTATTGCCAGTATCCCGCAATTTTTTTTTATTACATGATCTCTGGTCACTAGGATTTTTACCCAGAAAGGTAATTTGGTTTGAATTACCTGAATTGGGTGGTATGTGAGAGAAAGAGGCTTTGTTTCCACTTTTGCACCAAACTGAGTTGCTAATTTTACAGCTGTAAAGGAAAAAGCCTGTTGCTTTTTCTTGTTAAGCAATTCAGCTTGGAAATGAAAACTTGCACAAAGGTGCTCAAGTTCTCAAAATGAGTTTTTAAAAGGAGGGGTGGAATGGCAAGAGCAAGCTACTTTCATAGACCTGAACAGCTTTTGGGGTGAGGTAGCATGCAGTATTTTGCTTACGATGGCTTCTGAACAAAACCCCCTTCTCAGAAACACTACATTTAGACAGAAAAGGGTTTTCTTATCTAAAATCCAGCTGAACCATTCAGCAATTTTGAACTGGCTGATTGTGTTAAGTTATCAAAGATGCCTGTAATCTGGCTTTGACCAATTCTCAGGTTATTCCACATTCTTCATGCACTCCCTGTTCTCATTTTACAGATAACCCACATACCCAGGTTCACGTCAAAAACTAAACAAATTCCCAGCCACAGTCGTCAAGTGTTACTAAGCCTATATCTTTCACAATTTTGGGGTGTGTGTATGTGTGCCAGACTCTGTTCACTTTACCATTTTAGCACAACTAAAAGTAAAATGAAATGGAAAATGGAGTGTTCCAACAGGCAACGGGGAGGATATTTCAAGGGTACTATAACAGAACTGGCTTCATCTGGTGTTGCTTGGTGGCTTCCATGTCAGTGGGGTGATGAAATTACTTTGGGTCAGTGGGAAGTCCAATGGAGCTAAAGTCCCCCCCCCCCTCCAGTACTGGGCTCAAACCAGAAGAAATTAACTCATCTTGGAGGAAACTGCATTAGTGGAATGGGATCCCAAGGTAGGGTAGAGGTCTGAGTTCCTGACTAGGATTTGGGGAGACCAGTATTTGAATCCCCACTCACTCAGCCACAAAAACCCACTGAATGACCTTGGGTAAGTTGCACTTTCTTAGCATTAAAGGAAGGAAGCTGCAAATCTCCTCTGAATAAATCTGGCCTTGGAGAGGGTCACCATTAAGTTGAAGCCAACCTAAAAACGTATACCAACAAACAGGGTAATTAAGCATTCACTGCCATCTTGGTACCTGCAATATGCTGACTACCTATTTGATAAAGAAACACAGCAGTGCACCCACAGTTAAGAATACAAGAGACCAAAGGACAGTCTAGTCCAGCCTTCTGTCCCCACTGTAGTAAGGCTACCGGGTTTTCTAGAGAGCAATACTGAATGTATGAAGCAAGACTATACAAGGCCACCTTAAGTCTTATGAGAGGAGAGCCTCTCACCAGATTTTAGGACTCCTATGAGATTTCAGATCTTACGGAAAGTCTCAAACCCATGCCAGTCTAGCAATGGCAGGCCAGCCATCAGGAAACAAGAAATTCACTCTGCTTCTCATTATCTGCCTAGCCAGGTGGAGGGACTTGAAAGAGCAGTGCAGTTCCAGCAGACAGAGCCTTGGCATTTGGTATGTAAGCTCTGGTTGCTGCATACGTACCCAGGGGCTCAGAAGTTGGTCTGGTGGGAGTGTGGCTTGTGAGCACTCTCAAATCCAGGATTTGAGGTGGCATGCACCACCCCAATATAGGACCTGACTTTTAGGATCTCAAACTTGGGATGTCCTATACCAAAGGTACTCCTTGGAACACTACAGAGGTGTCAACCAGATGTTTCTAGGAAGCCCACCAACAGGGTAATGAGAAGAAAATAAACTTCCATTACAATTTCCCCTCTAGCCTGCACAACTCATATTGAGATACACGATGGCTTTGATACTGGATAATTTCAACTCAAGCAGATCTGGCAATAGCCTGGGAACAGTGCACAAGGTCTCAGGGGTCATGGCAAGGTTTGTTTGTTCCCTGGTAAGTACCAAACAAGTGGTATCTATCCCTGGCTTTGTTGCTGTGTGCCTTCAAGTCATTTCTAACTTAAGGAACTCCCAAGGTGAATCTGTCATGGGGTTCTCTTGGCAAGATTTGTTCAATGGATGTTTGCTACGCTCTGGCTTAGCTTACAGCTAAGGTGATTGAATGTTAGATTTCCTTCCTTCCTTCTAGAAGGTCTTTCAAATGCAAAGTATGCCAAGAGGTCTGCAAACTGAGAAATTTTTGACCACCACAATCAAAACGCACATTCTAGGCCAAACTGTAGCTCAGGTTACAGGATGTAAGGGACTGGCGATTTCCCACACCTATGTTCCAGAAACTGGTACCATGTTGGTCGCCCATTAGCTATCCACGGACCATCACTTTGAGAAGACCTAGACTGCTCTGACACCCAGAAAGGGGCTGGATTCCAGGTTTTCAATGTTTCTGCAACATCCAAGACAGCACTGACCCACCTGATCCTGCTTCCCTGATCATTGGCCCATTCACACTACAAAATTATAGCAGTATTGTTCCACTTCAACTGCTATAGTTCCATTCTATGGGATCCAGGGATTGGCAGTTTAGGAAGGGGTATTTAGAATTCCCTGCCAGAGCTCCTCTAGTGCCTCACTAAACTACAAACCCCAAGATTCTATAGGATGCCAATTAAATTAGAATCATAGTACTGTAATTCTGTAGTGTGAATAAGTTGCATGTGGTTGAAAACCCTTAAAAGTCTGCTGTTTCTTAACAGCAGACTTTTAAGGCTCCTCAATCACATGCAACCTATTCACAATCTATTCACACTACAAACTCCCTCCTTTTTATCTATTTGTCAGTCCGTCCACCCACCCACCCACCCACCCACCCAACCATCCATCCATCCATCCATCCAACTTTACTCTAGAAAAAGCCAGGTTAAGGTGGCTAAGGGCCTTGGGGTGGTTATTCTAGTTATTCTAAGAGCTGTGGCACAGAAATTAGATAGTGCAACAGACAGCAACAGGAAAAACATTCATGCATGAATGAAGAACAGCCTGACTCAGTTACTCAAGTAAGATACAGAATGGTGGTAACAGAAGCCTTGGGAGACTCAAGGAGTGACTGGAGAAGAAGAGGAAGCAAACTGTAGGTTTTTTCCTTTGGTGCTGAGCCCCAAACCAGTGAGGGGCCTGGAGCAATTGCACCAGCTGAACCGCTGAAAATCTGATCCAGTCTTTAGGAAGATGGAGGATAAGCAGAGAAGAAAGTACGGGCAGTTTTTCTGTAAACCGAAACCAGGAGCAATAACATTATTTTCTATTTTAGCCTCCTGATGAGGCAAACACGCCCCCCACCAGAATATCATATAATCAGAGATGGAAGGGGTCTAATAGGTTCAACCCTCTCTGCTCAGTGCAGCATCTCTAGCTAAAGCATTCCTAATGGTAGCTGTCCAGCCTCTTTTTGAAAATGCCCAGAGAGAGAAGGAGACCCCACCACCTCGCCAGGCAAAAAGTTCCATTGCTGAACCAGTTGAAATCTGCCCTTCTGTAACTTAAATAACTTAATGCCTCCCTTCTGGTTCATTCAAGACTGCTGCTTGACCACACAGCCATTTAAGAGACCTAGAATTTTTTTTACCTCTTAGTTGACCAGAATGTGCACATATCCGGTCAATGTTAAAGGAGTTAAAGTCACACATTATTACAACATTATCTGTTTTAGATATCTGCAGGCTTTCATTGTCCATCTCTAGACCCCTGTGAACATCATTTGTAATGACAGCACGTACCTAATGCTAAGCTCTTTATGCGGTCTCATACTATTACCCACAGGAATTCTGTAGAGGAAACTATACTTTTTCAGCTTTCTAGTTTAGTTTATCCACATTTCCTTTTCTCATCAGGGCCACACACTGGCCTAAAAGGGACTTTAAAGTTCCTTTCTATCATAATCCGAAAATCCTCCTCCCAATCAGAGCCACAATACGGCTGTTCTATTTAATGGAGACTACATTCTTTCTCTGGGTCAGTGCCCTTGGACCTGCTATTACTGTAGAGATTTCTCTCTCTCTCACACACACACACACAGACCCCACAGCCATCAGGTAATAAATCCAAATCCTTCTGAATCAGGATTGCTTTTGTTTCTCATCACTTGGAGTCTCCTTCATTACCCCTAACAACTTCAGACCAGCAGAACCGTTTGGCAGCCAAGTGTGCAAAAGAAAGGGCAGGGGAAGAGAAAAGGCCTGATGGATTCAAGAGGGCACCCAACCTCATCCACAAATCGGATGTAACAAGTGTGGGAAGCAAAAAAAAGATCTTTCGGCCTGGTTCTGTGTGACTCAACATTCACAATGCCCTCTGTTGTCGTCATGTGCCTTCAAGTCGACTCTGACTTAGGTCGACCCTATCCCAAGGTTTTCTGGGCAAGATATATTCAGAGAAGATTAGCCATCAGTGGGTTTCCATGGCTGAGCAGGATTTGAACCCTGCTCCCTTGGAGTTCTAGTCCAACACTCAAACCAGTTTGCTACAGCAGCCCCTTCAACACACTAAAAACAGCACAATGAATTCCTGATAAGCACAGACACTCACGGAGGCTTTTATCAACTCACTTTCTCAGCCTAACTTATCTCACAGATTTGTGAACCGGGACACAAAGGAACGGTCCATCTACTCAAGTATTCTTTGTCTTTTAGAATATAATAGTGTTCGTAGATGACACTAAAGACCTGTCTAGTTCAGCATCCTGGTTTGTACAGGGGACAAACCAATACCCGGGAAGTCTATAATCATTGTACTTCTTATTTTGGGGTGGGGGGACTCTCCTGGATTAAAACAGTCTGGGACTGAGGACAAGCATAAGGAAAATTGCTGCACAGGGACCTCAGGGGACATTGGGAGGTGGTTAAAATAAGTAAAATAAGGTTCTATAAAAAGTAGAAAAAATGTTCCCCATGGCTCTAGGAGATGAAGTGGAAGATAGCCACTTCATTTTTGGGTCCTCAGCATCAAGTAAACTGGCAAGGTGATTAAGACAAAGCAATCTCACTGCCGAAAGGTACTATAAAAAAGAATTAACTGGTGAATTTCTAATAGACTAGTCAACATCTGTTCATTCTAGTTTTTCAATCTGGATAACGAAGTTTATGTGTACGATGTCATCCAGTAGTCAATCACATACCTCTGGAAAGATTATAAACATATGTAATTACAAAGATTATTATATATCAAGGAGTTTCCTTGTTGTGTTTTGTTGTTGTGTGCCTTCAAGTTGTTTCTGCCTTACGGCGACCCTAAAGGGAACCTATCATGGGGTTTTCTGGAGCTGAACGTGTGTGATGTCCCAAGCGGGTTTCCACGGCCGAGCAGGGAATCAAAGTCCAACACTCCAACTACTATACTACGAAGGCTCTTCCTTATTGTGTTCGGCAACATTTATTCTAAATTGTTTCAGTGCCTTAATGAATTTGTCCCTAATATCACTTTGAATAAAAGGTACATGCAATCAGAGCTGAAAGAAATCCAATAAATTATCCAGAACAGGGGCAGGTAACCTCTGGAGGCTGGGGTGGAAACCCTGGAAACTCCAAGCCTCAAAAAAAACCACCAGTGGCTCTATAGCTGAGGCCCCTGATCCTGTTCCTACGGATGAAATTGGATAGGTGCTCTCCAAGGCACAAGAGAGTGCTAAACTGTCTTCCTGTACCATAGAGCCCTACCAATGGAAGAGGGGAGAGTGCAGTCAGCCTTCCACATTCACTAGGGTTAGGGACGCAGCAACCCCGCCGGAGTGGAAAAACACAAATATCAAGGTCCAGAGGAGGGCGACCAAAATGGTGAGAGGCCTGGAAGGCATGCCCTATGAGGATAGACTTAGAGAGCTGGGTATGTTTAGTCTGCAGAAGAGAAGGTTAAGAGGGGACATGATAGCCATGTTTAAATATTTGAAGGGATGCCATGTAGAGGAGGGAGAGGGCTTGTTTTCTGCTGCTCCAGAGACCAGGACAAGGAGCAATGGATTCAAGCTGCAGGAAAGGAGATTCCACCTGAACCTCAGGAAGAACTTCCTGACACTCAGGGCTGTCCGGCAGTGGAATCTGCTGCCTCGGAGTGTGGTGGAGTCTCCTTCCTTGGAGGTTTTTAAGCAGAGGCTGGATGGCCATCTGTCGGGAGTGCTTTGAGGGGGTTCCTGCATGGCAGGGGGTTGGACTGGATGGCCCCTGGGGTCTCTTCCAACTCTACATTTCTATGATTCTATGAAAATGTGTGCGTGTGTGTCTGTGGAAAGGAGGACGAAGCACGGTGGGGGAAAAGGGCACCCAGGGTCCAAACCAGGTCAGGGAAAGGAGAGGGGAAAGGGGAGGTCGCATGTTGGCCCTTTACCCTACCTCCTTCCTTGGGTGTGTGTGTTGGGGGCATTGGGAGATGGTCTGTGGTGCTGAGAAATCAGGCTGCGAGCCACTGATCGGAGCTGCCCAGGGGAAAGATTTCCCCAGAAAAGAAGTATCTGAGGTAGAAGAAAGTAGGGGTGGAAAAACTCTCAAATAATCAAATCTGTGAAAGTCAAATCCACCAATCTGGAGAGTAGACTGTATATCCTTGCCTTCCAGAAAGGAAGGGAAGATCAGCGGTCCTTGTTTCATTCGCACCACTGTGCTACTTTCGTCTGGTTTTTTGCAGCGTAGTTTGCCAGCAGATAATAGGAGATGTCAGGAATTGCAAAGACAGCCACAAGGAGGGTAGGATATCACCCGGCTAGTACAGAGGTAGGTGGTTGCAGTGGGCCTTGGGGCCAATTTTCTGCCCCTGGGATCCTCTGGAAGCCGCATGGACTGCCAAAAATGAAGAGACAGAGAGAGAAAGAAAGACAGGCCCAAAGCCCACTTCTAGTTTTGAAGTAAACAGTGAGGAGGGAGTCCTGCTTCCTGTTTAAAAGCTGAATTGTCACTCCCAGAGCTTTCTAGGAAGGACAAATCACCTTTTCCTTTGACCCCGTAAAAGTGTGGTCTGGAAAGCCTGAAACAGCCTTGGAGGACCACCTGCAACTGAAGGATCACACTTTTGTCCCCAATTTATTTATTTATCCTCTGTTCAAGCATCCTTACGCTTAGGACATTTTCCCCTCGAGACTGATCCTGAGCTTCTAAAGCCTTGCTGCTTGCCCGCACCCCAGTGAGCAATTGTTGCTTTGACCACCCAGCCTTTTAAATATTTGAAAAGAACCATTTCCATCTCTCTCCAGTGCCTCATTCCTTCCAAATCCCATTCATTTTTCCTGATCATTGATCACTTTGTCATGATAGATATAGGGCAACTGCATTTACACTGTTTCCTAAACAAAACACGTACTCACACTGCTACTAATTCTGAAGCAGGCTACTAGCTTAGATTCAGTATCACCCACCAGAACTGGAGAACAGCACCCCTGTTCGATATGGATTCTACTATGTGCACAAACTGAAAGGACAATGAAAATCAGGAATGAGCTAATCCTCCCATCCTCTACCACCGAAAGGATCATTATTTCTTTTTAATTGCACAGGACACATTAGGACTTGAGGCTATTATTCGCCATAAAGATTAGTCTTTATACCAAATTAGACCATCAGAAGGCCATATTTTACAAGACCCAACCTCTTCATCATCAACTCAAATTAAGATGCTTCTGAAGGGAGATATATATATATCTTCACAAACCTCATCCTTGAGGGCTGGAACACATAATTTTACCATTTTTCTCCTTGCTGTGCGAATGTTGTTGAAAACTGTAGAGTCTTGGAAGACTGTTAATGGTTTAGGACCGTGCCAAACAAAAATTGCACACTTACGCATTGTAAACAATTTTCTGCACAGAAACGTTATTTTTATGCATAGGAAATGCTATTTTCTGTGCAGGAAACCAGTCTGCTGTGCAGAAAATGCTGCTTTCTGTGTACACGCATGCACGCACACACATGTGCGTGCACACACACACAATGCTTTTTTCATGTAGAGCAAGTCTCAAACTGCAAAGATTCTTGCCTGCCGACAATAACCTTTGTCTGTGTTCCCCAACACTCAAGAACCTACTTTTCAAATATTTTTCAATATTCTTTCCACCCTATGCAGGTGTATACACCTGAGCCTTGAGCCTGCCAGATGCTTCCAGGCTCCAATCCAGCGAAGAGCCTGCCACAGAAAGGCTCTTCAGCATAGGAAGGTAAAATGGCGGGCCAAGACCTCCAGTGAATGTGGGGGAATATTACTCTGGCCCTTTTTGCATGGCATTTGCCATGTGAAAGGGCGCCTGGAGCGTCGCACGATTGTGATGAGCAATCTGCACGACGCACTCACAATCACGCGACACTCCAGGGTAGGGCAGGCACCGCTCGCACACTTTTTCATTTTTGGCTTTCAGCCAAAAATGGTGTGTGATCGCACATTGCTCCAGGGGCCCGTGTGCACTTGCCGTGTGTGCAGAGCCTCCGGAGCCGCGGTGCTCACGCTTCCTGCCCCTGCGCAGCCTGGGAAACTCCCAGTCTGCGCTGCGGAAGGAAGAAGCGGGGCTCGCGCGCTGCCTGCTTGGGAGCAGGCAGCTCGTGCGGAGCTTAAGCAGTGGGAACTCGAGATCCTCTTGCTGGAGGCTGCTCGCGTGATCCCCACAACCCAACACCAAAAAAAGGTAAGGTGTCGAAACGGCTTCTGTGTGGAGGTGAGCCACAGGTTCTACCAGTGGCAGCTGGCGGCTTCTACATCAGTAGGGAACGGAATCTACCCTGGATTTCAGTCTGAATTTTAAAAGAGCTGTTCAAGGTGTTAAACGTTGGAGGAGGTGTGTCCAACACCTTATTTAAAGCTCAGACTAAAACACAAAGCGGACTCACCAGTCCAGTGGCATGGAAACCATAAGCCAGACATAACACTGGTTGAGCAGGCAGCTCTAGTAGCAAACTTACATAGGACTGGAGGATAAGCAGATATGGAGAGGAAAGACAGATGTGGGCAGCCCACTGGTGGCACCATGGGCATTTCCAACAGGCAACCGGGAGCGTCCTGGTGCAATCTTTGGCCATCTCAGCTTGTGAGAGGGTGTGGAAAAACGAGCAGAATGGAACCTGATCCGGAAAACTGCTCGCACAAGGAGGTATTGGATGCCTGCTTGCGTAAGCTCTTAAAACCCCCTCATGCAAACAGGGATTGCATACACAATCTATGGTATCCTTTCCACTGCAGGATGCAGAAAATACCTGTAACTGTTATATATTGATTCCTCCTCTTCCTTGTGTTAGGAAACAGAAGATAGCCTCCAGAAGAGCTTGGAAAACTTACCTTTTTGGACCACAACTCCCAGAATCCCACAGCAGCATGGCCAATGGGTATTCTGCAAGCTGTGGTCCAAAAAAGGCATTTGAGAGCCAGATGAGTAAATGCCCTTTCCTTTTTAGCGATTCAGGTCATTTTCTTTATGTTCTTTACAATGATTCAAACACATCCTGCAGAATTTTCTTCTACTTTGCTTCCCCAAATTATCTTGTTTTAAAAGAAAGAAAGAGAAAGAGAGAGCACACAGCAGAAAGAGAGCTGTGGAAGAAATGTACTTTGGTTTTCTTACCTTCTTCTTGCTGCAGTAGATCTGCCATTTCTTTTCTGCTGGAAGTGCAAACATGGCTTCTCTATGTTTATCTGTAAGATCAAGCTCATCCTGCAAGAAAGAGAAAAAAAAAAAAGTCATGTATCATAAAAGCATCAAATCAATTGTACTGGCTGGCATTACAATTGAGGAAACAATCTCTTTATCTGTCAAAGAGGCTCAAATTGATTTAGACTTGCTTCAGTAATTATCCCAGTATCATTTTTAACCTTAATGGTTCAGGAAGATTACCTGTCCAGCATTCAAGGAGGCTTTCTCAAGTGAGTTAAGGAGCTAGACTGTGGTGAAGGACACAGACCTTGTACCTTTCCAGAGGAAAACAGAGAGAATCAGCTAATATACGGGTCTATGAATTTCTTCGGTTCCCTTTGCAAGATTACTAGATCTAAGACAGTTTCCCCTTAATCACAACCCTAGCTCCCTAATTCTCCGGCTAGAGCAATCTTGACTGTTCTGCCTTGCAGATAATATTATTATAGATTCTCCCCTGCCTGTGCTACTCTTCAATCTGGACTACCTGCTTGGTCCCATGGCATCCCATATTCTCAATGGATCTCCAACTCTTCCATCTGCAGCTGCAGGTGCAGCCTCACAGCAACTGTAGTAATGTCGGACAGTTATATTAACACAGTTCAAAACTCGGAAAAGGAACAACTCTCACTATTACGGGTACTCAATTTTCAGTAATGTTTCTGAGGTCTGGTCCACTCCCTGGCCCTCCACTGGATGAGGCGGGGAACAGAAGAAAAGGGGTATAGTTCCCCCTTCTTTTGGCTCTCATCCGGCTCATTGCTGGTTTTGGCACTGCCCAAACAAGCACCCCCAACATAGTTCTCATGTGCTTTCAAGTCAACTCCAGCTTCCGGTGACCACTATCACAGGGTTTTCTTGGCAAGATTTGTGCAGAGAGGGTTTGCCATTGCCTTCCTCTGAGGCTGAGAGAGTGGGACTGCCCAAGGTCATCCAGTGGATTCCCACAGCTGAGCAGGAATTTGAATCCTGGTCTTCTCGAGTCCTGGTTCAACAGGCTATACCACATGAAAAGGGGGAAATCACCTGTTCTATCATGCCCAATGTGTTAGTTTCTTAAGAGCTTCACAGTTGTACCATTTCTGCAATTCACAAATATCTGATCTCCTTCCAACTCCATATCACTCCTAAACCAGCTGTTGGCCTTAAGGAAAAGTGTGCAACTTTTATGCAAGCTTCTCATCCTTTCCTTTCTGATGATCAACAATGGGGTAGCTGTCAAGTCAATCTCCTGATGGACCATTTTTGATGTTTCTGAAGGGCCCTTGCAGCCTTCACCACCACACAGAAGAGCGTGTTACAAACTGCGGTTACTACAGACAGGAAACTTCACAGCTACTGAAATGTGTTCTATCGAATAGAAATTTATGGGAAGAGGTAACCCCTCTCTTTCTTTCTTCTCATCTGGATGAGAAATGACCTTTAATGATCTATAAGATGCAAGGCAAGATATCACCACGGTTCACTGAAGACCACGATGAGGCCCTTTTTCCAAATTAATCCCCGGAGCTGAGGTCGCTCCATGGGTCTCTCTCCAAAAATGAGACAAGTTGGTACGAGCAGCCACACATGATAAATAAGGTGGCGGGCGTGTGACTCCCTGAACTCTTTCACCTTGCCGTGGGCATAAACATTACTCATTGATCCTCTTTCTATCCATCAAGCACAGAAATCTCACACAATGAGTTTGACTTTGCCGAGTCAAAACAATGGCTTTTCATTAAAGCCTTTGGGGCCTAATTTACATTTCAAATTTATTTTTTTTCCACGATTTTAACTGTTTTAGCCTTCTGAGCTGTTTTGACTGTCCGACTTCTTCGATGTGATTTTGGCCCTTACCGCACGACACCTCGGTATCGCATTGTCTCAGTGGGATCCCAGCAAGGGCAACGCCGGGATGGGACCAGGGCCTGA
The DNA here is from genome assembly GCA_030412105.1 of Cyclura pinguis. NCBI lineage: Eukaryota > Metazoa > Chordata > Lepidosauria > Squamata > Iguanidae > Cyclura > Cyclura pinguis. The sequence continues at coordinate 381,227,731 of CM059599.1, forward strand.
ACGCTCCCCAACGCACCTGGTCGGCTGCTGGCGGACAGGTAGCGTCTTTTTCGTTCCTCAGTACAGCATCAATGGCGAGTCCTTTTCCCTGCCTCTTCCTGCGCTGTACCGTGGAAGGAAGGGCTATCAAACGCTTCAGCCCTTACTGCACGGAGGCAGCGGACGGGATTGTCACGGGAAATGGGGCTCTTACTGGATTTTTTTCTGGTAATAGTATAGGGTGTGACAGCAGCGGATGGGGACATGATAGCAGCAGCACCAGAACAACACCATGCGATAGCACGCATCCCAGACGGAGAGCAATGCGTTGCTATGCCAGGATGATGACATTGTCTGGTAAGGGCCTTTACTTCGTTTGAATTGTTTTTATTGTTGTATTGCTTCTATCGTTTTACTCACCACTTTACTATGCCACCTGAGGGCCCACCATGTACTATTTTCCTCCTCATCCTCAACTACAGTGGGCCCTCCACTTTTGCAGGTTCAGCACTCGTGGATTTGACTATTTGTGGGTTTACTTTATTTTATCGATTTTATTTACTTTTTAAAATTCTTTCCCTGTTTGCTCCTGTCATGAAAGAAATATGTTCTCTCTAGGAATCTCTAGGTCGTCTGGTGCAAGTTTATGGCCCACTCCTCTAGGCATTGCTAGGTCTCCCAGTGTGACTCGATGGCCCACTTCTGCCAGATGCTGGCCACGGAATTGCACTAGAGGACCTAGAGATTCCTAGACAAGTGTTCTCAAGTAAAAGAAAACAGCACTAGTGATTTTTATTTCTATTTGTGTTGTTCCACTTTTGCAGGGGTCTTGCACCCTTAGCCCCTGCAAAAGTGGAGGGCTCACTGTACTACTATTACTGAAACAATAACTACTATTACTGCTACTGTTATAATTTATATTCCAAACCTTGCTTTCTGCAGTTTTTATTGCCCTGAGAATTGCCCGATATTTTCCCCCACCGCAGCTTCTAAGACAAGGGTGGACATCATATGATGCTAATGGAAGCAGGCCTCCTTCACGCGTTTTTGTCCCCTCATAATTCTTGCCCACTCCATGAAGTGTCCCCAACATCGAAATGGCAGGCAAAAGACATATTCTGTATTTCTAAATTGCAAGGCTCTGTGATGCAGGAGGCCACTTTGGCACTCTTCTCTATCACAGAGAACTGTCACAACGGCCAAGGAATTCTGCAAGAACAGGCATACCTGAGTTAAAGCTCTGACAGCAATTCTCCTTTTTCACAAAAGCATTTTATGTCCCCCCTCCCCACCCTTTCCTCCTCGTCCTCTGTCTAGCTCAGGGGTTACAAAAATCATAGATAGCATGCATTCTCCTAGGGCCATTTTTTGTGGCCTCCGGCCCCTGCCCCTGAGATCAAAAAAAGTTTGCCCCAAAGTCCTTTAAAGGTATAGAGGGCATGGAGCTGAGTCAATTCAGGCCTAAGAGAGGCATTTTTTTTTGAGAAAGGAAGTGACTTCTGCTCATTTCCTGTTGTTAAAAAAGGCCTCTTATGAGTCTACAAGGGCTTAGGAAGGCCTAAAAATATGGTGAAAATGCCTGCATGCCTTTAGAGGTCATTTGAGGGCAATATTTATTTCAGCAGGAAGGCTAAAGCCCTCCAAGGTCTCCTGAGAGGCTAATGCAGCCTTCTAGTCTTCCACAGTTGCCCATCTCTGGTCTAGCTGGATATTTTTTAGCAGCATCAGCACTGGGAAGAGAGTAAAGCTGGGCTGGAGAAATAGAGGCCTTCAGTGACGGGTGTCAGCAGCATGTGTGTAGTAAACAATGCAATGAACAATAAGCTAGGACATAATAGGATCCTACTCCTAACTAATCTTACTGTAAGCAAGGTAAACTGCAGCTCCTTTCAGAATCTCTTACTGGGCTTGCACGAACAGTGAAACAGAAAGAGAGGGGACAGCCTTGCCAACTACTCCCAGCTTGTTAAAAAAGACAAACAAAGATCTATATATCTGAGCATCAAAATGGAAAGCAAAGTGGATGCTGACTAATGAAAAGGATGCATTTCGGACAAAGCTTCCAAGTGGTCTCCAGTATGTTCAACAAAATTTTGTTTACTTAGGCAAGGCTTACCTGGTGGTTTCATTTCACTTGTGCACATTGTTAGTTCTGCATAAAATGTCTGCTGAAATGCAATGAACTGTCTTTTTATGGCATAAGAACCTATTCTCTCTGTGTTATTTCTGCCTCTGATATCAAACTTTCCTTTAAAGAAGTAATGTTCAAGAACACAACTGCATTGTCAACTGAAGTTTACATGTAAAGATTCAGAAAGATTCCAGTAGGGGCCCTCAAATCTATGAAATTACTCAATTGGGTACCCACCTCTCTAAGGGCATGGGGCATTCTAAACCATAGTTTCTCCATTTGGATGTAGCACCAAGACACAGGCAGTTATCGTCACTACAAACTGGATTGTTGGGATGATGTCAGTTTAGAGGCCACAAAATGTTGTTGGGAATTTATTTATTTATATCCTGCCTCTTCTAACTGTGCTCAAACGCTGAAAGCAGCTAAAATAATAAAATTGCAGTGCAATGACTGTGAAATGAATGTGTTAGGATCTTGAGCCAAATTCCAGCTATGTCCCAGTGGCCCCCCTGCATTTACAAACCAAGAGATTTCTATGAGGTTTTGTAATACCTGTTTGCACTGGGAGAAACTGAACAGATTTAATATTCAGATGATCTCACTGTCTTTCCCAAAAATATTTAGGGATAGTGTTACTATCTATCTGTCTAGTCCCAAATGTATTCACTTTGCTATAAACTTTAAACTGTTGGCCTATTTTCCCTGACAGAAACAGCTGGACATTTTTGTCCAATGTGGAATATCTACATTCAGTTTGATCTTGCAGAACTGGAGTTGCACACAGTACCATTGTCCATGTATGTCCATGTTGGGCACTAAGTTGTGCATCTGGCATCTTGGTTCAGTTGTGCAACACTGTCGTTCAGCCCAAGGCTGGCAACAGTATTGTCACCGTGTAATTCTGTATGCAGAGATTTATGCTATCTGACCCCGATGCAGGATCTTGGCCACAGTACCAACAATCTCTGGCATCTCTCTCTCTCTCTCTCTCTCTCGCGCGCACACACAACATTCTTCCACTATTTTAAGATTACGTTACCTAAATGATCAATGCAAAAACACAGTGTATGTGTCTTATTCCGGAGCTGGGTGTAGTTTTGAGCCTCTCCAGTGGTTCTTTTGATGCAAAACACTGTCACGTGTTGCTGCTACGGCATAAGCTTTACTGGTGGTAAATGATAACAGCAGATGTTGCACAGCAGAGAAGCATTCCAGCCCCTTTAGTTGATGGTGTCCCAGCATCCCCTCACAGCTAATAATAGAAATAGGCCCCCAAACAAGTTTTACCCAGACCATTCTTTGGCCAATGATCAATTTCCCCATTGCTGGATCTATGAGGGGTTCTTGGGCTGGGCACAACCCCCTAAGACAAGATCAAAGGTTTTACAGTGCATTAGCAAACAACGCAAATCAAAGTGTGCAAGCATGATCCGTTCTCCCCCAATAACTATGAGAAGTGAACAATCAGATTAGCAACAGTGAAAAATTCACTTCCTCAGTCCATTCTCAGCCTTCATGTCTTCTTCCAGATTCAAGTGGCAAAACAAATGTGAAAAGTATCCAACATGGTCCCATTCCAATGAACCTTTTCATGCCACTGGGAAGCTGTGAATTTTTGCCATGATGCAAACGAAGACTCTAAAACCCATCTGCTTGGTGGAAGAGCCCCAACTCACTAACGTGTGTGCGCGCGCGCATGTGTGTACACACGTGCATGTACTGGTGGAGCCTTGCCTCTGAGTCTGACTTTTTTACACCTTTGGAAAACAGATCTTTTAAAAATAATAAAAATAATAATTTATTTTAAAAAAAAATGGAGTAATCCCCAAAGACAACCTGTTTGCACTTGAAGTTTATGCTTGTTCCTCTGTGGAAAGTGGGAAAATATAGTATTCCAATGTACTTCTGCTTTATTTTTTCATGAGGCCAAACTTGGGTGTTCTTTCATTTCAGTTCAACAACATAATGAGGGAGGTTTAGATGACTGCACAAGATACAAGCTAGCTGGCAATGGTATACATAAAGTAAGACTGAGCTTTCTGGAGAACTGTACAAGAAAATCCCCACATTTTTGACACAGCTGATAAGGGGCTATGCATGGGCAGACATGTTGTCTTGGGCAGGAATTCAGAGTCGCTGCCAGCCCTGTGAACTGGCTGGAAGGCAACTGAAAACGGCAGCCACATTCTGCCCTAGTTGTTTAAAATCAGACTGAATTGGGGAAGGGTGTTTTTGTAATGAGAAAACTTCCTGTAACAACAGAATACTGTATTCACCCATCCAAGCTGAAATTCTGCCGCAAAATCCCTCAAGCAATCTTGCACACAAGTTCCATCCATGCAGTTTCAATTAACAATCATGAAGCAGACTAATTAGTGAGCAGGAGATGCCAACTGGCAATTAACTTTATAGCCCATCTGCAATTTGTTCTTTGACTGGGCAGGATTAGAACCTGCATATAAGAATCAAGAAAGAAAGAAAAAGACAAAACAGACACATTGCTGACTGATCATGTCTGGCTAAGAACAGTGCTGCTTGGAAGCTCAAAAGGAAATGAAAATAGCTCCAAATTAGTCTTCCCAAATCTTGAGATTTCTAAACCAATGTTGCAGTTTCTTAAATTATCTCAAAAAAGACAGGCTGAAGATTTTTTTAAAGCTCATACCCTTGGAAGAAAATTGCGGTAATCTCTTAGGAGTCTCAGCAGCAAAGCAAAATTATTTTTTTTAAAAAATGATTGCATGGGCTACCCACGTTTACATACTTGAAACCAGAACTCTCTGCCTGTTCAGCCATAGGACGAATGAACAACTAAAGCCCTCTACATGTTTTTACAATGCAGCTCTTATAATCCCTCAACATTAGCTATCCTGGTTAAGGCTGATGACAGCTGTAGGCCAAAAATATTCGGAATGCCACAGCTGCCCATCTCTTCTACCTAAATTGTAACACCCCTACTATTCCAACAGTACTATTCTTGTTCAGTTTTTGAAGATATTTGGTTCTGCTACTGTTACAGAGAGAATACTAGAAGGATAAGGAACCAGAATAGTGTAGCGAGTGCTGGACTATGATTCTAGAGACTAGGGTCTGAATCCCTGCTCGACCACGGAAGCCCAAGAGTGACCCTGGGCAAGTCACATTCTCTCACCCTCAGAGGAACTCACCCGAACAAATCTTGCCAAGAAAACCCTGTGATAGGTTCACCCTAGGGTTGACGTAAGATGGAACCAACTTGAAGGTTGACAAGATGCGAGCACCTGATTCCGAAAAACTAAGTACACTGCCACCTAGTGAATAAACCACAGAATGACATTATCCATATACACGTTATGTCTGGGAAGTAGTTTCAAGGAGAGGAGGGCAAGAGGAAACATTTTTTTCAAACAATTCATAACTTATTATAGGTTCAGGAGCAATATACTCTGAACACTAGATGGCAGTGAAGCTTGAATGTAACTCATTACAAGTGTGTGTATGTTGTGTGCTTTTAAGTTGTATCAAGCTAATCATGACCCAAAGGTGAATCTATCATAGCGTTTTCTTGCCAAGATTTATTCAGAGGGGGATCATCTTTGCCTTCCTCTGTGGTTGAGAAAGTGTGACTTGCCAAAGTTCACCCAGCAGGTTTCCATGGTAGAGTAGGGATTCAAGCCTTGGTCTGCAGAGTCACAGTTCAACACTCAAACCACTACACCTCCCTGTTTCTTTGCTCATTATAAATACCAAATTATCTGTACTTAGTTCAAGTTGCCCAATAACTGATTTCCCCAGTAACATAACTGTAGCTTAACAAGGGAAAATGTAACTCCTTCTGCAGTTGAATGGTAACTTTTACTCACTTTTATAAGTTAGAGAAGTGGAGCCCCATTAAACGGTGGAAGAGAAGAACGGAGAGTTTAAGTCCTAGTTTATATTGTACCATGAGCCATAAGGGCTGAGGCAGCCAAGAGCTGGACATGAAGAAACTATGTTTGCCATCATGCATTAATGAGTTGCAGTTTTTGGATGTGGTTTTCAAAAGCAAAATTAAAAGGTAACTACTGCATTCTAAACCTTTTTAAGAAATGGGATTTTAAAAACTGCTTTAAAAACAAACAAACAAACAAACAAAAAAACCCCCAAAACTGTAACAGCAACCCTGGAGGGTTTAAGTAATAATTAAAACAAGTTACCTTTTTAAAGTATTTTTTTAAAACAACAACAACAAGAAGAAGAAATCTAGAACTGTTCTGGTCATTGCCTCCTGCCAGTCATTCAGTGCTGGACAACTAGCCAGAGCTGGCAAAACGATGCTGGATGAGATGGATTTTTGATTTCTTTTAGGAGAAGGATGGATCATAATGGATCATCATAACATATACTTAATGCACAAAGTGCTGTACAGAGGCCCCAGGGGTTTCTGGATGAAATGGATTATCTAGATACATTTCAATCTGGTTTCAGGCCTGGCTGTAGGGCAGCTTTGGTTGCCTTGGTGGACACCCTATGCAGTGAACTGGAGAGATGGAACGTGCTCCTGTTAGTTTTGCTGAACTTCTCAGCTTTGATACTACTGATAATTATTTCCTTCTGGGCTGCCTCTCTGGGATGGAAATTGGAGGCACTGTTTTACAGTGGCTCTGTTCCTTCTTGGACGAGCAAACCTATTTGACCCCCTGGCCATTGGCCTGTGGGGACTCTCAGGGCTCTGTTTTGTCCCCCGTGCTATTTAATATATACATGAAATCACTGGGAGAAGTCATCCAGAGTTTTGGGGCAAAGTGCCATCAATATGTGGGTGATACCCAACTTTACTACTCCTTTCCACCTAAATCAAGGAGGACATCTTGGTCCTAAACTGGTGTCTGCCATCAGTAGTAGACTGGATGAGGGCAAGCAAAATTGAAACTTAATCCAGACAAGACAGAGGTGTCTCCGAGCAGCTGAAAGGCAGATCAGAGAATATGCTGGATGGGGTTACATTCTCCCAAAGGCACAGGTTCGCCGTTTGAGTGTAATCCTGGGCTCAGCTTTGAACCTGGAGGCCCAGGTATCTGTGATGGCCAGGAGTGCTTTTCCACATTTAAAATTTGTGTGCAAACCGCACCCAGATCTGGCTGTGGCGGTACATGCCCACTTGGACTACTGTAATGTGTTCAACTTGGGGCTACTTTTGAAAAGTGTTCAGAAACTTCAGATAGTACAAAGACCTGCAGCGAGGCTTTTACATTGGGCAGATTACAGTGACCAGAGAACGCTCTTGTTAAAACAGCTCTACTGGCTGTCAGCTTGGTTCTAGGCACAATCCACAGTGCTGGTTATGACTTGGGTCATTTCCACACTACGCTGTTATAGCGCGATTATTCCACTTTCAACATCCTATGGAATCCCGGGGTTTGCATTTTGGAGAGAGGCCTTTAGAATTCTCAGCCAGAGAGCTCTTTGGCCTCAGTCAACTACAAACCCCAGAATTCCACAGCAGGTTGAAAGTGGAATAACAGCAGTACAACAGTGTAGTGTGGAAATGGCCTATGTTTTAACACTGTGATTAATTTAATTCTACTTCAATGTTCACTTTTTGTATGTTTTTAATTGTATTGTTATTTAAATTGTAAGCTGCTTTGAGCCCCAATTTTGGGGGAAAGCGGGATACAAATAAATAAATAAATAAATAAATAAATAGTACAATTTTGTTTGGGATGGGAATGAAACAGGGATCTGGGGGAAACTGCTGAGTCTGCAACCTCCCTCCCACCTTTTTCCACTCCCTTGATTGTAAACCTTGAAGAGTCAGGCAAGCCTCTTTCTGAAATATAAGAGTGTCATCCACACCCTATGAGAAAGGCGGGTTACTCACAGGGTTGCCTCCTTGTTAGTAAGGAGCTTACACTTAAAACGTCTGACATAAAAGCTTTGCCTGGCACTTCTTTAGTTGGCTTGTCCCCAGCCACTCCCTACCAAGAAAACAAGCCAAGCCTTCTTTACACACGGGGCTGGAAGCTAAAGAAAGAAACATCTTTGACTTATAAGCTAAAGGGGTCTTTTTTTAAAAAAGCAAAACAAAACAAAAAACAGACATGTTGTGTTTGGCATAATTTCCATGGCCCACTTTGCTGGATGCATCCGACGAACTGGCTTGAACTCTACGAAAGCCTATTTCCAATAAACCTTGTCCAGTCTTTTAAAACGCCACAAGACACTTTTTTTGTGCGTGTTTTTGCTGCACCAGACTAACACAGCTACTCACCTGGAAGCTAAAAGTCAACGGTCGCAATAATAGAAAATACTTCTAGAAGCAACAAACATGTACAGACATAACTCTGCACAACAAAATATTTAAAAAATTTCTTACCTACTGGTTAACACTGGAAGTTTGGTTTTTTGTTTTTTGTTTTGGACAATTTCCAATAGTTTTTCCCTCTCTAGGGAGTTTTTTTTTTTTTTGCTAAAATTTTGTTTGTCCAAATGAATTCATTTAGCGTTTCCCATCCCTATCTACAGATGTTAATTACAGTCCCTGAAGTACTTGCTGATGCAAGTGAAACAACTAAGTCACCAAAAACAGCTTCTGAAGAGGCAGAAGCCACCAGATGTGTTGCTTCTCAGAAGTATGCGAGATTTTTTGTTACGGTGGTGACTGGCATTTAATAAATGCAGCATACAGGGCTTAGTTGCGGCAGCTGTGCACAGTCGCAGGATATAAAAAATAAAGAGAGCACACTGTCAAACCAGTATGATACAGTGGTATGAGGACTGGGCTGGATTCTAGGAGACTAGGGTTTGTACCTCTGCTTAGCCACGGAAACCCATTGGGTGACCTTACGCAAGTCACACTCTCTCAGCTTGAGGAGGAAGGCAATCCCCCCCCCCCAAACAAATTTTGCCAAGAAAACCTTTGGGTCACCGTAAGTTGGAAATAACGTGAAGGCACACCACAGCACATTTCTTCCAAGGAAATAACTTATTACCATCTTCCCCACTCAAATGGTGCTCACCAAATATAGCTCAAACACAGCTTGTTGTTAAAGGAGGCAATTGCAGAGGTAATTTCTAAGGGACTGAGAGCTTGGTTTTACACACATGCCATTTAAAGAGCCAAACCTCCTTTACAGATAGCATGCTAAGCGACCTTCCAGGTAAGCCTGCCTGAATCGTATGATTTTCACGGAGCAGATTTGTCTCAGTCCCATCATGCTCACAGGTTGGCTTGGCGAGGGCATGGGAGAAAGTCTTCTTGATGGCTGCTCCTAGGCTATGAAACGTGCTCCCAATGAAGGTTTGCTTGGTAGGCAAAGATCTTCTTCTTTAAGCAGGCCTTGGTTTTTCACTGGTTGGAGCAGAAGGGTTTTTTAAATGATGTATCTTTAGTATGTTTTGAATGTGCTTTTAACTGTCTCAAATTAATGCTTTTAATGGGCTGTTGAATGGGTTTCTTAACCCTTTGTATTTTGTATTATACAAAACTTTTTAAATTATATATTGCCTTAGTTATATTTTACTTTAACTTATATTGTGTAAGCCATCTTGACAGAGAGGTGGGAGACAAGTTAAAGAAGATCGCATTTTTAACAACCGTAAAATATGAATTAAGAGGTGCTTTGAGCTTCTTCTCTCCCACACCTACAGCTTCACACCAACAGCACAATAAATGAAGAAGGTGGGTGAAACCCGTCAGGTAGAATTATTCGTTGGTTAAACCTGCATTTCTCAACAGACATTTGGCTGGTTGCCCACGGTGAGCCAAAATCTCCTCCAGATGATCAGGAAATGAGGATTATGTGAATGGAGGGAGAATGGCCTCTTGTATTTCTGAGCTATCAGGAGGCAAAAAGAACTGAATGGACAAGTAAAGGCAGGTGAGCTAATTTAACACTATGAATGGAGAACAGGTAAACGTAGCAACGAGAGTTAAAAGGCCCCAAAATACTCACAAGGAACATTAAGCTACAGCCTTGGCTTCCAAGACTGGGTAAGTGCAACTCAACTCAAGCATCTGGTGAGTTAAGAGATCCAGGGTTGGATTAAGACATGCTAAGGTTCTGAGGTACTCAAGTCATAAGGCTGCATAGCATTGCCATACCCCTCTCCAAGTATATTATTCTAACAATTATGTCAAATTTGAAATGGTGGGGAGAGTATTTAGATTCCCCCACTAATGTAAGGAACTAAACTACAGTATAATTACTTAGATCGTGTGAAAATTTAGCGCAGCCAAGACTCAAAGGATTCCAAGGGGAGACAGAAGATGGATGTAAAGCCTAGAAAACTGTCCTGACTGAAGTAATTCATTTGGAACAAAATCAGGAGTCAGAGACAAGGGGTGATCATCACAGAATAACTGAGCATGTCAAATCATATTCTGTTTGGCTTCCAAAGTGTATCTGGAGGCCAATTACAGAGTAGTGTTGCCAGACTGAAAACTGGAGAGGGCTCCTATACTTTTAATGGCTGTAAAAGCTGGAACAGATATTACTTGTCATGCAACCAAGTATCAAGCAATTCCCTCTCCTGCACAGCCATTAAAGATAGATGAGCCCTCTCCAGGTTCCTATCTGGCAACTCTAGTACAAATGGCCAAAAATGCCTCCAAACAAAGCAAAACCAAACTTGAAAGTTGAAAACCAGAAGCTGAAATTCTGATTTTTTTAAAAAAAATGGGTACTCTTTGCTGTTAAAAAGTTTTCAGAGGGACCAGCAACCTATTTAAAAGGAACAGAAGAAGGATGGTGGAACAGAGGAAGGATGGTGTGAGAAGTCTGGGTTTTGGCTGGTTTTAGGAGTGATTCATCACTTGGGGGCATTTTGGGGTTTTCAGAAAATTTTTATTTTGGGGGAAGGGCCGGGGGCTCTGGATTGTCTCGTCATAGGGTAAGATTTTCAGAGGTGGTTTAGTGGTGCCTCCTTCTGTGCAATACTAACTAGTGTTAGCTATGGTGCCACTGCTGTTGTCTCTGAGAGATTCCTCATCAGGGTCCCCTGCCATTATTGCTTGCTGCCAGTACCCATCTGGCACATTTAGTCTTGCTCCTCAGCAAAAACCTGCCATACACAGAACAAGAAGCAATTCTGCTGCCATATTTTGGACATATCATGAGAAGACACGACTCATCAGAAAATACAATAACGCTTGGTAAGGTATAAGGCAGTGGGGAAAAAAGGACAAATGCATTACAGGTAAATTAACTCAATCAAGGAAGCCACGGTGGCCTTGAGATTGCAAGACCTGAGCAGGGCCGTTGATAACAGCGTGACTTTTAATGGACTGGGCAGACTTGTCCTATCTCAGTCCCAGCAGCACCATCATTGGGTTGCCATAAGCTGAAGTCGACTTAACAGCAATTAACAACAACTGGGCAGTCTGGAGTTGCTGAAAACAAAGAAGCTGAAACTACAGTTGTCTCTCCATATTTGTGTCTGTTTGCAAGTTTCTCAAACCCCTGCCCCACCCCACCTCAAGCACTTCTTTTCTGGAGGAACCTTCATCCGAACTCCAATCGGTCTTGTCATGCCCTGCTTCCAGAACGTGGACTCTGTCTCAGAGTCTGAAACAGGGGACATGCCAAGACCTGCTGTACAGGAAGAGCTTACAGTGCCACAAACAGAAGAGGGGGCAGCGCCAGCTCCAGCAAAGAGTCCTGCCGCTTCAGACACAGAAGACAACTTAACAGTATCTACCTTTGCTGAGTGCAGACAACAACAAAGTCTACGCCAATCCCAGAGAATATATAACTGGCAACAATTAAACAGGCAACAACTGCATTAGGTGGTTGATCTATATAGCTGTCGCCCTTCCCTTCCAGAAGTTGTCAGAGCTTATCTGACCTCTCTGTTTGCTGGATGCTTTGAGAAACTCTGTGCCTGACTCTGGATTACCCTGACTCTGGATTATCCTGACTGACTTTGGACTTGCTGGTTTTGAACTTTGGACTTGTTGGACTTTATTTTGAACTTGTGCTTACTGAATAAAAGTAATGAGCTGGGAGCTATTCATTTGTTTTGTCTGAATTATCAGCTGTGCTGCCAGGACTGAGATAGGACAAGCCTGCCCAGTCCATTAAAAACCTGTCTCTGGTTGTCTTCTTCCTCCACTAGCTGTTGCCTGTCCAGCTAAGGACAGCTCGCAGCATGATTTCTCAGCATCACAAACCCTTTCTCTCAGTTCCCCACATATAAATCCAAGAAAAGAGATGGCTGAGAGAGAGAGAGAGAGAGAGAGAGAGAATATAGAACATAGAACAACTGTATCAACCCAACCTCTTTCCCTGACCTGGACTGGACCATGGGTGCCGGTTCTCCCCACCACACCTCTGACCCCTTCCCACAAATACTGACACACTGTGATATTCACGGTTTTTCCACTTTTGCAGAGGCCCTGTGCCCCTAACTCTAGCAAATGTAGAGGGCCAGCTGTACATATGGCTCTCAGACTAAACTTTTCCCACCTTGGCCTACTATGAAAGGCAACAGCTCTCGATTGTTTCAGATAAGAGCCTTTCTTAACTGTGGGCTGTTTGCTAGACAGTTGCTCTTCCGCTTAGCTACACTTCTTACTAATGCCATCTGATATTCCCCTCAACATTCATTACAAGAGGGTTTATTTTTTCCTTTTTGTCCAATGTGACTATCTTTAAATTTCTACAATGTTTGCTGCTAGCAAACAAAATGCATAGCAATAGTATCTTTTTTTAGATGTTCAACACTGTAAATATAGAAGTCTAGAAAATACATACACACACGATTTCAAGAACAAAACACTTCAAAAAGTGGTAGGAATCCTGTGAGTTTCAAGCAGCCCTGAATTGCCCGACCAGCTTAAACAATCCAAGGGATCAAATGAAGTCAGTTATCTCATGTGGTGTTTAATTTATGAGAAGATAGTGTTGCCACAAACACAGCTGACACCACTTGAAGTTCTGCAGAGAGGGAGGGAGAGAAACTGGATAAAAAAGGATAAGTGTCTCCATGCAGATGAGGCAACAACCTCCATTTACAAAGTTGAGAGATTATGGGGAGATGCACTCCACCTGCATCCATAAAATCTGAACATCTGGCATCCAAGTTGTCGTTGCTGTTGCTGCTTGAAAAATCTGACTCCTTTTATTATTGTTACTGAACAGGACTGAATGCATTTGCTATTTGAGAAGGATAAAGGAAGGAAGAATAAGCCTGCCAGAAATTGCCTGCCACCCAGAGACATTTGAGTTCTTCCCTTACAGTCGTACACAGTGTTGTTTCAAAAATGCACATTTCTGTAAAAATTCCAATTTAGGATTGTGGAGGGGGCTACGCCCGCCTTCCCTTCTTTTGGACCGGAGATGGCAGCTTCCTTCTCAGTCTGCTATAGCACCCTGCCACCCTCCTTATACAACCCTTGTTTTCCCCTTTCAAAATCACCACCTTAGTGAAAAGTAGTCTGCTGAGTCAGAAATTATAAAAATAGAATGCAATCTTTACTAAAACAACAAACAGGGAAAAGGTATTCGATATTATAAGTATATGCAGGCAAAATAAACCTTCCAAAATGTCTAATCAGACTCCTCAGCTCAACTCAGTATTCAAGTACAAAGTTTTCATACCCACTCAGACTCTTGGCTTCCTCTGCTCAAAGTCCTAATCCCTAAGTCAGGGTCTCATTTCCTGACCCACTCAGAAGTGAGTTGGTCCCTCCTCTGCCTCTCACTAGGCCTCAACGAAAACCAAAACTGTTATTCACCCAAACCCTCCCTCCTTCTCTCCCAGAAGGAATCTGCCTTAAAAATGCAAGTCATTCTCTTATATGGAGCTCCTCCTCAGAAAGCTCAGCCCCTACCATGCATCACTAGGCTGAGTTTCTCTCCTACCCAGAACCTCTTGGGTCCCTTGGCAACCTGTTGCTAAGGTCAGCCTGCTTCCCAGGCTAACCACACTACCTAGGGTCTGTCACAAGGATGTTGCCTATTTCCAACATAGGCTATTCATATATTCGAGTTTCAGTAGAAGAAAAACAGTACAGAAACAGGCCAAAGGACCAACGTTGGGCTCACACAACGACCAGCTAGCTGCTTGCAGAGGGGTTGCCAGCAGGAAATGAGCACTATCACACCTTCCGTCTTGTGCATCCCAGCAGCTGATACTTGGAGGCTGTATACAGCCATTCTGACAACTAGCCATAACAGACCTTCCACCATTCCGCAGATGAATAAAAGGTACATACATGCACGGTCAAGTAACATCAGAGTATGGTTAAGACAGCAAAAGCTGTTAATGAGGAAAAACACACAAGTTAGGGGAGGCTGCAGCAGTTTGATTTTGCCAGATGCTACTGGGAAGGGCAAGATTCTGCTCCTTTCTCTCCTCCCTGCTGAGCTGACTGAACATCCCCACATTGTATTTAGCATTCAAAGATGCATTCTGTCTAGCTATGGAAGGTCCATTTAGATATCACGGCTTAAAACAGCCTTTAATAGCCTTCTACTCTACAACTGTGTCTTATCTCTTTGCAAAGTGATCTAAGCTAGTGGCTGTCACCTCCGACCACATCCTGCTCAGTATCTTTCTGTCAGATAGCAAGCTTATGGTAAGACCAGGACTGATCCATAATGCATGATCTAAAGATTAAATGGCTTCATACTGGTAACGGTTGCAGCTGACATGGAAGGCTGAATTGTCCACAAAAACCCCACAGGGTTTATCTGTCCCTAAGCTATTACGTTTGTACCATATCTTCTATCTGCTCTGAGGAACATCTGTACCCATAAAGACTGTCCTGTATGATAGCTATATCATTCCTTGTTACGCTAAAGGTTTACACAGCTTTAATATACACCCAAAGGGACTACGTAAGCCTTGATTAAAAGGAACTAAAATATTCTGGGAAAATGAAGCAGAGCCCTGCAGATTATTATAAACTATGCCCATTGCACAGAACCAAGGCAACCAACTGAGAACTTGGTCCGTTCTGCCTTTTTTTCCAATATTTTTACAAATGATGTTGCTATCTTTAAAGTTACTGAAAGAAGCCCACGTGAAAACCTTCCCTCTTGAATAATCTTACCCGGCCTCTCCCCACACCCTTCCTTCACTATGCTGCCTAGCTGATTGTGGTTCAAAATATTTATTTCCAAGGCCTTTGTGGTCCTGGTAGAGCCATTTTAGCTACAGGGCCTTCTTTCAAAATAAGAGTACAGCACGTAAACTTGGGACAGGGAGAGAATCATGAGGTCATACAGATGTCAGATTCCAATTCCCATCAGCCCTAACCAGTATAGATGAGTAATGCTGGGAGTTGTAGTCCAGTGACATCTGGGATGCTCGATGCTTCCTACACCTGACCTAAAGTGAAGGAAATAATAGCTTTGTTTGAAAAACAAACACACACTGTTTCTCAATTAAACAAGGCCTTTTGAAAGTCAGGTGTGAGTCTTCACCAAAGACTACTTCCCCCTTGCAGAGAATGGAATGTCCCCAAGACTGTAGTGATCCTAGCTCACGTATGTGTCTTACCTAAACAAAAAGGACGGTATTACCTTTTCCTTCAGAACCAGTTTTGCACTCACACAAAATTTAAAATATGCTAAAACTGAGGCAACGAAATAGGTGGATATTTCCTCAATTTGATAACTGTCGTCTTCCTAAATCAGCTTTTTTTTAAGCAGGCAGAAAATTGATCAGGAGATAACAGCAGTGAATTTCTGCAAAATTATGGAATTTGACATGCTGTCTACACATTGCTGTCCAAGTTAACTTTTTTTTTTTTAAAAAAATGGGTGTCTAAATGAATTTCACCCAGACCACACTATACAGAACATGCAGCAATATACAGTGGCCTCTCCACTTGCATTCCTATGCATTTTGCCCCAGCACTGAGAACTTGCAAAAGCCTTTCCACACCACACACACACACACACAGCCCGTTCCCTTCTCTTTTGCCTCCACGTGAGTTCTCCGTGCTGGGGCAAAATGCATGGAAATGGGAGAAGGGGAATTGCAGGGGAGAAGGCAAGCATGCACATGGATAATCAAAATCACAAGGGTCAAATCCACAAATGTGGATGGAGGACTATATATAAGAAACACGGGTGAACCACCATGGAGGGGGCTAGACACCAATATCCCCCTCCACAGCGCCACTACCAGCCCCAGGCTGCGCCTCTCCCGGTATACCAAAATGCCTCCATTTTCACTAACAGTCCTCCTCAAAAATGGCCCCCGGCATCACTTCCTGCTGCCATTTTGACAGGGACGCTTAACAAAAATAGAGATACCGTGGGGGTTCTAGGACGTTGGAGGTGTTTTATGTATTTTCACACATTCGAGGGTTTTCTGTTAGTTTCTGGGCAAAAACAGTGCCAATTGTTTAAAAACCAGGGGGTTGGTGACTTTCCAGGACCAGTCAGGGGCTGCAAAAGTTGGATTCAGGGGCCACATGCATCCTGTGGGCCAAAGGTTCTCCATCCTTCATAAATAAAAATGGTAAATGAGCAACTTTCTCAAACCAAAAAGAGCAGTAGAAGAGAGCTCTTTGGTGCAGACAAGGGAGTCCTTCATTGTTTACTCATTCCCCACTACTGTTAAAACAGTTCCAGAGTTCGAAGATGTTCTGTTTTACAGAGTAGAGGTTCTAGAACTCTCCATCCATCAAGTCCCAAAAATGAATGTTTCCAAACTGAGCTATTTATTCCATTTGGCTTTCTAGATATGTGAAGAAGGGAAACATCTGAGGAGAAGAGAACAGAATGGCAAAGTGTTGAGCAGTGCCCTCCAGCGCCTTTCCCATTATAAACTACTCTCGCTGCATAATTCAATATACTTTTAAGGTACTGATCCTTGGACGGGTGCCGGCCCCTGAGCCGTCGGATGCTGGTCCCTAGAGATTTTCTAGGAAAGAAACAGTTGTAGTCAATAGGCAGAAAGATGGTGCCACCTCTGGCACATTGGGGAAAAACACTGACGGTCATCTATAACAGAGAGTTTAAGAAGCACCTTTATAGCTGTTTCTCGGGAGCAGGGAAGCTGCTGTTGGGGTTTATTTACATGAAGCAGAACTTCAATAGTGGAACAGACTGTCTGGAGAAGTGGTGGACTTTCCTTTGTGGGAGGTTTTTATCCAATGTCGGATGGCCATCTGTCAGGGATGCTTCAGCTGTGCATTCCTAAACTGGTTGATGCTGAACTCAAAGACTGCTGAGATCCCTTCCATTTCTATGATTCTAAGTTACTTTTGGGGACTCCAACTCCCAGCAACTCCCAGCTGGGGGGGGGGAGTTGCAGTCTATTTAAAAAAAAAAGAAAAGATAACGCTTAAAAACACTCTGGTTTGAATACCTGAAGAGAGCAAAAGGCACTGCAATGCTAACAGCCATGCTTGCTGTATTGACGGGTGGATGAATTGGTGGCCTTATGTGGATGTTGTTGCCAGATGGGGCTGCGACCCACAGAGACAGGGGGAGGAGGGGAGAGCCTCCAAGAAACAGCCTCTAAGTCTCAGGAGTTTAAACAATCCACCCAAATCAACCCAGCGCTCCTGTGTTCAAGAGGTCATCACCAGAAGTTCTCAAGCCTTCTCATGGCCACAGTTTTCGCCCTCCTCCCCGAGTGACTGCTTGCCCTTTTCTGTATTCCCTTTTCCTGAAGTTTTCAGATGGCATTAACCCACCAAGCTGAGGCGGAAACTGAAATACTGGAACTCAGCAAGGCACGTCCTCATCCCCGGTTCAGGGAATCCTTACAAGTTGCCCCAGCAACGATGAGCCTCTCCAAAGCCGCTGGGAACGGCCGGCAGAAACAAAAGCGGCAGCCGACCAGGCCTCCCGGCTGCCTTTTGTGAACATCTCGTTCCACCCAGCCCCTTCTCTCCTTGTGTGGCGGCAGCAAGAGCAGACGCGGCCCCGGCGGGCGACGGGACGAGGGGCTCGCCCTGCTTGGATGCAGAGCTGGGTCAGCCGGTGCCAACGATCTCACAATACCCCGGCGTACGGCCATTCATGCTTTTGAAGGGGGTTTGGCACAAGGGGGAAGCCAGCACGGTCGGCACTCACATGCTTCGCCGTGACCTTCCTCGGCCGACAGAAAGTGGCAAACGCTACAGGAGGGCCCGAGAGAAAGCTCGAAACACAGATTTCACACCACACTGGGAGGAAAGGCAGCTGCCGACTCCCAAGTCAAGGTGAACAGTGTGTTTGTATTATACGTGAATTCTCTTCTGGGTTCTACTCTGACCTAAAAGAGCTATCCAAAGTGCTGAACCCTTATTTTGAGGCAGTATACGGCTCCTTAGATATCTTCTTTGGTCTAAAATTCAGAGAGGATTCACAGCCCTGCTGACGTGGAAGCTATATATTGAAGGATCAGCATGTCGTAAGGCTAAAAGATAAACAAAATAAGCAGAATGAAATGTGGAGGCAGGGAGTAGTTCTTTTGAGGAGTCCAATACTTTCTGGAAACTTTCCTGTTCTGTCAGAGTTTTAGGAATTGACCATGACGGGCATTTAAAGGTGTGCAATTTTCTTGATTTTTGTATGACACTTAAAGATTTTTAACGGATTTTAATATCAAGCTTGTTTAATTGATTTTGAAATAACCTACAGTGAGAGAGAAAGAGAAAGTTCGTACTGGTTTTAATATTTTGAATTTTTAACTTTGAATACCAGTATTGGACAAAAGAACAGGACATAAACTAATATCATCAACATCATTATCATCATCCATTCATTCTGTTTTCCCACCACATTTACTTTATTTCTCATCAATCTGCATTGTGAGTCCAAAGTCCAAAACATTTCTAACCTCTAGTCTGAGCATTCTGTGCTATTGGGATTTTGTGGAGGGGGGAGCCTGTCACAAATATTTCTTGTTCCCCTCCTCACCATGCCCCAAATTTTTGTTCATTTGCACTTCTTGGGATTCTCCTCAGACTGCTGATATCCAGAACATTGAAAAGTTACTTTTTTTGCACACAGGGATTCTGGGAGCTGTGGTCCCAAAGGTACAATCCCATATTCTGATGATGCCTGTTGTCTTGTTCATGGATGGTGCACCAGTACTTGGTAGAATTTATGGGTGTTAGCATAAATGTAGATGAGGAATGGTATTGCCAGGTATGTATTCCCCCACTGGGTGAGCATTGGCCTAGACGACCTGTGGGAATCAGGAATCTCGAGTTAAATTGGAGCCATGGAGTCAGAAGCAATTCTGCACGGAGCTGGTGTCTGTAGAAACGTACCGACTTCAATACCAGATCAAAATAAAATATTTGGTAAATCTATCATTTTATGCTTATATTTTGTCTTTTAAAAAAAAGGTTTCTTGTATATTCAGTTCCAAAAGAATTTAGAAAAGTTTTCTTGTTCAGAAATTTTAATCAAATAAATTTATTTTATGCCCTATCCCTCTATGTGGCCTGATGACTCACACAGAGATGATGGAATGCCTTGTTCTAGCATTTCACTGTAATAAACTGGTTATTCCTAATTAAAATACATTTGCCATTTTATGAAACAGTCAGAGTCATGTAGCAGAAAAACAGAGGAGTGAGAGTCAATGTTCTTTAATCAAATGCTCCCTGTCTTATCTTCTGCCGTCTGTAGATGTGCTTGCTGTACCACATTCCCTGGCAAATTCCCTGATCAGAATATTAGGTGTATTGTCCCACAAGGTGTTTGGAGGTAAAATCTCGCCTCAACTCACCCAGGTAATGCTGGAAAAACCAACCACTCTGTATCTGTTCCCCTACCTATGTGATTCTGGGCTGCATCAATAGGAGCGTAGTGTCTAGGTCAAAGGAAACAACAGTACTACTCTATTCTGCTTTGATCAGACCCAACCCGAAATATTGTGTCCAGTTCTGGGCACCACAGTTCAGGAAGGATATTGACAAGCTGGGAAGTGTCTAGAGGAGGTCAGATAAAATGGTAGAAGGCCTGGAAACCATGAAGCCCTATGAAGAGCAGCTTTGGGAGCTGGGTATATTCAGCCTGGAGAAGAGAAGCCGAAGAGTCAACAGGATAGCTATGTTTAAATATCTGAAGGGATGTCATACGGAAGAAGGAGCAAGCCTGTTTTCTGCTGCTCCAGAGGCTAAGACACGGAGCAATGGCTTCAAACTTCAGGAAAAGAGATTCCATCTAAACATTAGGAAGAACTTTCTGACAGTAAGAGCAGTTTGACAGTGGAATATGCTGCCTGGGAGTATGGTGGAGTCTCCTTCTTTGGAGTTTTTTAAAGAGAGGCTGGATGGACATCTGTTGGAAATGCTTTGACGGTGTACGGCAAGGGGTCGGATTCGATGGCCCTTGTGGACTGGAATGTGTCCAGAGGAGGATGACCAAAATGGTGAAGGGTCTGGAAGCCATGCCCTATAAGGAATGGCTTAGGGAGCTGGGGATGTTCAGTCTGCAGAAGAGAAGATTAAGAGGGGACACAATAGCCACGTTTAAATATTTGAAGGGATGTCATGTCGAGGAGGGAGTGGGCTTGAGTTCCGCTACTCCAGAGATTAGGACAAGGAGCAACGGATTCAAGCTGCAGGAAAGGAGATTTCACCTGAACCTCAGGAAGAACTTCTTGACGGTCGGGGCTTTCCGGCAGTGGAATCTGCTGCCTCCATGGAGTGTAATGGAGTCTCCTTCTTTGGAGGTTTTTAAGCAGAGGCTGGATGGCCATCTATCTGTCGGGAATGCTTTGATGGGTGTTGCTGCATGGCAGAGGGTTGGACTCAATGGCCCCTGGGGTCTCTTCCAACTCTATGATTCTATGACTCTTCCAGCTCTAGGACTGTATGATTTTATGAAAAAGCAACAGCAACCAGCCCTAGAGGCCATTCTACACCTGTGGTGAAACTTGGGTTGAAAATACAATATCTGTACAAACCTTGTGTGAAGAGAGTCATAATCTGAACTTTGTAAATCTATTTTCATCTCATTCTCAAGTCTCTTTCCTCACGTCTGAGATCCTAGCATCAGAATTTTTTAAAAAGGTACGCTGATAAAAAGATTTTGGCAGTCCGATGCTGCAATTGTTGGTAGTTTTGTTTATTTATTTGTTCAAGATATGTCACAACATTTGCCAACTGTTATAAATATTTGCCAACTGTTATAAAACCAGAATAGTTACAAAGTCTTAAATACAACATATCCCAAAGTGTATTTGTGTCAATAGAACATGTTCAGGAAAAAAAAGCCTATTTTATGTTTAATTTTAAACTTCACCTGTTCTAGTAACAGCAGCACTTGTAACAGTATTTAACAACTTTATTTATACTTTGCCTTTTCCCCAGAGGGACTCAAGGCAGCTTTCAAATCAAAATATAATCAAAATGATCACATTATGATGAACAATCGAAAACACTTCAAAATTGAAAACATACAATTAAAAATGATAAAAAGCTGTTTTTTTACAAAAGGAGAGATTTAAAACAGTATAGTATCATCTTAAAAACTCTTTAAAAATATATATATATGAAGAATGATTACGCAACATAAGAAGATAAAACAGAAGTTTAAAGAATACTTTGAAAAATTGTTTTATGAAAAAAACTGTCAGTATCGAAATGAGAAAGAGTAGACAGAATTTTTTATCAAGATCAAGATCCCAAAAATATCACTGGAGAAACAGGAACAGTTAAGTAAGTCAATAACATTAATTGAAATAGAAGAAGCTATAAAAGATTTGAAAACGAATAAGGCACCAGGACCAGATGGATTTACTGCGTTATATTATAAAAGATTTATAAAAGAACTAATCCATCCATATTAAACAACCTGGAAAGAAACAGAAAACTATGGGAAACCACACTCCTGGGGAGAGGCAAATATTGTATTGATACCTAAAGAAGAAAAAGATAAAAGAGAAGTTAAAAACTGCACACCAATCTCTTTGTTGAATATAGACTATAAAATACTGGTGACAATACTGGCCAAACGATTGAGAAATGTAATACAGGATAAGATTCATGAAGGTCAAACAGGCTTCCTACCAGGCAGATATATGAAGAATAATATAAGAACATTATTGGACGTGATTGAATACTATGATAAAAACCCAGGGAAGAAGAGAGCCATTATTTTATTGGATGCAGAAAAAGCTTCTGATAATGTGTCCTGGGAATTTACGCATCATGTCTTAAAAGAAGATGGCCCGGGAGAAGCCTTTTGTAAATGGATTGAAATGATTTACCAGGATCAGACAGCGAAGCTGATTATAAATGGAGATATAACGACAAGTTTTGGTATAAACAAGGGGGTACGGCAAGGGTGTCCTTTATCACCAATACTATTCACAGCTGTATTGGAGGCATTACTGATCGCAATAAATGAAGATTTACAGATACGTGGCTTGAGAATAAAGAACAGGAAATAAAATATAAAGCTTTTGCGGATGATGTAATTATATTTTTGGAGGAACCTCAAGATTCAATTCAGGTGCTGTTGGACATCCTACAAAATATGGACAAATGGTAGGATACAAGATAAACAGAGAAAAGACAACGATGATGACATTAAATATGACAAAAAAAGAACAAGCGGACCTGGAGAGAAGATCAGGATATCAAATCACTAAGAAAGCAAAATACTTAGGTATCATAATCACAAACAAAAATCAAGAATTGTTTGATAACAATTACTTAAAGATATGGAAGGAGATTAAATGTGAAATGGAAAGATGGGTGCATTTTAATTTGTCTCTCCTGCGAAGGATAAATGCTTTTAAAATGTCTTTATTACCAAAGCTTATGTTTCTCTTTCAGAATCTACCAATAATAGGAAGAGAAAAGACTTTTAAAGAATGGGAAAAAGAATTATGAAAGTTTATCTGGCAAGGGAAAAAACCGAGCATTAGGTTTAAAATATTACAAGATACAAAAGAGAGAGGAGGATTTGATGTGCCATCGCTAAAAACGTATTATCAGGCATGCTGTTTAGATTTAATCAAAGATTGGATATATGTAGAAAATACAACATGTAAAGAACTGGAAGGAATTAATAATAGGTTTGGATGGCACAGATACTTATGTTACGACAAAATAGCAGTGAATAAAGAGTTTAATAATCATTGTATTCGAAAGAAATAAAGCATAAATTTTATAGAAGATTTCCAATTTGGACCTCACCTCAAAAAGCACATAAAATTGCCCTAACAAAACAAGGAAATTTACTAACCTATCAAGACTTGTTCAAATAGGAAGGGGATAAGCCAAGAAGAAGAATTAAAGGCTTTGGGACATGAATTCAATTGGTTCCCATGGAGACAACTTAAAGAGAGATTTAAAATGGATCAAAATTTATATGGATTTGAAAGAAAAGAAAATGAATTAGATCTATTGATGAAGGAGGACCAAAAGAAGAGAATCTACAAATTCTATAAGCTATTGTTGCAAAGAGAAATGGAATCAGAAACTGTTAAAGATAATATGGTCAGATGGGCACAAAATATTGGACATCCAACTGAATTGGATACATGGGTGAGGGCATGGAAAACAGACATAAAATTTACACTGTTTAAATTTAAGAGAAAACTTTTATAAAATGCTACATAGATGGTATATGACACCTGAAAGGTTGCAGAAAATAACTAACAATGGAAATGAAAGATGTTGGAAATGTGATGAAAAGGTAGGGTCATTTTATCATATGTGGTGGACCTGTAAGACAGCAAGGAAATTTTGGAAGGAAATACATGATGAAATTCAAAGAATTTACAATTTAAATTTTGAAATGAAGCCAGAGTTTTATTTGTTAAATATGCTGGGGCAACAAAGAGAGATAAGATGTCACCAGAAGCCATTTTGATATTTGATAACTGCTGCAAGACTGACATATGCACAATATTGGAAAGAAAGGAACCACGTTGATATAAAAGAATGGAAATTAAAAGCTCTGGATATGATAGAGAAAGAAAAGCTAACATTTTCGCTGAAAAATAAGCCTATCCAGAACTTTGAAAGGGAATGGAGAGAAGTTTTAAATCGGATAAAGAAATAGTAATAAGAAAAGGAAAAGAATAAAGCAAGATTGTATGTAATACAAGGCAAGAATGTAATAAGGCAATGTAATAAAGCAGCAATGTAACAATGTAAGATGCAACAATGTAAGATTACCTTTTGAAGAGAAACTACGTATGAATGAAATGTAAATAAGCAGACTCAACTGGAAAAAAGAAAAAAAAAACCTTCTGTTTTTAAAAGCCTGCTGGAATAAAAGGACAGCAAGGAGGGAGCTAGGAAGGGAGTTCCAGAGACTTGGGGCAGCCACTGAGAAGACCCCATGTCACGTCCCAACCAGCTTCGCCTGTGACGGTAGCAGGACTGAGAGAACGTCAGGTAGCCAAGGCTAACAAAATGAAATTCAACAGAGAGAAGTGTAAGGTCCTACACTTAGGTAGAAAAAATGGAATACAGAAATATAGGATGGGGGACACGTGGCTGGATGGCAGTACGTGTGAAAGGGATCTAGGAGTCTTAATAGACCACAAGCTGAACATGAGTCAGCAATGTCATGCGGCAGCCAAGAAAGCCAAGGCAATTCTCGGCTGCATCAATAGGAGTATGGTGTCTAGATGGAGGGAGGTATTGGTACCACTCTACTCTGCTTTGGTTAGACCTCATCTAGAATACTGTGTCCAGTTCTGGGCACCCCAATTCAAGAAGGACACGGTCAAGCTGGAGCAGGTCCAGAGGAGGGTGACCAAAATGGTGAAGGGCCTGGAAGCCATGCCCTATGAGGATAGACTTAGAGAGCTGGGTATGTTCAGTCTGCAGAAGAGAAGATTAAGAGGGGACATGATAGCCATGTTTAAATATTTGAAGGGATGCCATGTAGAGGAGGGAGAGGGCTTGTTTTCTGCCACTCCAGAGACCAGGACAAGGAGCAATGGATTCAAGCTGCAGGAAAGGAGATTCCACCTGAACCTCAGGAAGAACTTCCTGACGGTCAGGGCTGTCCGGCAGTGGAATATGCTGCCTCGGAGTGCAGTGGAGTCTCCTTCCTTGGAGGTTTTTAAGCAGAGGCTGGATGGTCATCTGTCGGGAGTGCTTTGAGGGTGTTCCTGCATGGCAGGGGGTTGGACTGGATGGCCCGTGTGGTCTCTTCCAACTCTACATTTCTATGATTCTATGATTCTATGATTCTATGATAGCCAGGCTCCTTGTCATGGGATTTGTTCTGCTGGATGTGTATTGAAGCAAATGTATTTAACCATTGCATAAAAGCCAAAGAGACATGTTGTTTTGAGAACCTGGTGCCGGTGTGATAAGGACAGGAAATGCACAATCAGGTCAAGGATGGGGGAGAAAGGGTGGAAGACACAGGACTGGGAAAATGTTGGAGAGGTAGGGTGGTGTATAGATTTATGGCTCTCAGCAATTACTGAGAGCCATAATAATGTTGACCTATAAAAGCTGTACGCTGCAAGGATGCTTTAGTCTCAGCAACTTCTGTGGAAGCGTGCTGTGTTGCTCATACTTTTCTAATTACTGTCTACCTCAGAGTGAATTTTGTGGAGTGTGGGTTATCCAATACATGACAGAGAAGGGCCTTTTCTGAGGGCCTCGGGGACAGGAAAAGCTCATACAGGGAGATACAGTCTGTCAGATAGCTCAGATCCAAGAAACACAGAGCTTTACTGGACATAACCAGACCCTGAACAGTGCCCAGAAACAGACTGACAGTCAGTGGTATTGTGGTAGCAAGGGAGTTGTATGATTCCTGGAACAATTTTAACAGAAACTTCTGTTTGTGCAATTGACAGCATTCTTGCATAGTTCACCTCACCTTTTCTCTAAAAAGCAAGACAATTAAATAACTCCTTTAAAATCATCCATCACAGGTGTCAAGCAGTTGCATAATGCCAATGGGTGTAGTTGTGCTACCAGAATTTATTTACAGCAGAAAATTCCACCTACGCGTGTGCTGCTATTTCTGACCAGATTCCAAAAGTTAGACAGTAAGGTTACACGTGGGACATTTTCCAAGCCATTTAACGAAGGCTGAAACACAAACGCAAACCTCTTTCTGGTGCCTGAAGCCTACTATCCAGGAGTGGGAATTATACACAATCAAATCTCCTATAGAATCATGGACTTGGAAGAGACCACAAGGGCTATCCAGTCCAACCCACAGCCATGCAGGATTCCCAACCGATGGCTATTCAGCCTCTGTTTAAAAACCTCCAAAGAAAAGGACTCTACCACACTCAGAGGCAGCATAGTTCAGTGAATTGTGTGTTCCACTGGTCACTTACAGTCCTTTAGGGAGATCCAATGCGGTCTTGATTTCAACAATGTTACCCTGGCTATAAATAGGGTTTTTTGGGGTGCTCCTCACCCCAGAAGAACCAACCTCCTCAAAACGCATTTGTCACTCCCATTTGCCAGAATGGCAACTGCAAGGATGTGTTATGCAAGGAAGGGACAGGAAGTGGGGTGTGATGTGATGCAGCATGCCTATGCTTCTGTTGTTACCCCCAATAACAGTAGATCCATTGAATCAGTGGGACTGATCTATCTATGGCCATTTCCGCACTACGCTTTATAGTGCTATTATTCTACTTTCAACACTCTATGGCAGGGTTTTCCAAACAGTGTAACGCAACACATTAGTGTGTCACTTGAAGTGTGTAGGTGTGTCACCTACAATCTTGGAAATGTATGTTATTATTTATAAATCATATATTTTTAAAAATATAGGAAAGGTTTTCATGAGATATGTTGTGTCCCCATACACTTTGTTATCACAATTTATGTATGTGTCCGTATCTCTTATAAGGGGTTAGTTTAACCTCCAGTTTGCTAGTGAAACTGAATTACTGTGTCATGAAATGATGCATGTCTAAAAAATGTGTCACCAACATGAAAAGTTTGGAGAGCTCTGCCTTATGGAATCCTAGAGTTTGCAGTTTAGGGAAGACATTTAAAATTCTCAGCCAGAGAGCTCTTTGGCCTCAGTAAACTACAAACTTCAGGATTCCACAGGATGTTGGAAGTGGAATAATAGCATGATAACAGCGTAGGGCGGAAATGGCCAAAGTGTCGAATCATCATTTTATGGATTTACTCTAGTTCAGTGCTTCTCAGGCTGTCTTGTGGGGGGCAGCAACTATTTTTCCCCAACAGTTTGCCCGCTGGCGACAATTCTTTTGCTTTTGGAAACTTGCCAACAACCGGCAGCCGAGGGCTCAAAGGACTAGTACTAGTCCAGGGATTGCTGCTTTGAGCAGCACTTAAGGCATGCCCCTTATTTGAGGCTTGGAAAGCCTTCCCTTTTATATAGACTTAACAAGTTGCCAAAAACTCCCATATTTCTAGGTATGGGCCCTTTGTAAAAACAAAAAATGTAGAGAGCGTGGACACCAGAGTTCGATTCCCCGCTTGGCCATGGAAATCCACCGGGTGACCTTGGGCACATCACACACTCTCAGTCCCAGAAAATCCTGTGTTAGGTTTTGCCTTAGGTTTGCCATAAGTTGGAAATGACTTGAAAGCACACACAACAACACATCATATAATTTATGAATATGGTTGTTGTTAATGGCTGTCAAGTTGGTTTATGGCAATCCTATGAATGGGAGACCTCCATGTCACTCTGTTATCAACATCCCTGCTCAGATCTTGCAGACCCAGGACTTGGCTCCCTTGACTGAGCCTGTCTACCTGTAATGCAGTCCTCCTCTTTTCCTACTGCTTTCCACCTTAGCAAGCACTGCTGTCTTTTCTAGTGATTCATGTCTTCTCATGATATGGCCAAAGTACAACAGGCTCATTTTAGTCATCTTGGCTTCTAGGGAGAGTTCAGGCTTGATTTGCTCTAGGACCCATTCATTTGTCTTTTTAGCAGTTCACGGTATCAACAGAACTCCTTTCCAGTACCACATTTCAAATGAGTTGACTTTTCTTTCTTATCAGCTTTCTCTCTGTTATGAAAACACAGAAATTCGAAATGCAGTGGCATGGACAATCCTAACTTTCATATTCAATGATATACCTTTACGCTTCAAGATCTTGTCCAGTTCCTTCATAGCTGCCCTTCCGAGTCTTAGCCTTCTGATTTCTTGACTGCAGGCACCATTCTGACTAATGACTGAGCTAAGGCATGGAAATTTTGAACTATTTTTAACGTCTTCACTGTCTACTTTAAAGTCATGCAAATCACCTGTGGTCTTTCTTTTTGTTTTCTTAATGTTCAGCTGTAAACTTGCCTTGTTCCAAGTATTTGCTATTTTTTGCAAGTAGTATGTGTCATCTGCGTATCTTAAATTGTGGATGATCCAATTTCCATGCTTCCTTCCTCCAAGTTTAATTACGCAAAATATTTTCAGAGTGCAGGTTAAACAGATTAGACAATAAAATGCAGCCTTGCCTGAGCCTCTTGTCAATTGGAAAGCATTCCGTTTCTCCATTCTCTGTCCTAAAGGTAGGCTCTTGTACTGAATACAGGGTAATCAAATACAGTGGCGCAAACATTTCTTTAAGAGCGATCCATTATGAATGTAGACGACATGTTAATTTTCTACAGAAATCCATGGCTAGGTTAGGTGAAATTGGCACTTTCATTGGGTACTTTGGTAGAGGACAAACTTGTTAATAGTTACTTCCTGACTGTCAACCCTGCATGTCATGAATTCTGACAGTACTTTATTGCTATTTTGAAAACCAGTCAACACTAGTGGCATTGCTCTAGTTGACACTAACAGGATTCAGGCCATAGTTTTCGAAAGAAAACAAAACCAAAAAATAGGGAGCAAGGCAACCAACACAACAGCCTCTATATCTTCATCATATGAAGTCAGCCTCACTTGACAAAAGGAGACAATATCCAAGAAGTCAAGAAAACAGCTATGGCCATTTTGAAGAATCCAAGCACAATCGGTTCCACTTTCCAAAGGCGGAAAGGGTTGATTTAGTAGCATGATACATGCACTGACTTCCATGTCAGTAGGCCAGTGAATTCGCTCTGCGTTTCAGTCCAAACTTTAAACATGCTCCCCAGAGTGCTGGGACCCATCCCCAAAATAGGTTGAGCACCTCCTTCAAAGTTCAAACAATGTGCAGAATGGATTCACTGCCCCCATTGACATAGAAGCTACCAGCCATCCATGGGTGGTGAATTGGAGATGCAATTGGAGAGCTGGGCCAAAGCTAACAAAATGGATTTCAACAGAGAGAAATGTAAGGTCCTACACTCAGACAGAAAAAATGAAATGTATAAATATAGGACGGGAGACACCTGGCTGGACAACAGTACATGTGAAAGGGATCTAGGAGTCTTAGTAGATCACAAGCTGAACATGAGTCAGCAGTGTGATGCGGCAGCCAAGAAAGCCAACACAATTCTTCGTTGCATCAATAGGAGTATGGTGTCTAGATCAAGGGAGGTAATGGTACCACTGTATTCTGCTTTGGTTAGACCTCATTTGGAGTACTGTCCAGTTCTGGGCACCTCATTGCAAGAGGGATATTGACAAGCTAGAACATGTCCCGAAGAGGGCGATCAAAATGGTGAAGGGTCTGGAAGCCATGCCCTATGAGAAATGGCTTAGGGACTGGGTATGTTTAGTTTGCAGAAGAGAAGGGTTAAGAGGGGACATGAAAGCCATGTTTAAATATTTGAAAGGATGTCATACTGAAGAGGGAACAGACTTGTTTTCCACTGCTCCAGAGACTAGGACAAGGAGCAATGGATTCAAACTTCAGGAAAAGGGATTCCATCTGAACTTCAGGAAGAACTTCCTGATGGTCAGAGCTGTTCAGCAGTGGAATATGCTACCTGGGAGTGTGATGGAGTCTCTTTCTGTGGAGGTTTTTAAGCAGAGACTGGATGGCCATCTGGCAGGAGTGCTTTGATGTGTGTTCCTGCATGGCATGGCATGGCCATGGGTTGGACTCGATGGTCCCTGTGGTCTCTTCCAACTCTAGGATTCTATGATTCTAACAGTGACAGGATGATGTTGCTAGGAAAACTAGCAAGAGTGCATGGGCAATGCCCTTCCTGTAATGCCCTTTGCACCAACCAAATACATGCATGTTCTAGAGGTAAAGTACCCATTGGAGTTTTCACTTCCCCTACAGGGTAGTCTTCATATTTATATTCAATATAAGTTTTTCAAGCTTCAGGTTTTTCATTCAGACTTTAAAGTAGTTATCTGATATACTAAACCTATTTTAGGGATAACATTCAGATTCTTGGAAAGTTCCTTAAAAGTTCAGGCGAAAATACAGAGTGGGTCCACCATCCCACTGGCATGTATGACACCAGCCGTGGCTGGCTTTAACCATTGCTGAATATCCATACTAAATGTAGCATCCCTGTTTATGAGAAGCTGCTGTAGCCACACTTTTGCCCTGGCTATCTTGAGCAACAGTCAAATGCCTTTCTGATCAAAGCAAAGAGCATATTCAGGGACCTTCCCGAATAAGTCACCAGTGCTCAGTTATTTGCACTTTGCTTTTAAGAAAAAAAGATTTAGAAAATTGCATGACCTCCATTGTGTCATGCTTGAATATACAGAGAGAACAGTACCATTGAGAATCCAAGCTTTTAAGCACGTTAACCTCACAGCCATTGCATTCTCATGAACCTGCCAGATGCTGGGATTACAAAGTCTGCAACCCCTATTACAGGTCCAATAATTTGCTATTGCCAGACTGCCAGATGTTAAAAAGATGCAACTAAGACTTTGCAAAATATAGGAATGTCTTCCTCTCCTGCAATCCGACTGAGCCAAGGCTCTCTTTACATTATCTTTTTTTCCCCTTAGCATCCTTGAAACATGTCACTGCAAGCAGGACTAATTTTCTGGGGATGGAAATGGCTCCAAATATTACTAATTCATTTGTTCCTTTAATTTTATTTTTATCCTTTTTTTTTCTCCCAATCTGAAACCCTCACAATACAAAATCTTTACTCACCACCAGCTCACTGAACATAATGTCCAGTTCTTCCACCGGAGGCATGGGCAAAGAAGGCTCCATGGTTTGCAGGGCAAAGCTGCTGTCATTCCGCAGCCGGTAGGTGATCTCAGGGTGGTCATTACTTCGGAAGCAGCAGAAGATGAATGAAATTCCTCGCCCGCTCCTTTTTCTTGGGGCCATGGCTGAAACCCTTATGGTTTTCGTTTCTAGACACTAAATCCTTAAAGAAGACAAAAAAAAAGGGAGGAGCATTAAAATTGGGGCTAGTAACTCCATCAGCTGGACTACAGAAACACTTCTGCAGCCCATGTTGTTTATCAACTCTGATCCACTTTTTTAGTTCTTGCCCTATCCAGCTCTTTAAACCCAATTTCTTCAATGAGTAGTTTTCTAATCACATCATTTCTATGAACTCTCTCCATCCACTGAAGGATTTTTTTTAACCCTTTAAGCTTCACAAATGGAAATGGTAGTAGACTGAACTCTACAGTTTATTTAACAACACAGTGCCAGATAGACAGTGGCTTGGTGGCCCAAACAAGAAATTAAACTGACTATGTAGAAATCTTACAAAACAAACAGTGGCAACAACTGAGCAACAAAAGGCTACAAGAGTCACACAAAATCACCAAGTCATACAATACAACACAAGTCATACAATACAACAGTCATACAAAATCACCAAGAGCAAGCACTATTTTCAAACTATGCACGTCACACTTGTTCTTTATATCTTATTCTGGGGTTCTAGCTGTTATTGAATCAACAGACTATGTCAAGAACATGGCTCAGAATGTTTTGCATATGTTTAACTCGGAATCACCAGGAGCTTAAAACATTTTTATACCTAAGCAAACTGTTTTGTTCAACAGTTAGGCCTTACGGACACTTTCTGGCTTTTTCTCTTCACCATCAACACCACCCTGGAAATCTACTAGGTTTGCTTATAGGAGTTGCTCCTTGATGGTGATGCGGTAGGATCAAGGGACCCAGCAAATACAAAATCTATGGGTGAGGGGAGGGCTGACCTAAGGTGCCACTAAACTGACAACAAAGCCTCATAGTTGATGGGATATATATCACTTGGAACTTCACAGCTGAATCTTCACTGCAGGATCATGAGGCAGATTTGTCAAGTCTGTGATTTATAGAGTTATTTGGCCTTTTCCAACAAATGGTAACACAGCATCGCACTTGGAAATCTACTGCTGCTGGTAAGCTATTACAGGATGCACACTTACTGCTGTCCATTTCACGCTAGACTAGCAGCTGTTTATAGCTGCTTTACCCCAGACGCTTTATAGACACAAAGGAAAAAGGGGATTGGATACAGTGATTTTCCCGGTTTCGGTCAGCCTGGACAGAAAGAGATGGACAGAGCTCCTTTTTTCGAGAAGTTGCTCTTCCATAGATGTATGGGAATTACTGAGAGCTGTCTTTTCCCTATAAGGTTTGGGTCCAGGCTGTCCAAAAGTCTGTGTCTCCCTATATGAATCTCCCTGAACCCTAAGATCTTTGGCGGGGAGGCACTTCTCTCAATCCACCACCTTCACAGGCAAGTCTGGTGGGAATATGGGAGAGGGTCTTCTACGTAGCTGCTCTCACGATCTGCAACTCCTCTCCTTGGAAGGCTAGGCTGGCCCCCACCTTGCTTTCTTTCCACCATCAGATGAAGACTTTTCTATTCCAGCAGCTGTTGGGGAACAGATTGTTTTATATAATGCATTATCTGTTTTAGTGCTGTACCACTTTTAATCCATGCTTTTAAACATATGTTTTAATTATACAATCATATTTAATATTTAATATAACTGATATATGAAAGATTAAAATAATATTAAATATTAAATAATAATTATTTTAATCCCAATTTGTGTATGTTTTAGCTCTGTCTGGTTTAACTCGTGATTCTTTTTATTCTGTAAGTTGCTTTGAATCTCACTTTTCAGGGACAGGCAGGTTACAAATAAATTGAGTGATTGGTGGGTTGGTTGATTTCTTGCATGACAGACACTGGCTTTCACGTGTTTTGCACTAATGTTGTTGCTCTGTGCCTTCAAGTCCTTCCTAACTTATGGCAACCCTAAGGTGGCCTTATCATGGGGTTTTCTTGGCAAGATTTGTTCAGAGAGGGTTTGCCTTTGCTTTCCTGTGAGGCTGAGAGAGTGTGACTTAGTCAAGGTCAATCCAGTGAGTTTCCATGGCCAAGTAGGGATTCAAACCTTGGTCTCTAAAGATGTAGTCCAATGCTCAAACCATCACACCATGCCAGCTCTTTTGGACTATGGCTCCCACAATTCCTGGCCTTTGGCTATAAGGATGATGGCAGTAATAGGTCAGGCATCTGGAGGAACAAATGCTCCTCACCCCACCTCAGATTAAGAGTAGCAAGAGAGATAGAAGAGTGCTTTTCAGGCTATCTGATGTAGGGGACAGGCAGTTATTTTTCACAGTGTTGGCAAGGACTGGCACCATATTAGCACCCATTGACTACACTGGTTTCTATTTTTTGTCCTGGAAACCCACCAGGGACTGGCAGCCAATGGTCTGGAGACTGGCACCAGTCCAGGGACCACCACTTTGAGTTACACCGGTCTACACCACACTGAAGTTCCACTGCAAAGAGTATACAAGGACACAAGACAATATATTTTATTATTTCGTCAGCGGAGTGTAGCTACACTCTTGTATATTCCTACCGATTTCTTTCCCCATTCAGCAGGCTCTAAAAATCTGTTCTTTCCTATGATTTTATAAAACAACGGTGCTCCCGTCTCCAGATTTCCTGAGAGCTCAACACTGCTTGGGAACCACCTCCCCGTGAGAAGGAGAAAGCCCTGGGTTTAAAAGGACATCATTCCCTCGACTTGCTCCTCCCTCTCTCAGTTCTTCAGCCAGCTGGTCTGCAGAGCTGATTCAAGAAAAACCACAAAGTAATAGTTACTCCTCAGTGAGCTCTGCTTTTCTACACACCACTCCCTGCTTCCCCAAACATTAAACACAGGAGAGCTTAGAGGGGGAAAAACCATGCACAAACATAATTCAGGAATGTCAAGTTCTGGGGAAAAAAAATAAAATACAGGCAGCAAAATGTTCAGAGCCTAAATGTCAAGTGGCTGGTATCCGAAAGCGTGAAATCAGATCTAAGAATTAAAACAAGAATAAGACTATGCACTTCATAAAATACACAATTAAGCTACAGAATTCACTACCATGGGCTGAGGCTGCAAAGTGTACAAATCTGGTTGCAGAGTTATGCCTTAGCTGTGCTATGGATCCTTTGTATCGAATGGCCACATTGTGCAACTGAACCAAGACATCAAATGTAAGACAAAAGGCACATTCAGCTCTGCATACATATTGCACATGGATGTGCATGCACTCTGGCATGTGTAATGGCACCACATGTTCAACTCTGCTTCCACAAACTTGAGCTGAATGCAGACATTTAGCACAGGGAAAAATGTCCGAGTCCTTTCTGTACGGGAACTTATGCACGGGTAAGAGAGACAATACTCCATCTAGAAGGAGCAGTAACAGCCACCAAATTGGGCTTTTTAAAGGAGGGCTTACAAATAAGGCTGTCAGTAGATGCTAGTCAAAATGGCCATACATTGCCTCCACCAGAGGCAATATCAGTTTATTGAGAACACAAGCCAAGAATGCTATTATGCCCAAGTCCTGTTCTGAAGCATTTGAGAAGCAGCTGGTTGACCCAGATATGCAGAGTAAGGATGTAAAGAATTAATTCTCAATTCTTTTTTTCATGCCTCCACAAGGAAAAGTCACTGAAAATGCCAGCAACTAAACTGCAAGAATGTTCACTGCTGCATGACAGCAAGAGAGATGACACTCCCCTCTCCATAAGAAAAAAGCTTGGGGATTTTCCAGAACAGATGCTGGGCTGTGTGTGCGCGTGCACACACACACACACATACACCAAAAAAAGATTTTGGTTGTCTTCACAAAAGAATTTTTTTTTTTTTGCAAAGAAAGTTTTGAAAAATGCAAAAAAAAAAAAAATATCACCCAAAATATATAAAACATTCTGGCAAACTCATCCATCATAGAGAAGTTTTGAATTGCTCAGATCTTGTATGACAGAATGAAACAAGGAATATTTACATGCCTACTGGTTGGCCACTATGGAAAAAGATCTGTAAGCCATCTTTAGTCCCAAACTTGGAGGGAAAAACAGGGTATAAATAGTGATCAATTTGCATGACTGACTGATTGAACAGAAGGCTGGACTATCCCTATTTGAGACAATTCTGGAGACTTTTCAACCAACGTTGCACATTATATAAGGTTGTGGTAGCCAATACAGTTTGGAGGGGTTACAGTTTTACCATCCTTAGTTGCACTGCTGTACATTAGGAATCCATTTCTACAAAACAAAACTTTTCAGCAATAGGTTGTAAGATAAGTATATGGGAAACTCTGGATACAAAATTAGAGCTGGAATACACTGATCCATTAAAGGCTAATGTGTACATGAGCACGTGCTATTTGCCCCCAATGATGCTCTTAACAAGTATACTGACTCATATGCCCACAGCCATAATAATTTGATACATACAGATAGGCCAGCGCACAAGTAAATGAATTCATTAAACAATGGAGCCAAATGCATCAAACTGCTTACACCAGTTATTTTAGCCAAAAGAGAAAAGGGCCAATTGCACGGTCAGGGCTGCACGGTCAGTAACATGTTAATTGTACCATGCAAGCCTTGTGGCGAAAGGCAACATTGTGAAACTGAATGTCCAATAAATTGGACCAAATGTCCAATAAAATGCATATCCAAATGTGCAATGCGCAGAGATGCACAATGTGCATATATAAGCAATAGAACTGCAGGCTCCACTCTACTTTTGCAAGGCCGACTGAATGGAGACAGTCTGCATGAGACAAAAATGCCCAACCAATTTTGGACAGGTACTTGGACGTGGGTAAGACACCAGAAGGATTCTGCTCATGGAACAGAGCCTTACCTTCTAACTCGAACAGTATTAGCTACACAGCATTCAGGTAGCAGTTTTCAAGCGCTGAAGGAAACTCACACACACTGCTAGAAGGCCATACAATCTGTTGTTCTTCACGGAGTTTGAAAAAATTACCCTTTTGGACTACTACCCGAAGAATACCCTGGCTAGCAGGCCAGGCTTCAGTCTGAAGTCCTTCGCCACTTCCTGTGCACTGCCCAAAGCTTCAAGAAATGACACCTTGAACTTCCTCATCACTGTGTACTGAGATCTGTGTGTATGTAACATTGTGTATACGGGTGTGGTCAGGCATGTGTGTGTCCCCTCAGCTGACAGAGGATTAATTTTGTCCCTCAGGGACAAAAGCACAGGCATATCTTTGTTAACGAAGTACTGCACAGTTGGATTTGAACTCTGGTCTCCCAGGGGTTTTGCCCAGCATTCACACCACTATGTCACAATATTATTGACACCCCTTTGATTTACATCCTGCCCTCCCTCATAAGAGCTCAGGGAAGCTATCAATCTAGATAAAAGCACACAATCAAAACCACAAATGTAGTCTCAGAGTAATAATCAGTGATGTATTTAAGTCTTTTACTCCAAGTCTCAAGTCAAGTCTCAAGTCTCTACCTTCAAGTCTCAAGTCAAGTCTCAGGTCCTTACAAAATATTTTCGAGTCAAGCCTCAAGTCTGGGAGCCAACTTTATACCCCAACTTGTATTCCAGAATATCTAGACAGAGTCGAGTAAAGTCAGTCTTAACAATGTAAGTGAATCGGTTCTTTACTTTTGTCATTTTGCCATCTGCGGCTTCAGAAGTGGAGAATAGGATTCTTCTTACCTCCCATTTGCAAAGCTGGGGGCTTTTTCAGAAGTGGGGAATAGGATCCTTCTTATTCCCCATTACTAAAGCTTCAAGAGCTTTAGAAGGAAGGATCCTTCCTCCTCAAGCCCATTGCCTAACACATTTTCTGTTCCCCTCCGAGATACGTGCCCTGCACTCTGGGCGTGAGTCTTGCCTTCTGCTCTTAGGAAAAGTTTTAGAAAGCTCTCCCTATATGTAGCGGGGACAGGCTGCTGAGCAGACCTCAACCTCCTCTCAAGCTCACTGCCAGCCCATTTGCTGTTCCCACTGAGAAATGTGTCCACACTTCGGGCTTGAGACAGATTGTCATGTGACCAGTAAGTTGTAAGGTTTCTGGATGAATGTGTTGTGTTACCGAACCAAGTGCGCCAAGTCAGTCACTAAAAATATGCAAGTCTCAAGTCGAGTTGAGCCAGTGTGTAATTTTTGCCAAGTCAAGCCCGAGTCAAGTCACTGAAGTGACTTAAGTCTGACTTGAGTCCAAGTCTATCGACTTGAGTCTACATCACTGGTAATCATCGAAGCAGTGTGAACAAGCAGCAGCAGAGCACAAACCAAATGCTTGCACAATCCCTCCACAGTCCACACAAACAGATAGGTTTTTAACTGACCCTGGAAAAAGGGGAGAGTGTCTACAGGGGAGGATCTCCTCCATAGCAAAGGTGCCACCACTGAGAAAGCACTGCATCCTGTTTCCTTCAGGGGCCAACCAGGTACCTCCGGGAAGATTACGAACAGGATATGAGTGAGAAAACTCCTCCTGCGCCTTCCATCGCTCCCAGCATCTGACATTCAGCAGTGAATTCCCTCTCAATGTGACTCAGAGAAAGTGCTTTGGCGTAAGCCCAAGCGAGTCCATGGCAGACGTGAGATTCAAACCAGGGACTTCCTGATTCATAGCTGAACCTTAGCCACATAGTTATCCACCAGCCCGGCTCTTTCAAGGAAAAAAAAAATGATCGTGGTTCAGGCTTCTTGCCAGTAAGAACTTTACATACAGGTGTTACAAAAGAAAAAGAAAAAAAGAAAGAAGCAAGCAAGCTTTGGAGAAATAATACGTAAGGAAGTTATTGTGGCCGATTATTCTATTGACGGACGTCCATTAAAATTCCCACTTTTGTTGACACTCAACAGCTGTTGGGATTGTTCATGCACTGTGGAACTGAGTGTTTTGTAGGTGATAAGAACTTGGGAAGCAGAATTAATTTCTTGGTGGGATTTGCATTTAGAAAAGAAAATAAACACTTTGTTATTCCATTTGTTTTTGCTATTAAAAGATTAATTTGTTTAAATCACATCCACCTTCCTACTCCTTAGTTACTCAGTTCCTTCCTCCTTACAACAAGTCTTGGGGTTTTTTTTTCCATTTCCCATTACTTTCAATAGGAGACCATGAAAATCAGGAGAACCGGAGGTCCCAGCTGCCAAGGGGGTACAGTCCTGCAGTTGGTGTTTCCCAAAATCAAGAGAATCTACGAACGATTCTCAGAACAGCAGTAGTCGTTTTATGTGTGCAGAGCATTTAAATCTCTGCAGTCCACAAAAACTATGAATAACCAACAGATTCCTTATGAATGATGTACCTATATGTTAAGAGCTCAGGAGCCCTACCACACTGTACAATTATAGGGCTACAATTCCATTTTAACTGCCATGGCAACATCATGTGGAATCCTGAGATCTGTAGTTTAGGGAAGGATATTTCGAATTCTCAGCCAGCGAGCGCTTCCAGTGCCTCCCCAAACGACAAACCCCAGGATTCCCTAGGATGCAGCCAGGGCAGTAAAGGGGAATCACAGTGCTATAACTCTGTAGTGCGGATGGGCCCCCCAGATTATTTGTGACAGAACGAGTTAAAAATTCAGCCAAAAGGTCCCAAAAGGGATGCCCCAAATTTCTCAGGTATTCACTCTACTTTAAAAGTAGTAGGGCACCTGAAAAACTTGGTATTCTATGAGACTATTTCCACACTAGGCTGTTATAGCGCTATCATTCCACTTTCAACATCCTATGGAATCCTGGGGTTTGCAGTTTAGGGAGGGGCCTTTGAGGCCCCTCCCTAAACTGCAAACCCCAGGATTCCATAGGATGTTGAAAGTGGAATGATAGCGCTATAACAGCCTAGTGTGGAAATGGCCTCAGTCTTATTTAGGGTAAATGTTTCCTTACTTATTTCTTAGCTGCGTTTATCACATATCCTGTTTCTTCCTCCACTGAGGTCAAGGGCATTAACTCACCTTTCCTCCTCCCTACTCCATCCTCACAACACGACTCCTATGAGACAGATCAGGGTGAGAGGGCAGAGAGGACTGCCCAAGGGTCACTCAGGGAGTTTCATGATTCAGGGGGGACCAGAATCTGGATTATACAGACCAGAGTCCAACGCTCGAACCCGCTGGCTCTATTTCTTGACCGACTGGAAATTCTCACAGAAAGCCAAGCCGAGAGGCACACGTAGCATTAAAAAACATAACCGATATCCACGAGAGGATTAAATTCTACCACAAAATAAACT
Source organism: Cyclura pinguis (assembly GCA_030412105.1). Taxonomy (NCBI): domain Eukaryota; kingdom Metazoa; phylum Chordata; class Lepidosauria; order Squamata; family Iguanidae; genus Cyclura; species Cyclura pinguis. The sequence goes on from CM059599.1 coordinate 381,267,072, forward strand.
CTAGGGGTTATGGAGTTTGGGAGATTTCTGCTTCCAAGTAATCTAGGAACAAAGCAGCAACATTTTCTTTTTTCAAAGACACAAGTTAGCATAAGCTGTTCGGGAAAGTCGCTCCATGCTCCAACGACAAGTTGGAGCTGGTCACTTGATGCTGTAACACAGCCTCCTCCATCTGCATCTGTAAAACGCCTGCTCTTTTGCTGCTGTTGTGGTTGCCACCACGAATTTTCGTTATGCATGCATTTTCTCGAAGAATGAGATTTGTAAGAGAAGCCTTCCCCTAGGTCCCGCCTATGTGGGGACATGGCACCGTAGGATAGCATCGGAGAGGGCCTTCTTGGCTATGGCACCCCAGTTGTTGAATGGCCTCCCTTTGGAGGCCCAACTGGTGCCGACACCGATTTCTTTCCAGAGCCAAGTCAAAACATGGCTGTTTATTAAGGCTGGCGAGGCCTAATTTACTTTAAATGTACATGTATGTGGCTTTTAACTGCTGTAGTGTTTTAACTTGTCATCATCTTCTGTTATGTTTTTATCCTGCTGTAAGCTATTTCATTGTTTCAGGCTGGAATTGTTTGAAATTCTTTACTGTTTTATCTGTACACCACTCTGAAATCCCACAATAAGGGGCATGATATAAATATTTTAATAAATATTAGCAGATGTGTCCGTGGCTCAGCTATCACACAATGACCAACGAGGGCTCTCGGGCCCAACTTTGACTAAGAATGCATACGAGGCATCTTTTCCCCTGTGACAGCTTCTTGGCTAGATTATCGCAGTGCTCTCTACGTGTGTCGGGAACTGAATGCACACACACACAAACAGTACAGTGTAGAGACACTATTTATTTGGGGTGCGATACATCGTACAGGACTTCAGTGAGAGGACTAAAAGCAGTTAGCAAATTCAAAAGCATAAAAGCCCAAGACATTTCCCTCCCTCCGGCAAGAGCCCTTGAAGCGGTGAGAGCCTGGCAGCGCTTATCAGTGCATCCCTAGCTTTGTTGATCTAACGGTCTCTGGTTCCCATACCTTTGTTACAAGCAAGCAGCTAACTTGAAACCTACTACATATCCCATTACTATAACATGGAGGGCATCCCGACAATGTGGGTCTCCCTTTCCAGAAAGACTGAGCAGTTGATTCAAAAGACAACAGCAAGACTGGGACCAGGCAAACATCCCCCTATTCGTAAAAGCAGCAATGGTCATTTGTTGGCTTAGTTCACAGTGCTGTTTTTCAATAAATCAAGATATAGGCAGCCTGGGTCAGAAGGAAGATCTCTTTCTTTAGGCTTTTCTGTGTTTTCTTGCCACTATCAAATGAGAAACTGGTTGTTCTTGGTATGTTTTCCCCAAGACAACTCTGACTTATGGTGACCCTATCCTAGGGTATTCTTTGCAAGTTGGATTCAGAGGAAGTTTGCCATTGCCTGACTCTAAGACTGAGAGAGAGTGTGGCTTCTTCAAGATCCCCTGATGGGTTTCCATAGCTGAAAGCAGGATTCGAACCCTGGTCTCCTGGAGTCCTAGAACAATACTCAAACCACTGCCCCATACTGGCTCCTCTTGTTGTTGTTGTTGTTTGTGGATAAATAATTTTATTAAGCAAACTATTAAAACAAAACATATTATATTAAGCATCACAAGACCTATAATGCTATTCTTCTACTCCCTCACCCCTGCTCTTGTGTTCTCATGGGCTTCAAGTTGACTCTGATTTCTGATAACCCTCTCCTAGAGTTTTTTTTTTCAGAAGAGGTTTGCTGTTGTTTTTCTCTGAGGTTGAGAGCGAGTGACTTGCCCAAGGTCATCCAGTGGGTTTCCACGCTGGAGCAGGAATTTCAACCGTGGTCTCCTGGAGCCCTAGTCCAATATTTATGTTTCCTTTTAAGAACCTGGTATGTACCATATTGTTTAATGCAGGCGGTGGACAAAGTGTGGCCTTAAGACTGGGCGTAGCCCCAGTGACAATTTTGGTAGTCTTTGACCTCTCTTGATCTCATGGACTACTCTTTCTATGGCCAAGAAAAAAAAAAGGGGTGAATTGCGGGGAAGGAGAGATGTCTGTTTCCCCAAAACACCAGACCCGCACTTGTCTCTTGCACACAAATTCTAATCAATAAAACCGCTTTGTCAACCATCCTAAGAATAGTTCAGGTTTACACAACCATCGCTGTTGTGGCTGGCCAGATATTCAGCTTAACTAATTTGTTTCTTGACTCCAGCTCCAAATCTAAGGATCGCTCATGCAAGCGTGACCAGTAATACAGGTGGACAGGTGCTTTTGGGAAGGCTGCACATGTCTCTTCAGGCTCCTGGTTTGACCCTGGATTCTATCCCTCCACGACCCCCAGAATCCAAATTTCATGTTAAGCCTTCTTAAATGGTAGTCTTCTCTATCTCTCAATTTTGTGTTGGCTTAAAATGTTATAACAAAAGAAGCAGATAAGCCTTAACACAAAATTTGGGGGGAACTGCTTGTCACTTTTAAGGAATGAGCTCCCTGCTAGCTAAACCCTTTGGCTGATGATCTGTATTTTTGGGAGGTTTTGCATCCCAAAGGCTATTTAAGTATGTTGATCAATCATGACTGCCTCTAATAGTCTATTGAGTTGTATTCTATTGACTCAATCTTCAATGCTTGCTTTGACCTAGTTGCTAGCATCCAACACATTGTCCATGACCTTCCACGTCCTGCCTCAGAGGTCTGTATTTCCTCCAACCAGGTCACAATTCTCTGCTGGAGCACAAAAACAATGTCCAAACACCATTGTGTTCTCTTTCCACTTATCTGTAATATTAATTCTCCATGCTTGCACCACTAAGCCAAAGTAGATCCCATAGATTTACAACTGGGGTAATGTATGAGCAAGAAGGAAGGGGAACCGCATGCCATCTGCTACTGAGCCTAAACCTTTGCTCCTTTCTTGACTCATTGGTTCATGCATTTGCTTGCTGCTTCCCACAAGACTGACCACATTTCCTTAGACATGTCAGACGTTCAGCAAAATAATGCAATTCATAAACACAGTTTGCAGCAGCACGTTTAAAACTAACCGATACAGTGGACCAGCAGGACTTTTTCCCTAATGTAGCAGGGACTGGCGCCATATTTGTACCCATTAGCTATAACTGTTTCTTTTTTTCCTAGAAACTTGCCATAGAAAAGCAGGCAATGGCTAACAAACCAGCCCACGGACCACCACTTTGTGCGGCACTGGTTTAAACAACGCAATTGCACATAACATCAACAAACCAGTGTGGTGTAGTGTTTTGGATGTTTTGGGTATTGGACTAGGACACTGGGAGACCAGAGTTCAAATCTCCACTTGGACATGGAAACCAACTGGATGATCTTGGGCAAGTCACGCTCTCTCAGCCTCAGAGGAAGGCAAAGGCAAATCCACTGTGAACAAATTCTGCCAAGAAGAACTCATGACAGCATTGCCCTATGGTCCCCATAACTTCAATGACTTGAAGGCATACAACAGCAACAACAGCGAGAAGTCAGCTCAGCATCACTGTAAGCTAGGAATGGATCTCAAAACCTGGTGTCCCTCCAAACAATACACACAGTGGTCAAGGATGACGTAGCACCTCGTCAAACAACAATCTGATGGGTGCAACTAGGCCAACTGAACATCATCCCTGTGGGGTTGCTAAGTCTGTTGCAGGTACACTGCCAAAATGACCAAATTTACAGATCACGTTAACCAAGAGAAGTGCATTATACACTTCACTACTTGCAGCAGCAGTTTTGTCATCTATGCCACTCAATGCAACGTGCCTAAAGTTTTTTATAGGAAAAACAATGTGACATCTCAAGAAACGTACAGGGGGACACCTTTGTAACATACAAAACAACAAAACCGATGTTCCCTTTGTGGGATATTTCCTCGAACAACATCATCCTCCAACAGACCTTCGATTTGGGGCTATAGAAAAGGTGACTACTACTAATGAGAGAATTCTGACAAGAAAAGAGGTAGAGTTAAAACCTTTGGTGCCTAAAGGCCTAAATGAAGATTTTCACCTCCTCCCGATCTTCTAAATCCCCTCTGAGTTCTTCAGCCGTCTCACTTCCTTCAACCCAGATCCTTCACAGCGTCCTTGAATGTAATTTTTTCTCCCCTGGCCACCTGCTGACATAAAAAAACCCTACCTTTAGCCTTAGTTCACATGTTTGTTTGTTTTTTAACCCGTTAAATGATGCCGAGTCCCGGAAATTTCTACAGTTAAATTTCACATAGGTTTGTACAAAACAAAGTGTACAGTTACAGTAATAATTTCATGCACTGTAAAACTATGTACTGTTTTAGTATACATTTACGTGTTGTCTCACTTTACGACTTTATATAGCCTCCGAAGAAATGAGTGCATACACCGCCGAAACAGGTTGGGCTTTTTAATAATAAATCATCCATCAAGTGAGCTCCTTGAGACACATCTCCTGGTTTGTTTTTTTCCTGCTGATTTTATTTGGTGCTCTCCAGCTCTATTTATTTTATTTATTTATTTTTGGTTTTTTGGTTACCCTCGCTTGGTTGTTTCATTTCGCCCATGCATAACATTTTGAATAAAAAGTCTGCAGAAACATGTAGAACTGCTCCTCTTTTCAATGGTATAGGAACCTATCAGAGCTAGTGGGGTGCAGTGATTTGAGCATTTGACTATGATCCTAAAGACCAAGGTTTTATTCCCTGCTCAGTCAAGTAAACCCAGTGGGTGACCTTGGGCATGTCACACACTCTCAGCCCCCAGAAAATCCTGTGAAAGGTTCACTATAAGTCAGAGATGACTTGAAGGCACACAACAACAGCAACTTATCCCTATTTTTGCCGTGTTATTTCAGGATTCTCATACCTAATTTTCTGTTAAAGAAGTAAAACCCAGGAAGACATCTACTATGGAGGTATTATTATTATTATTAACTATTTTACTCAATTACACCCTGCCTTTCTCCCAATAATGGGGCTCAGGAGGGCTAACACCATATTTAAAAACCATATAAATCAAAAACCATACAAAACTATAAATATAAGTCATTTAAAAACTAACAGCTTACCAAATGAAAACATTAAAATTCACTGAAAGGCTGTACACACGCTTTAAAAACAGCACCAAACAGATTTAAAACCCCACCCCGGTCAGGTTCTAAAAGACCGGCAGCTTAAATATGTTTCAACTTGCTGATAGAAGGAGAACAAAGATAGGGACACTGTCGCCGCTCTAGGGAGGGCGTTCCAAAATCTGGGAGTATCCTGTGCTGGTGTCCCTGTACTATGAGTTTCCAAGAAGGTATAATTTTCCTTTTTTTTTTCAAAGACAAAGGACACCCACCCTTTGGTATTAAAAATACAATTTTACAATGCTTTAAAAACCACACCAGTCTCCAAAGAACAGGAAACCATTCTGCTTATTTCACCAAATCACGCAAAAACCAACTTCCTAACACAGCAGCTGAGGGTTTTAAAAAACAGCCCCAACAAACCTGCCATAATCCAAAAAAATGTCAAAAATGCCATTTCAAGTTACCCAGTTGACACTGTGCTGGAGAGCAGTGAGGTTTGTTTCTGTGGCGATTTGCACAAGATGATGCCTTTGCATCTGTGTACGCACACACACACACCCCCAAAAGGTTTTTGGGACTTTGAGCGATTTGGAAATTCTGATTTATCTGCCAGATAAGAGGCTTAAGATGGGGAAGCCTGCATAGTTGGCCGGCGGAGTCTTCCAATTTGTCGCACCCCGGGGATTAACAGTGAAACAGCGAGCAGTGAAACGGAACGTCCAGCGAATGCAACTTTGTGTTTGGCAAATCAGGGATATTGCCTGCACACACACACACACACACACACACACACACACACAGAAAGTAATTAAGAATGCAATCTCTGCTAACTAAAGCAAGCAAAAACAACAACAACCAAAAGCACAGTCCTTTTGTCATTTCATTTATGCAGCTGAATGAAGTGGAAATAATTTACTGGGTTTTATCCGACTGATATTAACAGCCATGGGAATTAGGACTTTGCCATTCCCCATTTTACGGACCTCCACCAACTCCCCCCGCCCAGACCCAAATCTCCTTCATGTTTTATTACTGTCCTGCATGTTATTCTCTCCTACTGATAGTGCTCAAGGATTATGAGATGCAAAACTGGCTCCCCCTCCCCACCTCTAGTGCTTTTTTGCGCCTGGGAAAACAACCAAATTCAGTCTCATATATTGGTCATTTTAGAAAGCTGGCAATGGGACCAGTTGCTCCCTCCCAAGCCCACCCCCACTCAAAGCCACCCAGCTAGCTCCGGGGAAGCCGCGGGCGTGAAGCCAGGCCTGCCAGCTCTGGCTGTGGCACTCTTTGTTGGCCGGATCACAATGGGGCACTACCCACACAGAGGTGGTCATGGTATCGCAGACTTGCTAGGGATCCCAAGGGAAATCTAGTCCAGACAGTGCAGGACCCCACAGCTAAAACATTCCTAACAGGTGGCCATCTAACCTCCATTTTAGAAACTCCAGTGAAGGAGAGAGTCCACCTTCTGAGAGATTATATTCTACCACCCAACAGCTGGAGAAGAGAAGGTTAAGAGGTGACATGATAGCCAAACTGAAATAGTTGAAGGGTTGTCATGTAGAAGATTGAGCGAGCTTCTTTTCTGATGCTCCAGAGACTAGGACAAGCAGCAATGGCTTCAAACTTCAGGAAAAGAGATTCCAACTAAATGCTGTTTGACAATGGAATATGCTGCCTCAGCGTATGGTAGAGTCTCCTTCTTTGGAGGTTTTTAAACACAAGCTGATGGCCGTCTGTTGGGATTGCTTTGGTTGTGTCTTCCTGCATGGAAGGGGGTTGGACTTGATGGCCCTCGTGGGCTCTTCCAGCAATATGATTCTAGCTGTTACCATCAGGAGGATCTTCCCAAAGTTTGGTCCGAATAGTTATTTCTTGCTATTTGAACCTATCAGTTCAGGTGCTATTCTCTGGAGCACTAGAAAATGAGTTATCTAAATCTTCTCTGCAACGGGCCTTCAGATAATTAAACATAGCTATCATATCACCTCCTAGGCCCTTTTTGCAAGCATTTTCCATGCGAAAGAGGGCCTGGAGCATTGTGCGATTCTGAGGCGTGATCTGCACGACGCACTCACAATCGTGCGATGCTCCAGGGGCCGGCAGGCGCCGATCGTACACCTTTTCATTTTCGGCTAGAAGCCAAAAATGATGCATGATCGTGCATTGCTCCCGGGCCCCACACGCACTTACCTGACGTGCGGAGCCTCCGGAGCCGCGCCGGTCATGCTTCCTGCCCCAGCGCAGCCTGGGAAACTCCCAGGCTGTGCTGCGGAAGGAAGAGGCGGGGCTGTCAGGCAAGCAGGCAGCTCGTGCGGGGCCGAAGGACCCTGGACGCAAGAGCGTCTCGCCAGAGGCTGCTCGCACGATCCCCGCACCCCAGCGCCGGAAGAAGGTAAGGTGCGGAAAGTCCCCTAGTCTCAGAATCCTAGAACCACACAGCTGGAAAGGACCACAAGGACCATCTGCGCCAAACTCTTGCCATGCAGGAATTAGCTTCTCATGATATGTCCAAAGTATGACAGCCTCACTTTGGTCATTTTAGCTTTTAGTGAGAATTCAGGCCTGATTTGTCTAAGTCCCATTTGCCTTTTTAGCAGTTCTGTCATGCCCTGCTTCCAGAGAATGGACTCTAACTCAGAGTCTGAAGTAGAAGGCACGCCAGAGGCTGAAACAGGAAGCATGCCAGGGCCTGCTATACAGAGAGAGGTTACAGTGCCAGAAACAGAACAGGGGATGGTGCCAGCTCCAACAGAGAATCCTGCATCTTCAGATTTAGAGGAACACTTAGCTCGACCCAGCTTCACATAGCACAGGCAGCAAAGAGAGAGCCAGTGTCAGTCTCTCAGGATTTATAACTGGCAGCAATCAATCATAGCACAGCTGTGCTAGGCTTGGATCTATTTAGCTGGTGTCCTTCCCCTCCAGGAATTGTCACAGCTTATCTGACTTGCTACCTTGCTGGATGCCTTGACAAATGCTCGGATTGACCTTGGACACTCCCTTGCCATTGCTGGACTTTGTTTCTGTTGGATTTTATTTATGACTCTTTGCTTATTGCCTGGAAGTAAGTAACAAGCTTGGAGATGATTGTTTGTTTGATTTATCAGCTGTGCAGGACTGAGATAGCACAAGTCCACAGTATCCGTAGAACTCTCCTCTATCACTGTATTTCAGATGAGTTGATTTTCTTCTTGTCAGCTTTCTTCACTGTCCAGTTTTCACAACTATACATGGAAAATGGAATTAATCAATTTATAAAGGTGCATGGCTATTACATTGTGCTCTGCTTTGGAGCTTGCCAGAGGTGTCTGGCTGACTAAATCTGGTAACAAAGTCTTGGCCTGGTGCAGTTACTCGATTCTTTGGACTCTCAGTCCTCATGCCACGTGCTCAGATCTTCTTCTTCCAGCTCCAAAGGCCTCAAGCAAGAGGTTCATTTCCAGTCTGATGGCCTCTCCTAAGTAAAGCATCTTTGATCCAAAGGCCAAAGAGCAGTTTAATGGACTTGGAAAGCTCCATTTTGGCAGCTGTTTCCTCTCGTTCCTTCCTTTCTTCTTCCTCTTCTGGAAAATGAGCCTTTGCTGAGCATCTACTGTGCATCTCTCTTACTAATTATCGCATAAAAAGAACCACTATGCCAAATTGTCAAGGTTTGCCCTCCATATGTAGGGGATGATGGTATAGTGAGTGACTTTTGGTAGTATTAATATTAGTCCTTTCTCTAAAGGCTCAGGCACATAGGACGGGCACAGGGCAATGGATTCTGTATCCCTAGTGACATCATCCACTTTAGTTGTTTGTTTTCAAGTGAGTGTTAACTGGGAGGGGGGAATAATTTGTCTCATATATCTCCAATTCTACCCTTACAGCCAAGATAGTACACAAAAATAATAGGAAGGACAATACCTGTTTTTAACAGAGCAGAGTCCTTTATCTGATGCAGATCTGAAGGGACTGGGCCATCAAACTTCTTCACAGCCACCACCGCACCTATTCCAAAGGGCAACGATGCACTAGCTGCTCTGTACAACCCCAGGGTGCTTTCCTCCTTGCTATTCCAGTTCCTCCCTTTTATTATTTATTCACTTCATTTATATCCTCCTCATCTCTCAGGACTGCAATGCAAGGTAGCTGTTGTGCTGGTGGGGATGGTGTGCCTTCAAGTTAACTCCAACTTGTGGCATCCCTATCGCAGCATTTCCGTGGCAAGATTTATTCAAAGGAGGTTTGCCATTGCCTTCCTTTGAGGCTGAGAATGTGATTTCCCCAAGATCACTCAGTGGGCTTCCACGACTATGCAGGAAAATTCTCTTTGCTTGTGGAATGAAGCACTCAGCCCACTGATAGCACAATTCACCAAAATTCCAAAATGTGCACACTCACAGCACTGAAGGCTTCACTTGGTCTGCACTGGATTTGATCAGTAGCAACTGGACGTGTCCACATCAAGGAGGAACTTAGTCCACTCTGGGTTTTAGTCTGAACCTTAAAGGAGCTTCCTCCCCAGTTTATCTGTCTCCCTGTTCAGCTCCTTCCTCACAGGTTCCATTTTGCCACCAAGCTAAAATGTGGCTTTTACAAATGTTAACACCTTTGTGGTTTTAAACACCTTTAACCTCTTTTAACTTGTGACTGTGTTTTTAGTTTTTAAAAGTATGTTTATTGCTATGCCACTTTCCCCTTGTGCAAGCTGATTTCGTTTGTATACCACCACCCTCAGGTCTTGTGATAAAGGACAGTGCGCAAATATTTCACAAAAATAAAAAGTAATAAAACCATGCCAACCAAACACGCCTGTCCTGCTTTTACAGGAAAATCCAACAGAACGAGCATCTTAAGGCACGTGCAGAGCCAGCTCTGCAGGAAGGGCAAGAAATGCCCTGCTAGTCGAGCCAGCACTGAATGCCAAACCTTGAAAGCCTCTATCAGGAACATCAGAAGTTACTGTAAACAGAGAAAAATGCTTATGGAACCCAGAAATGTTTCCTAATGCATGGCACCAGGCCAGGAAAGTTCTTGTGTGTCAGCATCCTTGCTTTGGGAGGAGTGAAACGAGAAGGTAGCAGCTTCAGGATTTTTTATTCTGAGTCACCGATAAGTTGTTTACAAGGAAGCGCTTCTCCTGCTGCTAATGATGTGTTTGACTTTTGAAGGCCTATCTTTAGATCAAAGTCAGCACGCACGCACACACACACGGAGCTCAGCCCCTTTTATCACGTCTCCATAGCAGACAAGGTGACTGAATCAAAACATTTGGTTGGGAGGAGGGAACAAGAAAGAAAAGCAGAGGAGAAAATAATTTCCACCGTGTTATAAGGGTTGGCCTCTCCCCTAGCCTCCCTTGTGTCAAAGAAAGTTCTTCCAAGGGAAAACAGAAGTCAGGATACACCTTCACAGGAGTTTGCAGGCAACCAGGAGAAAGTCCGGGGGTAGGCCCAAGGGTGCTGGTGGCCTCCTTGTCACTACAGTTGTGAATCCGCAGTGACAAGTTTTGAGCTATTGAGACTACTAGACTTTATCTCCAATATAGGCTGAGCACCTCCGTTAAGGCTGAGTCTAAGATCTGGAATGGATTTATCGCCCCACTGATCTTGAAGCTTACTGGCTGCCCCTAGAGGGGGAAGTGAGATTAATAATGCAAAGGAGATGGTGCCCGAGAGGAGAGACAATTTAGGAAGCCAGCCTAGAGGGGAAGGGCAATGCCCTTCCTAGAATATCCTTTGTACCAACCACATGGGTGACTATTCAATAGGCACAATTGTCTATTTAAATTTCCACTTCCCCTCTAAGACAGTCCTTACATTTTACGGTTAGTATACATGACCCAATCCAAGGAGACTCCCACCTTACAATGGTGGGACTGTGAAGATAGGTTATGCATTTGGGACAGAGAGAAAATCTTGCTCCGTCTTTTCTCCATTCCCTGCCACACCATTCATCAGTAAGGCTCCCATCTCCACCCCTACATCCATTGTGACACTTCTAGCTTGGGGTTTCTGTCCAGGGTCTATGTGTACGGTCCTATATGAGGTGAAGCGGGAGGAAGAAAGAGCAGATGGAACCAATTTTCCATATGCTTGAACAGACACAGATCAATAGAGACAATTGGTGCTCAGCACTGGCTGCCATCTGAGCAGAATCACTCGGAGAAAATCTTGTGGGTCGCACTGACTCAGGCTGGATGGAAAATTGTGAGAGTGTGTATGTGGACTGAGCAGGATGCCATAGTATTCAGACAGTCAGTTTCTACATTCAGGAGAGCACGCTTTCACACTGGTTGAAGAACACACTAAGTTCAAGCTACTAGTTGGGCAGCCAAGCACAGGAAATACCACAACATCTGGCTTGAAAGCAGCACATGTGAAAAGGATCTAGGGACCTTTGCGGACCACAAGCCAAACATGAGTTAACGGTGTGATGCAGCAGCCAAGAAAGCAAATGCAATTTTAGGCTGTGTCAACAAAAGAATAGTGTCCAGATCAAGGCAAGGAATAGTGCCACTCTATTCTACTTCAGTCAGACCTCACCTGGAATACTGTGTCCAGTTCTGGGCACCTCAGTTCAAGGAGGATATTGACAAGCTGGAGCATATTCAGAGGAGCATTACCAAGAGGATCAAAGATGTGGAAATGAAGCACCATGAGGAGCAGCTTAGGGAGCTGGATATGTTTAGCTTGGGGAAGAGAAGATTGAGGGATGGCATTACAGCTGTACTGAAATACCTGAAAGAATATTATGTAGAAAATAAGAGAAAGCTTATTTTCTGCTGCTCCAGAGACTGGGACATGAACCAATGGATTCAAATTGAAAGAAAGAAGATTCCATCTGAACTTTAAGAAAAACTTCCTGACGGCAAGAGATGTCTGACTGTGGAACAGACTGCCTCAGGCAGCACTGGGTCTCCTCCTTTAGAAGTCTTTAAACAGAGGTTGGATGGCCATCTTTCAGGAGATGTGTGTTCCCATACAGCAGTAGGTTGGACTAGATGTCCCTTGCAGTTTGTTCCAGCCCAAGGATTCTGTGTCTCTATGCTGGGAAGTTTCCATCCACTATGCTACTTGATGGAGTTGATAACCCCTTTCTGGCATACAAGAATGCCATAAGGATGTGCTACTGCTTCCTTTGCAACACTGGTTGGGAGTCTCATCCCTAGGCCAAAGTAAATGGCAAGAAACACTCTCCCCAGAAAAACACAGGTTCTTTCTTCTGTCTGTCTTCTGTTAACATCCTGCTGCCAGATACCATAGAACAATTCAGGTGCAGGGTTGGGCAAAATGCAGTGGTCAATTTTTGTCTCCATGGCAGGCTGTACCTCTAAAGTTCCAACCAAACATCTGCTGAAAGGGCAACCTGGAGGTGAACAGAAGTCATTTCCAGTTTGCTAATCTGTGTGGGTTTTTTTTTTTTTTTTTTGAGGAAGCAGATTTTCAGCATGTACTTTTTGGGAGTCATGGTGCTGCTCCAGGCAGTAATCTGAGCTATTTGACGGACAATTATTTACCTGACATATATTTAAAATTGGAGGATGGCCCGGAGTTAGTGGTGCAAAAAGAGATTTGGGGGCAGCATGCAACCTGGGTTAGAGCAAGGACGTGACAGCTCTTTCAGCCTAGAGCCAGATAATTCAATTGGAGGCGGGGAAATTCTATCAGCCTGTTTTAGCTTGAAAATCTCTGCCAATAATTAAGCCTTAACAGAGAAAATCCCATGCAAAAGAGGAACCCCATATGGACAGAACAGACCTTGGGGAGGGCTGGGTTTGGCCCCAGGGCCTGAGGTTCCCTACCCCTAATTTAGAGTATACAGCCTTAAGTACAGCATAACTTGTGCACATAGGAATGTCCACACCTGTGCATGAATAAAAAATGATCTAATTCCACAAGAGGAAGCGGCATGCACATATCTCCTATGTTTACTGGGAAAGACTCAATGTGCTTTCCATTTTACCATTACTTGAGAAATCTGGGTCTTACTAAATGAGTTAGGAAGGCTGGCAATGCAGATAAAGGAACTCCAGTATTAGGTCTCCAGCTCTTTCATTTGACCAAAGACTCTTGGAGGCACCTCCAAGTAGAGCTTGTTGTGATATGCCTTCAAGTTGATTCCAGTTTATGGTGACCCTATCATAGGGTTTTCTCAGCAAGAGTTATGAAGTGGAGTTTTGCTACTGCCTTCCACTTGGGCCGAGAGAGTGTGACTTGCCCAAGGTCATCCAGTTGGTTTCCCTGGCTGAGCGGAGATGCAAATCCTGGTCTCCTGGAGTCCTAATACAACACTCCAACCACTGCGCTTCACTCTGATCAGCATCATTTAGTTTCTGCCCCCATAAAATGCATTGCAAAGATCTTTTTGTTCCAAATTTCCTTCCAACTCCTGAAGTTCTCTCCTTTACTTTGCCCTTATAAAGGAGCAATTCATGTGCTAAGCCAAGGAGCAAACATCCAGCGGAGCTGGAGATGGATGAACCTCTCTGGCACGTACCCTGAAGGAACTTTTTTTTCCACAGCTGAAAGAGCTTATCTGTCAGCTAATAAAGGATTCAAACCCACCTCCAAGTTTGACCATCATGGCTTTCTTTATTAAACAGGCCTTCTTGTTTAAGCAGGGGGAGGAAAACTTCTTTCCATGTTAATAGGCTGAACTGTTTGTCATGTGCCGAGCAGAATTCAGAATGCAGGAGAGATCAGACGTTTAAACATCTCAAAGTTACTTTCCACTGCTTATTTGTCACATCAACCCCTCTTTCCACTTTCAGCCGAGAAGAATGTTTTAATTATGTATTTTAACTTTAATTCTTATTTGATCCTTTGAGTTTTAACTATTGTATCCCATGATTTTTAGCTACGCTTTTTTAAATTACTGTAAGCTGCTTTGAGTCCTTGCCAGGAAAAAAATGGGATATAAATGAAGTTAATAATAAAATAACAATAATAACAATAGCCTTAAGGTCCTCTGTTGTGAGTGCTAAAATGAAGAGCAAGAGTGGGTAATGCCTTTGGTTCAAACAGCTGCACGGGACTTCTATTCCACTAGCAGTCATGCCAGAACTACCAATGTTTGACAGGCAGTGCCAATATCCTTGTGCCATTGAATTTTCATGGCAACTGCAGAGGTTCTCTATGGCACAGGAGGCAGCGAGACTGTCCTTCCACATGACAAAATGGCATTCCAGAGTGCCTCCTTCCCTTTGGGAATGGAAGGGACAAAACCTGGAAGCATTATTTTGGATACTAACAAATTAGCATTATCACTATCCATTCCTTGTGCATTACCCAGTTGTGTGAAAAAAGCAGCACACTATTATTCTCAGGTCCAATGTATTTTTGTCATTGTGAGGGGGTGGAGAAGGGAGTGTCACCCCCTTACTTTAGCTTTATATAAGGTCACTGTAGGGTGTGTATTTTTAAAAACTTTTAAATAAGGTCCCTGCGATGCAGAGAATGTAGTGGAATCCAGTGGTATTCCTGCTGCAGATTAAGCCTCTTTCGCTTCGCTCCGCTTCGCTCCGCTTCGCATTGCATTGCATTGCATTGCATTTTACAGGGGCAGAAAATTTATTTGCTACATTTATATCCCACCTTTTCCCCCAACAGTTTGGGCAGCATATACAATCCTCCTCCACCATGTTTTTTCAAATAAGAACCCTATGAAGTAAGGTCAAGCTGAGAGTTAGTAGCAGATTACCCACCTAGTATCTTGCATGGCCAAATGATGATTTGAAAACAGGCTTCCCCAGTTGCAGTCCAATGCTCTGATCATTACAGCACACTGATTCCCAAGGTGCTCTCTCACATCCACTGACTGCTTTAACCCACCAGAAAAAAGCCACCAACCAACACCTCACCTTGCTCAGGGTGGTGCATTCTGGGCTGTGGCACCGCTTCTTCCTTATCTGTCTTATCACTTCCATGCTTCAATCTTCCAGTTGAAATTGCTTATTTCCATTCCATTACAAACATAATTTCCATCTTACAGAGAGAACAGTTACATTATTTCTTCTTTGATTTGTTATACATTTATATCCTTACCCAATCCAATATTCTTTTCCATTCTTTCTCAAAGTTCTGGATAGATTTATTCTTCAAAGAAAATGATAACTTTTCCATCTCTATCATATCCAGAACTTTTAACTTCCATTCTTCTATATCAACACATTTTGCACGTCATTTTAAACATTCTCTTTAATGTAAAAGCTACGCCTTGCTGTCAACATTTCCTGGAAGTAGCTAGAGCTGCCTTTCTCAACATCTTTACCTCTGAGGGAACCTTGAAATAATTTTCAGGTCTCAGGGAATCCCTGCATAAAAAATATTCTATCTACAAGTCACGATAAACAATCAGTTTCAATTGCTTGCAGAATCCCAACTGACCTCTTGCAGAACTCTGGCATTCCAGGAAACCCCGACTGAGAAATGCTGGGTTAGAGCATCGCATTACGGAGCGTGGTAGGCAGTAGGCCATGCCACCTGTGCCACGTTGGAGAAAGCCACAGAGTCCAACGCTGCTCTCTGCGTAAAGAAGTGTCACTCAACAGTTCCCCAACCCCAGCAGAGTCGTGGGCTCTTGTGCAAAATCCAGTGGCTTCACTCTCATCAACACCCAGAAAGTCATTCATTCCCATACAATTCATTGCTGAAATAAACTACCTCCAAGCTCTTGGAAGGAGAGGTAGGGGGAAAAAATGGATTCTGGAGGCACTGATTCTGAGAGCCATGGGGCTTGCAAATGGAGGCCATGGAAGCCTTACAAATGCCTACAGGGGCACATGTGGCAAGTAATCTGCCCCACCACAGTTCCAATTAACAAGGTCCTATATGAAGATGTGAGGAACTCCTGCATACTGAGCCGAATGCATCCCACTGACTACATGTTGTGGCTCACCTGCTGAACAACAGTCCCTACGCACCTGTATCTGCATCCCCAAGCAAGCAATAAAATGCCCCAAATCTACCAATTTTGGGGAACACTACCACACGTGTGGTATAATGGTTTGAATGCTGAACTATGACTCAGGAGATCAGGGTCTGAATTCCCCATGCAGCCACGGAAACCCACTGGGAGACCTTGGGCAAGTCACACATTCTCGGCCTCAGACAAAAGCAAAAGCAAACTCTCTTGAGCAAATCTTGCCAAAAAAAAAAGGCCACGATAGGGTTGCCATACATCAGAAATGATTTGAACTGACGCAACAAGAAACCATACACGTAGCTTGTGAGCTGCGACTAGTTTGCTCCCAAATGCAGCCCTTTCGTTCTGTTCCCCATTTGCAGGCAGTGAACTTGTGAGGAATGCAGGACTTGAAGTCGGTGCCATCACCTTCCCAGTGGGAAATTGACAGCTGCCATTTTTATTCCCACAATCCTTGTAGAAAGAACGCTTCCTTGCCATGCAGCATAATTTCCAATGGATTTGTGAGGATCAAAATCGAAGCCAAAATGAATGCTCAAAAGAACACCACAGCCATGAAACTGATGGCCACAGCAAAAAAAATTCCAACAACCATCCAGTTGAGCTTTGAGCTGGTTTCAGGGAAACTCCTTCCCCGTGCTGCTTTTGCACTGTAATCTCTTCCAGAGTTGCTAGATTGAAAACGAGAGGGCCTCTGGACTTTTAATGGAGGGAATTTCACCAGGTGTCGCTTGTCACACAACCAGGGGCCCATTCACACTACAGAATTATAGTGCTATTATTCCAGTTTTACTGCCATGGCTCTATCCTATGGATTTGCAATTTACGGAAGAATATTTGGAATTCTCAGCCACAGAGTTCCTCTAGTGCCTCAACAAACCACCAACCCTAGGATTCCACAGCATGGAACCACGGCAGTTAAGATGGAATAATTGCGCTATAATTGCGTAGTGTGAATGAGCCCCAAGCAACAAGCAGCACCAGCTTAAATTCTCTCTTCTACACAGCCATTAAAGACACAGGAGCCCTGTCCGGTTTTTACTTTGACAACCCTACTCGCTTAAGAGGATTTTGCTACGGTCTTAAATTTCTGCAAACTTCTGTGCCTCAGTTCTCAGTCAGTCAAGACTATGGCCATTTCCGCCCTACACTGTTGTAGTGCTATTGTTCCACTTTCAACATCCTATGGAATCCTGGGGTTTGCAGTTTAGGGAGGGGCCCCTAGAATTCCCAGCCAGAGAGCTCTTTGGCCTCAGGAAACTACAAACCCCAGAATTCCACAGGACGTTGAAAGTGGAATAATAGCACTAGAACAGTATAGTGCTGAAATGGCCTATGTTTTAAAAGAAATAATTACAAATTGTACGTATATCTATTTCTACATACACTATAGGGTAAAGAGGATGAACTAAAGAGAATATCTAAAATATAACTAATAAAAGAGGCTTAATCAGTCACAAGACTATGACCGATCCCATTGTTTGTGTGACTGAATAAAGAAAGCCTTCTGCCGGCACCTAAATCAAAGCGGGGTTCTTAGGGAAATGTGCCGATCGATGGGATTTCCAAAGGTGAGGTGAAGCACCGCAGCCAAAGCTGACAACGGCATTTGACAGCCTTCAGCAGCTACAAGAGGCCGAGCAGACTCTTGCTCTGGATTTTTTTTAGTGTTTAAGCAGCTGAGTCTAGCTGCTTTATTAACTTCCTACAGTGCCTCTCTCTAGGGGATTATGGGAAATGAAAGTTCCATTACAGTCAACCACCTGTTGTTTCTTTTTAACTTTGCTTCGACAGAAGCCCTTCGACAGAAGTAACTTTGTCCCAGCCACAGACTTCCTCAGAGCTGGGGACACTTCAGATTATACAATTAAAGCACTTTAACTTCCAGGGTTCAGTCCTACGGAATCCTGGGATTTGCAGTTTATTGTTGTTTTTTTTGCTGCCAAGTCAACTTAGACTTATGGTGACCCTCCAAATGAGGGATTTCCAAGACCTCCAGTTATCAACTGCCTTACTCAGGGGCCCATCCACACTACAAAGTTATAGTGCTATTATTCCACATCAGCTGCCGTTCTTCCATCCTGTAGAAACCCGGGATTGGCAGCGTAGGGAAAGGCACTTAGAATTCTCAGCCGGAGCGCTCCAACGCCTTACCAGCCTACAAATCCCAAGATTCCATGAGAGAGAACCATGGCAGTTAAAGTGGAATAATAGCACTCCAACTCTGTAGTGTGAATGGTACTCAGGTCTTGCCAATTCGGCTTGCCCTTTAGGGAGCAATTATTTAGCATTCTCAGGAGAGTGCTTCTTTAGAGCCTCACCAAACTGCACACCCTAGGATTCCATAGGATGCTGCCACGGCCATTAAAGTGGAATCATAAGGACCCCTGAAGACAGAAAGCTCTGCTTTTGAATTTGGCATCCAGTGCATCTTCCAAGGTGGAAAACTCTGAGCAAGGTGTCTGAAGAAGATCTTGGGCCACTTCCGCACCAGACTGTCATAGTGCTATTATTCCACTTTCAACATCCTATGGAATCCTGGGGTTTGCAGTTTAGGGAGGGGCCTTTGAGGCCCCTCCCTAAACTGCAAACCCCAGGATTCCATAGGATGTTGAAAGTGGAATAATAGCACTATGACCATCTAGTGCAGAAATGACTACATTCACGTTATCAACACTGCGCTTCACTCTGATCAGCATCATTTATATACGGTGAGAAACGATATTACATTTATACTAGAAGTAGTAGTACAAATTAAGGTCACAGTGAACTCACACGAGATAGAAACAAATAATAGCACGTCTGATTTCTTGAGACTTGGGGAGAGGACAAGAGTGGTGCTTTTCATAATCCATAATGTATGCAAGCTAATGGCTAGGAAGTATGTATTACCACCTAGGAAGATTTGGGAGTAAACCCAAAGCCATTCAATAGCTAGCTTTTTACCTCAAGAAAGTCAGCTTCTGGGCGAGTTATTCTTGGCTATTCACAATGCGGTTGCCGGTTTTGACTGAAATGCCACCCACCCTGTTTCAGCCAAAACCCAATACAGAAGCCCATTATATTTGTTTTCACATAAAGGAAGCATTTCCCTCTGCAAAAAAAAAAAAAGAAAAAGTCCGGATTTACAGGTTGAAATGGTTAAATGAGATTTTCATTTTAAAAAAATTTGTACCCAGATATACGGAAACCTATTAAAAACAAGAATCTTGCACAAATTAACTGGGAGAGGAGTTAACTCCCCAACCGTTCTTAAAAATTCCTGTCAATTGAAGACAAATTCCCATCTGAATGTGAATGTGTGGGACAGAGAAACATTTGTTCTATTTGAAACTGAATATTTGGAGGGAGAGCTTTCTTCCTCATTACTACCTACAGACATACTTCCTGGTGCATTAGAACTTCTTGGCTAGTCAAAAATGGTTGAAGTTTGGCCAAACTTTGTCTTCCTCTAGTACAACCAAAAACTCTCTTCCCTCAAACGATCACCTACCCACTTGAAATCTGGTTGTGACCACACATAAAATCAGCATTTAAGATTACAGAAATCAAATAAGCCAAGTTACCCACTGGGTTCCATTCTGTGAGCCAACCTGGGAAACCGGAGAGAAACCCTTGTACTTTTAATGGTCGTATAGAAGAGAAAATTTCAGCAGGACTTGCTTGTTACCTGGTTGCACGACAACCAACACATGCCAAAATTCCCCTTTCTGCACAATCATTAAAGGTGCAGGAACTGACTCTAATTTTTAAATCTGGTAACAGATATAGGATAGGCGATATCTGGCTTGAAAACAGTACGTGTGAAAGGGATCTAGGAGTCTTAATGGACCACAAGCTGAATATGAGTCAACACTGTGATGCAGCAGCTAAAAAAGCCAACATGATTCTGGTCTGCATCAACAGGAGTACAGTGTCAAGATCCAGGGAAGTAATAATACCATTTTATTCTGCTTTGGTTAGACCTCACTTGGACTACTGTCTCCAGTTCTGGGCACCACAGTTCAGGAAGGAAATTGACAAGCTGGAACATGTCCAGAGGAGGGCGACCAAAATAGTTAAGGGTCTGGAAGCCATGCCCTAAGAGGAGAGGCTTAGGGAGCTGGGTATGTTTAGCCTGACAAAAAGAAGGTTAGGAGAAGACATGGTAGCCATGTTTAAATACTTGAAGGGATGTCATGTTGAAGATGGAGCAAGCTTGTTTTCTGCTGCTCCAGAAACTAAGACATGGAGCAATGGATTCAAACGACTGGAAAAGAGATTTCACCTAAGCATCAGGAAGAACTTCCTGACAGTCAGAGCCGTTTGACAGTGGAACATGCTGCCTCAGAGTGTGGTGGAGTCTCCTTCTTTGGAGGTTTTTAAGCAGAGGCTGGATGGCCATTTGCTAGGGGTGCTCAGAGTGTCTGTTCCTGCAGGGCAGGGGGTTGGACTCGATGGTCATTGTGGTCTCTTCCAACTCTATGTTTCTACGATTCTACAATTCTAACTCTAAACCTGGGCCACTCTAAATCTATGCCCATTGGGTACAACTATTTCTTTCTTTCCTGGCAACCTGTCAAGGATTGGTAGCCAATGGCTCAGAGACTGGAGCAGGACAAGGAGTGCCACTTTGAGTAGCCCAGAACTACACCTTACGCAAGCTTTTCTCCAAGGCAGTCGCCTTCTGCACGTGTTGCACTGTAGCACCCATCATTCCAGCCAGCAGCTGGGCTAAATAAGGATTATGGGATTGTAGTCCAACGTATCCAGAAGGCAACAAGTGTGGGGGTTGCTGTAAGCCATGCTGTTTTGTCTTTTGCCGACATACAGTCTGTAGCAGTTCTTCTCACACCGAAATTCCTGAACTTTGCAAAACTAATGACTGTGTCTGAAAATTCCACTGGTGGGGAGGGAGGAAATAGGATGTGTGTTGGAACTGATACCTCACCAATTCTATGTCACAACTGTCAAATGCAGGGCAAGCGTATTGAATTGGGTTGGTGGCAGAAGTTCAAGGTATCGCCTTCCCTCTCTAGCATGCTCTTGTGGAAAAGCGGCAGCCAGGGAAAATATCAACTGAAAGTTCAGGGCTGATTCCTACTGTTCAGCATTTCAAACAAACCAATACAATCCCATCAAGATGGAAGTGGCGTTGCACATGCATTGTGTGTGTGTTTAGATGCACACTCTAGCCTGATTGCGCTTGCTGAAATTGGTAGTCCTTTGGCTATTCATCTGGTGGCACAAAGTCGCCATTCAGCACAAGGGTGATGCGGCCACAACCGATGCCTAACTCCACATGTGGACATGTACACCATGCAACTATGAGGCAGGATCTTGTTCTCACAGACCTGAAAGCACGAGAAATGCAAGCCATATAAATGAGCAGCTGCCACGCCATCGATGGCAGCAAAAGGACAAACAGCTTAGAAGCCTAGGCCTTTTTTTTAAACAAGAAGTGACCAGACAAGTGACCTTGGGCATATCACATGCTCTCAGCCCCAGAAAACCCCATGATAGGTTTACCTTGGGGTTGCTATAAGTCTGAAATGACGTGAAGGCACAACAACAACAACAGCAATTAACAATAAAGATATATATTCCAAAAAAAATTCAAAATAAGTTGGGCACCCTGGGGTCACATCGAGTCCACAGGTGAAATTTAGCTCACTCATGATCTAATCTAATCTATTTTATAAAGGCATAAGGCAACAGGGGAAAGACAACAGTGGGGTTGAAGCCTGGGTGAGGAAAAAGTTTGTGTGTTTTCTATTTGTATGGCTTAGAGAAATTCTCGGTGAGAGAGAGAAAAAAAAACTTCTCCCCCTCCTATGATAATGGAACTTCGGGTTGTCCAATCAAATGGACAGGAGGAACATTCCTGAATAAAGGAACAAAGTACTTCAGTATAACAATCCGTGGAATTCATTGCCAAAACACTCGATAAGCATGTGGGAGGATGGTTCTACCAACGGATAACAGCCAGAAGCAATCTGCCCCTTGGATCCTAACTTTCCTCAGTTAAATTGGACAGACCTCTTCTATTTTTTTTCATTGCTTTTGCATTCTGCTCCATTCTTCCAAAACCTGTTCTTAGGACCTTTCAGAATGATTTGCTGCAACTCTGGAAAAGTTACTTCTGCGGATCACAAATCCCAAAATCCCTAAACTACCATGGCCGATGATTCTGCTGTCCAAGGAATTCTGGAAGCTGTATTTCTACATAATAAAAATTTGCAAGATCTGGGTAGGATCTATGGTGAGAGCGTCTCAGATACACAGCATATGGAATCACGTTATCCATTTAACAAGGGGAGAGGGACAGCTTACATTCAGTCAGTACAGCTATTACTCTTGCCATGAATGAAATTTGGAGGGACCGTGATATAAACAATGAGCCTGAATACATTGTTTTTTTTCCCCCCAGTGACTAATCCACTCAATCCCAATCTTTCTAAAAAAAATAAAATAAAATCTTGAATCCTTCTTTCTCATTGGATTTTAGTTTCCTTTCTTCCTTTAGATCATCCAGTCCTGACTTCCTTGTCACAGTTTGCTTTCTGTTACATTGCATTGTTTTTTGTATTTATATCTGGATCATTCATTTTACAATTATATTGTACGGCTTTTACATTTGTACTAGTGTATATACTCGGCGTTGCCTGGGATTATATCTTCTCGCAGGTAATACTTGTTAGAAAGATTATAGAGATCCTGTGTCTCTAATTCCCCAAACTGTCTTGTCCAGTACCTGTGACTTTTCTCCATATTCCCCAATCCAATTTGTATTCAGAGTTATTAATATACATAGGTTGGGTTCCTGCGGGAATACACTGCACTCCTCCTCCTTGCTGCTAGGCCTCATCTCCATAGCAACTGGCCTATTCTCTGGCTGAGAATTCTAAAGGCCCTCCCTAAACTGCAAACCCCAGGATTCCATAGAATCTTCTTAGGCAGCCAATGATACGAGGTCTTTGTCTGACACAGAAAAACAGACAAACTTTGACTTTTGTATATTAAATTACTCCTTCCTTCTCATATATATGTGTATGTATATAGACTACACACCTTTGGCAGGGCTGATTGGCTTTGGCTGTTGTCCTATTTTGTGAAATGCCACGTACACTTATGGTGCTATATAAATTAATGAAGGAGAAGGAAAGGCAAAATGGTGTGGCGGTTTGAGTCTTGGACTACGAGTCCAGGAAAACTGGAGTACGAATCCCCATTCTGCCAGGGAAACCTTCTGAGTGATTTTGGACATGTCATACTCTCTCAGCTTCAGAAGAAGGTAATAGCACACACAGACCCCCGCACAAAGCTTGCTAAGAAAACCCTGTGATGCATTTATTTTAGGAGACACCATAGGTTGGAAATGACTTGAAGGCAAGCAACCACATAATGTGATTCTGTCTCCCAACATTCCTTAAGAAAGCTTCATTCACGTCCAGTTTATGCCCAGCCAAACAAGAACAGAAGAAGTCCAGTTACCTGGAATTTGCCTTTCTAAAGGAAAAAAAAGGGGGGGGAGAATATCATTTGCAGTCTAAAACTCTCTTAGATTAAAGAGAAGAGGGTGGGGTGAGATTTGGCAGGGCAGACGCAACTGTGGTGGAGTCTTTGAATAGCCTCCAAACACAATGTTTTCCTTCCCCCATAGACTACTGGCAAGTGCTCTTGATTCCATCTCCCTAATGTATGCAGATAACATTTCCAAAGAATGCTGCATTCAGAAAGTAGCACAGAGCAGACTCTAAATAAGAAAGCACTGACTGCCCACAGTGGGTATGAATTAAGCAGCTGTTCTCAAGAAACAGCAGTGTGCGCGTGTGCACACACAGATCGGGAGCCAAGAAATTAAGCCCGGTTATTGGTGGAGTGGGGCACACTGTGTTGAGTTTCTTGGAGGAAAGGCAACACGAAAATGGAATAAATCTTGCTTGAACCACTTTGGTGTTTTTTAAAAAACATTCCCTACAGTCTAATCCCCCACCCGCCCCGATCTTCTCCTTGATTTTAATGGCTGGTTGTCCATGTTTTAATGCAGTGGTCATTCATGAATTTTTAAAGGTCATTGGCTGTGCTGTAAAGGGTTGGCTCATAACTATAGACTATACATGACATCTTTCGACAAGAAGTCAACATGGATTTCTCAAAAATAAGTCATGCCAGACTAATCTTATCTCTTTCTATGATAGAGTTACTAGCTTGATAGATGAAGGGAATGCTGTGGATGTATCATATCTTGATTTCAGTAAGGCCTCTGACAAAGTTCCCCACAACATTCTTGCAAAGAAGCTAGTAAAATGAGGGCTAGACAGGGCTACTGTCAGGTGGATCTGTAACTGGTTGACTGACCGTTCCCAAAGGGTGCTCACCCATGGCTGCTTTTCATCCTGGAGAGAAATGAATAGCGGGGTGCCACAGGGTTCTGTCCTGGGCCCAGGGCTGTTCAATATCTTCATCAACGACTTGGATGAAGGAATAGAGGGCATGCTCATCAAATCTGCAGATGACACCAAATTGGGAGGGGTTGCTAATACGCCAGAGGACAGGATCAAAATTCAAAATGACCTGGACAGATTGGAGAGCTGGGCCAAGGCTAACAAAATGAAATTCGACAGAGAGAAGTGTAAGGTCCTACACTTAGGTAGAAAAAATGGAATGCAGAAATATAGGATGGGGGACACGTGGCTGGATGGCAGTACGTGTGAAAGGGATCTAGGAGTCCTAATAGACCACAAGCTGAACATGAGTCAGCAGTGTGATGCGGCAGCCAAGAAAGCCAATGCAATTCTCGGCTGTATCAATAGGAGTATGGTGTCTAGATCGAGGGAGGTACCACTCTACTCTGCTTTGGTTAGACCTCATCTTGAATCCTGTGTCCAGTTCTGGGCACCCCAATTCAAGAAGGACATGGTCAGGCTGGAGCAGGTCCAGAGGAGGGTGACCAAAATGGTGAGGGGCCTGGAAGCCAAGCCCTGTGAGGATAGACTTAGAGAGCTGGGTATGTTCAGTCTGCAGAAGAGAAGATTAAGAGGGGACATGATAGCTATGTTTAAATATTTGAAGGGATGGCATGTGGAGGAGGGAGAGAGTTTGTTTTCTGCCGCTCCAGAGACCAGGACAAGGAGCAATGGATTCAAGCTGCAGGAAAGGAGATTCCACCTGAACCTCAGGAGGAACTTCCTGACGGTCAAGGCTGTCCGGCAGTGGAAGATGCTGCCTCGGAGTGTGGTGGAGTCTCCTTCTTTGGAGGTTTTTAAGCAGAGGCTGGATGGCCATCTGTCGGGAGTGCTTTGAGGGTATTCCTGCATGGCAGGGGGTTGGACTGGATGGCCCGTGTGGTCTCTTCCAACTCTACATTTCTATGATTCTACGATTCCTTCGTAAGTAAACAAAACCATTTTGAACCTTCTAGAGAACCCTTGAAAGCTTCTTCTAAAATAGGTTGTTGTGGGTTTTCTGGGCTTTGAGGCCGTGTTCCATCAGTATTTTCCCTGACATTTCGCCTGCGTCTGTGGCTGGCCTCTTCAGAGGATCTGGCGGCATGTCTCACTTCCATGCCACCAGATCCTCTGAAGATGCCAGCCACAGGTGCGGGCGAAACGTCAGGAGAAAATACTAATAGAGCACGGCCTCACAGCCCGGAAAACCCACAACAACCTATGGATTCTGGCCGTGAAAGCCTTCGACTTCACTTCTTCTGAAAGGCATCCACTTTTACTTTCACCAGCCTTGACATTTCTTAAGTTTCCATTTTGGCTGCCTTTTTTTTTAATGTGCAGGAGGAGCGAGTGAGCATCACCTCTCCCTTTTTTGTCTTTGTTCTGCTGTTCAGGTACGCTCAGTACGGAGGCAGCTGCTGTTTACCTCGCCTGTGGTTGGCAGCACACACAGCTATCGTAGGATCAGCCAGGGCAGAATCCCACGCTCTCCCAGCTCAAACTTTACGACATTGTTTGCTGCAGACATGCTGCTGTGGCTTGACACTGGAAGTCTGTGTTTCTCCAGCCCTCTTAAAGAAAAAATACAAAAAAACCCTTCCAGCTAAAGCAGTGGTTCTTAACCTGGGGTCCACGGAGCCCTCACATAGGGTCTGCAAAGCCCTACCGCTGGACACCAAGAACAGCACCACCAGCAAAATGGACACGGCAGCAGAGTGTGTGTGTATTTGCCGAGGGAGCAGTTTCAACACGGGAGCCGTTTCAGCAACTCCACCCCACTACACATCCCTGACAAAAGGCACACAGCAGCAGGTGCGTGCGTATGCCCAAACCGTGACTCTGGAAAGCAGGGTTTGAATCCCCACTCGGCCATGAAAACCCACCGGGTGCCCTTGTGCAAGTCACATTCTCTCAGCCTCAGAGAAAGGAAAAGGCAACAAACCTTGCTAAGAAAACCTTCATGATAAGTTGGCTTTAGGATCACACCATAAGTCAGTTTTCAAAGAGAAGAGGCATGATGGCTAGAAAGAACCTCCCCCTGTCAGCGGCACTTTGTTGTTGCGTGCTTTCAAGTCAGATATGACTTACGGCAACCCTAATGTGAACCTACCAGTTTTTTTTCGGGAGGGGGGGAGGCAAGATTTATTCAGAGAGTTTGCCTTTGCCCTTCTCTGAGGCTGAGAGAATGTGACTTGGCCACAGTCACCCAGTGTCTGAGCAGGGATTTTAATCCTAGTCTCCAAAAAGCCTTTAATAAGTAAATAAATATTTGAATATTTAAATCTAAATTTAAATACTCAAATCTTGAGTTAAGTCTTGGGGGATCCCAGCAACAAACTATATTTACAGGGGGTCCCCGGTACACCAAAAGTTAAGAAACACTGAGCTAGACAGAAGATGAGGAAGAAAAGCTAAAAAGGAGTTCCACTATCAGAGGCTTTGTTAACAGGAGTATGCCTGTACTTGCTGGGTTGGAGATGGTGTAAATCATGGGCCATTTCCACACTAGCCTGTTATAGTTCAATGATTCCACTTTCAACATCCTCTGGAATCCTGGGGTTTGCAGTTTCGGGAGGGGCGAAACTGCAAACCCCAGGATTCCATAGGATGTTGAAAGTGGAATCATCGCGCTATAACAGGCTAGTGCGGAAATGGCCATGGTGTGGAAAATGCAGATCTCAGATGTTGTGGCACCGTTGTTATTGTTGTCGTGTGCCTCCACGTCACTTCCAACTTATGGTGACCCTAAGAAAACCCAATCACAGGGTTTTCTTGGCAAGCAACATTTCTCACAATCGGCTGTATCAGCTAAGACTGCAAGATGTTGCTGTTAGAGATGCAAAATTTTGAAATGGTGTTGGGGGGGATTTTTCTGCCTTTCCTTGTGGGTAGGTGGGGACCAGAATGTTTTAGAAAAACCGAAACAATGCAATATTCGCACCCTTTCCAGATTGAAAATCATTTCGTTTGTTTAGGAATAAAAAGTGCGTTCTATATAGCTTGCGTTTGGCATAAAATTATCATGTTTGATATACTAAAAGTACAGTTGATTCAGAATATAATTACAAATTCAACTTCCAAAATATGTTGTTTTGCTACAAATGGAGCTACAAGTTTCTGAACTAAACACCTGAACTATAAGGAACCTCTTTAGTTTTGTCAGTTTCAAGAGCAGGACACCCACCCCATAAAAACAGAAGAAAACTTCAACAGTACTGAATGCAATGGCAGTTCTCCAAAGGGGGGAAAACAAATCCTAGAATTGAGGACTGTTCTGCAACTGCTCATTTCGTTTGAAAGGGGTGGTGCTGAATTATTCCATATCTCCAAATTTATTTAATATTGCCTAAGTTTTTAATGTTTATCTTTCTTCCTGTATGGGATCCAAGGCAATGCATAGCCTACACTGAGAAGAAAGCACAGCTAAAAAAATTCCAGCAATGAGAAAAAACTAAATAGTTAAATAAACTATCTCATTAGCACCACTAATTTAAGATCGTCTAAAACACATTTTGAAACATAACAATGAGAGTGTAAAAGTATAACATAAATAAAGGACAGTGATACAGCAAGCACTTTGAAAATACTAATCAGAGTATGAGGTGTGGCCAACCTTGACGTAGTAGGAATTACAATCAGCCCTCCATAAATATCCATATCCGTGGATCCTGAATCCACAGATTCAATCAACGATGGCTTGAAAATATCACTCCCCCCCTAAAAATTCCAAAAAGCACACTTTGATTTTGCCATTTTATATAAGGGACATCGTTTAACTACACCACTGTATATAGTGGGACTTGAGCATCCACGAATTTTGATAGCCATGGGGGGCCCTGAAACCAAACTCTAGCAGATACCAACGGTCCACTGTAGTCTGTTTTATGTTTGGATTTCTTTATTTAAAAAGTGGAGATACCCCCACCCCAGCCAACAAGAACACCACCACCGCGATTTTATTCAAAGATTTAAAAGGTTTCCAATGTCATTTTGGGGCAGTGGGAACATAACTTAGTAATGTGCTCCCTTTGCATATCTAATTTGTGGGTGCACTGAGTTTCACAGGGCTTGACTACTAAATTAATTTACTGAAGAATCAGCAAAACCATTTGAAGAAACAGAGTCAGGGAGAAGCCATTTTATGAAACCATCTCTTTTACTGTCCGATGTTTTCACAGATTTGGGGTTTAACTGCTGTTTCCTCTCCAGCTCTAAATTTTTAGGTGTGGATAACTTCACATTTGGTGCCGGAGGACCAGTTTTATAGAAACATTTTTATATCCTGCTCAAATTGGCTTATTTAAAAATAATGCAGTCACCCAAACTATAAAAGCGCTGCAGTATCTGTCTGGCAGTAAATACTACATACTAATACCTGAATCTCTCCGTTTGCGGAGATGCATAAAAACAGAGAAGCCGGGCCTTTTTTAAAAATGCCATCAGTATGCTGCTTCCTAGAGCAAATCGGCCCTGAATTCTCACTAGAAGCCAAGATGACTAAATTGAGATGGTCATACTTTGGCCATACCACGGGACTCACTAGAAAAGACAACGATGGTTGGTAAAGTAGAAGGCAGTAGGGCAAGAAGAAGACTCCGGCACAGGTGGATTGATTTGGTTAATGAAGATACGGACCCGACCTTGCCTCACCTAGGCAGTGGGGTTGATGACTAGCAGAGGCATATCTAGGGTGGGGCAAGCAGGACATGTGCCCAGGGCACCAACGCCGGAGAGCAAAAAAGCCATGCCAGAAGATTTTGCAGCAGCAGAGGAGGAAGAGGCAGGTAGGGGCATAACTTCCATACTTACCCTAGGCACTGTTTATCCTGCATACATCCTTGATGACCAGGGACTTTAGAGCGATTCATAGGGTGACTGTAAGTCAAGGCCAATTTGATAGTAATTAACAACAAGTTGCCTGCCAACTCATTTGACGGGTTTTTTTGGGGGGTGGTGGTGGAATTGGTTAAAATAAGAGCTTGGAAAAGTTACCTTTTGTGGATCACAGCTCCCAGAAACTGCCAGCCACTGTAACCAGAATTGCAGGGATTCTTGGAACTGTAGTCCAAAAAGGTGACTTTTTCAAGTTCTGACCAAAAGATCCCAGATAATCTTTTGGGTGTGTGTGTGCACAAGGACGTGCATGCACGTGCCTTCCTTCAAGTCACCTGCAAACTTATGGCAAAACCATCGATTTCATAGGGTTTTCTTAGGCAAGGAAATACTCAGATGTGGTTTTGCCAGTTTCTTCCTCTGAAATATAGCCTACAGAACCTGGTATTTGTTGGAGGATTTAAAAAAGTGCTGAAATATGTTGAAACACTCTTCTTTTTTCAGTGGTTTAGGAACCTATCCCTATTCCTGCCTTTGATATCAAACTTTCCGTTGAAGAAGTAATGCTGAGGAGCACATCTGCTTTGTTAGCTGAGGTATACCGATAGTGCAAAAAGAACCAGAATGGAGGATCCTTTTAACCTTTATAGTCCAAACTTTCAGGTAAAAGGCAGCGCCAGTTTGAAAGTCACGGAAATGGAGAAACTGGGGATTCACATTTTCTCTGTGACTTCTTTCCACATCATTCTGCATAATGACTGAATTAGAGAATCCACGTGGGTGGGAATGACGCTATGGCTCCTTTTCAATTAGAAGGTTGGGAGGAGGGGGACACCTAGCGTGAAAAGGTATGTCCAGTTACAGTCGTTGCTTAAGATGGAGGGGCATATGCCCACTCTCCTCTGGGCCACATGCTGCCAATTCAACACAGATGTCTCCAAGAAGGGTTGGAATTAGAGCAGATCCTTCTGCCAAGGTCTGAGTTGACACTGATCCAACCCCGGTCGTATGCAAATCCATCTGTTATTGTGCGAGTAGTAGATTCATTAGATCCCAAAAAGAAGAACGCGAATGCAAATATGCTCTTCATTTAGCTTTCCACCAACTTTCCAATAAGCCTTAGATCAAAGGCCTTTATTGCCTTCATCTGCCCAAGGTCTGTATTCTGCAACGTAGCTTGCTTCGGACCAAAGGAAAAAGAAAGGCCTTCTCCTGATCTATAGCTGCCATGATCAAAGCCATCACCTCCCATTTGAAGTCCATCTGGAAACTTCACTTCCATGTGTGCAAATTCCTTTCAACTCCCTTCCAAAATTTAAACCAGCCCAGAGTTTGTTCTTTTCCACCCTGCTCCCCCCCCCCAAAAAAAAAAAAAAGGCAGCTTCAACTCTCCAGAGTTTTATCTGTCACATTCAGGTAACCTGCATTTTCTACAATGTTAGCTCAGAGAGGCTGAGAACACAGACTTTCATCTTGCAAGGACACTGGGCATAGTTGGGCAAAGCCTATCAACCAAGTATAGCCAAGAGGTGGAAGGAGAAAAATTTTGCCCATGTTGAAGAAATAACCTTGTTGTGTCCTTTTGTGCTTAGAATAGCTTTTGACCTTTCTCTTGCTGAAGCCATTTGTTCCTTGAAATTCAACTTTTTGATATAGACCCGCCCTCTACTCATAAGGCACAGAACCAGGTTTTCCCAGTCTGCTGCCC
Organism: Cyclura pinguis; assembly: GCA_030412105.1. Lineage (NCBI taxonomy): Eukaryota > Metazoa > Chordata > Lepidosauria > Squamata > Iguanidae > Cyclura > Cyclura pinguis. Next base: position 381,298,031 of record CM059599.1, read on the forward strand.
TTAAGATAGGTTGGATTACAACCCCTATCATCCCCAGCCAATATGACCAATAATCACACTGACTTTTGCCAGGCATTCCTTTTTGTATGGGGCATCCCTTACTTGAGAGTTGGAAAAGTTGTTCCTCATCAGAGTGGCAGGTGCCCTTTACTATAACAGATGTCCCTTGTTTGAAGATTGGAAAGCTTCCCATTCTGCACAGACTTAAAAAGATGCAAAAAGATCCTATATTTTGGGGTGTGGGCCCTTCGTAAAGGCAGATGCGCGTCACATACAATGAATATAGTATCCAGATCAAGGGGAGTAATAGTTCCACTCTATTCAGCTTTGGTCAGACCCCATCTGGAATACTGCATCCAGTTCTGGGCACCACAATTCAAGAAGGATACTGACAAGCTGGAATTTATCTGGAGCAGGGGGAGTCAAAATAGTAAAAGACTTGGAAACCACGTCCTATGAGGAATGGTTTAAGGAGCTGGGCATGTTTAGCCTGGAGAAGAGAAGGTTAAGAGATAGCATGAGAGAACTGTTGAAATACTTATAGATGTAATGTAGAATATGGAATGAGCTTCTTTTCTGCTGCTCCAGAGACTAGGACATGGAGCAATGGCATCAAAATTCAGGAAAAGAGGTTCTACCTAAATATTAGGAAGAACTTCTTGATAGTAAGAGCTGTCTGACAGTTGAATATATTGTCTCAGAGTGCGGTGGAGTCTCCTTCTTTGGAGGTTTTTAAGCAGAGGCTGAGTGGCCATCTGACAAAGGGAGTGCTTGAATGGGGCTGGACTGGATGGCCCCTCTGGTCTCTTCCAACTCTATGATTCTACATAATTTATGAATGTTAACAGTATGTTAACTCTACAGGGAGCTACGTGTTTAAGTCAACTGAAATCAATACTTTCATTTCGTATTTAGGTAGACTATCCATTTGTTAATAGCTGCTTCCTGATTGTTAACCCTGCATGTCATGAATTTTGACTCTCCCTTATTGCCATGCTGAAAACCTGGGAATGCTAATTCTGTGCGATGTGGCCCAACGCATTGATTAAAGTGCTTTTCTTCCCATCATCTTCCCCTCTCAGCAATTCACAGAAGAATAAAAGCATTCTTTAAAAATCAGGTTTGAAACCAATCTTTAAAATATGAAGTTTTGAAGATTGAGAGCCAGAGAGAATAAGGCAGATTTAATGGCCTGCATTTATTGAATTTAACAAGATCTGGGTGGGCGCAATTGGGGAGTTCCCTGAGGGGGAACAAGTGATCTGGAGGCCCCACGTTGCCCAGCCCTGCCCTACACAAAGACAGATTGCTGGTCCAACTAGTCTAATACTGCTCCTATTAGCAACAGCCAGTTCTCCAGGATCACGAGCTCAGCTTTTGGTCCTTTAAATGAAGGATGCTGAGTGTCCAAACAAGCTAAGGCTGAGCTATGAACTCTTCCACATCCTAAGAATATTCTCGCTCCCTTTTCTCCAAACTGGTGCCCTTCTGATGTGTTGGAACTACAACTCCCATCACTCCCAGCCAGCATGGTCAACAGATAATGGGAGTTGGCATCCAGGAGAACCAAAAGGCAGCAGGTTGGGAAAGTCCATTCAGGTTAAATAGTATTTGAGATTACAGGATACAGCAAAGGTTGGAAACATTACTTCCTGGGCACAGAACTTGCAGAATCCTCAGCCAGCAAAACAGGAATGTTTGTGGTTCCCTTTGAGATGATGGCAGAGAGTGTTTGGGATGTTGCCCAGCACAGAGGTGAGCTAAACAAATCTGCAGCTTTGTCAGAGCTTCCCTGATTGTTCTCATATTCTTGGTGGCAGTTCTCAAACTTTGCAGCTCCCCACCTTGGAAGGCTGGGATGGCTCCCTCCTTGCCCTCTTCCAGGCCCAAGTGAAAATATTCCTATTCCATCAGGCTTTTAGGAATTTACTGTGATAGGTTTTTAATTTTGCTGATTTTCTATATTTTGCCTTTTAATCATTTTATATATTGTACAATGGTTTTCCAGATAACTTTTCTGCATACTTATATGCCTTCAAGTAATTTCTCACTTACGGCAACCCTAAGGCAAACTAGGCAAGATTTCTTCAGAGAGGGGTTGGCATTGCCTTCCTTTGAGGCTGAGAGAGTGCGATTTGTCCAAAGTCCTCCAGCGGTTTCCATGGCCAAGCAGGGATTCAAACCCTCGTCTCTTAGAGTCCTAGACCAACGCTCAAACCATGGTACCTCAAGTAGCTTTTATACATCTACATTTACTGCATGCTTCTAATCTGTATTGGTTTTAATTATAGCTAAGCCACCCAGAATTGAGAAGAAGATGGGCCATAAATACCACTCTTATGAACACAGCTCTGGAGAAAATCCATTTTTGGAAAAAAACACAAACAAGCTGCAAACACTGCTCCAAAGCTGGAAGCCATATAGCTCTCCACTGTGCAGACTTTTTCTCCTAACTCCATAACTCGATCTTGATTTCTGTGACACCTAGAAATGGATTCCAACCAGAGTTGACCTTCCACGTGCACTAGGGTTAGGGGCACAGGACCCCCGCAAAAGTGGAAAAAAAACAAATATCAAAATGTGTCTGTGTGTTTCTGGGAAGGGGTAGGGAGAGAGAGCACCCACGGTCCAAACTAGGTCAGAGAAGGGAGAGGGAAAGGGGGTGGCCCTATACTTCCTCTCTCACACCAATCTCCTTCCTTGATTTTGGAGGGCATCAGGTTTGTGCTGCTGATTGTTAATGCATTTCAAATTAATTTCCCTATGAGTCTGGAAATATATTTACTAAATATGTTAGATACTAAGTATTTTAAAAAGAATTCATTGAGAAAAATAATGATATATATGGCAACAGCGGCGAGATTAATATTTGCACAACAATGGAAATCAAAAGATGTCCCTGATCTGGATGATTGGTTATGGAAATTGTATGAACTTTGGGAAATGGATGAATTAACATCAAGATTGACTGATAGACCAAGAAAACAGATTACCGAAGAATGGAATTTAGTTAAACCCCTTTGGGAAGCCCAATGGGGAAAACAATAGTAAATGAATTAGATAATTTGGAGTAAATAAAAGATAATAATAATGATGATGATGATAGTAATAATAATAATAATAAATGATGATGATGTGTGGTTATAAACTTGGAGGAGTAAACATTATAGTAAGAATTAAGAAATATGGTATGATGGTTAGAGTATTGAACATAATGAATTGTTGGCCGCTTAAGGGTAAAGTATAATCGCCCACGATTTATGTAGAAGTGATAAGGGAAGGCTGATAGGTAGGTATTGGTATTATGCTTCTTAGTTATTATTTTGATTTCTTTTTTTTCCATCGGTGTGTATAAGAATGTATAAAAATGTATAAATGTAAAAGGCACGATGTATGTTATTTAAGTATATAATATATAAAAATGGTGAAAGTATACTTACGTTTATGTAAAAATTATATAATGTTTTATCTTTGTGACTTTATTAAAAAACATAATAATAATAATAATAAAAAAGGTTTGTGGTGCTGAGAAATCAGGTTGCAAGCTGTCCCCTTAGCTGGCCAGGCAGTGCTGGTGGAGGAGAAGGACGACGACCAGAGGTAGGTTTTTAAATGGATGCGTGGCCTGACTGGAGCTGCCAAGAGGAAAGGTTCCACCAGAAAAGAAGCACTTGAGGTGAGGAGCAGGAGTTGGAGAAACTCACAAATAATCAGATCCATGAAACGTGCAAATGTGGAGAGCTAACTGTATTTCACATCACATCCGTGTCTGTTCCCCCAGCTTCTGACTGACACTCTCAGCTTCTAGAGCTTGGATCACAATGAACAACTACTAGTTGTGGCTCATCTCTCAGCACAGTAATCTAGGACAGGAGCTTCCAGGAGCTGTAACCCAAGAAAGTAACTTCTTCTAAACTCTGGGATACATCACAAAAAATGCATCAGGGTCTGCTCAGAGAGGAAAACCCACTATCCAGGGAGACTTATGTAAGTTATAATAAATTAACATTCCTAAAGGCCTTTGAGAACAAGTGAGGAATGGACAGATTCGGGGCACAAACTCCTGAAACAGATTTTAATCTCAGCCTGAAAATCTCATCCCCACCTGCAGAATGCAATACTCAATTTGTAATTTTATCATCTGATAAGCACCAAATGAGATCTAAGCAATTAATTTTCCCCCTTTCACAGATATAACTGGAGGAGAGGGGAGTAATGAAAGAAGGTTGGAAAAGAAAACCCCTAACGTTTTGCCTAAAGCTACGTCACTGGAGCGTGTGCAGTCTTTTGGAGATATGCAAGAGGAATGCATTAACAGAGTAATTCTTATTCAGCTCTAGGCAAAAAGTTGTAAGATCAAGGTTTTGATTCTTACTGAAGGTAAACTCATTAAGCATACCACTTAATAGGCTGTTATCACAGAACACATAACTCAGAACAGACAATTTGTTTTTCAAAATGCAGGAAGAGGTAAATGGAAGCCAGCCTGAGTTACCACACTGGCTGTTGTCCCCTTCAGCATGAGAATGATACACCAGAAGCTTAATTTGTCACTGTGTCTGTGCATGTTTGCAGCTAATGAATGGGAGCACAGCTACCAAGCTAAGCCACTTTATATCTATTTGGCTGTTAGTGACATAAGGAGTTCATCTCTAATAGGTCAGGTTCAATGGCCAAAATCCTATATTGAAGAGACAAAGCATAACTTACACTCACTGAGTTATGCAGCAATTGTGCAATAATTAGTGAACTGCAAAGCACTGCAAGTGAATGTGAAATGCAGAACTACAATGCGCATTTACATGTGCAATGCACCATAGCACCATGCGTCCAATGGCACTGCATGTTCAATCTTCCTTCCACAACTTTCAGCTAAACATGAACGTTACATCATGGTCAAAAAATGAACAACCACATGAGTATGTGTCCGTCACAAATTTATTTATTTCTAGTTTATATTCATATCCCACCCTTCTCCCAATATGAGACTCCAGCCAATCTCTGTGATGCCCTACTCTATTGGCCTTGCAACCACCAAGCATGTAAAAGTTACTTTTTTTGGATTACAATTCCCAATGAGGCATGTTCACCAACGGGTTCTAGGAACTGAGGTTAGGTCTGCCAGTCTGAAAACAGGGGAGGGTCCCGTATCTTTAATGGCTGTATAGAAGAAGGAATTTCAGCTGGTGTGGTTGTCGTGCAACACCTGTCAAAATTCCCTTTTCTACATAACCCTTAAAGGTACAAAGTTGTCATCAGTTTTTCAACTTGGCAACTCTACCCCGAGTCCAAAGTAGTAACTTTTACAGGTGCTAAGCAGCAGCTGCCACCACTACCATCTTCCTCACACATAAATGTATTCCAAATGGTGGCTGATGGTTAAAGCTAGAGTCCCACTGAACTGTGACCAGCATCTCACTTGCTGTCCTAAATCCCTTGAGTCCTTGGGGCCTAAATAATTTTATGCAAGCCCTCACCTCTGCAAGGTTTGTGTTTTAAGTTGTTCCCTGTCGACAGTTTATCTGTCAGAACTAGGTGTGACAGTAGATGGAAAGAATGGCTCTCATTACCAGCTTTATTTGTCTCAGATATGCAGCACAAGATAAAGAAGTCTACTCCAGAGAAGAAAGAGGGAAGACAACAACTCTCTTTTCTGCCATTACCTTACGAAATGGCCTTGGGCAAATTACTCTTTCCCCTGACTTCACTCCTACCAACAATATTGGGATTGATTGAGAGGGATTATGGAAATTACCACCTGAGAAGATAACTCTTCTGAGTTCTGAATGGAGGGCAAGGGAAAGGTAGGAAGTGCCAAGGTGTGGAAGACCAACCGCAAATGTTCACGACGACGCTGGTTAATAAATCTCCTACATTTACAAACACTGGCAAAGCAAAGAAAATTGATGACACCTGCCAGTTCAAAAGAACAAATGAGGGTGAGAAAATATCGCCAGCAGCAGGGCCTCCCCTATTGTGGCACCCCAGTTGCAAATTATCATCTACCTGCAGGCCTGACTGGTGCCAAAGTTGCTGTCATTCCAGTGCTAAGTGACAACGTGGCTGATTGCTAAAGCCTTTGTTTGGGTCCTAACTGGTTTTACACAAGCCCTCCCCACTCCATAGTTTGAAATGGTTTTAAACTATTCTAATCAGATTTAATCCTGTCTTTCTAACTTGTTAAATTGCTTAATGATACTTTCAAGTCTTTTAAAATCATTTTTTTTAAAATTTTCACACCATTTTAAATTGGTCAGCTTTGTTTTTGTTGTACACTGCGCTGAGATCTTGGATAGGATATAAATATTTTAATTAGTAAATAATAAATAAATCAGTCATCACCATCACTACTACCATTATCCCATGACTGAAGGCAATTTACACATGAAAACAAAACAGAACATAGTCGAAACACAGGAGTTCCACTGGGGGGGTGGAAAAACTGTACACAGTGCACTGCTTTTATCAAATTCACGATGTTGTTTTTATGCTATTCCTGAGACAGGATTTCCAGTTTTTTATAGATAAATATTCAAAGGAAGGGTTCTGATATCGTGTGTCCAAGTCACGTAAGCAGGCAACACTTTGCATCCAGACCCAGATGCAAAAAAAAAAAAAAAGAGGATCGTGTGCCTTTCTGAAATTCACCAAACTTCCAAATAAAGAGGGGTAAAAAATCCACAATCACACACACTCATACAACATTGCGTACCAGCCAAACTCATGTGCCAAGGAGTTTTTCTACACACTCATGCTCTAGACTTACATAAGCAGTGTGACAGCTTCAAAAGATCAGATGTTGTCTCAACCGACTAAGCAAGCTTCAGACCAAAACGGGCCGAAAGGTAAATACGCCCTTTGAAAGCTCCAAAGGAGAAAGAACACACACACACACACACACACACACACACATGCATGTTGCAGACAGTAAATTATTATCCTGGCTAAGTTTTTTTAAGGACTGAACACAACCAAACTTGATCTAGCAAGTCAGCAATTTTGAGCAAACATGGATTTATTTATTTTTTTGGTATGCTGTTGGGCAGAAGCCTTCTGTGTACTTTACCTATATTGTACACATGTTTATTGCTTTTAAACCATAGTCTGCTAGAGTACGTTTTGTACAGAAAGAGTACTTTTACACTGCCCTATAAGATTCTGCCAACATTAGCTAAATTTATATCTTGGTCAAGTTAAGGATTTTGCAAAACAATTATGATAGGTGAAGAATTTAAATCATTCCAAATTCACAGTTACATATTTCTAGGATCTTATCTGGGAACTGCTCAAAATTTTGACTTGCTCTCCACCTCTGGAACAGGCAGTTGGTTTCTTTGTCATTTCTGCATGCTCTTTTGAAAGATTGTTTAGGAAAGTTAAAATGTGACCTTATGAAGGAGAGAGCATCAAGTGTCTCCGTCACCAGCTGTCCTGCTCAAGTGTTGCAAATTCAAGTTTGGGGCCTCATTGATTGACTCAATCTGTAGTGTAGACTAGAATCTGGATTCTGTAAATCCCAGTTCAACAGTCTAGCCATTACTGACCCTTCCAAAGCTCCCAAAACCACTCTCCAAATTCTGGGTGGGGTGAGGTTAAATACATCCTGAATGTGTGATTGATCACTGCTCCTGGAGTGCCAATTTAGCTCCAGCCTGTAGTTCTTAGAAACATCCAGTCTCAGAAGCATTCAGGGGGGGGGGAAAATCTCCATAGCCAGCAGCAGCTGCAATCAAAGCAGACACACATGATTACCCAATGTTTAGCTGGAGCAATAAAGGCAAGGAATTCTCCACTTGTTTTTCTGTGAAGGGCATCACAGACTCAATGCCTCATCTCCCCACTCCCCGTGTTGAATACAGCTATGTTACAGGCTATTTCTCTGGACTGGGCAGAAAAAAACCAAAAACCTATCAAACGAAAGGGAGGCAGAAGCAGGAGGGGAGAAGAATTACCATCTTACCATCTACTATGTGTTGTTTCTGATTTCTAGAAGTTAACCTGGAAACACAAAGATGGATGGGAAACTGTGAAAAAGACAACTCAGTTCTGAAGATTTGCAAATAAGCAACATCAATCCAGGAGAGAGGGGGGGGGGGGAGAGATTGATTGACTGATTGATTGATTGATTGATTGATTGCAGCTACAGATATAGTAGGGGCCGTTTCCATACTACACTGTTTTAGTGCTATTATTCCACTTTCAACATCCTGCCGAATCCTGGGGTTTGCAGTTTAGGGAGGGGCTTTGAGAATTCTCAGCCAGAGAGCTCTTTGGCCTCGGGAAACTGCGAACCCCAGAATTCCACGGGAGGTTGGTAGTGGAATAATAGCACTATTAACAGTGTAGTGTGGAAAGGCCAAAGATATGCTTCATACTTTCTAGACCTCATGGCAAAGAGATACTCCATTCATCCAAGCAACGTCAAAGCACACGTTCTGGAGGATAAGCGAGGGATCTTTCCTGGACTCAATCTGGAAAATCCGCCCAACTCAAAACTGGGATTTCACCATCATGATAGTCTCTGAAATACTCTGAGAACCTCACCTAGAATACTGTGTCCAGAGTCCTGCTGGCTTGGTGGCTAAATGCCAGTACTGCAGCCACAAGATTGTGAGTTTGATCCTGCCAGGCTCCAGGTTGACTCAGCCTTCCATCCTTCCGCAGGTGGGTAAACTGAGTACCCAGCTTGTTGGGGGCAATTAGCTAACACACTGTAAACCGCTTAGGGAGCACTTAGCTGATAAGCGGTATAGAAATACACATGATATTGCTATTGCTATTCTGGGCAATACAATTCTGACAAGCTGCAATGTGTGCACAGAAGTGTGACCAAGATAGTAAAAGGTCTAGAAACCAAGCTCTGTGAGGAAAGGCTTAGGGAGTTGGGTATGTTTTAGTTGAAAGAAGAGAAAAGTGAGAGGCGACATGATGATAGCTATCTTCAAATATCTAAAGAGATGTCATAGGGAAGATGGAGTGAGCTTGTTTTCTGCCGCTCCAGAGACTTGAATAGGGATTCAAGTCATGAGAAAAGAGATTCCACTTAAACATTGGGGGGGGGCCCTTTACTATAAGAGCGGTTTGAGACTGGAACATACGGTCTCAAAAGATACTCTCCATTTTTGGGAGGTTTTTAAACAGAGGTTGGATGAGCATCTTTCAGGAATGCTTAAGCTGTGTGTACCTCCCTCGCAGAGAGAGCTGGACTAGACAGTCCCTGCAGCCCCTTCTGGTTCTAAGATTCTACGATCTTATGAACACTCAAAGCTCAGTGTAATCATTAGAAATAAATCCCCTCCTTCCCTCAAACAGGGGCTTGATCACTGATACACAAATATTTTTGGACTGCAACCAACACTTGCCATGACCACAGTGCCGGTTCATATAAAAGGAGATGAACTCTGACTAGGTGAAGTTATTCACTGCTATCTTCAGAAACAAGAGAAAACATTCTGCAAATGCATCACCCTTTAACATCATGCACACACATTCCAAACTAAAACAATCCAGGAAGACGGTTCAAAAGCATCCCTTCCACTCCTTCTCAGAAATCTCACACTGTCGGTTTGGCAGCAGATGACATTTCTGAAGTAGGAGTCCCAATGCAGGACAGAACAAACAGAACAAGATGTTATCTAGAGCAAGCCAAACCCGCAAGGCACGAGGACTTGATGGTTTTGTTCATTATTGATTCATGGAAAATGCCCCCAGAAAGCAGGTCATGCAGACGATCAGCAAGACACAAAATGAAAGCCTGGTGTCCACAACGCTGACCTACTAGAAACAAGACCAAAGCACTAGGCCACGGTGTGTGGCTGGCAACTGGAAAAAGAGGCCGCTCACAGTATGCTAATTCGCCATCACTTGTTTTTGCGGTTTTACACTGTCTGCTATGCATTCACATCCAATCTGCCATCCTTTCCATGATTATTCTTTGGTGACAAGCTCTCAAGTGTGTCACAGCCCTACCCAGGGCCACAGAGCGTTCTCTAAGCACATCCGATCACAACCCAGCTTTTGCCTTCCGCCATTTTAAAGGTTCACTGCAAGAAAAATCTGTCAAGTATCTCACAGTAAAGAGCATTCCAAAACACTTCATCACAAACAGTCTTATTCCGCCTTAAAGATTAACAGGGTTTATATGGCGTAAGCTTTTGTGGACAGCAGCCCAAGGGATTCATGACAACTGCCCTTGTTTGCTTTTAAGGTGCCGCTAACCTTTTTGTTGTTTTTGCTGCGATAAAGTAACACAGCTAGCTTCCTTGAAACCTTTCTGCACCTTGAATCTGGAAGTTTCTGAACTTCCACTCCATAGTGTTCCCACTTTCCTTAACACTGCTCTTTAAGAAGTCATCCCATTTTTTTTTCTATCAAGTACAGGACACAATGAACAGCACAGAGTAAAACAGTGAATAACTCTAGGCCAAAGCTTTCCAAACTTTTCATGTCGGTGACACCCCTATTAGACATGCATCATTTTGTGACACAGTAATTCAGTTTTACTAGTAAACAGGAGATTAAACTAACCCCTTATAAGAGATACAGACACATACATAAATTGTAATAACAAAATGTATGGGGACACAACATATCTCATGAAAACCCTTCATATATTTTAAAAACATATGATTTATAAATAATAACATACATTTCCAAGACTGTAGGCGACACACCTACACACTTTAGGCAACATACTAATGTGTTGTGGCACACAGTTTGGAAAGCCCTGCTCTAGGCCCTCCCAAACCATATTTAACACACAAAAAAGTATGATCACCATATTCAACCCACGATGGATTCCTCTGAGGCACCCGGGTTCCTTCGCCAGGCAGAAGTGGGTGGCTGGTGGGGCTCGCTGCCACCTTCACGGTTGCCCCACACCATTTTTAATAGGGACTTCCAAGCCTCATTCGCAGTTTCTCAGTCTCACAAGGCTTGCGGTCCCCATTAAAAATGGCACAGGGAGGCAGCCGAGGGGACAGCAAATAATCCGTGATTAATCAAATCTGCAAAAGTGAAACCCGCAAATGTGGAGGGCTGACCGTATAAACAGCTGAATTTCTACAACTGGCACGGGTCCTAAACCACTGGTTCTTAACCAAGGGTCCAGAGGTTCCTGGGGTCTGCAGAGCCCTCACGGGGAGTCCGCAAAGCCCTGCCGAAAACCAACGGCGGCAACAGGGACGCGGCAGCAGGGGTGCGTGTGGGTGCCAAAACCGTCCCTTGTTTGCAAAGGCTTTGGAGGGGCCGTACAAGCCCCAGTGGGACCGAGGGTGGTGCCCCACCAAGCTCTTGCTCCAATCCACCAATCTGGAGAGCAAAAGTTGAGAGCTACTTTCAACAGCCAGACTGAACGCTTACCTTGCTTTTTAACCCAAGTGGCTGGATTTACGGTAGAACGGGAACTCATGTTCTCAACCAAAAAACCTTAAAGTGAACCTATCATAGGGTTATTGTGTTTTCTTTCTTTTTTTTTCCGGCAAGATTTGGTCAGAGGGGGTTTGCCTTGGCCCTCCTCTGAGGCTGAGAGAGTGTGACTTGCCCAAGGCTACCCAGGGTCTGAGTGGGGATTTGAATCCTAGTTTCCAGAACCCTTTAATTAATTTGAAAAAAATTGAATATTTCCATATACATCTAAATATTCAAATCTTGAGATAAGTCTTTGGGGTCCCTGGCAACAAATCGTTATTTACGGGGGGGTCCCCAATAAAGAAAACGTTATTAAGTCTTCTGGAAAGAAGACGGAGCTGCAAACGCGCCAGAGCGAAAGCAAAAGGGAAAGGACCCAGGTGTTTCCTTTTTTGGCAGGCCTTTGGTGCTCAGACAAGATGACAGACGGCTTCCCACGTCAAAGGAAACTTGCCTTTCCCAAGCAGCACACAGCGCAGCTTGCTGGGGCAGGCGGGAGGAGCTGGTGGTGGGGAAACGGAGGTTAGAGAAGTCACCCTCTGGTCTCCGCTTTGCCTCCCACCGGGGCCTGGTCATTTCCGAGCAGCTGAAGCCTCAGACCACATCTCGATATTAGATTCCTTTTCTCCGAGGGGAGAAGCTCCCGTGGCATTCATTCTTCAGTGCTAGGGCTGGTTGAATCCTTGGGAGAAAAACTTATTCACTGACGATATTAACCTTTCAGAAAACTCATACGGTAATCTTGGTACCTGTGTCCTTAGTTCGTGAAATCATTAAAACAATATTTTAAAAAAAATGTCTGGAATGATGGATAATGACCAGAAGTAGATCAAAGAAATAAATATTAAGAGCTTCTTTTAGGGACAAATCCCAACAACTTCACAACAGCACTAAGCAAAAGCACAGGTTGACACTGGTTTCTTTTAGCGGGACTATAGTATCGTGTGGACAATGTGCCACAGACAAATACAATTAATCTGAATCTGCATTTTTTTAAAAAAAGTTTAGTAATTAAAACTGATGTTGCTGCTGTAGTCATATGTCTTCAGGTCAATGCTAACTGATGGCAACCCTCCCGCAGGGTTTTCTTGGCAAGATTGCTTCGGAGGGGATTTGCCATTGATCTCCTTTGAGGATGAGAGAATGTGATTTGTCTAAGGTTAATCAGTGGGTTTCCATGGTTGAGCAGGGATTTGAACTCAGGTCTCTCGGAGTCCTAGTCCAACACCAGTATACCATGCTGGCTCCTAAAACTATTCAAATAGCAGTTGTTCTCAACTGCTGTCCAAAATTTTAATAAATGAGGGTTAAAATGTTTATTTTTAAACATTTAAAAATATTTCCTCTCTTCATCTCTTGGTCCCTTTCTCCCTCTCTCTCTCTTATACACACACACACACACACACAGACACGCAAACAACACACCCTCACAATCAAGGTAAAGTCAAAGGTAAGAGAAATCCTCTCAGGAACATCCCCTGCTCCCTACCCGTATTTTCAAGTTGCATTAACTCCACACTGCGTCTTCACCAATCCAGAACGCTCCAGATATGGTGGATTACAACTCCTATCATTCCCAATCAGCTATCACTCATGCTGGCTGTGGACAATGGGAGCTGTAGGCCAACACATACTTGCAAAAAGGGCCAAGCTGTAGAAGGCAGATGTTGCCTTACCTTTCTTCATTAAGGTAATCTTGCTCCTACATTCCATTATTTTGGCAAAGGAGTACAAAAGGTACTAGTGTGGATGGCTGCAAATAAAGAAATGAGAGAAAGGAAGCATTTAAGAAAATTTATGTCCCTCCTTTTTGCAATGAAATAGCACCCAGGATGCCTTTCTTTCTCTTGAAAGGAAAAAACACACACATGACAATATATCATAAAATCAAAGAATGAAAGAGGCAGCCAGAGGTATCAGGTTAAGCCAAGTTTGTCTGAACAAGATGTCTTAACAATTCAGCAGGAGAGAAGAGGGCATCCACAGCTGAGATGCAGCAACAGTGAAAACTCACAGGTCTTGAACAACCTGGCCTCAGAAATAGTCAAGAGGCAGAAAAGAGACTATGATACTCCTTTCAGATTTTAGGTGACAGTGACAATGGGATGGGAGGAAAACAGAACTTGGGAAATAGTGACTGGAATCCTGTTGATGTCTTATGCATGTGTAAGCTTCCTGCAAAAATGGGTTGAGATTTTTGTCCAATTCAGAACATCTGCATTCAGTCCAAGGTTGCAGAAGTAGAGTCGTGCATGGGTGCACACTGTGCATGGATGCAAACTACACCCATGCTCTGAATTTGCCTCCTGGAGAAGTCAGGCTGTTACCTTCTATGATATCCTTCCAGAATCAGGCAATGAAATGGGCATGTTTTTAAGTTGCTTTTAATTCTACATATTAATTTAAATATATTTTGAGTTTTGTACGTGTTAATGAAAGTCAACTTTTATCTGTAGCTGTTTTAACTTTCTAAGTCAACCTGCATCCCAGAGCTGGGGAAAAGGCTGGAAATAAGTAAAAAAATCAATAAGATATGCATGCACAATTGGATGTTCATCTAGTTGTACATTCGCTGCCTTGGTTTAGATTTGCAGTGTTGTCATTCAACTCAAGGACTACATGGCACAATTCCACATGCTGAGCTTTCCTGTGACATAGGATCTCAGCATTCATTTTTGGAGGACAACTCCTAGAATCTTCTTGCCTAGCCAGCATGACTCCTGGTTTTGCTGGGTGATGGATCCTAGAAATCGTAGTTCCAAAAAAGGAATTTTCCCTGATCTGTTACAACAAAGCCATGCTTTTAAGCAGTCCAGATCCAAGCCATGCAGGACATTAAAAAGTACATCACCTACAACTTGCATGGTGCCCAGAAACAAACTGATAATCAGCACAAGCTGGGCCAATCCAAGACATTTTGTTCTCTGGGGCAGGGAGCAACAGCTGGCTCCCTCTTCTATATCAAAGGAGGAGAAAATCTTGAATGTGTGTCTTCCCTATTACCAGAAGGTCAATATAATGAACTATATAATTAACCTTTTTCTGCCTCTTGTTGATATTTAAAATCAACAGAGGCATCAATTCACTTTACCCAATGGCAGACCTGGACCCAGGGGAAAATTTGGTATGCTGTAAGTCCACCCATATTAGCACTCACCCAACATGCTCACAGTTACATTTTCGATCAATGAAAACTTCCAACCCTAAGCAGAGACCTATCGAGATACAACTCAGGAAAGTGGAGTATGAACCCTTTGGTACCCAAGTACTGTATTCATTTAATGGCCAAACACATCCAGTAACTCATATTTAGGCATTTGGTGCTTTGCATGAATTTCCCTGTTTTGAATAATGGCTTTTTTTCCAACTCACCAAATGCCCCAACCAGTTTGGCCAGTGTTAGGCTGGGGGAATCTTGTTAGTTATAGTCTAAAAAAGCTATAGTCCAGTTTCTGTCTATAACCTTTGGGCTTTGTTTGTTGTTGTGTGCCTTCAAGTCATTTCTGACTTATGGCAACCCTAAGGCAAAACCCATCATGGGCTCTTCTTGGCAAGATTTGTTCCGAGCGAGTTTGCCATTGCCTTCCTCTGAGGCTGAGAGAGTACGACTTGCCCAAGGTCACCCAGTGGGTTTCTATGGCTAAGCAGGTATTTGAACCCTGTGGTCCTGAGTCCTAGTCCAAAACCCAAAATGCTGTGCCACATTGGCTCTCACCTCTGGACTGAGAGAAAGGAAATCTATTTTAGCTTCTGCACTGGGTATACAGTATTAATAACATGTATTAGAAGCATATATATTAGCTTATATGTATAACACATATTTTAGATATATTTACACATATTTCAGTATATTTTATATTTGAGCTTCTGTAATACACTAAGTCTAAGAAAACAGCTTTCTAAAATTGGCAGCTGAACAAAAAAGGGCCTCCAAGACCTTGGATCTTTAGGGTGGCTGGTGTGTTTCAGATAACAACACACCAGACAGGACAAGGTCGTCTGTAAGGAGTAAACTGGTTGATAAGGAATATAAGAAAAAAGATTGGCATTGTTTAGAAGTAGGGGTGGTTAGAAACTGTTAGGGTGATTACACCAAGGGGCATTTTGAAACTGCTAATGAGAATTAAGGATACACGAGGGAAATGCATGATCGCTCATACTGTAAATATGGGTAAGGGGAAATGTAACTTCTTAGGCGATCCTGATAGGCTGTAACCTTTGGGGTCCTATCTAATGCGATCCCAGGGGAGGGAAAACCTGCGATGGGAACAGAGGATAAAACATGAGGTATACAATACTGGGGTGTGTCCTTCTCTCTGGGGAGCACCCGCTTCTGCAGAAACGTACTTTTTAATAAACATTTAATGCTCCAGCCGATCCTGTGCTAAATTGTTTTATGAGTCTTTTCAGTTATTTCTCATAGGACTACAACTCCCAGAATCCTATTACCCATTCTGGCTAGAAAATTCTGGGAGCTATAGTCCAAAAACAACTTTTCCAACCTCTGATTATGAGCCACTAGGGTTCCATGGTGCTCCTTTTTGGCATAATCCATATATAGAGCACACTCTGTTTCTTCCCCCTGTGTGGCTGCTGGACTCACTGTGTTCTGGGTGGTTCCTCCAGCCGGAAAACAGGCAATGCCCAGGGCACTGACTCATATAGAAATTTAAAAACTACACCAAAAGTAGTCTTAATGCTATAAATTTTTAAGAACACCCAGCATTTTTAAGGACTGAAAAGTCTGAGATAGTAAGAAAGATTTCCATGAGGTCCAGAAAAGACCACATTGCAGAACCAGACACTGTTCTCCAGGGAGAACTGGAAAGCCACCACTAAACTGCTCTGAAGGTATCTGATTTTGTGTGGTCTGGATGCTAAGCAGGGTGAGGCCTGCTTGGCAACCGAGTGGAAGGGCAGCAAGAAATATCAGGGACCTCCCCATAGGGCTGTAAATGTCTTCCATCTGAAACCCAGTAGAACCATTCAGAATTGACAACACTGGGTTAGACAGACTGATGGTCTACTCAGTAAAGGAAGCTTCCTACGTTCCTAAATTATCCATCACATCACAGTGCTTCCACACATCGCCAGGTAGGCCCTGGAACTAAACTTTGGGATTTTGCAGGTAAACCAAGGGTACGGCCCCTCGCACAAGGGATGGAGCAGCTCTGGTGCCGGAACTCGTATTCCTTTCCATTCGGCAATCCAGCCCACTCCACACACTTCATTATAGTCCAAGGCAAAACACAAAGGTAGGTGAAAGCTGTTTCCGCTCTTCCTTTAGTTTCATCATTCAAGTCACAAGCGAGTGACCTAGACTTTGAGTTCCTCCTTAGCTGCAAGTTAGCTTGGCAGCCGGGCAGAACAGAGCCTTTGCTGTACTACAAAAGACGGGCAACTGTGAAGGGTTGAGGGATTGTGTGGCCCCCCTCCCCGAACACAGCGGGTGGCACTCCTGCTGTGTTCCCCCGCCCAAAAAAATTCCACTTTTTGCCCCCAAACGCCTTCTGGGAACTATGGGCGGCTATTTTGGCATGTTTTTTTGCCCCCTATGGCCATTTTTAGGCTCAGGGGAAGCCTTCAAAAAACAAAACAAAACACCAGGAAATGACTTTCAGAGCGATCTGTTTAAAACCGGAAGTGATCTTGAAGTCACTTCCTGTTGACCTGGAAGACAACTTGCAGGTCACTTCCTGTCAGAAAAAAAAAAGGCCTCTTGTAGGTCTAAAATGGTCCAGAGGAATCCCCAAAATGGTGAAATTATCCTCATGCCCTCTAGAAGGCATCAGGAAACACAACAAAAAGTTGCCTTCACGGCTTTGAGGGCTACAAATAGGGCCCCACACGCTGCCCATAGAATGCACTTTCTCCATTCCTGCTGTAGCGGTGCCACATATGTGGTCTTCCCTCTACCCACATGAAGCTGGCTGCCGTCTCAGATATTCTTCCAAAGCCCATTTTATTCCAAGTTACCCCACCCACCCACCCACACAACTCACCCATTTAGGTCAATGGCTACTGCAGAGCGGGCTAGTTACTGATGGTACCAAAACTATAGACTTCTGGAATGCAAGCATATTTGCCATTTTGCCAAGCACTGGGCAAAGCCTCCTTCTGTTTTCATATGCCTCAAGACCAAGCAACCTGGCATCCTCCAGATGTTTTTAGACTGCAAGTCTCACAATCCCCAATCATTGCCCCTATGAACTGGGCCTTAGGGGATACGTATTCCAAAACATAACCATGAACTCAGTCTTGCCTGCTTTGTCGTTCAACACTTTGACCTCAGCTGCTGGCTTTTACCAGTTTAAGTCTGTTTCATCTGCTACTTTGTGTTATTCTTATCCTAAACTCCCTTGGGACAATTTTTTGCAAAAGAGATAGTAAAAAATATCTTAATATGTATTTTTTAAGGTTTTTTTCCCCCCCGCTAGAGACATCCACCAGACCTGGTCCACTGGGATGAAGAATGAATCGCTGCCGTTGATGCAGTCATTTAAGTATCAATCGATTGATTTATTACAAAAACATTTCTGAAAGACACTTAGTTCCTCAAGAGCCATTTGGGGGCAGAGAGGAAGGAAGTTCTTAAAATACAATTTTTAAAAAGCTGTTATCATATGTTTCTACATCCCAGGGGGAAGGGAAGGAACAATTCTGAAGTAATCCTGAGAAAAGCTTTTTGAAGAAAAGTCTCCAGGTCCTCCAGACAGGGATATATTTTTGTTACATTTTGCACATGATCATAACAGAAACCTGCACATGGTGCAACCTCTCCCATATATCTTATAACAGCAAGCTCACAGGTGTCCACAACGCCCAAATGAAAGCCAGGTGTCTGCTTTTAATATTTAATTGGCACCCACTTGGAGCCTTAAACCAAAGTGCAAGAGTGCCAATCTAGCATTTTTGGAACAGGTCTGCTTAAAAGCACAGTAAACAATGCATTGCATTGTACTGAAAGCATACTAAACAATATCTGACAACAGATTGCTCTCAGAGCAACTGCATGCTTCATTTTTAATAACGGGATTTTCCAGATCTTTAATTAGCAAGCTCACAGCTATACCAGAACTGGAAACACCTCCTTGATGGAAATGCAACTGCATCAGCCGCTCCTCCACCTAGGCAGGCTGTATAGCAGGGCTTTCCAAATGGTGTGTCGCGACACATTAGTGTGTCGCCTGAAGGGTGTAGGTGTGTCATCTTCCTGGACTGAGAACGAGCCCCCCACCCAAGCCTTGGAAATGTATGTTCTATGTTATAGATAAATCATACATTTTTAAAAATATAAATGAAAGGTTTTCATGAGGTATGTTGTGTCCCCATATATCTCATTATTACAATTTATGTATGTGCTCAGATCTCTTGTAAGGGGTTAGTTTAACTTCCGGGTTGCTAGTAAAACTGAGTTACCATGCCGTGAAATGATGCACCTCTAAAAAGTGTGTCACCAACATGAAAAGTTTGGAAAGCTCTACTATACAGAAAGATACCTTCAATGGCCAAAGATTTGAAAGCAGCCACACTTTCCTGCTTCCCAGCGGTGAGGATGTATGGCCCAAGTTGCTCTTTCTCTTTGTTATCAAGCTAGGCACCATTGTTCAATGTTTCAAACCTAAAGAAAGGATTCCTCTAACAGTTGAGTGGAAATTTTAGTGCTGCCTTTTTAGCAGGTCTGAACATGCCTTAAAGGAGTTCCACTGGCCATTGACTCATAGCTTTCCCTTGGAAATTATGTCTCTGGAATACTCAAGCATTCAAAAACATGCACTCCCTTTAAGATTTTACAACAAGTTCAATAACTGAGGTATGCCTGTAGTTCACCGGTTACAAAGCTCTTTTTTGAAAAGTCTTTTTTCATCTACCTTACTCTTCTCTGTCCCCTGTCTAGCTGCAGGTTTTTAGTAGCATTAGCATTGGGAGAATGGTGGAAGATAGCTGTAAAAGCAGACATTTAGAGCTCGGTTGCAGCAGTGTGTCTGCAGTACACAATGCAAGAAAGTTTGAGCTGGGAAAGAGCAGGAATGTACTGTAGCCAATCCTACTATAGCCATATGCACCTGCCTACAACAAGCAAGGTAAACAGAACCTGTCTACAGCGTATGAAAGAAGTATAGCTCTATAATTTTGGTCACTAAAATAGAAAGCGTAAGAAAAGTGGAGGCTGGTGAAAGAAAAATATCAGCCCAGGATACATTTTGAAAGAAGATTCCAGAGGGCTCTAGAAAGTTTACAATATTTTTGTTCACTTATGCTGCTTCCTTTCACACGTGCATTGTTGCTTCTGAAACATGTTGAACACATCTATTTCATTAATGGAGGTACACCAGCATATATTTTTCCAAGTACAGATATCTGAATTTAACCAAAAAAGCAATAGTGTTTGAAAAGTTTGGATCTGACAGGTCCTGCATTCATGTACTGCATTACTAATTCTATTTTATGACATCAAGGCATTTTTAGAAATGAAATCTTGTTCACAGAAAGACACAACCTCAAGGCGGAGGTGGGATCAGAAATCCTGGAACATTTAAGCCAAGAAGTAAATACATGCTGTTTTTTGTGGTTAGCAGCCAAAATTTAAATTCCAGGATTTTTGTTGGCATCATGATATGCATTATCCTTCGAAAAGCAGATACTTTGAAACAGAGGTGGATATCTATGCCCCCTTCCAGATGTTGCTGGACTGTAATTCCCAGCAGTCCCACCCAACACAGCCACTGGTGAAGGACAACAGGACATGCAGTAGTCCAACAAGATCTGAAGGGCCACATGTGGACCTGTTACCATACCCTACCACCTCTCCTGAAAGAAATGTGATTTTCATAAATTGGACTTAGTAATGACTGGAGAACGTGATTGGGGTCATGCTGACTGCAGACATGCTTGGGGTCATGATGGTGGCAAAGTAAGGTTGGGTTAATGCAGAAAACCCCGACACTGACGGGTTTATGCTAATCCCTTCACCTCTTCAGCGTCTTTGCATTTTTGAACACAATGGAAGATGAACTGCCCAGATAAAGCAATCAGAGACCATCTCTCAATTTTATCCTACAGAGATCTTCCCTATATACCCTTCCTGACCAAACAGTAAGAGACTGTCATAAATCCCATCAATGTTTTGTCACCCCAGAGATAAAGCAATCAGCCCACTCCAGACCCCTTTGTTACTCCCGTGGGAAAGCCATTACGGTTTTGTCAATGCACCCCTTCAAGGTAAAAATCCTAGCTTTGACCCTAGCCAACTGTAGCATGTAGCATGTGGTGCACAGTGACCCAGATTGCAGTTCCTCCATGCTACCCTCAAACACTGTCTGAGCCCCTCCACTGCGACCCTCTTCTTCAAGACTGGTAACTATCATCCTTTCCACCCCAATCTCTCCCTTTCCAACCTTTCCCGCCTCCCTTTCCAATAGCTATGTATGGTTCTTAAGACTGTCTGATTTCTCATATGTGTGTCAATTCAAATAAAATTCTCTGTTTACCTTTAACTGGAATTCTCTCTACAGTTAATACAGGTGTACATATTTGAAAAAATCCTGCTGTTACCCTTCTCCCTCAGGCCTCCTTCGAGCTATAATTCTCCCAAATTCTATGGAGATGCTAGCATTGTGGATGGACCCCCAATGTTCCCCATCTCTTAGGGTAAAAGACCAGTCCTGTTCTAAAGAAAGGGAGAGAAACTGCTTACAGTATCTGAAAGCAGATCTCCAAAGTGACTAAAACTGCTTACCAGCAGTGTTGCTTTGGGCTACTGAAGCTTGTAAGGATTTTGACAAGCTTGAGCTCTCAGGAGGATCAATTTTGCTGGCCAGGGAAGCCTTGAATCATTCTCTCTGAGCTGCTAAACCAGAGACAACCCCAGCCTCTGCCAGATTAGCATGATCCGAAGCTTCCTGTTGCAAACCAACAGCCTTTCAATCATCCTCTCCATTTAATTAAAGATATTTGCCTCTCCTTCCCACACCACGCGCTGTTTCTAGCACAGCCTGTCCTTTTGCTTCACTGGGTGCATCGACTCTTCTGGGGGAAAAATATCCTGTTTTATCATCAGTCGCAGTCTGCTTGAGGAAATAAAAAGTTATGCATCATTGTTTCTTGTCTTTATGCATCCCACCCTTGTTTAAAAGGAGCTTACAGGGTTGCCTGGTTGTCTCATCTCAGCACTGGCACTTTGTGTTTCTGTTTGGAGCAGACTTTCAAAGCAGGCTCTGCTCCTAAAGATGAATCATAGAATCACGGAGTTGGAAGAGACCACAGGGGCCACCCAGTCCAACCTCCTGCCATGCAGGAAGATCCATCAAAGCATTCCCAACAGATGGCCATCCAGCCTCTGCTTAAAAACCTCCAAAGAAGGAGACTCCACCACACTCCCAGGCAGCATATTCCACTGCTGGACAGCTCTGACCATCAGGAAGTTCTTCCTGAGGTTCAGGTGGAATCTCCTTTCCTGCAGCTTGAATCCATTGCTCCTTGTCCTAGTCTCTGGAGCAGTGGGAAACAAGCCCACTCCCTCCTCGACATGACATCCCTTCAAATATTTAAACATGGCTATCACGTCCCCTCTTAATCTCCTCTTCTGCAGACTAAATATCTCCAGCTCCCTAAGTCTATCCTCATAGGGCATGGCTTCCAGACCCTTCACCATTTTGGCTGCCCTCCTGTGGACATGTTCCAGCTTTCTATATCCTTCTTGAATTGAGGTGCCCAGAACTGGACACAGTATTCCAAATGACGTCTAACCAAAGCAGAATAGAGAGGTACCATTACCTCCCTCAATCTAGGCACCATACTCCTATTGATGCGACCAAGAATTGTGTTTGCTTTCTTGGCTACTGCATCACACTGCTGACTCATGTTCAGCTTGTGGTCTACCAAGACTCCTAGATCCCTTTCACACATACTGCTATCCAGCCACGCATCCCCCATCCTATATTTGTGCCTTCCATTTTTTTCTGCCTAAGTGTAGGACCTTACATTTCTCTCTGTTGAAATTCATTTTGTTAGCTTTGGCCCAGCATTCCAATCTGTCAATGTCATTTTAAAACTTGATCCCCACTGTGTCATGACAGCACTAAAAAACTGGGAAAAGCTGCTGCTAAGTATCCATCAGTTGCAGATGGGCATTACATCTTTGACGGAAAATTGGCACCAGAGGAAGAAATAACATAGAAGGAACAGGGACAGGTTCCCACACCACACATATATAAAAGAGCCGTTCAGCACGTTTCAGCAAACTTTTTATACAAAACTAAGAATATGCAGATGTGAAATGAAACAACCAGGTTGAGGAAGCTTTGCATCAGTAAACAAAAACATTTTGAATCCTCTAGAAACTACCTGAAGGCTTCTTCCTAAATGCATCCAGGCCTGACTTTTTCTTTCACCAGTCTCCACTTTTCTCATGATTTCCATTTTGATGACCCAAATTCTAGATTTTTCTCTTACTTTCTTTGTTTCTTTCTATCATGTTGGGGGAGCCAGTGAGGCAGAATTATTTGCTCTTCTGTTTTCAGTAGATGTCAGCAACAGGAATACTACCACCACATTCCCAAGGCCATCTCCATAAACATGAGGTCTAGAACAATGTATTGAAAAGCTCTGGAATGAACATCTCTCTGTCGTCTCCTACTTTTATCTTTAGAGAACCCTTCCGTTTCCCCTGCCTCCAACCCCACATCCATTCTCTTCCAAAAGATATAACTGCTTTCCAGTTGGGCAGCCAGAAGACAAGAGTTAATCTTCCGTAGCAGAAATGACAAGCCCTGCAAAGCCCTTGTCGCTCTGTCTATTCCAGTAGAAGTCATCTTCTCAAGTGGAGCTGTCACGCCAAGCGGAGCATCCGAATGACAGTACATCTCTCAACAATTTAGCGTCAAGCCTTCTGCCCTGTGAGAAGGAAAGACTAGTCCAGTCAGCACCATGCAGGCACATAAATTATATCAGGTCACAATTCTGCTTCCTAATAAATTTTCTTTAAACATAGAAGACAAGTTTCTAGCCCCTAAGGGCTACTTGTAAACTCTATGGACAGCATTTGATGAAATCTTCCATGGTGGGGATTTAAACAAGCATTCCAGCACTCTACACAGGTCTCTTCTTCTCCACACAGTACAAGCAAGAGTTATCCACAATAGGCTGGTCTCCCTTTTGCTTTATTTCATCTTTAGCAAGCTTGTAGTCGGAGAGCACCATTTTAAACAGAAAAAGAACTTCCCTTCTCAAGGCCACCCCCATTTTGAGAAGTCTCCAGATATATTAGATGACAACTCCCATCATTCCAATTGTCTGGTCAGGTTTGTTGAGGATGAGCTAGAAGAGTCTGTTTTATTTTGTGATTTGGGACCAATTCTTGGGTGAATTAAACACATGTCAGTCTAGAGCCAAGGCAATGGCAAGAACCCTTTGCTTGGAACTCGGAAGTTTCAGGCTTCAGTTCTTCTATGAAACTCAATGGGTGGCCTTCAGCTAGTAACTGAACTCAGCTCTGTTTGCCTTTTTTAATAAAGTAGATTTATGAACATTATAAAATATATATAACATCTCCATTGGCTGTTCCCTGCTTTCTAAAGGTAAACCTCACCACACAATGAAAAGCTTTGTTATAAATGAAAGCCTGATGGCTTGCTGTTAGAAGGCCATGCGGTGGACCATTTCCCAGAACAGTTACTCCACCACTTTAAAACAAAAATCTTCATTTACAAAGACTCCAGCAGAGGAACCCATTAAGCAGCCTCAACACATTAGGACAAGACAAAAAATTCATAGAGGGTTGGTCTACCAAAAGAGATTAGACATGGTACTTATATGGAATACATACATTTGGACATCATGTGTTTAAAACAACTGGGGTGTGCGATCTGTAATGTCATGTTCCACTTGGGAACTTTCCCCAGTTTCATGCAATTCAGGCAAAGAAATGCTCAGGACTCAGGACTCAGGCAAAGTAGTCAAGTCCTCTCTAACCATCCTTTAAATCAAAATTTAGGGGGTGAAATATTAATTTGAACTACAGTTCCTCAAAACCACCGTCCATGCTGTCTTGTGCATTTTTGAAACAGTAATCTAAATATGTAACTTTTCCAAGCTTGCTTTTAATCCTATTCTGCAACATGAGCAAATATTTTCTGCCTACATCCATCCTTTGCCTTTTGCTTTAACATGGGATGGAGGATGCGCAGCCTACCAGATGTAGCTGGACAACTTCCATCATCCCTCATTGTCTACGTTGATGGGAACTGCACTGCAACTACCAGCATTGGCTGGTGGATCCCATGTGGTGGAGCAACGAATCAGGTCCGGGTTTCAGCCTAACTTTTAAAGATCTACTCAAATGTGTGACACTGTCCTCATTCAGCAACCTGGGCATCTCCATAGAAGTCTTTCAGCCTTCAAATATTCCAGGTGAAGGAGGGCCAATAAAAGACATTTTCCTGGAAGCAGTGATGGAAACGTCAAACTATCCTGACTCTATAGGGCCTTCCCAAGTGGAGAGGGATACTTAGGAAGGAGAGACAACTATCGACTAGCAGCAGTGGTGGCTTCCATGTCAGTGGGATGGTAAATCCACTCCAGGTGTTTGTCTCAACATTGAAGGAGCTAGCCAAAGTTCTGAACATTAGGCTCAGTACAGGGGTGGTCAACTGTAAGAGGTTAGGGGGGTACATTAGCCCTCAGAAGGTGGTGCCTCCATCGCACTCCATCACAAAAATATTTCAATTGTTTGTTATCCAAATGCAAACGGGGGTGCAAGGATAATTTCTGCCATGTTTTTATGCCCTCCAGCCATTTTAGGCAGAGGTAAAGCCTTTAAAAAAAAAAACAGAGAGTGATTGGAAGCTTTTTCCACTTTACTTCCTGGCTTTTTAAAAGCTATTTCCTGGGCCTAAAATGGCCAGGGTGGGGTGGGAGGCAAAAATGTTCCCGCCTCTTAGAGGTGTCTAGGGGCAAAACATGACATCCAGTGGGCCCTGGGGGAGCAGCATGTGGCCTGTGGGTGACACTTTGCCTACCCCTGGTTTAGTACCCTGGCAAGTTTCCCTGAAAATTCACACCAAAACCCAAACCAGAGTCACTAGCATGGGGACCACCAGCCACCAACATCTGGAGGGCCACATGGTTCCCGTCTCTTCTCTAGAGTGATCCACTGCAAATGGGAACACAGTCCCTCTTCCTTTAACAGAGGGCATTTCAGCAAGCATAACAAGGCATGAAAAGGACTCAGTCACAAGCTGAGCACGAGTCAAGAGTGTGACGCCTCTGCACAAAGGACTCTGTGGTTTTAGCCTGAGAAGAACCGTAATTTCTAGCTCACAAGAAGGAAGAGCTAGAGAGTCTGTGATGTTGCTTTCATAAGGAAAGCTAACATTCACCACTGAATTAATAAAAGAAAAATCGGACAGACAACAACTTTGGGGCAGCATAGCATCTATCTTATTCATTATGTAAATACAAACAGAGAAACAACAGGGCCACTAGGTCAAGTTTCTCATCTATGGCAAGGCATTTTTTAAAAAACAGATTTAAACAGAACAAACTGTATAGTAAAAGTAAGATTTGAAAAGGAAGAAGATGAGTATACTATAACGAACTGTACACCGGATATAGGGCAGCAAAGCTACAGTATTTTCGCTTTCGTTGCTGCCTGACTTGAGTTTTATTTTTGCAATGTTACCATGGATTGTTTATTATTTGTTCAGTTAGCATACCGTGAAATAATTTTTTCTCGTAAAACAAGCTGTGTTTTCTGCCGCCCTAGAAAGCAGGATTTAATCTCATGGAGAGATGTCACAGAAGAACAGCTACGGTTTGAAGGTGAGAAGTTCAGAGAGTTTAGAGAGTGGTGACAAAGGAGAGAAACTTTTCCGTCATGGCCACAGTCTATGGAATGCTTTCCCAGGTTAGGCCTGCCTGGAACCTCGATATAAGTATCTTTTCAGTACGAAGCTAGCACGCTCCTCTGCTGTGGGCTGGGAAACAGCAAAAGGTTCAGGGCTAATTTCTAGTGTCCAGGACTTTGCAAAGACTGATTTTACTTAACTGGAAGTGGTAGGGTTTTGGGGAAAAAAAACACTAGAAGTGGTTTCCAGCCCACTTGTAGTTTCTCCCTCTATTTCCTCCCCAATCTGAGGGTTTTGGAAAAGGGTACTAGCCCCCAAAACTTCTGGCACTTATCAGGAGTGGCAAAACAGCTCTTTTGGTGGGGACTTTTTTTTTCTAGGGGTAGGCTTGGAAGTTGACAGACCACCTCCAAAAAGACCTTGCTTGTGTAGAAACCTCCCAGAGCCCTGGGCATCAACTGCCCAGCCCAGGTCTTGTGAATTCAGGGCAGCTGTGACTTCTTTGATTGAATCAATCCACCTGTAGTGCAGTCTCCCTCTTTTCCTACTGCTTTCCACTTTACTCTTTTCCAATCCTCTTTTCCAGTGAGTCATGTCTTCTCATGATACATCCAAGTACAACAGCTTCAGCGTAGTCATCTTCTAGTCAGAGCTCAGGCTCGATTTGTCCTAAGGCCCCTTCGCTTGTCTTTTTTAGCTATCTAAAGCTAAACTCTTCTCCGGCACCACCTTTCAAAGGAGTTGATTTTCTCCTTGTCAGCTTTCTGCACTCTTCAGCTTTCATAACCATGCACAGAAAACCAATACAGATGCAGAAAAAATCAGAGACTTACCGCTTGCACCCGGGCACAGTGAATCACATGCTGAACTAGTCAGACCTGTAGTACCACCGCTACTCACTCAGGGCAACAAAAATCATCTCCAGGCAACCTAGCAGATAAGTTGCTCCACAATTACACATTTATATTACAAAACAATTGGGAGGTATGTCCATGCCAAGACAGGCAAGGTTGTCAAAATGACCTCGATGTATTCAGGGGCAACCAGGTTTAGCCCGGTTGCGTGGAAAATCCCGGCACATTTAAACTCACAATTTTGAAAAATGATGCAAGAAGAAATTTAAAAAACAAAAAACCCCGACACTGTGATTTCTACAGAGATGTTCCTTCACGGCCACTACAAAATGTGTTTCTATATTTATCCAGGACATTCAGCTAATTTAATCCTCTTTACTATTACTGGAAGCGAGTGCTTCATTTGAAGAAGACATTTGGCAAAAATCGCATTTAGAGATCAAGACAGCCTTAATTGGGCTTTAGCCAGACCTGAACAAAGAAGGTTTATTCCACAAATACAGTTGGTAATCTGCTCATTATATGCTCCAAGCAAACTCTTGCAGAAGGAGGTTGCTGTAAATTTAATATTTCCATAATGACACAGCTTCCTCCCTTGTATCCTTAAAAGCAGCCAGAACTGCTATGTAACTGAACAAGGAACACACACAACCCTTTGGAAGCTCGCCAACCTAACAGCTTCAGAGCCCTTTAAGAAAAGTTGTTAAGGCTGTTGAGATGAACTCTTCCCTAACTTGCAAGAGAGGCATACGATTCTGGATTCAGCTCAGTTCCTCTCCATCCATAAAAAGAGGGGTGGGGAAGCTCAAGTCCTAAATCCAAATCTAGCCCTTGTTCACCAGAAAATCTTTGTCTTTCGGTATGTGCCTTCAAGTTGACTCCAGCTTATGGTCACCCCATTCTAGGATTTTGTTGGCAATATGTCTTCAGAGGAGGTTTGTCATTGCCTTCCTCTAAGGATAACGGAGTGCAACTTAGCAAAGATCACCTAGTAGGTTTCTACAGCTGAGCAGGGATCTGAACCCTATTTTTCTGGAGTCTCAGTCCAACACTCAAACCACACTGACCCTCTACCACACCCCTCAATCCATAATAATCATAATTTGATGGTTTCTTAGCATTTGTATGTGTTTTCCCCCCATTCTGAACTGATGATACATGTCTCCTAAGAGTTATTAGAGACGAGCATATACACCCAGCATTGCCTGGGATTTTATTTTCTTATAGGTAATACTTATTAGAAATACCTTAGGAATTACCTTACCTTAGGAATTAGATGCGGTTGAAATACACACAGATTTGAGATCCCGTGTCTCTAATTCCCCAAACCGTCTTGTCCAATATGTGTAACTTCTCCCCATATTCCCC
This sequence comes from Cyclura pinguis, assembly GCA_030412105.1. Lineage (NCBI taxonomy): Eukaryota > Metazoa > Chordata > Lepidosauria > Squamata > Iguanidae > Cyclura > Cyclura pinguis. The sequence goes on from CM059599.1 coordinate 381,326,508, forward strand.
AATCCAATCTGTATTCAGAATTATCAATATACAGAGGTTGGGTTTCTGAAGGAATACACTGCCCTCTTCCTTCTTGCTGCTAGGCCTCATCTCCATAGCAACCAGCTAGGCCCACGAGTTCTCTGGCTGAGAATTCTAAAGACCCCTCTCTAAACTGCAAACCCCAGCATTCCATAGAATCTTCACAGCCAGCCAATCATACGAGGTCTTCTCACCTGACATGGACAAACGCACAAACTTTGACTTTTATATATTAGATAAGAACATTAAGCAAAACTATGTTGGTATTTTTGGTCACCTACCACTGAAAGGCAGCAAACCCCACAACCAAAAAACTTATCCAAAATTGAATGTGGCACTGAGGTTAAAACGGATCTCCCAATCTTGCATCGTAAGGTAAAAGAACTGTAAGAGGTGAGACCCAAGGCCAACTTTGGCTAGCATCCCGTTTCTCGGTGACCAACCATACATCCGCTGGAAAGCTCGAAAGCAAGACACCAATCCAGTAGCACTCTTCTCATATTATTGGACTCCTTTTCAGTTCAACAGCCCTCTCCTAGCAACTTGTTTCAAGAGACATGGTACCTCTGAACCTGGAGGTAGCATCCTGCCACCATCACCTGTTATTCAAGGAACAAGTCACCTGTTACACTGACTACTATGCTGGCAACAATGCCTTCTTCCTTGGAACTTTTTAACCTTATCTAAACTAAATAACAAGGATAGCAGATTTAAGGAAGCTAGTACAGTGGACCCTCCACTTTTGCAGAGCCTAGGGCAGCAAAACCTCTGCAAAAGGAGAAAAAACATGAATATAAATAAAAATCATGAACACTTTTTTTTTAAAACTTGAGAGAACACTACTCTAGGGTTCAACTCTAGGGTCAACTTTCAGTGCTGTAGGACCTAGAGATTCCTAGAGATGCATTCTCTCTCGGAATCTCTAGGTCTTCCAGCATGAGTAGAAGACTTCTGGTAGAAGCCGGCCACAGAATCATGCTGGAGTACTTAGAGACAGAACATACTAATCAAATCTGCAAATCGTCAGATCCACAAAAGGGAAATGGGTGAACGTGGAAGGCCAACTGCGTTGCCTTGGTTTGCATTTTAGATTGGACTCATATTATATTACCTACTCCACATTTTTGGTTGAATATTAGAAGGAATTTCTTGACAGTAAAGGCTGTTAAGAGAAGTGGTGGGGTCTCTTTCCCTGAACATCTTCAGAAAGGGGCTGGACAGCTACTTGCTGGAGATATTCTAGCTGAATTTTTATGATTCTGCTTACCCAATTTGGTGTGTATTGTGCTTATCCAGTGCACTGCTAAATTAATCTTATGAAACCATTTGCAGGGGAGGTGGCGGGCAGATCATAGACGTTAGCAGTGGAAAATTTTCCAACCCAAACCACTGATTTGAACAAAGGACTTTAGCCCTCTATTCTCTAGTCCCGGAAGAGGTCAGCAATCCATCCCATTTAGGTTATGTTCAACAGAATGGACTAAAGTTCAGGACTTTGTGTGTAAATACAGCCAAATGCCAGAGAAGAGGTGAGGAAAGACTGTTGTGGCAAATGCAAACAAGAGTCCTGCGGTCCAGTCAAAGATGAACATCTTTATTGCAGTAAAAACTTTCACAAGTCAGAACACACACTCCTCAGATGCACAGACATCCCCAGCTGATAGCTGGCCTGTAGAGAATATTCACATATTTTCTCATCATTAACGAGAAAGGGTATCTCAACATCCCACTGACAAACTATCAACGGTCATTAATTTCTGTAGTTTTGTGTGAGAGTGACAAGAACAGTGCTTTTTTCTTCACCAAGAACCAGGGGCTTGTGCAATAAGCAATGTTATTTGAGCAGCAATTGGACCATAAAGTCACGCTGAAGGGCCAAGAGATTCCTAAAGAAAATGCTTCTCTAGGCATTACTAGGTCCTCCAGAGTGACTCTATGGCCCACTTCTTGAGGTTGACCAAAGTATCACTCTGGAAGACCTAGACATTCCTAGAGAAATGTTCCCAGCTTAAAAAAAAAAAGCATTTGTGTTTTTACTTTTATTTGCATTTTTCCATTTTCACCAGGGATCTTGCACCCCTTGCCACTGCAAAAGTGGAGGGCTCACTGCATACCAGCAGGACCTGCATGAAACTAAGGCACTTGGGGGTTCTTCTTTTTAAGTCTAGCTGGCTGGCATTCAGCCCTCTTCCAGCACATTCCATTCACTCCATCCTGTTCCACTGTCATAAACAGTTTCACACTCTTCTTCCAACAACGAATCTGCAGCCTGTGACCACTGGAAATAGTAACTCTGCACATGGACTCTTTGCAGGGGGAATCTCCTCCATAGCAGGGGAGGAAACTGTGCAGCCCACAGCTTCCATGTGGCTCACCCCCAGTGCACCCCCAGGGTGCTCTTGTTGTTGTCTGTCATCAAGTTGGTTTGGACCTATGAAGACCGTACAAATGAGAGATCTCCAAGATCTGTAGGCCCCAACTGTTCTGCTTGCAAAATTAGGGCCACTGTTTGCTTGAGTGAATCAATCCACGTGTAGTGTGCCCCCCCCTTTGCCTACTGCCTTCCACTTTACAGAGCATTTTCAACTTTTCCTGTGAGCTATGTTGTCTCATGATATGCCTAAAGTTCAATAGCTTCAGTTTTGAACCTGTCAGTGGTTTAAGTACCACAAATTCTTTTCAAGGGCCAGATGCAATGTTTTATCTACTGAACTACTTAAAGGTAGATTTGCCAAGTGTTCCCTATTTGGAAAGACGGTGCCCTTGTGAAAATTTGGAAGTTGAGTGGAGGAAGCATATTCATTTGGCTTGTAGATACTCTAATCAGGCCCGTCACTGTTTCATTACTCCATTGTTGAGTCAAATTCCTGGATGTTGGAAGATAAGTCCCCAAAAGTGACCCTGGCTGTTGCTAAATTTCTCACAGAGGCAGCCAGAATTAGTGCGCACTATGTATCAAACAACAGTCAATTATGCTTGTCTTACTGCTTTGATTTTTCCTTCAAATATTTTGTATATGACCTGTTTTATTCTCGAGTCCTTTCCGTGATGGATCTATGGATTGTAATTTTAATAAAGTAAGCAAGTAATAGCTTCAGTTTAGTCATTTTGGCTCCTGATGTGTTGCTGCTGTACTTAACTGCAATCAAAATGGAGTATCACTGACCTTAACTCCACACATCATCAGGAGTACAAATCAGTTGAAAAATGAAAAATCGTATCCTCAGAAGCCCCCATCAGGAGTGATTCTCTATTTTAAGGCTATCCTACCACCCCCATCTCTAGGGGGCCCAAAAATAACCTCCCTACAAACTGGAAATGAACAGATTTAGGAAAACAGATGGATATGGGCTAGGGCTGCCAGAGCTCGGGGCAAGGCCCTGAGAATCCATTTCTCCTGAATCATCTCCAGGAGGGACAATTGGGTGCAAATTGTCCAGTTTTGCTGGGCTCAGCACTGGGCAGGAGGGAAAGGCTAGGCACAAATCTCTAACTCAGCTAATTGAGCAGCATCTTACTAGAAGTTGCAAAATTTCACTCATTTATTGCTGCAACATGGAGTCACTGTATTTATTTAATTAGCTTCCTCCTTCTCTCCCAGTCATAGGGGCACCAGGGCTCCCCCTTTGCTATCTGCATCCAGTTTCTGGCTAGAAAGCTTCTTTATCCCATTTTCCCAAGTTAAAGTGAAAAGGAACAGTCCCTTCTGGTGGCACAGTGGTTAATGCCGGTATTGCAGCCACAAGGTTGGGAGTTCAATCCGGCCGGACTCCAGGTTGACTCAGCCTTCCATCCTTCCACAGGTCGGTAAAATGAGTACCCAGCTTGTCGGGGGCAATTAGCTAACACATTCTAAACTGCTTAGAGAGCACTTAGCTGATAACCGGTATAGAAATACACATGCTATCGCTATTGCTTCTTTCACTGTGATCCAGGAATGGCCCCTTTAGCTATGATCTCTCTCTTATGCCATTTCCGCACTAGCCTGTTATAGTGCTATTATTTCGCTTTCAACATCCTACGGAATCCTGGGATCAGGCCTCAGGCCCCTCCTTAAACTGCCAATCCTAGGATTCCACAGGATGTTGAAAGTGGAATAATAGCATTATAACAGGCTAGTGTAGAAATGGCCTTAACAGGAAAACAGGTTCTCTCCCTCTCTCTCTGAATGATAAGCTGTAAGCAACTATGGCTGGTACCCAGTGCATAACCATTAATGACATCACCATACCTATGTCTCAGGTTTTGGCCCAGAAACCTCTTGAACTGGCAACCTCAGTATTGTCCCTTTGGCATTTCTGCAAACTCTGTTTATGGGTGACTGCTGCTTAGCCTATGTGATCATCCACTGGGAGAACTAAAACTGCTGTTGGCATACACACATACATTGTGTGTATGTACATGTCAAATTTTTGTACGCCACCTTGGGTCTGAATGTTGGGGGGAAAGGTGAGATATAATTAATAATGACAATCATAATTACACCAAGTGACACATACAAACAGACAGGCAGACATTAACCCAGGTAAATTGTTCCAACCTGGAAAGGAAAATCAGGGATGGCAGGAGGTGATCAGCAACTGAATGATTTGGTGGGGGGAGTACAGAGTGGGAGGGAAAGGAATGGCAGGTTTTAAGCCATAAAATAATCACTGCCAAAACCCCATGCAGTATACAGAGTGAGGAGCTAGTTGTAGAAGTTAACAGTCAGGCCACGCACATGGGGGCTGTATACTGGGAGCTCTATAAATAATAAGTGGCAGGATTATGCAAAGCGAAGAAATGCAAATCCACTCTGGGAAAGGGTGGCTTTATTCCTAGTTCTGCAAATAGCACGCAACAGTGAGTGCCTGTCATTGCTTTGAGTTATGAGGACGCATTATACCAAGTCAGATTATTCCCCCATCTTAGCCCTCTTCTATCATCTTCTATCATCTTCTATCATCCCCAGCCAGCATGGATCATGTTGGCTGGGGATGATAGGAGTTGTTTTCCAACACATCCAGAGGGCACCGAGTTGGGGAAGTCGTGGTGAGACCATCTAACAAGTTCAAAGCAGAAGGGAGATTCAAACCAGGACATCCCCCAACTTAAGGCAACCTTTTAAAACCCTCTCCTGACAACCAACTCCAGACACCCACACAACCAAAGATCATTCTAATTAGACCCTTCCTTGGGCAGGTGACAAGAGCTGCAAGTTCGTAACCAATGTCAGCTTTCATAAAGGTAACTTGAAAGATGCAGCCCTTGGAGAAAGGGAGTTCATCTGTCATGGACAAACTGAAGTGGAAAGAATGACACCCTTTGGCTTGAAGAATGTCTGCAGGATTAGAAGCCACACGTCAACGTCAGGCTCTGTTTGGTTTTCAGACCCAAACATTGGCATATATGGACACCTGGTATACAAACGGCTCATGCAAAACTTTGCAAACCCACACATTTGAAATGCCTTATTGCCCAAACAATGTTTTTCCAGAGCTTTGGGGGATTAGCATTGTTGAAACTACCCTCTGATATTGTTTACGGGACCCTCAAATAGACAAGATCAGTTCTTCACATTCAGAACCTTCCCACCAGCTAAAGGAATGCACTATCACTCATTAAGCTCATAGAGTCGTAGAGCTGAAGGGGTCTGCGAGAGCCATACAGTCTGACCCTCCACCATGCGAGAATACACAACTAAAGTACTCTTGGGAAATCTTCACCCCACCTCTGTTTAAAGACCTCCAAAGGAGAATCCGACCACTCTCTGTGGCTGCCCATTCCACTGCAGAACAGCTCTTACCATAGAGAAGTTCTTCCTAATGTTCAGGTAGAACCTCTTTTCTTGTAATCTGAATCCACTGGATTGTGTTCTAGGGCCTTTCCGCCTTACACTGTTATAGTATTGTTATTCTACTTTCAACATCCCGTGGAATTCTGGGGTTTGTAGTTTACTGAGGCCAAAGAGCTCTCTGGTTGAGAATTCTAAAGGCCCCTCCTTAAACTGCAAATTACAGGATTCCACGGGATGTTGAAAGTGGAATAATAGCACTACAACAGTGTAGGGTGGAAATGCCCCTGGTCTCTGGAGCATCACCACCTTCATCTCAAAGAATCATTAGAAATTACACATTACAATATATATTTTAGTAAAACGTACTCAGTACATATTAGTACATCTAAAACAGAATCAGTCTTTTTTTAAAGGTTAATTACAGTTCTCCATCCACATTCATGGATTTGTCCCTTGTGAATTTCATTATTCGCAAGGTGTGGACATGCCTATCTCCCTTCCTCCCATTCCCTTGCGTTTTGCCCAGCACGGAGTAGGAAGGCAAGTGTGCCTGGGCAAAATGCAAGGGAAGGAAAGGGGGAAGCCACATGCATACTTTCCTTTACTGCCTCTGGTGCTTCTCCCTCCCATTCCCTTGCCTTTTGCCCAGCACTGAGAACAGACACTGGACCACAAGGCAAGGATATGGAATGCGAGGAAGGCCTGCATGTGCCCTCTTTCTGCCCTCTGGTGCTTCTTCCTTCCATTCCCTTGCCTTTTGCCTGGTGCTGAGACTGTGGGCCAAGGCAAAAGGCAAGGGAATGGGGAGAAGCCCCAGAAGGGAATTGGAGAGAGAGAGAGCAAGGAGCAGAGTTATTCCCAATTTTTTTCACTTTTGCAAGCATTCTGTATCCCAAACTCTTGTGAAAGTGGAGGGGCTACTGTATAATATTAATCACACAGTCATCAATGATCCAGTTAAAATAGCCAGATTTAGAAACTTGGCCACTTGATGAGTAATTGATTTCTTAGAATCCTGGAGCAAATCGAACACAAAGGACACTTGAGAACAGACTTGGTTAAATTGTATAATGGGGTATATTAGCTCTTTTTTATCTCCTCCTTGTCTTTTTAAGGAAGGTACACTAGATTCAGTGACTGGGGGGTATTAATAAACCATAAATCTATTTCTCGCATATGTTTAAAAAAAGTTCCAAATAACTCTTTTAAACTACTTAAAATAATCAGATATGCACAAGTGAGGTACAGAATTAAAGAACAGCTTAAAGGCTTTCCAGATGAGGCTCAGAGATATCTAAATGTAGACTGGAGCAACCATAACTTTTGTATGTATTGGTTGCAAGAGACCTGGTTCCAGTAGAGTGCCCATAAGACCTCTTAAATCATGCAGAATGTTTATGAACATTCCAGTTGCTCAATTATATTTTAAAAGGGTCCAATACAGTACTCATAGTAAGGAAGTCTCTAAGAAATGGCAATCAACGAGTGGTCAGGGAGGAGATAAAGGAAAATGGCTTTGTGGAAATCTGGTCACCATTTTTCCTCTACATTACTTATCTGACTTCAACACATGAACCACAATTAAATGAACTGGAGTTTTGAAATAATACCTTTTGGCAGAGTGATGTATGTATAATTGGAAGGGAAACCCATGAGCAGTGCTGGACTTTGTGGAAACAAACCAACCGGGAGATAAGTAAGACTGTGATAGTTGACTGTTTCAAATCAGCTAATTGTTGGGATGGAGGGAACGGAGTACAGTTATTTAAAATCCATACTTTTTAAAAAAAGGCATTTTCTTCCATTTTGATATTCTCCCCCAGAGCCACTGCTTGCAAAATTCAAACTGTCTTCTACCCACATACTAGATCTGATTCAGTGGGCTGGAATCCATGAACTTTTATGTCAAATAAAATTAGTTTGTCTTTAAGGTGCCACAATACTGTTCTTTTGCCTCATCTCTGAAAGGGAAAACTTCTCCCAGTCATGTGGGCTGACAGGTATGTGGCTTCATGCTGCTTATCTCCCCGAAGGAATGTGCTGGGCAATGCACAGAAAGATGCAGTGAGCAATGATAGTTGACTTAGTCACGTCCACTCCCCCTGTATGTTTTCAGGAACTTGGGTGTCTGGGCTGGAAACCTCCAATCCTGTGCTGCTCCTATCTGGGTTAGGGAAAGGAAAAAAGAGAATAGGGCAACTTTGCCCAGTCTAATACTACAAAATTATAGCGGTTTGATACCACTCTAACTGCTGGGGCTTCTATGCTATGGAATCTTGGGGACTGTAGTTTGATGAGGGACTTGGAATTCTCTAGTCCACTGTCCCAAACAACAGCATTAGAGCTCTCTGGCTGATCTCTTTCACACTACTCAATTATAGCAGTATGACTTCACTTTAACTGCCATGGTTCCATCCCACAGAATCCTGGGATTTGCAGTTTAGGAGAGGCATGCAGAATTCTCTGCCGAGTGCCCCACCAGACAACAAAACCCTGGATTCCCTATGCCATGGCAATTAAAGTGGAATCATAGTGCTACAATTGTATAGTGTAAATGGGACCACAGTGTATTCCAAGTCCCTCACCAAACCACCAATCCCAAGAGAACATAGAAGACAATCACAACACTTAGTGCTATCTAACTGCAATAATTATACAGAGTGGATACACTCCTGGTGGCTTCCAGATGTGTTGGATTCTCGTTATCTGGAGGTCATGGGTGTTGTAAACATCCAGTTTTGGAATGGAGACGTGACCGCTGCTCCACCTTTTCTCTCCTTTCATACTGAGGATATCATCAAAGTGTGTGCGAGTGTGTGTGTGTGTGTACAAACAGACGGACAAAGAGAGAGAAACAAACATCGAGAATGGACAGCAAGGTTAAAACAAAAAAGAAAGATGAACCTGACTGTGCAAGAATCTTAGGGTGTTGCAAGAAATCTAATGGGGGCAATTAGCTTTGAGGTATCTGCTGGAATGTTTAAGGCTATCCCCTATGCTCAGCCTCTATTTTTTTTACACAAACAAGCACACTATGAGCCTCGAACGACGTCTTTCTAAAGGAGACTGAGCTCAAGTAAGTGCTACACCTAGGAAATCTCTTGCTGCTTGGAAAATTGTGGTGTAGTTAACAGCAGCGTGGGATCACTCAGTTAGAAGTTAATGTAGACAGATCAATTCAGGGGAGGAAAGTGCATTTACAAAATACTAACCAAAACACATCCTTGTCAACTGACCAACTTGCAGCTTGTCAGATGTCCTGTTAAGTCTTTCCTGGCAAATCTAGGACAGAAGACTGTCATGAGTTCTTCTGGAACAACCCTCTTGTTCATTAGCAGCCACAGCTGTAATGGAGCTGAGTCTGTAGCTCAGACTGCTAAGGACAGATCACTGCTTCCCCTCTTTCATCTCACTTCTTGGCTTCCAGGGAAAAGAACGGAAAGAGAACATGGGTTAGGGAAAAGCCAACCTTGGGAGAAGGTTGGTCAGAAAACAGAATGAAAACAAAAACCAAGGATTTGCCAGTTAATCCTGACATTCTCCCACTCTTACAGACCTGGCAACTTAACCCAAGTCTTACAGATTGGGAAAGACACGATCAGCTAGGCAGCACCTTCCCTGAAGACACCTAAGTTAAATATTAGTGTAGGAATTCCTAAGATATTTTTGATTTTACCTCCGGTCTTCTGATTTTTACCCTGATAATACATCCCACAGCATAAAAGCCATCCTTTAGCAGAAGCTAAGTACTTCAACACCGTGTCCAACATTTCTATAGCACTTCCCAGAACATACAGAGAAATTTAAAAAGCCTATGCAGTTGGCCCTCCGCATTTGAACCTCCGCAAAAGTGGAAAAATCACAAATATCAAAGTGTGTGTGTATTTGTGGAAAGGGGGCCAAGGCATGGTGAGGAGAACAGGGACCCAAACCAGTACAAGGAAAGGAGAGGGAACAGGGGGAGTGGGTTGGCACTGTGGCCCTATACTTCCTCTCTCTTGCCCATCTCCTTCCTTGGATGTGGGGGAAGCTCGGGAGAGAGTTTGGGGCGCTGTAAAATCAGGCTATGAGCTGTCCTTAGCTGGCTAGACACGAGCCGGTGGAGAAAGAGGAGGACCAGAGGCAGGGCTGCATGGCCTGATCAGAGCCACCTAAAGGGATGGTTCCCTGGAAAAGAAGTGCCTGAAGTGGGGCTGGGTGGATTGAAGAAACTCCCTAATAATCAAACCAGTGAAAGACAAACCTGCAAATGTGGAAGGCCGATTATAGTGTACCGAGCAATACTTCTCCTCCCCACAACAAGATCCTACTCAACTACTGAGATCTTCAAAGGCCTCTCTTCACACACACCCTTATCTTCAGAGGTTAAACAGGTTGAAAGCTGGGAGGGGGTCTTCTCAGTGGTGACACCCTGATTTTTCAAACTAAATTCCTGCACATCACCAATATTCCAGTGTCCTGTCAGGTGAAACTCAGATATCTACACAGCCTTGGGCAAAGAAGTTTAATTTTTTCTGCTGATTTTATCCTGGGGGACATATATTTCATGTATTATTAATTTTTTTAAACATCTTTCAGTGGACACTTCCTTCCAGCAGGGCTCTCAGTCCTACCAATTGTGCAACTCTTCCAATTTTCCTGATGAATAGAGTAAGTGGTTGGAGAAACTTGGTAGGGTTACAAGCGGAATACAGTGGCATCTGGATACCTGCCCGCTCCCCCACCCAAATCCAAGTCGAGGTTATTGAAGGATAAAAGCATTGTCTGAATCACAGAGCTGGAAGAGACCACAAGGGCCATTGAGTCCAACCCCCTGCCATGCAGGAGTACAGGAATACAGCATCAAAGCATTCCCTACAGATGGCCATCCAGCCTCTATCTAAAAACCTCCAAAGAAGGAGACTCCATCACACACCCAGGCAGTGTATTCCACTGTCAAACTGCTCTTACCATTAGGAAGATCTTCCTAACGTTTAGGTAGAATCTCTTTTCCTGAAGTTTGAAGTCCTAGTCTCTGGAGCAGCAACAAACAGGTTCGCTCCATCCTCCATATCACATCCCTTTAAATATTTAAACATAGCTATCATGTCCCCTCTTAATCTTCTTTTCATCAGGATAAACATATCTATCGCCCTAAGCCGCCCCTCATCGGGCATGGTTTCCAGACCCTTCATCATTTTGGTCACCATCCTCTGGACATCTTCCAGCTTGTCAATATCCTTCCTGAACTGTTGTGCACAGAACTGGACACAGTATTCCAGGTGGGGTCCAACCACAGCAGAATAGAGTGGTAGTGTCACTTCACAGAATCATAGAGTTGGAAGAGACCCCAGGGGCCACCGAGTCCAACCCCCTGCTATGCAGGAATACCCATTGAAGCATTCCCAACAGATGGCCATCCAGCCTCTGCTTAAAAACCTCCAAAGAAGGAGACTCCACCACACTCCATGGAGGCAGCCTATTCCACTGCCGGACAGCCCTGACCGTCAAGAAGTTCTGCTTGAGGTTCAGGTGGAATCTCCTTTCCTGCAGCTTGAATCCATTGCTCCTTGTCCTAGTCTCTGGAGTGGTAGAGAACAAGCCTGCTCCCTCCTCAACATGACATCCCTTCAAATATTTAAACATGGCCATCATGTCCCCTCTTAACCTTCTCTTCTGCAGACTAAACATACTCAGCTCCCTAAGGCGTTCTTCATAGGGCATGGCTTCCAGACCCTTCACCATTTTGGTCACCCTCCTCTGGACATGTTCCAGCTTGTAGACATTCCTTGACCTACATTCCTACTGATGCACCTCAGTAAGAATCACCTACCTAGAATGAATATATTTATGATTCTCTCCTATTTCTTCCTCAGAGCAACCGAGGAAGTAAAGTTAGATTACACGGTCAGGTCAAAGCCACCTAGGCTGAAACCAGTGGTGGCAAAAGATGTGTACTGTAAATAGGATGTGATGTCATCATTCTCCATGGTCCTGTTTCCTACCATTGGCTCCCATTTGCAGCAGCACTGTGCCACTGTTTTGCAGGAAAGCAGGGTAAACGATACAGGACTGACATTTTGGGCAGCAGACACCAACCATCTCTCACGTCAGAGTTAGGAAAAGTAACATCTTGGACGACAATTCCTAGAATTCCCCTGTCAACACCCCTGGGAATTATACTTTTTTTTAAAAAAAGCAACTTTCCCAGCCCCTGCTCGCAACGTTCGGGTTGTGTAGGAGATCCAAAGCTGGATCTTCCACAAAGAAATCCAGACTGTACCATCTACTGTATCATGCCAGCAGCACTGGGATGAAACGGACCCTTCTACAAAACAGCTTTCTTTTTAAGATCTGCCAAGTACGTCTTAAACTAACACCACTTAAATACACAAGCACAGAAGCAAATCCATGTAGCTCTTTCAGAGTAAATACAGACTTTTTTCCCCCTCTCAAAACGCGGTACACTTAATCGCTCCCTGCTCACTTGCTAGACAGAAACTGTGTTTTCCTTAAAATGGTTAAGAGCTGATCTGTAGCCTGGGCAAATGTGCTTCCCTATTTTATTTTTTTTTAAACGAAGACATAAATCCAGGACGACGGCAAAATCCTCATTTGCAGAAAGCACTGCAGAAAATTCACCCTGGGACTCTGCAAAGCTAAATGAAGAGCATTTTCATTTTGCACCGGAAGGGAGGAGGAACCATCCACAAAACGATTGTAGCAAATGAGATTATCATAATTTTTGTAGATGTTTCTGAACTGTTTATTTTTGTTCTCAGCCTTGTCAAGAAGATAAAGACTTGTTACTTTCAAAAAGTTCCCAAGGTAGGGATGGACGGCCAAACTGATTCAAGTTCTTTTTTTCCTTTCTTTTTATTTCTTTTCCTTTCTTTTTTCCCCCCATGAGGCTTTATTTTTTTTTCCCTCCTGATGATTCAGCGACCAGGGACCCTTTCACACTACACAATTAAAGCACATTGATTCCACTTTACCTGCCATGGCTATATTCTGTGGACTTCTGGATATTGTAGTTTGACTGAAGTACTAGAGCTCTCTGACAGAGAATTCTAAATTGTTGTTGTTATGTGCCTTTGAATCACGTCCGACTTATGCCAGTCCTAAGTTGAACTTATCATGGTTTTTTGGGGGGCTGTGTGTGTGTGTGTGTGTGTGACCTGCCCAAGATCACCCGGTGGGTTTCCATGGCTGAGTGGGGAATCGAACTCTGGTCTTCAGGATTGTAGTCCAGTCTCCAAAGCTCCTGAATTCTAAACACTTCTCCCTAAGCTGCAAATCCTAAGATTCCACAGGATGCAACCACGACAATTAAAGTGCAACCATAGCACTATAATTGTGTAGTCTGAAAGGGCCTCAGGTAAGCTGGGGAAAAGCTAACAACACTTTGCCACACTGCGTAATAATTTCGGTTCAATCACATGATGTCAGTGATCTCTTACAGCTCTTAATTCACTTCAGGTCCCAATGTAAAAAGGTTATCTTAACCTTTGAATGAGAGGTGGAAAACCATAAATAATGTTTGTGAATTGCAGTTCCCATCAGCCCTGTACAGCACAGCCAGTGGTGAGGGATCATGGAAGTTAAATGCCAACAACATCCGGAGGGCCAAAATGGCCCATCTTCACTTTACATCCTAAAATGGCTAGGAATCAGGTCATCTGAAATATCACCTTCTCCTACATTATTCATCCTCAAATATTTTAAGGAAAACCTTTGGCACTCCAGATGTTTTAGTCTGCAAGACTCCAAACTCCTTACTATTCGCTGTGCTGGATGTGGCTGATGGGAGTTACAGGCTAAGAGATCTGAAGGTCAAAACGGCTCTATTCTTGCCTTACCTTGGTGAAGCACTGGCAGAAATATCGGAATTCATAAGGAAACTACAAATCCCAAGATTCCAGAGAATGGAGCCATAACAATTAAAGTAGTATCCAAGTGCTATAATTGTGTAGTGTGAAAGACGCCTAGGACTGTCTGTACTCAGTAGTCAATACACAAGCCACGAGGGGGGGAAATAGATTATGGGTACAGCGCCAGACTCAGTGCTCCAAGAACCTCAGATTTCATTTTATTTTTTTTTAAGATCAAGTTTCTAGCCCTGAAGTCTATGATTATTTTTTTTCAAAATGTACTGACCAATAATCAGATGAAATCCAGGGAGCAGGGGTACAATCTGAGTAGGTTTCCCAGAGAGAGGCTGAGAGGGCTTACACAGGCCTACTTCAGTTAACAAAGCCTCTGACAACAAAGTCCCTTTTCACAAAGTCTTTTTACACCTGCCCATACCCTCTCTTCTTCGTCATCCTTTGCTTAGTAATTTTTTTTTAGCGTATGGTCACTGGGAGGATGATGAAGGAGGGTGGAGAAATGCAACTTTCAGTATCAGGTGCTGCCCCATTTCTGCATCAAAAAGTAGAACAAAGTCCGAGCTGGGAAAGCATGGGGTTCTGCTTTAGCTGACCCTAATGCAGCTGTGTGTGTCTGCCCACAACAGGCAAGGTAAACAGCAGCTGCCTTTAGAATTCTTTACTGGGTAAGTGCAAACAGCAAAACAGAGACAAAAGAGTAACGCACACAAACCTGACTCACCAGCTACCCTTAGTATGTTACATGGATCTATAAGTCTGGGGGCCAAAATTATATATACACACACACATACACATATACAAGGAAGAAGCCACTGAACCTTCTTGAGAAGGTTCAAAATATTTTGGTTCTCAAAAAGGACTATACTAGACTTTTATACAAAAGCTAAACATAAAACATACCTCTGGCAAACAAACCCAAGATCATTTAGCTGCAATTAAATCAACGTGGATCCAAATACTTGCTCCACTTTGTCTCCAAAGTAGATACAAAAACACAGGCACAACGTTCTCTAAATAAATGTGAAATACTAACTTTTTTTAAAAAAAAAATTAACAGTTTAGTCTCAAAAATCTAAAATTATTGACTAAATGAACAAACCCAGGCCCTGAGGGCTTCAAGAAAGCATGGAATTCTGATCTACTTGCAAGTGTTAATTTGAAAGCATTTTGAAAACACCTTTTAATAAAATCTACGCCTTCCCATACGAGAGAACTTGCTTTAAAAATAACATATCGTTGGTCTCTAATCCCAGTAAAAATAAAATATATAGACAAGTTCCCATCTAAAAATGCTGGAGGAATTGCAGGGCACCGGGTACTTATTTCCACATGTGGTGGGAATCTCCTGGCATATCTGAATTTTGGAAAAAGATATTTCTAATAATAAGTCAAATTACAAACCTAGCAGTTCCTGTTGACTCAAAAATAGGACTTCTCTCCATATTTTGTGACAACTGTGAGAATTAAATCATAAAGACCCAACTACATTTTTTCCCTGCAAGATTGATAATAGCTCAGAATTGCAAAAAACTGGACCACCTCTCAGTTGAAGCCTGGAATAAAAAAATTCAGAAACAGTGCTTATGGAAAAGATCACATCATGATCATGGTATCTCCCCTGCCAGGTAAGTATTCTCATTTTTTTTTGTTTCAACAGAATATGGATATATAAAAAGAAATACGTATTAAAAAATGTATCAGTGTTAAGTTAAAAAACTGAATGTAATTCCGTAAAGTATATGTCATTGCACCAGAAATGTTTGTAGTCAACTTCTCCCCCCCCCCTTTTTTTATGGATGTTGATACTTTTAATAAAATTAAAAGGAAAAGGAAAAGGAAAAGCTCACATCTACTCCACAGGATGACAGAAATGACCAGTCAGAGTTTCTTTTCAACACAGTTTAATTTTATTAATTTCTTGAATGTCAGTGGGCAGTTTCCACCTCTTCCACAGTCACATTTGGATCTATGGAGAGATACTTTCCTTGAATGGTAAATTTATCATTATATTCTCATGCTGTGAACCTAAGAACCAAAGATTTCAGGTAAACATGGAAAATCTTACTTTTTGGGAAAATAATATGCAATACATCATATTGTTAATAACCTAGTAAAAAATGAAAGGGAAAAATTTTTTGTTCCTTTATGCAAGGCTTCCCTGATCTGCCTGGTTCCTTTCACATGTGCATGTTCTTAGTTTTCATTAAAAAGTTTGCTGAAATATGTTGAGCGGTAATTCTTTTATTGTGGTACAGGAACCTAACTCTGTTTTTTGCATTTTATTTCACCTCTGGTGCCAAATTTTCTGCTAAAGTAGTAAAGATGGCCCTCCACGTTCGCCAGGGTTAGAGGTACAGGACCCTTGCAAGAGTGGAAAAACTGCAAATATTAAAGTGTGTGTGTGTGTGTGTGTGTGTGTGTGTGTGTAAGGGGGCTGAGGCATGGAAAGGAGAGAGAACAGGGGTGGTCCTATACTTCGACTCTCTAGCCCATCTCCTTCCTTGGGTCTTGGGGGGGCACTGGGAGACGGTTCACGGCACTTAGAAATTGGAGTGTTATCTGGTTTTAGCTGGTCAAGCAGCAGCTTGTAGAGGAGGAAGAAGAACTGAAGCAGGTTTTTAAAGGGTTGCATGGCCTGATTGGAGCTGCCTAGAGGGAACGCTCCTCTGGAAAAATAGTGCTTGAAGTAGGAGAACAAGATTTGAAGAAATTCACAAATACAGCCAGCCCTCCACATTTGTGGGTTTCACTTTTGTGGATTTGATTATTCACAGATTATCTGCTGTCACCTCCGCGGCTTCCCTAGGCCATTTTTAATACGGACTGCAAGCCTCATGAGACTGAGAAACTGCGAACCAGACTTGTGAGACCCTATTAAAAATGGTGTGGGGAAGCAGTGGAGGTGGCAGTGAGCCCCACCGGAGCCCCACTTCTGTCTCGTGAAGGAATCCTGGTGCCTCAAGGGAACCCATGGTGGGTGGATGTACGGTGACCATACTTTTTGTGTGTGTTAAATATGGCTTGGGAGGGCCTAGAGTTATTCATGGTTATTCCACTTTCACAGGGGTCCTGTGCCCCTAACCCTAGCAAATGTGGAGGGATGACTGCAAATCCATGAAAGTCAAACTCGCAAATGCGGAGGGCCAACTGTAACGCCCAGGAACGACTTTGCTAACTGAAGTATACCCGCCCAGCTCTTGTCTTTGGGCTGTTTAGAAGATGATGCCAGCAGAGAGCCAGTTTTGAAAAGCAGGTGATGGAATGATGAGGATTGTTCAGAGACTCCATGTAGAAGCTGTGGATTCCTCACTAATGCGGGAAGAAATTGGATAGCTGGAGAAGGCTCTGGAGCAGCAGCAGCAAACAATCTTGGCCGGAGAGCCTCCTAAAGGCATCTCTTTCCACATCCCTCTTTCTGCCCCCCCCTCCCCGCACCAGCTGAAGTGAAAGGAACTCTGCTGCAGATGGGAGGGGAAAAAAAAGAAAGAGAGAGGGAAAGTGACAGGCCAGGCGAAAAGCAAGTAAACGTAAACATAACCTACTTAGAGAGATGCAAAGTAGGTTTCTGGGTCCAAAACGACAACACCACGCCTCCAGCCAATCATCAGCTCTGGGCTTGTGTACGCTAGCAGAGCGAGGGGTCTCCTGGAAACCGTGCTCAGGCAAAGGAGAAGCAGCAAATCCCCAGACCTTCCAGCCACACACACACACACACACACACACACACACACACACTACTGTGCCTGCCGTCCAGCATCGAAACCCCTTGTCTTGTTTTGGACTTCAGCTCTCAGAATCCCCAGAATGCTGCTGCTTGGGGGTTCCTAGGAGTTGTAGTCCAAAGGGAAACTTCTACGCGCCCTGTTGTGCAGTACAAGTCGCCCCTTCACATTTGCGGGTTTCACTTTCACGGAGTTGATTATTTGAGATTGTCTCCAACCCCCTTGCTGCACCTCGGGTGCTTTTTTTGCAGGTGAACCTTCCTTCTCAGGAGCTCTGATCAGGCTTTGCACCCCTTTAGAAACCTACCTCTGGTCTCGTCTACCAGCTGCTGCCTGGCCAGCGAAGGATGGATCACAGCCCAGTTTTTGAGCACCGCAAACCCTCTCCCGCTGTTCCCCTACACACAAGGAAGGAGATGGGTGAAAGAGAAGAAGTGTAGGGCAGCATGCTGACCCTTTCCCTGAACTGGTTCGGACTCTGGGTGCCTGTTCTCCCCACCATGCCTCGGTCCCCTTCCCACATACATTTTGATATTTTCAATTTTTCCACTTTTGCACAGGTCCTGCTCCCCTAATCCTGGCAAGTGTGAACAGCCAACTATATATTCAGAGCTCCACCGCCACACACTGATAGAATTGGGATTTTTACATTACCAGAGATAGGCTTACATCAGACCAGGGATGGGCTTCAGTGAACCAAGTGCCAAAAATTATTTTTACCTCTTCAACTTCCTTTGCGTAAATTTGAAAATTACATTTAAATGCATTCCCTACCCCCCAGGAGGGGGGGTCTCAAAGGGATCCAGAAAAAGTTGTGAACCGCTGTATTAGACAGTTGCAATATTGTGTGCTCTGTGTGTGCGTGTATCTTCAAGTCACTTCTTGACTTAGGGCAATCCCATGAATGTCATAGGGTTTTCTTAAACAAGGAATACTCAGGGGTGGTTTTGCCAGTTCCTCCCTCTGAAATATAGGCTAGGGCACCTGGCATTCATTGCCTTACACTTTTTTTTTACGGGGAGAGGAGTTTCAAGAACGCCTAACTAACCAGGGGCTCTTTTCCACGCTTCTACGACTTTGTTTCTGCTGCCGTCTCTAAAATGAGGCATCCCTTTCCCTTGGTAAAACTAATACACAAAAGTGGTTTTCCATAACTGATAATTCAGCTCTTTGGGTTGGGTGCTCCTGTCTCTTTTTCTACTCTCTAAGTAAGAAGTGGGAAATTGTACTGAGTACAGAAGCTAAATTCTGCTCTGTCCCCTTCCCACAAGCTACAGAGGCATGTCTCAGCTGAACAGGAAGTGGCATTACATCACTTCCTGAAGGTTATGGAGAACGGTCCACTCCCAACATCTGGAGGGCCAAAGGTTTTCCACTCCTGTCTTAAAGCATGGATAACAATGGAGAATGTGATGGTTTAGGTAGCACGGTTCCTAGTCGCTGAGGATCTAATGTGAAGGTGGGCTGGTCTGGCCCTTCTTGGGCTCATCCAAACTATGTCACTATAGTGCCGTGATTCCACTTCAACTGCCATGATTGCATCCTATGATATCCCAGAACCTGCAGTTTAGGGAAGGGCATTTAGAATTTCAGGCAGGGAACTCTAGCAATTTACCACTGCAGGACACACACATCAACACTCTGCATATAGACAGCATATCACAAAGATTCATGGCCAGGTCAAAGTATTTTTGCTGCCTGAGGTGGACCCAGCACGTTAGACCAACATGCATATTATCCAAAGTCAATCAAGTTATTTTGGCACATGAAACGGAAAATCCCCAAAGCACCACTCCCTACAGCCCTGGTACCTCTCCTTCGTGACATCCCAAAATCTACAGCCTGAGATGGCTCCCTCAGTGTACCTAAGAGTAGGGCCAGACCTGCCAAGGAGACAGCACAATACTGAGGATGTTACAGCCTGTATTTTGACCTATGTACTTCTGCCAGTGTGGAAAGCCCTTTCCTGGCTGAGAGGTGGTACATTAAAGAATCAAGCACTGAAGCATATTATAAAGCCAGTACTTTCAGGAGCATTTGATGTTTACCAATTTGCTCATCAATCACCAAGGAAGTAACAGCCCATGCTGAGATAGGAGAGTTAGTAGAAAATACTGACAGCATTTAGTTAATCATTAATAAGTCTCCAAAAATCTAATTCAACGGGAAGGGAATTTAACTCTTCAGCTTAAGTTAAATTGCCATTTACATTTTAATGCCTGAACTAAAAACCTTGTTAGAAGGAAACTGAAAAATGCCATCCATGAAGTTATTCC
Organism: Cyclura pinguis; assembly: GCA_030412105.1. Classification (NCBI taxonomy): domain Eukaryota; kingdom Metazoa; phylum Chordata; class Lepidosauria; order Squamata; family Iguanidae; genus Cyclura; species Cyclura pinguis. The sequence goes on from CM059599.1 coordinate 381,346,171, forward strand.
AGTCTCTTCTTTCCCTGATTATCACTGTTTTGTACTTGGGAAAGATGGGATCAGCCATACAAATTTCTCATCCACCTCACCAAGAATAATTAACTTGCTTTCTCTTTCTCTGTCCTAATCTAATCGCTTTACCACCACCTTTCTTTAGCTTGCAGAGATCCTACCCAAAAGTCTCAGTGACAGATGAGGAGCTTCTATGGAGTAGAACACAGGGATACTATTTGGATGCAAAGAAGACCAACCTCTTCCAAGCTGCCCTTACTATTTGGTTTAAAAGCTTTTAACCCTGGAGTTAGCTAAACTTTTATACTCTAATCACGAACTAAAATAAGGAGTACAGACCTTATGGCTTGATTACTATATAATTCACCAAGACTAATTTTAAAAAAGCGAGAAGGGGGTTTGGAAAAATCAACGATAACTAAGCACTGGGTTCTCTAGCAAAATTTACAGGGTTTTTAGCATAGTTTCTCATTTAATTAATTAGTAACTTAATTCTGAAATTATGTTAATGCTGAGACTTCAATTTAAGTCAATAAAGTTATCCCAATATTTGATTTAATTTTACATTTTCATTAGAAAAACCTAACTGGTAACTCAGTTGATTTTCAATCATTTAGTTCCTCTCCCTAAACCCATACCAGCTTTTACCTCCAAGTTGTATTCCATCGATCTTTAAGATGCATGGCTTCATGCACAGCGGCTATCCATTCTTCCTGCCTCTCCCCGCTGTTCCCAGTATGCCAGCTCGAGAAGCAGTTTTGCTTTTAACTTCTGTGATGAGCTATGGCATTGAAGGATTATTTTTAGCTCTTGCCAAACTGATTTAATTTGGTGCTCAAAGGGAAATCAACTCCCTGATTTGATTCTCTCCCCTCTTCCCAGATGCACCTGACTGCTGGGCAAGGGGAGGGGTAAGGTTACCTCATTTTCAGGTGCAAGGACATGCCATCTATTTTAAGAGATGCCGTGTGACATTTTAAAGGCAGCCTCTGATCTTGGAAGTGAGCAGAACAGAAGATTCACAGAGCATCACTTGCAAAAGAAACAGAACAGCTACCCATTTACAAGTGCTGGTCCTGACCCAGCAAGACCTTGCACATATGCCAGGATTTCCTCCCCCATAACTATTGTACTACCAGGCAATTGGGCAGCTTGGGCTGATCAACTCAACTGGAAACTCAATGATTCTACTGCTGAACATGAGAGCTACTGAATTGCTTCCATTTCAGTGGGGTTTCACTTGTATTTATTGATGATCATCCAGCCTGCTGCTGAACCTGGCTGCTGACCCAGTACCTACATGGCTTCACCAGGCCGAGATAGCACTCAGCTCTGTTTCTCCAGGCTATCAGTATATGGGCTCCACATCACTTTGGCATTTTAATGTGTTTTAAAAATGTTTTTCTTTGTATTGTTTTCTTTGGTTTTTATTTGTTCATTGCCTCTAAGGCCCTTGTAAGGCTGGGAAGCAATACAGAAATACTTTAAATAAATAAATCACTTAGGATCCCCAGATATGCCCCCTATCCTGTGGCATGAGATGGGGAACCATGACAAGAGAGTGTTCTAAATCCAGTATGTTCAAAAATGTAAGCTAACCTTTGAACACCTTTCTTCCTGCTTATCTCTGGTGATCTAAAAGGTTGGACTAAATAATAACCTGAGTGTCAACTTGGAAGAAAATGCTCATACTTTTATTCTGCAAACTCATTAGGAGGTAGGCAGTTTTGTTCGATGTAAAGTCAAAGGCTTTCACGGCCATAGGTTGTTCTGGATTTTCCGGGTTCTGAGGCCGTGTTCCCTTAGTATTTTCTCCTGACGTTTCGCCTGCATCTGTGGCTGGCATCTTCAGAGGATCTGGTGGCATGGAAGTGACACAGGGTATATATACTTGCGTAGTCCCCCAGGTGGGAGGGAGCAATTTGCATGTGTTTCTTCTTTCCTGTTGAAATTGTCCATGTGTTGATGGATTTCGATGGTCTCTCTGGACAGTCTGACATAGTAGTTGTCAGAATGGTCCAGAATTTCTGTGCTTTCAAAAAGCATTCTGTGTCCAGATTGGTTTATAACATGTCCTGCTACCGCTGATTTTTCTGGCTGGATCAGTCTACAGTGTCGTTCATGTTCTTCGATTCGTGTTTGGATGCTGCGTTTTGTAGTCCCTATGTAGACCTGCCCACAGCTGCAAGGTATGCGGTAAACTCCAGCAGAAGTTAGAGGATCCCTCTTGTTCTTTGCTGAACGTAGCATTTGTTGAATTTTCTTGGTCGGTCTGTAGATTGTTTGGAAGTCATGTTTCTTCATCAATTTCCCTATACGGTCAGTGACCCCTTTGGTGTACGGTAAAAACACATTCCCTTTGGTTGGCTGCTTATCTTCACTGCTGTTGGTTTTTCCAGGTCTTGAGGCTCTTCTCATGTCTGAACTGGAGTAACCATTGGCCTGTAGAGCCCAGTTTAGATGGTTCAGTTCGTTTTTCAGGAGGTGGGGTTCACAAATTCTTTTTGCGCAGTCTACCAGAGTTTTTATTGTGCTCCTTTTTTGTCCTGGGTGATGGTTGGAGTTCTTGTGTAGATATCTGTCAGTGTGTGTAGGTTTTCTGTAAACTGTGTGGCCCAATTGTCGGTCAGGTTTGCGGATGACCAGGACATCCAGAAATGGTAGTCTTCCTTCATTTTCTTTTTCCATGGTAAATTGGATGTTCAGGTGGATGTTGTGCAGATGGTCCAGATGATGTCCTGGTCATCCACAAACCAGAGAGGCCATCGAAATCCATAGACACATGAAGAATTTCAACAGGAAAGAACAACCTTGGAAAGTAAATAAAATTTGGCTACTAGTACTGAAGAACACTAAAATCAAGACTCAAAAACATGCCAAGGAACACCACCCAGACTCTGGAGGTCCCTCTACAGAGAACAATACAATGGGGTGCTAATGTACTTAACACACTGTTACGCATATCCCCTAACAATACAACCCCGGGGGATATCCCATTTAACAATAGGCCAACTGGAACACATGCAAATTGCTCCCTCCCACCTGGGGGACTACACAAGTATATATACTCTGCTTCACTTCCATGTCACCATATCCTCTGAAGATACACAGATGCAGGCGAAACGTCCGGAGAAAATACTAATAGAACACGGCCTCAAAGCCCGGAAAACCCACAACAACCTAAGGTAGGCAGATTCTTTTTAATTCTAGAGTGACTTAAAAGAACATATCCCTACAAGTTTTTTTTTCATTCTATAATTCCAAGCATTGCCTGGGACTTTGGAAGCTATAGTCCAAAGAGAGACCAGCAGTATAGTGTAGCGGCTTGAGCACTCAACTACAACTCTGGAGAACAGGGTTCAAATCCCTGCTCAGCCATGAAAACTCACTGAGTGTCCTTAGGCAAGTCACACTTTCTCAGCTTCAAAGGAAGGCAAAAGCAAACCCTCTCTGAACAAATCTTACCAAGAAAACACAGTGACATGGTCTCCTTAGGATCATCACAAGGTGATAGTCCAAAGAACAAAGAAACAGTTCCAAACTCTTATGTGATCTCTATGCACCCAAGCATTCTCTTAGACAACCAATGGTGCAAAGAATGGGGACCCCTTCTCTCTGTCCTGCCAATGAAGTCAACACATTTTACAAGAATCTGCTAGAGTACCTTCTCAGCTGTGGACTGACCTCCCCTTGGAAGCCCAAGTGGCCCCAATACTGACCTCAGTTAGGCGCTACATAAAAATATGGATGCTTATTAAAGCTTCTGAGGCCTCAGTGATTCACCTTGAAATAGTTACACCTACGATTTTAAACCATATTAACATTTTTAACTTACTGCAGTTTGGTTGGCCTGTTCAAATACATTTTTGTCTATTTAAATTATTTTTATAATTTCCAATTGTTTTAATCTGTTTATGTTGATTTTATTTGCATGTCACCCTGACATCTCATGATATAGGATGGGATACAAATTTTAATGTATAAACAAGGCAGGTCTCATTTTCTGATCTAGAAGACTTCCTTTCAAGAGTATGGAGACTGATTTGAACACGATGGAAGACGTGGATGAAGTTCCTTGTTCATGAAAAACAACTTGCCTAGCTTACAGGTAGCCCAAAATGTCCTTCGCATTTCTTTCATACAGCAAATACTAGCTTTGCAGATTCACAATAAGCTCTGCCATCAACAGCAGCCATGGCTTTCTCTCAAATGACTGGTTCCCACCCTTGTCCTGAGCTACAGTGTCTCTCTCTGCAGATGGCAAAATTAATAATCAAAAGTCAGTACCAATTCTGGGGATGGAGAAGGTGGACAAAAACGAGCTTTGCCTCATGATTTCTTCTAAAACAAAACTGAGGACCAGCCAATTCTGTCATCCAAACTAAGAAAACTAGAGCTGTTATAGGTGAATATTTAAGAGAATATCTAAAAAGACATGATTGCTCTCTTTAAATATCTAAAAGGCTGTTACAGAGTGGAGGGTACATGCTTGTTCTCTGCTGTCCCAAAGGCAGGACCAGGTCAAACGGTTTTAAGTTACAAGAGGGAATTTTGCAGTGTAACCAATTTCCTAGAGAGATTGTGGGGGTCTCTTTCTCTGGATGTCTTCAAAAACAGACTGGATAGCTACCTGCTGAGGATACGCTAGCTGGACCTCTTGCACTGAGTGAGGGGGTGTTGGACTCAATGGCCTACAGGGCCTCTTCCAACTCTGTGACTGTATGAACGTACAGAAAGGAGGATTAGGACACTAAAAAATGGCCAAAATCCTACCTCACCCTCGCTAGTCTAAACCCACATCCATGTAGTTTCATGGTGGCCATGCTACGCTACTATTCTGAATATTGACCTTGTACAACCAGCAGCACACAATGAGTCTTCCACTTTTGCAGAGGTTAGACGAGCAAGAGTGCCAGAAAAACAAAAACATATAAATAAAAATAAGAAGCACAAACTTTTTTTTTTTACCTGAAATACTTCTCTAAGAAACTCTGGCAGAACTTGGCCACAGAGTCAAGCTGGAGAACCTAGCAATTCCTGGAGAAGTGTTCTCTCTAGGAATCTCTAAGTCCCCCAGTGTGACTCTATGGAAGTGAATCACAGAATCACACTGGGGGACTGCCTGAGTATTGCCTCATTGTACAATGATGACTACACAATGACTGGTTTTGCAATTCCAAAGACCAAAGCAGTACACTGACAGCATTGATTCACAGTTATGTACCATTCACAAATGTGCAACTGCAAAGCTGGGATCCTTTTGGTTAATCCCAAGCAGAGTTCCGTATGGAAGAAAAGCAGGAGATAAATTAAATAATTAAATAAAAGAAATAAATAGAGTATCAGTTGGATTACCTATGTGTTGACTCACTATTCAACAATTGGTTGAATGGCGAGTTAACACATAGCTAATCCAACTGATTTGATGATTCTACTCTAGTTGGGATTGACAAAGGATTTAGGTCCCCCTTAGGTCCAACATCAGGACCCTAATAACTTCTGTGAACTTATCTGAAGGACTATTTAGACGTACACGGAAAAATCAGCTTGTTGTACCTTTCATTATGATTAAACATAACTTCACAAATCATTAACTTTAATAAACAGATTGGAAGCAAAATGTTGTTGTAGTGTGCCTTCAAATCGTTTCCGACCTATGGTGACCCTATGGTGAACCTATCATGGGATTTTCTTGGCAAGACTTCTTTGGAAGGTGTTGCTTCCTCTCTCCAAGGCTGAGAGAATGTCACTTGCCCAGGGTTACCCAGTGGGTTTCCATAGCTGAGTACAGATTCAAACCCTGGTTTCCAGAGTCATAGTCCAGTGCTCAAGCTATTACACTGTAGTGGGTCTGAAGTTGAGAGAATTCTAAAACATCTGGAAAGGCGAAATTTTCCTGTACCCTTTTAAAAGGAGGTGAGAATAATTCCTTTAAAAAGGTCAGAGGACAGTTTGGCCCTTCCAGATGTTTTACAAGCCTCTCAGCTTCAGGGAAAACCTATGGCAAAACTCATGGGACTATACCTCACCGAGAAAATCCTATGAGAAGATTGTAGTAAGTTAAAGTGGATTGGAAGGCAAATTCTTTGTTATGCTGTCTAGGGCTGAAACATCTGGAAGGTTTATCTTAAAATTGTGATCCTGTGACGATCAACTACTGTCAGCAGAAACTAAGCAGAATATCCTGAAGTTTAAGGTACAGCAGCCAAAGGGCATCACATTCTACAAGCCTTAACATAGCAATCTTTACATCCTATATCGTCACTGGCAATGAGGGCTGCCAGGTGTCCCTTACTATAAGGGATATTCCCTATTTGTGCTCAAGAAAACTTGTCTCTTATTGGGCTGGCAGGTGTGTCTTATTATGCAGGAAATCCCCTATTCCAGGGGTTGGAAAGCTCTTCCTTTCATACAGGCTGAAGAAGACCTCTTCCCCCCAAAAATCCTCTATTTTGGAGCACAGGCCTTTCTTTGAGACTGAAATGTGTAGATTATATAATTTATGAATGGGGACAGTATGTTAATTTTATGCAGAGAAATACATGGGTAGGTTAATTGAAAAATCTTCATTCTGACACTTAGGTAGAACATAAACTTCCTGAGTGACAATCCTGCACGGCATGAATTGGCTGCTTTGGAAACCAGGCAATACTTTTGGCAATAGACCTGGAGGAACATTCCTATTCCACCCTACACATACCCCACGGGACACCTCCCCAAAACCTGTACCACAAGTGGAAGAAAGAATGCAGACACCTTCTCCTATTAGAGAATCAGCATGAAGAAAGAGCACACACCCTCAACAGCTTCTGATGGCATGTGGCATCATCCATCATCCAGTCAGGGGAAAATCCACACAGGGGTTGCCTTCACCCACTTTAAAGGGCCAGCGAGCTTCGGAGAAGCTGGCAGACACTTTCCCCCAAAGGAGAAGCCAAGGGCATCCCTGTTGCTGTTATTAGCACTTAACCAGCCCGTTATTAGAAATAATTATTGCAGTTGCATGCCCTCTCTATTCTGGAAAACTAGAGCACTGACATCAGGCTTGTATTTTCATAATAGGCTGGGTAATTGAGCTATGATTGTGGAGAATGAATAGTTTGGAGGACAGAGCAGGGAGGTGCCAGCAGGAGACAAAGGAGAAATGCTGGCTAACCACCCTGCTATTTTCTTCACTTGAGGAACAGAGGGACAGCAGCTGCTGCTAAAGGGAAAGCTATTCTCCAAAAGAGCGGCGATTTGGAGAGAAAGGGCACACCCAGAGAGGGGCATGTACCAAAGGGATGCATTCATCAGAAACGTAAAACAGCTACCATGGGTTTTGTGTGATTTTTGATGCCATCGTTTTTAAAACATGGATTACTGAGTTATAATTACATCCTTCAACAGCAAAGGTGAACGAAATGCATATCTCCAAATGTCGCTGGATTGCCATTCTGCATAGCCAATGGTAGGGATCATGGGAGTCGTAGTCCGACGGCATCTAGAAGGCCACCAACTGGCCAGCCTGCTCAACAGAAAAGAAAGTGGCTGGGCAGCTGTTCAGTCCACCTGGCCAGCATGCATGTACATCCAAGTCGGCTTCTCCTTGGTTCACTGCTTCTCTTTCCTACTTCCCACCCAACTCAGCCTCCAGAGTTGCTTGGGGCTGCCACACAACAGGCAGGTGAGCCGCACCCTAATCCCCCCAGTGTGGCCGGCCCTCCAGGCAGCTCCAGACCGGTGTGGAAAGATTCTTCTATCCCTCTGGGATCCAGTTGGTGCACCCACACAAACACAAGAGGGGGCCTGTCAAAGAGGTCACAGCTCTTTCCTTGCCCTAGTTTGCACGCCCTTTCAATCAAGCCCAGAGTCATTCACGTAGAGAGAATAGTCTTTATTTTACAGGGTCCTTGGATAGACAACTGGCCAATGCCCTGGTGAAAGTACTTCCAGGAGCTTCTGTGGTATGCCAGCAAAAGGGGTCTTGGGACATTGGCAGGTAGTTGCAGGACGGTGAGCCCAAGAGGGGCTAGACTAGATTTATTTATGAACCCAAAGAGCAGGCAAAACACAAATAAACCAAAGGAGAGAAGCTATGTGCCAAGATGAGAAAGGATGCTTCTTATCAGCCACCTCTCTCTTTACCTTGTCAAGTCAAATGGTTTTCCCTTTTGTGGGAAGGGGGCTTATATTTTGCCTCTCTCCAAGTCTCTCGTGGTTTAAAACTCTCTGTAGTATCTCTCAACTCTGAAAGGCCTCTGACAAGCTGTTACGTAAGTTGGGGAGCACAGGCCTTTGTTCCCTTGCAACTCAAGTCCAAAGGAGACACCTGAATCCCTTCTACTGTCTTGCACCTTTGTCTTCAAAGTCTTCTCCTTCAGAGGACATTGGTGGCCTTTTATTGGCCTCTTTGCTCCTCCTCCCCTCAAAAGCTTTATCTGAGGTTAGCAGCTCACTCCCATTCCCTCCTGAGACCAGGGAGCTGGGAACAGGCAAGGCGGTGCCTCTATTGAGTCCTAACTCTTCCACAGGGCCACTCCTGTTAAAGCTTCCTTTAAGATGCTGAAATACACATCATCTGGAGCACTGGAGCTTTGTAAGTGCACGAGTCAGAATGACGAGCAACCTAATTCCTGCTGCTTCATTTGATGGTCCAAGGAGACATAACCACGGAAACACCCTTCTAAGCTGGAGGAAAGTCTTGCAACGTAGGAACAGGCAAATGCTGCCATGTGTACATTGAAGGCAACTGCTAGTCACTCCAGGAAGCTCCAATTTCTGATTTGGAAATGCAACTGTGACTGCACCCATGGGCATCTTGTTGCAATGTCTTGGGAAACCGGAAGGGAAGAGCATCATGGTTTGGTAAGGTTTCCCTCCCATTCTGCTCCCCCAGCAAAGAGCAGGGTGTGGAGAAGGCATGGAATGCTCATATGTCTCATTCATTCATTCATTCATTCATTCAGCAATATGACCACAAGGAACTAGATAAGATCATGAAGTGTAAAAACATATCATTAAACACCAAAGTCAGAATCATCCAGGCCACATGATTTCTGACTTTGATGTATAGTTGGTTCTCCATTCACAGATTCAATCAACCATGGCTTGAAAATATTTTTTTTAAAAAATCTAAAAAGCCAAGTTTAATTTCACCATTTTATATAAGGGATGCCATTTTACCACAACAATGTACTTAATGGGACTTGAGCATCCATGAATTTTGGTATTCAAGTGGGGTTCCTGGAACCAAACCCTAGCAAATACTGAAGTCCACTGTATGGCCGTGAAAGCTGGACAGTGAAGAAAGCTGAAAGAAAATCATTTGAAACGTATTGCTGGGGAGGAATTCTATGAATACCATGGACTGATTTGGGTTCTAGATCAAACCAGCCCTGAACTCTCATTAGAAGTGAAGATTAAAAAACAGGCTGTCATACTTCAGACGTATCATGACAGGACATGACTCACTGGCTGAGAAGATAATGCTTGGTAAAGTGGAAGGCAGTAGAGAAAGATGGAAATCACACCACAGGAGGGTTGATTCAATCAACCCAATGTCTGTCATTCCCAGAAAGCTGGCCTATCTGTATGCTTGCTGGGGATAATGGGATCTGGAAGGAAATGCTGTTTTTTAAGGGTTGCATCCAAGCAATTTTGTCAGTCCACTTGTTTCCCCCAGTTTTTCTCTTGATGTGAAACTGCTGAGCCTTGTTCCCTATTTTTCTGACAGTTTCACGGACACTTAGCACACACTAAATGTTAAACTTGTTTTAAACAGGGTATTTTCTGCTCATTTTAATTCTGTATTAAAAGACTCAACAAACCAGTTGCTGGGAACGGGGCCGTTTCGGCACTACACTCTTATAGCATGATTATTCCACTTTCAACATCCTATGGAATCCTGAGGTTTGCAGTTTAGGGAGGGGCCGGCCAGCCCCTCCTTAAACTGCAAACTCCAGGATTCCATAGGATGTTGAAAGTGGAATAACCGCGCTATAAGAGTATAGTGCGGAAATGGCCTCGGTGAGGGATCAGGCCAGGAAGGGCACATAGGAGACATTCTCCTGCTTCAGGGAAGTTCCATTTAAATTAAATGTCTCCTTTTTTGCGGGGTCAGTAGTTCACCCCTGACCTGTCCTGTTGCTCTGTTCTACCCCCTGATACCAACTGAAGCTTGTTAGGGATAAGAATTTCTTGACTACATATAAAAGGCATACACAGGATCACAGAAGTGTTAGATGGAACACCAGGGGCCATCCAATCCAATCCAACTACCTGTCAGGGCAGGACTCCACACCTGGAACAGCCCTGACAGGTGGCCATCCAAGCTCTACTTAAAAACTTCTAACAGCAGAGAATTCACCACCTTCTGATGAAGTCTATGAAGTTCATCCTAATGTTTAGCTGGAGTCTCTGTTGTAATTTAAGCCCTTATCCTTTGGTTTGCGTCCTCTCCGCTAGAGCAGCAGAAAACAAGCTTGCTCCATCCTCTACCTAACATCCCATCAGTTACATAAATATGGCTATCGTATCACCTCCCAATCTTCTCTTTTCCAGGCTAAACATATGCAACTCCCTGACAAGGCTTGGTTTCCAGACCTTTTCTCCACCTTAAGCACCATACCATTTATTAACCCCTGTTGACATTCATTCTGTTAGTTCTGGCCCACTTTTCCAATCAGTGGACATCATTTTGAATCCTGATTCTGTCTTCTGAGGTATTTGCTATTTCTCCCAGTCTGGCAGCATCTGCAAATCCGATCAGCACCTTCTCTATTCCTTTATCCATGTCATTTATAATGATGTTGAACATCACTGGGCCCAGGGCAAAACTGGTAATACTGCCTCCCTTAACCTGAAACTCTAACCTGTTCATGCAGCCTAGAAGTACATCGGCTTTTTTTGTTGCTGCATCACACGGTGGGCCCGATGCTAATCTTATGGACTTCTAAGACCCTAGATTCTTCTCCTTTCAAGCCATCCTACTATCTGTACATCTGATCTTTGTCCTATTCTTCTTCTCTAATTTTCACATCTTAATCTCATTATCCTTTGCTACAAAATCCTTCTAGCAGAACACCTTAAATAAAACATCTCAGGTTGATGGGAAATCACTTCAGACACCCGGAACATATTCGCCCAATCTCCCCGAACTGTCTCAAGCTTTGCAATTTCTGCTGCGCTCGAGAGAATCAAGGAGAGCTCGAAACTTTCATAGGCAACCCCAGCCCCACAAACCACCACTTCACAAGCTCCTACCCAGCCTAAAGATGAGGTTTTGATTCTGCATCACACGATCCAACTGAGAATTTGAGCCAACACGGTGTTGGGCCAAGACATGAAGCAGGCCTCAGAAGGCCAAGTTCAATTCCCAGTGTGCCTTTGAACTCAATAGGTGGCAGGGCAAACTGCCAATCCTGGACTCTGTTCCCCATATAAAAGCAGAGGAGCATCGTTTGGTAATCCACAGGGTTCTTGCACATGAAAGCGATAAGGATTGTAAACACATGTTGCTCTTCTCAATTGCAAAGATAAGGATATTATAGCAAGACAACCAATGTCTCGTCCAGGTGATATATCCATGCCTTTATGCCAGATGAAGGTGGGTGCACGCACACACAAGTTTTGCATGCTGTGGCCACATGCTGAACCAGAACTCACAGTTGGGATGGGGAAAAGATCCAAGCAGAGGGGTCCTTGCTATGAAATCACCCTGCTTAGTTTTTTGCCCTATTGAATAGAGTTGCCAGACTGAATCCAGGATGAGGCAATCCTCAGCAGCTCTTAGACCAGGATGACGTACAGGTTGAGTATCCCTTATACAAAGTGCTCAGGACCAGAAATGTTTTGTATTTTTTCAGATTTTGGAATACCTGCATCTGCATACACATAAAATACAGTACTTTACAGGAGGGCCCCCACACACAACTGCAGCTGCTGCTTCATAGCAAGACCTATGTTTGGATTCCTGCCAGCTGAAAGATCTTTGTACCTCTCTCCAGCCTTGTGTCTCGCTTGTTTGCTACTTGTATTGAGTGCAATGTGAGGACGGAGAGAGACCGAGGATCTGAGGGACAAATGAACAACAGTGCTGCCCCTCTGAAGGTGGAAATTTCAGCTTTTGGAGGTTTTTGAACTTCAGATTTCCAGATAAAGGATATCTAAGCTGCACAGTAACGCTCAGGCAGGCAGGACAAAGTTACTTGTCCTCTCTTACTTTATAAATTCCAATTTTCAGCAAAAGCCATCTCCTCCAAACGCAGCTATTACCTTGCTGGGAGGAAGCAGGGGGAAGAGGCACAGAGGCACCAGTGGCAAGACAAGAGCTGGGCACTCCCTGTGCGCATGCACTGGGGAGACAAGGAGAAAACAGCCCTTCTAGGTGGGGAGGGCTGGGGTTGAAAGTTGGGGTTCAGAAAGTGAGGGAGGGCAAGTACATGTGCCTTGGTTGATGGAGCTTTCTCTTCACCCTCATCCTTATCATCCAGCCTTTTTCCCAGTCTAGGACTCAAGGTGGCTTACGAAAGTTTTTTTTTTTTATAAACGAAACAGTTAAAAATTCCCCAAATACAAAAGTTAAAATTAGAAAGTATCAAAACTATCAAAACAAAACTATAGAAACTATCAAAAACAAAAAATCGGTTAAAAATAAAAAATTTTGGATAAAAAAAACAGCACAACACAAATAACAAATAGAAAATTTAGCACATTGTTTAGATGGGAACAGGCCTCATACAATCACTCCTGTAAGGCCTCTCAAAAGACAAGCGTCTTCACCTCTATGTGGAAAAAAAGTAGGGAGCCAGGGGGCAGCCACTGAGAAGGCCCTCTCCCATGTTCCCACCAGATACATCTGCAAAGATGGTGGGACAGAAAGAAGGGCCTCCACAGCAGATTTCAAAACAGGTTCATAAGGGTGAATCCTTTACAGTACCTCTTCCTGTTGCAAGATATATTAAGGATTCAAATTGCAGAACCGCTGTCCTGGATTCAGTCTATCAACCCTGTCGTAGAATCAAGGCCAGCACGGTTCAGCTTAAAGAGTCCCAACGTCTGGATTGCTCTCATATCCTCTGGTAACTACTCTCCCTGCCCTGTATCCCCTGCAGAAAAGGAGGAAAATGGAAAAGGAGGAATGACAGGCTGGGGGAGAGTTTCAAAGATGGCCAGAAGGTCCCATCCAGGTAGTCTGTACACCAGGGAAGGCAGTGCAGGGGAAAATCTTTTGGTCCTTTGAGTCCCAGGCCACGGTCAGCATTTGTCCTGGGACCTTCAATGCAGTAGCGTAAGTCCATTTCTGGTTTTGGAAAAGATTGGTATGTTTTAGGTCAAATAGGTTACAAGGTCTATTTCAATCTGTTTAAAAGATGAATCACCAGCTCTCTGGTACCCCATTACAGTCTAACCCGATACCTGACATAAGAGATGCACTTCATATCTGATATGCATGGTTGATGCAAAAGACACTGCAAAGCAATGAGCAGATACAGACTGTCTGAGTGTATCCCGAAATCCAGACAAAACCTAAGAGCACTTCATGCAAGGTTTGCCTCAAACACGGTCACAGGAAGGCGACCTTTCCCCCTCGTCTCTTTACCAGTTCACCTCTGCCAATTTCTTCCGGCAGTCTCAGCCTCCACCCTTGGCTTCGGAATGCTCCCCACACTGGAGCCCTGGTGCAAGAAGAACAAAGCTGCGCCAAAAAAAAAGAAAAAAAGAAGAGGAGGGGGGATCTCCTCCCGCAACAAGTGCCAGTGAGCAAAACTGTGTCAGTGGAGGAGTGGAGTCAGCAAGACAGAGGAGGAAGAGCGAAGGAAACACCCTGAGGGATTAATGCGTTTGATGCCTGCCTACGCATCTGCACAGGAGACGGTCTTTAAAAAGGAATAGGTAGGCAGAATGGGGAGCCCACCCACACGCATCAGCAAGAGAAACCTGCCAGCCAGCCAGCCAGCCAGCCAGCCAGCCTTCCTTCCCACAACATCCCTTTGCAACATTGCAACACACAGCTGAGCCGTCTTCTCTCTCCTCCCCATTTCATCCCACCAGATGCCCATTTCTCTCCCCGCACTGGGCACCCCTTTCGTGGGCTCAGAGCAGGAAGAAACCAAAACAAGTGTCCAAGGCTACTCGGTCCCCCAATTTTTTTGCAATAAAACAGAATACATCTGCCCAAAGAATACAGAGTCTCCTTTTCACAGACATACAAACCTCATCTGAATGCCATCTTTCAAAAGATTGGAAAATAAATTAGGACCAACCACACCCTTCCACAATTACTGGGCATGGGCGGTACCTCTCCCCCAACATAAAAATTCAGATCCACTAGGAAGAGGAAAATGGCAATGATTCCAAGAGCATGAGTAACCATAGCAACTACATTTCCAGTGTCCCCTTCCTTTCTCTCTCTCTCTCTCTCTCCTGTTGCAGAGACTCCTTCAGAAATCCTCAACTGGGGTGATATTTGTTATTTTTATTATTCTTAGCAATGCACAGACACCGTAGGCAACACACATACTCACCCACACAAAATGAAATAAAGACAATGAGTAAATTAAAAAAAAGGAGATTCCCTAGCTGGAAATCATGGTTGGGGGGATTGCATGTCACAAGGCATTGTACAACTGACTTATCCGGCATCAACCAATTCCAGCAAGACAAGCGGGACCACCCAAAGGCATAAGGAGGTACATTAAACATGCATCTTTTTGTGAGAAAATAGAATAGGAAGCAAGACCTGGATCCATTCCTTAAAAAACTGGGGTTGGGGGAGGAACAGGGGGAAGATGGAGGCCAGGTGCCAAGAAAAGCAACACCAGTCTCTGGTTCTTCCACAGGGAGATCCCCTTCCCCACAAAACCTGCCTTTTCCCCAGGGGAAAACAGGTCTAAAGAGCAGATTATCTGGAAGCACGGTTACACTTTGCTGAAACCACAGGACACAGATAAAGGCAACTATCCACCGCCATCCTGAAAATCTGTGACCACAGTATTTCTAAAATCGAGAGGGTGTGTTTCTACTATGCACGGAAACCATTAGAATTTCACCTCTCCTCTTGAATCGCGTCCCTATTCACGTTTTAAAGGAGCTGGTCTCAGCTGGCAACTTTGTTCCTTGCAGCCGCAACCACAAAAAATCCCCCGTTTCCATGGATTTGCCTTTTTTAATAGGAAGGGGGTGTGTAAAGGAGAGACACAAGGCAGTCACACATGGGCGCACACACATTAAGAAGGCTCTGTGATGGGGGAACACGCATCCCCTCTGAAAACAAGTGTTTAGCTTAAGTCAAACGTTTAGCTGAAGTCTAAATACAGACAATTGAGCAGAGCGAAGAAAGAGAAAAAAGAAGGGGGGGGTTAGAAAGAGGCGCTTGTACTCAGGAGCATCCCTGCCTATGCAGGCACATGCATGTGTGCATGCATGCACACACACACACACACACACCCCTCACTCTACATGCACACTCAGGCTCACTGCAGCATTGCAAAAACAGGAGTTCCACGCCTCCTTCGGTTGGTTCCTCCAGCGCCTGGGCACTCAGAAGCCGGCAAAAGTCGAGTCCGCGCCGGTATCTGGTCCGAACCACGTTGGGGGTGGATGGGCTGGTGGAGCCCCTTTTTGATCTCGCCCTTCTTCTTCTCTTCCTCCTCCCCCCAAAGGCGATTAGTGGAGGAGAGGGTCTGCGGTTTTCTTTTTCCCCCCAAGTCCATACACACACACTCACAAGTCACCGCAGACTCATTCAAAAGAAAGAAAAGCTGCAGCCGAAGCCCTCCTTTTGTTAACGGGAGGCAAGCCCACCTCGGAGGCAGGCGGCTGGCTGCTCGCTCGGATTGCAGTTGCGGAGCCACACAATGCCGGGAGGGGAGGGGAGGGGACCAGAAGCGGACTACTCAAAAGCCCCCGACCAAAAAAACCCGGTTTGCATTTATAGGAAGAAAACCCAAAGCAGCAACCCAAACGCATCACCGCCCATCCCGATCCCGGGCCATTTCCGCACTAGGCTGTTATAGCGCTATTATTCCACCTTCAACATCCTATGGAATCCTGGGGTTTGCAGTTTAGGGAGGGGCCTGAAGGCCCCTCCCTAAACTGCAAACCCCAGGATTCCATAGGATGTTGAAGGTGGAATAATAGCGTTACAACAGCCTAGTGCGGAAATGGCCCCACTTTCCCCACGCGTGGGAAAAGAGTAAAAAGTTTCCACCCTTCTCCTTTCCCCAAAGTCACCCGGCTATCCTCCCAAAATTCTTTTTAAACCCCTTCCCCTCCCTTTCCCGTCAAGGCCCCCGAAAAGACGAACCGGAATCCGAACCGCAGCGAGCGTCCAGTCGCGCGTTCCCTCTTCCCACGCTCTCCACCTCCCCCCCTCCGCCACCCCGGAAGGTAACTTCGCTTCCTCCCGATCGGGGATCTGCCGCCGCCGCCGCCGCCACCGAACCGCCTCCGCCTCCCCGCCCCGCCGGCCGGGCTGGGCACCGAGCTCCGCTTGCAATGAATGGGTGGAAGGGAAAGCGCCCGGGCGCGCCTTACCTGCAGCCCCCGCCGCGCATCCTCGGAGAGCCGCCCCCGGCCGCCGCCCCCGGCCGCCCCCGCAGCAGCAGCAGCAGCTGCTTCCCCCGCGGCTGACAATGGGAGCCAGTTCACCCCGGCTGCCCGAGTCCCCGCGCCGCCGCCGCCGCCAGCAGCCAACTCCAGCCAAGCAGCCGCCGTGCCTTAGGAGCCCGCGGGTGACATCATCCCCTCTCCGCCTGATAGGCCGACCGAATGCGAGCCCGGGACGACGTCAGGGAGGCTCGTGCCGAGAAAGCCACGCCCCTCGCGGGGCTTTCTGACCAATCCCGGGCGTCCGTCGCGCTTCTGGCTGGGAGGTGGAGTCCTGGCGGGGATCCCGGGGAAAGGTGACACTGCGGTAAGGACTACGTTTCCCAAGAAGCACCGCGCTCCATCGCTGCCCCCTCACTCCTTCGCTCCTTCTTTCTAACTTGGGCCGGGTCCGCTCTACATTGTTGTAGTTCTATTATTCCACTTTCAACGTCCTATGGAATAATCCTGGGGCGCGCAGTTTAGGGAGGGGACTTTAGAATGCTCAGCCAGAGAGCTCTTGGGCCTCAATAGAGTACAAACCTCAGAACTCCACAGGATGTTGAAAGTGGAATAATAGCGCTAGAACAGGCTAGTGCGGACGTGGCCTTGCTTGCCACGGGCTGCAGTAGAGGCACGGTCAGCAGCCTTTCACGGAGGCACGCTGGGATGAGAGTGGCCCAGGATCCTCAGAGTGAGGTCGAGACGGCGAAAGTTATTAATGAGGAAGGGCACTGAGGGGCTGCCCAACTTTGCCACAGGGAAGGGCAAGAGTTCCCTCCCCTCCTCTCCCCCTTGTTGTGCTAAGTGGGCGTAAGCCGTTTTTGCAGGGTGTACTCAATTTGCAGTAGCTGAAATGAGCTGAGGACAAAGGGGAGGAGGACGTTAAAACTAGGACGTTTTAAAAGCAGCTGGAAAGGGCCTTTTCCGCACTGCACTTATAGCGTTGTTATTCCACTTTCAACACCCTGTGGAATTCTGGGGTTTGTAGTTTTCTGAGGCCAAAGAGCTCTCTGGCTGAGAATCCTAAATGCCCCTCGTTAAACTGCAACCCAGGATTCTATAGGACGTTGAAAGTGGAATAACGGTGCTGTAACAGTGTAGGGCGGAAATCAGCACTGTCCCTACCACATCGAGACGGCTGGAAAGTCTGCACGTGCTCCCTGTTTCCAAATGGATACGACGAAGCACTGCGTCCAGGTGCTGCAGGGTTAGAAGGAAGGGTGGCAAGAGAAGGTGCTGCTTGCTGCTTCTCTTTTATTTTCCCCTTTTTACGGGTTTCTTTCAAAAGACCATCCACACTGCACGGTTATACCAGTTTTGATACCACTTTAATTGCTACAGCCCCGTTCTACGGCATCCTCGGATTTGTAGTTTGGTGAGCTGTTTAGAAGGCATCAAGGTCCCCTGAAAAGAGAGAGGCTGAGGATCAAGACAAGTTTAATTTGGTAGCATAAACAGCTGGTCAGACTATTTTAGGGACTGTAGTTTAAGAGAAGCGACTAGCACTGTTTGGCAGAGAATTCCAAATCC
Source organism: Cyclura pinguis (assembly GCA_030412105.1). Lineage (NCBI taxonomy): Eukaryota > Metazoa > Chordata > Lepidosauria > Squamata > Iguanidae > Cyclura > Cyclura pinguis. The sequence goes on from CM059599.1 coordinate 381,364,276, forward strand.
TTCCCCAAATTATAAATCCCAAAATTCAATAGGATTGGAGCCATGGCAGTTAGAATGCCATCAAGCCATCAAACTGCTATAATTGTGAGGATAAGTTAAAGTTCCTGGCTTTTTAAATAGAGCGTTGATCCGTTGCAACGGAAAAAGGTTAGCGGGAGTGTGACGAAAAAGCAAGGAGTAGCATCTTTAAAACTAATTGGTTTATTTCAGAGGCAGCTTTTGTCAGTTTCAAGCCACTTCCCCAGATGCACTGGCAGACTTAATGTCAAAGCAACAGGTACATCACAGTGATACAGTTCTGCGGCTTGGCTTTTTAAGAGTGCAGGTTGATAATGCATTTTTGACTGGGATGATGCTCCAGTGGGCTCAGGGCTCACCTGGCCTACACATAAACTAGCGAAGGAACATTCTCTGCTCAACTTAATCCCCAGAAGAGGTTTGTGTGCAAAACACGTTGCCTTAAAATCAGCACTGGATCAACCATGCTGAACTGGCAATAGGAAACTGTCCTTTGCTGTACAGTCCTCCCTCCACATTCGCAGTTCTGACCTTTGCAAATTTGATTATTCACAAGGCAGGTGGGTGTTTCCCCCCTCATTCTCCTCCTCCTCCTCCTCCCATTCCCTTGCGTTTTGCTGGGCACAGAAAAGGAAGTCAAGACCCAGACAAAAGGCAAGGCAATGGGGGGTGGCAGGCTTGCACTAGCCTTCTTTCTCCCCTCTGGAGCTCCCCCTTCCATTTCCTTGCCTCTGGACCTGGTGTGAAAAGGCAACGGAATGGAAGGAGGGTCATGGAGGTGAGTTATTTACGGTTTTTCCACTTTCTCAAAGGTTTCTGTACCCGAAACCCTTGTGAAAGTGGAGGGGCCACTGTATTGTGTCTCCCCCCCCAATTAGGACAAACTCATTTGTGTAAATGGTTCTAACTGGGAGAAGGGAAAAGCTCACTGGTGACAATTGGTGGGCAAATTGAGGCTCTGCCCCTACAAGGCTGCTTTTGTAGCCCTTCACGCTACTCCCTGGAGCCATTGTGGTATAGTGGTTTGAGGATTGGACAAGGACACTGGGAGCCCAGAGTTCAAATCCCTAGTAAGCTGTGGAAAGTTACTGGGTGACCTTGGGCAAGTCGCACTCCCTGGCCTCAGAGGAATCTTATTTATTTATTTATATGCCACCTTTCTCCCAGAGTAGCACCCAAAGTGGCTTGGGAAGGCCATGGCAAACTTCCTTATGAATGAATTATGCCAAGAAAACCCTAAAGTAAGGTTGCCTTGGGGTCACCATAAGGCAGAAAAGACCTGAAGTCACAAAACAAGAACAACAGAATTTCCATTACACAGGCATGCTGTGCAGTTGCATAGGAACAGGGGGTGGGGAGACGGTTCGCCCCAGGCGGCAATGTTTTTGGGGCATCCCAGCCCATAGCCACACCCCCACATGCCCTGACCACGCCCCATGCGCTGCAGCCGTGCACCCCCCTCCACACGCTCCGACCTTTCCGAGTTTTATTTCCAAATAAATTGGAAAAGTCTGTTAAAACACAGTAAGTACCCAAGAAACAGCTGAATAAGGCACATGCTTATTCCCTGGAAGCTTGTACAAATAGATATGCTTTAAGCTGGCATCTGAAAAAATAAAAAAGGGTTGGGCACGGCCAGATCTCTGATAGGAAGGAAGCCCATAACCGAGAGGCCAGCACTGAGAACACCCTGCCCCTGAGAAAGCGTTGTAGTTGTTATTACTATGTAAATATGTTTTTAAATATGTATACTGAAACTTATAAAACACTTCAGAATTTAAAAATCTTGGATCTCTAGATGTTGGAATGCAGGTCCTATCACTCCTCATCACTGGCTATGCTGGTGAGGGCTGCTGGGAGTTGCAGTCCAATGACATCTACATGATGCCCATCCCTGACTTAGAACAAAAAATGAGCACAACCCACCAAGGTTCAAAGCCAGCTGTATTCTCCATTTACTGTTTATTCATTAAACATGTGAGTCACCCTCTAACCAAAAAGTCTCATGGCGATGTAGATAAATACAATCTAAAACACAATAAACTCCAGTGGAATACAATAAAAACCAAGACACTCTTTGTTCTGTACACATTCTGTTTTAATAATACACTGCCTGCCTTTGCACAGCAGAGGCTTGTAACAATGCTCTACTGTTTAGTCTTTCTTTAAGGAAAAGAAACTACTTGTGGGGGGAGCACCAACAGTTAATAGTACAGGCTGAAGTGGGAACAGTCACTGCTGTACCTAGGATTGCCAAGTGTCCTTTATTATAAGGGATGCCCTTTATTTGTGTGTTGAAAAGCTTGTACCTTATAGGACTGGCAGGTATCCCTCATATGCTCCAACATTTCACAGATGAAAACTAGGAGACAGGTGGCCAATAACATCAGAATACAGTCAAGATAGCCAAAAAGTATTAATTAGGAAAAACAGCATTTTCTGAACAGAAAATATGGGTGGGTGGGTGGGTGCGCGCGTGTGTGTGCAAGAAACATGTTCTTTGCACAAAAAAGTAGTTTTCTGCAGAGAAAACACTGTTTGTGCAGGAAAAAACATGGACTTTTTTTGTATGCAGAATATCTCTCAATCTGCATATAGTATTTGAAAGCCGCATGCTTTTCAATGGCTTTCTCATAGCAAGGAAGAAAATGGTAGAACTATTGATTCTTGCCTACAAGAACAAATTTTACAAAGATTTGCATCTCTATACTATATTACCATGGCTCTGTTATTGAAGAGAATCTAACTAGTTGGGTGCTGGTCAGGGTCTTGTATTGTTGCATTTTTTAATCCTAATTTAAATGTGTTCACTTTTATTATATGTTTTATCAATAGTGGCCAGAGTCCTGTTGTTTTACAGATACATAAGTTCCCCCCTGGAAATGGTTGGATGTTTTTGTCTGATGCACAATGTCCATATTCAGTTTAAGGTTGTGCAAGTGGAGCTGCCCATGTGGTGCCAGTGTGCATGGATGCGCATTGCACATGTCTGTAGATTGTGCCTGGATGCACATGTTCATTTGGTTGCTCATTTGGTGTCTTGGATTGCTTGCACCATGTTGCCATTCAACACAAGGATTGTGCAGTCCAATCGATGGGTAAGACACATACAAAGATTGATACTACACCTGTGCTACTTGAAATGATGTTCCCTGGACCAGTGCCAGTCCCTTAGCCCTTGGCTGCTTGTTCCTAGGAAGTTTCTAGGAAAGAAGGAAATAATCGTACCTAACAAGCAGAGAGGCTCTTGGAATAGTGGGGAAAAAATGCTGGTCCCCCATTTCAACCTAAGAAGCATTGCACCACACCATGTTGTAAGCTGACTTGACTCCCATTCCTGGGAAAAAGCAGGATGTAAATTAACTAACTAACTAAATATACAACCCCAATGTAGGATCACATCCGTCTTGTTTTTAATGTGTGCTTTACTTCTGTTAGCTGCTTAATATGTGGGGGAAAGGCAAGACATAAATTCATTAAGAGAGTCAGCATTGTGCAGTGATTTCAGTGTTAAATGTGGATTCTGGAAGCCATTGGGAGCCCTTGGGCAAATCACACTCTCTCAGCCTCAGAGAAAGGCAAAGGCAAACCTCCTTTGAAGAAATCTGGGCAAGGAAACCCTCTGATAGGTTTGCCTTAGGATCACTGTAAGTTAGTGATGTAGATTCAAGTCCATTGGCTGGGACTCAAGTTGGACTTAAGTCACTTCAGTGACTTGTCTTGGACTCAACTCAGCAATAAATGCTACAGTGACTCAACTCGAGCCTTGTGTATTTTCAGTGATTGATTGCCGCCCTCGATTCGGTAACATAATACATATCATCCAGAAACCTTAGGACTTTGAACATTGCTTTCATCTCTTTTTGCCTATTGACAATCTGTCTCAAGCCCAAAGTGTGGGTGCTTTTCTCAGAGGGGAACAGCAAATGGGTCAGGTAAGGGGCTTGAGGCAGGGTTGAGGTCCGCTCAGCACTCTGTCCTTGCTGCATATTGGAGGAGCCTTCTAAAACTTTTTCTGAGAGAAGAAAGCAAGACTCAGGCCCAGAGAACAAGATGTGTTTCTCAGAGGGGAACAACGAATGTGTTAGGCAACGGGCTTGAGGAGGAAGGATCCTTCCTTCTAAAGCTTTTGAAGCTCCAGTAATGGGGAGTTAGAAGGATCCTATTCCCCACTTCTGAAAAAACCTCCAGCTTTGGAAATGGGAAGTAAGATGGATCCTGTCCCTCACTTCCAAGCTGCAGACTCTTTTATGCCCGTTGACACAAAAGTCTCCAGCTTTCGGAAGTGAGAGTAAGAAGAATTATTAAAAGAATTATTAAAACTGACTTTATTTGACTCTGTCCAGAAATTCTGGCATATAGGTTTGAGGTATAAAGTTGGCTGCCAGACTTGACTTGAAAGTATCTTCAAGGACTTGAGACTTGAAAATAGAGACTTGAGACTTGACTTGAGACTTGGAGTAAAAGACTTAAATAACTCACTGCCGTAAGTTGGAAAAGGCTTGAACGCACACAACAGTGGATTATGTACTCCACTTATGTGGGGGGGAGTTAAGGTATATGAAAAGAGAGCCATTACTTACTCCCCCACCCCACTCTCTCTTGGTCTTCTAGGGCTTTTAGGGGAACACATAAGAACAACAACAAAGTCAAATTTGGGGACAGGCCAAACCATGGTGCAGTTCGCAGGGCTAATCAGGCAGGAGACCGGAGTCATCCACTAGAAATAACATGGTGGAAACCCACAGCCTTTGCAGTTTCTCATGCCAGACAGGCAGGCTTGTCAGCTGTTGTGGTAGGAAATACAGTCTTAATTATGTGCATGCAGGCAGCAGCATGCTCGCAATCCTCCTCTTGATTGCTGATAACTTAGCATCTATCTCATCACAGGAAAAGAGCTCACTCACCAAAAACCAAAAAGCTAAAACAGCATAGGCACACAGTTCTCATCCTTGTTAAACAGCAGAGCTCAGGACAATGCAGATTTGCATCCTGTTGCAACCGCCATTGGGAGTTGCAAAAGCCAGCCATGAATTGAATTGCAGAAAGAGTCGAACAGAAATACGATACTTTTTTTGTGTTTGGAGGTAAAAGATTCCAGGCGATCTTGCTGGGTTTTGAAATCATAATTTGGAACAATCTACAATTACATGGAGCCTTGGTAAAGCTGCAAGTGTACCTGGTCAGACATGTTGGGTGAAATCTTATTAGCACAGGTGAGTCTCAGTTTATGTCACCACCACCAGCACCACCAGCACCACCACCGGCAACATTTCGAATTTACAATGATTCTCCAGAAATAAAAGTTTCAGCCACAACACTTGAGCCAAGCAGGATAGGCATGGCAGTGCAGAGAGTGAAGTGGAATTTTGGCCCAAGGAAAGCTAACTGGACAGGATTACTTTTATCTGACTAGGTTGGGAGGAGTGAGGAGGGCAGAAAGTGTTGGCATTGCCAGAAAGAGGGGTTCTTTGGCCTGCCTAGAAGAGGGAGCATGAGAGGAAGGAAGAAACTGGCATCTTGGAGTTTTAGGGTCGCTGGAGAGAAGGATTTTCTCTATCTGCACGGGGGGAGGGGGTCAGGAAGAGGGAAAAATTGAAAGTTTGGAATTTTGGTGTGGCTGCAGGGAAGGGTTTCCTCTGCTTGCTTCGGGGAGGGAGCCATGATGGGAAGAGAACAACTTAGATTGATGAAAGAAATTCAGGCCAGTCAGCTTGTAGCATTCGTGCTGGTTTTCCCCAAAGTAACTAGAAGTAGCAGCAGACATTCTGCTTGGTACCTAAGTCTTTGTAAATGACCTTGCGTCTTCGTGAACAGACTCAAGTGTGTACAAAATTGAATCAACGTCTGTATTCGCCAGTGGGCTGCCATGATGTTACAACATATGGGCATCGATTGCACAGTGGTGGCCATTGGGGGTGCTCCCCACTGCACATCTGGGCACTGGCTAGGAAGTTTCAGATCATAATGGGAGTACCCAGCGTGCATCAGAAGTCCTCGATGCACTTTGGAGCACTCTCGCTGGTGCCTAGGTACGCATCTCTGCAACCCACTCACAAGGTTTTGTTGCATTTCTGCAACTCAGCTATGGAGTCATAAAGTGATGAAACACAGATCGTGATGTAGGATCTCAGCCATTAAATTTGAGTTACTTCTGAGAACCAGCAAAATAAAAGATTACTTTTAATATATTAGACTGTGACAGCAACTAACTACTTTTAGTGCCTTGGAACTGTGACAGATTATTTTTTTCAGAGTAACTTTCCACATGGTCAACTGCTTTTGGCACTGAAGAGAACTTCGGACATAGTTTGACTTGTGTCCCAGGACTGTCTGCTTCCTTAGGTAGGAAAAAGTAGGTTGATGGCACCTAAAAATAGCTGTTTTGGTCCTGAGCACTATCAATTCCATTTTTGTTTTTGTTTTTACTTAATTTGAAGAAGATACTGGTATTAAGTGCCTCCTTGCACAAAACCAATTTAAATGGAATGGCTGTCAACTTGGTGATTTAAGTGTCCACAGGCTCTCTTCCCCCTAAACTCCAATGTTCCATGTCTGTCACTTTGTGTTTTACAAATTGCCCTTTTCCAGTGCACTGCCTTTTGCTGAAGTCAGCTCCCTTTCCTTCTCTTTTCTCCCCCCCCATCCCTCCCCTCCCCACTCAATCCACCCAACGGCTGGAGTGTAATGTGTGCTGTAATAACCTATTTAGATAAGATAAGGCAGCATGGATGGGCACTTCAGTGAGGCAAGAAAATTAACGGCAGTGCTTTGAGTGCAAATCAAACTTGGGAGATCAAAACAATTGTGTGTGTGGGGGGGGTGTATCAAGCCAGCTCCCGTGGGATAACCTATACAAACCTTGTCAGCAAAGAAATCTATTGCAAAACCCTTTGAAGGAGAAAGTAGGGTGATGGTAATAACTGGAGACACTTGAGGCTCTTCGGAAGAGATCAAGGAAATCTTCGAGAAGAAAACTTAGATTGCAATATTGTGGTTACCATGTCAGTGGGACAGTCAATCTGCAACTGGATTTTAGTCCATACTTTCAGCAAGCTATCCAGGGTGCAAAACATATGGGGGGATAGAGTTCAGCGCCTTGGATATCTCCTTTAAAGTTTGGAGCAAAACCTAGAGTGGATTCACTGCTCCACTGACACAGAAACCAACAGCCACCACTACAACGTATTTCCCTGTTTGGAAATTAAGAGAGAAATCCCAGCAGGTGTCAGACAAAGGTGAAATGAATCCTAGAGTTGGAAGAAACCACAAGAGCCATCACGTCCAACCCAATTCTGCCCTGCAGCAATGCACAATCAGAACACTCCTGACAGATGGCCATCCGGCCTCTGTTTAAAAACCTCCAAAGGAGGAAACTCCACCGCACTTGTTTTCTGCTATTCCAGATACTAGGACATAGAGCAATGGCTTCAAACTGTAGGAAAAGGAATTCCATGTAAAATTAGGAAGAACTTCCTGGTGGTAAGAGCAGTTCAACACTGGAATATGCAGCTGCCTGGGAATGTGGTGGAGTCTCCTTCTTTGGAGGTTTTAAAACAGAGGCTGGATGGCCATCTGTCAACAGTGCTTTGACTGTGTATCCATGCATGGCAGAATGAGGCTGCACTGGATGGCCCTTGTGGCTTCTTCCAGCTCTATAATGCTATGAGTCTAGATGTGCTGCAGTCTGAGTGCTTCACATTCCACCAGAGCCATCTAGAATCTCATCCATAATGTTGTAAGAAATGTCATTTGTTCTGTCTTTTGACAGATCTGTCTTCAGTTAGTGACAGGAAAAGAGCAATCTGTGTGTATGTCTGAATGGCAAGTTAGCACCAGTGTTTGGTACTGAATTCGTAACACTTAATCATTACCAGGGACCATCCCTAAGTCTCAGGTTTTGTCCTGACCTCAGAGCCTGGAACAGTCCCAAACCAGCAACCCTATTGAATCACACTACACTGAAGGACATATGGCGTTCTCTAGTCCAGGAAGAGTCAAGTATACTTAACTTCATTAACTGCAACCAGCTCAGCCTAAATGCTGTTAAGCTTTGCAGAGAAAATAAGCCAAACAATATCCTGAGATCTGTTTTTCCCCCTCTCTTTCCCAGAGTTCCATTCAGTGCTTCCTGAAAATGTAGTAAAGAATATTAAGAAATAAAAACAATTATTCTAAGTAAACAGAAAAATAAGGAAAACTCCATTATTTTCTCACACGTGCTGGCGTAAATTGACATTACAAGCATCTTCACTTTATTTAACAGGTTAGGGACCAGAGCACTGTAATAACCCGGAAATCATCAAAATGTAGCACCCGGCCTTTTTTTTTCAGCTTGCAAATGCATTTTGGTTGATGGAAAGCATACCTAATGCTCTATATATCACTTGTGAATGTGTACAAAAGGTAAATAACACAGATGATTGAGAGAAAAAGTAGTGGGTGGGTACAGAAGAGCAAAGAAGGTTGTGGAAACATGACCAAGTAGGTTGAAAGAGTGGACAATGTGGCAACTGTGTAGGTTCTGGTTATAACTGAAAAGGGACAAAAGAAAGCTGGAGGATGCCCGTACTGATCTGTCACTTAAGAGGATTCTGGGAAGATTCAGGCTGTTATCTAAAGGTGCTCTGTTTTAATGAAACCATGTAGGCTCCACACTGTTAGTCAAAGTGAACTGCTATCCAACCATTCCTGCAGAGACATATGTTGTTCCTTCCACACACACTCTTTTGTAGAGTTCATGGAATCACACCAGCTGTGAACATGGTTCCTGGTGGACATGGCCCATAATGTCCCTCTCCCAGGGAAGAAAGAGAAGTGTGTCTGTATTGGAAATACGTGGAAGACCATTGTAAGTTTGTCTCTCCGTATTTTAAGTTTCTGTCTGCTGGGTAACTAAGCAGTCTGTCTTTCGCCTTGATTTCTGTTTTTTGCTCAGAAGGTCAAGAACTCTGGATGCTTGTTAGTTGGAGAAGTTGCAGGTGACATTTGCTAATTGGCACCTGCCCTTGGCTTGAGACCAACAGCCAAATAGCACTGGACAGTGGGCACAGGAAAAGAGAATCTAGCTCATTCTGGCCGTCTATTCGATTGATGACCTTGATGGTTGAAAGAAGTTAGCTTGTCCCAGATTTGTGAGAACTATTCAAAGATTCTATGGAAGATGACCAAGTCGACCAAGTCTCCCAAGTCAGGGGGAGATAAATACTCCCTGGATTGTGTTCTCAGGTGGGGAGCTCAGCACGGGCTGACAGCTGCAGCGCATGCATATTGGCTACTGTGGCGGGGAGGAATCGCCTTCACTGCTTTCTATATGGTCTCTTGCTTTGGTGAGAACATCTATCTTTATGTTGTCTAGGCATGCTAGGCTTAAGTGGGTTCCATCTGTAACTGTATGCTAATGCTGCTTACATGCTTATGCTGTTTAAACTACTTGCTGTTGAATAAATCTGAGACTTTTTCACCTACAACTGGTGTCTTTTGCTGCCTCCAGATCCTTGCCTTTGGTGAACTGGCCAATTGGGTCTGGCAAGACAGTGGCCATTTCCACACTAGCCTGTTATGGCACTATGATTCCACGTGCAACATCTTATGGAATCCTGGGGTTTGCAGTTTTGGGAGGGGCCGGATGTCTTCTCAGTGTCTTGCACTAAGAAGCAGATGTGTGTGTGCGTATGTGCCTTCAAGTTGCCTGCTGACTTAGGGCAATCCCATGGATTTCCTAGGGTTTTCTTAGGCAAGGAATACTCAGAGGTGGTTTTGCCAGCTCCTTCCTCTGAAATATGGCCTACAGCACCCGGTATTTGTTGGTGGTCTCCCACCCAAGTACTAACCAGGGCATGGCCCTGCTTAGCTTCCAAGCCCGGACAGGACCTTGTGCCTTTAGGATATTTAGGGAATTTATTTCCAGTCAGTGTTAGTTTTGTATGGCTTTGTTGTAGTTCTATGCTGTCAACTCAACTTTGACTTACGGTGACTATGAATGAAAGAAATCCAAGACATCTGTCATCAACTCTCATGTTCACCTCTTGGAAGCCATGGCCTCCTTGGTTGAATCCATTTACCTGTATTGTATATTGCATACCTGTATGCCTCTTTTCCTACTGCATTCCAGTTTACTGCATTGCCTTTCCCAGTGAACCACATGACTGCGAAATATATCCAAAGTAGACAAGCTTCAGATTAGTCATCATACTTGCAGTAGGAATCAGTTTTGATTTGCTCTATTCAAAAATCGTTTAGATTTTTGGCAGTCCATTGTGGCAGTCCACTGAACTCTTCTCCTGCACCATATTTCAAATGTGTTGATTTCCTTCTTGTCAGCTTTCTTCAATGTCCAGCTTTCATACCTATACCCAGAAACCAGAAATACTATAGCCTGGGTTATTCTGATTTAGGCATTTAATGATACATCTTTACACTTGAAGTTCTTATCTAGTTCCTTCGAGGCTGTCCTTCCAAGTCTTACTTGTGACTACAATCTCCATTTTTATAAATGATCAAGCAAAGATATAGAAATCTTTAACTATTTCAGTGTTTTTGTTGTACATTTTAAAAGTATCTACATAATCTGTGCTCATATTCAACTGTAACCCTGTTTTTATACTTTGTTCCTTAACTTTCATCAATAGTCATTCTGAGTCCTTGCTATTTTGTGCAAGTAATATATAGTATCTTCTGCATGTCTTAAATTGTTCATGTTCGTTCCCCCAGTTTTCACCCCTGCTTCCTCTGAGTCTACTCGTGCGTTTTGTATGATGTGTTCTGCATATAAATTGAATAAATCAGGTAATAAAGTGCATCCTTTTTTGACCCCCTTGCTAATGGGAAACCAGTCTTTTTCTCTGGCAGCGGTCTCTTGGCATGGATTTATCCATGAACCCATTCCATCCTATATTCATATTTATCTCTGATTTTTTAAAAAATTCTGCACAAACATTCATATTTAAATCCATATTTTGAACATTTTTTCTCAAATCCTCCCCCATCCTCTACACTTCTAAGCATATTTTATCCCAAAACCTGTGCTTGGAAAACTCAACTCCTTTGTGATAAAGCTCATAGAATCCTGCAGACCTGATGCTCACTGGCCAGGCTGGCTGGAAAATTGTGGGATTTGTAATTTCTAGGCTGTGTCTAAAATACATCCTTCGGTAAGATTTTTTTTTTTTTTAGCAGAGAACTGCAACTGTGAAATTCAGACAAAGTGAAATGCAATGAATAAGTGTGTTCTAATCCACATATTTAGAGCTAGTGTGAGGTGGTGGTTTGACCTTGCAGACCAGCGTCTGGTTTCCCACTCAGCCAAGGAAAGCCACTGCATGACCTTGGGCACATCACACACTCTCAAGCTCCAGAAAACCTCATGATAGGTTTGCCTTGGGGTTGCTATCAGTCAGAAATGACCTGAAGGCACACAAAAACAAATCCACATATCAATTTGAGAGGTGGAAACAAAGTTAGGTTGCTGCAAAATACAGACTGAACAAAATCCTAAAGCATCTCTACTTATATCTATTCTACTTCCAGCAATAGATCTATTTTTTTTTTTAAAATCCATTCACCTCTAAATAACAAGAGAAACAGGTATAAATAAATCAGAGGCTGAAATGTATGAAAGAAGATATGTACCTTGATAGTTTGCTGTATTTCACTTCTGATTAGTTGCAGGGTTATCAAACTTCATGTTCAAGTCGCATACAAGCTCTTAATCCCATTCCTAACCACAGTTCTACGCTTATTTATTTATTGTATATCCCACTTTTCTCCATTTAGAAGATCCAGAGCAGCTTACGAACATATAAAAAAAGGGTATTGTTAAATAAAACAACCCTTTTTTGGACTCAGATCTAGCTGGGGGTTTCTGAAGGTTGTAGCCCATAAAACCTTTGGTCATGGCACTATTCGAGTTCATTCAGACCCAGGAAGACTTCTACCCCAGAGCATAGAATCATAGAATCATAGAAATGTAGAGTTGGAAGAGACCACACGGGCCATCCAGTCCAACCCCCTGCCATGCAGGAACACCCTCAAAGCACTCCCGACAGATGGCCATCCAGCCTCTGCTTAAAAACCTCCAAAGAAGGAGACTCCACCACACTCCGAGGCAGCATATTCCACTGCCGGACAGCCCTGACCGTCAGGAAGTTCTTCCTGAGGTTCAGGTGAAATCTCCTTTCCTGCAGCTTGAATCCATTGCTCCTTGTCCTGGTCTCTGGAGCAGCAGAAAACAAGCCCTCTCCCTCCTCTACATGACATCCCTTCAAATATTTAAACATGGCTATCATGTCCCCTCTTAACCTTCTCTTCTGCAGACTGAACATACCCAGCTCTCTAAGTCTATCCTCATAGGGCTTGGCTTCCAGGCCCTTCACCATTTTGGTCGCCCTCCTCTGGACCTGCTCCAGCTTGACCATGTCCTTCTTGAATTGGGGTGCCCAGAACTGGACACAGGATTCAAGATGAGGTCTAACCAAAGCAGAGTAGAGTGGTACCAGTACCTCCCTCGATCTGGACACCATACTCCTATTGATGCAGCCGAGAACTGCATTGGCTTTCTTGGCTGCCGCGTCACACTGCTGACTCATGTTCAGCTTGTGGTCTATTAGGACTCCTAGATCCCTTTCACACGTACTGCCATCCAGCCACATGTTCCCCATCCTATATTTCTGCATTCCATTTTTTCTACCTAAGTGTAGGACCTTACACTTCTCTCTGTTGAATTTCATTTTGTTAGCCTTGGCCCAGCTCTCCAATCTATCCAGGTCATTTTGAATTTTGATCCTGTCCTCTGGCTTATTAGCAACCCCTCCCAATTTGGTGTCATCTGCAAATTTGATGAGCATGCCCTCTATTCCTTCATCCAAGTCATTGATGAAAATATTGAACAGCACTGGGCCCAGGACAGAACCCTGTGGCACCCCGCTAGTCACTTTTCTCCAGGACGAAAAGCAGCCATTGGTGAGCACCCTTTGGGAACGGTCAGTCAACCAGTTACGGATCCACCTGACAGTAGCCCTGTCCAGCCCGCATTTTACTAGCTTCTAGTAAAGAACTAGCAGTAGTTCTTTGGGATGCCCTGACCCCAGGAAATGCTCTCTATGGTTAGTTCCTTACAGTCAACCAAGCCACAATCCAGGTGCCGTTACAGACCCAGCTCTTGATCCCATCTTATATATCCCAGAAGGAAAACTCTCGGCTGGGGTAGAACAGTAGAGGTCTGGTTGAGAAAGGCCAGAGAGCAATTCCTCCAGTGTAACATTCAGAACAAAAGGTCAAATGCCAGAGATAAAGAGAGCATGCAGCCAGCGTAGTTTTTGTGGGACAGTAGATCCCTTCGCCTTCCACAAAGACTGCCTATCTGTCTCAGGAGGCAACTTCAGGAACGACATTTGACGTCAAAAGGCTTTGGGAAGCCTGAATGGTGTGCTGTCCATCACAGGCGTTCTCTACTGTGCAATTATTTTTACGGCTTCCTTTATGTAAACAGCTTAAACCTGCAGAGACCAAATGACTCGGAGGAGCCATAATGGGATGTACAGAATTCACTGTCTTACTAATGACATCGGAAACCATTAATAACCTAAGTCTTAAGTGCCTGGCCAACTGCGGTGCTACCTCATCAGAGCTGTCGCAGGTTGTCTGCTTTGGTGTGTATTTCTGCCAAGACCATTCAGTGGGTTTGTTGCCACAAAACAAAACGCAGTGGCACTGTATAGTTTAAGAAGTTTTCATGTTCTTTTGTGATTTCTTATAATTAGTGCTCCCTTTAGAGACTGGCCGAGATCCAACATCAAAGAGATGGAACATAACCTTATGTTCATGGAGTTATGCGGTCATTATGCAACTCTGCATTTTTAGTGAATTGAGACATTGTGCAACAATGGCCATTTCCGCATGGGGCGAGGGAATCACCCCGTGCCGCTACTTACCGGATCTTCTGACAGTCCGGTCTGGTCCGGTCTGGGGTGAGGAGGAGCAGTGCGTGGTCTTCGATCCGCACTGCTCCAGCGTCCAAAATGGCAGCTTCCGGTTGGTCGTGGGTCTTGACCAACCGGTGAAGCTCGCCAGCCTAAAGCTCGCCCTCGGCAGATCGCAGGCTCGCATTGGTGCAAGCCTGCAAATCTGCACAAGGGAGCAGGCTCGTAGTGGCACGCTCTGTGCTTTTGAAAGACCGGAAAAATCAGGTCTTTCAAAAGCACGCTGGAGGACCACTGGGGTCGTTCCGGAGCGGACTGAGATGCAGATCTATGGTAAGTAGTCCGAACCCAGTCCTCTCCAAGGTGCAGATGTCCTCCGTGGAGGATGCGCTGCACCGTTTTAAATACCCCGTGTGGAAATGGCCAATATGTGTGTGTGTGTGCATCTACATGAACAATGTGCAACCACCTGCAGTGAACATCCATGTGTAACTGTGCATGGTTTGCATCCATGCTCAACCATGGATGGTGCACATCCATGCTCATGGCACCACATGCACAACTCCGTTCTCACAACCTTCATATACTATTCTGCATTGAAGAAAAACATCCAAGTACTTCCACAAGAGAAACTATGCGTTTATAAGAAACCAACTGGATTCTGACCACTGAGACACCTATCTTGAGAGCAGTACAAGTGAAAAGTATGTAGAGATTTCAGATTGTAAGCTAAACAGGAGCCAATGGTGTGATGTTGCAGCCAAAAAAAGCCAATGCAATTCTAGGCTGCCTCAATGAGTCAAGTGTCCATTTGAATAGTGTCAAAATCAAAGGAAGTAATACTAACACTCTATTCTGCGTTGGTTACCTAGAATACACTAGTGTCCAGTTTTGGCCACCACAGTTCAAGAAGGATATTGACCAGCTGGAATTAATCCAGTAATGGGCAACCAAAATGATCAAAAATCAGGAAACAGCTCTGTGAAGAATGCTGTAGGAAGCTGGGCAGGTTTAGAGAAGACTGGGAGGTGATATGAAAGCCATCTTTAAATATCTGAAGATGGGCTCAGTTTGTCTTCTGCTCCTCCACAGACTAGGACATGAAAAAAATGGATTCAAATTGCAAGAAACAAGATTCTGCCTAAACATTAGGAAGAACTCCTTGCCTGTAAGAGCTGTTCAGAAGGTGGTGGAATCTCCTTCTTCAGACGTTTGCTTGAATGGCCACCTCTCAGGAATGATTTAGTTGTGTATTCCTGCATGGCAGGGGATTGAATTAGATGGCCCCTTTGGTCTCTTCCAATATGATTCTGTGTTCTACCCCTACTTGGAGATCTATCATGGTCTCCCATCAAAGTAATAAAATTCAGAAGGTAATCTGGCTTAGTTTCCAAAACCAGGCAAGACTGAGTATTTTCAGGGTTCTGTGGTGGTTTTAGCTTGTATTTCAGTCATGTATCCAAACTGCAATGGAAAATGACAATATTTGAAATCTTTCAGAATGGCTGGAGCTCAGGGCATATAGAAGGCTCACAGATTATCTCATCCTTGACATAAAAATGTGTCTCAGCACTTCAAAAAAAAAAAAAAAAACCATCTATAAGATAGCCAACTGCTGCAAGTTTTTTTTTAAATTTAAGATTCCTTTTTTTTTTGTAAAAATAAAATAATTTATGCAAAAAATATATGTGCTGAAGACAGTTTTTTAAACTGTGCTTTTTGTGCAAAATGCAATTTCTTTTGTGAACAGAATTTTTCCATCTGCGAAGTCAACACTGCAACCCTTAGGCTGAATGGCAGTGTGCAACTGAATGCACACCCCAACAGTGGAACCAAATGTGCATGTATACACCTACATGTGCTATATGTGTAACTCTACTTCTGAACTGAACTACCTGTTTTCCATTTTGGCTGTAGTGAGAAGCTCTTGGCCTTGTGCTAAATTCAGGGCTTTTAAACACCTCTCAGAGTCACTTACAAAATACCCTGGTGTTGCAGTTACCAATCGCATAGTGCCAGCAGAAGGCATCTAGAATGCATGCTAAAGCTAGGGCAGAAAGAACGGAGCTAAGATAGTGCTGTTTCCCATACCCTTTGGTCCTTGAGTTGGCTTTGGCTGTTTTAACTGTCTGGTTTTAAATTATTTTCAGGAATATCTATTGTCTGTTTTTTTTTAAAAAATTATTCCTGTATTTTTAAAACGGTTTTCATCCATTGTACATCGCCTCAGGGGCCCTGGCAGGCTGAGAGATGATACATAAATGTTTTATGGAGCTTTCACCTTCAGAAGGGCAAAAATATCAACAAATGCCGGAGCCTGCATCATGTTGATGATTTTGGAATAGAGTCTCAAGAATTCCCTCCGAGATTAAATCTCTTCCCTTTCTCTTTTTGAAAAGTTTGTGAAATGCCTTATCTGGTCATGCTGACCGGGAGATTCTGAGATCTGTAGTTCAAAAAAGGAACTTTTCCAGCCTCCGACAGATATTGAGTAGGGAGATAATCATTGGAAGATGGTCGCAGAGGGTGTGGTTCTGAAACAACCCCTTTTGAGATCCCCCTTTGGAAACTCCACTAAATATGGCCAGCAAGAAGAGAGAAAGAGAAGGTGGAATTTCCTCAGGCCAGGAATGTATGCCAATTGACAGGGACCTAATTTCAGGCTATTCTTTCTTTATATACCAGCACCAATGTGCCTTTGTTGTTCTATGCCTTCAAGTTGTTTCTGACCTAGGGCGAACCTATCATGAGGTTTTCTTGGCAAGATTTGTCTAGTGGAGGTTGGCCTTTGCCTTCCTCGAAGGGTGAGAGGGTGACTCGCCCAAGGTCACCTGGTGGGTTTCTATGGCCAAGCAGGGATTTGAACGCTCGTCTCCAGAGTATTAGTCCAGAGCTCAAACCACCACACCACGCAGGCTCCGATCACTGGTATATCTACTATATAAAAGTCAAAGTTTGTATCTTTGTGTCAGGAGAAGACCTCTTACGGCTGGCTGTGCGAGGTGAATTATGTGATTGGCTGTGTCAGGTGAAGACCTCATACGATTGGCTGCCTGAGAAGATTCTATGGAATCCTGGGGTTTGCAGTTTAGGGAGGGGCCTTTAGAATTCTCAGCCAGCGAATAAGTCAGTTGCTATAGAGACGAGGCCTAGCTGCAAGGAGGAAGGCAGTGTATTCGGACACAAAAGGAAGGAGGAAGGGGCAGAAGGAAACAAGTGTATATGAAATCTAGAAGGATTTAAGCTTAGTGAGATCCAGGGTGTGTTTCAGAACTCACTGGAGACTTCTACCTTACAGAGTTGTTATGTGGGTGAAATGAAGAAAAGAACCACATGTAACGGTTTGGGCCTACCAGACAACAAGTGAGATATAAATATAACGTATAAATAGGTGGAATCTTTTCTTTCATATAATCTGAATCCATCAGTCTTTGGAGAAGGAGAAAACAAGCTATCGGACACCTCCCTGATCACTAGCTGAAGACTTATTTCATATGACTGCTTCTCCTCCTCTTTTCTCCTTCCTTCCTTCCTTCTCTCGCTCCTGCTAGAGCCACCTCCCCTTTCCTGTTCCTTCTGCCTCTTTATACCCACAGCGGCTGGTGGCTCCCACGTCAGTACGGCCATGAATCCATCTTGGGTTTTGGATAGCTTTAAGGAATGGTCAAATAGTCCAGGTCAGTCACAGGTTATCTGAGCAAGATGCAGAGAGAAGTACAAAGGTGGTCTTTCACCAGTCGAAAAGTTGTATCAGAACTCCCAAGTGCATAAGCCAGCAGAGAATAAGCAGAATAGTCCAAAGCATATTCAGTCCAAGGTCAAGACAAACAGGACCATGGGAAACTACTGCTAGGCATCCAGATAAGATACTTGTCAGCACTAAGGCTGGGAAGAAACTGCCACAGTATTTATGACCAGTGCCTTCAAGGCCACAGGTGTCTCATTAGTGCTAAGGAGGTCACTTAAAAGGCAATGGGTTTGGTGTTTTCCCTCTGTCTCTCAATGAAGGAGGGAGGGGGGTTCTTTAATGTCTGTAGCCTCTGCCACGTCCTGCTGGAGAACAGGATCCTCTGCTGCCTCAGCCCCTATCTCCTCAGAGGGAGCTGCAGCTTTTCTTGGCAATCTGGCTCCTCTTCCTTGTCCTCTGAGTCCTCCAAGGGGTGAGTTATGACAGGCAGAATGGACTTTTTCTCTTCATGTGGCTGATGCCTGCTTAGAGACGAAGTTATGTTCATAGCAATAGTGTCACAATTACAACTAAGTAGCCATAGTGAATGCAAAACAATTACCTAAATTTATTCATTTTCATAATGTTTCATTTTCATTATTGCTATTTAGTCACGATTTTGACACTACAGCAATCCCTCCACTTTTGTGAGGGTTTGGGGTGCAGAACACTTGTGAAAGTGAACAAATATAAATAGCCCCTCCTGGTGCTCCCCCTGTCATGTCCACAGCAAGCAAGCAGTAACTCACAAGCAGCACAGCTCCTACTCACAAGGCAAGAGTCGAAGAATGTCGAAACAGAAAGGAAGCCTAGAGCAAACAAATCCAAAGGGGGCAAATCCAAACCTTAGTCCAAACAGGCAGAGTTCCAAGACAACCAGATCCCAGTTGCTGACCCTGGGAGGGAAGGCCAGCTGGAGCCCTCTTTTATCTATGGCTGCTATCGCCACAGGTGTTCCCTCATTAGGGCTTGCTTGCTACTTAAATGGGCCGAGCGATGCAAGCCCTCCCTTTCACAGCATCTCTGATGCAAGGTAGATGTGTCAGCTGTGTCTTCCTCTATTTGTTCCCCTGGCTCAGGCCCTTGTTGTTGTTGTGTATTATCTCCCGCTGGACCAGCTTCTGGGGACACTTCAGCCTCTGGGAAGCCTCTGCCTCGGAGTCAGAATCCTCCTCCTCGCTGCCACCATTTCCAAGGCAGGGCATGACACCCCCTCCCATTCCCTTCTGGGGTCCCCATCCTATTCCCGTGTCTTTTGTGTGTTGGAGTCAGAGGCAAAGGAATGTGAGGGAATGTTCCAGAGGAGAGAAGAAGGAAGGAGTGTGCTTATGCTCCCCCCCCCCGCATTCCCTTGCCTTTTGCCTCAGCAGGAGTTCTCAGCACTGGGGCCAGAGGCACTGGAATGGGAGGGGGAGCTCTGGAGGGGAGAAAGAAGGAGCACATGTGCCTCCCCCCACCCCATTCCCTACCTTATGTCCAGGCACTTGCCCCCCTTCTCTGTGCCCTGAAAACTCAAGGGAATGGGAGAGAGGCACACATGCCATGCGAATAACCAAATTTGTGAAGGTCAGTCCTGCAAATGTGGAGGGCGGACTGTATTAGCAGGATTGTAATTTCCCCCAAACCTACTTTACCAGGCTTCAGCTGCATGGAGGTCCATTCTGCTGACAACAGGAAACTGGATAAATGACTTTTCCATCAAGTTTGAGAAGATCAGCCCAGGAGAGGTTACTTAGTGAAGTATACTTTACTTAGTTAAGCGTACCAAGCAGCTGATACAGGATGCTGGCCCCTCTTATCTACAGCCCTGCTCCGGTCTTAAAAACTCAGAACCATGGCTTCCTTGATGGAGTTTGTCCACCTGTAATGCAGTCTTTATTGGAGGGGAGGTGGGATTCTCATTGGGAAAGGCAATACCCTTATTTCACCTTTGAGGCCCCTCCCTAAACTGCAAACCCCAGGATTCCATAGGAGGTTGAAAGTGGAATAATAGCACTATAACAGTCTAGTGCAGAGATGGCCAAAGTGTTAGTCTTTATTTTGAGGTACTCATATATGGGGAGAACAGGTCATCTCCAATAAATAAAGAAACCTTTGTGGGCTGGGTTGATCTATTGACTGAGTAATGTGTTACTGCCCTGGCTAGCCCGAGCTTTGGGAGATATAAAAAGATATCTCTTGATATCAATAATTTGGCCTTCTCTACCCATTCCCCTCCACGTGCTTGCGAGGCCCCCGGACAAGCACGCACACAGGCTCGGCCGATAATCTCTGTAATATTCCAAAACAATACAGGCAGGCCAGAAACAGCCGACTCGCCGCCTTAGGAGACCTCAAGGCAAGTACCTCATTGGGTACGCACGCAGCTTTCAAAAGATCCTCTGCCTAGAGCTGGCAGCTTGATGATCGGACTATACAATGCTCAAGTACTCCGCATTTGCATACCGGCTATCCTGTTGACAATTTGGCTGTAACTCAATCATTCAAATTCTGACCTTTCAGAGGCTTTGTCTCCAGCTCCAAAACTATTGTTTTCCCAAAGTCCGACCTAGCCTGCGGTCACAATTCTCCTTATAAAAACCCCTGACTTTGAGCGCTTCCTTGGATCGCTCCCGAGTTCCAGACCGCCTCGCTGCCACATCGCTTGGCGAGCTTCCCCTCAGCTCCAAGTGCTGAGATACATCGAACCCCAGCCTCACTCTCCATCTTCTTTCGGACTTCAGGAACAGGTTTCGTATCACCTGAATCAACTATCCCTCTGAAAATCCCGCTATCTTATTCACACCTTTATTTTCCTTAGTTATCTGTGTGTGTGTGTTGCTTACATTGTGTGCCTGTATTTAATAAAGATCATCTGGTCTGCTTCTTGACTTGGCCTGACCCGTAAACACTGGGTTACCAGATTCCGCTGCGTTGCCCTGCCTCTCGTTTTGCCAACCAGTGCTCTCGACTAATTTCCCCAATTTGTGTAATTGCAAGGTTATTTAGGTGTCCCTCTCGGGACCCCCAGAATACAGGGTAACAAATGTACACTGAAATGTCTGGACGCACCCATTTCTTATTAGCCCTGAGAGCAATTTCAAAAATACCCTATTTGCTGGCATATAAGACTCACTTTTCCCCCCTAAAAATACTGTTTGAAAATGGGATGTGTCTTATACGCCAGTATATCTTATACAATGGTAAATAGTATTTGCTGGCATATAAATGGGGTGCGTCTTATATGCTGGTGTTTCTTATACACTGGCAAATACGGTAGGTGCTTGGTTCTGGATGGAGCAATAAAAACAGCAAGTGTGCATTAATTTAAAAGCAGAGGAGGAAAATAACTCATTCCTTGGGCCATAATATATTTTTCACTTTTTGTCTGATGAAGAGAAAGGGGAAGTTGAAGGGGGATACGTGTGTGTGTGTGTGTGTGTGCGCGCGCGCGCACGCGCGTGTGCACGCATGCATGAGTGTGTGCACACATGTGCATGCATTTCACCTGCTAAACTAGAGTCAAGGAGCTTCATGGAAAGAAATGAAAGGAAGGTGTCTGGAATATTAAGACAGAGACTCCACCTCCCCACCATGTGCATTAATGGCTTTGTGTGTGTGATTCTGCTTAAAGTCAGACTTTATTGGGCCTATTATTCATCAGGCAGACTGCTGCTGTTGCTGGCATACAGCCAGCCAGAGACACTCTCCTGTTCCTTAAATATATTCCAATTATCACTGGAGGAGGACAAGCCCCCTTGGTCTCTCTTGGATTGCTCAGTGGGACTCTAAAGTGCTTTCAATCACCCCCATTTAAAGGAAACGCTTGCTCAAGTCTTTTCATTGCTATGCTCAAAAAGAACACCATGTTTTCTAGGTCTATGCCTCTTCTCTTTTCTTGTTTTCCCCATCTTCAGTATATGTAATAATTACAGTTGCCAGGTCAGGTCAGGGGCATCCCTAGGCCCTGAGATATCAGGACCAAAAACTGAGATCTGGGGGTGTTTGTTGTTGTTATATGTCTTTAAGTCATGCTCAACTTATGGCAATCCTAAGGCAAACCTATCATGGGGGTTTCTTGGCAAAATTTATTTAGAGACAGATTGCCATTGCCTTCTTTTTAGGTTGAGAGTGTGTGATTTTCCCAAAGTCAGCCAGGAATTCAAATGCTTCTGTCCCAAAGTCCTAGTCCAGCAGTCAAACCGCATGCTGGTTCTCATAAAGGAATGGTTCCTTGCGACATCATGGGGAGCAAGCCCTGGTGGTTTTACCAGGGTGATGTCAGAAGGGGATGTCCCTGATGATGTCATTAAGCACAATACTGTAAGCATCCACCAGAGTTGCATAGGCTATGGCATGCAACTCTAAGACACCAGGTCTAAGAAATGAAGGAAAGACATGCACACACTTTTTCAAGCAGTGCTCTCACCCTGAGATTCCTCCATTGTGCATTTATGTGTGTGCACACCTCCCCCAATCTGCCTCTGCACACAGTCTTGGGGCCATCCTGCATCCAGCTCCAGGAAAATGCACGGATTCCTGCACAACCCCACTCCCAGAGCGGAGATCCTACATTAAGGTGACAGAGTAACTACACTCATGGTGTTACATGGTGGTTGCACAACTGTCTCATCAGTGATTTGCAGCATTGTATAATCAGTGCAACCCAATGGCATGTGTACTTGCAGTGTAGTGTACATTAAGCAAGATGCATCAGTGCAGAGGACAGAATATGGAGAAAAAGAATGGTTTCCAACTGCAAGGGTCAGGTAAGGTTGCATTTTCTCACCCTATCTAACTTGCATGCTGAATGTATCATATGCAAAACTGGATTAGACTCGAAGGAAGGATGTGTGAAATTTGGAGGAAGGAACATCAACAATTTAAGATATGCACATGACACATGAGGCCCCTCTCTTAATTGCAAATCCCAGGATTCCATAGGATGTTGAATGTGGAATAATAGCACTATAACAGTCTAGTGCAGAAATAGCCTAAGACAAAAACATCCAACTGCTTCTGTAAGAGAATTTATGCTCATAAAAGACACGAACAGAATTACAGTCCACATGCAGTTTTCTTTTCTTATTTTTACACAGGAATCTGTGTATTCTTGTGCAAATGAGTTTTCCCCAACAAAGTGTTGAAGGAGGAACAGCATTTGGAAATTGTGCAGAAAACCTCTCTTGTGGAGTAGCGAGAAAATGGCTGGAGTTACATGTTCTCATACGCAGGAGCAAGACAAGCAAAGACTTGGGGCATTCAAGCTACACATTTATAGCAATATGATTCGAATGTAACTGCCATGGCTGCATCCTTTGGAATCTTCAGATGTGTAGTTTGGTGAGGCACTAGAGCTCCCAGGCTGAGAATTCCAAATGCAAATTCCATTCTCAATGAAAATTCCTAAACTGCATATTCCAGGATTTCATGGGATGTTCCCAAGGCAGTTAAAGTGGTGCTACAATTGTTTAATGTGAATGGGGCCATTTACATTCCTGATCCAAGCCATTTTAACGTGGGAGATTACACTCCCCATCCAACCATCTTGAAGTGCTGAAATCTCAGAAGCAGTGTACCATATGCTTCTTGAGGAGACTGTAGCAAACTTATAAATATACATGAATCATCACAATTAACTCATGATATGTAAATGTCATAAATGAGAATTGCTTGCAAATAGCTTTGGTTGCCCCTGAGAGTAGCCGATTCTCCAAGCACTTATTATTCCAATGTTATTATTCATAGTTTTCAGCGGCTCTGTAAGTGCATTTATCATTCTAACGATAGTGATGAGGAAAATGGCCTTGTGAAAGGAAGAGGCTGAGAGACAAGGACGTAAGTTGTAATTCAGTAGCCACCTACCTTGGAATAAACACCAATGAATTCAGATGGGCTTACTTTTGAGTAAATTATTTCTTAGTTCATTTCTATACTACCTTTCTCCATGCCTAAGATGCAGGGCATCTCCTACATCTGCCCCAAAATAAGAACAGAACGTCCATCCCACAGGTGGAATATAGGAAGCTGCCTTCTACGGAACCACATCTTGGGTCCTCCTAGCCCACTATCATCAATTGTGACAGGCAGCTATGGTTCTCCAGTGGTTTCAGGCACAATCCCCTCCTAGCTAGGGATTACTGCTTTTTCCTAGTAGTCTTTCATCCAAGTACTAACCAGGCCCTCCATTCCACCTGGCACTGTTGTGGCCTCTGAGGGAGAGAAGGGCAGGCAGGCACAGCTCCATCGCGTCTGGGCCCCAGCAGCTGGCGAGAGACCCTCCATCCATTCCACCCGCTATGACTGTGGTCTCCAAGGGAGAGAAGAACAGCCAGAATCTCTTGGCCTAATCACCTCTCCCACTGCCATCTCCTTATCCTTGTGTGTCATGTCATTTAGATTGTAAGCCTGAGGGCCAGGCACCGTCAAATTCAAGGTTTGTAAGCTGTTCTGGGGGCCTTTTTGGCTGAAGTTTGGGATATATGTACGCCAGATAAATAAATAAGTAAGTAAATAAATAAGAGCTTTCAAAACCAAACGAGATCAGGAGTGTTCAGCATGGTATCTGGCAAGGTGACGTACCAACAATTGCATCCAGTAATACAACCCATCAGTCAATCATAAATCCAAATCAAGAACATTCACATAACTATAGGCAGATACACCAGCTAAAAAATGCAAAGTAAATTTCGTGAGATTTGTGGCCTTTGCTTTGTGTTGAAATGCCATGAAATTGGGTGCCAACTCAACTGCCAGAAGCAAAGAAGTTCAACAGTGGAAGCCACTGCCTGGGAGTGTGGTGGAGTCTCCTTCTTTGGCGGTTTTTAATCAGAGGCTGGATGGCCATTTGTCAGAAGGGTTTTAGTTGTGTATTCCTGCATGGCCAAATTGGGTTAGACTGAATGGCCTTTGTGTTCTTTTCCAACTGTATGATTCTATGAGAGATTTTTCCCCCCTAAAATGCAGTTTTAACTGACATGCTCAAGGAAACTTCTTTTTAAAAATTATAATTTATTCCTTCTTTTTTCTCTCTCACTCTCTATCTCATTCATGTACACGTACATACAAATACCCCAAAGAGTTGAGAACCTTTTAAGCTGATGTAAGATCAGGATTGCTACAATTAGCTGTCAGAAATTAAATGCCTTCATGGCAACTCTGCAGGCAAAACTCATCAGTCGCTGAGATGTCAAATTAACTTGTCATTAAAATGATTACAGACGCTAACACTGTGTCTGGAATCCTGTTGGTGTCTTTGGCGTGCCTAATTTCTCTTATGGAAGCAAATGGACATTTTTGTTCAATGCAGAACAACCACATTCAAGGTTGCAGAAGTGGAGTTGTGCATATGGTGCCACTACTCATGAATGTGCAGTGTGCATAGATATGCATGCCCATTTGGTTGTGCATTCAGTTGCACATTTGACATCTTGGTTTAGTTGCACAACACTGCCACTCAACAAAAGGCTATGTAGCATAAGAAATGCACAATTCTTCATGTGCAAATTTACAGTATGCAACTTTATGTACAATCTCAACCTGTATATATCAGTTGTGGATGTATGCTGATGGGGATGGGGCAGAATTCTTTTTCATATGAGAAAACCTCCAACAAAAGTCTTTTAAAGGAAAATTTTAACTATATTGCAGGAAATTGACAATGCATAAGAAACTCTGGGGACATGAGAAGCTACTCAAGCTGGGCTAGGGAACCTACAGCTCTTTTGGTGTTATTGGATTCAAATTCCCGTCAATCCTACCATCTTGGCCAATGGTAAGGGATGACAGGAGTAGCAGTTCATCAAAACTGGGCTGGCCATATGTTCCCCAGCCTTAAGCTGGACAGCTATAGGTCTGGAGTCTCAGTTGCTACAAACAATTTGGTGAAGATCAAGGGGTACACATCACTCCAGAAATGGCAAGGAAAAGCTTCACTCAGTTCAGATGAGTTGCTGCAAATGTGGTTAGTTAGGGAGAAGGGGAAATAACCTTTCCCTTGCCCATCACATTTGCTCTGCAACCATGCCTAGCCTGGTCACTTTATTCCACAATGAGACAACTAGGTATAGAAGGCAGAGTGGTGGAAAAATCTGCTGGCAGAGGGAGTGGCAAGCCAGGAAAAGTTTAAGGACCATCTCTCTTGTCCCACCAGCTTTTCTTTGAAAACTTCCCACTGCAAGAGGTAACCAATATTGCCAGGTTTGCAATTGAGCATGAAAATTCATGGGGAGTAATGCTTGGACCAGGGGGTATGGAGAATGTGGCCTTCCAGTTGTTGTTGGCCTTGAACTCCTACGGTTCTTCACCATTGCCTGTGCTGGCTAGGGCTGATGAGAACTGCAATTCAGTAACGGGAGGGCCACATATTCTTCATCGCAGATTTAGATCATTGTGTTAGGACAACGGAGAGTTAGTTCAACTCCTAATGTAGCTGTTATGCTTACTGGGTGGTTTTGGGCCAGTCTTTATCTCTTATCCTTACAGAAAGAGGTTAAAATGGTAATTCCAACTTGTACATTAGTCCCAAAGCAAGTCACCCACCCCTCCACTAAGGCCTTCATAATGGTGGCCAGAAAGGTCTTCCTGAAGAGAGAACTTGAAACATTTTGTCTGAATAGAAAGCTACAATTGTGTGATCGTGCTCCTCCTTATATCTACAGCTCCATACCTGGAGCCATGTCACATAGCCCAAATGGGAAGATGAAACAAGGCTCAGAATCTGAGGGCTTGTTGACATAACCAGAGCTCAGACAGTTGCTCAGGCTTTACCTCAGTAAATGATGGGTTACCTCAGTAACCCATCATGCTCCTGGGCCTTTTTGACATCACAGACCTCACTCAGTCCATGGCTAAAGAGGGTTTGACAGACAGACCAGAAGAATGACAGAGACCCAGGCAGATGTCAAGTGGAGAGCTAAGTTGGAAGATGGAAGAAGGAGACTGAACAGAAGAGAACCTGCCATGTCAATACTGAGATGAGAAGGCAAGGTCTCTTATTTTGCAGACTTGCTACGTGGGAGGCAAGTTTGCAGAGATCCAGACCCAGAAGCTGGCTGATGTCTGCTGATGGACCTGGCAGAAGACATTACAGGTTGGTGGATAGAATCAGATGGAGTCTGAATTTGGAAACCAGCAGAAGTCAGAAAATGGAAGCTGATAAGTATTTGTGGACATCAGCCCATGGAAGTTCATTTCCAGAAGCCAGATGATGGAAATTTGGCAGATATCTGTGGATGGAAGCTGGGGTGTGTCTGTGCATGGAAGGTGAGTGGCATCTGGCAGATGTAACTTTGTGGATGTCACCTGGAGTGTGTTGGTGCATGTGCAAAGGAGTGGAAAATGTGGTCAGGATGAGTGATGGTGTGCCTGTATGAGTGAAAGTGATGAACCAGTGGATATTCCTGGGTTGAGGTTGGTGGAAGTTGGCAGGTAAAAACAAAAGGATGAGGTTTCCAGGAAGATGCCAGTTATTATCTGCTTCCAACCCATGGACTTCTTGGTCAGTTGCCAAGCCAGCAAGCAATCCGCCATTTCCTCCTCCTCTTTTAACCTCCCTGTCTAGCTTTTGCCATTGTTCTCTTTTTCCTTTCTGTAAAAGCCGAAGGTGGAGGAAAGTGGCAGAGAGGCCAACCCACTTATTCCTTTTTGCTTTTGCCTTTCAAGGGGTGAGAAACTTTCTCTCTTGGCCTTGTCTGAGGATCCCTGCAATGTGGCTCTTTAGCTGAAGCAAAGCTGGTCTAAGTTTGTCTTGCTGGGGCTCATTCTCTGGTTGCTTATGGGACTGGTTTGCATAACACATGTTCAAGATCAATAACATACCATGTAGAAAACCCCCACAGTTTAAGAGTGTTTATAAGATCACCATCACTTCCACCATTATCTCATCATGAATAACGTCTTCATCTCCATCACTCTGTGCTTTGTTCTGAGCGGAGTACCTCCATGAAATGGTGGGGAATTATTAACTCAAAGAGGAGGCCTGTGAGAGGGGGAATGACCTAACAAGATCTTTTACAGCTATGTTTAAGTACTTCTGCAGGGAAGAACCAGCTGGAGATCCAAAAGTAAATTTAATGTGTTTTATTGGGGGAATGGCAATCACACACACAAGATCAAAGCAGTCACACAATCACACAAGGCTAACTGAAGGAAAAGGGGGAAAGTTTTGGATAGAGAGATTTCAGGGTGAAGTGGGTGATATTTCCCAATCTAGAAGAGCAGTGAAGAAGCAGCGATGTGGCTTAGACACAAGTCTAAGGGATTGGAGTGGAAGACTGGTGACCAGCAATTGGTATACTGCAAGTTGACTGGCTAAAAACTGGAGTTTAAATACTTTATTTCTGCCTGGAGGCTGAAGGCATTAATGGCTCTCCAACTGAGTAAACAATGGAGTTTTGACAGTGGACAGTGAGGTCCAGAACAGACTAATGGCCTTAGTGTTAGGTGACAAAGGGCTGATGGCCGTCCTGGGAGCTTGGTGGTACTTCTTGGATAGGTCTGAGGACAAAAGGGAAGCTTGCTTGGTAAGAGAGAAAGGAGTTAAGACAATTAGCCGTCTTGGGGGAATCTCTGAGATGCTACTGTCTAAGAGGTTGAATTGTTAATGCTAACTGCAAACCTATTATCACTGGAGTTTTCCGTGATTTCCTGACTATGACCTGACTCTGCCTGCAGGTCTCTTCTGACCTAATTTGCAATGCACGTGTTCGGCCAGCCGTTTCTTCTTATCCAGCTTGTCCATTCAGCCATCGCAGGGTATGTTTTATATCTATGCCAACTGACATATATTTTGTCAGTTAAACCATATAAGACTGTGGAGGGTATGGCCTGGTAACAAAATACCTGAAGAGATGCCATATAAAAGATGGAGCAAGCATGTTTTCTACAGAACACAAACCAATGGACACAAATTACAAGAAAACAAGATTCCACTTAAACATTTGAAAGAACTTCTCAACTGTAAGATCTGTTGGACAGTGGAACAGTCTGCCTTGGAGGGGTGGACTCTCCCTCTTTGGAGATTTTTGGATGTGTATCTTTCAGGAGTGCTACAGGGCAGCGGGTTGGACTAGATGTCCTCTGTGGTCCCTCCCAACTCTATAATTCTGTGATTCTCTTCCCAGTGCACCAAACCTGTGAGTACAGCCCTGCAGAGTACATTGGGAAATGTTTCATAGGGCATTTGGGGTTTACAGCCTGCCAATTAAAGCTCTTGGCTACTGGCCTAACCACAAAATTTTGATTACTCAGAGATGGCTGGACTACACTAAAATAACATTTGGGGACCCAGAGAGCTCGGTTATCACCACTTGAAGGAGCTTGGCTCTGACCGAGTGTCACAGATGTTTTACAGAAAAGAGCTGATCTTGCCAGAGTTCATGGCAAAATTCCCACTGTACAGGCCTGGGAAACGGATTTCACCAGTTAACACTTCTCTCCTTCTTTCTGCCTAGGGAGCTCCAGCTGGAACAGCTGGGTGGATTAGGCTAATCTGAGGAATGTTCGCCTGTTAAGTGCCCTGGGGAATTTATGATCAATAGGTCAATGATGAGCAGCCATTAAACATTTTTTCTCCTTCCATGATAAGAAGTCATATAAGTTACCCTCTGGCCAGGACACTCAGGCCATTTTTGCACTGGACTGTTATAGCATTATTATTCCACTTTCAACATCCTCTGGAATCCTGGGGTTTGCAGTTTTGGGAGGGGCCTGAGGCCCCTCCCAAAACTGCAAACCCCAGGATTCCAGAGGATGTTGAAAGTGGAATAATAGCACTATAACAGTCCAGTGCGAAAATGGCCTCAGTTGCTGGAACTCTTTAATTTTTCCTGCCAGCAATTTCTTGGGTCTTGTGGTAAAGCTGCCCTTGAACACCTTATTACCTATATAGCCTCACTTTGGCTATGCTGTAGCAAAATCTTGTGCTCATGGGAAGGGTTCGATTTGCATTTTAACTTTTTTCAATACCATGCAAGCCAATATGATTTGTACCCCACCTTCTTCCTCACCTCACCCCAAGGCGATATATATGCATGGTGTTCTCCAAAAACTGGGGGATGAGATTCAGCAGTGAAGGAATAACTGGCTAGTTGCAGCTGGTGGCTTCTGAGAGAGTGGGCCAGTGAATCTGCTCTGAGATGCAATCTGAACTTTAAAGGAACTATCCAAGGTACTGGAACAATTTTGTGGGAAGATTCAAGCCCAAAATAGATTCACTGTCCTACCGACATGGAAGCCACAAGCCATTACAGTGGTTGTCTCGGGACCAGAGTTTGTCAAGACTATTGTCTGGAGTACACCTCCCTGTCCAAAAGATAATGGGCAGAACCCAGTAGGTGTCTTACGCATGCATCTTGTTGGACACTGTTTGATTCACAAAACCTAAATCTTCTTATTAGTCCTGGTTAAGTAGAGCCACTGAATCAATGGGATTTAACTATGTGTTGACTCAGCATTGAACAACGGAGTAAATGAGTCTATTCTAGTTGGGTCTCAACAACAGAACTATCTTCATATGCATCTCATGCATGCGCATGCAGTGAGATATACATATGCTTGAGATGTATATGGACACGTTTCTGCATGTCAGCTGCATATTTGGTCATGCATTCAGTTGAACAGTTCTATTCAACAGAACTGTTGCATTAGCCCAATCAATGTGCATGCCACACGCAGATATATATGCTGTGCAGCCCCACTGCAGGATCCAAGCCCATGTTTCCAAGTGTTTGCATACCTTCTGGTATTTTACAAATGAAAACTGGGACACATGTGGCCAAGCAACCTCTGAGTGTGGTCAAAATGGCAAAGTGCATTAATGAGAAGGAACACACAAGCTAGGGCGGGCTACAGCTGTTTGCTTTGGCCTGAAACTACTGGGAAGGGCAAGATTCTGTCTTCTCTTCTGCTCTCACTCTAGAGAGTGTGCAAACCATGGAGTGCAAAGCACTTTCGCACTATGAATTCAATTGGCAGCAGCTGAAGAAAACAGGACAAAGAGGGAAAGTGTGAAGAGGAGAGAAAAAAGTACTGAAAAACTGAGACGACAGAGGATTAATTGGGACTGTTCCTGCCAAACTGGGACAGTTTGGAGGGTATGCACGTGGTAAAGCCACCCATTAGACTGCATGGTTGAGTTTGCTATCTATCTGCACCCAGTCCACTTCTGTCCTGCATGGCACATGCACACGTAAAACATTACCAATGTAAACAGGCCATTTTTCTTTTTTTTTTGCAACTGGTGCCTTTTATGATAAGCGCACTCCACTCTGGCATCTGCTTATATGCAAGAATGCATATCAAACAGAAAGAGAAGGAGCTCTTACAAAACCTGTCCCATTGCCTAACTCCCAAGGGCTTGCAAGGCGCAAGACTGCCCAGCTGGAACTCAGGGTTGTCTGAGTTCACACTTGCATGTGACTGCTATCTCCAGGCGTCACCTGACTCTTCCGCGCCAGGCTCCTTTCCTTTGACCTGACTTTTCCCCCGATAACTTCTGCCAGCAGCAACAGCAACCACAGAATCTGGACTGAATCCTGCTATCTCTGACAGCAGGACAGCATGACGAAGCATGCAGAAATTTGGCCAAGAAATCATGACATTGTCTGTCTGCCGCAGAGACCGAGCTAGTCCATGCTGGAGTGTGGAAAAGTTACTTTTTGGGACTTACAGCTCCCAGAATCCACCAGCTAGTGGCTGTGCTGGCTGGAAGATTCTGGAAGCTATTGTCTGAAAAAGTAACTTTAAATTCTGTAAAATAACAAGGGCAATCTCATATTTATTTATCATGGGGCATGCTGGAAGGCTGTAATTAGCAGTGGCTTACCTTTTGATTAGGGTGTATGTATGCATGTGTCACAGCACTAATTGTTTTTGGCAGAGGGGTACTGTTTACAGAATCACAAAGTTCTAGTTTTGTAAATTTGGGAGTAATTCCAAAGGACATCTAGTTAAATCCCCTCTGACATAGAAAATCCACAGCTGATGCACCCCTGGGAGGAGGCCATTGTACAGGAAATAAGCTTGCTCCATTTTCTTATGCTAGTCCTTCAGTTATTTGAAGATAGCTATGGCACCAGTTCCTGTCTGATCTTGGAAACTAAGCAAGATCAGTCCTGGACAGTACTTGGATGAGAGACTGTTAACAAATACCAGGTGTTGTAGGCTATGTTTCAGAGGAAGGAACTGGCAAAATTACCCCTGAGTATTCCTTGCCTAAGGAAATTCTATGAAATTCAAGCGGGTCACCCTAAATTGACAGGCGACTTGAAGGCACGTGCACACACACAAATACATATCATATCATCTCTCACCTTCTCAGGGATAACAACCTAAGTCCCTCTTTTTGTTACCACTGGCTAATTTTGTCCATACGCTCTCAATAGATGGGAATGAACATTTCAAGCAGGGGTGCAATAAATTTGCTTATTGTGGGAATTAATGCCTTTCCCTCCCAATGGTTTTTCAACAACTTGGGGTTCTGAGTTGTGTATGAAGCTGCTGAAAGCCAGTGGGGCATAGTGGTTTGAACATTGGACTATGACCTTGGAGACAAGCATTCAATTCCCCGCTTGGCCATAGAAACCCACTGAGTGACCTTGGGTGTGTCACATACTCTTAGCCCTGGAAAACCCTGTGCTAGATTTACCTTAGGGTTGCTGTAAGTCAGAAATGACTTGAAGGCACACAACAACAAGAAGAACAACAAATCAGGCTGCTAGAAGAGCCCTGGTGCTGCAGTGGTTAAATGCCAGTACTGCAGCCACGATGTTGTGAGTTTGATCCTGCCAGGTTCCAGGTTGACTCAGCCTTCCATCCTTCTGTAGGTCGGTCAAGTGAGTACCCAGCTTGTTGGGGGCAATTAGCTAAACACACTGTAAGCCGCTTAGGGAGTGCTTTGCACTGATAAGCAGTATAGAAAAGTAACTTCTATTGCTATACTGCTACATTCCAGAGAAATACCGAGACAGCAACAAAACAGCATGGTGCAGCTAATCATCAACACTGTTGTTGCATGCACAGAAGTCATTTATGACTTATGACAACCCTAAAGTAAACCTATTAAGGGTTTTTCTTGGTAAGGTTTCTTAAGAGGGGATTGCCTTTGCTTTCTTCCAAGGCTGAGAACTGGACTAGCTCAAAGTCACCCAGTGGTTTTCTATGGCTGAGCAGGGATTCAAAGACTTGTCTCCTGGAGTCCTAGTTCAACATTCAAATCACTACACCAAGCTGGCTCTCTTACAAGCCATAGGCATATCTTCCAACATCTCACAGATGAAAATTGGGATATATGTGGCCAGGCAACGTCAGTAAGCTGAGGACACAAGGAGAAAGTGAGAGGAGGAGAGAGAAGCTGGGACATTTTAAAAGCATCTGAAATAGTGGGATGACAGATGATTAGGGACCGGCCCTGTCAAATCTGGACAGTTGGACTGTATGCATCAGTCAAACATTTTGTTCATATTCTCCCCCAGCAC
Source organism: Cyclura pinguis (assembly GCA_030412105.1). NCBI lineage: Eukaryota > Metazoa > Chordata > Lepidosauria > Squamata > Iguanidae > Cyclura > Cyclura pinguis. The sequence continues at coordinate 381,397,395 of CM059599.1, forward strand.
CTCTTATGAGGACAGTTTTACCATATTTTGGGTTATCTCTAAGCCATTTTAAACACAGCAGAAATCTTTCTTCCCTCAACAGGAAGTGACCTGGAAGCCAAACTGGAATTTAGAAAATACATGTGGCCCATGGGCCACACTTTCTCCATACCTTCATGTGTGTGTCATCAACATGATACTGGCCATTGTGTAAAGAATCCAGGTTTGGACAACAGGCACTTTATCACTAAATAAAGCTTTCCTCTCAGAATGTAAACATCAAATGGATCTAGCGTGGTGTAGTGGTTTGAGCATTGAGACCAGGGTTTGATTTCTTGCTCAGCCATGGAAACTCACGGGGAGACCTCTCATCCCCAGAAAACCCCATGATAGGGGCCTGAGGGCTGCCATAAGTCAGAAATGACTTCAAGGCACACAATGATCACAGCAGCAGCAACAACAACCATCACCACCAGCAACAAGGCAAGAAAGCAACAAAGGAACTATTGATCAGTAGATGAGAATGCTTCAGGATTTGGGCCATATTTTCCACCAAAGTTCTCAGGTTATCTTGGTGCACTAGCTGGCTGGCTGGTGACTTGGCAGCCACTGGCATTTTTTTAGTAGCTTCATGAGAGACAGCATCTTTAAATAATGGAAGAAGCATACACAGAACTTTTCTTGCTTTTCTGAAGCAATTCAGGGCCTAATTCTCAGTTCAGGAGCCCTCTGTGCTGGCACCTCTCATGTTTCTTCTATACACCCATGCAAATTAAACTATTCTAGCACTATGATTCCATTTTAATGGCCATGTTAACATCCTCTGGAATCCTTCGGTTTATAGTTTGACAAGCACTGGAGCTCTCTGGCTGAGAATATTCCTGCCTAAACTGCAGGTCCCCAAATTCCATAGGATGTTGCCATGGCAATTAAAATGGAATCAAAGCACCACATCTGTTGAGTGTGAAAGCGCCTATGGCACCAGAATAAGACCAAAGTAAATATAAAGTGCAATATGTGTCCTGAGAGCTGGTGTATCTGATATCTTAATGCTGAAGGGTGGTACAGAAATCTCTATCAGTCTATAGAGACAGATGAGTATGTGCCACAAAGGACAGAAAAGAACTTCAAAGAGAGATGAAGTTAGGTTGATATAAGGAGACAGGGAGAGATCGAAACACACACTCACTTCTTGGTGTCATTGTCATTGCTGTATCTGGCCAAACAAGCTGGGTAGGATTATGAAGCACCACGCAAATATTCAAGGCTTCTCTTATCAGAAGAGACGGACAAACATACTCATCAAGAGAAAAAAAATGCCCCAATCATACTACCTTTAATTCCCCAGAAAAAAAAAAACACAGTATCCCCGGAGAATAAACAAAGGTGTCACTATAAGATAGTTCAGCTGTATATCTGAACCATGACTTGGTACAATGCATTGAACCAACATCCTAATTCAGGAGTCAAAGCCCAACAAACCACGGTTAGTATTGTTCCATCCTAGGTGGTTGCTAGGGATAACATCAGAGTTTAACCAAGAAGGTGGGAATCCCATGGTTTGCCATATAACTACAGCAAACCATGGGATTCCCACCTTGGATAAACTCTGATGTTATACCTGTCATGGATGAAAGTCTAACTGCACTTAGCACAAATCTTTGTTCAGGGCTATGTCTGAACTAACAGAAGATGCTAATAGCCAGAGCATAAAAAGGAGGAGGGGAGGGGGAATGAAATGTGGCAACACTTTTAACTGGTTTTTATTTTAGCAAGAGCTTCCACAAAGCCAGAGTGGCTTCCTTTATTTAGTTCAGGTGGTCATTATTCAACGATCTGCGCTATCCAGGTTTGCAAATACCACATCATTGAATTCTACCTGGCTTGGGTTCAGGTTATTTGAAGGCCTGTCTCTCCCTTTCTGAGCCCATTAGAGCTCTAAGATTGTCTGGAGAGGCACTTCTCTCTGCCCCATCACCTTTTCAGGCTCGTTTTTGGGAACAACGGAGAGGGCCTTCTCCTAGTGGCTGCTCCCAGACTTTGGAACTCCCTTCCAGGACCATTTCCGCACTACGCTCTTATAGTGCAATTATTCCACTTTCCAGGACCATTTCCGCACTACGCTCTTATAGTGCAATTATTCCACTTTCAACATCCTATGGAATCCTGGGGTTTGCAGTTTAGGGAGGGGCCGGCCGGCCCCTCCCTAAACTGCAAACCCCAGGATTCCATAGGATGTTGAAAGTGGAATAATCGCACTATAAGAGTGTACTGCGGAAATGGCCCAAGAGAGACCAGGACGGCCCTGTCCTTGCTTTCCTTCAGTCTGGCAGGTCAAAACAATTTCGTACTGTCAAGCTTTTACAAACTGACTAGGATTGGCCTTTTAATGCTATGTAGTGCTGTTTTTAAGGTTTGTACATAATCTTTTAATGCATTTTAATATTTTTAATGTTTAATGTTTGCTTTTATTGTTTTTAAATCTTTTTAAAAACCTTATATTTATCCTTTTATTAATAGAATCATAGAATCATAGAAATGTAGAGTTGGAAAAGACCACACGGGCCATCCAGTCCAACCCCCTGCCATGCAGGAACACCCTCAAAGTACTCCCGACAGATGGCCATCCAACCTCTGCTTAAAAACCTCCAAAGAAGGAGACTCTACCACACTCCATGGAGGCAGCAGATTCCACTGCCGGACAGCCCTAACAGTCAGGAAGTTCTTCCTGAGGTTCAGGTGGAATCTCCTTTCCTGCAGCTTGAATCCATTGCTCCTTGTCCTGGTCTCTGGAGCAGCAGAAAACAAGCCCTCTCCTTCTTCTACATGGCATCCCTTCAAATATTTAAACATGGCTATCATGTCCCCTCTTCACCTTCTCTTCTGCAGACTAAACATACCCAGCTCTCTAAGTCTATCCTCGTAGGGCTTGGCTTCCAGGCCCCTCACCATTTTGGTCACCCTCCTCTGGACCTGCTCCAACCTGACCATGTCCTTCTTGAATTGGGGTGCCCAGAACTGGACACAGTATTCAAGATGAGGTCTAACCAAAGCAGAGTAGATGGTACCAGTATCTCCCTCAATCTAGACACCATACTCCTATTGATGCAGCCGAGAATTGCGTTGGCTTTCTTGGCTGCCGCATCACACTGCTGACTCATGTTCAGCTTGTGATCTATTAAGACTCCTAGATCCCTTTCACACGTACTGCCATCCAGCCATGTGTCCCCCATCCTATATTTCTGCATTCCATTTTTTCTACCTAAGTGTAGGACCTTACACTTCTCTCTGTTGAATTTCATTTTGTGTGCTTTGGCCCAGCTCTCCAGTCTGTCCAGGTCATTTTGAATGTTGATCCTGTCCTCTGGCGTATTAGCAACCCCTCCCAATTTGGTGTCATCTGCAAATTTGATGAGCATGCCCTCTATTCCTTCATCCAAGTCGTTGATGAAGATATTGAACAGCACTGGGCCCAGGACAGAACCCTGTGGCACCCCGCTAGTCACTTCTCTCCAGGATGAAAAGCAGCCATAGGTGAGCAGCCTTTGGGAATGGTCAGTCAACCAGTTACAGATCCACATGACAGTAGCCCTGTCCAGCCCGCATTTTATTAGCTTCTTTGCAAGAATGTCATGGGGAACTTTGTCAAAGGCCTTACTGAAATCGAGATATGCTACATCCACAGCATTCCCTTCATCTATCAAGCTAGTAACTCTATCATAAAAAGAAATAAGATTAGTCTGGCATGACTTATTTTTGAGAAATCCATGGTGACTTCTCGTGATTACCGCGTTGATTTCTAAGTGATTAGAAACTGACTGCTTAATGATCTGCTCCAGGATCTTTCCGGGTACTGACGTCAGGCCGACAGGGCGATAATTATTTGGGTCCTCTTTTTTTCCCTTCTTGAAGATGGGGACAACATTTGCCCTCTTCCAGTCTGCTGGAACTTCTCCTGTCCTCCAAGATTTCTCAAAGATTATAGCAAGCGGTTCCGAAATGACCTCTGCCAGTTCTTTTAATATCCTAGGATGCAATTCATCTGGCCCCGGAGACTTGAATTCATCCAGTGTGGCCAGGTATTCCTGTACCACCTCTCTACCTATTATGTGCCGCATTTCCCCTGCTTCCTCACCTGCTCCCCAACCGCCAGGTTGAGTGCTTGTATCCTTCTGGGAAAAAACTGAGGCAAAGAAGGTGTTAAGTAGTTCTGCCTTTTCTCTTCCCCCTGTTAGTAATTCGCCATCTTCTCTGCACAGCGACCCTATCGTCTCCTTCTTTTCCTTTTTGCTACGGACATATTTAAAAAAGCCCTTTTTATTGTTTTTGATGTTCTGGCCAGCCTAAGTTCGTTCTGTGCTTTAGCCTTTCTGACCTCCTCCCTACATCTCCTAGCTACTTGCTTAAATTCTTCTTTGGTGGTTTCCCCCTTCTTCCATTTCCTGTACACGTTTCTCTTAACACTTAGCTCAACTGAGAGTTCTTTAGTCAACCATTCTGGTTTCTTCAGATGCCTTCCATTTTTCCTCCTTATTGGCACAGTTTTAGACTGTGCCTTCAGTATCTCCCTTTTAAGGAACTCCCATGCCTCCTGAACTCCTTTCCCTTTCACTATTCTTGACTACTGAATTCCAGCCAGCAGCTCCCTACGTTTACAGAAGTCCCCCTTTTTAAAATCTAAGACGAGTGTCTGGCTACACTTATCTTCTCCTTCCCACTGAATGCCAAATTCCAATAGGGCATGGTCACTGCCCCCTAAAGATCCAACCACTTCTACCTCATTAACAAGGTTATCCCTGTTGGTCAGGATCAGATCTAGAATATTTGATCCCCTTGTGGCCTCTTCCACCTTCTGAACCATGAAATTGTCTGCAAGACAAGCAAGAAACTTGCTGGACCTTGCTGTCTTGGCAGAGTTTGACTGCCAACATATCTCCTATTATTACTGTATCTCTCTTTTTTGAATGTGCAGTCATTTGGCTGAGGAAGGCGTCATCAAGGTCCTCAGTCTGGGTTGGAGGTCTGTAGTAAACCCCCACCAGAATATCCCTATTGTTTCTCGCTCACTTAATTCTTACCCAGATGCTCTTGACCTGGCTTTCTGGGTTTAAGTCACAGATCTCTTCACAAGTGAAAACATCCTTGACAAACAAGGCTACTCCTCCTCCTTTCTTGTTTGGTCTATTTTTACAAAATAGGCTACACCCCTCTATTCCTACATTCCAATCCTGAGACTCATCCCACCAGGTATCAGTGATGCCTATCAAATCGTATTTATTTTGTTGTACTAGGAGTTCAAGTTCATCTTGCTTGTTTCCCATACTCTGCGCGTTAGTGTAGAGACACTTAAGTGCCTGGGCCCTTCCTGCAAGTCCTGTACTATAGTTTCTACTCCTCCCGCCACTGGCTGCTTGTACTACTTGTCCAATATCATTTGGGCCTTTTCCCCCTGCACTCGCCGAGTCCTGACCTTGAATAATATTGTCTCCCTCCCCAGTGGAACTTTGTTTAAAGACCTTTGAATCCTCCTTGCAAGATTGTTGGCAAAAACATTCCTGCCAAGTTTTGTGAGGTGCAGCCCATCCCTTGCCAGAAGCCCACGTTCATGGAAATTCAGGCCGTGTTCCAAAAACCCAAACGGTTGCCGGCGGCACCATGTGCAGAGCCAGTTGTTGACCTCTGCTATTGCCCTTTCCCTATGTGCACCATATCCTTGAACAGGGAGGAGAGACGAAATAACCACCTGCGCACCAAGGTCCTTAAGCTTCGTCCCCATAAGCTCGTAGTCCTTTGCAATGTGGTAAAAGCTGCTCCTCGCAGTGTCATTGGTTCCGACATGAACCACAATGAGGGGCTTATGGTCAGTGGGCTTGACCAGCCTGGTTAGGCTCTCCGTTATGTGGTTGATCTTGGCCCCAGGAAGACAGCAGACCTCTCGATTGAGCTTGTCCGGTTTGCAAATTGCTGTTTCGGTTCCTCTGAGCAAGGAGTCACCAACAACCAGAACTCGCCTCCTCTGAGGCTTCTCCAGGGCTCCTCGACGAGCATGTTCTTCTAGGACTGCCTGGGTATTCTGTTGAGACTGGGAGCGTTGATCTAGTTCCCGCTGCCAAGGTTGGATTCCTTCTCGTGGACATTCTGTTCCCTCCTCCTGGTGCTCCTCATCGTTCGTAAGGCCAAGAACTTTGAAGCGATTGTGTAGGTTGAGAGTCTCTGTTACCTTCCTGGACCTTCTGCTTCTATGTGTGACATTCCTCCAAGCCTCCGTTTCCTGGCACAGTGTGTTGACTTCCTGATCTGGCAGCTCCTCCGCGCATTCGGTCTTCTGGTACGTCTTCTCTGCCTTATCCAAAAACTCCTCCCCTTCCCTAATACTCCTGTATTGTTTTTAATCTTTATTGTTTCAAATATGTTTTTAGCTGTCTTGAGTCCCATTATCAGGAGGAAAGCTGGATATCAATGAATAAAATAGTAACAATACCCTTGCAATATGAATTCTCTATTCTCTGCACAGGTGGGAACAACAGCAGCAACATGCTTCTGCTGCACCAGTGATCTCACTGTTTTATTCACAGCTGAGATGTCTGCATTTCCAAGACTGCAGATCCCATGGTTTCCTCTGTGGCTCTGAAATTTGCACCGTATTAGTTCTTTCTATAGGTAAAAGCCTAAGGAAATTGGAGAGACGCAGCCTTGCAGCCTGACCACTGCGCAAGCCCTTCCTTGGCTCGTTAAACATTAAACCTGAGGAAGATCAGAGTCCAATAAAGACAGATTCAAGGCCAAGAAGTGTATGCAGGGCTAATAAAAAAACTGAGCCCCCCCTTCATGCTGACTACCACCCTCTTGTCTTTAAGAAGTGGCCGACCTCCTCCTCGTCCTCCTTCATCCTCCCCTTCTGCAGACCCACAACTATTTACGAGGTCTTTAGCACTCTATTTAGAAAGGAGATTTGGAAGCTTACCAGTTATCTGATTTATGGTACAGGGAAGGGGAGCTGCCTTTACATCCTGCTTGTGGGCTTCCTGAGAGGTCTGGCTGCTTATTGCTGGCAACAGGATTCTGGGCGAAATAGATCCTTGCCCTGATCCTACAGGGCTCTTTTTATTCCCTGTGTTTTGGATATGCAATGCCTTAGGGACTGGGGTGCTGCGCAAGTCCCCCTTCTCCAGTGGTTGGGCATTCTCCTCGCCTTGTGTCCCCTGTTATCCCAACAGGAAGCTCTGCGTGTGTAAGATTATCTCTGGTGGTGTTCCCACCCGTCAAGGGCTCCCAAAAAGAAGAGGGGGAATCCTGTTGCTGACTTAGTTCCCCTGTGGAAGGAGTTGGACATTTTGTTTGATACAGAATGTCCACCTCCAGTTCAAGGTTGCAGAAGTGATGTTGTGTGTTGTACATGCAGAAATGCATTGACCTTGTGCATTTCATTGCACAGACTAGCATGGTATAGTGATTTGATTGTTGAATTAGGAGGTTAGATCCCCACTAGCCCACAGAAATCCACCAAGTGACTTCAAACAAGTCACACTTTCTCATCCTCAGAGGAAGACAATGGCAAACCTCTTCCAAACAAATCTTGCAGAGAAAACCCCATGATAGGGTTCATGATAGGGTCACCATAAGTTGGAAATGACTTGAAGGCACACACAAACAGCAAGCTTTCATTGCACATTTAGATGTGCAATATCAGTATGCTGATGACATTGCACCGCACAGTCACTGTGTAACTCCTGTAAGTTGTCTCACTCACATAGGATCTTGATCAGCCCCATTTTCCTGATCTGGGATGTTGGCCAGGGTGTTTTGGCAACCAGCTGGTTTTCCTTTACCAGGTCACAAACCCCAAAGTTCCTCCTCTACCTGTTCTTGCCCTGTCAACTTCCATTATAACAGAGGTTGGGAGGCGTTGGTGCTCAACTGAGGATTTTCCCATCTGGCTGTATTTGGACTGTTGTGTTATAATAGGGCTGGGATCATTCCATTCTGGTACAAACATACTGGAGAACCTCGGGCCACTCACTGTATGTCAGAATTTGGACATTTTGTTTTTTAAAAAATAATTTAATTGTTTTAATTAATGAATGAATTAATATTCTGCCATTCTTCCAGCAAGAGATTCATTAACCATACTGTGTCCTGTTCCAACCTCCTCCACAAGAGGAAATCCACTACTATCCCCAATAATTTTTATTTTTAATTTTTATTTTACAAATGTCATTATTTCTAAATAACTTTCTGTGTTAATTGGCACTTCTTTAAAAACCTGTAGAATTGGTAAGAGAATGGCATAACTCTTACAAAATTTCAAAACACCATTAAAAAGTAACTTTTAAAAGGAACTGGAACATTATTCCACATGAAAATTAACGTAATCCTTTCTGTCTGTATACTTACATCTTCCTAATCCTCCCCCACAAGAGATCTTGTTCCCAGGTTCTTGCTGTATCCACCTCAACAGTGAAAATAGGGAGTACTGTCCTTCCTCCACGTTCAAGGGTTTGATACGGGTTTGACCTTTGCAAACATGATTATTCACAAGGCGCCTACTTGCCTCCTCCCATATGCCTCCTCCCATTCCCTTGCCCAGGTGCATGTGACTTCCTTCCATGAACCTGGACAAAAGATAAGCAAATGGGAGGGGGCGTCCCTGCACACATGCCTTCTCCAGTCGTGCTGCTGCCACCTCCTATTCACAGTCGCACAGGAGCGGGGGAGCAGAAAGGCAGGTTTGCCCCAGGTGGCAATGATTTTGGGGCATTCTGGTCCGTAGCCACGCCCCTGCGTGCCTTGGCCACACCCCCACGCACTGCAGCCACGCCCCCATGCACCACAGCCACGCCCCCACGCGCAGTGACCACAGCTCTTCCGCCGTAAGCCCGCCCCCCTCTCCGCACTCCAAGCTCTCCCTCTACCTATTCACTTGCCTGTTGCCTGGGCACCTGGAAGGCGGTGCGCCTGGGTGAAATGCAAGTGAATGTGTAAGTGCACCCTTCTCTGGGCACATGGCTGCCCGCTTCCATTCATTTGGCTATGGCCTGGCCACCTCAAAATGCAAGCGAAGGTGGGGGGAAGCCCTGAAAGGGAATGGGGATGGGAGCGCTCATGGGGTGGTTATTTGTGGTCCTTTGACTTTTGTAAGGGTTCTGAGCCCTGAACCCTCACAAAAGTCGACGGGCCGCTTTGTTTGTTTGTTTAAGGTATTTCTATTTTTTCTCCCATTGTACAACAGACTGACCTTTTAGGCCATGGGGCAGGCTAAAAAAATTCCTATTCTGGTAAGAACAATGACCATGGCCAACTTTGTGTACTTTATAAGTCACAATTTAGACACACAGCAAAACCTTGCTTTCAGCTCTCCAGATCTGGATAAAGCCCAGATGTGGATAGGGTTGCCAAATCTTAAGTCCTGGCCCTGAGTCTCCAGTTTTCATCGGCCACCTCTATACTGGAGATGAGGGTGTATATAACATCTTCCCTCTCATGTTTTCCAGCAGATTGGTACTCGAAGGCATATTTCCAGTACTTGAGGTAATATGTGGCCAACACGAACTAGTAACCTCTCATAGCTTCGTCCTCCACAATTCTCTCCAACACAATAAGTATACTCACTCATGGCCAGTCACGAGTCCCCCCTCTCTATCTCCTGTGTTTCCATCATACGTTGCAAAGCTTTCCAGCCAAGAAAGGTCTATATAGATCAATTAATAACTTTCTCAGTTTTATGGCTCTGTTTTACAGCATTTGCTCCTTATGTCTGATGCCCGAGGATGCCTGAATCTTTCAGAGTATAAGACCTCCCTCTGGGGGATTTAAAAGTAATTGCCATGGTTAAGTTACAGGCTTTAGGTTTCCCTCTCAACCATTTTAAATGGTCAAAATTGGAAATGGTCTAAAATAGGGGTGGGCAAAGTATGGCCCATGGGCCAGATGAAGCCCTCCCCAGTCGTTTTGGGGACTCCAAAGTCATCCAGTTTTTAAAATTAAAAATGGCCCTGTTACCCCAAAACATGGGCCCGCCCATGATGCCAGTACCTCCACATGACAGAGGCAAGTTAATTAGTGCAAATTACAAGGCCTACAAGAGGGGGGCAACTTAACAAGATCTTTCCACCAATGTTTACGAGATTATGCAAGAAAGAACCAGCCAGAGATTCCAAAAATGAAATGTGTTTTATTGAAAAGGGTTCACACAAGCATGCAAAGATGCAAACATTCACACACACACACAAGATTTACCTGAAGGAAAAGGGAGGAAAGGGTGGATAGAGGACATTTAGGAATGAGGTGATAATTACCGGTCTGGAGAGCAGAGAGGAAAACAGCAGTGTAGCTTAGGCAGGCACCTAAGGACAGTTCTTGTTTGAGAACTGAATGGGCAGTGTGGCATTCAGAAGGGTGAGAGACTGCACTGGAAAGCTTGAAATTGGGGGTTCTTATCCCTGAAAAATCTCCTGTGGGTATAAGTGTAAATCGCTCTCCTAGCCAAGCGGACAATGGAGTTGCAACATGAATAACAGAGTCTGGACAGAGTTAATGGTCTCTGTGTTTAGGTGACAAAAGGATAACAGTTATCATAACAGCTCATTATTGTGGAGAGGTGGGGAAAACAATAGGGAGACACCCAGGTGTGTGGAATCAGGGTTGAAACAATCACGGTTTGGTGGGGATTTCCCCTTTCAGCTCTGAGATTCCCAGCTCATTATCTTTAAGCCTATTTTCTTGAGAGTGGCTGCACTATTAGCCTGAAAATGACTTGGTGTCTGCCTAAGAGGTGTGTGTGGCTGATCTATCTTGCTATCTAACGTTTACAGTCAGCAATCTGCCTCTTTCAGCTTGACCTTCCCATCACCTCAGGTATCATTTATATCAACACCAATTAATAGTGCCAATTAAATAATATTTGCTAATTAAACCATGCCAATCATGGTGGGTGTGCAGGGCTGTAACAGCCGCACAGCCTTAGGTAACCATCTAGTTTCCTTCCAGGATGAAAAAAAAGGACTCTCCTCTGGGTTTAAAAACAGCCAAGCATCTATTCCAAAATCCATGGTAAAATTCTTCCTCCTATACCCACTAAGGAGATATGGAAAGACTACCGTACACCCTCCTTTTCTTAGATATGTCCTCTTTTTTTTTCAGAACTAAAATTTCTGTCTGGGGAGAGGCTTTTTAAAATGGCTCCTGTACTTTTAATGATTGTGTGGAAGAGGGAATTTCAGCAGATATGGCTTGTTAGCTGGTTATGATACTGACACCTGCTGATTTCCGCTCTTCTACATAAACATTAAAGGTACAAGAGCCCTCTCTAGTTTTCAATTTGGCAACCCTATTGCAGCAAAATAATTTAGGGCATGATTTAAGGTCTCTTTTAATTGTTTTTATTTCTCCATTGCCTTGGGAGCCCCCGTGGGCTGAGAGGCAATATAGAAATATATTAAATAATAAATAAATGTGAAGGGAAGAGTCGTTTTGCAACTATCTCTTTAAGTAATGGGGAGCCAGAAATCTTTGCTGAGCTAGCAAGAATCACCCAGAAATTTACAACTCGTTCAAGATCTCTCTTGTGCCACCCTGCCTTTTCAAGTATATCTTGATGAGGGAGAAAGTCACTCACTGGGCCAAGGGGGGTAGAAATCTTTGCAGCCTGGCAAATTCCTTAGCAGCTTGGTCCATCTTTGTCATGCATGGGAGCCCCTGTATGTCGGCCCTCTCCCTCAAAGGACAGCTGCACACACAATAGATGTGCCTCTCAGTGCTTCTTGAGGAAACTCTTTTTATCGAGGGAAATGCCGGGGAAGAGAATGCTGAATGATACACCCTTTAAAAATAAAAGGTACTGTAAGGTGTACTTTGTAAAAAGACAATATAACTCATTGTGTGCAACTTTTTTTTTAAAAAAAAATCCTGCATGTTTTTTTTTTCTACAGATTTTTGCCTCAATAAAGAGTTTTCCCAAAACACATTGGGAACCGTACCTATTATGTGCGCAGCTGTCTCTTTTCTTCTGGTCTTGGATTTTGCTACAGCTGTTGTTGATCCTCTATTGTGTATATGCCCCTACATGACCCCTAGTCTGGCAAACAGTTGTCTATTTATGTACATAAAACGATTATGACTTATTGTTATTAACTTTCTTACAGCCCAGTGCTATGCATATCTACTCAGGAGTAAGTTCACCAGAACTTATAGCCTGTAATGAGTCCATCCAAAGTTAATGGAACTTATTCTGAATAGTATGACTATGTTATGTTTCTCTTTATAATTTATTGTGTGGATGATTTTCTCTGTCTGGTGTAAATATAGAGGTAGGAATCATATAGCATTCCCAGATTTGATTTGGCAATTTATATTTGTATAGCTTATTTCAAATCTGATATTTGCAGTAATTTTATTATAAGCTGGCACCAGCTGTTGAGTCCAACTGAGCTGTTTATAACACGATTCTAATTTTTCTTCCCCGTAGAAAAGAATGGTGGATGCTGTACTTTCCCCCTATTTGGCCATCTTTTTCTAATGGCTATTATTTCCTGAGACTACAGTTCTGCCCGTCAATGCTGCCACATCTCAGAAAGCTGAGAATTGATGCTGCTGCATATCAGAAAGTTTCTATTTGTGTCACGTACCAAAGTCATTGTACTGTGGCCGTTATGTTATGAAAAGAGTGATTTCCCTAACACTCCATCTCAGGTTGGACAAGTATTTGATGGGACACTTTTGATCTTGGAATGTATTTCCTGGAGAGAAAATTCTGAGCAGCACACAAGCCCCTGCGGGGATTCATTTATGTGTATAGTTGGCATTATCCATCGATAGCTTCTTTAAGAGACAGCCTTATCAGGCAATAGCAATTCCCTCTGCTTTGTTAATGGATGTGATTTCCGTAGAGGTCTAGCTAGGACTGCTTTGGAGATGTTGGTCTGCTTTGAACAGCAAGTCCAAGTTATGTTGCTGTTAACAATTTGCTTTTGTTTATTTCTATGAATCTAGCCAACATAACAGTTAAGAGTTTTCTTCTGTGTTTTCCTGCCCTTTAAAAAGGAGCCAATTTCTCTGAATAGGAAAACAAATCCTTTGGTTTGAAGCAAAAAGTTACTGTCAGAGGGATATCCCCACCCTGAACCAAAGAAATTCTGGCTCATATGATCTCTTAAAACATGTGCACCTTGATGGATCTTTCAATCCTGCTTAAATACAAGAGGTGCTCTCCAGACTTCCCAATCCTCGCCTGGATTTTCCTTACCCTTTTGATGTCTCGTGTGGATCATGTAGAGGGGAGGCTTCCAGTCCTTATTTGCCCCCCACACCAACACCTTCCTGATGTCCAGGGGTGGCAGGCCAGGGGATCTCCCCTCCACCTTTCCTGCAAGACCCTTTCAAAAACTAATAGTTTTCAAAGATGTCTGACAGCCAGGAGAAAATTGATTAAATGATTCATTTTCCCTTCTGGGAACAAATCATTCAACACAGCAAATCCCTACTGAAAAGAAAATGTATTTGAGCCCAAATTCACTTACAGGTAGGGATGGGCCAACCGAATCCTCGAATCCTGGGTAACAATTTGAGATTCCCGAATCCGAATCCCTGTGCCATAATAGGCAAACCGAATCTTTCGAATCCGCCAACTAAATAGATTGCTGGAGACCGGGACACCTGAAAACCTGGGAGACCGGGACGCCTGAAAACCTGGGAGACCATACATACAAGGGAAGATAGCAAGTAGGTGAGGTTTTCCCTTGGAGTAATAATGGCCTTTGCTAACAATTTCACAAATTTCAGCTGGGCTTGTATTCTAAGATATTGAAATTGAACAGTTCATATTTAACTTCAGTGCTTGACTGGAAGCTACAGGCTTGAGATTTCAAGGACAGCTGAAACATTCCTTTGCAGAGCTCCCTTGCAAACCTCTTTCAGACACAATTCTGGGGTTTGGAGTTTTACAAGGTGTCACAGCCTTCTCTGACAAAGTGTGCTGGTGCATCATCAAACTACAAACCCCACGATGCCATAAGGAGCTATGCAAAGAAAAGCGTTTTGACCTGGATTATCTCTCTACTGTAGTATGTGGCCCTGTTTACACAGGCAGGAAAATGTGGGATTAATCCACATTTTCCTACCTGTGTAGAAAGGGCCTTCATGTCATTTTCAATCTGGGGAGATCTGGAGGCAAAGCTAGTGTCTTGGTCAGATTTCTTGAGAGGGAGGTTTGCCTTTGCCCAGGCTTTTGCTAAGGCTGAGAGAGTGTGTCTTGCCAAAGATTATCCTTCTTTCCCTTGCTTTTTAGACTATTTTTTAAAAAAGGATTCGAAAGTTTTCGAGATTCGTGAGATTCGTGGATCCCCAGAACCTTCCAGGGATTCGGATTCGGAAAATTCTGGATTCATCCCATCCCTACTTACAGGTTTGGGTAAACACTCAGCCCATGTGCTGGTTACCCCTTCAGCAGTTTGAAAACTTGTCGGGGGGTCTCTGCTACTGAATTCATTGTTGTGGTGGCCATCTTGGCCCTTTCGGTCGAGACAAATTGTTCCACTGTAACTGCCATGGCTGTACCCTATGGAATCCTGGGGTTTGTAGTTTTGGGGGACACTAGATCTCTCTTGCAGAGAAGTCTAAATGCCCGTCCCTAAACAGCAAAATTGCAGTTGGGACTCCCGGCTGCTGCCTTTTAGGCAAGATTTACTTAAAGGCAGTTTCCACAGCTTTCCACTTAGGCCGAGAGAGTGTGACTTGCCCAAGGTCACCCAGTGGGTTTCTGTGGCTGAGGAAAGATTCAAACCCCGATCTCTCAGAGTACTAGTCCAGGATTCAAACCACTAGGCCACACTGTTTCTCCGTTTATTGATAGGGTCACCATAAGCTGAAGCCAACTCGACAGCAAACAACAATAAACAGAGCATATCAAGTCTGAACCTTAGAAGCCAAAATGGCTAAACTAAGGCCTTTCCCACACCATAACTCATCTGCACACTCTTCCCTTACAATGCCAGCATTGACATTCATGCAAGGGTAGCAGGTGAGGAACACTGTTTTCTTCATGCTGCTGCCTTCAGCGGATAAGTAGCGTTATTGCCACTGGTGTTCCTTCCCCGCTACAGCTTCCTTGGCCATGCGCTTTCCCCCCTTCGTCCCACCCCACGGCCCCGATCGGTTGGGGTTTACTTTTGTTTTGTTTGGAAGCCCCACTGGCGCAGCAATGTTGTCGTGGCAGGTCATGCCAGTACACTATTGCATTTTTGCACTAGAACACCAAGCGTATTAAAAATGCATTTTTTAAAAAAAGTAAACATTTCAATTCAAAGGAGAAATTTAAAATAAAGACAGAGAGGTGATAGAGTTTGGAGTTACCACACCATGGGAGTCCTGCAAGCTGGGCACACCCACGTCACGCCCACTGCTGGATCCGTGACAACAGGGAACGCTATCAAGCACTTTTACGGTAGTGCACTGAGCCAGCGACGGGATTGAAGCACTAAAGGAGGCTCTTAACAGATCTTTTCTGGGGCCATTTCTGCACGACACTCTTATAGCGCGATGATTCCACTTTCAACCTCCTATGGAATCCTGGGGTTTGCAGTTCCGGGAGGGGCCGACCGGCCCCTCCCGGAACTGCAAACCCCAGGATTCCATAGGAGGTTGGAAAGTGGATTCATCACGCTATAAGAGTGTCGTGCGGAAATGTTCTGGAAATGGTATAAGGCAACACTTGTGGATGGGACAGCAGCTGGATAGCAATGACATCGGGGGTAGCACAACTCCTGGACTGGAAACAATCTACTGCTGTTGTGGGATAGTGCCGTCATGCAGAAATGGCCTAAGGCAATAGTTCTTTGGACTTATCATGAGAAGAAAGACTTGTATGAAAATGCTCAGTAAAGTGGAAGGTTGTAAAAAAAGAAGACAGCACTACA
The DNA here is from genome assembly GCA_030412105.1 of Cyclura pinguis. Classification (NCBI taxonomy): domain Eukaryota; kingdom Metazoa; phylum Chordata; class Lepidosauria; order Squamata; family Iguanidae; genus Cyclura; species Cyclura pinguis. The sequence goes on from CM059599.1 coordinate 381,413,282, forward strand.
GGTGGATTGACTCAATTCATTGCCCTAATTCCTCAAGATGGAAGCAAGGCTGCTAATAAGAGGGCCCGTTGCAGGTCACCATAAGTTGAAGTCACTTTGGCAAAGCACAACAATAAAAAATTGACGACAGTGAAAACAACAATAAGGGACAGCTTGGAACAGCAGAAAGGGCATAACAGCAGAATGTGGTAGCATGCGCACGTTCTCCCAAGAACATTGTAGAACACTACATCTTACGCTGGGTTTCCTAACCCTCTTGAAAAAACAATTTCGTAACTTCACAACAAATAGAGACCGTAACCAATCTGCAATGAATTGTTCGTCTTTGCAACTGGGAGGAAATATCGAGTTAGCTCTTCCAAAACCAATCCGCCCCTGTGACCTGGTTTAATGCGCCTTTTCGGCATAAAAAGCTGGTCTGTCTGGTTTTGGACCAAAGCGCAGTGGTTTTGACCTAGAAATATTTTCAGAATTTAGATAAGCAGCTTAAAATATTCTGTGTGTGCCAGCCTGTGAGTGTGTGGAAACCCACTTTCATTTTTTTTAATGGCAAGAAAAAAAAAGAAAAAAACACACATAGTGGAATAAAAAGGGACATGTGAACATGCTTACATGAATCACCCAAGGAACAGCTGGAGGTTGCTAATCGCTAAGCTATCTGTTTATAAAAGAAGAGGAACAATTATTGCCTGGACTCCAAGGCATATTGTATCGCTGCTGGTGGTGAGGAAAGAAAAACAAAAGATTAATGTATATGCAGAGAGAGAAGAGTGTGGAAGAGTCACTTTTTTGGACTTCAGCTCCCAGAATTCTCCAACTGTCAGGGCCAGTAGTCCAAAGTAACTTGTCCAAGCTCTGAGACCATGGATATGCTGTTTATTTGATCCACTGCAAATAGTGTGTGTTTCTTATAGCGTAAGATCTTCTGGACTATGGCCGGTTTCATCAGAAGCGTGAAATAATATCCAGAATTACTCTCTCTGGATGCGTTATCCTTGATACGTGCCTGACTTACGGCGACCTAAGGTGACCCTATCACAGGGTTTTCCTGGTAAGGTTTGTTCAAAAGGGGCTTGCCTTTCCATTCTTCTGAAGCCGAGAGAGTGTGACTTCCGAAGGTCACCCGGTGGGCTTCCATGGCAGAGCGGAGAATCAAACTGTGGTCTTAGAGTTGTAGTCCAGTGTACTCAAACGACTACACCATGCTGGTTCTTCTCTGTGTGTTCACACACACACACACACACACACACACACACACACACACCAGCCCCTCCGCCATTTCACAGATGAAAACCGGCACATGTTTGGCCAAGTAACATCAATGACCAAGATGGCAAATGTTATTAATGAGCTAGAACAAACAAGTTAGTAGAGGCTGGAGTGGTTAGCTTTTGCCTGAGTCTACTGTGAAAGGTAGGGTTTTGCTCCCTTCGCTCTTCTCCCCTCTGCTAAGTTAAATTGATGCAAACTGCTTTTGCACTTTAGTTTGCAACAGTTGAAACAAGCTGAGGACGAAGGGGAGAAAAGGGAAAAGGAGAGAGAAACTGGGACACTTAAAAAACAAGATTAATTGGGACTGTTCCTGCTAAATCAGGACAGCTGGAGGAGTCTTATCATTACCAATCCTTACCAATCAAAGAGATGTGGATGATATCACCAACACAGTAAGCAACAGGAGTGCAGAATACTTGGTACTATATGCGTGTGTTACCAATCCATTCACCCTCCCATGTATAATGATGTGGAGGAAGCAGACAATTTCCATCGCTCCTTATTAGCTCTTTTGTGCGCGCCCGACATTTTAAATGCAGCGTGGGACAAGCATATGTTGAATGATTGATCTGTTTGTTGTACCTACAGATGGTTTCTTCCACTGAATGGCTGGCCTATTTTGGGATGTCTGCTTTCGCCCACTCCAGAGCTTCCAGCAATAAGCTCTTAGCTGGCAAACACAGGGATCAATTTCATTCAGTTGCCAGGGATTGCGAGGGACAGGCTGTCTGAAAGCGATAGAGAGCAACTGGAATTGATGCTGTGAGAATTCTCCTCTGCTGTCGCTTCTTCCTCCTCCATGTTTGTGTTTCCTCGTATGAATTTGAGATTTGCTGCCTTACATCTTAATAATCTACTGCTCATTAGTTCAAATGATTATAGTGCATTGGGATTTTTGCTAGGTATGTCTAGCAGGCCACAGGGAGTGAATTATTCCATTGAAAACTGAAATAGCTCCTCTGAAAAAGATCAATGTAGCTTTGACCGTTTGGAAAATCAGTTTCGTATATCCTTCCACGTATCTTGTATCTTAATAATTATTGCATACACTTACAAGTGATAATACATTATTTTCGGTTGATACGTCATCCCGCTATTACCATTGTTACCCTGATTTCTGAGGTCCCTTGGGGGACACCTCAATGTGCTCCACGCGATGGGGAATGGAAACTAGCCAGAGCACGAGCAATAGCAATGCGAGAGGCAGGGTGACCTAGCGGGGTCTTTTTACCCAGTTTTTACAGGGTCAGGCCAAGCCAAAAACCATGCAAAAATGTCTGATAAATGATTTTATTGGATGCAAGTCTCACGCACCAATGCAATCACGCACACACGCACTCAAGACCTATTAAGAAGCAAAAGAGAGGAAACTGGATAGGGATGTAGCTGGGGGGGATACTGCGCCTTTGTCCTGAAGTCCTTGGTCCAGGAAAAACAGTGGAGAGGTGGGGCTCAGCACGGAGAGGGCTGAGGGGATCACTCAACAGATGGAGCAACGGTCCATCTGACCAGGGGTGATCCAAAGAACTGCTCAAAAACTGGGACTATTTGTAGGGGAAAAAGTACCTGGAGGGCTAATCCTTTCCCGGGGAGAGCAATGGGTGTTGGAGCGATAACGAAGCTCCACACTGGTAATTTCCTTTGTGTGATGGGATTGCAAGGTGTTGCCAAAGTCTCAGGATCTTCGGCTGTGTTAGTCTGTGGTGTGACTTCATGTAAATGGTTGTCGCCTGATGGAATATTTGCTCAACTTGGGGTGGACACGCTAATCCCTTCAAGTCGGCTTCTTGGGGCTGAGGACCCTTTGTTTCTTGTGGGTCTCCTGGGGTTACGTGACTGGGGATTTTACTGGCCTGACCTAGTTTTCGATCTTTGACCATTGCTGCCTACGCGCCCATCCGGGTGACCTCTCAGTCACATTGAATCATATTTTAATATCAAAATTGTAGACCCCGGGATAGGGTTTTTCCAGTGGAGTAACACCGTAAACCTTTACGGCAGAGACTAGATTCTGTTTTTTAAAGGGATGTAAAGTATTGGTAATTTCATGATTTACTTCAGTTCAAGGAGGGGCAAAGAGTAGCCCACAGCCCATTTTTGTGGCCCTTTGGGCCCCCAAGATAGGAAAAAAATGGGGAAAAGGTTTGTTTGTTTGTTTGTTTTAAATGCAACCAAATGCCTTTTAGGAGATGTAGGTGGCATTTTTCCACATTTTTGCCTCCCCAAGATGATTTTAGGCCTAGGAGAGGCCTTTTTCTAAAACAAGAAGTGAACAGGAAGTAACTTATGGTCACTACAATGGCCCAGAGGGGAACAAAAATGTGGTGGAAATTCCCTTATGCCCTCAGAAGATGTTTTGGGGAGGGAACCATTTTTTTTTTTTGGTGCCCAGCCCAATTCTTCAACAAGGCTAATGTGGTTCCCTAACATCTCACAATTGCCCAGCCTGTTCTAGGACTAGCACCCGCCTCCCTTGTGTTGAGCTTCTTTTATTCAGCCTTTATTCTAACCGTAAATTCTAATGTTCTAGATTACAAAGGAGAGAGAGAGATAAGATTGTTCACCGTCTCTGTCGATTTTGCATCCGTTCGTAATTAAGTCTATCTATATAAGTCTGTGATTTAATAAATCATTTTGGCTGTTAACTAGGGCCATTTCTGCACTAGACTGTTATAGTGCAATTATTCCGCTTTCAACATCCTATGGAATCCTGGGGTTTGCAGTTTTGCAGTCCTTAAACTGCAAACCCCAGGCTTCCATAGGATGTTGAAAGTGGAATAATCATGCTATAAGAATGTAGGGCGGAAACGGCCTAGGGCTGGTTAGAGGGAGCGTACATTACTTTTGCAGCAACACCTCCCAGCGGCGGAGCTTGGAGTGTGGGGAGGGGGGCAGAAGCGGTGTGTGAGGGGTGCGGCCACTGTGCGTGGGGGCATGGGGCGGTATGTGGGGGAGCGGCCAGGGCACACGGGGGCATGGCTATGGGCCGGGATACCCCTAAAACATTGCTTCCCCGGGGTGAACCACCTCCCCTGCCCCCCCCCGTCCCCGTCCCTACGTGACTGACAGCTCCCTAGGTACAATTCAGATTGGTACCTATACAGGTTAGGTCTAAGCTCTTCAAAAGACTATATCTGTCTACTGTGGGAAGCCAGTGCAGTGTAGTGGTTTGAGTGTTGAACCAGGCTTCTTGCGATAGATGCTGCTGCTGTGATTGAGGAGCAACTGATTGTGCATGAGGCCGAGCCAGTGGGTGAACAAATCAACCTGCAAACATCCCCTGCGCTGGAAAGTCAGACAGAGACTGAGTTGCCCCAGCCAGCTCATGACAGAGGGGGATCAGCAGTGATCCTGAGGAGCTGCAGCCAGCTGTGCCCATCAGCCCTCAATCACACAGAAGGCTGAAATGGGCTGCTGAGAGGGAGGCTGCTTGGACTAGGCTGAGGAAACAATAACAAGCAGCACCTGCTCACACGGGGTATTTAAGTCTACCGGCATGGTTGCTCCTTGCTTGCAGCAAATTATCTGTAAGCCGTCACAACCTTTGTGTCTCCTGCTCCCTGAAACCCTCCAGACGGATCTCTGCTTCCTGGACCTTTGGACTGGACCTTGACCTGGCTTGGTTTGTGTTTTCCTGGTGTTTGGTATATTCAGACTCCCCAAGTGTTCCTGGCCTTTCTCCTCCCTTGCTGGCTGTGGCCTGGCAGGGAGAGATTCCTGACACCTCTGGCAGACCAATATTCAAATCCCCTACTCAGCTATGGAAACCCACTTGGCTGGCCTTGGGCAAATCACACTCTCTCAGCCTCAGAGGAAGGCAACAGCAAATCCCTCTGAACACACCTTGTCAAGAAAACTCCATGATCCATCTGATCTGAACGCACACAACAACAATCATCTCATCTGAGCTTGCCTCGGCTCTGAGATTTTGGGACAGGCTCTTCTCCTAGTCTCTCTCCTACGCAGGCACATCTTGACTGAGCCTTCCTGGTAGCTTCTTCTTGGTTCTGGAACCCCCTTCCTGGGGAGACTAGAAGGGCCCGTCCCCGCTGTGCTTCTGTGGGCAAGCGAATATGACCATTATTTCAACAGGCTTTTTTTTCCTGGACCTGAATCTTTTTAAAGAAAGGGCTTTTAACAGGATGCTGCTTTCAACTGTACTGTTTTAAAGCAGTTGTACATAATTTTATGTTTCAAATTGTTTTTAACTGTACTGACAAATTAATGATATTTTAATGCATTAAAGCTTGCGCTAGGAAAGAATGGGATTCTGGTTTAGCTGATTTCCTGTAACTGTGTGTTTCTGCTGCAATAGGCAAGGTGAACAGCAGCTGCCTCTAGGGCCATTTCCGCACGAGACTGTTACAGCGCCATTCTTCCACTTTCACCAACCTGTGGAATCCTGGGATTTGTAGTTTACTGAGGCCAAAGAGCTCTCTGGCTGAGAATCCTAAATGCCCCTCCCTAAACTGCAAACCCCAGGATTCCATAGGATGTGGAAAGTGGAAGAATAGCACTATAACAGTATAGGGTGGAAATGGCCACAGTGCTCTTATTCTACTTTCTACAGCCTGTGGAATTATAGGGTTTGTAGTTACTGAATCCCAAGAGCTCTCTGGATGAGAATTCTAAATGCCCCTCTTTAAATTACAAACCCCAGGATTCCAGAGGATGTTGGAAGTAGAATAATAGCACTATAACAGTCTATTGTGGAAATGGCCGAGGATTCCTTAGGGAGCATACTGGACACCAAAACAGAGAGAGAAAAGGGGAAAGCAGATAAACCTGCCTCACCAGTTATCCCGACATGTTAAAAAGGCATAGATCGGTAAGTCTGGCCAGCAAAATGGAAATCATAAGAAAAGTGTGGGGTGGTGAAAGAAAAAGTCTTCCCTGGATGTATTTTGGAAGAAGCTTTCAAGTGATTTCTAAAGGTTCGAAAATGCTTTTCTTTGTTTCTGCAGGGCTAACCTGACCTGGCAGTTTTATTTCACATGCATAATGAAACTTAGTTCTGAGGAAAGCACTTGCTGAAATATGTTGAGCTATGTCTTCCTTTTTGTGATGTAGGAACCTTATCCATATTCTATTCATGTTGTTTCTTTCTTATGTTAAAGAAGCAATGCCCAGGAATGCATCAGTGTTGTTAAGTGATGTAATAAATACAGCATTACCTACAGTCAGATTGGAAAATTTTGATAAAAGGCAGGATAAAAAAAAAAAGGAATGTACAAGGTGTGTATGGGAAGGAAACAGCCTGTGTATATTAAACAAAGGAATATGTATACACCCTGTGTAATTTAATTATGATAATCATTAAAATTACTTTTAATTGAATGAAATTGCTTTTAATTCCATCACTTTAATATGAGAACGTGTTTACGTCTGTTTTAATATTATAACTTCTTGTGCTTATACAGGTATTTATTTCTGTTTTGTTAATCTTGTTGCGGACAGACAGTTGTCCCAGTTTTGGAGGAAAGGGATGATATAAATGATAAGAATGGTAAGAATAACAACCTTTGGGCACAGGGACTGAAACTAGCAAAATATCAAAATAGAGTTTAGTTTCCCATATCTTATTCCCATATTTTCCAGAATTCCTTGTTTTAATTGCAGTTTGTTTTGAACAGATAATCTGTTCCAACGGATCCAGATACTGATTAAAAAACAGCAACTCAATTCTGAATAGATGTCATACCGAGGTCTGAAGTTATAGTGGCCGGTAACTTGTTAGACACATTACCATGTGCCTTCACGTTGTTTCTAAATTGTGGCAACCCTAAAGTGAGCCAATCATGGAGTTTTCTTGGAAAGAGTTGTTCCGAGGGGTTTGCGATTCCTTCCTGTGAGGGTGATAGAATATGCCTTCCCTAAAGTAACACGGTAGGTTTTCATGGCTAAGGTAGGATTTGAACTCTGGTCTTCCAGATTCCTAGGTGGCACTCAAACAGCTGCAACATGTTGGCTCGTGGAAGGTCAGTTCTGCACTAGACTGTTATAGTGCTATTATTCCACTTTCGACATCCTATGGAATCCTGGGGTCCTCAAAGGCCCCTCCCTAAACTGCAAACCCCAGGATTCCATAGGATGTTGAAAGTGGAATAATAGCACTATAACAGTCTAGTGTGGAAATGGGCTGACATACACAGGCCTAAGCCCACTTTATGCCTCTGTATGGTTTTTTGTTTGTTTCTTTTTGGTGGCTGCAGAGGTTGGTATTTCTTTCTCCCTCCAAAATATGAACTTGCCAGAATCTTAAGATGTGTAGGGAAGGGTTTTCTTTCAGTCCCACCACTGTCACAGGCTCAGTTGGTGAGGATGCAAGAGACAGAGCCTTCTTAGTGGTTGCTCCCATCCTCTGGAATTCTCTTCCATGGGAGGCTAGGCTGGCCCCCTCCCAGCAGGCAAAGACCTTTTCATTTAAGCAGGCTTTTAATATGTAATTGCTTGCAAGTAGACTTGTTATGGGAATCTGTGGCCATTTCCACACGTGGCGATGGGAACGCCCTGTGCCGGTACCTACCGGACTTCTTGGCTCGACACTGTAGTCCAGGCCGCTCCGGAGCAGCGCGTGGCCACCGCTCCACACTGCTCCGGGGACGAAAATGGTGGCTTCCGGTTGGTGGAGGTTCTCCACCACCCGCTGAGGCTCGCCAGCCTAAAGCCCGCCCCCGGCAGATCTGCACCGGAGTGCCGGAACGGAGTGGCGCGCTCCGTGCTTTTGAAAGACCTGTTTAAACAGGTCTTTAAAAAGCACAATGCGCAACCACTTCTGGACGTTCCGGAGTGGGCTGAGGTGCAGAATTACAGAAAGTAGCCCGACCCAGTCCGCTCTACGGTGCAGACGTCCTCTTTGAAGGACGCTCTGCACCGTTTTTTTTAGCCCGTGTGGAAATGGCCTGTGCCTTTTAAATAATGTTATACTGTCTTCACATGATGGTTTTAATAGTTTTACATTTTTATTGTTGGGTTTTTATCGATTCTTTTCATGAGATGCCTTGGGTCCAACTCTGGGAGAAAGGCACGTATAAAATGAAAGTAATAACAACAAGAGTGCCAGAAGTCCCCCTCAATTCACTATGCATGTCATGAACTGAATTCACGCACACAAATGGAACAGTGCTTCAACACTATTTATTAGGAGCATGATAGGTCATACAAGACTTCAGTGAGTGAACTGGAGGCAATTAGCAAGATTCAAAACATAAAATACAAAGAGTACATCTTCCCACCTGCAAGAGACCTTGAAGTCTTGGTGCAGCCTGGCTAAGCTTATCAGTCCATTCCTAGCTTTTGTTTACCTAACGGTCTCTGGTTCTCATACCTTGTTACAAGCAAGGTGCTACTTAGCTCCTACTACATGTTCCATAACTAAAGTATGGAGGGCTACCCGACAGTTCAGCTTGGTGGAAAGCAAGGGGAAGTGGAGAAACATCTGTGTTCCTGTAGCCAGGAAGAGAATTTCTTGTTATGTGCCTTCCAGTCTGTTCTGACTTACGGCAACCCTAAGGTGAACCCATCATGGGGTTTTCTGGGGGCTGAGAGTGTGTGACATGTTCAGGGATTTTCTTGGTCAAGCGGGGAATTGAACTCTGGTCTCCAGGGTCGTAGTCCAACACTCAGACCGCTACAACAAAGCTGGCTCTCCACGGAATGATTACATCTTATTGAATTTATAATGCTGCCTTTCTCTTAAGATGAGAATACATCATTTGCATGAACTCCAGAGGACTCTGGCAGATCTTACCAGATGTTATTGGTCTGCTCCTGTCTATGGGGACAGACAAATGCTTTTCTGACCTCCCCTGCTTTCCACCAGCCATGGGTTGGGGTGGAGGTTGCAGCAACACAATGGTGAGTCTGGCAGGGGGAGGTTGAACTGAGAGAAGTAGTGCCCGTGCAACTATTACCCTAAGGTGTGCCATACAGGATCTTGGCCAGTGAAGGCCAAATGAGACACAAGTGGGTGTCTGTCCTTGGAAGCCTGGAAAGAAAACCATGCAAATAATTTTTGGAATGTGTCTGATAGAAAGGTATGTTCTGATAAGCCCCAGCCAAGTGGAGGGAATGTGTTTGAGAAGAAAAGCGTTTCCTTTTGCACAAGACGCTCTTTCTTCCAACCTCACACTGTAGCATTCAATCAGGAGGTGAAAAGGGAACTTGATCAGCTCTTCCCTAACATTCTCATTCTAACCTCAGAGGAAACGTTTCCCCCCCAACTTGTGAAGTTAGCTTCTTTAGGATCAAAAAGTATTTAGGGTGAGAAGGGATAGCTAAGGTCTCTTGGCACCCACTTTGGGCAAAGTATGGGAAATCCTGAATTCTTAAACTTTGGGTCTCTACTATAAGAAAGAGGAAATGAAACTCACTGTATAAATATTACTATCTAAATACAGCTTCTCCAAGGAGATAAGTGTGCATCTATACCCGTACAAAGAGATATATTCGCTTAGTGCTTTCACAGAAAATAAATACAAGAAATACACTCAGGTTGCAGTCTTATACACACTATGGAGCAGTAACCAGTTTCAGTGTGAATGTCTCCTTCTGCTTAATTGCAAGAGTGACTGAATAGTGGGTCCAGTGTGGCTATGGTCTGGTTGTCCCTCCCTTGGGGATTCCCAAGGAAATGTCCCACAAGGAAGCCTCAGGCCATTTCCATACTAGACTATTATAGTGCTATTATTCCACTTTCAACATCCTATGGAATCCTGGGGTTTGCAGTTTCGGGAGGGGCCAGTCGGCCCCTCCCGAAACTGCAAATCCCAGGATTCCATAGGATGTTGAAAGTGAAATCATAGCGCTACAACACTCTAGTGTGGAAGCAACCCAGGGTTCTATTCCCCCCTTGGCCATGGAAACCCACTGGGTTACCTTGGGTACATCACACACTCTCAGCCTCAGAAAACTCCATGATAGGTTTGCCTTAGGGTCGCCATAAGTTGGAAACTATTTGAAGGCACACAACAACAACCTACACATGTTTTTATTTATTTATTTATATATATATATATATATATATATATATATATATATATATGTATATAAAAAAAAATAACAAAATGGTTTGCTGTTATAGATCAATTAACAGTGTGATCCTGACCTGTTACCTTTGGAAGTCACTAGTCTGATACCATTACTGTTTTTAAAGGATATCGCCTTTGCTTTCCTGTGGTATCACACACCATAGTATTACTGCACTACAGTATTACTACCGCAGTGTTATTATTAAAAAAAAATGGCAGGAATCATGTATGGGAATTGTGTCTTTGTAAGTAGATTTGCATGTGCAGAAACTAGAATTCTAAAGATGTGCAACATCCGTATCTGTGATAGATGCTGCTGCTGTGATTGAGGAGCAACTGATTGTGCCTGGGACCGAGCCAGTGAGTGGGATAGATGATGCCTCTGAGATTGAGGAGCAACTGACTGGGCCAAGGACTGGGCCAGGGAGTGAGCAAGTCAACCTGAAAACATCCCCTGCACTGGAAGGTCAAGCAGAGACAGAGTTGCCCCAGCCAGCTCTTGACGGAGAGGGAACCAGCAGTGATGCTGAGGAGTTGCAGCCACCTGTGCTCATCGGCCCTCAGTCATGCAGAAGGCTGAAACGGGCTGCTCAGAGGGAGGCTGCGTGGACTAGGCTGAGGAAACAATAACAAGCAGCACCTGTTCGCAGGGGCTATTTAAGTCTGCCGGCATGGCTGCTCTTTGCTTGCAGCAAATTACTAGCAAGCCCTCACAACCTTTGTGTCTCCTGCTCCTTGAAACCATCTGGACGGATCTCTGCCTCCTCAACCTTTGGACTGGTTTGTGTTTTCCCAGTCTTTGGTATATTCAGACTCTTCCTGAAAGTATTCCTGACCTCCCTCCTCCCTTGCTGGCTGCGGCTCGGCAGGAAGAGATTCCTGACAGTATCCAGGAAGAGGGCTGCTATTATGTAACTATGCAGCAGAGCTGGCAAAGGGACCAACATGCAACAAGAGTGATGCATCGCACTGGTTCCACTGTGCACTGGCCATACTTGCCGGTGTTGCATATCTTTGCAACTCATCAGAAGGGGTTCTTAGCACCTCTGCTACATACTTAAGTGTATGCAAATTTGCATTGAGGCAAAGTTGATATAGGATACCAGTAATAATTTTGAAATATTATTTTAAATATTTTTTAAATATAGTAGTGTTATAGTTTTGTGACATCATACTATAATTATGTTATTATAGCTGAAGTAAAAAATGCAATCATGATGCAAGAGGTGGGGTAAATAGGTTTTGGTTTAAACAGCATTGTCGATATCAAGAAACTTACAGTGTGGAAAAGAAAGCAGTCGAAGTTATGCTATTAAAGTGCAATATGTGGTGAGGGCGTGATACACAGTGTCAGCATCCAGTTGCCTCCAGAAATATGGATAAAGGAGTTTTTGAACTGGACAACCTGAAACAACTGACTAGCATGATAAGTGTCCATGGATGCTGTGTTAGAAGCATGCTGCCTTGTTGGATTGCATTCAAGGTTAATTTGTTATTTGATTCCTTTGTTCCCAGCAGTAGCCAGCCCAATGTATCTGTCCAATCCCAATAAAATGATAGGGAAGTTGCTTTACAGGAAAGATTGATAAGGAACAAATGGTGTCTACTTTATTTCCTTCTCTTTCCTTAATATGTTTGGTTTTCCTCCATTCTGTAACTTACTTGCATGATAGCACTGGTGGGCATCTTAGGAAGAAGAATGGAAGGCTCTTTGCAAAACCAGATGAGGCCTCTGGCGTTCAGTTTGTCATTCTTCGTAAAATTAAAACTAAGGCCATCTCCATAGGAGGTTGAAAGTGGAATAATAGCGCTATAACAGTCTAGTGCAGAAATGGCCCCGTTACAGGGCCATTATTCCGCTTTCAACATCCTGTGGAATTCTGGGGTTTGCAGTTTAGGGAGGGGCATTGAGAATTCTCAGCCAGAGAGCTTTTTGATGGGTAGGGGGCGAGTAGGAATGGGATGCAGAGAGAGAAACTGGGACATTTTAAAAGCAGTTGAAAAAGTGGGATGACAGAGGACTCCCCCTGTCCAACTGGAACAGTTGGAGGGTGTGCAAAGAGTACAGGGAGCTTCGTAGAACTACGAGTTGTGTACCATAAGAACTCTCAGAAGCTGCTGAGAGACTGAGAGCTCCCTGACCTTGAGATATTGGGTGGTTAATTGGTCAGCATTTCTCCTGCAAGCCTCTACAATGGGCAGTGCCTTCTTCCAGGTTTCTCCTGTTCCTTTAGACATGCTGCAAAGGATGGGGATTCTGGCTGAAGGGACTTTTCCTGAAGTTCCTCGTCTGCTAGGTCTGCCACCAGCTGCTCCGATTCAGGGAGGGAACTCATCATCTGAAGCCAGAGGTCTTTCAAGGTCTGACTCCTGTGCACTGGATTCCTTGGATGCCACAGGTTGAGCTATAACAAGAAGGGAGTCACAAGAGATTCCGAATTCCTTAGGCTGGGTTGGGAGCAGAAATGTTTGGTTGATCGGTTGCGACGTTTTAATCGTATCAGATGATTTTAACCGGTTAGCCACTTAACACTGGAGCCCCAACGCATATATTTGATTGCAGATACAGACTTTCCTCCACAAGGTTTCGGGATAACCAAAAGCAGCCCTTGTCCATTGCAAATCAAAATATTGTTAAGTCTTGCAACAATGTGCTCACAGAGCCTTTTAGTCACAGTGGAAGTCTTTATGGTGAAATGCTGCCACCTGCTGTTGAACGTAGGCATTGCACCTTTCATATTAGAATTGTGATTACAGTTGGACCTCCACATTTGCAGGTTTTACTTTTATGGCTTTGATTATTTGCAAGTTTCTTTAACCCTTGCCCCCCACACCTCAGGAGCTTCTTTTCCAGGGGAATTTCCCCCCTCGTTGCCTCTGATCAGGCCATGCAGACCTTTAAAAATCCAGCTCTGGTCCTCTTCCTCCTCCCGTCACTACCTGGCCAGCCAAGGACAGCTTGCAGCCTGATTTCTCAGCACCACAAACTGTCTCCGAATGTCCCACACAAATACCCCAGGAAGAAAATGGGCAAAAGAGAGGACGTATGGGGCTACCATGCCAAACTACACCTTTCCCTCTCCTGTCCCTGATCTGGGCCATTTCCGCACTATACTCTTATAGCGCGATTATTCCACTTTCAACATCCAATGGATTCCTGGGGTTTGCAGTTCAGGGAGGGGCTGGCCGGCCCCTCCCTAAACTGCAAACCCCAGGATTCCATTGGATGTTGAAAGTGGAATAATCGCGCTATAAGAGTGTAGTGTAGAAACGGCCCTGGTTTGGACTTTAGGTGCCTGCCCTCCCCATCATGCCTCAACCCCCTTCCCACAGACACAGACACAGACACAGACACACACACACACACACATTTTGGCATTTGCGGTTTTTCTACTCTTCCAGAGGTCCTGTGGCCTCAACCCTAGTGAATGTAGAGGGCTGACTGTACTTCGGTCACAGACTGGACATACAAAGGATATATATGTAAACAGGAAAATCCACATTGTATTTACAGCATAACCACAGCATATCTAAAACATGATGTATATACAATACAATAAAACATAATGAAAATCGATAAGCTAAAATTTAATCATGAGACATGATTAAAATTTATAAATTAAGACATGGTACATGGGACAAGTAGTTAAAACGTATAATTTAACATGTTATCCACTGAGATAATTTATAACTCGTCCCCTTAATTTTATAGCAGCAGCACAAAACTTAGCCACTTTTAAAATGATCTGTGGTTCCCTATCCTCTAATAGATATTTTAAACGGTATTCATCACACTGCCTGGGATTTGCTGCACAACAGGAGTTATGAGTGCAAGACAAGTATCCCTCTAGAAATGACAATATAAGAGGACATGACCAATGGTTTCCATTTCACTCTGCCCACAAGAGCATATGCTTTCCAGACACAATATACTTTCATATCTGTCCTGCGGTAACGCTGATTGCGGCACGTTAAATCTGGCTAAGGTGAAGGATTTCCTAAATTTGGGAATATCTAACCTAGATAAATATCTTGCTGGCGTAAACAATCTCCCATCTAATATATAAAAGCCAAAGTTTGTCTGCTTGTGTCAGGTGAAGACCTGACCTCATATGATTGGCTGTGTCAGGCGAGAAGATCTCGTATGATTGGCTGCCTGAGAAGATTCTATGGAATCCTTGGGTTTGCATTTTAGGGAGGGGCCTTTAGAATTCTCAGCCAGAGAGCTCTTGGGCCTGGCTGGTTGCTATGGAGATGAGGCCTAGCAGCAAGGAGGAGGGCAGCGTATTTCCTCAGGAACCCAAGCTCTGCACATTAATAACTCTGAATACAGATTGGATTGGGGAATACGGGGAAAAGTTACAGGTACTGGACAAGACAGTTTGGGGAATTAGAGACACAGGATCACAAATCTTTCTAACAAGTATTACCTATGAGGACATAAAATCCCAGGCGACACCGGGTATATACGCTAGTTATCTATAATTTCTGGGTACGTGGTCGTTTTTGCTCAGATGGCATTGCAAATCCACGTTACAGAAAAAAGTATTTAATTGTGAATTTGAGTTTCTCTTATCCAAGGCTTATTAAACCTGAGGTGGGCAAACTCTAAGCTTCTCAGCTTCCCCTGCAGGATATTTTGTCATTTTGTCTGACTCGTGTCAATTAAAGTTAGAGGGGCCAGACCCACTGGGAGAAAAATCAATTTTTTAACCAATAGTGAATCCTAAGGATCTTTGCCTGGGCCTCTATCGAAATCTGTCCCACCTCCAGACCGACTGCTGCATTAGGTATACAAGAAGGGACCCCCCAAGAATGTGTGAAAAACTTGGTTTGGAGTATTTCAAAACAGGTACCGTTTTTGTAGGTACGCAGCTGGGCGCCATATAAAAGCCGAGAAATAACTCTTGCTACAGATACCCGGGAAGCTGCTGGGATGTGCAGCCCCCGTCTCCCAAAGAAAAATCTCAGGATCACTGTGATGTTCCTCTGGGCGTTTGCAGTGGCATTTTTAATATAAGTATCCTGAGTACTTCTTACATGAAAGATTGTGCCCAAATGTTACGTTATAACAGTGTAGTGTGAAAATGGCCTTAGACTCTGGTATATTCTCTTTTTTTAAAAAAGAAACAGGAATTAAAATAGAAAGCATAACATGGTATAAGAAAAAAGAGATATCGGTTGTTTACCGCAGTGATGCTGCCAAAACACATAGCCCTTATCTGTGCAACAGAGGTTCATGCTGGGCGCATTTGCAGAGATCAAATGCTGTGGTTTATTTCTGGGGGAAATGCAATTTACTTGGAACTGGAAACAGCATATGGCATAATAAGACTTTTGTAGTCTCATATCACATGAGAAAAGGCACAATATTTGTTCTGGAAAAAAAACTGATTAGCCTGAAAAGCACTTAGCTTTCCAGGTCCACTTAATTATTCTTTTCCCTGAGAAACGACAGCAGCTCAAATACAGCAATGATGTGACATTGTTCAGAAGACCCATGCTTTATATATTCTGGGGGAAGAATTTGCCTCCTTTATTCTGCTTTTTCCCCAAATTCCTCCTAAAAATGCTTCCTTTTGTGCAACACACAAATGAATGCTACCTTGAGTTGGTATCGTTGTAGTAAGAGCACAGTAAGATATGGCATGGCTGTACTGTTCAGTGGTCACATCATTACTTTGGAAGATAAAAGACAGCATGACCACTGACAGGTAGTTGCCTTCTCGCTATGGCTAGTGGTTTCTGTGTCAGCAGGTAGTGGTGGTTGTGCATCCATTTTGGATTTTAGTTCAAACTTTAAAGGAGCTTTCCAAGGTGCTACATCTATGTTGAAGATAGAGTCTAGCACCTTGGATACTGCCTTCATTATCTGGAGTAGATTCACTGCCCCACTGACATGGAAGTTGTAGCTGCCCCTGCATCTAACCTGAGCATCAAAATGTTATTTTTTGGATTCGAACTCCCACAGTCCTCTGGCCAGTTTGGACAGCAACTGACCATGATGGTTGGGGGATTCTGGGTGTTATAGCCCCCCAAAGTAACATTTCCAAGTTTTTGTTTCCCTACCAATCAAGAACATTTAGACTATTTACACGAAGCAGCAATGGCTCTCCAGGATTTCCAACTGCAAGGGTCTTTCCGACTCATACTTGGAAATTCTAGAATTTCAGACTGGAAACCTTTACACATACTCTTAACAAGGAGCTGGGATCCTTTCACAAATAATGAAAAATCATTTTTTTTTTACATATTCTATATGGCAGACTTTTTAGTCACAAGAGGAGTTGTACCCACAAATAAATGAAAACAATGGAAAACAGGAGATGAGTGGCACCTATTTCTTTGCAGGCATAGACATTAAGGGTATGCTGAAAACTAAGCCATATTATTACCACTATTCCTAAACTTTCTAGATATTATGCAACATATGACTCTGGCTCACTGAATTCCCTCTCACGCTGCACATATGATTCCAGTTTACTTGGCATAGATGTATCCTATGGAATCCTGGGGTCTGTAGTTTGGTGAAGCACTAGGGGAGCTCTAGGCCCAAGAATTGGAAATGTTCCCACCTTAAACTCCAAATCCCAGGATTCCACAGAATGGAACCATGGAAGTTAAAGTGGAATCACAGAGGTATAATGGTGTAGTGTGAAAGGGACCTAAGGCACTAAATAGAAGGACTTACTTCTGAGCAGACAAATATACAATGGTGTTATGTCAGCTGCGAAAAACAGCTGCCGTGAAGCTGCTACTTAAAAAGATTCCACTTCCAGCTAAAAGTTAGAGCTTGCAATTGTCTGAATAAGAATCAGTGCAACAGAAGGGGGAAGAAAATGAGGAAGAAGGAACATAAAAAACAGGGATACAATATGTGTTAGTGTGGATATAGCCGCTGATGTGCTGCTATTGACGGGACGCAAGTTTTTGTCTGCAAGGAAAGTGAGCTGTAAAGAATCAAAGGCAGCATCTGAGCACATTGTGCTGAAAACCAAGAGGCTTTCCAGGAACAGAATGTTTTTAGAGAAACATTTTAATAAGGTGCTGCACCGATTTTAATACTGCTGTTTTTGAACAGCTTTTCATTATATTTGATTCTTAGCCTTATGCTGTTTTCCATAAAAAGGAGGAAGGGAGGGGGAGGAAACAAAGGAATCTGGTAGCACTTTTAATACTAACTGGTTTTTATTTTGGCACACGCCATTGTGGACACAAACTTACTTCTTCGGATGCTGTCGTGTCCTTCATAACTTGCCCTCCACAGGCTTCACTCGAAGTTAAACAGCCGTGTTTATTGGTAGCAAAGCAAGCAATAGAGCATGCTTCGTTTGAAGTTGCTGAGACTAAAGTATCCATGATGGTTACAGGCTTTATACCTTTTCATACAAATTTAGGTGCCCAAAGCTGCGATTGGGGAGGGTCATAAATCTCACATCATCCCACCGATCTAGACGTTTGCCCAGATCCTCAGTCGTTTACACATCTTTCATCCCTGAGGCTGGCACAAGGTCCTGTCTTCTTATCTTTGGCCATTTCCGCACTAGACTGTTATAGTGCTATTATTCCACTTGCAACATCCTATGGGATCCTGGGGTTTGCAGTTTCGGGAGGGGCCAGTCGGCCCCTCCCGAAACTGCAAACCCCAGGATCCCATAGGATGTTGCACGTGGAATAATAGCGCTATAACAGTCTAGTGTGGAAATGGCCTTTGAGCATTTCCGGTTCTCATAAGACCTTTTGATATTTTCATCCCCCACATCTTCTTCCCCTTGACCAGACACATTGCAGCAATGACCAATAAAGCAATTAACAGTTTGATGTCCTGGAACACACGAACAAGCTTCAAGAAGATGCACGGTCGCAATCAACCATTGGCGATTGATACTTTGTGGCTCTCCAATAGACTCTAGCAATGCTTAAGCTAGTGGATCTATTCTAATATGCATTCTAATACACATCTAGCAAATACTTCTGATAGTAGCCATGCATCCTGCCAGATGAAGCACAAAGTCATCCTAAAGCCAAAGTTATAAATCCGAGGTTATAAAAGAAATGGGACGGAATGCAGAGGGATCCAGAAAGATGCAAATCGTGTCCCCTGTCTTAAATTTTCAGCGGGCTGGGTGGGGCGATACAGATATTTCAGATCTTTCCCGCGGTCAGTCAGTGCTGACGTGTCAAAGCAATAAATCTGCTTATCAAAACTCAGTTTCTCTGGGTTCAAAACTCTTTCTGGGAAGATTCCTTTTTTTTATAAATGCAGTAGCAAGGACTCTTGTACTAATATAAGTAGGATTGCATGAAATTATTGTCCTTGTTCACATCTCTACTAACGGATTGGAATTTGTGACAATAATTCACTTCAGCTGTTTCTCTTTCTAATCGTCCTTTAACACAGCTAATTATTTGAAAACTACGACGGCATCGTTGTCCAGTTTCCTTCTGTTTTAATGCATGGGGTGTGCTGATGCTCCTGCATTTATTTCCCGAAGTGCTTATCTTCTGCTAAAGAAGACAAGCTTGTTCCTGTCAATTCCAGCATTTAACAATTAGTAAATACAGATTGCCACAGGTTACTGTGCGGGACAAGTGGGCACAACACTGTCTGTTATGCTAGTCATAATAACCGACAAATGAGATCCATATTACATAGAATAATGGTTGATTCTTCTTTCTTTCCAGCTTTTCCACGAGGATCAGAGTCTCCTTCGACAACTAGAAAGACCATTTGTTGCACCTTTCCAGTGACACGATATTTCTAATCTTGCAGCTGGAGAGAAAAAGCCACTTAGAGCTTTGTGTAGGATAGATTCATTGGATCCCAAAAAGAACGCTAAGAGACCTATTGCTAGATCAATTTCAACCTTCTGCTTAGTAATCGTACTTATTTCTATAAACACCCATCGTTAAAATTATGGAGTCAAGGGAGAAGCACATAAAATCTAGGGTTTTCCTGACGCCTTCAGAATTTTGAGCTTAAATCTTTTGAAATCTGACTTGACTGCACTGGGATATAATACCATCTGTGAATGAACTTAATTGTATATTCTGTAATATAGGCTGAGTGAGAGTGCCTAGGGGTTTCATTCCACATTTATTTCCACATTTGTTCACTTATGCTGATATTTAAATCTGTCTCCCAGACTATTTTAATATCCTTGTAACAACTACTGGTGGTTCCAGTCAATTTTTGAAACAATTTTTTAAAATAGTTTTTATTAGACTATAATACACACACACACACACACGCACACACACATATATATATACACATACATATATACATATACACACATACATACATACATACACACACACATACACACACACACACAGTGAGAAACAAAAAAATAGAAAACAGAAACAGAAAACAAAGATATGTTCTTATTCATACAATTTTACAATGAACCATATCACTATCAGTCTAAATTTGTGAAATGTACAACCAAAATTCATGGTATTTTAAAACAAAAAAATTTTAGAACTTCCTTCTTTCCCAGCTGGTACTTGATTAATATCAATTTAAATAAACTTTGCACATTCTCTAAACAGAAATATTATTTTACATTTGTTCCTGAGCTAGACAAATATGCGAGAAAAAAAATGGTTGAATCAAAGTATTTAATCACAATGTCTTTTAGAAAGATATTCTGCTTTGGTTAGACCTCATTTGGAATACTGTGTCCAGTTTTGGGCACCTCAATTCAATACTGACAAGCTGGACCATATCCTGAGGGGGGCAACCAGGATGGTGGAGGGTCTGGAAGCCATGCCCTATGAAGAACGACTTAGGGAGCTGGGGATGTTTAGTCTGCAGAAGAGAAGGTGAAGAGGGGACATGATGGCTATGTTTAAATATTTGAAGGGATGTCATGTTGAGGAGGGAGCGGGCTCGTTCTCTACCGCTCCAGAGACTAGGACAAGGAGCAATGGATTCAAGCTGCAGGAAAGGAGATTCCACCTGAACCTCAGGAAGAACTTCCTGATGGTCACAGCTGTCCGGCAGTGGAAGATGCTGCCTCCATGGAGTGTGGTGGAATCTCGTACTTTGGAGGTTTTTAAGCAGAGGCTGGATGGCCATCGGTTGGGAATGCTCTGATGGGTGTTCCTGCGTGGCAGGGGGTTGGACTGGATGGCCCCTGGGGTCTGTTCCAACTCCATGATTCTATGATTCTATGAAAAACCTCCAATGTCTAGTAGAAAAATAAGAGTAAAAATAGTAAGAGTAAGTGAGAGTAATCAATTTACTGTTCCTGTTCTGTTTGTAAGTCTCTTTCAGTCTCAAGCAGGACCACCACATGTGAAAAAAAGTTCCCGTGACTTCTCGGCACTTTTGAAACGATTTTTGAGGGGCAATATCCTAATTGTTTCTCAGACCTAGGGGTTATCACCAGCCCAGCTGGTACACAGGGATGGATGACCTCACAGAGGCCTAGAGGTCCACCGGAGAGGGCAACGCACCCATGACCTCATAGTGCCCTTAGGGTGAACAAGCTGCCCCCACCAAATAGTTACACAGTGAAAGGGAGGTGGTGAGTCTCCCCTTTGCACTGAACCTCGGAGTGAATGTATAACTCTGGAGGATTCAAGGAGAATCAACACAGAGATATTTGGTGAGTGGAGAACCAAGTAAGGATTGTTCAAGAGCCACTTCCCTTTCCCGTGTTTACAGAAAGAAAAACTGTTCCGTTAGAATAGCTTTTTGGGGAATGTGTGGCCCTTTCTGGACTGCAACTCCCATTAGCCTTGGTCAGCATAGCAACAGTGATGTAGGATTCTCGATTCTTAAAGCTGCAGGTCAACAACTTCTGAAGGGTCTGAAGCTGCCCTAGTGGTAGTAATGGAAAAAGTACACTAAAGAATATACCAGTTCATCAAAGAGGTGGTTTGAATGGCCGCAAATATGGAAAAACATTCTGGCACAAAAATAATTTCCTTCAGGATGTTTCATGAAGCTGTAAAAACTGAACACGGGAAAAAGGAGGGACTGAACTGTTTTCAGTCAGAGTCAAAGATGACAATATGTTTAGCATACCTTTAGTAGAGGTGTTTCTCTCAACTAATGAAAGTTATCTGCTTGTCATAGCCTGTGATTTCCTCACCTACGTATCTTGCCTTTCTCGTCCTTTCTTTTGTGATTGGCTATTGGAAGGTAAATGTAGGCTTCATTTGCCCATCCGATTGGTAAGGCACAGCATCTGAGGAATCAACTTCATGGGAGGAAATACATGTTAATCAGAGGAAATACGTCTTCTTTGATCCCTCCCGGAACTGCAAACCCCAGGATTCCATAGGAGGTTGAAAGTGGAATCATCGCGCTATAAGAGTGTTGTGTGGAAATGGCCTCGGGCGTGTTTAATGACTATACGGCAGTTATGAATGCATAACCTAGTCGCTCATGACTGCTATGTATTCACAATTCCTAGGTAGCCCCTAACTAAGAGGCTATGTAGGGACCATGAAAGTCCCAGAATCACCCACTTCCCAGGCAACAGACACTGCAGTCAACGGGGGTTTGTTCCCTTATCGATCAGGAAGCAGCCGGTTGACACTCCCGCCTCCCTTGCGTGAGTGATTTCTGGCATGAGAGGGAGTTGTGACAGGGGTCACATTTCTGCTTGTTGCACTGGAGATCTCTCGTGCAAGTGGGTGGGAACTGCAGGCAGCTGCTTCCTGAGCGAGAGGAGAACGGGCTCGATTCCAGTGGCTGTTGCTTGGGATGACCAGCAGTCACCGCGTAGCACTGGAACTGCAGTGCTTACTCATTCATAAGTACCATACAGGCTTCCAGCCACCATCACGACCACTATGGCCATTTCCGTACTAGACTGTTATAGTGCTATTATTCCACTTTCAACGTCCTATAGAAACCTTTGAGGCCCCTCCCTCCATTGCAAACCCCGGGATTCCATAGGATGTTGAAAGTGGAATGAAAGCACTATAACAGTCTAGTACGGAAATGGCCTGAGTGCTACTGTTGCTACAGCTCTGCCTCCTTCTCATTTATGATGCCCTCTTCCACCGAAACTGGGACATAAGAGGGCTTACAAATTAAATCATGAATAATATAGATTAAGAAACAATATCATGATTAAAATTCAGTTGAGTAAAATTAATGAGGAAGGACATAGGAAAAGAGCAAGAACGCACTACCGACGCAATCAAAAATGCCTCGGTCCCGAGTCTACAAGATCTCAGCAGAGTTGTTGATGACCAGGCTTCCTGCAGGTTTCCCGTTCATAGGGTCCCCGTAAGTTGAAGATGACTTGGTGGCAAATAACAGCACAATGTTGAAAACATATTACAGCATACATTAAAGAAATACAAACTGTTTTAAAAAACAATAAAATGCACAAATATAGGATGGGAGACAACTGTACTGACAGCAAAACATGTGAAAAGGATGTAGGGATCTTAGTAGACCCCAAGCGAAGCATGAGTCCATAGCGTGATGTGGCAGCCAAAAAAGTCAATGCAATTCTAGGCTGCATCAACCGAATCACAGGGTCCAGCTCAAAGGAAGTCGTAGCGCTACTCTATTCTGCCTTGGAGAGACCCCCCCACCCCCCAGAATACTATGTCCAGTTTTGGGCACCACAATTCAAGGATAATATTGACAGGCCTGAACAGCTCCGGAGAAAGGTAGCCAAGATGATCAAAGGGCTGGAAACCAAGCCTTATGAGGAATGATTTAGGGAGCTGAGTACATTTAACTTGGAAAAAAAAGAAGAGAGAACTGAGAGGCAGCATGATAGCCATCTTTTAATGTCTGAAGGGATGTCGTGTAGAACGGCCATTCTTATCCTTCCGTCTTCTGGCTGTTTGGGACTTCAGCTGTCAGAACCCGTCGCCACTAGCAAGACCAGTGGCGTCTTCTGAGAGCTGAAGTCCAAAACAGCTGGAGGACTTGAAGGCTGAGAACGCCTGATGCAGAAGATGGAGCAAACTTGTGTTCTGCTGCTCCAAAGACCAGAACACGAACCAGTGGATTCAAATGACAAGAAAACAGATTCCACCTTAACATTAGGAAGAACTTCTTTACTGTAAGAACTGTTCAACAGCTGAACAGGCTGCCTTGGAGCGCTGTGAACTCTCCTTCTTCGGAGGTCCTTAAACCAAGATGAGATGGTCATTTTTCAGGAGTGCCGTCATTGTGTGTTCCTGGGCTGCAAGAGGTTGGACTGGATGGTCCTTGTGCTAAAGTATGGGAACTTTAACACAATGGTAGTTTTTTAAAAAAAACCTTTGTTATCATCAAGTTTTTAATTTTGTTGTAAGCTGCCTCAGAGGCTCCAACAGGAGAAGGGTGGGGTTTAAATAAAATAAAAGCAAAACAAATAAACGAGTCCATCTCAGCTGTTGTGTTGATAGTTTTTCTGATCACCTTTATCTCCCATATTCTATCCGTTTTATTTTTTAACAGAAAATTTATTTGCATGTTTTCCCAGTGAGCTGCAACATTACTGAAACAGTGTTTTGCATTCCTCATCAGGAAGTCTCTGAACTTCTGATCTGAACTCTCAGATTTCTAATCACTTTATGTTGGCCTAAAGCCACAGGGGAAATGGAAATTGCCCTGCTAAGAGAGAGCCGTGACATCAGAAGGGAAACAAAATACAAATAAGGACTTGTTTACTATCCTGTCTTTCACCTTTGCCTCCTTTCCTCTCATTCCCGCATAGACCACCATGATCCAAGGCAGGCTGCAGAGCTGTGTGCTGATCGCTGGCTACCTTGCTTACCTCCTCATGGGTGCCCTCGTCTTTCAGGCTTTGGAGAAAGACGCTAAGCGAGAACAAGAAAGCATCATCTTTAGAATGAAAGAAGACTTCTTGAAGAACGTCACCTCCCTCAGCCCCGCAGAAGTAGAGCTCTTTGTGGAGGTAGGTGATCACTTCAGCAAGGGTGACATAGAATTTGGAAGAGTTCCCTTTCAGAACTACAGTTCCCAGAATCTTCCAGAGATTCTGGAAGTTGTAGTCTTAAAAAAAGTAACTTTTCCAAGCTCACAGAGAGAGCTAGCGTTCTGAGCACTGTCGTCTCTTTTTAAAAGAGCTCAGGGATGGAGATGGGACCCTGGCAGCTGTAGTCTTATAAAAAGCAAAGGTTGAACGGTGAAGGTAGTGTTTGGGGATCTGTACTCTTTAGTTCTCTTTTTCTAAGATCGGAGTGGAGCTAGTGTCTGTAGAAGTTTGTATTCGAAAATCATGTTAATGTTGGCCGTAGAATCTTCTGCCTTCATCCCATGACCAGAAATGTTTGCAACACAACTCATGGAACAAGTCACCTAGGTCAGGTGGTCACTTAGCTCACCTGATTGTTCCTGCCGTGGAAGGGTAGCTCCTTTGTTTGCACTGATACCCAGAAAAGGCAGTGATGCCTTTTTTCCCTCCCCTGGAACTGGCATTTCTATGCACACATTCGCAGGTCAGCATTTCACCTCTCCCTTCTCTACTGGCTTCACTGCACACATTCACAGGTTAGGGGGTATCTTGCCAAAGGCGATTGCCCAGTTCACCAAAGGCAAGGGGGTTCTTTTTAGAAGATCTGGAGGCAGCAAAAGACGCCAGTTGTAGGTGAAAAAGTCTCAGATTTATTCAACAGCAAGCAGTTTAAACAGCATAATCATGTGAGCGGCATTAGCATACGGTTACAGATGGAATCTGCTTAAACCTATCGTGCCTGGATGATCTCACCCAAGCAAGTTCCTTCAATCAGCCACTTGCAGAAGCCCATACAGAAAGTGGCAAAGGAGACCTCCCCACTCTGGTAGCCAATATGCCCAGCACTGCAGCTGTCAGCCTGTGTTGAGCTCCCCCGGGAGTATTAATTCCCCACCCCAGGCCTGGGAGACTTAGTTGTCTTTCACAGAACCTCCAAGAGTTCTCACACATCTGGTACAAGCTAACTTCTTTCCCCATTCCCACTGTCTAGTGCGACTTGGCTGTTGGTCTCAGGCCAAGAGCAGGTGCCAATTAGCAAGTATCGCCTGCAACTTCTCAGGTTAACAAGCATACCGAGTCCTTGACCCAGCGTGCTTAATTACCCAGAATTCTTGGCAGCACTAGACAGAGGCCATTTCCACATTACATTGTTATAGTGCTATTACTCCACTTTCGACATCCTGTGGGATTCTGAGGTTTGTGGTTTACTGAGGCCAAAGAGCCCTCCGGCTGAGAATTCTAGAGGCTGCTCCCTAAACTGCAAATTCCAGGATTCCACAGGATGTTGAAAGTGGAATAATAGCACTATAACAGTGTAGTGTGGAAATGGCCAGAAACTGGGCAACTAAATTGATAAGACATACATTGAACATTATAGCGTTATAACACTGGCCCTTTTTGTACCGTACCTGGTGCCGCTGGCATCGTACAGAGATTGCGTGAAAAGCCTCCTCCAGGAGGGAATAGCATCCCGTGCGCTTCCCTCACCAGCTCCATGCCAGGTAAGTGCCAGAGGGAATGCGCAATCGCACATCATTTTTGGCAAAAACCCGAAAATGATATACTGTGGGATTGCTGCGGGATTGCTACGGGAGCGATGCACGATCGCAAGAACCTCCTGCGGAACCGTCCTCGCGATTCTGCGTCACTCCCATGGCCATTTCGCGTTCAAAGTCGCATGCCGAAAGGGCCACTGTAGTGCAGAAATGGCCAGAAACTTAAAATATGGAGAGACAAACTGAGGCAGGACATTCCTACACCTCCTTGAGATTATAATGGTCTTCCCATACAGGGATTGCGGGCAGCTGAGCAGGCAGGTGGGCAGGACAGACTTTTCAGACATGTCTCTCCTGGGCTCCTGTGAACCTATGAAGGGCTGGAAGGACCAGCACCACCAGCACCCCCCATTTGTACTGTGGACATATGTGAAGCTCTGAATCTTCGATCCCTGAATATTCGCTTGCCCTTAGGTGACTTTCTGAATAAGCTGATACAGTGGGAGGGACTCATGAGGCAAGCACTAAAAACACTTTTCTGGGAGTAATCAGTAGGACCTACATCTGAGTAAAACTGTATAAGATTATACCATATACTATCAATCCTACACTCATGTTGCTGGAAATGAAATTTAGAAAACAAGACAATAAATTATAGGGTGTGGAAACAAAACATATGAAGTCTCAGGTATGCACCCAATTCCGTGGAAGGCCACTTCCGCACTAGACTGTTATAGTGCTATTATTCCACTTTCAACATCCTATGGAATCCTAGGGTCCTCAAGGCCTCTCCCTAAACTGTAAACCCCCAGGATTCCATAGGATGTTGAAAGTGGAATAATAGCACAGTAACAGTCTAGTGTGGAAATGGCCCTAGAATCAGAATTCAAGAGACCTGGTTCATCCACTTCTTGCTTGGGTGGGAATTGTCCAGCTTTCCTGATGTTGAGAGACTGCAACTCCTAGCATTCTTCACCACTTGCTATGATGGATCGGGTTGCAGCAAGGCACAGTCCAGCAACATCTGGAATTTAGATGCACCATTTCCCAATAATCTTTATATCTGAATGTGGGATGCTATCACACAGGCGTTGTTAGAGGTATATGATAACAATGGCTGACCGTTTTTTCTTGAATGACAGAATCTGATGGAAGCTGCTAGAATGGGAATATATCCAATCAGAAATGAGGTTCCCAATGAAAGAAGCAACTGGGATTTCAGCAACTCTTTCTTTTTCGTGGGCTCCATGTTATCCACAATAGGTAAATGGGTTATGCTTCTCCCTTAAGAAAATACTCAGTGCTGTGTCCTTCATTAGATAATGTGGGTTAAATGCAACTCCCAGGTTTTGTTTTTGTTCACAAGGTTCCTTCCTTCATACCTTAACTTCCTCCATCCTATCCTCCTCTTTCTGGTCTTAGAAAGATCTCTTGAATTGCTGGCTATGGGTAAAAACAGACCTGATTTACTCTCTTTTTCATTCCTAGGTCAAACAAGCTGTACATAATTCTCAAATCTCCTTTAGAGTAATACAAAATGGGGCAGGGTGTGTGTGGGAAGAAATCTCACTAATAGGAAGTTATTTCAAGGATATTTCTCTTAATTTTTATATGTCATATGTTTTATGAACAGAACCTCTTAAATGAGGAATGGCAAGGAGAGGATAAAATAGCAAGCCTGGAATTATTATTAAAGCCTAAGACATTTATTCTCTTATGCCTGAAGTCTTCTGGAGTCTCTCCATGTCTGAAAATAAAAAAAGAGCTGGGAATCTAAATTTCTACTTAATGCTGGACTGAAATAGGATTTGATGGAGTCGATCCCATAAAGAATGCCAGATCCTCACGTCCAGAAACTTTCAGATTACTATATATTTTACAGTGAGGCTGTGACAGATGTTTCAAGAATAATAACGAATTCCATGTAAATGAAGAATGTGTATTATTAACATTATCATCATTATCATCACCACCTCCACCAGTCATCCTTAAAAAGACCTAAAGCAGTGATTCTTAATCTTTTCTGTACCAGGGACTCGCTTTAAATATCTTTTGTTGCTGCAGACCCCCAAGGTAAAGATTTAAAAACCCGAAGTGCCTCAAATATTTATTTAAAATTGCTCATCAAAATAGGAGAAAAGGGAGAAATAAGTGAGTGCAAACTTTCCTAAGAGGTGCTGGAGGGGGAAGGAAGACTTTTCTCCTGCTTCTTCCCACTAGTTTAAGGCTGGAGTGGATTGAGTAGCAACGTGCAGGCCCAGCCAGCCAGCCAGCATTTGCCCTTCTCTCTCTCCCTCCTTCCTCTCTTCTCCAACCATCCAGTCTATAACAAATGCTCAAATGCCACCCCCTTTTTTTACGTTCTTCACCAGGAGGAGAGGAGACCAAGATGGGCAAAGAAGGGAGGGAGGGAGATGCCTTTGAAGGGTGTTTGGAAACTTCAATTGATCCAAAGAGCCACAGCCAGTTTGTTAACTGGGGTTGGCTACAGGGGTCACACAAACCCTCTGTTGGAACAGTTCCACTAGCTGCCAGTTTGTTTTCAGGCACAATTCAAAGTGCTGGTGATGGTGACCTTTAAAGCTCTACACAGCTCGGGTCCAGGTTATCTGAAAGACTATATTCTTCCTTACAAATAAACCAGGGCTTTGAGATCTGCTGGAGAGGCCCTTCTCTCCATCCCACCACCCTCACAGGTACACCTGGTAGGAACACGGGAGAGGGCCTTCTCAGTGGCTGCCCCCAGGCTCTGGAACTCCCTTCTCAGAGAAGTCAGACTGGCACCCTCCCTACTATCTTTCTGCAGTCAAACAAAGACATATCTATTACAACAGGCATTCAATGTTGGATTATGGCCTGTCTGATAAAAAGTACTGGCTATTGTTAACGATGCAGAATTTTTGACTGAGTTTTAATTATGTATTTTAACCTCATTTTAATTCTTATTTGAGTGTTTAATTTGGGTTTTCACTTTTGTATTCCCTGGTTTTTAACAATTTTTTTTAAATTATTGTAAGCCACTTGGAGTCCTTACCAGGAAAAAAACAGGGTATGATAATAATGATGATAATAATAATAAGGCAAAAGGGGGGAATGAAAGCAAAAAAAAAAAGGGGGGGTAAAGCAACTCCCCTATAAAAGACCTCAAGTGTACCTCCTAATTTTTATTCGTAAGCATGCGTGCTGTCATCTGAATCAAGTGGCAGCTTATTTTGCCAATGATGATCCCACACAGCTGTTTCTTTGCTTTCTTATCCTTGTACCTGGTCTTCTCTCCAAGGTGCTTATGCAGCACCTATGGGGTTTTCTCATATTGTCTTCAAATGATCCTATGAAATGAGACAGAATAAGGACAGAGGAATTCACATTTTTGTTCACCTGTGAAGCTCACTCTTACTTATTTTATTTATCGGATTTATATCCCACCTTTCTCTCAAGATGGTGGCAGGATGTCAGTGAGGAACCTTCAGACTAAATCCAATTGACATCCAATACTTGCTCAGAGTTAGCACAATCAAAGGCCCTCACTCCCTGATAAAACTGCAAAGTGTGGCCTCTGGCCTCTGTCTTGCATGAAGAGAACATTTGGTTTTCCAGATGTTGCTGACCACAACTCCCATCATCCCACACCAGTGGTTATGCCAGCTACACCTGATGGAAACTGTAATCCAATAATATCCGGAAAGCTAAGTGCTCTTTACCTTGGCTTTCCTTAGTACACTAGTCGATATTCCTTTGTACTGGACTCAGAGGTGCATGATGTCCAGAAATTTTGAAGCCACTTTTTCACAAAAAAAAAAAAAAGACGAATTTTGGAAAACCAGCAGAAAATGAAATATTAGCATCCTTTACAGATTACCTTGTTACCTTAAGAACATACTGTGCATTAAATGTTACTTGGTCTGACAGAGGCGAAAGGGCCCCTGTGAGGAGCGGTCCACATGATGCACTCGCAATGGCACGACGCTCCAGGGTCTGGCAGGCACTGATCGTGCGCTTTTTCATTTTTGACCGTGAGCCGAAAATGGTGCGCGATCGCACATCGCTCCAGGGTCCCACACGGACTTGCCGTGCGTGCGGAGCTCCGGAGCCACAGCACTCATGCTTCCTGCCCCAGCGCAGCCTGGGAAACTCCCAGGCTGCACTGCGGAACGAAGAGGAGGGGCTCTCGCACGAGCAGGCAGCAGCCGTGGAGCTGAAGGAACCTGGATGCACCGACCTCTCGCTAGAGGCTGCTCGCGCGATCCCCGCACCCCAGCGCCGAAAACAGGTAAGCTGCGGAAAAGGCCATAAATGTATCATGCCCGATATATTAAACATACAGTTTATTCAGAAAATGGAATGTACTTTTTTTTTAAAAAAATAAATATTATTTAACAAATGGAGCTCCCAGATCCTCAACTCTAAGGAACACCTGAACTATAAGGAACCTCTCTGGTTTTGCAAATTTATGAAGAGCAGCCCACCCCCCCCAAAAAAAAACCCCAGAGGAAACCATCAACATTAATAAAATAAAATAAAAAATTCTGTTTTCTTTAGTTCTCTCTAGTGGCAAGTGGACACAAAACATGCACTCAGTTCCACCGAAAGAACTAAGAAAATGAAAATCTAGAAATGCAATGACACGAGATACTGTACCTAATCTTACATAAAAGTCTGTCTGCTACATACGTTTAAGAAATCAGGTGTGTGTCTGAGAAATAAATACAGGAACGCCTTGTCTAATATATTTTATTCATCATTCTGAAGAAAAGATTCAGTAAGCCATTTTTTCCCAATTTTTCTTGGAAAAAAAAAAGACTTAGGAAAAGAATGAGAAAAGGCTTTTTCCTTAATTTTTCCAGCCCCTCCCCGCCCCCCTGCAATTCTTCACATCTCTTAACTGGTACACATAAAAACCATATGCCATTCTTTTCTTTGAATCTTCTTTTGTACCTCTAGCTGTGCACTGGGTGAGGAGAGTCCATTCCCTTGAAACTGCTGAAGGGAAAAAAGGAAAAATACCAGGGGCCTTTCTGCACTACACTGTTATAGTGCTATTATTCCACTTTCAACACCCTGTGGAATTCTGGGGTTTATAGTTTACTGAGGCCAAAGAGCTCTTTGGCTGCAAATTCTAAATATCCCTCCCTAAACTGCAAACCCCAGGATTCCATAGGATATTGAAAGGGGAATAATAGCACTATAAGTGTAGTGTGGAAATGGCCCAGGTTACGGGCCTTAGAGAGAAACTGTTCTGCACTGTGACCTTGAGGAAGCATCAAAAAGTGCAGAGTTAGAAGAACAAAAATTTCTCTCATTCCTGGCATGTACTAAATGAGCCTCAGTTGATACATTCCAGACTGCTTCTTTTCTTGGCTCTCTCCATTTGTGTATTTCCAGCTGCAGATAATGTTATTTTTCTAATTGGTCTCCTGATTATTCTGGAGAGCCTACTTTAAGTCTTCCTGGGATTTCAGCCCGAAACAACATGGTCTGGTCCTACAACACAGTGTTGCTGATTTCAGCTGAATTCTTCATGCGAGGAGAAGGCATCTTAACTCTTCCACTATGGAAATCTTCCAGTATGAAGAAACCCTGTTGACATAAATATGAGATCATTGCAGCTCTCCCTACAGACGTTCAGTCAGAGCCATTTCCACACTAGACCGTTACAGTGCTATTGTTCCACTTTCAACATCGTACGGAATCCTGGGGTTTGCAGTTTAGGGAGAGGCCTTTAGAATTCTCAGCCAGAGAGCTCTTGGGCCTCAGTAAACTACAAACTCCAGAATTCCACAGGATGTTGAAAGTGGAATAATAGCACTAGAACAGTGTAGTGCAGAAATGGCCTGGGAGACAGAAGCCCAATTTGATACAAGGAGCAGAATGGAGAAACTTCAATGTAATTATGCTCCAAGGAAGGGTCTCTGTTTGAAATGTAAAAACCACAAAAACAGAGGCAGGGTAGGGAAAAAATGCACAGGTTTTAGATTTCTGGCCACAGATAGAACATCCTGAAAGTGCTGGTTATGACCTGTAAAGTCCTATATGGCTCAGGTCTATGCTGTGCGAAGGACTCTATCTTCCCATATGAGCCTGCTTGAACTCCAGTATTTGCAAGGAGTTGCTTTTCTCACTCCCACCAGTTTCACAGGCATGTTTGGTGGGAACTTGGGAGAGGACCTTCTCCGTGGCTGCTCACAGACTCTGGAATTCCCTTCCTTGGGAAGCTAGTCCAGCAATTTCCTTGCCATCCTTCCGCTGTCAAGTGAAGCCCTTTTTATTCTAGCAGGTGTTTAGAAGCCATTTGTTTTACATAATAGGTTTTCTGTTTTAGTGCGGTGTGATTTTCCATCTATGCTTTTACATTAATGTTTTGTACGGATTGAATTCCATAGGCAGTTGGATCCCATTTGGGAAAAAGGCGGGGTTTAAATTTAATAAATGAATGAATGCATGAATGAATATTACTTTAATCTTAACTTTTTTTTGTATGCTTGTAACTATGGCCCTTTTTGCACCTTTTGCACCGCTGGCATTGCGTGGGGATCACGCGAAAAGCCTCGTCCGGGAGGCACTTGCATCCCCTCTGCTTCTCCTCCTCACCAGCTCTGTGCTGGTTGGAAGGAAGCGTGAGCCCTCTGCCTCTTCTCCCCACAGCGCAGCCGGATACTTTCCCAGGCTGCGCTGGGGGAGAAAGTGCAATGGCTGCGGGTCCAGAGCCTCCACACACAAGTGCGCGTGGGGCGTGGGAGGGACGTGCGATCGTGCCTCATTTTTGGCAACGAGCCAAAAATGATATAATGCGTGATTGCCAGCTGATGGCCTCGGGAGCGTCGCACGATTGCGAGGTCGTCATGCGGAATGGTCCTCGCAATCGTGCGACACTCCCGAGGGCATCTCACAACAGGACTGGCGAGCGAAAAGGGCCTATATGTGGTTTTAACTTGAATTTCATTTCATTCTGTAAGCAGCTTTAAGTCTCAGGGCCTTTCCACATGACATTGTTATAGTGCTATTATTCCACTTTTACCATCCCATGGAATCCTGGGGTTTGAAGTTTAGGGAGGGGCATTGAGGATTCTCAGCCAGAGAGCTCTTGGGCCTCAGTCAACTACAAACCCCAGAATTCCACAGGATGCTGAAAGTGGAGTAATAGCACTATAACAGTCTAGTGCGGAAAGGACCTCACTCTTGGGAAAGGGAGGACTACACATATTGTCTTTGATCAATGTATATGTTCCCAAAGATGCAATTGGTTTCATTATGATGAAAGAGAAGCTGAATGGATCTTCAAAGGGAACACGGTAAACCCTAAAGCAGGAGTAGGAATTGTTGCAGATGTTGTTGAAATGACACTCCCAGCATTGCTATGCCAGCTGATGGGAGATGTAATCCAACAAGATCTGGAGTGCGGTATGATTCCCACCCCTGCTGTAGAGGGTTAAATTCCAGTCTTGATTTGACTTTCTTCCTTTGAATATTATTAGACTGCACATTTGTCGGTTTGGGTCTCTTGATCTTTAGTCTCTCAGTTTTTCTAAGGTTTAATTAAATTTGTTATATTGTTTTACAATTGCTTTATGCACCCTTCTGTCTCCAGTTGTGCTCTTAGCAGTGCTCTGTTTCTTTTAAAAACACACATTCCTTTTGTGTTTCAATAATGCCTGGCGCTCTTGTGATCCAATTGTCCAATAGCCCTTTAGCACTGGAGCTGTGAATTTGTAATAAACATATACATGACTTTGGTGTATGAAATTGAGTTGAATGTTCAGTTATACAAGCCACATGCTTTTTAATATTTCAGTGTCATTTTTCTTTTATAACTATTACCCTCATTTTGTGTTGCTTATATGATAAACTGCCTTGAGCCACTGGGAAGAAATGAAGTACATAAATTCAGTAAATAAGATAACTACTTAGCAGAGACCTGATATGACTGAGCGAATCTGTCACTCTTTCTGGCCCAAGAAGGATACTTACCAAGATGTTCTTTGCAAATCTTTTATTTTCGCATAGGTTACGGAAACCTCTCTCCCAAAACGGCAGGTGGTCAGCTATTCTGTGTGGTTTTTGCTCTGTTTGGGATCCCTTTGAATATTGTCTTCTTGCACCATATTGGCAAGATTCTCTCGATGCTCTGTGAAAGGCTGGCAAAGTGGCTGTACAAGAAGAGGGTAAAGAAGGTAATTAAATTTATTCTGTGCCAGTGGGCACAAAATATTGGACATCCAACTGAGTTGGATACATGGGTGAGGGCATGGAAAACAGACATAAAATTTACACCAACTTTAAATTTAAGAGAAAACTTTTATAAAATACTACATAGATGGTATATGACACCTGAAAGGCTGCAGAAAATAACTAAAAATGGAAATGAAAGATCTTGGAAATTTTGACCTTTGCAGAATCTAGGGCTACTTCCGCACTACACTCTTATAGCACAATGATTCCACTTTCAATATCCCGTGGAATCCTGGAGTTTGTCGTTTACTGAGGCCAAAGAGCTCTCTGGCTGAGAATTCTAAAAGTCCCTCCCTAAACTGCAAACCCCAGGATTCCATAGGAGGTTGAAAGTGGAATCGTCGTGCTATAAGAGTGTCGTGTGGAAATGTTCAAGGTCTGGCTATTGTGAGATCAAGTACCACTAACATTTAATTTCAAAACCATAGTGCAGCCCAAAAGTGCTGTTGCGTGTGAGCGAATGAAGAAAAATTGACTAGCTTGTGTCAAACCGTCTCCTTTTGCACTGTCTTTCAGAGAACAACCAGGTGTCTGACTCTACTGTTCTTCCTGGTGATGGGAATTCTAGTGTTTCTTTGTGTGCCTTCAGCCATCTTTCGCGAGATGGAGGGCTGGACTTACGCTGAAGCAATTTACTTTGCATTTATTACCCTCAGTACCATTGGCTTCGGGGATTACGTAATAGGTAAAGCTTCTTGTAACACCTTCCAAAGAATATTATAGGTTATTTGTAGTCTGTTCTCTTGAGGTCCCAACTTCTAGTGAAAAGTTAAGAAAACTGGATCTGGACTCTGAGAGCGGTTCACTGGTTGTCCATAATGCTCACTGTAAGTAAGGGGTTCATCATTGCTGCTCTTGTGTGCCTCCAAGAGCTTTCCAACTTACAGCGACCCTATCATGGGATTTTCTTGGCAAGATTTGTTCAGGGGAGGATTGCTTTTGCCTTCCTCTGAAGCTGAGAGAACATGACATGCCCAAGGTCACCCAGTGGGTTTCCATGGCAGAGCGGGGATTTGAACCTTGGTCAAAGGCTCCTCCTTAAATTGCAAACCCCAGGATTCCACAGGATGTTGGAAGTGGAATAATAGCACTATAACAGTCTAGTGCGGAAATGGCCCCAGTCCAATGTTCAAACCACTGCACTAGGCTGTCTCTCTGCTTGGTTATTATTTACCACTATATTCCAGTAAAGGCTGTGACATCTTGTGAAGAACGCTCTGAACTAATAATACCCCCTAGAGCCAGCATAGTATAGTGGTTTGAGTGTTGGACCACAACCCTGGAAATCAGGGTTCAATGTCCCACTTGACCATGGAAAGCCACTGGGTGACCATGGGCACGTCACATACTCTCAGCCCCAGAAAACCCTGTGATAGGGTCATCTTAGGATTGCCATAAGTCAGAAACGACTTGAAGGCACACAATAACAGCAGCGGGGGTAAGTAACTGTTGGAGGCTAGGAGACCCCCATCAGGAGATCTTGGAAGGCCAAAACCCCTTGCAAAAAGAAAATCAATTGTTTTCTCCCAAAAGGCCTTTAGAAGGTGTGTGCGGGGGGCATTTTCACCATGTTTTTGGGCCTCCGAGACCCTTTTAAGCCCAGCAGGGCATTTTTTACAACAGGATGGGACCGGGAAGTCACTTCCTGTTGATTTCATATCTTAAAACTTCAAGTTTTTTAAAAGCCCTTTCCTGAGCCTAAAATAGCCCAGCCCTGTCCCCATGTGGCAAAGATGCCTTCTGTGTCCCCTAAAAGGTAGTTGGGAGGCTCTGCAGGAGACAAACTGGTCATGGGAGACCAAAATTTGTCCACACTATCTTAGATTTTAATTAAGTATCCTCAGAATCCTTCAAAGAGCGAAATACTTCCCAACCGTGCCCTCCACTTAGGGAGGGCAAACTCATTCCAGAATATTGGCTATGGCCCATCTCTAGCTCAATAAATCTACTTTTTTAAGTTGCAATCTCTCAGTTCCCAGGAAATAAAGTTTGCCTTGGCTCTGGTTACTTCTCATGGACCTCCATCTATAGCTTCTCACAGAGTCTCTCCTGTCTACCTCATATCCTCTAACATTTTATAGATAAAAACCAGGACACGTGTGACCGAGCAATATCAGACTGTGGTCAAGGCAACAATAGTTATTAATGAGGAATAAAAGGCAAGCTAGGAGAGGCTGCAGCAATTTGCTTTTGTCTGAGCCTACAGGGAAGGGCAAGATTCTGCCTCCTCCTTTTCCCCTGCTGAGTTGATTGAGTACAAACTACTTTTGCACTTTGACCTCAGTTTGCAGCAATTGAAGTAAGTCAAGGGCCATTTCTGCTCTATACTGTTATAGTGCTATTATTCCACTTTCAACGTCCTGTGGAATCCTGGAGTTTGTAGTTTACTGAGGACCAAGAGCTCTCTGGCTGGGAATTCTCAATGCCCCTCCTTAAACTACAAAACCCAGGATTTCATAGGATGTTGAAAGTGGAATAATAGCACTATAACACTATAGTGCAGAAATGGCCAAGGACAAAGAGGAAAGTGGGAGGAAGAAAGAATCGGGGACATTTTAAAAGCAATTTAAAAAGTGGGATGATCAAGGATTAATTAGGACTTTCTCTATTAAATCAGAACAGGGTGTTTGAAGGTCTGTGCAGCCCCGGAAGCTACACATAGGCAATGCCAGAATCATGGTTTGATGTTGCCTTCAGAGCAGACATTGTTCGGTAACAGCTCTTTCACATCACAGAACTGGCACACTTCTGTGCCACTGAGTGTTGAAGGACATCAGACAAAACTACACTTGTTTTTAAAACCTTTCCTCTTCTGCCAGAATCACATTTCATTCCCCTGTGTCCCTAGGGAGACAGCATGGCAAAGACTATTTCCCTGGCTACCGAATTTTGGTCGCAATTTGGATTATCTTTGGGCTGGCCTGGATCGCTCTGCTGTTTAACCTACTGACAACACTGCTGGAAGACCCAGAAGAAAAACCCATGGAGGAATATCTTCAAGTGAAGACAGCTCCACGAAAAAAAAGAAACCCAAAAACAGCTCCGTCTTTTGAGTTTCCAGCGGAAGATGCCTTATCATAGCATACTGATGGAGATGAACAGAAAAAAAAAATCAGAAAAAGAACTTGTGTTCTGTTCTTTACCTGCAGCTGGTTTTCTGAAAACTGACCAGCTGACTTTTGCAAATAAAATATGAAATAATCCAGAATTCTGCAAGGAACTTTAACATTGTTTTTTTTTGCACAGCATACATCCTCTGGCATTGCAGAGAAGGAAACACTAAAAATGGCTCATACCTGCCTAGAATTCTTACAGTTGCTGTGCTGCCTGCTCCTTTTCTTTGGATGCTGAAACTGTATTTATAGATGCCCCCAATGAAGTTTTAAATTATTGCAGTGCTAGAAATTTGGGGACTAAAGGAGCATTTCATGATGGGGATGGAATTCTTATTTGGGAAGCAATGTCTACATCCATTTCTGCACCACACTGCTACAGTGCTATTGTTCCACTTTCAGCATCCGATGGAATCCTGGGGTTTGCAGTTTGTGGAGGGCATTGAGAATTCTCAGCCAGAGAGCTCTTTAGCCTCAGTAAACTACAAACCCCAGAATTCCACAGGATGTTGAAGGTGGAATAATAACACTGTAATAGTGTCGTGCAGAAATGGCCTACATTTTGTCTCCTGCCTCACAGCTACATCTCTGGGCCTGGCCCTTCGGCACTATGCGATGACCAATTGTCTCGGGATGTTGCAAGACTCTCTTCAGATACTGAAATTCAAAACATGGATAAAGTCTTGTTCTACACCCTCGGCAGCTGTCAGACTCCAGAAGGGGCCCCTGCCGATGTCACCTACTGATGGGGAAGCCAGGGATGGGGAAGAAACTCAGATGACAGAGAAGCAGATGGTCTTGGCTCAGGGGAGAACAGAAATGATGGTGCATTTTCAAATGGAGCGCCTCTGTCGTTTCCTTCCCTCAGGAGCTCAGAGCAGCCTGACCTTCCTAGCTGAATTGTCTTCCCTTCTCTTCAGTTAGGAGACACAGCCCTTCCTGGGTTCTGACAGCTGCCAGGCCTGGGAGATCTTTAGACAGAGCACAAGGGCAACATTTCTGTGCCTTGCCCAAAAAGCCACTTACCTGTATATAAGCTGCACTGATGCACATGCAAGTCATTAAAAGAATGCCAGCCAAGATATACTTTGGAAATTCTAAGTTCAGTATGTATTTTCTGTCTTTGCAATAGTTCTTAATTCTTAAGGGAGGGCTTAGAAATATGTTTCCTTCCTGATGCTGTTGGATTTCAACTCCCATCATCCTTGATTCAGTATAACCAGTTGTAGTCTGACATCTAGCTGCTCTGAGGTCCACATACTGAAGTGGTTATAATATTTTACTGACCAGTACTTGCATCAAACACAGTTTTGCAAATCTGAATGTTTAGGGTCTCAGATAATATGTTTGTATATAATATTTTGAGCCTGAGTGTCTTATAGCAGAAGCCTATACACGACTACTCACATGTTAGACCTATTGAATTCTTTGGGGCCTGATTTCAGATAACTGGTTGTAGCTTCTTGTTGTGTGCCTTTAAGTCATTTCCAACTTATGGTGACTCTAAGACATGGGGGTTTCTTGGCAAGATTTGTTCAGAGAGGGTTTGCCTTTACCTTCTCCTGAGGCTGAGAGAGTGTGACCTGCCCATGGTCGCCCAGTGGGTTTCCGTGGCTGAGTGGGGATTCAGATCCTGTTCTCCAGAGTCATAGGCCGTTTCCACACTAGCCTGTTGTAGTGCTATTATTCCACTTTCAACATTCTATGGAATCCTGGGGTTTGCAGTTTAGCAAGGGGCTGCCATAGGATGTTGAAAGTGGAACAGTAGCGCTATAACAGTCCAGTGCAGAAATGGCCATAGTCCAACACTCAAACCACTACATTACATTACATCTCAAGTAATTGTAGTATTGATTCCTTAATAGGAACAGGAAAACAGTGGCCCTTCTACTTTTGCGAGGGTTTGGTGTGCAGAACCCTCACAGAAATGGGAAAACCACAAATAACTTCCCCTGTGACCAGTCTCCCATTCCCTCACCTTTTGCCCTGGCATGCTTGCTTTCCTTCTCTGTGCCTGGGCAAAAGGTGAGGGAATGGGAGGGGGAGAAGAAAGGTATGTGCATGCCTCATGAATGATCAAATTGGCAAAGGTCAGACCTGCAAATGTGAAAGGAGGACTGTAAGGTCATTCTTATACTGCCTCTATACCTCATATTTGTTCCTGCTTTCAGATCTCTAATAAATTATTGCTTATATTTTTGTCTACTGCTTATATTTTGTCCTTATTCTTGCTTTCTGCAGATACTGTAGTGTTAAATTCTAAGATTTATCTGGATTCAGCTCTTTTCACAGGATTTCTACAAGTTAAATCTTAACTAGAAGGGAGCAGATATATTGCCTCTAATAGAGATAGCCAGCCAAGCTGGTCGGGGAATGCTGGGAATTGTGGCCCAGTTGCGCTCTCTAACGTCAGTGCATTGTTTCCCATATAAACTGTTGACCAAAGGACCAATAAATAACCCTTTGGCTTTTAAATTGGTAGATGGCAAGCAAATACAGAACAAACGGATGCTTCATACAGAAGGTGGAAAAGAGTCTTGAGCTGCAGTTGAAGGGCTTTGGCACCAAACTTTGGTGTTTGGGCTTTTAAAAGCCTGTCTCTATTCTTGCCTGTGAAATGTTCGGACTGTCTAAACGTCATTCACACTACACTCCTCACCTGTTCCTATTCAGAACTTCCTTCTCATTTTATATTACTCTTTCTTTACAAGCTTTCACTCCCAAACAGGTTGCATGTCTTCTTTCTTCTAAGGTATCCATTTTGGTTCTCCTTTTCTCTCCCGGACGACTTAAGGTCCTCCCTGCAAATGCTAATTTTTACATTGCTTTTCTGATATGGCAATTCACCAATCAACTGATTATACCCTATCAATTTCATGTGGCCATGTATTCTCATGTTAATGTGACAAGGCATGCATCTTTTAATACCATGAGACCACTTCCACAGCTCCGTCCTGTGAGATTTGTAGTTTGGTGAGGTAGCTAAAGTTCTCAGAGTATCTCTAGTGGCTGTCATTCAGGGGAGTGGACTACAGCTCTTTAACAGGGGGCTCTAAGTCCCTCACAAAACCATTCATCCCAGGATTCCACAGGATAGAGCCATGAAAAGTCTTTTTCATACTACCACTTATAGCACCTTGATACCACTTTAAAGTGACGTGTTTCCAATCTGTGGAACTGAGGGATTTGTAGTTTGGTGAGGTAGCTGGAATGCTCTGCTAGAGAATGTTTAGCTTAGGAGTGGGCTAGCAGTCTTTAATGGAGAGTTCTAAGTCCTTCACAAGACTACAAATTCCTGGATTCTGTAGCAGGGAGCCATGGCATTATTTTGTCTGAACTTTTCTATTGCTTACAATTTCAGTTCCTGCAAACTAAGTTCAAAGTGCAAAAGTAGTTCACATCCAACTAACACGGCAGGGGGAGGGGAGAGAAAGGGGTGGAATCATGCTCATCACTGTAAACACAGGCAAAAGCAAACTGCTGGAGCCTCTCCTACACCCTCCGTTCTGCCTCATTAATAATTTGCCAGCTTCAGCATTCCGATGTCGACAAGCTGGAACGTGGACAGAGGAGGGCTACCAAAATGGTGAAGGGTCTGGAAGCCATGCCCTATGAAGAACGCCTTAGGGAGCTGGGGATGTTTAGTCTGCAGAAGAGAAGGTTAAGAGGGGACGTGATAGCCATGTTTAAATATTTGAAGGGATGTCATGTTGAGGAGGGAGCAGGCTTGTTCTCTGCCGCTCCAGAGACTAGGACAAGGAGCAATGGATTCAAGCTGCAGGAAAGGAGATTCCACTTGAACCTCAGGAAGAACTCCCTGATGGTCAGAGCTGTCCGGCAGTGGAATATGCTGCCTCAATGGAGTGTGGTGGAGTCTCCTTCTTTGGAGGTTTTTAAGCAAAGGCTGGATGGCCATCAGCTGGGAATGCTTTGATGGGTGTTCCTGCATAGCAGGGGGTTGGACTCGATGGCCCCGGGGTCTCTTCCAACTCTATGATTCTATGTTACTCAGCCACATGTGTCCCAGCTTTCAACTGTGAAACGTTGGGGAATGTCAAATCTCTGCTCAGCCATAGAAACCCACTAGGTAACCTTGGGCAAGTTACACTCTCTCAGCCTCAGAGAAAGGCAAAGGCAAACCACCCTCTGAATGTATCTTGCCAAGAAAAACCTGTGTCAGGTTCACCTAAGGGTCACCATAAGCTGGGAATGACTTCAAGGCAAGCCACAACAAAATTCAGCTATCAAGAAAAAGAACTTAAGCCCAGTTTGGAACAGATACAAAAGAGGACAGAACTCCTGCACTTTTAGCAGTGAAGGAAGAAGGAGAAATTTCAGGTCTAATTTGCCACACAGTGGCCATTTCCATACTAGATTGTTATAGTGCTATTATTGCACTGTCAACATCCTATGCAACCTGGGGGGGGGGGGGTGCAGTTTAGGGCAGGGCCTTTGAGGCCCCTCCCTAAACTGCAAACCCCAGAATTCCATCGGATGTTGAAAATGGAATAATAGCGCTATAACAGTCTAGTGCGGAAATGGCCAGGGTTTACCTGCTGAAACTCTCTCTTCCAAAGAACTATTTAAAGGGACAGGAATGCTGTCCTCTTTTTCCTTTGATCACTCTGAAAAGGGGCAATGTTACCCTGTGTACTGGGGGTCCCAGGAGGGACACCAAAATGTGCTCAACTAAAGGTGGGGAAAATTAGCTCAGAGCACTGCTTAGCGTTACGAGAGGCAGGGTAACGTAGCCAGATCTTGAACCCTATGTCTACGGGGTCGGGTCGAGTCAAGGAGAACACAGAAGCTGAAATGATAAATGGTGTTTTATTAAATACAGGCAAAACAGTGTATGCGACACACTCATACAAGATAACTAAAGAAAATAAAGGTTGGAGTGGTATAGAGGGATTTTTAGAAGGATCGCTGGTTTGGGTGATACTTCACCTGTCCTGAAGCCCAGAAAAATAAAGAGTGAGGCTGGGGAGCAATGTAGCTCAGCACGTGGAGCTGAGGGGAGGCTCGCCAAGCAAAGCGGCAGCAAGGCGGGATGGAACTCGGGAGCGATCCGAGGAAGGTCTCAGAATCAAGGGTTTTTATAAAGAGAATTGTGACTGCAGGCTATGCCGTACTTGGGGGGAAACAATAGATTTGGAGTTGGAGACAAAGCCTCCGAAAGGTCAGAATCTGAATGATTGGGTTATCGTAGCGGTTCTCAATAGAGTAGCCAGTATGCAAACGCAGAGTACTTGGGTATTGTATAGTTTACCCGTCATGCTGCCATCGCGGGGCAGAGGCTCTGTTGTAGGTTGCGTGCATACCTACTTAGAGTACTTGCCTGGAGGTCTCCTAAAGCAGTGAGTCAGCTATTTCTGGCCTGCCTGTAGTGTAGTTTGAATATTACGGCTATTAACGGCCAAGCTTGTTTACGTGCTTGTCTGGCGGCCTCGCAAGCATGTGGAGAGGAATAGAAAAGTGAAGCCGAATTGTGATATCAAGAGGATATCTTTTAATATCCCGAAAGCTCGGACTAGCCAGGGCAGTAACAGCAAGCACTCTGTTTGACCACCCTATGCTTCTGTGAGATCTAGGGCAGACATGTACAATCTTCCTACAGCCAAAGATATTCTTAAAACATACAAAACCACTGTCTATGTCCTTGTTAATGCTTTTTAGGGCCTAAAGATGAAACACAAGAACAACTTATTTTTAGTTTAACAGAAGAGGGAATAGAAAACAAGGGTGGGCTTTTCCATCAGCCTAGCTGATTTATGAATGTTGACTCAGAAGTTTAACTCTCAATATTATTCTAGACTAGCTAGATTAACTGTGCAGTTCTAGTTTGCAAACAGACTATCTAGTATATTTGCAGTCTTGGCAGACAAGGAGCAGATATGCCTCCCCACTGATTTGTGCACAACTAGCTTTTTTATCTTCTTTGCAGAGCTAATGCTTACTTTCAGATAAAATGCAATCCTGGCTGCAGTTGCAAATGAACTGGAGCTCAAGAAGGTAGAGAACAGCCTGTAGCAATGGTAGAAAAATGAGCAGGGATGGGGCAGGGACCCTATAGACCGAGAGGCAAAAGTCCAAATAGATAACAAAGGAAAGCAATACATTGTCTGGCTAACTCTAGCAAGACTTAGCATTTAGAGATTAAGCTGCAAAAGGAGGAGATTATTCAAGTGAGACTGCAGGGCAGCCAGGGTATTTTCAATATGCAGCAAGTTGGAAAGTGAGCTGCAGGTTGCTATCAATGCAATTGGTTTCTGGAAGTTGCAAGGGCTTGGGAAACTAAATAAGAAGCTAAGAACATACAAAATGGAGCATTCGGACCTTTGAAGAGTTAGTAGCAGGAGAAAAAAATATATATATAAGAAAGGGCATTTCTAATTTATTGGTGGGAGGGAAGCTTCTCATATTTATCCCCTGGTGTATTGGAAGAACCAGTAGCAGACATCCCACCCACATTTATTCTTGGTGCATTTATATGGCAAGAATACTGTGAGGGATGGGTTGACAGAAGGCAAAGGCGATAAACAGGGAGGGTTGAGTTAATAATAGTAGAAACTGTCAAGCAAAGTAGAAAGAGTTGGATTTCTTGGGAGAGTCCTTTTCCAAGGGAGAGTCCAAGGCCGTTTCTGCACCAGACTGTTATAGTGCTATTATTCTACTTTCAACATCCTGTGGAATTGTGAGGTTTGTAGTTTACTGAGGCCAAAGAGCTCTCCAGCTGAGAATTCTAAATGCCCCTCCCCAAACTGCAAGACCCGGGACTTCATAGG
Organism: Cyclura pinguis; assembly: GCA_030412105.1. NCBI lineage: Eukaryota > Metazoa > Chordata > Lepidosauria > Squamata > Iguanidae > Cyclura > Cyclura pinguis. Next base: position 381,457,149 of record CM059599.1, read on the forward strand.
ATGTTTAAAGTGGAGTAACAGCACTATAACAGTCTAGTGCAGAAATGGCCCAGGAGAAAATTAGAAGGAAGCTGAACTCCCAGGGCCTACACAGGAGTAGCAGCTTGAGATACTGTATTGAAAGTACTGGAGATGCTCCCGTAAATGCCACCTTGTATATTTCGGAGGCAGCCAGCCATTTGGCCTCTCCTATCAGATCCCGCTTGCCTTGCTTCCACCCTACTTCTGCAGTGTCTGTTGTTTCAGGATGAGTCCTCAATAGTCAGAGTGATCTCCTGTGAATGAAGGTTGCAGTTTAATCCGAACAGTGCAAAAGCAGTTTGAACACAGACCTTACAATTAAGCAGTTAAATGGCAGGCAATGGGGAAACTGGACAAAGGCTTCTCTTTCCTAGGCCCTGTTCTTTTATTCTTAAAGCGCTTAGCAATAAGACAAAATACTATAGAAAAATTATCACAGTCTGCATCTGGGGCAGAGACATATCTAGGGTGGGGCAACTGGGCATGTGCCCTGGGTGCCAATGCCTACGGGGTGCCCTCCTGCTCACCACCACCACCCCATGTCCCCGCCACCCCTTGCGCCCCCCACGCTCACTGCCGCCCTCCTGCCTGTTGCCCCCCCAAGCCCACTTCCCCTCATCGACCTCACAGGGGTCCTTCTTGGCCGGGTGCAGAGGTGGCAGTGGCAGCAGCGCCTAGGGGTGCAGCTTCCGTGCTTGCTGCAGGCACTGCTGAGCCTAGATGCACCACTGATCTGGGGCTGCCTGAAGTGCAGCGTCTGTTAGCAGTAAAGGAGCAACAGCTATGCGGTTATCCACACCATCCGCATGGAGCGTAATAAATAATGTGTTAAATTGCAAACACTGCAAGACAAAAGCCCTAACTAACTGCATAGTCCTGGATGATTTAGAAGACCTAGCATTAATAACCTGGACTGCCACAATGTTATCACTTGAAAAATGGGCCGAGGAATTAGTAAACGCCTTGGCCCAAATTCTAACAGTCACTGTGATAACTGGAGCCCCTGTCAGAGCTGCTGATGACGAGCAGCAGCTGTCGGTCCCTGTGGCTCTGGCTGGAGGTGAGTCCTGCGGCTCAAGAGCTCCCCCGGCTGCCCTGGACCAAGCAGGCTCGGGCGTTCCTCTGCCTGCTCCTTAAGGGCAACAGGGATCCCGCTGTGATCCCGAGGATGCCCTGGAGCCTGCGTCAATCAGCCCACAAACAAGGCGGAGACTTGAGAGAGCTCAGCAAAGGGAGGCTTCCTTGATGAAGTTCAAGAAGCAGTGACTGGCCACACCTGTGCCTTGGGCTATATAATTGCCTGCCTGGAAGCTTTCCTTTGCTTGTGGCAAACTTTCTATAAGCCCTCTCCTTGCCTGTTCCTTGTTTCCAGCACCCAGCTCCTGATACCTTGGATTGATCTCTTGACTCCAGACCCCTGGCTTTTGGAACGCTGACTACGAATTTTGCTTGTCGCTCTGGCTTAGGTAAATGGACTTCCCTCGAGTACGTGCTTCCTTGACTCCTCCCGGCAGGACTCCGCTAGCTCTCCCACTCCCTTCTCCGGGCTGTCTCGCCACCCGGGTCTCTGACCCTGACAGTCACAGCAATAGGGAAAAATTCCAAGATGGTCAATTTTTTTTTAACAAACCAGCCTCCACCCATTCCACTGTCCATAAACAAGGCACCAAGGCCCCCTGAAATAAACTCCAAAACCAATGAACGCAGAAGCATCAGAAAAGACCTTCAAAACATCCCTAACCCATTGCTCATTCCTCCAAAATGACACTCTGTTAAATGATGTCAGGAACTCGTGCCATACAAGTAAGTCAGCCTTAACATCCCCTGACATCTTAATCCTGAATTGGGGTTTCTGAACACTGACAGTCACATCACAAAACCTTTGAGGAAAAGCCTGATCTGGAGCCACTACCCTACAAGCAAAATTCAGGGGTCCAATCGGACCTGAAATTCCTTGAGAGTGGCTTTCAGAAGCCCTAGAAAAATTGAAACTGTCCTGGCCAAATCATCCAATATTGCTTTCAGTAAATAGCAGAATTGATTAACAGTATCAATTTCAATACCTAAGAAGACCAAAGAAGAAGATGAGCCCTCCATTTTCATGTATGCCAAGGGAACCCCAAGCTCTTGAGTAAGTGTGTAAAATACATCCAACAACACTGCCCTGAGCTGGCCTTGCCAATGGATAAAAAATAATCAAGGTAGTGAACGACCCCTGACTGACTTGTTCTGAATTTCAAAGCCCACTCAAAAAACATGCTAAACTTTTCAAAGGCAGAGCATGATATCAAACATTCCATACACAAGTCCATATACAAATGGCCATCGAAAGAAAAACCCAGCAACTCAAAATCATGAGGATGGACAGAGAGAAGGCGGAAAATAGACTTAATGTCACACTTTGCTAACTCTGCTCCCAAACTCTTTCTGCATACGACAGAAATGGCTGCATTGACGTATATTTAACCAAATGACGTATATTTAACCAAAGATAAAGAAGTCAGAATAGAATCATTCACAGAGTCCCCTGAGGAAAAAACAAGTGGTGAATAACCCTTTATTCACAAGGGGCTTTTTAAAGGAACTACCACCAAGGGAGACACTCTAAAATTCCCAACTGGCAGTGATGAAAGGGACCTACCATCCAACCCTCAGCTACTTCTTTAGCAATCTTGTCTCTGACAACCTGCTCTAAACCAACAACAGATTTCAAGTTCCTAGTAAAATAAAGCTTATGGATTCCTTGAAACAGAATCTAGAACCTTTCCCTAAACCCAACACTGAAATAATTTGCATCCTCCCAATTAGGGTGCAAATATAATTTAAAAAATCCAGTCAATCCACATTAATTGGTCAGGGACCCTTTAGGAGGTATGGAGGAACCACCTGATCCACACTTACTGCCAAGTTATTCTTTAGAACCCGTTGGATCTTTGCCCTTGGGGCAATTCCCAAAGCAATGCGGCCCAGCACAAATAGAACAAATATGTTTGAAATTATGTGGACGCTTGGTGCAAAATCCCTGCACCCCAAATCTCAACGCGACTTATTCTGCACAAAGGATGCTTGTGAGTTCTTAGTAACCAAAGACATCTGAGGCTTTGTGCAACAGCTGTCCCTGTATAGGTGTCATAAGGTGCATCCAAAGCTAAGTGCACCCTATCCCACTGTAAGAATGTGTTCATGGCCACTCACATCCTAAAGTTTTTGGCTTATCCCAACCAGGCTGACCTGGAAAAATCCAAGTAGTCCCTGTGAATGATGTCTGTATACCTTATGAGGACATAATCTCTCCAAGGCTGCACCCTGGTGGTGACGTCAGGGTAAATGAAAAATCCCAACAACCAATCCTCCAACTCCTATCTACTTTCTGCTTTTTAACCTTCTCCTTCTCTTTCTCATCAAGCATCTCCCAATCCTTTTTCTTGATCTTCCTCTAGAGAACTGAAAAGATGTCCAGATTTCCACCACATAGAATCTTATCAATGGTACATTGGGCTAAGCGGTACCCTAAATCCATATTGATATCTCCAAAAGGAATTGTACCATAGTTGATATTCCCGAACAAACTAGGTGCAGGCATCAGAACATTCACAGGGGTGGCAGCCTGCCACTGAGAAAGAACACCCTGATCCTGCCCTAGAGAACCTAAGGGCCAATTGTGGGCCAATTGTTGCCCACTCTCTGAAGGAAATCCCATCTGACCCATCTGTGGGAAAGCATAAGTCTGAACTGACCAAACATGTTACACTTTTCATAGGCACTCTCAAAGCTGCAGAAGGCTTGTTACTAGCAGTTTGACCCATATCAACTCCAAATGGACAAACGGGTGTTCCATACCCCCTAGGCCATCCTGTTGTAAGTGTCTCCAAAGCTGACATCAGGACTGTAGTGTTGGGATCAAGCTCACCTAGTGAAGTCTGTGGGGTAACGGAGTTACCAGCTGAAGATATGCTTCCCCTGTCAACCCACCAGTAAAGGTGACTTATCATTCTGCAAACCTCTGCTGAGGGCATCTAGACAGGAAAGAACCATTGCTTTAAAGACATCACTGTGAGCCTTCTCGGAGTACATCGTACTGGCTTTCCTCTTTTCTAACTCTTCCAGTTTCGAGAAGAGAGTGGCCCTCTCCACCAGCTCACTCTCATCATCAGAAGACCACAGGGAAACAGGAGGCTGGCATTTGGCAGGTTGCTTTTTCACTGGCCCTTTCCCTTGGGAGGCACCTGAACCTTTCCTGGAATCAATGGTGCGCAGTTACGCCAACAACAAATACAAAAGATGAGCAGAAGGACATTGCAACCAGACATTGGATGACAAGAACTGAGAGCAAAATTGCTAGCAACTACGTTGATGGCAGTGAGAATATAGCACTGTCCCAGGAAAAGTGTAAAATATAATACTAATGGAAATAAAAAACCACAGGCACTAGTCACAAGCTACCGCTCTAATCACTAGGATGGAAAGGGGCTGAAGAAAAGAGAGGGTATGTGATTTGGGGTGACCTGATGCTTGTTTTGGGGTGCATAGGTCCAATTCCTTATTTGTTTGGCCACCGTTTGTGGTGAATGACAGATGCTGGCACATTTGAATGTACCCTGCACATAGAAATGACTTTGAGTTAGATTATAATAAGCTGAGAGAGGAGACTCCTCTGGATGTGAAGGTATATCATTTCCTAATTGGGGCAACATGCAACACGGCCTATTTAGCATATGTTCTTAGACTGCAGGGGCATTCAGACCTCATTACTGATTTTGCTGTGTTTCATGCAGAGGAATTGGGAACTGGGAATAAGGAACCGTTTCATTCTCTGAAGGAACTGAGGGGCTTTCGAGTGGAGAGTGATGTACGTCCAGAGGAGGCAGGGCTTCTAAATAAGATATTCTATAGCTCTAGATAGTTCTGAAGGTTACTGTGCAGGTGCAGTGTAACCCATGTGTGTGAATCAAAGACCACAAACTAAAACCAACAATAATGATAATCCCAAATATAAACCATTAGTTAAAACCAAAGACAAAAGGGAATGAAAACTAATGAAAACTGGATGATCTCATCCGGTCTATATCTTCATTTAAACCAGTGGAAATGAAAATACCAAGTTTGTGAATCCAGTATTGTTCTCTTTTTCTTAATTTCTTAATTTATTGTTTCTTAAGTTCTCAATTTACTATATCCTTTTTTATTTTAAATTTTAAATTAATTTAAAAATTTAAATTTTCCGTAAGCACCCAAACCCAATAGGTTTCTCCTCGTGCTTAAGTGCATAAAAACGTTTCATCGATGGTGCCTGCATTTTTTCCAGTCCTAATACAATTTTTGTGTTTACAAACTGACTTTTTTTGTTGTTGTCATTCTTATGTATAACAGTATATACATACACTGTATGACATACATAACTCCTTGAATATTGCATATAAAAAGCTGATTGATACAATATTGTTTATTATCTAGTGGTTTACTGAATGCTTGCAATCTACAGAAATTAGAGCACACACTGCAATATCCACATGGAAATTGTCCAGTGTATAAATTCCTGTGCATACCAGTATTTACTGATATTACAGGATTTCTCATGTTGCTATGCATTGGCAATGTCCCTCAAATTCTGTCCACATTTAAAATTATTCATAAGTACTCGTTTGTATCTAGGAATATCCTGCAACAAAACCCAATATTTGTGGATGATCTCTCTAACTTTAGTAGTATGGATATCCTAAGTCAATGGTATAAATTATTCTATCTACTCTGGTATCCTGTATCTTGTTTTTTTCCCCTTAAGATCACTCCCACTTATTCTTACTGCCTTGTAAATAGCTTACTTCAGAATTCTAAGATGGATACCCTTTGTACTATAGTTGCTGCTTGAGAATATTAGCTTGTTTAAAGAAACATCTTAAACATTACGTTTTCCTCTTATTGTTAACATTTAGGAAGAACAGGTTGCTTACCTGTAACTGTGGTTCGAGTGGTCATCGGTAAACTCACACAAATGGGTTTACTGCACCTACACAATGCAATGTTTGGAACATTCTAGAGCTGTTAGGTGAGCATTTTGGCGGTAGTCCCTCCTCGCCTGGTACACATGGCCAACCATTTTCCTGCTCAGACCGCCAATATTATTGGTGTAGACTTCACATGCCTTCTTTCAGTCACGTTTAGGAAGTCAGCAGTATCTTTCATGTAAGATTCAATCTTAGGAACATATTTTCAATCTTAGGTCCATTTTGAAACATGGTTTAAACAAAGAAGCAACGTAGTCAGATACGGGTCCTAAGACTGAGCCACAGACCAGAGAGACAGGACATCCTGGAATAGGGGCATACTGCTGCAGTTCCACTACAGAGTTGATAGAGAAGCCAAAAGAATTTTGGTGTTGTGGCCAAATAGTGATGTGGAAGTATTGTTACCAGGCCGTACACCTCCACATTTTGATGTGGACTAATTGGCAAAATATGTTAATTGGTAGATATGTTTGCATAAAATATAAATTATATACACTATGACAGGAAGAACTTGCTGAACTTGCTGAAGAACTTGCTGAACGTGGAAGAACTTGCTGAAAAACAGGCCAAAAGGTAACCCCAGTGTGGCCAAGTCAAAAGTTCACTGAAATTGGCCAAGAAAGCCTGACTTAACAGCTCTGAGCTAGTCTCATCAACTGCCTAACGTCAGAAAATGATAGGATGCCCAGGTGCAGAGGCAAGGACCCCTTCAGTGTGCATTTCCTATTGAAGCCTTCTCCAGAACCTCACCCAACCAAGACATTGAAGCAATCAGTCCATTCCAGACCCCTTTTGTTTATTCTGCCAGAAAGCAATTGACTCACACCCCTTCAGGGAGGGAAATAAGTATATAAACCCTTGGTTTTGAGAAGTCAGAATGTGCAAAATTGGTTGAAGTCCTCCATCTCTTTTTGACCTTGTACAACAGTGGGAGAAATAACTTGTGTACTTGCAGTGAGAATTGATGCGTCCTATAGTATTTTTTTGCGAAAGCATGATGATCTGTTTTGTCAAAACACAAGAAAAGAAACACAAGAGCACTGGGCAAAAAAAAAACTTGCTGGCATTGAGGGGCATGTAGAAATCTGTTTTGCAACGAAGTAGAATAATCCAAGAACCATCAGTAATGTCGTGCCAGATGTTGTAGCGGTGAAACAGTTTTGATATAAATGAAGGCTGATGCGCCTAAAAATGTGAATGCATGTGTGGTGCTGTGTGGAGGCAGGAAGTCAAAGACACTCTTTGATGAGCTGAATGTCTTCAGAGGAAGTAGAAGGAATTGGGGTTAATCCTTATTCTCCGACCAGCCACTCTGGGATTTTTCGCTTGCTTTCCACCAGAAAGCTGATCCCCGCAGCATATCTCTCCCTGCAGACTTTCATCTTGAGACCTGCCTCTATCCCATAAGATCTGATCTCCTTCATGCACACAGCGATCAGCTTCACATAGAGGCCAGTCTTACGCAAACGGGGATGAAAGTCGTATCTCATTCACAGCTTGGAAATAAATCTGCCTGAAAGTGCTGTCAATGTCTTTTTTAGATAGGAAGCTCTCATAGGAGTGTTTTTATCACTGAATGAATAGGCATTGATCTTGACCTTGCAGTATGTGTCTTCATCTGGATCCTGCGTCATACACTGGTGCACAAAATGGTTTTCCATCTTGAATTATGGTGAAATGCTTGACTACAACTGACTTCATGGGAAGCTTCTTTGATGCTGTGGATTTTTTGTTAAATTGTCAATCAAAATTACAAATATTTTCCAGAAAAATAAAAATGTATAAATTATAAGTATAAAATATTTACAATATTTTGCTAGAATATTATAAGTGTTTACCCCTGCGCTGAATTGTCAGTCCAAGGCCATTTCCGCACTACACTGTTATAGTGCCATTATTTTACTTTCAACATCCTGTGGATTTATGGGGTTTGACATTTACTGAGGCCAAAGAGCTCTCTGGTGGAGAATTCCAAATGCCGCTCCCTAAACTCCAAACTCCAGGATTCCACAGGATGTTGAAAGTGGAATAATAGCACTATAACTGTGTAGTGCAGAAATGCCCCATGTCTTTGCTATTTTCTGCTGGTGGTATTGTCACCTGCATATATTCAATTATTGATATTCCTTCCTTCACTTTTCATGCCTTCTCCCGCCCAGTTGAATCTAGCTTTCCATATGATATGGAACATGGTGGGGTGGGGAGAGGAACAAAAACAGCCTTGGGGCCACATGTGGTTTCATGGTTGCATCTTGTGACAGTTTTCTGGAAAGGTCTCCGAGGATGAGTTCATCTTCAACCAGAGAATAAAATATCAGATCTGGCTGTTTCCTATTTTTACCTCTAGATGGCAGTATAAGCACAGTCAGCAAACGGAGACTGTATGGAAGCTGGTTCAGGTTTCAGAATATAAAACATGCACATAAAATGTTCGCTTGCTTTTCTTTAACTCCTCAGTAGCTGCTTTTCTCCACTGCTTCTATTTATTTCGCCTCAACTCCACTGATACCCTCTGCCCCGTAGTACCGGTGTAACCCACAGTTCTCAATGTTTTTGCATGGGAAGTCAGTGAATGAACTGTGCATGACTACAAACTAACAGAAACAATTAAAGAAAGGAGGGGGTACAAAATTATAAAAAGTACAATATGATTCTCCACATCAAGGGAAAGCGATATTAAATGAAAAGTGACTTTGTTCCCTGCGGGGTGTGGATGGAAGCAGGCTGAATGCAGTAATATATTTGTTGTTGAGGAGGGAGCAGGCTTGTTCTCTACTGCTCCAGAGACTAGGACAAGGAGCAATGGATTCAAGCTGCAGGAAAAGAGATTCCACTTGAACCTCAGGAAGAACTTCCTGACGGTCAGGGCTGTCCGGCAGTGGAATAGGCTGCCTCGGAGTGTGGTGGAGTCTCCTTCCTTGGAGGTTTCTAAGCAGAGGCTGGATGGCCATCTGTCGGGAGTACTTTGATGGGTGTTCCTGCATAGCAGGGGGTTGGACTGGATGGCCCCGGGGTCTCTTCCAACTCTATGATTCTATGATTCTATTTGTAGGGAAAATAAATTTGTTGGTTGTGGGTTGAGCACAGATTGTTTTGTATTATTCATTGGAATAATGTTTTTAATCATTGGAATAATATTTTTGTATGTATAATCAGAGTTAACTGTAATTAGAAATAAAGGTTGGAGTGGGATAGAGGAGTTTTTAGAGGGGTTGCTGTTTTGGGTAATACTTCACCTGTCCTGAAGCCCGGTTGGAAGCGGAGAAGATGGAGAGCGTGGATCTCAGCACGCGGAGCTGAGGGGAAGGCTCGCTGGACAAAGCAACAGCAAGGCGGGGTGGAAGCCAAGAGCGATCCAAGGAAGCGCTCAAAGTCAGGGCTTATTATAAGGAGAATTGTGACCGCAGGCTAGGTTGGACTTGGGGAAAACAATAGATTTGGGGCTGGAGACAAAGCCTCCAAAAGGTCAGAATTTGAATGATCGAGTTACAGCCAAATTGTCAACAGGATAGCCGGTACGCAAACGCGGAGTACTTGAGCGTTGTATAGTCCGACCATCAAGCTGCCAGCGCGGGGCAGAGGATCTTTCGAAAGCTGCGTGCATACTTAATAGAGGTACTTGCCTTGAGGTCTCCTAAAGCTGCGAGTCGGCTATTTCTGGCCTGCCTGTATTGTGTTGGAATATTACGGTGATTATCGGCTGAGCCTGTGTGCGTGCTTGTCCGGGGGCCTCGCAAGCACGTGGAAGGGAATGGGTATGTGAAGCCAAATTATTGATATCAAAAGATATCTTTTATATCCCCCAAAGCTCGGGCTAGCCGGGGCAGTAACAGCCTGTTATAGCACTACGATTCCACTTTCAACATCCTATGGAATCCTGGGGTTTGCAGTTTCGGGAGGGGCCAACCGGCCCCTCCCGAAACTGCAAACCCCAGGATTCCATAGGATGTTGAAAGTGGAATCGTAGCGCTATAACAGACTAGTGCGGAAATGGCCCCAGTCATGCAGAAGCATTGTTGTGGCCCCATCCTTCTCCTGTCCCCATGGCAGGATGGGAGGGTGCTGCGGAAAGGGCCTGAAGATGTTAAGATGTTTTATAGTGGGCTTGTTCTTTGATACTACTGCTGTGGGTGCATCCTATGAAATCTTAGGATCTGTAGTTTTGCTTAAGGGCTTGAAATTCTCTGCTGCTTAGGCTGCTCTGATATGCTGCTCCTCAAAGAGGTGGTCTGTAGACCACTGCTGGTACACAAGCCGTTGGCTGCCAGTTGATGGAGAGTTTCCAGGAAAGAAAGAAACTATTGTACTCAGTGGTCTCTGGCGTATTAGACAAATATTCATGTACGCTAAAACATGATCCAGTGGTCCCTGGCACATTGGAAAAATATGTACGTATTCTGAAACATGAGCCAGTTCTCACAGATCCAGTATATGTCATTACGAACCGTTTATGTTAATCCATTCAAACACTGCAAAACCAAACCACAATGAAACTCAATACAGAAACTTAAAAGTGACAGTAACTTGACACAAGGTGGGAACAAAATAAACTTCCTGGGAAAACTCGTTGAAACAAGTAAGTCTTCAGTAGGTGCCGCCAAAGGGTTGGGTCCTGTCTAATTTGTATTGGGAGTTCCACAGGGTAAGTAAAATGAAAATAAAAATGGAATAATCTGGATCTTGCAAGGATGTGAATGCGCTTTGCATATTTTCATACAGGTACCGTATGAATCCAAAATCCAGCCAGCCTGTATGTAAGCCAGGATTACGCAGGTGTGGAGTGTCTGGTGAGGGCATACTTGCCCCATATCACTGGCCATTTCCGCACTAGACTGTTATAATGCTGTTATTCCACTTTCAACATCCTACGGAATCCTGAGGTTTGCAGTTTAGGGTAGGGCCTCAAAGGCCATCCTCAAAACTTTCCTCAAAGGCCCCTCCCTGAACTGCAAGCCCCAGGATTCCATAGGATGTTGAAGGTGGAATAACAGCATTATAACAGTCTAGTGCAGAAATGGCCACATCCTCACCCTGAACCAGCACTACATCGGCAGAAGCTGCCTGGGTTTTCAAAACCTGAAATTTATTTCATTTTCTTTAAAATCTTGTCTTCTCCTGTTACTCCACTGGAGAAACCCTATCCCAGGGTCTACAATTTTGATATTAAAATATGATTCTGTGTGCCAGAGAGGTCACCGGATGGGCACGTGGACAGCAACGGTCAAAGATTGAAAACCAGGTCAGGCCAGTAAAATTCCCCAGGAGACCTCAAGATGTGTAAACCCACAAGAAACAAAGGGTCCTCAGCCCTGAGAAGCTGACTTGAGGGGATTAGCGTGTCTGCCCCAAGTTGAGCAAATATTCCATCAGGCGAGGACCATTTACATGAAGTCACACCACAAACTAACACAGCCGAAGATCCTGAGACTTTGGCAACACCTTGCAATCCCATCACACAAAGGAAATTACCAGTGTGGAGCTTCGTGCCCACTGCAACACCCATTGTTCTCCCCGGGAAAGGATTAGTCCTCCAGGTACTTTTTCCCCTACAAATAGTCCCAGTTTTTGAGCAGTTCTTTGGATCACCCCCGGTCATCCCAGCAGACAGTTGCTCTGTCCGTTGAGTGATCCCCTCAGCCCTCTCTGTGCTGAGCCCCACTTCTCCGCTGTTTTTCCCGGACCAAGGACTTCAGGACAGAGGTGCAGTATCACCCCGGCTACACCCCTTCAATATTCCCCTATGCAGTTTCCTCTCTTTTGCTTCTTAATAGGTCTTGAGTGAGTGTGTGAGTGATTGCATTGGTGCGTGAGACTTACATTCAATAAAATCATTTATTGGACAGTTTGGTTTGGTTTTTGGCTTGGCCTGACCGTGTAAAAACTGGGTAAAAGACCCCACTAGGTTACTCTGCCTCTTGCATTGCTGTTGCTTGTGCTCTGGCTAGTTTCCATTCCCCATCACGTGGAGCACATTGAGGTGTCCCCCAAGGGACCCCAGAAGTCAGGGTAACACTTCCAACATGGGACCCAAGGTGCTTATAGCATAGATTAAAACAAATTATACCTAAAAACTTGATGATTAAAAAAAATTGAAAACAATGTAATAAATTAGGTTTGATTAAAATAGATTAAATATTGGAGGAGGAATATAACATTCTTCAAGTGCTGGCTTATGCTATGTCACATGTTGCTATCTCATCCTCTGTTATGTTCGCTGAGGTGATGGAGAGTTTGAAAAGAGGAGAGCGTACGTCCAACCGCAAGCCAGCAGCTCGTAGCATATAGTTTTTTTGAAGCCACATTCCACGTTACTTGGGAAATTTAAGAACCAGGCCTTACTGGGTTTGGAGATGAGGGCCTCCTTACAGCATTTTTGGGTTGAGAGAACACAAGAACTCTGTCCAAATGACTTCAAAAGATCTTAGGAATGGTCTATTAATGGGACCCTTCCACTTAGTTAGATTTCACTTTAACTACCATAACAACATCCTTTGGAATGATCTTGAGATATGCAGTTTATGGAGGCATATTTGGAATTCTTTGCCAGAGAGCTCCAGTGCCTCAGCAAACTGCAAATCCCATGATTCCATAGGATGCAGCTGTGTCAGTTAAAGTGAATCAATAGTGTTTTAATTGTGTAAATGCCCCGGTGTTCAGGATAGCTGGCGTGTGGAGTCACAGATGATGAAGAAGGAAGGACTGGATGAAGGTAAAAAATTCTGGGGTGTGAAAGGCCAGTTGGAAGGAGCAGCTGCTCTCCAATGCCTTTAGTGGTTGTGTGGAAGGAAGAGTTTCAGCAGATGGTGCTGAGGTTGCAGGTACAAATTATATTCTGTAGATGGGCTATGTGATTTTTGGTGACAGCTTTAGCTTAAAAACGCTTCTGTTGAGCAGAATCTGAAAGTTTTAACACTACATAGATTACTTTTTCAGAATCACAGTATTCTGAATGGCTATTGCTTTCCTAAGTTGGTTTTCATAACTCTTGGCTGCCATTCGGTAACAAGAGGAATTGGGGTTAGGGAATTGATCATTCTGGAAAACAGATTGGCAAAAAGTATCAGGCACTGAATAGGAGTGTGTGTGTGTGTGTGTGTGTGTCCTCTTGGGAAGGCTTTGAAAACAAAAGCTCGAATTCCAGGGCAAGTAGGAAGTCCTTCAGCCTTGCTGGTGAAAGCTTCCTACCCATATTATTCCCACAGGCAGGATATACCCTGCATTTCACCTCCTCTTAAATGCATTAGAGATGGTGTCAGGTTTCACATGAGGTATTTCTACCAGTGCTTCTGTTTGCACCATCATGAAATAAGGCATTTCCTTTCTCTTCATTTCTACTGAAAGTCTATATAGCCACCCCTGCCTCTTCTCTCTGAATAGCAACCACCTCCATACCTTCTGGAAACAGGATTTAAAATTTCCGTGTTTCCCTGTGTTGATACTTTCTAGTGCGGCCAACACATTGCTGGGCAGGTATGGCATGATGTAGACTTGAGTCGATAGACTCGGACTCAAGTTGGACTTAAGTCGCCTCAGTGACGCAACTCGGCCATAAATGATGCACTGACTCGACTCAAGACTTGTATATTTAAATGACTGACTTGCTGTCTTTGGTTTGGAAACATAACACATTCATCGCAAAACCTTACGACTTTGAACAATGCCTCCATCTCTTTTTGCTTACTGGTCACATGGCAATCTCTCTCAAGCCCAAAGTGTGGGTGCACTTCTCAGAGGGGAACAGCAAACCGGTTAGGCAATGGGCTTGAGCTGGGATTGAGGTCTTCTCAGTAGCCTATCCCCACTGCATATCAGAGGAGCCTTCTAAAATGTTTCCTAAGAGCAGAAGACAAGACTCACCCCAAGAGTGCAGGTTGCATTTCTCAGAGGGGAAAAGCAGATGTGTTAGGTAATGGGCTTAAGGAAGAAGGATCCTTCCTTCTAAAGCTTCTGAATCTTCAGTAATGGGGAGTAAGCTAGGATCCTACTCCCCACTTCCGAAGCTGCAAATGGCAAAATTGCAAATGGGGAGAGCCGACTCTGCTTACATTGTTAAAACTGACTTTATTTCACTCTATCCAATAATTCTGGAATTTTGGTTGGAGTATAAAGTTGGCTTCCAGACTTGAGACTTGACTTGAAAGTATCTTCAAGGACTTGAGACTTGACTTGAGACTTGAAGTTAGACTTGAGACTTGAGTTGAGCCTTGGAGTAAAAGACTTAAATACATCACTGGCATTATATATCTAAGGATACTTCACAGAAGTACACATTAAGCCTCCTGAAAATCTAAGGAGATAGGAAGACACATTAAAAACTAGTCCATTCATTGTGGCAGCTTTTATCGTAAGAGGCGATTCACATGGGTGAGTCTAAATACACTACAGGCACCATATCCTGCCTGATCTTGGAAACTAAGCAGGATCAGCCTTGTTAGCACTTGGATGGAAGACCACCAATGAATACCACATGCTATGGGTTGTATTTCAGAAGAGGAAACTGGCGAAATCACCTGTGAGTATTCTTTGCCTAAGAAAACCCTTTGAATTTCATAGGGTTGCCATAAGTTGACAGGGAAGTTGAAGGCACAAGTACATCGATTTGATTGGATACGTGTGTTACCCTGATTTCTGGGGGTCTCGGGAGGGACACCTTAATGTGCTCAAACAATGGGGAGGGAATTAGCAAAGAGCACTGGTTAGCAATGCGAGAGGCAGGGTAACATAGCGAGATCTTGAACCCTATGTCTACGGGGTCAGGCCGAGCCAATGATAAGGCAGAAGTTAATAATAATAAATGTTTTATTGAGATACAGTCAGGCACGTGTATGCAACACACTCACACAAAGAACTATAGGAATAAAAGGTAGGAGTTGGATAGAGGGATTTCGAGAGGAGGTTTGGTATGGGAAATACAATATCTGTCCTGAAGCCCGGTAAAAGCAAAGAAGCTTGGGAGCGTGGATTCTCAGCACGTGGAGGCTGAGGGGAGGCTCGTCAAACGGAGAGATGGCAAGTTGGGAGGCAAGTCACAAGCGATCCGAGGAAGCGCTCAAAGTCACGGGTTCTTATAGGGAAAATTGTGGCCGCAGGCTAGTCCGTTCTCAGGGATAACAATGAGTTTTGGGCTGGAGACAAAGCCTCTGAAAGGTCAATACTTTGCATGATGGAATTATGACAGAGTTGTCAATAGAGTGGCCAGTATGCAAACGCGGAGTGCTTGAGAGTTGTATAGTCCGCTCATCAAGCTGCCTGCACGGGGCAGGGGATCCTTTGTAAGTAGCGTGCACACATAATGTGGTACTTACCTTGAGGTCTCCTGAAGCTGCATTCGGCAATGACCGGCCTGCCTGGATCGGGGTTTGAATGGTTCGGCTATTGTCGGCCGTGCCTGCGTGCGTGCTTGTCCGGGGGCCTCGCAAGCACGTGGAGAGGAATGGGTACAGAAGGCCGAATTATTGATATCAAATGATATCTTAATATCCCACAAGCTCAGGCTAGAAATAGCCATAACACGTGAGTTGGAAAGAAAAAAAATGTTGCAGATGTGCTGACACACCTACAATTCTAGTAATTTTGCTAGACAGAAGGACAGTATCTTAGCGACAGCAAGGCCTATCTAGTCAAATCCCCTTCCACGTAGGAATACACAACAAAAGCAGTCCTGAAAGATGTCCATCCAATCTCTATTTAAAAACCTCCAGAGGTGAGAATCTACCACCTTCCAAAGCAGCCTATTCCACTGTCAGAAAGTTCCTATGGTCAAGAACAGTTGGCCCTGCACATTTGTGGATTAAGCATTTGTGATTTTGATTATTTGTGGATTATTGGGGGGAGGGGGAGGGGACAGGAGGAGGATGTGCGCATTTGCTCACTCGTTCGCTTATACGGGCAGGAGAGGGAAAGGGGTGGTCGTAGGACAAAAGGAGGAAGGTCGTGCATGTTCTTACTCACTCGCTTGGGTGAGGAAGAAGGGGATGCAATAGGAGGAGGGCGTGTGCGCTCTCTCTTTCTCCCCCTCCTGCCCACACAAGCAAGAGTGAGTGAGAGAATGCACGCGCAGCTGGGCCCAACTATCCTGCTGGTACAGGTACTTTTTTGTGTGTTAAATATGTTTTTTTGGAGGGAGGGTTATGATATTCATGGTTTTTCCACTTTTGGTAGAGGGTGCTAACCCTACAAAGTAGGGGGCCTACTGAAGTTCTTTCTAACGTTCAGATGGAATCTCTTTTTGTGTAAGTTGAAGCCATTGGTTTGTATTCAAGTCTCTGGAACAGCAGAAAACAAGCTTGTTCCATCCTCTACATGACATCCCTTTAGATCTATCTGTCTACCAGTGATGTCTTTAAGTCTTTCACTCCAAGTCTCAAGTCAAATCTCAAGTCTCTGCCTTCAAGTCTCAAGTCAAGTCTCAAATCCTTGCAAGATACTTTCAAGTCAAGTTTCGAGCCTGTGAACCAGTTTTTGAAGAGGGGAATGGGGACCCTCTTACTTCCCATTGCCAAAGCTGGAGGCTTTTTCAGAAGTGGGGAATAGAATCCTTCTTGCTCCCCATTACTGAAGCCTCAAAAGCTTCAGAAGGAAGGTCCTTCCCTGCACTCTGGGGGCGAGTCCTGTCTTCTGCTGTTTGGCAGAGTTTTAGAAGGTTCCTCCAACATGCAGCAGGGACAGGCTTCCAAGCAGACCTCAAGCCTACCTCAAGTCCATTGCCTAACACACTGGCTGTTCCCCTCTGAGAAATGTGCCCACACCTTGGGCTTGAGACAGAGAGTTACGTGAGCAGTAGGCAAGAAGAGATGGAAGCATTGTTCAAAGTTGTAAGGTTTCTGGATGAATGTGTTACGTTACTGAACCAAGGACAGCAAGTTGGCCACTAAAACTATACAAGTCATGAGTCGAGTCAGTGCGTAATTTGTTGCCAAGTTGAGTCCAAGTCAAGCCATTGAAGTGAATTGAGCCCAAGTCAATTGGTTCAAGTCTACATCACTGTTGTCTACGTATCTATCTATATAGTAATTTTATTGAATTATTAACAATATGACATAATGACATAACGTAACCATTTGTTTAAAAGAACAAAGAACAAAAAATATCATTGCACTTCTCTGGATCTGAGAAAAAATGTCCCTTCAGAAATAAAATGAGTAAACGTTTTCCTTTAGTCGGAAGTGCTATGCATGTATCAATAGCCATGAACAAGATGCCATTAGAGGAGATCATCCAGTCCCAATATGTTCCCAGGTAAACTCAGACATTGTGATTTGGAGCTAAATGTACATGAATTCATATACAAATCAATGTTGTTCTTATGCGCCTCAATTGAATCCAAGTTGGGACAAGATTTCTTAGCAAGGTTTAGTCAGGACAGGTTAGCCACTGCCTTCCTCTAAGGCTGAGAGAATGTGACTTGACCAATAATTTCCCTTACAACATGTAGTGCTGATAATGATGAAGACTATATATGATGATGACGATTCTTTATTAAACTCGATAAAACCACCAAGATCAAATTAGCATCATGTGAAATAAATTAAAATCACAATGACCATCAGGAAGCACAGACCCTGAAATAGTCAAAACCATAATACCGGTGTTCATTTCAAACATCTTTTACTAATATAAAAGTGCAATGTTTTCTAATCCTGACAGCTTCAGAGAAGGGCCATTTCTGCACTTGACTGTAATAGCGGTATTATTCCACTTTCAACATCCTATGGAATCCTGGGCTTTGCAGTTTAGGGAGGGGCCTTAGACCAGCTGAACAACACTTTGAAGTACTCTCCTTGCTTTGGCTGATTTATATTTGCCTGTTTTGTAGTTGCCTTATAAGTAGTGCTAGAGCCATTTTTGGCAGCTGGCCTATACATTATTGTACTGAAGCATTAGTGAAAAATGTTGCCATGACATTGCCTGGCAATGTCTCTTGTTCTATGTTGTGCTATCTCTTAGTTTTAGTCCCTGTTTTGGCAGACTCTGCATATGAAATACGAACCACAGTCCAATGTGCTAAAGTTGCCTTAGAAGCCCAATGATCTAAAGTTCTAGGATAAAATGCCAAAATAAGGAATCCCATTCTTCTAAATTCTTAGTATGGAATGAACACACACACAGAGAAAGAGAGAGAGAGAGAGAGAGAGAGAATACCCTTGGAATATCCAAGTGATTATTACCATGCCTTACCAACCCTCCTACAAGATATGCAATTTTCACAAATTGGACTTATTGATGACTGGAGAACATGATCAGGGTCATGCTGACCTGTTCAGGGTAATGATGGTGAGAAAGTCCAGATAGGATTATGCTGAAAACCCCAACGCTGATGGGTTTGTGCTAATCCCTTTACCTCTTCAGGCTCTTTGCATTTTCTAACACAATGGAGGATGAACTACCCAGATAAAGCAATCAGAGGCCATCCCTCAATCTTACTCTATGGAGATCTTCCCTATACATCCTACCTGACCGAACATTAAGAGATTGTCATAAATTCCATCAATGTTTTGTCACTCAGGAGTTAAAGCGATCAGCCCGTTTCAGACCCTTTTGTCAGTCCCATGGAAAAGCCATTATGGCTTTGTCAATTCACTCCTTCAGAGTATGAACTAGGATATAAAAATATGAAAACATGAGGTAGGATGGATCATAGCGCAGTCGTGTAACTGCTGCTGGTACCAGACCCTTTTCGCACCTCACCCTTTCGCGGTGCAGGGGTGCAGGGCTCACGCGAGCAGCCTCCGGAGGAAGGCTCTCACTTCCCTGCCTGTTCAGCTCTGCAGCTGCTTCCTGGTCACATGAGCGCCCCACCTCTTCCTTTTGCAGTGCAGCCTGGGACCTTCCCAGGCTGCACTGAGACAGGAAGCGTGACTGGTCCAGCTCCCAAGGCTCTGCACACCAGGTAAGTGCACGCGGGGCCCCAGAGCAATGCGCGACTGCGCAGCATTTTCGGCTTCAAGCCGAAAATGAAAAAATGCGTGCTCGGTCCGCATCAGGCCCTTGAGCATCACGCAAATGTAAGTGCGTCGTGTGGACCACTCCTCACATTTGCACGATGCTCAAGGGACCCTTTCGCATCGGAAATGCCGTGCGAAAAGGGCCCCAATCTTGCTCCACCCAAAGTTACTGCAACAGCCTGGCTAAAATTCAGTCCAGAGGCATGTGGTCTTCTCCACCAGGCTAGATGCTACTGAATTGGCTCCCACATCTCTCCTATCAAGCGGACCAACGGCAGCAAAGGGAAGATGCTGGGTTATGGCAGTGGTGGGAAGTCCTTTTCCCCCCAGCCCAGTGTGTAATCCACTAGTGCTAGTCTTACTGCACTCTAAAATCTTCTGTCTCTAGATCTTCAGGAGGATTGCAACAGTCTCCTTTGTGAAATTGTTTTACCAAGGAACTCTTCAAGATTCTGCAAAACCTTCCTTTTGTACCTGAAAAATTCCTTTTGGTTGTCAGTCCCCTCCAGGCCTTCCCTAGAGTCTCACTAGTTCACAGCTGGGTAAGAAGAAGATATCAGTCTGCTGAAAAACACATCCCGAAGTCATGGAATTTGGTCTGAACACTTTGAACACTGTGAAAATTCAGTGGATAGACATTTGTTTTGGCTGGAAGTAGTGTCCAACATGGATGAGAGTGTTTTTTTTTAAAGGAACCATGCATCCTGCACAATGTGATTTGACAAACCAAATTGCCATCCCCCTCGAGCCATAATCTCTAATGCAAACCATTCCTTCCTGCTGAGGAATGCTGTTTGTTCCTACAACATCAGATAGCTTAACTCTCTTGTGGCCCTATTGATGGATGCAGCTATAGCCTTTGCCCACACAGTCTGCCTTGTGTATTTAAAAACAATGATTTTTTTTTTCAGAATTAATTCTTTGCAAGCAGTTTATCATAGACCTCAAGTCTGATGTAGAATAATCAGGATGAAGGGGATTGCAAAAGAGCAGATGTAGAAATGATTAAAATTTCCTTTTGCTATGGGAAGAAGGGAAAGGATCCCTGGAGATTTGGTTGTACTAGCTCTCCCACATTTAGTTTCCAAAACAAAGCCTTGGCTAGGTTGTCTCATGGGGGACATTTGAAAGGATGCGAGCACTAATACAAAATATCAGAAGTGGAGGAGAGTGCAATAATGCTTTGCACTAAGGGCTGTGTACCTACAAGGGAAGAAGTGGGAGAGACAGTTAGGGCCACCTAATGTGTTCCTCAGTACCTATAGAAGAATGTTTTTGGAAGATGACTTTGTGACGTTGTGAACTTTTGGTGCAGAATGTTGTTTCATGTATTATACAGTGGACCCTCCATATCTACAGGCCCTGGACCTGCTATTTCCACTGACCATGGATTGCCACATCGCTGTACATAAAATGGTGGCAACGTGAATGTAGATACACTGAAGCCTCCGTGCACATGTCATCACTGTTCAAGAATATGGGACATAATCGTGTGTGGTTTTTGACATCCACACAGCGTCCTGGAACTGAACCCCTGCAGATCCGGAGGATCCACTGTATACTGAGTAATTTGGTTCTATATGTAATGTGTAAGAGAACCAGCATAGTGTTGTGATTTGAATGCTGGACTACAGCCTGTAGACCAGGGCTCAGCTCCCTGCTCACCCATAGAAACCCACTGGGTGACTTTGGACACATCACCCACTTTCAGCCCCTGGAAAACTCTGTGATAGGGTCTCCTTAGGGTCACCATAAGTCAGAAACAACTTGAAGGCACACAGCAACAACAGTATACTGTGTAGTAGAGGTAATCAGTTAAGGGGCTAGAGGAAGGGGTAAGTGAATGTTGGGAGCGAGTGGTAAATGGTGGAATGTTTGAAGGGATTGAAAAAGTCTGGTAGACAACGGCTGGCTGAGGGAGAGAGGAGTGAGACCCTTTTCGCACGGCATTTCCGATGCGAAAGGGCCCCTTGAGCATTGCGCAAATGTGAGGAGGGGTCCACATGATGCACTCATATTTGGGTGACGCTCAAGGGCCTGACACGGACCGCACATGCATTTTTTCATTTTCGGCTTGAAGCCGAATATGCCGTGCAGTCGCGCATCACTCCGGGGCCCCGCGTGCACTTATCTTGCGTGCGGAGCCTCTGGAGCCGGGCTGGTCACGCTTCCTGTTCGGCGCCGCCTGGAAAGGTCCCAGGCTGCACCGTGAAAGAAAGAGGTGGGGCTCTCACATGAGCAGGAAGCTCGTGCAGAGCCTCTCGCCGGACGCGAGAGCCTTCCTCCGGGGGCTGCTCACGTGAGCCCCGCACCGCAACACAGCAAAAGGGTAAGGTGCACAAAGGGTCTGAGTGTGGATTGTGGCTGAAAAAGTCAGTTGGGCTTAAAAATTATTGAGTGGGGTTTAAGATTCTGAGTTAGCTAGGCGAATAGCGTGAGAAATGTGTTTTAAATTTGTTAAATTATTAATCTGTTTTGCTGTGTTCCACTTCTGTTAATAAAGTATTATTCTTGTGCTACAGTTCTCCCTCCACATCCGTGGGTTTGATGTTCATGAATTGGATTATTCCTGAGGGCATGTTTCTCCCCTCTTTCTCCTCCTTCCATTCCCATGCATTTTGCCCCAGCACAAAAAATTCACTCTGAGGCAAAATGGAATGGAACATGGGGTAGGGGAAAGCTTGCAAGAGCCTTCCTCTTCCCCCTTCCAGAGCTCCCCCTGCCATTCCTATGCATTTTGCCCTGGCACAGAGAACTTCTGCCTAGGCAAAACGGAAGGGAACGGGGTCCGGGAGGGAAGGCTCGTGTGACTTCTCAGCTCCAGGGAAAAATGCATAGGAACGGCATCCGAAAGCTTGCCAGATTTATTTTGTAGCTGGGAGTTGGCTCAAAAGACATCGCTGTGTTGTGGATTCTACAGTTCCTCAGCATCTGAACAATTTCATACAAACCCTTTTATTTTATTTTTTTTACTGAGAGCCATCTATGGGTCCCAGGTTCTCACTTAGCCTGCCAACAGCATGACCTTGCAGCCATGTCTGTTCATTTCTATCATAGATCATTACCCAAATATTCCTAGCTTCCCATCCATCATCTCATTCCATACTTCCCTGCTATATAGTAAAGCACCTAAATGCCATTGCTGTAAACATGGCAGGAAGAGCACAGCTGACCTGACAATTTTGTAATCTAGAATTCTCAGGCTGAGAATTGTAAATTGGCCTCCTGGAACTGCAGTTCCCAGGTTTCCAAAAAATGTTAAAGGAGCATCATAGGATTGTGAAGTGGGTCCCAATCCACCTTCCAACTCACAGAACAAAAATTGCCTGGGCTGCTGAAGAGGATGAAATTAGAATCTTCAACCCACTCTTTAAGCGAATTAAATAAATGTGTGGTATATTAAGGAAAGTTCTGTGGGTTTGGTTTGCTGTCATTGTCCAGCTGGGTTTTCTTTCTAAGCCAACAATCCAACCCATAAAATAGTTTTAAATCCTTGACAAAAATGGAAACAGAGAGCGCAGAGGATTCTGAAAAGAAGATAATTTACTATTCGGAAGAACAAACGCAGATTCCTTCTCCATTCAGCAAATCTGACATCAGATCTTAGCTTCCTATAGTAAACAGATTTGAAGAGTTGCTCTCTCTTTCTTTTCCCAAGCAGGAATGTGGGCTCCCTTTTGTCTAGCTCTGCCATCCCATGTTTTTATTTTTAGCTTCATGTGTTTGGTTGGTGAGGTCAGTCGCTGAAACATATTTTGAGCATATGTTGCCCAAATCTGCCGAGATCTGAATTGCCTTTGGCCATGGACTGCCTGAAGTAGCATAACTAAAGAGTAGGAGGAGAATGTTTTCTTAAGAGTTCAAACAGCTAAATATTCTAATTTATTGCAACTGTCAAGTGTGCGTTGGATATAAAGAAAGTAAAGCTGGTGGGGAGGGAAGGTGGGGAGGAGAAAAGAACACACATTTCTCGTATTGGGTCCAAAATAAACCAGCAAATTAAAACCCAGGATGAAAGTGTCTTGCTGGCTGGTCTGTTACTTGTTTCCATTAATTCTCCCATGCAGGATGTTATTTTTGCAGTTCAAGGATTAATTCTTCATTTCCAGTTCTAGGAAATGGATTGGATTTCAAAGCCGCTGTCCAAAACACTGAAGCACTCAAAGACTGATATTCAGGGGGCCCAACCATCATTTCTGTCTTTTGAGTTCTGGTCGCATCTGTGGGCACAGACAACAAGCTGTTTGGTGGAGACCAAGGTTTGGCAATACTTATGTGTAGTCTTTCCTCGCCTCCATCATTTCCCTCCTTTGCCTATCTCCTGCTGTTTCCTTTCCTTGGGTTTGGGACACAGCTTGGAACTTACTTTTCTTTTTTTTGGACTACAACTTATACAGAATTAACTTCCTAATGCCACTTTTTAAACATTTGAGCAGTTCTGCCAAAGTGACTAGATAAATTACCATCTGAATATCTCCTGGATTTACCATCTCCATAAGGCATCCAAAGATATCCAGAATAGAGACTGTGGTCAAGAAATCAGAAGAATAATAGGACTTGGAAGGGCAGCTGCGAAGCAACTTGGACACCCTCAAGTGTAAAGATGTATACCAAGGTCAGGTCTGTTCATGTCATTGAATTTCCAATTTCTCTGTATGGTTTAGAAAGCTGGACAGCCAAGAAAGCTGAGAGGAAGAGAATCAACTAATTTGAGAACTGGTGCTAGAGGAGCATTCTGCAGATATTCTGGACTGCCAAAAAGACAAATAAATGGGTCCAAAAGCAAATCAAGCCTGAAATCTTCCCTAGAAGCCAAGGTGACTAAACTGAGACTGTCATGAAGTATACATGTCATGATGAGACTTGACTCACTGGAAAATACAATAAAGCTTGGTAAAGTAGAAGGCAGTAAGAAAAAAGGCAGACCACATTATGGATAAACTCAAAGGATGCTACATCTGCCCTGAATTTGCAAGACCTGAGCAGACTTGTTGATGGTAGGGTAATTTTGAGGTCTGTCATTCATAGGTTCACCATAAGCTGAAGTCAATTCAACACCTATTAACAAGATTATAACAAACTCCACTAAAGAATCAGAAGGTCTCTGTGGAAGCTCATACCCCATGATATTCCTGATTTCATATCCCATGATTTTTCTATCATATTTTTGATTTCCATTGATACTGTCCAGTCCTCTGTCCTAGGGCTCTTCCAAAAGATACCCTCAATATTTAATCAGCTAGCTTGTTTGTCTTCTTTAATTTATATCTTGCCTTTGTCTTTGCATAGGACTATAGAACACTTACAACCGTTTAAAAATACAGTAGACTAAAAAACTGTTGATACAAAAATTAAAACACAATAAAATCACAGTTTCATTTAAAAACAACTAGGGATAGGCCAACCGAATCCTCAAATCCTCAAATCCTGGGTAAGGATTCAAGATTCCTGAATCCAAATCCCTGTGCCATAATAGGCAAACCAAATCTTTCAAATCCGCCAACTAAATAGATTGTTGGAGACCGGGACACCTGAAAACCTGGGAGACCGGGATGCCTGAAAACCTGGGAGACCGGGACACCTGAAAACCTGGGAGACCATACATACAAGGGAAGATAGTAATTAGGTGAGGTTTTCCGTTGGAGTAATAATGGCCTTTGCTAACAATTTCACAAATTACAGCTGGGCTTGTATTCTAAGGTATTGAAATTGAACAGTTCATATTTAACTTCGGTACTTGACTGGAAGCTACAGGCTTGAGATTTCAAGGACAGCTGAAACATTCCTTTGCATCGCTCTCTTGCAATCCTCTTTCACATACAGTTCTGGGGTTTGGAGTTTTACAAGGTGTCACAGCCTTCTCTGCCAAAGTGTGCTGGTGCATCATCAAACTACAAACCCCACAATGCCATAAGGAGCTATGCAAAGAAAAACCAGTTTTGACCTGGGTTAATTCTCTACTGTAGTATGTGGCCCTGTTTTCACAGGCAGGAAAATGTGGGATTAATCCACATTTTCCTGCCTGTGTAGAAAGGGCCTTCATGTCATTTTCAATCTGGGGAGATCCTGAGGCAAAACTAGGACAATTGTCTTGGCCAGATTTCTTGAGAGGGAGGTTTGCCTTTACCTAGGCTTTTGCTAAGGCTGAGAGTGTGTGTCTTGCCCAAGATTATCCTTCTTTCCCTTGCTTTTTAAACTCTTTTATAAAAAGGATTCGAAAGATTCAAGATTCGTGAGATTCGTGGATTCCCAGAACCTTTCGGATTCGGAAAATTCTGGATTCGTCCCATCCCTAAAGACAACTAAAACCCAAATAAGTTTTTTTTTTTTTTAAAAAAAACACATTTAAAACATAATAGAATCACAAATGTCCCAACTAAAAGTTCTATCTTCTGCCATCACAAGTTTAAAACCAAATGCCTGTGTATAGAAAAAGGTCTTTGCCAGTTGGCAGAAAGAGAGCAGGGAGAGGGACAACTGGACCTTCTGTGGAAGAAGATTCTACAACCTGGGAGCACCCACCAAGAAGGCTTTCTCCTTGTCCTCACAAAATGTGCCTGTGATGGAGGTGGGCCGAAGAGGAGGTCCTCCCCTGCAGATCTTAAAGCTCAGGGAGGATCATCCAGGGAGATAAGGCTTTGCATTTTATATTCTGTTCCTTCTACATAAGAATTGTAGAGCTGGAAGAGACCATAAGGGCCATCTAGACCAACTCCCTGCCAGGCAGGAAGACACAACCAAAGCACTCTTGACAGATGACCATCCAGCCTCTGTTTAAAAATCTCCAAAGAAGGAGACTTCACCACACTTCCAGGCAATGCATTTGTCTTCTTCTAATGTTGAGGTGGAGTCGCCTTTCCTGTAGTTTGAATTAATTGCTCCATGTCCTAGGCCCTTTTCGCACGGCATTTTCCATGCAAAAGGGCGCCTGGAGCGTCGCGCGATTGTGAGGAGCGATCTGCATGACGCACTCACAATCGTGCGACAGTCCAGGGGCTGGCAGGCGCCGATCGCGCACCTTTTCATTTTCAGCTAGAAGCCGAAAATGGTGCGTGATCGCGCATTGCTCCCAGGCCCCATGCGCACTTACCTGTTGTGCGGAGCCTCTGGAGCCACGCCGGTTGCGCTTCCTGCGCTGCGGAAGGAAGAGGCGGGGCTGTCGCATGAGCAGGCAGCTCGTGCGGAGCCGAAGGACCCGGACACTAGAGCCTCTTGCCGGAGGCTGCTCGCGTGATCCCCATGCCCTAGTGCTGGAAGAAGGTAAGGTGCAGAAAGGGCCCTCGTCTCTGGAGTAGCAGAAAACAAACTTATCCCATCTTCTATATGGCATCCTTTCAAATATTTAAATCTAGATATCATTTCACCTCTTAACCTTCTCTTCTCCGGGCTAAAGCTCCCTAAGTTGCTCCTCATAGGGCTTCATGGTTTCTAATCCTTTTACCATTTCAGTTGCCCTCCCCTAGACACGCTGCAGCTTATCTTGAAGAACCTGGAGAGTACTGTGTATATACACACACACACACACACACACACACACACACAAATGCCAGCAGCATTGAAGAATTTTACATACACTTTCTTTCAAACTCACACACAGACCCAAATTCTGTTCTCATTATACCTATGTGTAAGTTCCCTTTCTATGCTGTGATACTTGAAGGAGCACCTCTCCACAATGGTTTGAACCAGTTTAAAACTATTTTAACTAGTTTTGATGGATGAGACTTGGGAAAATAGAATTTAGGCCATTTCCGCACTACACTGTTATAATGCTATTCTATGGTGCTAACATCCTATGGAATCCTGGGGTTTGCAGTTTAAGGAGGGGCATTGAGAATTCTCAGCCAGAGAGCTCTTTGGTCTCAGGAAACTATAAGCCCTAGAATTCCGTAGGATATTGAGAGTGGAATAATAGCACTATAGCGGTATAGGGAGGAAATGGCTCAAATTTCATCTTTGACAACCGAAGTAGGCAGAAGCTGAAAAGTTTTGTTCTTGATATGTATTTTTAAGTTCTATTTGTTAATGCTTCAATACACACAAACACACACACACAGAGACACAAACACATATGCACATTATGGGAGCCGGAATCATATAAATCAAAATAAGTAAATATTTAAATTAAATTAAATTGTGAGTAAATAAAATGTAGGGAGGCTTGTTGTGGGGGTGCTTGGGAACAAACAGTTGCAATCCACTGGCTGCAGGTAAAAATGACCCTGTACAACTCATGTTGGGCAGGCTAAAAATGTAATTGAGAAATAAAATATGAGAGTTTAAGGGCTCAGCATTAGGGCTGGATGTCTGGCTGGCCATCTGTCCTGGCTTCCCTTCAACAGAAACGTATTCTTTGATGGCGTTCAAACAGGAGATCTCAGACATACCTAATGCAAGTTGCACAGACCTTTTCTTTCTTTATTGATCACTATATATCTACAGTCAAATTCCACTTTGAAAACTGTAATTAAATCATCTCTCTGGGGCACTCATCCAATTTCTGAAGCTCCACAAGTGCCTAAAATAGACAGATAGAAGATTTTCAATTATAGCTTTAAGAAGGAATGTGATTCTAAATATATACCAATCAGCCCACTTTACATAGCTCCCACAACTAAACCACCCCTGTCGCTGGCCTTCTTTCCTTTCTCCCTGTCCCACCACCCCCAACAGCCCGTGCTAGCTTTTTAAAATTCTTATTTCTATTTTGCACTCTCCCAAAACCACAGTACACAGCCTGGGTGGTGCTAAGTTAGGTTTTGTAATCAAGATTTATTGCAAAGTTTACACAGCTTTGAACACAGAAAGCTAAAGAGCTGAAAGAGCTCCTCGTCTTTGCAACTGACATCAATTGAGTAAAAGCATTTTGTAACTCGTCCAGATATGCTTTTCTAGATCAGCTTTCTCCAAAACTCTGGCCTCCAGATGTTTTGGACTTCAGCTTGCATCAACCCTAGCTGACATGGTCAATGATCAGGAGTTGGGAGTTGTCTTCCAAAAATGTCTGGAAGGTTGGAGATGTCTGCTCTAAATCGGTGCTTCTCAACTTTGAGTCCTCCAGGTGTTTTGGACTTCAGCTCCCAAAATCCATAACCATTGACCGTATTGGCTGGAGTGTCTGGGAGCTGTAGTGCCAAACATCTGCAGAACCGGCAGTTGAGAACCACTGCTCTCGATTGTTATCACCTTGGTGCATGGACCTCTTCTTTCACCTTTTGTACACCCCAACTGTATGGATGGTGCTAGTTCGCAACATATATGCTTGATGGAAGATGTGAGCTTCAGTCCAATTCAGCACTAGTTTTCTGCATGTGTCTTTGTATGTAGGGGAGGGAGGGAGGTCACTGTGGGTTGAGGAGCATGAGAGATTTCTTGCCCTTGGTCCCACAAAAACCTAGAGCAAGAGTTGTATATTTTCCTAACATTACATCAGAGGAAGAATTTCTATCCTCTTGTGCTTGAAGAAAGTTAAGATTCCTTCCTTCTTTTAACACATGAAAACTCAGGGTATGACCACTGACCCACAAACACGTCCCTGAGGTCCACCAGTAGCCAAAACGGAAACTTCTTCTTTTTAAAAGAGTAGAAGAGGAGATCTCTAAACCAGTTTGTGGTTATTAAAGAAAAGATCTCGGTGTCAACATCGGAATTGTAATCAAAGATTCATAACTTTTTTTCACTGGCACTTGTTATATTTTAGCGTATTACTGAAATAAAAATAAAATCTTTGTTGAAGATTCATCCAAGTGACAAAGAGATTCTTCTCTTTTATACAAGTTTTGAGCATTTGCAGTGGCATGTATTTTAAATAATGTCTAGTGAAATCCAAAGACATAACTGTGTTGGTCTGGATCAGCATGCACAAGGATCTTGTAGCACCTTTGAGACTGAGAGAATGAAGTTGGGGAAATGAAGATGTCTTTTGTATCAGTATTTCAAGAGTGGGTCCATTTTGAGATGCCAGCTGAATTTTGCCTATTAGGAATCATTGTAGATGAACTAGAAAAAAGATTTGGAAAAATGTAATTCTATACGACAGCTGCTGCTAGAGTTATATATGCTCAAAACCGGAAGCAAAAAACACTACCTACAGAAAAATACTGAGTTTTCAAATTAAAAGAAATGATTTACATGGACAAAGTGGCAGTATCATTAAGAGGAGGAATATTAGAAAAATTTATAAATGAATCTGATGTGGTCCTATCTTGGGGAGTTATAGCAATAGTAAACCCTGAAGGATAAACTGACTAGGATTACTGTATATGGAAATACTTAAAAGAATTGAAGAAGTAGAATTACTTTGTATAATTAATGAAAGCATACAGGATATAAAATATAACTGCACTCCAAAATTTGTCCAGAGGAAGTCATCATATGTAATACTGATGAAAAGATAATGACAATTGTGTTTGTATGTTTGCTTACTTTTTGTTTTTGTTTTTATCTACTAATATATGAAAGTCGAAATTTGTTTCTTTGTCTGTGTCAGGCAGGCAAAGGCCTCATATGATTGGCTGTGTAAGGTGAAGACCCCATATGATTGGCTGCCTAAGAAGATTCTATGGAATCCTGGGGTTTGCAGTTCAGGGAGGGGCCTTTAGAATTCTTAGCCAGAGAGCTCTTGGGCCTCAGTCAACTGTGTCCGTCTTGAATAGGCTGGTTGCTATGGAGATGAGGCCTAGCAGCAAGGGAGAGGACAGTGTATTCCCCCAGGAACCCAATCTCTACGTCTTGTTAATTCTGAATACCGACTGGATTGGGGAATATGGGGAAAAGTCACAGGTACTGGGCAAGACAGTTTAGGGAATTAGAGACACAGGATCTCAAATCTTTCTAACAAGTATTACCTATGAGAAAATAAAATCCCAGGCAACGCCAGGTATCTACGCTAGTGTTTAATAAAAAGAAATATTACAGGAGTAGGTATCAGATCTCTGGGTACAGCATTCAAGAGGGAGGAGTGTGATAGGGCTTATCCCCATTTCTACCACCAGTGTGAAGACCTCCTCCTGTCCCACTGCTATGGCGTCAAGTGTGGGGAACTTCTAGATACCCTTGCGGTTCCTGTGCAAGATTTTATTCATCTAGTCTGCCCACTGGACACCACTGCCCTTGAACAACTACTGCCACCACAGATACTGTGCGTTCTGAGTTCAAGCTTTCCAATATCCCTTACGTCATGTTCTCAGAGGCACAAGGATATAACACATATAATACTATCATACATTAAGTAGAAGTTGATTTATTAAACAGAAACAAACACAATTCAAAGTGCTGGTTATGACAAATAAAACCCTACATGGTTCAGGTCCAGGCTAGCTGGCAGAGCACATCTCATTGGAGTCTGCCTGGGCCCTGAAGATCAGCGGGAGAGGCCCTTCTCTCAGGCCATTTCCACACTAGACTGTTATAGTGCAATTATTCCACTTTCAACATCCTATGGAATCCCGGGGTTTGCAGTTTAGGGAGGGGCCTCAAAAGCCCCTCCCTAAACTGCAAACCCCAGGATTCCATAGGATGTTGAAAGTGGAATAATAGCACTATAAGAGCCTAACATGGAAAATGGCCTCAGTTTCACCACTGTCACAAGCACAATCACAAGAAAGCAGCTTCTTGGTGGCTGCCCCTAAACTCTGGAACTCCTTCCCCAGGGAGGCCAAAACGGCCCCCTCCTTGTTGTCCTTCTGTCGGCAGGCTTTAAAAACTTTCCATTTTATTCTGACAAGCTTTTAAAACAGAAAGTTTTTAAATAACAGGCTTGGGGGGCTGTATTCTTTTAAGCTGAACTGTGTTTTAAATAGCTTTTCCTCTTTTTAATTGCTTTTTATTCTTTTAACTTGTTGCTGTGTTTTAATACTGTGAGTCGTTTAATTCTATTTTGTTAATGTTTGCTTTTTGTATGTTTTTAATCGTATTGTCCTTTTAAATTGTAAACCGCTTTGAGTTTCAATTTTGGGAAAAAGTGGGATATAAATAAATAAGTAAAACACCTGAATCTTGACTGACCCTAACTAACTCCAGCTCACATCTCTCTCTCTCAAATTCCTAAGGACAACACTCAGATCTTTCTTTGGCCATTTCCGCACTAGCCTGTTATAGTGCTATTATTCCACTTTCAACATCCTGTGCAATTCTGGAGTTTGTGGTCTACTGAGGCCAAAGACCTCTCTGGCTGAGCATTCTAAAGTCCTCCCTCCCTCCCAAGACTGCAAACCCCAAGATTCCACAGGATGTTGAAAGTGGAATCATAGCGCTATAACAGTCTAATGCGGAAATGGCCATTGACTCTTATCCTTGTCATACATGCTTGCCTTTTAAAAATCCCCTCAGACATCCAGCCAATCACCAGTCACTCCCAATGTTCCATCATCTCACACCTCCCAACAGGTCCTTACCTTATAACATGTACTATATATTGCATACATAACCATATTTTATCTTAATTTAAGAAATGCAACAACATTTTCCTCCCAAAAGTCCATAACGTCACAGGGGGCCAGTTTTCTAGTGGCTTCCTTGTTGTTGTTACCTGTGAAGTGGTGATGACTTTAATTCTGTTTCCTACTGCTTTTTTCTCACATCATCATCTTCATCATCGTCATCGTCAAGACACCAAAAACCCCCTGCAACCCCGGGCTCAGAATGGAAGATAATTCATTGACAGCAATTTTTCATTAAACCCTCAGCCACACAGTACAGGAAACAATAAAGCAGGATAGAATCCAAAATAAGGAACTGATTAAAGTTACAGGAAACTTGGCTGACCAAAATTTCCCTTTCAGTAATTATTACAGCAGGATCTTATCTCAGGATTGCTAATATTGAGTGACACGGGGAACAACTGATTTAATTCTATTGATTGTGGTAATGCAGTACTCTGTTCCAGCAGCATTAAAAGTTCTCATAGAAGAAGGAAACTATATTTTCTCATCCCAAGTTTTTATGTTGTGTCTGTTTGTCTCAATTATTCAGTGAAGTCCTGCATTATCCAGAAAGAGCCACTCCACTGTCAGAGCCACCCTATTTCATGGTTTCCCTCTCGAGGCATCATTGCACCTTACAGTTCATTCTGAATTTCATCTAAATAACCCTTCAGAGCTAAACATTATGATCTTCCCAAGCTGCAAAAATGAGGATACTGTGTGGCCATACTGCCAGCTTGCAGCATATTCTCCAAGGAGTGCATTAAGCCAGGATTTCCTCACTTTGAAAATACAAATGCCTCATCTCATTAAGAGACTTAAGGAGTATCCTTTAATCTTGTTCCCCTTGAATTTTAAGAGATTAAGCAGCTCAGCAATTTGTAGTGGAGAGAAGTAAAGGACAAATCCTGTTTTGTTTTGTTTAAAAAACCAAACATATAAAAAGCTAAACAAGGGAAGGGACAACCGGATGAATAGGAGAAAGAAACTCCCCAACTGAAATATCCTTCGATTGTCCCATTTTGCAGGACAATCCCAATTAATCCTCTATTAACCCACTTTTTCCAGCTGCTTTTAAAGTGTTTCAGTATCTCTCTCCCACTCCCACTTTCCCCTGTTGTCCTTGGCTTACTTCGATTACTGCAACAAGACGGAGAGGAGAGGAAGAGAGAGATCTTGCCCTTCCCTGTATACTGAGGCAAAAGCAAACTGCTGCAGCCTCCCTTAGTTTGTGCATTCTTTCTCACTGATCCCTTTTACCATCTTGATCACACACTGTGGCTATTTCCGCGCTAGATTGTTATAGTGCTATTATTCCACTTTCAATATCCTATGGAATCCTGGGGTTTGCAGTTTAGGGAGGGGGCCTCAAAGGCCCCCTCCCTAAACTGCAAACCCCAGGATACCATAAGATGTTGAAAGTGGAATAATAGCACTATAACAGTCTAGTGCAGAAATGGCCTGCGATATTGCTTGCCCACATGTGTTCCAGTTTTCACCTGTGAAATGTTGCAGGTTATGAACTGGACTTTCATCAGATCGGGGCTTCTGAAACCCAGGAATAGGTGCTGATATTTGGGCAAGGGAGGAGAGGGAAGAATAGTTGTACTAGCAGAGGAGAAACAGCTTTCTTCTCTCTCTGGTCCTTTCCACAGTTTACCTGATTCCGGTGTGGGCTCGCAGGGATCATGCAAGCAGCCTCTTGCAAGAGGCACTCGCGTCCCCTCTGCTCCTTCTCCGCAGCAGCTCCCTGCTGGCCGGCAGGAAGCGTGAGGGCTCCACCTCTTCCTTCCGCAGCGCAGCAGGGTATTTTCCCAGGCTGCACTGGGGGAGGAAGCGTGAGGGCCGCTTCTCCGGAGGCTCCACATTCAAGGTAAGTGTGTGTGGGGTCCTGGAGCAACATGTGATCGCACATCATTTTCGGGAAGAAGCCGAAAATGATATATCGTGCGATCGGCACCTGCTGACCCCGGTAGCGTCATGCGATTGTGAGGACGTCATGTGGAACATTCCTCGTAATCGCGCGATGCTCCGGAGGCCATTTCGCATGACAAATGCTGTGCGAAAAGGGCCTCTGTCTCTCTTTTAAAACCAGCTCCATCAATGCTAGAGAGGACAGCAGCAAAAATCCTGTTAGTGAGTGCCAATCGTTGGCTGCAGTCCTCTCCCCTTCCTTTTTCAATTATACCACTCTTGCCCCCTGGGGGCCCCCTTTCCTTCATGTTCGTAGGATAGAATCATAGAGCTGGAAGAGACCACAAGGGCCATCCAGTCCGATCCCATTCTGCCATGCAGGAATACACTATCAAAGCATTCCCAACAGTTGGCTATCTGGCCTCTGGTTAAAAACCTCCAAACAAGGAGACTCCACCACACTCCAAGGCAGCATATTCCACTGTTGAACTGCTCTTACCACTGATGTATTTAAGTCTTTTACTCAAAGTCTCAAATCAAGTCTCAAGTCTCTACCTCAAAGGCCCTTTTTGCACTGCATTTTCCACGTGAAAGAGGGCCTGGAGCATCGCGCAATTGTGAGGAGTGATCTGCATGACGCAATCACTATCACGTGATACTCCAGGGGCCAGCAGGCGCCGATTGCGCACCTTTTCATTTTCGGCTAGAAGCCGAAAATGGTGTGCGATCTCTTATTGCTCCCAGGCCCTGCGTGCACTTACCTGGCGTGTGGAGCCTCCAGAGCTGTGCTGGTCATGCTTCCTGCCCCAGCACAGCCTAGGAAACTCCCAGGCTGTGCTGCGGAAGGAAGAGGCGGGGCTCTCATGCGAGCAGGCAGCTCGTGCGGAGCCAAAGGACCCCAGACGCAAGAGCCGCTCGCCGGAGGCTGCTCGAGCAATCCCCGCACCCAAGCGCCAGAAGAAGGTAAGGTGCGGAAAGGACCAAAGTCTCAAGTCAAGTCTCAAGTCCTTGAAAATACTTTCAAGTCAAGTCTCAAGTCTGGAAGCCAACTTTATACCCCAACCAAAATTCCAGAATTATTGGATAGAGTGAAATAAAATCAGTTTTAACAATTTAAGCAGAGTTGGCTCTCCAACCGTTCCCAAAGGGTGCTCACCAATGGCTGCTTTTCATCCTGGAGAGAAGTGACTAGCGGGGTGCCACAGGGTTCTGTCCTGGGCCCAATGCTGTTCAATATTTTCATCAATGACTTGGATGAAGGAATAGAGGGCATGCTCCTCAAATTTGCAGATGACACCAAATTGGGAGGGGTTGCTAATACGCCAGAGGACAGGATCAAAATTCAAAATGACCTGGTCAAATTGGAGAGCTGGACCAAGGCTAACAAAATGAAATTCAACAGAGAGAAGTGTAAGGTCCTACACTTAGGTATAAAAAATGGAATGCAAAAATAAAAAGGATGGGGGACACGTGGCTGGATGGCAGTACATGTGAAACGGATCTAGGAGTCCTAATAGACCACAAGCTGAACATGAGTCAGCAGTGTGATGCGGCAGCCAAGAAAGCCAAGGCAATTCTCGACTGCATCAATAGGAGTATGGTGTCTAGATCGAGGGAGGTACCGGTACCACTCTACTCTGCTTTGGTTAGACCTCATCTTGAATACTGTGTCCAGTTCTGGGCACCCCAGTTCAAGAAGGACATGGTCAAGCTGGAGCAGGTCCAGAGGAGGGCGACCAAAATGGTGAAGGGCCTGGAAGCCAAGCCCTATGAGGATAGACTTAGAGAGCTGGGTATGTTCAGTCTGCAGAAGAGAAGGTTAAGAGGGGACTTGATAGCCGTGTTTAAATATTTGAAGGGATGCCATGTCGAGGAGGGAGCAGGCTTGTTTTCTGCTGCTCCAGAGACCAGGACAAGGAGCAATGGATTCAAGCTGCAGGAAAGGAGATTCCACCAGAACCTCAGGAAGAACTTCCTGACAGTCAGGGCTGTCCGGCAGTGGAATATGCTGCCTCGGAGTGTAGTGGAGTCTCCTTCTTTGGAGGTTTTTAAGCAGAGGCTGGATGGCCATCTGTCGGGAGTGCTTTGAGGGTGTTCCTGCATGGCAGGGGGTTGGACTGGATGGCCGGTGTGGTCTCTTCCAACTCTACATTTCTATGATTCTATGATTCTATGATTCCACATTTGCAATTTTGCCACCTGCAGCTTTGGAAGTGGGGAACAGGATCCTATCTTACTCCCCATTACCGAAGATTCAAAAGCTTTAGAAGGAACGATCCTTCCTCCTCAAGGCAATTGCCTAACACGTTTGCTGTTCCCCTCTGAGAAATGCACCCTGAGCTCTGTGGACAAATCTCTTCTTGCTCTTAGGAAACATTTTAGAAAGCTCCTCTGATACGTAGCAGGGACAGGCTGCTGAGCAGACCTCAACCCTGCGTCAAGCCCATTGCCTAACCCATTTTCCTGTTCCCCTCTGAGAAATGCACCCTCACTTTTGGCTTGGGACAGATTGTCATGTGACTAGTAGGCAAAAAGAGATGGAGGCGTTGTTCAAAGTCGTAAGGTTTTTGGATGAATGAGTTATGGTGCCGGAGCAAAAGCATCAAGTCAGTCATTAAAAATATACAAGTCTCGAGCCGAGTCCAGTCAGTGCATCATTTATGGCCGAGTCGAGTCCGAGTCAAGTCACTGAAGTGACTTAAGTCCAACTTGAGTCCGAGTCTATCGACTCGAGTCTACACCATTGGCTCTTACCACCACAAAGTTCTTCCTAATGTTTAGGTGGAATCTCTCTTCCTGAAGTTGGAATCCATTCCTCCTTGTCCCATGCCCTTATTGCATCATACAATATAGCACTGTTCTGTTTAGCGATGGGATGAATCCAGAATTTTCCAAATCTGAATCTGGATCTGAATCCCTGGAAAGTTCTGGGAATCCACGAATCTCACGAATCTCGAATCTTTTGAATCCTTTTTTGAAAAAAGGTTTAAAAAGTAAGGGAAAGAAGGATAATCTTGGGCAATAAAATAAACATGGAGAAGTGATAGATTTTGAACTTACCCTGTCATGGAAGTAGCTGAGGGTGGGACAACCTGGGAACCCCCACACCGTGCCCACTCCTGGATTGGCTAAGGCAGGAAGCACTCACAGGCACTGTTGGGAAACCGTGCTCCCACAGCCGAGGGGATTGTTGAGGGAAAGAGGGTCATTACTGGATTATTCCAGCATTGAAAAAGGGTGGATTTCTGACAGATTGCAACACGATAGCTGCTGGTGAACAACGACATCATGCGATAGCACAGATTCTGAACCAGGAACAATGCGTTGCTCTGGCAGTATGACACCTTCGTGCGGCAAGGGCTCTAGTCTCTGGAGCAGCAGAAAACAAGCTTGCTCCATCCTCCGTATAACATCCCTTTAAATATTTAAAGATGGCTATCATGTTGCCTCCTAACCTTCTCTTCTCCAAGCTAAACATACTCGGCTCCCTAATTGCTTCTCATAGGGCATGGTTTCCGAGCCTTTTACCATTTTAGTCACCCTCCTCTGGACACAATCCAGCTTGTCAATATCCTCCCAAGCAACTCTCCCCTCCTCTGTAGTCTGCAGTGACAGATCAGCATTTTGGGTGACTTTCAAGACATGATTATTTTAAGCGGATCCACTGCCAATTGAACTGAGAGGCAGGAGTTCCCCCACCACTAGTTTTTTGTGTCCTCTTTCCCATTCACACCCTGTTGCCCTCCACACGTACCCCTCTCTCTTTTTTTTTTAAATAATTTTATTCAAATTTCAACAAATAAAACAATAATTTCTGCAATGTTTACATGTAATGTTTTTCCTTCTTCCTTTCCCTTCTGGATTACAATTATTGATATTCCCTCTATTTGTTTCGTATCACAATAAAATGTTAATAATCTATAATTTGTTAGTTCCTGCTGTATATCTCTACTTTACTTGTACCCCTCTCTTTTACCTTATGTTTCTTGACACTTTCCTAATCTCCAGCCCACTCGATAAAAGACAAAACTGTTACCGTGGCAGGAATTGAATTTTTTTCCCCCCGTTTTTGTCTTCAAGCTTCATTTTATTCCCCAAGGATCTTCTCTGCTTCCTCTCCAGGAAATCCATTTGAAAACGCTACCCAGCTGAGAATAAAACATCAAACCAACACACGCATCTTCATCTCAAGTTGCTGTGAGGTTGTTTTAGCAAATACCAGAAGAAAAGGGGATTGTTTGGAAGGTGGAGTATTGTTATGGGATACGAAATATCTTCCGGCCAGGATAACATAAAAAACAAGTAAGATGATTCTTGAATGAGTGTGTTTGGAATTCCTTTATCTCCCCCCACACACACCCTGATCTTTTTTAGATCAGTTTTTGTGTGCCTATGAGGCTAGAAAAGACCTTATCTGGTGATAAGAACTAACTGGATAAAATCTTATCCAAAGTGATTGACTTAAGTTGGAATTTCAGCATAAACATTTCTCCAAGATTAGGTTATTAACTTCATGAGAGACAGTGATAAAAGACCAACCAAGTTTACATCACCCATCCTTTCCCAGCAAAGGCACTGCTAGGATCACAACAGGAGGCCAACGGAAGGAGGCACGGTGTGGAAATAGCCATAGCCACATTCCAGTTTAGACAAGGATTTCATTTCAGTAGTCCATATGGCATTGTTTCTCAGGATACCCGATGTAGGGGATCAGCAATTATTTTTTTCCCCCATTGTGCCAGAAACCAGACCCAAGTTTGTGTTCAGTGGCTACAATTGCTTCTTTCTTTCCCAGAAGGTCATCAGAGACCTGCAGCCAGTAGTCCAGGGACCGGTGTTATTCAAGGGACCGCTAGTTTGAGTATCACTGGTGTATACTTTGGATAGATGTCTGCAATGCACAAGGTTTGTGGGTATCTTTGAAGATAGTTTAGAATGTGTGAAGCAGAAATTGGCAACATGTGACTTTGATGGTGTATGTGACCCCCCCAAGACCAATTTCACAGCTCACCAGCTATCTATCTATCTATCTATCTATCTATCTATCTATCTATCTATCTACCTACCTACCTATCTATCTATCTATCTATCTATCTATCTATCTATCTATCTATCTATCTATCTAGTATGCCACCTTGCTCCCAGAGTGGGACCCAAGGTGACTTCCAAAAAAGTTAAAAACATTAATAAAACATTTAAAACAATTAAAAACAATAGAAAAACATATAAAATTATAAAAACCTACAGAAATTTTAAAAACATCTTGATACATTAAAAGCCCACCTGTTGACCTATTACAAGCCTGTTTAAATAAGAGGGGACATGATAGCCATGTTTAAATATATGAAGGGATGCCATGTAGAGGAGGGAGAGGACTTGTTTTCTGCTGCTCCAGAGACCAGGACAAGGAGCAATAGATTCAAGCTACAGGAAAGGAGATTCCACTTGAACCTCAGGAAGAACTTCCTGACGGTCAGGGCTGTCCAGCAGCAGAATATGCTGCCCCGGAGTGTGGTGGAGTCTCCTTCTTTGGAGGTTTTTAAGCAGAGGCTGGATGGCCATCTGTCGGGAGTGCTTTGAGGGAGTGAAAAATGGGCCTTCGGAGCACTGGAACCGTCCCTCCAGCTGATAAAAAGCCAGTTAGAGGCTTAAGACCTCAATATTTGACAGAACGGCTCTCGTACCATGAGGGTGTCCGCTTCCTAAGATCCACTTCTGAGGCTTTCCTCAGAGTACCTCCTCTGAGAGAGGTTGGGAGGGTGGGTGACAAGAGAGAGGGACTTTTTGGTTGTGGTTTCCCAGGCTGTGGAAAGCTTTCCTCAGCGAGACTTCCCTGGCTTTGCTGTTGTCATCTTTGTAGGACTGCGTTCAGCTATTTTTCTAGTCCTGGCCATGTAGGGGGTCACTGTGTTGAGGACCAGCATGGCGTAGTGGTTTGAGCATCAGGCTACGATCCCGGAGACCAGAGTTCAATTCCTCACTCAGCCGTGAAAACCCACTGGGTGACCCTGGGCATGGCACACACTCTCGGCCCCAGAAAATCCCATGATAGTTTCACCTTAGGGTTGCTATAAATCAGAAACGACTTGAAGGCACGCACCACCAACAACGTACTGACCGTGAGACAAAATCGAGAGTCCATCTTGTAGTAACACATTTATGAGGCCAAAAAAAGGCACAGAATTGTCTGTGTAAGCTTTCCAAACAGACTGACAGAACAACTGAATGAAATTCCTAGAGACAGGATCACCAAAAGTGACACTACTTGGCACACGCCACATTGCCCAGTGATACCTCTTTGATTCCTGGGTTCTTGGAAAGAATGTGAATCATTGATAGTTCAAAGCTCCAGCCAGTATTTTCAGTGGACAATGCAACCCATAATGTCTGCCAAGGATCTTGCACAAGTAATTGGCCCTGGCTTAGCAGGTCTCACTATTGCCATAGTGTTGTACCCTAAAACAGATCCAGTAATGCCTTGTGGCTTCATACGTTAGAGCAAGATTTATGTTGGGCAAGCTGTCTTTCTATAGGGGCCGGCTCCTGGAAGATGGATTGAAAGCCACAGCCCTCTTGCAAAAGAGGGACAACCATTGTGCACAAACACACTTCCCCAAATCCGGACATGCCCTAGAATTCCCACTAACTATGTAGCCTAAATCTATGGTTGTGTCTGCACAGTTATATTATTTTCATATCACTGTAATTGTCATGGTTCCATCATACAGACTCTCAGGATTTGTAGTCTGGTGGGGTATTTAGAATTTTCTGCTGATGAGATCTAGTCTATCCTCCTGAACTGGAGCTCTTGGGCATAAAAGGCTGAGCACCTCTCCAAACTACAGATCTTAGGATTTTGTAGAGTGGAGTCCTGACAATCTGAAATGGTGTCAAATTGACAAATTTTGGAGTGTTGGTACTCCTGATATGTCTACTGGGAAGAAACAGACAAACCATTGCTGCTGGTTTTACTGACTGGGGATTCTGGGAGTTCTGGTCCAAAACCGTAATTTTCCCTAGCTCTGAGTGACACTTGGTCTTTCCACACTATGCTGTTATAGTGCTCTTATTCCACTTTCAACTTCCTATGGAATCCTGGACTTTGCAGTTCAGGGAAGGGCATTTAGAATTCTCAGCCAGAGAACTCTTTGGCCTCAGTAAACTACAAACCCCAGAATTCCACAGGATGTTGAAAGTGGAATAATAGCAGTACAACAGCGTAGTGCAGAAAGGCCCTTACTCTCACATAAGCGTACATCCTAACTTGAACCACAAGGATGTAAGTTCCTACCTTCATATATAGGTTTTACAAAATAGAGTAAAATGACAGACATTTCTCTGATTCAGAGTTTTAAGACTGATTTATTTTGTAAAATACTGCTTACTGTGACACACATTTTTATAAAGATAAATGATTATCTCTTCAATAAACTAGTCTTCTGGGCAGATCCCCAAAGTTTAGAAATCATTCCTGGCCTTGTAAATTTATATGGATGGATGTAATTCCTGCTGCCTCTTCAAGAATGATGAAGACCATCAAGGTTTTCAGAAAGCTGTAATTATCTTCCAGCACAATAGATGTCAATAGCTTCCATCACAGACATATTGCATAATTATTATAACTTAGAATAATAATTGTATTTGTTCTTCAATGAGTCATACGTAATAGAGTGCACTGGGTCTCTTTAAAGCTTTTAGTCTACTGTGCCAGCTCATAAATATTAATTATTTTATTAGACAATCACAACGGCTGGGCTTGAATCCCGAACAGCAGATGAAATCTGCTTTTGGGAATGGAAAATGCCAGTTTGTTAGCCTAGAACAAAGAGATGGAGAATAGGTATATCAGTGGGGGCATTAGGACTTACACTGAAGGCTCAGAGATTGTGAGATTTAATTACCAGGAATCTTGGCGCTCAAAGGTAGTGTTATCCTAAGAGGTGGGGGACTTTGAGGTCCACCTGAGATGCCAGCATCTCCTGTGAATTTGGGGAACAATAGCTCAAAGGAGGCCTGTAGGAGCAGCATAACAGTAGGATCTTTTCACTGGGTATACCAGTACTAACTGCAAAGAGGATTCCAGTTAAAAGTTAAACAGAGTATTTTACTGGGATTAAAAACAAGCATACAAGAGATCAGACACTCTGAAGAACCATACAAGTCTATTGGAAAATGAGACAAGAAACATTGGATAGAGAGAAATTGGGTGTAAAAGCTGATAGTTACCAATACTGAAGCAGAAGGTTGAAGCGGAGTGGCTCAGACAGCGTGTCTGAAAGTAGCAAGAATGAACAGAGGTCTGGGCACTACACTTTACATTCAAGTATTACAGTTTACTGTAGCTAGAGCTGGGGGGTTTGTACCCTACCATGGACAAAGCAGTAACGGCTTTCTTATGGAATTGACAAAGGAATCAGGGATGGGCTGATTGTCTTAACTCTAGGTGACTAAACATTAATGGGAATCCTGACAATCTCGTAATGTTTTGGTCAGGTAATGTGAATGGGGAAGGTCTCCGTAGGATATGCCCACAGTAGGAGTCCCTGATTGCTTCGCCTGGGCAGTTTCACCTGCTGTTGTTGTCGGGAGTGCTCACAGCTTAAGGCTTTTGAAAGGATTATCCCGAGTCCATCAGCATTGGGCTTTCCAGCCTAATCCCCTCTGAATTTATGACCTGATCATGTCTGAGGTTATCCTGACCCAGCATATGCTTACAGCCAGTACACTTTCAAACAAGTGTTCCAGCCATAAAATATGCCCAATTGTGAAAAACAGCACATCCCACAGAGGGAGGATGTATAGTGTGGTAACAGTGGTGTCTTGTTCCAGAACTGGATGTAGTTCCAGACCTCCTGTGTGAAGTGGGCCACATGCAACCCCATGACTACAGTTTGCTCGCACATGCTCTGTAGAAACAGAGGCAAATGTGCTAAGGTTGGTATCCTTCTGTGGCTTTATGCCTGCAGTTTCATGTCCTCAGAAATTGCAGAAGAGTGATATCCATTTTAGGGTCATTCAAAGCCAGCAATGCCAGCCTAAACTGTTATATAAGCCTAGGGAGTCTGGAAAGTGAAAGCCCATCTGTTTTGGGAAAAGTTTCCTACACCTTTGATGGCCACTTTAAAATTCAAACTAAAACGTGTAATGGTTTTTAGGGTTTAACACTTTGGATGCCTTCTTCAAAATCTGGGCTATAACTTAGAATGGATTCACCACCCCACAGATGCAGCATAGAGTTGCCAGAGTGAACACTGGAGAGGGTTGCTGTCCTTTTTAGTTATTTTGTAGAAGAAGGAATTTCGGCAGGTGTTGGTTGTTGCCTGGCTGTGTAAGAAGCAACAAGTGCTGAAACTGCCCTTCTAAACAACCATGAAAGGGACAGGAACCCTCTCCAGTGTTCACTCTGGCAACACTGGACATAGAAGGCACTAGTCGCTGGTGGAGTTATGGTAAGGAAAATCAGTCTTAAACCCTTTTGTTAGTCTTAACTAGAATTCATTAATTAAACCCACTGAATCAATTGGGTTCACCAATGTGCTGACTCACCACTAAACCATTGATTCACCAGGTCTACTCTAGCTGGAACTAAAGCCATTTTCACTCTACACTGTGTATAGTACTATTATTCCACTTTCAGCATCCTGTGGAATTTTGGGGTTGGTAGTTTACTGAAGCCAAAGAGCTCTCTGGCTGAGAATTCTAAATGCCCCTCCCTAAACCGCAAACCCCAGCATCCCATAGGATGTTGAAAGTGGAATCATAGCACCCTAACACTGCAGTCTGGAAATGGCTTAATAGGACACCAACCAGATTGTAGAAAGACAGCAGATGAATTCTATTGGTAGGTATGGTTGCAGGAGTAGAGTTCTAGGGCCTTTCCACACTATACTGTTATAGTGCTACTATTCCATTTTCAACATCTTGTGGAATTCTGCAGTTTGTAGTTTACTGAGGCCAAAGAGTTTTCTGCTTAAAATGCAAACCCCAGGATTCCGTAGGATGTTGAATGTGGAATAATAGCACTATAACAGTGTAGTGCGGAAAGACCCCTAGTCTCGCATACCCTCCAAGATTTCACAGATGAAAACGGGGACACACATGGCCAAGCAATATGAGAGTGTGGTTGTTAATGAGGAAGAAAAGGCAAACTGGGAAAGGTTGCAGCCCAACTGTGCAGGGAAGGGTCAGGATTCTTTCCGTCCTTTTCTCCTGCTGATTAACTGAGCACCCTTTGAATTGAAGTTAGGAATTAAAGTTAGCTGGGGATAAAAGAGGAAATTGCAAGGAGGAGAGAAAAAACTGGGACATTTTAATAGCAGGTGAAAAAGTGGGAAGACAGAGGATTAATCAGGACTGTCCATGCCAAACTGGGACAGTTTGGAGGGTATGGTCTTGCGAAGAGCCGTGCTCAATAACTTGCGGGGAGACAGCAGATCTTATCTATATTCATGCCAATATTTGCAAGCCATTGGTTGACCTTAAGCGTTTGCCAAAAGAAACATATTATCCAGTTCAGTTAAGCAAGCCGGTTCAGCTTAAGTTCTTCCATGGCTGATAACACTACAAGGCTGAGTTAAAGGCAACGCTTTGCATTTTCATATATAGCCAGAAGAAACAAGATTTGGCTGGGGGAAAGAAAAAAAAACCTCTGTTTGAAATATAGTACCCTTAGTAATTCAAAATGGCTGGAGATTCAATCAGAGATTGGAATTTCCATCTTGGTTAACAGGCCCAGAGGACTGTTTAGGGAAGGGGGTTGGGATATATATGAAAATTGTAAATCAATTTGTGACTGGATATTGGAACCGAGCCAGTGGGACTTCAAAGGGGAATGCCACAAGGAACCAGTGTTTGATGTGTGTGTTCTTTTATTGGAATCTTTATTCCTTGCCCTTATAACAGTGAAAGTAATATTCCATCGGCAGAAAGTACAACAGACGTAATGTGTCGTGGATAATGGATGGAAGTAATTTAATGCGAGTGGTCTTTAATTTCATTGATCTCCTATTGTAAAAAGAATTTCTCTGTAACAATATGAGTTAATGTGCATGCGTGCTAGGATTATTATTATTTTTAAGCCAAAACTCTCCAAATCCAGATGGAGAAGTCCTTTCTTTCAGCTGGTTTGGAACAAGGACAAAGAGCTGTGGTGGAGGTTTTAATGATTATTAAAGCATTTTAAATCTGCTCTGAAAGAATGTTTGAATTCTCATGCATATAAAAGAGATCCTATAA
Organism: Cyclura pinguis; assembly: GCA_030412105.1. Lineage (NCBI taxonomy): Eukaryota > Metazoa > Chordata > Lepidosauria > Squamata > Iguanidae > Cyclura > Cyclura pinguis. The sequence goes on from CM059599.1 coordinate 381,501,690, forward strand.
TCTTTGGTAATCACTTTGGAACACGCTCAGTTTTCGACCATGTTACTTTAAAGCTGAGGTGGGGAACAGTACCAGATCCAGTGGCCTAGTTTCTGTCCTTGAAACCTCTGGAGGCCACAAGGGCTGCCAAAGAGGCACCAGAATGAGAAAGTAAAACAACTCTAGAAGTGGCCAGAAATCCACTTCTGGATTTGAAGAAAAGGTAGTATTTAAAATGTTAAATAGTGCCACCCCCCACAAATCTGCAGGAGTTCCCCCCCTTATCTTCAGTCTCTCTTTCCATGGAATTGGATCTGCGATTAACCAAGGTCCAAAAATATTACATGGAAAATTCCAAAAAATAAACAATTCATAACTTTTAAATTGTGCTCTGCTTTGAGTAGTGTGGTCATAGGCTCTTTCTGTAGCTTACCTGGGTCCACGGTCATCCCAGCATTGTCCTGGCAGTGTCTCTGCCAGTGCTTCCCTCTGCACCAGCTCCTTCGCTGCAGAAGGAAGGACAACGGCACCACCCGTTCCTGCTGTAGCACAGCGGGGTACTGTCCCAGGCTGTGGCCCTTTTTGCATGGCATTTCTGAAGCGAAAGGGCGCCTTGAGCATCGTGTAAATGTGAGGAGCAGTCAATGTGAGATGCACTCACATTTGCGCGACGCTCAAGAGCCTGATGCGGACCGCGCACGCATTTTTTCATTTTCGGCTTAAAGCTGAAAATGCTGCGCAGTCGCCCATCACTCCAAGGCCCCGTGCACACCTACCTGGCATGCAGAGCCTCGGGAGCCGGGCCAGTCGCGCTTCCTGTGCAGTGCAGGCTGCGAAAGGTCCCAGGCCGCACTGCAGAAGGAAGAGGCGGGGCGCTCATGCGACCAGGAAGCAGCTGCGGAGCCGAAGCAGCGGGGACACGAGAGCCTTCCTCCTCAGGCTTCTCGCGCTAGCCCCGCACCCCGGCTCCGCAAAAGGGTAAGGTGCAAAAAGGGCCTGTGCTGGGGCAGGAAGTGCAGCCACTGCGCTTCCAGGGCCTCCACAGCTAAAGTAAGCGCGGGCACACAGCAGGACGGTGGCACAACCACTGGTCATTGATAGGGAAACCCCGTCAATGATTTGTGGCACAATTGCACCGCCTGGGAACAGGAGAACGATGGGACTGCAACTACATTGTGCATAAGCGTCGTCACAGTCACATCCTTCTCCCATCCCTATGGTGGGACGACAATGTCCTGCGGAAAGGGCCATAGAATCATAAAGTTGGAAGGGACCACAAGGGCCATCGAGTCCAACCCCCACCATTCAGGAATACCCAATCAAAGCCCTCCCAACAGGTGGCCATCCACCCTCTGTTTAAACACCTCCAAAGAAGGAGACTCCGCCACACTCCCAGGCCGCATATTCTACTGTCAAACTGCTCTTTCATCAAAGACGAAATCTCACGTGTCCTGCTCCTCTCCACCTTGTACGTGACTCATCCCTTTGCCCAGTGTATCCACACTGTATACACTACCTGCTCATTAGTCACTTAGTAGCCATCTTGGTTATCAGACTGACTGTCACAGTATCACAGCGCCTGTGTTCAAGTAACCCTCATTTCACTTAATCCTGGCTCTTAACATGCAAAACCTTCATTCCACTGAGTTTTGCATGGCCAGTAAAAGAGCAGTTTGGAGAGTCTGAACGTACCAAGAACCACACAAATGGATTTGTGGGCAAGGGCATGTGGCCCCAGAGCTGCTCTTTGTGTATTCCTAATTTAAAGTAACTGTTGAGTAGTTTATACATGTTTCTCATGAGCCATCAAATGATGGTGCAGCAGGAGGTTTTGTGAACTGGGCCATTTCCACACCTTACCTGTCTCTGTCATCATCCCGTCGCAATCCTGGGACGGAAGCATGACACGAACACTCCCCTCCACACCCGGCTGGCTGCCTGCGGAAGGGTAGTGTGAATGATACACACCTTTCTGTGCCGCACTGGGAAAGGAGGCGCCTAGATCGTGCTTCATCCCTTTCTAAATGGCCACCTGCAATGGGAGCATTGTGTGATTGGGGGCCATTACCAGATTTTTTCTGGCAATGGAATATCCCAAGATTGCGATGGGTGGGGATGCATTGCCAGTGCGACTGCCACGATGTTGTGCGAAAGCACAGCTCACAAACTGACAGCAATGCGTCACCATTGCACAAGAGTGACGTTGTGTGGAAATGGACTCAGTCACCACAACTGACCACTGCAGTTAGAAATACCATATTCATGCTCAGTTGAAACCACAGGCGAATTAGGACATGCATTAAGCCATTAAAATCCTGCCCGTACAATAGCTGTATGAGGCATTAATGTACCGAAGTCCCCAGTCACCTGTTAGAGGCACTGGTTCCAACAGCTACTACAAGCATCTGCAGATAGAAAGACACTTCTAGCTTTCTCCTGCCCTTCTGCTTGCAACAAAAAAAAGTTCCTCGCTACTTGGCTATCTGCCTGGTGAATAGCATCCCACAGGGAAACCAGGCAGGAGCACTGTCATACATTAGAGTTGATTGTACACAGGACGCGGTACTTTATTTCTGGCAATGCACATCATGCCCTCCTTGACCGAATTTATTCAGCTTCCTCTCCCCATGCCACAATAAACCCAATAGTTCAAAATAAAATTGGTTCTGTGAGGCTATTTGTCACCATGCCTTCTCTTGCTGTGAGGTGTCACTTTCACGGTGGAGTGGCAGGGGCGTAGTTATGTATGGTGGGATGAGGAAAATGCAGAAATCTGCCACCCAAATGAATTTTTTTCCTTGTGCTCCCGAAATGTCTAGCATCAAAGAATGGGACATACTGGAAAGTGTTCACACAGAGAACTCTTTTTATTTTTTATGTTTGAACTGCCTTGGTTACTTTGCCTGCTTGCTTTTTTTAGATGCCTAAACTGTATTTCTAAATGCTCAACTGAAGTTCTAAGTTATTGTAATGATAGAAATTCGTGGACTGAAAAAATAATAATAATGAGGGAATCATATTTTGGGGACAGTTTCCTCATTTTGCTCCTGTGTCCAGCTACACCCTGATGCGGGTGTGTGTCTTGTGTTGTGTGTGATGATGAGGCAATTGTGAACGCCCCTTTCCTTATCAGCCAATCCATCACACATCCCTGCCACCCAATTTGTCATGATTTTTGATGGCCAAACATGAGCAAACTGATTTATTAGGAAAAAAATGAATTGGAGTTTTAAAGGATAATTACAAAAGAAAAGAAACAGAAAACAGTGAAGGAAAGTAAGTAGAAAGTAAGCAGTAAGAGGAGATGAAATACATATGATATGAACAAGGGCTAGGCATATGGTTTGTCGTAAGCTGACCACAGTTCCAAAAATTATTTTTCTTGAAGTTGGTATCTATAAAATACAGTAAGATCTTCAGACCATTGAACAATAGATGGTGACAGTTTATCTTTCTAACCTTGGAGTATAAGTCTTTTGGCAACAGTGAAAGCATGCAAGATCCAATAGTACTGATCCTCTGTTAAATTCCACCTCACAGGAATGTTACATAAAAAGAACATGTGCAACAACAGCTGTCAAAATTTTTCTTAATACAAAACTAACACATTGTTAGACTGCAGACCAAAAAGGAGTAACCACTGAACACTGTTGTTGTGTTCCTTTCAGTCGTTTCCGACGTATGGCAGCCCTAAAGTGAGCCTGTCCCGGGTTTTCTGGCTGCTGAGATTGTGTGACACACCCAAGGTCACTCAGTGGGTTTGCATGGCCAAGCAGGGAATTGAACACTGGTCTCCAAGGTTGCAGTCCAATATTCAAATCACTACACCATGCTGGCTGTTTACCGCTGAACATACCCACCTCACATGTGTTTGGATGCTTTGTGCCATTTACGCACTAGACTGTTATAGTGCTATTATTCCACTTTCAACCTCCTATGGAATAATCCTGGGGTCTGCAGTTCAGGGAGGGGCATTTAGAATCCTCAGCCAGAGAGCTCTGTGGCCTCAGTGAACTACAAACCCCAGAATTCCACAGGGTGTTGAAAGTGGAATAATAGCACTATGGCCATTTCTGCGCTAGGCTGTTATAGGCTATGATTCCACTTTCAACATCCTGTGGAATCCTGGGGTTTGCAGTTTCGAGAGGGGCTGGCCAGGATGTTGAAAGTGGAATCATAGCGCTAAAGCAGTCTAGTGTGGAAATGGCCGAAAACAGTGTAGTGTGGAAACAGTCTTAAATAGTACTGACCAACAGCAGAATTAAAACCATGTCAAATTTTATATTAAACCAAAGATTTTCTTTTAAAGTACAGCACTGTCAAAGGCTCTTCTCTTGTTAAAAAAAATCAGTTCCAAAAGGTTTGCTGAAAAAGAAAGGTCCTTAACCTGCCTCTGGAAAGACAAAGAAGGAGCCATCCCAGCTTCCCCAAGGAAGGAGTTCCAAAGTGTAAGGAGAGGCACAGAGAAGGCCCTTTCCTGTGTTCCTAACAACTCTGATACCCCCCAACTGCTTCCCTTCATAGGCCTTTCTGCACTACATTATAGTGCTATTATTCCACTTTCAACATCCTATGGAATCCTGGGGCTTTGCCGTTTAGCAAAGGGCCTTTAGCGAGGGGCCTTTAGAATTCTCAGCCAGAGAGCTCTTTGGCCTTAGGAAACTACAAACCCCAGAAATCCACAGGATGTGGAAAGTGGAATAAATAGCACTATAACAGTGCAGTGTGGAAAGGCCCAAAGTGTTGTGGTGGAATGATTCGGGAAGATTTGGATTCATGCTATTTTTGTCTAATAATAAAAGCAAAGATAATTGTGATGGTAATGCTTCTTACATCCTAATGCTCAGGCTTGTTTGCTTCCCCTTCCGTCTGTTGACAGGTAAATTCTCCATTCTTTCTTCCAAAACAGACCTGGGAATGAGGTAACCCTCCAGATACTGCTGGAGAGCCTCCACCAACCGGAAGCTGCCATCTGGGACGCCGGAGGAGCGTGGAGCAGCGAGCTCGCGCTGCTCCACTTGGCGACGGACTTACCCGGCTGCGGGTAAGCTCCGTTTTGGCGTGTTTTCGCCCGTTCCCCCCCCCCCACATGTGAAAAGGGCCTTAGTCAAGCATTTTTCAGCAAGTAATGCATGGAAAGGAAAATCTTTTGAAATAATTATTAACTATACATTTTCATTTGCTGGGGGAAGTCAATCCATTAGGGGAGAACGTGCATCGGGGAGGCAGGTCTGGAGCCTGCCTTGGCACATTGCCTCTGCTCAAAGCTACTCTTACCTTTAACAATCAGATGTCAAACGGAGCATGCCGGAAAATAGTGCAAGTCTGCCAATTCTTATTCTATATTTTTATTATCATTTAATAGGTGTGTGGGAATTAAATGCTGCAGAAGTAGCTTTTCTAAGGTAGGCAGCTGTAATTCTGGCAGCACCTCTAAGCTAGTTCTTTTTTTAATAAACCACGCTTCGAATGTTTTGAGGTGACTTTGCTCCTCTTTTGCTAACCACCTGTGTGAACAGCAGCTCCAACATTTTCGTGGAAAGCGCACGCATGCTTTCTGCTGAGCACGGAGCACTTTTCAAGCGAGGCACCACCTTCGTTAGGATTCAATACCACTTTTGTTCACCCAGGAGCATTAAATATACAGACCACATTTTGTGACAGCTGCATGTTTTGAAAAATCCTAGAGTTTCCAGCTTTCACCTTGAGGCCATGTTATATTTCATGTGACATTCCAGGCATTGAGCGAGAAGGCCTTGGCTGGCTCATTGTGAATGCAGCTACTTTCTGGGGAACCGTTTAGCCACAAGTGGGAGTTTGCAGCCAGCCCAGCGTCTTAGGACTGGACCAATAAAATTTGGCACTCCTCCTAGGGCGGTTGCAAACAAGGGTTTCATTTTGGCAAGAAGGCTGTTGAGGTGTGGGGTGGGGGAGATACAGAGAGCTTATAAATGGGAAAAGCAGCCAAGACATATAAGTGCAGCAGTCACACTGACCTGAATTCTATAAACACAGCCCCCCTCTATAGGAAATGTATGAAGACCCAGGGTACAGCAGATTAAAGTTAGGCCTCTCTCATCTAGCATTCTGTTCCCAGAGTGGTCTGGAAGATGCTTTCTCGTATGGCTACAAGCAGGGCATGAGACAAAGATATAAATAATATTGGGCAGATATTGTGCCCTTGATGCTAAAAAGTGACTTCGCGCTGTCAAATAATTGGCAACTACAGCAAGTTTTTTCTTCTTCTTCCTGAGTGAAAGAGAAATGAAAAAAGGAGATTGACCTAGTGAGTTTCATGGCTGAGAAGCAGTTTGAAAAGAGTTTGGAAATGCTCCTTTTAAAAAAATCATACCTCCTAGAATCCACATGACTTCCCCATGGCCATCCTAGCTAGGGAATTCTGGCATTGTAGTTTTTTTTTAAAAATAATTCTTCATGCTCTGGATTTGAACCTTTAACTTCACTGTAAAGTTTCAGTGGCATTCCCTCAAGAGGTAAAAGATGTTGCCCGAGGAGGTGGGGGACATTGGCATCCACCCACAACACCAGTGTCTCTTTAAAATTTGAGGGAACTGTAGCTGAAAGGAGGCCTGTGAGAGGAGGGGGTAACAGCAGGATATTTTCACCTACGTATAGCAGCACTAACTGTAGAGAGGATTTCCATTAAAGTTGAACAAAGTATTTTATTTGAATTGACAAACTTACAAGAAATCAGATACTCTTAAGTGTCATGTCCGCAGCAAAGCAGGTGGTAAATCACAAGCGGCACAGCTCCTAATTACGAGGCGAGAGTCAAACAACATCCAAACAGAAAGAAAGCCTAGAACAAATAAATCCAAAGGGGCAAATCCAGACCATAGTCCAAACAGACAGAGTTCCAAGACCATCAGATCCAACAGCACAGGGTTTCAGGACCAAAGAGACCAGTTGTGGCCCTGGGAGGAAACACCAGCTGGAGACCTCTTTTATCTATGGCTGCTGTCACCACAGGTGTTCCCTCATTAGGGCTCGCTTGCTACTTAAACAGGCTGAGCGACACAAGACCTCCCTTTCATGGCGTCTCTGCTGCAAGGTAGGTGTGTCAGCTATGTCTTCATCTATTTGTTCCCCTGGCTCAGGCCTTTGTTGTTGTTGTGTATTATCTCCCTCTGGACCAGCTTCTGGGGACACTTCAGGCTCTGGGGAAGTCTCTGCCTCAGAATCAGAATCCTCCCCCTTGCAGCCACAGTCTCCAAGGGACGGCATGACATTAAAAACCATACAAGACTATCAGAAAGTGAGGTGAGAAAGGTTGGATAGAGAGATATTAGGGGTGAAAAGGGTGGTATTTACTGGTCTTGAAGAAGAAGGTTGCAGCGGAGGGACATAGACAGTGTCCGAAGGTAGCACAGATGAACGACAGTCTGGGGCAGTACATACGATGTATTACTGCATAGAAGGTACTACAATTGTCTGGGGTTGCAGCTAAGATTTTTATACCGATCTCCATAGGGTAAGACTAAGGGGTGGTCTCTGCTTTATCTGGGCAGTTCATCTTCCATTCTGTTCAAAAATGCAAAGATCCTGAAAAGGTGAAGGGATTAGCACAAACCCAGCAGCAGCAGCGGTTTCTGCATAATCCTATCTGGATTTTCCCACCATCATGATCCTGAACATGTCTCTGGTCAGCATGACTCCGATCACATTCTCCAGTCATTAACAAGTCCAATTTATGAAAACAGCATATCTCATTGGAGATGTGGTAGGGTATGGTAACAAAGACATCTGTTTGTCACAGCACATGCTTTTTCTTGTTTATGCATCTTGCCTAAATTTTAGCATGCTTTATTTTCTGATTGGTCATTGAAGGGGAAACATGGATTAATTCGAAGTAATACATATTCCTCTTGATATATAATTTGACCCCCTCCCTCTGCCCCCCTTTTGCTTATCGTGGTAATTGTAGCCTTAACTGTTTACCTTGGTTTACCATGGCAATGAGGCTTCTGCTTCACTAGGTGGTCTACAGTTCTCCAAAACTGGACTTCCTTCAGAAGTTTTGTTTTCCTGTTTCCATGGAAGGAGAAGCCACGCCAATGCTTTGGATGACATGATTCATTGCTGTAACCTTCCTTGTTCTTTTGCAAGCAGCCATGATGCTTCACAGCTGCTCCACCATTTCCAGAGTGCCAAGAGAACTACCTGTTCTCACTTCCAGAGAAAACTGACTGAAATAATGGATTGCAATGCACAATAGCTGTTTTTCCCCCCTGTGCCAGCCTAATATCCCATCCCATTGCAGTGTGGCCAAGAGACAAAACTGGGGAAAGAGCTTCAAAGCCTTCTGTGTGTTGTGTTGTAATTAGAGGATAAGAGTGGTGAACCTCTTCCAACCCCAAAGCTGAATTCAGTTTAAGAGAAGGTTGGTTGGGGGGTTCCATTCCACTGGGGAGGGGATCCAAAGACAATGAGAGGGACCACAAACAAGATCAGGTTAAAATACAGCATTTTATTAACGCCTTTGGAGTCTTGTACATGGCTTTAAGCTCTTTTGACTTCTTAAAAGTTGTTAAGCTGTTTACTTTGCTTTTTAAATGTTTAAATTTAATGTTTAAATGGATGTAACCTTGGCTCATGCTTGTTCCATCTTTTAGGATATATTTCTATTTGTGCAACCTGAGGGTGCGGACAGGATCCTTGGAGAAGTGAGAGACACCACGTGAATACTGGAACCGTGCCCTTCCTGGCTAATAAAAGCAGTCAGAGGATGGCTGGCTGGGTAGTTAAGTGGAATAAGGTGATTAATGAATGTGTCACTACCGTAAAGCCATTTTCGCACTACACTGTTCTCGTGCTATTAATCCGCTTTCAACATCCTGTGTAATTCTGGGGTTTGTAGTTTCCTGAGCCCAAAGAGCTCTCTGGCTGAGGACTCTAAAGGCCCCTCCCTAAACTGCAAATCCCAGGATTCCATAGGAGGTTGAAAGTGGAATAATAGCACTAGAACAGTGTAGTGCAAAAATGGCCTCAGGCAGATTCCTCACCTGCCTAGAAGAGGCAGTGGTGAGCTCACTATGGAAAAAAGCCTCCTTGGACCTCACCATCCTGGAGAATTATCAGCCAGTCTCTCAAGAAGAAAAGCGGGGTAGAAATAAAGATCATCATCATCATCACCATCATTATCATCATCGTGATGATGATGTCCCTTTTTGGGACAAGGTTATAGAGCATGTGGTAGCCTCAATTCAGGAATTCAGGGATGATACGGATTATCTAGATCAGCGGTTCCCAACCAGGGGTATGGGTAGCCCCAGGGGTAGGCGGGAGAACATTTAGGGGTACGTGACAAAAGACTGAGTGATGGTGGACAAAAGCACACATGTCAAAAGTATGATGAGATGGAAGTCACAGACACACATGCACAGCGGGAAGGAGGAGAGGGAATCCATGGCACCTCTTCCCTCTGGCCTTTCTTTCCTCCCTCTCCCACGTCTTCTTCCTGTTTTCCGTCTATTCCTCTTTCCACTTCCTTCTTCCACAAGGTGAGAGAGGAGAGAAGGTGGAAGGTGCCATGTGTCTTCTGTCTAATTTCTTTCCACCTTTTTTCCTTCTTGGAGGAGAGCTTACCTCAGTGGCTTTTGTGAGGGGTAAAAAAAAAATTAAAGATTTCTTACAAAAAGAATTTGATAAAAGTACTGTCTGTCTGTTTGTTTATTTATTTATGCAAAGAGGGGGGTTGGCCTTTCTTGTTGCTGTTTGCCAAGAAAATCCCATGATAGATTCGTCTTAGGGTCGCCAAAAGTTGGAAGCAACTTGAAGGCACCCAACAACAAACACAGAGTGCTTATTACAGAAGGCACAATATACCTGTCTGCCAGTCTGTCTGCCTGTCTATTTAAACATTTTAACGCTGACCTACATCTGAGGACAGGGCAGCATACAATAAAATCAGTGTGAACAACTGAAAACCATGTGAAGCAGAAAGAATAATTTAAAGGCTAAAAACGTATTAAACCATTTAACCATTAAAGCAGGACAGATTGAAAGCAGTTAAAACAATTTAAATCCAGTCCCATGGGCAAATGTCGATGAGATCAGTCCTCCCCAAAAATCTTGATGCCATATTTTTCTTGGTTCTGGAATGACAGCAGCATCGGCACCAATTGGGCATCTACGGAGAAGATATTCCAGGGCCCTTTTCACACGGCGTTTTTGAAGCGAAAGGACCCCTTGAGCATCGCGTAAATGTGAGGAGCACATGTCAAGATGGCAAAAGGTATTCATGAGCAAGAACTATGAGAGGCTGCAGCAGTCTGCTTTTGCTTGAACCTGCAGAAAAGGGCAAGGCTCTGCCTCCTTTTCTCCTCTTCCTTCCTGCTGATTTAACTGAGCGCAAACTGCTTTTGCATTTTGAACTCAGTTTGCACCAATTGAAGTAAACTGAGGACGGAGGGGGAAACTGGGAGGAGGAGAGGGAAACTGGGACATTTTTAAAGCAGCTGAAAAAGTGGGAGGAAAAGAGGAGTCATCAGGACCATCACTGCCAAATCAGGACAGTTGGAGGGTGTGTGTTGCTGCTCTCCATACTTTGCTGCTCCTGCTTTTTATATCTACCGTTTAGTACTCAGACCCCTCAGTGCAAATTGCATTCCATGACGACCAGCAGCTTCATGAAAACTGGATCAGTGTTTAGCATAATGAATGGAGCTGTGATTTTGCGGTGGAGGAAACATAGGCCTTGCCCCTGTGAAAACCGCACGCTCCTATTCAGCGTCAGGAAGTCCCCCATGCCTGTGATTTATTAGACAATGGCAGGAGAATTATGACTGCTTCCCACTGATCATCCATTTTTTAAAAGCCACCAACTGTACCGTGAAAGGGCTTTTATGCCCTCCATAATAAGAACCACAGACCTGGCTGCCAGTTCTGCACAAATTTCTCTTCTCAGCATGAGAGCTAAGCAGGTAGGTTTTGAGATTATCTTCAAAATGATGGCTGGCCAACTGGAAAGATTTCTAGTACCACATAATTAGACTGAATTCATGTGGCCTGTCGGTTGGTCTTTATGTATCTCCACGGCCGATAATCACCTCGACCAGTGCTCAGTTCCTCTTTTTTTTTTCCCCCCTCCAGCAAGAGTCCGGCTAGGAAAATCCCAACAGGCAGAAATGAATCTCAAATTACTTGCACACTCTAGAATTATTGCTTTGATAAATTATTGCTTTGGCAAAGATTATGATAAGAATTTGGTTAGCCGTGTGCATGCATGGTTATTGACTTATTTGTATCGGGGAAACTTGCATGTTCTGTTTTGAGTCTGCATCTTCTGCGATCTGCATTTACTTGGTGGTTGGGAGATAAATCTTAATTGCAGGCTGTCATCTTGCGGGATCCCAAAGAGACCCACACAAGGAGAGTCCAAAAATGTTGTGTGTTGATCTCTATCAACGAACCAGTTCTAGTGGTTTTCTTTGCCAATGAGCAGTCCTTTAGTAAAGCTAATAGGCTTTAATTGACCATTCAAGACCAAACTTCCCCCAAAGAACAGTACAATAATGCTGATAGCTCAGCACAACACACTGGGAAAATTAATCCCCCAAGCCTCCATTACTGGGAGGCTAGGTGTAAATCTTCACTTATTTCATTGCTGGTTACAAGAATGAATGATTCCAAATGCTTCCTCCCCAGTGGGCAAGATTATAGGAGCTTTTGATCCTTTGGGAGTGATTTTATGCATTTTTTGGTGAAAAGCTCATTTTGTGCAGTCTCAGTTCCCCCCTCCCCGAAAAAGAAACACCCTTGGTTTTTGACTCAAACCCACAGACCAAGACCCAGGATTGTATGGTATAAGAGCCTTATCACACCTTAATACTGCATTATTCGTTTGGAATCCCACTATAGCCATTCCCGTAATGATATCAAGTTATTAATGCTCTCTCTATTGCATCTTATTCCCATCTCAGGCTTCATACACTCTGGACTGGGAAAGGCCCATGCCTGAAATCTGGAGAGTCCTTGCTGCCAGTCAGAGTTGACAATATTGGGCTGTATAATCAGACTCAGGAGAAAGCATCTTCCCATGTTCAAATGAATATTTTTGCAACCATTTGTTTTAGTTTGGGCAATTTGGATGCAGAGCTGAGCCAAGATTTCCAGGAATTTTTTTGAACAGAAAACTGGTTTAACCAAACAAGCAACCTTCTATGAGCTTTCCAAAATTCAAAAGGAAGTGGCTGTCATGAGGCTTGGAAGTTGTACCTGGCATGCAAGAAAATGTGTTTAAATAGAGGGAGCTTAAGGAGATATGCGTCTAACAAGCTGAAAGAATTTTATCTTGCATCTTACTTATTTCCTTCTTCCTTTGTCTGAAGAATCCCCATTCTACTTGTTGTTGTTTTTTAAAGCATACTGGGGTTGCAGCTGCCCAAAGCTTAAGAGCCCCGTCATCCTCAATGAAAACCAGAAGTGAGCAGAAGTTCCTTCTAGCTTTGTTTTGTTTTGAATTGGGCGAGTACTTGCAATGCTTACGCAATTTACAGCTTGTGTGGCAAGTGAAAATGGAACACCAGGACTGATAAAACTGCCTACACTTGGTTTAGTAGGCTGGGCCAGGACAGCAACAGTGCAGTACTATTGAATACTTCAGAATGCATTTTCTCTTTTCACATCCAATTGAAGCGGCATGAAACTATTATACTTCTGTAGTGTGACAGATTCAGATCCCGTGACGGAAGCCCCTAACATGAGATGAAATGAGTACAGATGGTGCCAGCCAGACCTCTGATCTGAGCTATCGCAGATTTGGAACAAGTGGGTGGCTTAAGCCTTCTCCAGACAACTTTAAAGCCAGTGAGAGAAAAATTTTATTTTTACAATGTATCTAATATGTTTCATGTCAAAAGTACCTTTGGTTCCCCAGAAGCATTATGGAGGCAAGCGTCCAAATGTGCCACTAACCTGGACACGGACAAACCGGCTTAAAACTCCCAGGGATTTTCTTTCCATCTTTCTTAAGTCGAAAAACATGTGCAGCATGCATAGTTCAGAAGGGATACTCTTGCTGATTTTGCTCTGCCTTGCAGGTTAGATAAGTGGAAGTTGGTTTTTTTGCTCAGCTTCTCTCTGATACATCAGCTTGATGTCTGTAGTCTATAATCTCTCACAAGCATGTGACAAACTTCATGACTTGCTGACCAGTATTCTGTTAGTGACACACACAAGCGTTAAGTTGTGCTATGCACACAGTGTGATTTTTATTTATTTTTTTGGACAGTGTTCAAATGGTCATATCCAGCTGACAGAAGTACAAGTACAGTGTATTTCTTGCTAGCATATATACCTGGCATTGCCCAGGATTTTATTTTTTCATAGGTAATACTTGTTAAAAAGATTTGAGATCCTGTGTCTCTAATCTCCCAAACTGTCTTGTCCAGTACCTGTAACCTTTCCTCGTATTTCCCAATCCAATCTGTATTCAGAGTTATTAACATACAGAGGTTGGGTTTCTGAGGGATTACACTGCCCTCCTCCTAGCTGCTAGGCTTCATCTCTTTACAAACCGGCCTATTCAAGACAGGCAATTGAGTGAGGCTGAAGAGCTCTCTGGCTGAGAATTCTAAAGGCCCCTACCTAAACTTCAAACTCCAGGATTCCATAGAATCTTCTTAGGCAGCCAGTCATATGAGGTCTTCTTGCCTGATACGGACAAACAAACAAACTTTGACTTCTTTATATTAGTAGATTTGATTTTTACATTTTAGTAAACTGCAGTAGCACGTGAGTGTGAGTGTGTGTGTGCGTGTGTGTGTGTGTATTAGAAGGGAATGAGATGAATGACAACTTTATGATTTTTTTAAATCACTGGTGAGAATCACCACTGTTCCCAGTAGTCCTCACCATTAGGTCAGGACTACCCCAGGCCCTGACATTTCAGGAGCAAACTCTAAGCCCTAACAATGAAACACCCTCCTGTAATGTCACAGGATGGGCTTTTTTGATGTTACAAGGGTGGTGTCACAAGGGTGAGCCTGTCATGTCCTACATGGACCTGGAGAACGCCTTCTCGAATGAAGAAGGGGAAGAAGAGTGCTAGGCTGGAACATGTCCAGAGGAGCGTGACCAAAATGGTAGAAGGCCCAGAAACCATGGAGCCCTATGAGGAACGTTTTAGGGAGCTGGGTATGTTTAGCCTGTAGAAGAAAAGTTTAAGAGGCAATATGAGAGCCATGTTTAAATATTTGAAGGGATATCATATGGAGGATGGAGTAAGCCTGTTTTCTGCTGGTCCAGAGACTAGGGCCCTTTCTGCAACGCACCTTTTCACGGACCTGGGGTGCGGAAACAGCCTCTAGCTAGAGGCTCTCGTGTCCCGGTTCCTTCAGCTCCGCAGCTGCCGCCTGCTTGCGCGAGAGCCCCGCCTCTTCCTTCCACAGTGCAGCCTGGGAATTTCCCAGGCTATGCTGGGTCCAGAAGCATGAGCGCTGTGGCTCTGGAGCTCTGCATGCACGGCAAGTGTGCACGGGGGCCCGGAGCAATGCGCAATCGTGCACCATTTTCGGCTCACAGCTGAAAATGAAAAAGTGCGTGGTCAGAGCCTGCCAGCCCCTGGAGCATCGCGTGATTGTGAGTGCGTTGTGTGGACCGCTCCTCACATTCACACGACCCTTGAGGGGCCCTTTCGCATGGCAAACACCAGGCAAAAAGGGCCTAGGATACAGGATACATGTACAATCCACAAGAACTGTCAGAAGAAATTCAGGGCAGTTCTAAGGCTTCAAATTTCAGGAAAAGAGATTCCACCTAAACATCAGAAAAAACTTCCTGATGGTAAGAGCAGTTTGACAGTGGAATACGCTGCCTTGGAGCATGGTGGAGTCTCCTTCTTTGGAGGTTTTTAAACAGAGGTTGGATGACCATCTGTTGGGAATGGTTTGGATGGTGTATTTTTGCATGTCAGGGGGTTGGACTCAATGGCCTTTGTGGTCTCTTCCAACTCTACGATTGTATGATTCTAAGATGACGGGCTCTAGTTGGAGCTGGAGAAAGCTGGCAGTCCTTGCATGGCAATGGTGCAAGCACAGCTTGGTCCATCCCAGGAGGAGGAAGAGGCTCTTCACCCTGTTGAGTGATGTAAACTAAAGTGCTGGGAGAAAAAGATCAGGTGACACTTGCTCCAATTTAAGTACAGAATGCTGAGCTAAATAGCTGGCTAATGATGCCAGCTAGCTATAAATTAGCTCAGTCCAGGGCTTTCTGTTGCTGCAGAACAGCAGCTCCCAAACTTCTATGCAAACCAGTCTGTCAGCTCCTCTCTCAGCTTTGAACTCTACACAGGACTGTTTTCTCCTTTGAACCTCGGACTGCCTGGACCACAATTCTGTTTGTGACCATCTGTAAACCTTAGAACTGCCCTGAATTTCTCCTGACAGTTCTTGTGGACTGTATGTGAGATCACCTGGGCACTCACCAGCTTTAACAGGACACAACCCCTTTGATGTCATTACCTTGATACCTTAATTACAAAGCACAGTTACGAAGCTTCTGGTGTTAAATTAAAAAAGGCCCAGTCTAGCAAATGAAGAGAATATATACCTAAACACAAACTTTTCAAGGTAGTGCTTTTGCCCTGAAATTCCTGCTGTTCACCCTTGTTGGGGAACTGAGAGATTTTTAGTAATAAGTCTCCCAATCAGCAGAGTATTCTGTCATGAAGAGACAGAAGCTGAACAAATCACCAGTTTCACTTCATCAGCTCCACCCCAGATGCACTTCGTCTAGCTCAAAATAAACACAAACAGTTTGGTTAAAAATATGTAAAAAAAGGATTTACTCACGTAATCTTGTGCATAGTTTACACAGGTTCAAATCCTTGAAGAAAGATAAGACGAAAACAAGAATTCACATGCTTACAAGAAAGCGTGCTTGCTGGAGGATCGAAGACCACATGCTTGCAGGGAAGCCGAAGAACAAAAAAAGGGGAAGAGGAAAAGAACATGCAAGGGGAAGCGGGTGTTAACCAAACAACAGGAAGTTTACTCTAGGCAGTCCCCTCTATGCCTACAAGAGACATCCAAACTAACTAGCCAGTTAATTAAGGCATGCAAAGGTTGCCACTCCCAACAACCCTGAGGACTGGAGAAAAGGGGCCCAGCCCTGAGATCTGGCAACCCTATGAGATGTGTTGGTTAGAGTTGTTGACACTACAGTCCAACAGTATATGGTGGACAGCATGATTTCTAACCCTCTTTTAAATGAAAGTTGAGATCTTTCAGTTACTACACAGTTGCTGTGCTCATTTGATGACAAAAGAAGAGAAATCAAACCAGTAGCACACATGCAGAAGGTTCAGAAATTTCCCTACAAGCTTTGCATGGCTGAGGTTAGAAATAGGACCAGACCTTCTGTTGAGAAGGTTTTGCTTTTTTTTGTTCCTAGTTAAAACAAGAGAAGTCTGCTTCTTAGAAATTGGTCTGCTGGTAACTATAAAAGGAGAGCCACCGTGCTAGAGAAGGTATCTTCAGAGGACAGAGATGGGAGGGTAATTACAGACAATAAAATCCTCATAATTTTGCAGACAGAGGGAGCTTTGTCTCCAAATGACATGCTGATTGCCATCTGCCCCAAAGTCTATGGGATATTTCTGTTTTGAGGGGCAGAAGGGGGAGATGGGTAATACTATCAGATGATGGTGTATTCTCAAATGTAATTAGCCTGGTAGTATTAACACACCATCCTGCCTTGCTGGGTAAAGTCTCAGTCAAGAATTACTATAAAACATACATTTGCACATAATTAGCAATAATGTCCTGGACAGCAGAAGATCCCTGTAGGAATGGCTGTCAGAGGCATTTCAGTCATATCTTGGCAGCATGGGACCTGAGTAGAGGTTTGTCTCACCTTCCCTCAACTGGGTGTCTTCCAGATGAATTGGATTACAACTCCCATAATGCACCAGCCAGCTATGGGAGTTGTAGTACAATGCATATGGAAGGTATTAGAACAGGAAAAGCTGCTACAGAATAGCCTTTTGACTCTAGTGGCCCATATCTATCTAGGGCCATTTCCGCACGGGGCGCGGGAATCGCCCCATGACGCTACTCACCGGACTTTGAGGCTCCCCGGTCCGGTCCACGCTGCTCCGGAGCAGTGCGCGGCCGCCGCTCTGCACTGCTCCGGGGACGAAAATGGCGGCTTCCAGTTGGTCGAGGCTGAAGCTTGCCAGCCTAAAGCCCACCCCCGGCAGATCGCAGGCTCGCACCAATGCGAGCCTGCGAATCTGCATAAGGGAGCAGGCTCGCAGTGGCACGCTCCGTGCTTTTGAAAGACCTGTTTTTAGCGGTCTTTCAAAAGCATGCTGGATGACCACTTGGAGTCGTTCCGGAGTGGGCTGAGGTGCGGATCTACGTTAAGTAGGTCCGACCCAGTCCGCTTCCAGGTGCAGACATCCTCCCTGGAGGATGCTCTGCACCATTTTAAAAACCTTGTGTGGAAATGGCCTATATCTACCTGTCTGTCTGTCTGTCTGTCTGTCTGTCTGTCTGTCTGTCTATGTTTGTGTTGTGCGCCTTCAAGTTGCTTCTGACTTATGGCAACCCTAAGGTGAAAGAGGAAAGAGAATAACCATCAGTCAGACCAAATATATTTATTTTATTTTTATATTTGTGAAGGTTCTATACTGACATTCCTCCAATTAGTTCAAGGTAGCATACATGACTTTCTTCTGACCTACCTGAGTGGGTTGTTGTGAAGGAAATGTAGGGAGGAAGAAATGTGTGTTCCTGCATGGCACCTTTTGTGAGTCACCCACCTTTTGGGATAACAGAATCATAGAATCATAGAATTGGAAGAGACTACAGAGGCCATCCAGTCCAACCCCCTGCCATGCAGGAACACACATCTTTCCTCAGCACTGGGAGCTGTAGTTCTGTTAGGGAGCGGGCGAGAAACAGTCCTCTCTAGCTTGTAGCAGTCATTGCAAAGTTACAGCCATGGTAACGGAAGCAGAGACGTTTCCCAAGCTAACCAAAGAAAAAACTTAGCTTAGGCATGTGCAAAACAAGGCTTTTTTTTTAATGTATGTGTTCATTTAAGAAAGAAAGAAGAAGGTTTTCTCTTGGTTGCATGCCCCTCATAGGGACCTTTGGGGAGGACATGAGACTGCTTCTAGTCTGTGAAACTCCCTTCTACAGGGAAGCTAAATTGGTCCTCTCTCCAGTTTTCTTCTGCAAGCAAGCAAAAACCTTTTCGTTCAGGCAGGCATTGGACCATTAACAGACCTCTGTTGTTGTTGCTGTATGCCTGCAAGTCATTTCTGATTTTCAGAGACCCTAAGGCAAACCTAGCACAATTTTCTGGGGCTGCGAGTGTGTGGTGTGCCCAAGGTCAACCACTGGATTTCCATGGCTGAGCTCTATAGAAAAGTCTTTCTAACTGGGGCTGTTTCTCTTTTCTCACCCACTTCACCCTAGAACTCTTGCCTATCCAAACTTTCCTCCCTTTTCCTTCACTTAGCTTTGTGTGTTCGTGAGACTGCTTCAGTCTTGTGTGCGTGATTGATAATTCCTCCAAAATAAAAATATTTTAAAGACTTACTTTGAATCTCTGGCTGGTATTCTTGCAATTGTGCCAGTATGCACAGGTGTTAAAGATCTCATTAGGTTACCCTCCTCTCACAGGCCTCCTTGTTTGCACTAATATTCCCAATGTTTCATGGAGGCGCTGGCATCCCAGGTAGACTCCTGAGTCACCCACCTTTTGCGGTAACAGAATCATAGAATCATAGAGTTGGGAACAAGATACAGGCCCTTTCCACACGTGGGGCGTGAATCGGGCAGAAACGGGACTCACTGGATTTCTTCTCCGTCCGGTGGAGTCCGGCGGGACGAGGAGCGGTGCAAGCTTGTCGCTCCGCGCTGCTCCGGCGTCCAAAATGGCAGCTTCCGGTTGGTGGAGGCTCTCCACCAACCGGAGAAGCTCGCCAGCCATAAGCCCGCCCCCGGCAGATCTGCAGGCACGCACTAGTGTGCGCCTGCAAATCTGCACCGGAGCGTGGCGACGGAGCGACACGGAGTCGGGCGCTCCCTGCTTTTGAAAAACCTCTTAAAAGAGGTTTTTAAAAAGCACGCTGCGCGACCAGTTCCGGTCGCTCTGGGCCGGACTGAGGTGCAGAACTACAAAAAGTAGTCCGACCCAGTCCACTCCACAGTGCAGAAGACCTCCGTCAGAGGTCGCTCTGCACCGTTTTAATAGCCCGGTGCGGAAATGGCCACAGTGTAATTCTCTTTTCCTTTGTTAATGAAAATGTAATCGCTCTTCTTTTATGTAAACAGGCACAAAACAGTTTCAACTGGAGAACATAAGCGCGGAAGTGGGTAGGTGGGTGGGATGCATTTAACAATGATGTAACCCACTTGTTTTTCTTTTTTTTTATTTCTGCAATTAAATTTTAATAAAAAATATTTTTTTAAAAAAAGAATCATAGAGTTGGAAGAAACCACAGAGGCCATCCAGTCCAACCCCTTTCTGCCATGCAGGAACGCACATCAGAGCACTCCCAACAGATGGCCATCCAACCTCTGCTTAAAAACATCCAAAGGAGGAGACTCCACTACACTCCAAGGCAGCATATTTCACCGCTGGATAGCTCTGACTGTCAGGAAGTTCTTCCTGAGGTTCAGGTGGAATCTCCTTTCCTGCAGCTTGAATCCATTGCTCCTTGTCCTTGTCTCTGGAGCAGCAGAAAACAAGCCCACTCCCTCATTGACATGACATCCCTTCAAATATTTAAACATGCTTATCATGTCCCCTTTTAACCTTCTCTTCTGCAGACTAAACATACCCAGCTCTCTAAGCTGCTCTCCCAGACCCTTCACCATTTTGGTTGCCCTCCTCCGGACATTCTCCAGTTTGTCAATATCCTTCTTGAATTGAGGTGCCTAGAACTGGACACAGTATTCCAGATGAGATCTAACCAAAGGAGAACAGAGTGGTACCATTACCTCCCTTGATCTAGACACCATACTCCTATTGACGCAACCAAGAATCGTGTTGGCTTTTTTGGCTGCCGCGTCACACTGCTGACTCATGTTCAGCTTCTGGTCCACCAAGACTCCTGGATCCCTTTCACATGTGTTGTTATCCAGCCACGTATCCCCCATCCTATATTTGTGCATTCCATTTTTTTCTGCCTAAGTGTAGGACCTTACATTTCTCTGTTGAAATTCATTTTTGTTGGCTTTGACCCAGCTCTCCAATCTGTTAAATTCATTTTGAATTTTGATCCTGTCCTCTGAGATATTAGCAACCCCTCCCAATTTGGTGCCTTCTGCAAATTGGATTAACATGCCCTCTATTCCTTCATCCAAGTCATTGATGAAGATGTTGAATAGCACTGAGCCCAGGACAGAACCCTGTGGCACCCCACTAGTCACTTCTCTCCAATAGGGAGCCTTCAGAACTCCAGTCTCACACTTTTATGCAGGCTTCCTCTGCTTATCTGGCAGATTAGGGACTGGGGCACTGTCAGAAGGAAGAAATGGTCAAAAAGCAGAATCCATCTCCTGTAATGAACATGAAGGACTTACAGAAGCTTGCTCGGGACCAATTGTACATGCACACTGCTTATGAAGTCGCTCAGCTGATTTGGTGCCTTCCCCTCCCTCCTTTGAGCTCACTTTGCAAGTAGCACATGCATGGTCCCAAGCAAGCCTCCATAGGCAAGAAGACCTGATGGAAGCCTGCTGTTTTGATGCTTGCAATCCATTAATTCAACCAGGACATCTGCTCTTTCTGTAGGCAAAACTTTGGACTGCATGCATGTGCGAGTGATCCTAAGCAAGGCTCGATAGGCAAGAAGAACTGATGAAAGTGTTTAGCCCATGTTGAAATAATGGAGCTTGTCAATTTATAAGAGTCAAAAGAATGAGTCATCAGATAATGGGGCATGGAAAGGTTGGGGCTTCCTACATAAGAAAGAATTCTCTTGCAAGAAGCAGAAATACAAAATTGAATATTATTTGAAGATCATCATACTTGTGCTGCTTTGTTTAAAAAAGATGGGAATGATGCTTTCTAGGAGTGCTGATCTTAACTTGAATAAAAGACAGAAATAATAATCATGATCATAATATTAAGTTTTCAGACAAGCCCTTCTATGTATGCCTCTAATGCTGAGCGGAAGAGGCTTCTAAGGGATTCTACAAAGTGTGGGACAAAGAAAAATTCCAAGGCTTTGGACCACAGCCGTATGGGAAGGCTGTGTCCAGACTTCTATGGGCGTATGAATAGGGAATAAAGTACATTAAACTTGTCCCAGGCAGAGGCCATTGCTCCACGAATGCTGGAGCTTTAATTAAAGGAGACATCAAGTGGGCTATCGGCCAGGCTGCACAATCCAATTGTCTTGTGTCAGAGGATGTCGGCCAAGGATTTTCTGCTGGATTGGCCGGTGATTCTATGCAGAATCTTGTCTGAGTACTGGCTGAAGCAGTAGTACCACTTTCACTAGCAAGGTGGCATTGTAGAGACAGAATTTTTGTTTTTCCCCCTCCCCATTCTCTAGGAATCCCAAGTACCTCTTCTCTATGATGACATCCATAATGAAGTACTGACATTTATTACAGTTTTCTGCACTCAGCTCACTGATCATCTGGAGGAAAAAAGAAAAGAAAAGAAAAGAAAGAATGCTGTGATTTTGTAGCCTAGATATTGAAATAAACAGGACGTTCTCCAACATTCCAAAATACAACAGGATATATCTGAATATACAAGGCTGTCATGTCAGGTCACATATTTATTTGGATCGCCCCGTCACTGCAAAACAGCCTAAGAAAAGAAGTATTTCCTGATGGTAAGAGCTGTCTGACAGTGGAATTGAGCAGCCTCAAGTTTTTAAAATTTTGGAGATGCAAAGAAAATTGTGCAGAGGTTTATTAACCTGGTAGTAGACTGTCCTTCACTGGAGATTTTTCAATAGAAGTTAGAGGACCACCTCTCAGATCTGTTTGAGCAGTGGATTCCTAATGGTAGAGTTGGACCAGAAGGCTATTATAGAATCATAGAAGCATAGAATCATAGAATTGGAAGAGACCAGAAGGGCACCCAGACCAACCTCCGCCATGCAGGAACATACACTCAAAGCACTCCCACCAATGACCATCCAGCCTCTCTTTTAAAAACCACCAGAGAAGGAAAGTCCACCACACTCCAAGGCAGCCTACTCCATTGCGGAACGGCTTTTACCCTCAGGAAGTTCTTCCTGATGTTTAGTTGGAATCTCTTTTCCTGTAGTTCAAATCTATTGTTCTACGTCCTAGTCTCTGGAGCAGCAGAAAACAAGCTTGATCCATCTTCAATATGACATCCCTTCAACTGTTTAAACATGGCTATCATGTCCCCTCTTAACCTTCTCTTCATCAAGCTAAACATACCTAGCTCCCTAAGCCACTCCTCATAGGGCATGGTTTCCAGACCCGTCACTATTTTGGTTGCCCTCCTCTGAACACATTCCAGCTTCTTGAATCGTGGTGCCCAGAACTGGTCACAGTATTCCAAGTGAGCTCTAATCAAAGCAGAATAGAGTGGTATTACTTCCCTTGATCTTGACAGTGTACTCCTATTGATGCAGCCCAGAATTGCATTGGCTTTTTTAGTTGCTGCATCACACAGTTGACTCATGTTCAGCTTGTGGTCGACTAAGACTCCTATTTCCCTTTCACATGTACTGTTATCCAGCCACGTGTCCCCCATCCTATATTTGTGCATTCCATTTTTTTACTGCCTTTACATTTCTCTCTGTTGAAATTCATTTTGTTAGCTTTGGCCAAGCTCTCCAATCTGTTACGGTCATTTTGAATTTTGAATTTTGATCCTGTCCTCTGGTGTATTAGCAACCCCTCCCAATTTGGCATCATTTGCACACTTGATGAGTATGACCTCTGTTGGGGTGGCCAAGCAAACAAGCTAGCAAAGAAACAAACTCACAAGCAACCAAGCAAACCTTCAAGCAGCGAAGCAACCACACATGCAAGCAAACAAAGTGCCTTACCCCAATGGATCCCACAAGAAATTCTCCCAAAGGCTCTCTAGAACTGGGGAGGTTTACCGCAAGAAGCACAAGTGGGTGTTTCTTCTTATGGTGTTTCTTCCAGCACACTCACATAAACAACCCTGTTAGCCTTACCTGTTTGCCAAGCTCCGATGGCCAAGCTCTTTGGACTGAGGCTGTAGTTACAGAGTGGCTGCTATATCTTTTAGAGTCATAGAATTATAGAACTAACCCCGATACAGAGGCTGGATGGCCATCTGTGGGAGTGCTTTGATGTATGTTCCTGCATGGCAGGGGGTTGGACTGGATGGCCCCTGGGGTCTCTTCCAACTCTTTTTTTCTATGATTCTGTGTGATTCTAAAAGATAAATTCCTGCCCCAAGGAGTTTACAGTCTAAAAGGCAGCCTGAGATCTGTATGAGAGTTAGGACACACACAAAGTATTCAGGAATCTGACCTAAACTAGGGCCATTTCCACGCCAGCCTGTTATAGCGCTATGATTCCACTTTCAACATCCTATGGAACCCCAGGATTCCACAGGATGTTGAAAGTGGAATCATAGCGCTATAACAGGCCAGTGTGGAAATGGCCCAGGTCACACTATTGTTCCTTCTAGCCTAATATCACCTGCTTGACTAGCAGCGTATCTCTCCAGTTATCACCACCACCACCACCTTCATCATGATCAGAACCTTGTTAGATCAGAAAACAAGCCAATCCAGTCCAGTGTTAGGGATGGAAACGATATTTGAAAATATTTGTAAAATGGTTGAAAAATGTATTTTCAAGTATCAGAAAACCCGACGAGGAGAATCTTTGACTGGCCAAAAGCTTTGCTGGTTGGAGTTCAGCATAAAAATACACATGATTTGTAAGTGTATCTATGTGTTAGCACAAAAAATCCCAGCATTTTCTATGCAGCAAACAGGTTTCTTGTATGGAAAACAACATTTCTGCATAGAAACAAGTTTCCTGTGCAGAAAACAGCATTTCTGCACAAACATTTTCTGTGCAAGAAGTACATTTTTTTAGCACAGAACAAGTCTCAAAGTTCAAATAGAGTTTTTTTAAAAATACTGCACAGTTTCCAAAAAGCTTCTCCTGAAGAGGAGAAAAAATATATTCTTGACTGCATACTAGAAATGTGTGAAGTTCTACATCCCTGTTGCTAGCATAGTGTCCCCATGGTAGAATCATAGAATCATAGAATCATAGAGTTGGAAGAGACCCCAGGGGCCATCGAGTCCAACCCCCTGCCATGCAGGAACACCCATCAAAGCATTCCCAACAGATGGCCATCCAGCCTCTGCTTAAAAACCTCCAAAGAAGGAGACTCTGAGGCAGCATATTCCACTGCCGGACAGCTCTGACCATCGCGAAGTTCTTCCTGAGGTTCAAGTGGAATCTCTTTTTCTGTAGTTTGAATCCGTGGCTCCTTGTCCTAGTCTCTGGAGCGGTAGAGAACAAGCCTCCTCCCTCCTCAACATGACATCCCTTCAAATATTTAAACATGGTTATCATGTCCCTTCTTAACCTTCTCTTCTACAGACTAAACATACCCCGCTCCCTAAGGCATTCTTCATAGGGCATGGCTTCCGGACCCTTCACCATTTTGGTCGCCCTCCTCTGGACATGTTCCAGCTTGTCAACATCCTTCTTGAACTGAGGTGCCCAGAACTGGACACAGTATTCCAGATGAGGCCTAACCAAGCTGCCCCAGTGAGAAATCCAGAGGCAAGAAATGAGGAGCAGATCCTGGAGACAGGTCTCCCCACAGACACTAACTGGAGATTCCAGGGATTGAATGTGGTCTGTACCGCATGTGGTCTTTACGGTGCTCTGAAGTCAGATGCAAATCAATTTCATCAGCCACTGAGGTCTCTAGAGGACCCTGAAAGACCCCAGTGAATGATGTAATCACTCTGCAGCAGGCTACAGGGACATAGCCAGACATAGCCTGCTCCACTCCCCCAGGCGTGGATGACCAAGGCGGAAGGACTTCAGCATTCCTACAGTAGGTCCAAAGGGTGGTTAAAGGGGTACCACGGAGGTTACAGACATTCTATGGTACAAAGACTGCAGAATCCTCTTGGGGGTGTTCCAGACCCTTTCCCTGAATTTTTAACTTTAATTATTTTTGTAAAGCCCCATGTTTTATAAAGCTGAGCATGATCAAGAAAATTACACATACAGCTCATGTACCCAGCTGCCGAAGAATACAGAGGCCCCAGTACTACCAACAACCATCTTTGGGGCTTAATGATTAAACATGTTATTGCAATTTCATTTCATTATGTTGAAAAATTCAATTAAATAAGACATATCAGATTTCTCGTCTCCAGGTCTTGCTGTTTCACACGGATTTAGGATGTCCACTGCCAGAGCAAACATAGACCCTGCACAAGAGTGTTTTTTGGCTCAGGGCTTCTCCCAGCTGTGAGCTTGGGTTTCTAGAGATCCAGTAGCCCAGGCCAGCACAACTTATAGGCAAACCGTGAACTTTGTGTATCTTGCATGGGTCTGTGGCTGCCTTTTAGACTATAAATTCCTTGGGGCAGGGACTCAACCTTTTTCTGCTATTTTAAAGAAAACCATACTTAGAAAATTGAACAGTGTCCAGAAAAACTACATACATCCCCAAGGAATGATTGCCAGAATTCTACTGGTGTCTTTGTTGTTATTCCCTCTCAAATCAGCTTTGACTCAGGGTAGCCCCACAAACGAGAGACCTCCAACTAAGAGATCTGACAATGTACAGCCCAGCTCTGGTCTTGCATGCTCTGGATAGTCATAGCTTTCTTAACTGAATTTATCCACCTGTAATGAGTCATGTTGTTTCATGATATATCCAAAGTACAGTAGTCTCAGTTTTAGTGACTATGGTTTCTAGGGAGAGTTCAGGCTTGTTTTTTCTTGGATACACTTAGTGGTCATTTTGGTGGACCATGGTATCTTCAGAACTCTTCCCCCAGCACCACACTTGATCTTCCTCCTGTCGGCTTTCCTCACTGCCCAGCTTCCACAGCCATACATAGAAAATGCAAATATTATGGCATGTATGATTTTAACTTTGGTATTCCATTATTGATTTTTACACTTGGCGATCTTGCCTAGTTCCTTCTTAGGAGTCTTTCCAAGTCTTAGACTTCTAGTTTCTTGATTACAGTCTCCACTTTGATTACTGACTGAGCTGATGCATGAGTTCTCTTACAGAAGCAGTTGGGCATCAAGATGGTGGAAGCAGGGTTGAGCATGCAGTGCCATTGTGCATGGATGTATCCATGTGTACGTGGTACAGTTCTTCATTGGTGTACAGTGCATGTCGATGCATGTTGCCTAATGGGGTGTATTATTCATGAAGAACATTGCGCTTGGATGCACATGCGCACTTGGTTGTGCACTCAGTTGCACATTTGGTGTCTTGATTTGGTTGCACAATGCTACATTTAACCCAGGGATTGCATTGCACAATTCATGAGTAATTTTGCTTCCAGAGTTTCACTTCATGCACCCCAGAGGTACACTTGCTTGGCTGTGGTCCACCAAGCCAAACATGTCCACTGGCCATGAAGGTCAACGCAACAGTTGCTGTTTGTCTGTGTGGGAAGAGTTTTGCCAAGTACATGGGAAGCCACACCTCCTAGCTGGTAGCCTGTGCTTGGCTTGATGGATTACAAGCTATGTAGGTTCAGACTAGCCCTAACTGAAATGCTCCTAGTGGACTTCCAGCAGTCTTGGTGAAGAAGTTTGGTTTCTCCGTATCCCGCTTTTCCATCCTGATTTGTATTGAAAGGAGGGATGCTGACGCTCACCTGCTGGCTGTCTAGGCAGCCACTGAGCTGAAAAAAAAAAATGCTTCTAGCAACAAAGCAACGCAGTGTGCAGCTAGTGTGTGTGTAGCTTGCACTGATAAGTGAAGAGTGGTCTGTTTTCATGAAGAGCCCTGGGTGGGATGGAGAGGAAAGCTAATCAATTCATTTCACTTGGTTGAATGTTTTCAATACCAATTTGACCACTTCCACACTATTAGCACAGAGTAGAGCAGGATAAGGTATTTGCTCTCTCAGGTAAATGCCTTTTTTGACTCCTGAATCACTTTATATTTCACTTCGCTTCACTTATTTTATTTTACTTTATACTGTACCTTTCTCCTACTGCAGGACTCAGGGCAGCTTGCATAGGGTTACCATATTTTGAAAAGCGAAAAAAAGCAGACACATTTACCGACTGACTACTGTACTTCAAACCACCAATCACTATGGCAACTCTCACTTTAAATACCCCTACTCTATAAGCTGTGCTAATTGCTTCTAGAAATATTCCTAACCTTCATTGTATTTAAAATAACAATGTCAACTATTTAGCGATATTTAATAATGCCAACAACTGAGCTGGTTACCCTTGAATTTCCAGTACCTAACTAATTATAAAGTGAAGTGTGCTCAAGTTACCACAAATAATATCTGTGAAATACACTGGTGTATGAAACTTCTGTACTCGTACAAATAAAAACAATTAGGGTCAGTCTCTTTCAGATGCACTTTGTTCTTCCTCCTGAGGGTCGTGGCTGAAGGTGCCAGTTTCATGCCGAAAACCCACCTCAAATGCAGAGACCGCACTCAACTAAGACATGGGAACCAGCAATATAAGGAGTGGGTGTTAGGAAGCAAAATGCCTTCGTTTGGTCAAGGCTGGTCAAAAGTCAAAGGCTGCACATATGTTTGGCTAGGGTGGAGACCTCCCTTTCCCATTTCCCTCCTTCTTCCAAGAGCTGCTTCAGCTGGAATCCTCCGCATCGCTGTGAAACCCACATGGGGCTGAGGCTGTCTGCTTGCCTTGCCCTACTTTAACTTGGCATGTCTCCCTTTTTCTTCCTCCCGTCCAGGGCTTGTAAGAAAACCTGGATATTTTAAAAAATATTTTAAAAATCCACCTGGAGAGAAACTTTAGCTCTGAAAAAGGGGATATGTCCAAGAAAAAGAGGACGTATGGTAACCAAGGGTTGAATTAAAGCAGTTTAAAAACACTTAGAAACGTCATAGGAAAAATGGGGATGGAGTTCCGGTGTCGAGGGGCAGCCACCAAGTAGGTCCCTTCTCACATCCCCACCGATTGTGCTTGTACGAAAATAACCTAATGGCCAGAATCCTCATTGTGGTCTTACATATTGTTGACCACAACAGCAAAATTAAGAATCCAAAAATAAGGCTGGTGTCCTGTTAGTGTCTTTTAAGTTCACCCACAGAAGCAGTTGGATATTTATGTCCATAGGGAAGTCTGTATTCAGTTGAAGGTTTTAGGAGCAGAGCTGGACATGCAATGCCATTGTGCGTTGGGATGCACCCTGTGCACTGCACATACAGATGTGCGTTGCGCTCATGCATTTCATATTTGCACATTGACTTGCAATGTTGCAGTTGACTAACACACGATTGTCTCATAATTCTATGAGTATCTATTGAGCATATGTTGGAAGAATTCCAGCATTCTCTCTCCCCCCATCTTGTTCTTAGAGCAAGTGGGCATAATTAGCATAGGGCTTCCTTTCTCTTTTGCATGCCAAAGCTTCATCATTTGCCTTTCTGTCATTTAAATGCATGATCATAAATACCTTTGGTGTTCAGGTGATCAGATCATGTGATCCAGGATTGTTGCTTGGGTCATCAGTCCTAGATAAAAAAGAGCCCCCTTCTCAGATCTCTCTTCTCCTCCTTTTTTGCTTCCTCTTTCTCCTCTCCAACCATGCTTCGCATCTCCATCAGAAGATGGTGAGTTAAGAACAAAGCTACTACTAATCTGTTCATTAACTAGTTAGTATGTAGGTTCCCCAATGCATATGTAAATGTAATAGCCATTAGTAAACTTTTCTAAGTTTGTAACCTGAAAATGCTTGCTTTGTTTTTTTTTTTAGTTTTACCTCAGTTTCAGCTCAGAAAAGCCACACAGAAATTTAGGCATCCTTCTTCTCCTACTCTGCTAAAGAAAGCTGATTCCTTATACTTTTAGCTTTCACAGAAAGCTAAACGTTTCACAGAAAGCTAAACACCCTGGGAAACTCTAATTCCCAACAGTATAAAATATGAGTATATAAACTGCCACATAATTCTCTGAGTACAAATTTATACTCCCTATATCTCCTTGATGTAGGATCTCAACCATAATGCAGAAAGAAAGAAGAAAAACAAGTTAGAGCTTGGAAGAGTTAGGTTTGTGTGTGTGTGTGTGCGTGCGCGCGCGCATGCGGTTGTTGGTGTGTTTTTTTTTGGGACTGCAACACCCCAAATCTCTAGCCAGCATTGACTAGTTTTGGATAACAACTTCTTACACAATTGTTATCTGGAAAAAAAAAAAGACCAACATCCTTTAAGCTCTCGAAAAATACAACTGATTGTCCATGTTTGGTGAGAACAAGTCCATGCTTGGGCTTATCGTCCTATTGTGATCGCTGCTCTCTAGGAACATCTTCTCTATGTTGATGCAAAGTCAGATTTCCTCCTTCTTGGAAGCCTTGACCCAGATCCTAAGAGGGTGACTTGAGCAAGATTCCTCTTGCATTTGCTGCAAAGACCTTCTGTCTTCCAAGCCAAGAAGTGGACCCTGGAAATTCAACATCTATGTGTTACCTCCAAGCAATGGCTTTTCCTTTCCCACTTTTCTCTCCTCTAAACTGCCCCCCTCTTTTTTTTTTTAGGACTTGAAGAAGGTCATTGTTCTGAGCTTGTTCTGCCTCAGTGCATTGCAGACCCTTATTAGTATTCCACATATTCCATGCAGGCCAAATTTGCTCGTGCATTGAGATGGCTGCAGTTTTCACCCACCATCACTAAAGCTCCCTTTCACTTGTGTACATTGTCTGTTTGTCTTTCAGTGCAGAGAACTCTGTTACCCTGTTTTCTGGGGGTTCCGGGAGGGACACCAAATTGCTATAAGTTGGGGAAATTAGTTCAGAGCACAAGTTGGCAATACGAGAGGCAGGGTAACTTAGCAGGATCTTGCAACCCAGTGTCTACGGGGTCAGGCCGAGTCAAGAAGCAAACCGGTTGGAAAATAATGAATAGTCTTTATTAAATACAGGCACACAATGTATGCAACACAAACACACAGATAACTAAGGTAAATAAAGGTGTGAGGAAGATAGCGGGATTTTTAGAGGGATAGTTGGTTCGGGTGATACGAAACCTGTCCTGAAGTCCGGAGGAAAATGGAGAGCGAAGCTGGGGTTCGATGTATGTCAGCACGTGGAGCTGAGGGGAAGCTCGCCAAGCAAAGCGGCAGCAAGGCGGTCTGGAACTCGGGAGCGATCCAAGGAAGCGCCCAAAGTCAGGGGTTTTTATAAGGAGAATTGTGACCGCAGGTGAGGTCGGACTTACGGGAAAACAATAGATTTGGAGTTGGAGACAAAGCCTCCAAAAGGTCAGAATCTGAATGATTGAGTTACAGCCAAATTGTCAATAGGATAGCCAGTATGCAAATGCGGAGTACTTGAGCCTTGTATAGCTCGATCATCAAGTTGCCAGCGCGGGGCAGAGAATCCTTTGTAGGTTGCGTGCATACCTAATGGAGTACTTGCCTTGAGGTCTCCTAAAGCGGCGAGTCAGCTATTTTCTGGCCTACCTGTATTGTCTAGGAATATTACGGCGATAATCGGCCGAGCCTGTATGCGTGCTTGTCCGGGGGCCTCGCAAGCACGTGGAAGAGATATGTGAAGCCGAATTTGAGATATCAAATGATATCTTTTTATATCTCCAAAGCTCGGGCTAGCCAGGGCAGTAACAACTATCTGTTGCACGATTGTGCAAGGCTGAATAATGGCCTGTGTTTATACACCGACTATCTCTACATAAATGCATATGTGTATGTAAGCACTGATACTGAAATATAATTTGCACTTATAATTAAAATGAGTACCATCTATGAAAAACACAGTCTATCAAATTAGAAGTCATTACTAAGATTAGCTGGGGAGAGGCTTTAGCTTTAGGGTCAAGGACATGTTTTGCCTGCAGAAAGTCCAGCGTTTAAAATTTGGCCCCAGAAAATCTAACTGTCTTATCCAGGTTTATTTTGGGTTTGTAACACAGAGGTTTCATAAAGGATGCAGCTCACTGTCACATTGCATCATGGGTTCAATAGTCTCAAAACCTGTTTAAGTCTTTGTGTTTATTGTGCATGTATTTCTGGGTTTACATGTGTTTGAGAAGAAAAGTTACTGTCAGAGTGAACCAGATTGATTGGGGGTGGCAGAGTATGGTGGGGAGATTAAAAGCTCAGATGGGAGATTACCCAAGAACCACATGTAAGCTGCCCTAAGCTCTTTGGAGCCTGTGTAGTGTACAATAAATAAATGAACAAACAGAGTAAATGTATAATTGAAATCTGCTGTTCAGAGAGCACGGCGACACTCTTTACTTTTAGAAGGATTAAATATTCATGTATGGTAGAATATACCAACTTTTGTTTCCTCAGTTTTCCAATGATATGTCTTTACACTTGAGGATCTTGTCTAAGTCCTTCACAGACGCCCTTCCAAGTCCCAGTCTTCTTCTGATTTCGTGACTGCAGTCTCCATTCTGATTAATGACTGAGCCAAGGTATGGAAAATCTTCAACTGGTAAGAGCAGTTTGACAGTGGAATGCACTGCCTGGGAATGTGGTGGAGTCTCCTTCTTTGGAGGTTTTTAGAGAGGCTGGACGGCCATTTGTCGGGAATGCTTTGAAGGCGTCTTCCTGCATGGCAGAATGGGGTTGGACTGGATGAACCTGGTGGTCTCTTCCAACTCTATGGCCATTTCCGCATTAGACCGTTATAGCGCTATGATTCTACTTTCAACATCCTATGGAATCCTGGGGTTTGCAGTTTCGGGAGGGGCCAGGCGGCCCCTCCCGAAACTGCAAGCCCCAGGATTCCATAGGATGTTGAAAGTAGAATCATAGCGCTATAACAGTCTAGTGCGGAAATGACCTATGATTCTATGATTCTGTGTTTTCATCATCTAGTTCAAAGTTATCTACATCATCTGTGGTTATTACTTTTGTTTTCTTAATGTACAGCTGTAAATCTGCCTTTGCACCTTCTGCCTTGGCGTTATTCAGTAATCATTCCAAACCTTCACTTGGGAGTTAGGTCTTTGTAAATGGCCTTACATGCACGTGTAATTGAACTGAGCAGTTTCACAGCACCCATATTCACCTAGAGGCTGCCATGATATTACAGTGTATGGGAATCCATTGTCCATTGGTGAAGGGATTGGTGTGCCATGGCCTGATGCACAATTGGCATGGATGAACATTGAGACCCTCCCTGATGTTCCTCTGGACACCAGCTAGGAACTGCCGGTACTCAACGGGACTGCCTGATGTGCATTGGAGCACTCTTACCAGTACCTGGACGTGCATTTTTGCAATAGACTAACAGGGTTTTATTGCATGTCGGCAATGCAGCTACAGATCCATAAAGTCACAAAATGTAGACTGTGATGTGGGATCTCAGCCACGGGCATTAATAGTCTGAGCATTAAAACAAACACACTGTAAAATGCACACACTTCTTTGAGTACATATGCATGGTCAAGTACAACATGCAGATACTAAGGCTGGGAAAAATACTTGGAAATATTTGAAAAATTGTGGAGAAAAAATGTTTTCCTTGAGTGTCACGAAACCCTGATGGGGAGAATCCCGAACCTGTGAAGGTTTTCACTGCTGAGGACTTTTCTAAGCAAAATTTATATGTAATCACATCTATTTCATTTTTTTTTTTTTTTTTTTTTTTTTTGGAGAAAACAAGATTTTCTACACAGGAAACAGCATCTTTTTCTTTTTTTGCAGAAAATGCTGTTCCTTGCACAAAGAAAACGAGTGCAAATTTTGCACAGATTTAAGTCCTGAACTGTGAATAGTCTCTGAAAACTGCAGAGTTCTACAAGGCTTACTTGCAATGGACTAAAATGACGCATTAGAGTCCTAATAAATACAGAAGATAAGACCATGATTGCTATTGGTATGGAAAAACAGTCTTGTGAGACCATTGGGCAGAGAAGACGGATTTAGTCACTAATTCTGGCTATTTCCACACTAGACTGTTATAGTGCTATTATTCCACTTTCGACATCCTATGGAATCCTGAGCTTTGCAGCTTAGGGAGAGGCCTCAAAGGCCCCTCCCTAAACTGCAAACTTCAGGATTCCATAGGATGCCGAAAGTGGAATAATAGCACTATAACAGTCTAGTGCGGAAATGGCCTCTGTCATTCAACAAACAAAGTCCTCAAGCATCCACAATTAGAGGACCAGTGGACATTTCCTACAAGATTTTTTTCTACTTTCTTTCAGCAGGCGAGGGGAGAGATGAGGGGTCTGTATGCAGTCCACAGGCCTCACACGAACTGCGTGTGAGCCTCTTATCTTTTCCTCCCGGTGAAAAAAAAATTATCTTAGAATGTCCAATCACCCCCAGAAGCTTCTAGGAGTTGTAGCTTGTGATTCAAACTGAGTTTTGCGGGAAGGAGGACTATTTTAGTCTGAAATATCTTTGAATGGAAACTAGAAGTGAACATACAGCCACTTCCCATTTTTAGGAAAAAGGCAGGTATAAAAATTATAGAATCATAGAGCTGGAAGAGACCACAGGGACCATCCAGTCCAACCCCCTGTCATGCAGGAATACACCATCAAAGCATTCTTGACAGATGGCCATCCAGACTCTGTTTAAGAACCTCAAAAGAAAAAGACTTCACTACTTTCCCAGGCAGTATATTCCACTGTTGAACAGCTCTTACCATCAGGAAGTTCTTCCTACTGTTTAAATGGAATCTCTTTTCCTGCAGTTTGAAGCCATTGTTCCATGTCCTAGTGTCTGGAACAGCAGAAAAGAGGCTTGCTCCATCCTCCATATGACATCCCTTCAGGCTAAATATACCCAGTTTCTTAAGCCACCTCTCATAGAGCAGGGTTTCTAGGCCTTTTACCATTTTGGTCACCCTACTCTGGACTTGTTCCAGCTTGTCAATATCCTTCCTGAACTGGGGTGCCCAGAACTGGACACAATATTCCAGGTGGGGTCTGCAGAATAGAGTGGTACCATCACTCTTTCATATTCTTCCAAACTTCCATAAAAGTGAGGGTAAAGAGGGAAGCAGCCTTTTTCTACAGGAAACAGCATGACTCTTTCTTAAAGAAACAGCTATTTAAATGGCATTTGCATTCTCTTGAAATCACACATTGCAGGGAAGTATTTTCAAAATGGGAAAATGTGCTTCATGGCATGTCATCTCCCCATGATAATTCTGCTTGCTGTTTGGTACCTGTCATTAGCTGTCAGTAATAAATTTTCACAGCAGTTAGGGGGGAAAAAAATGACAACCGCTGATGCAAGTTGCATGCCAAGATGGGCAGAAATGCATAAAATGGTTTCTTTCTGTGAAATGTGTCTGGCATAAAATGGTTGAAACCTCTAGAGGGCTGGAAGGCAAATTTAATAGGCAGATTGAGAAGGAAGTGCTTGCTGTTTTAAGCAATGTTTCCTGGGGAGGAGGATTGTTTTTTAATTGAAGTACCTGTATTAGTTTATCAGCTCTCAACCCTTCAGAGCTTCTGAAGGGAGGTGCATCAGATAAAAGCAGAGGACTCCTACAGGGATCATCCAAACTGACTGAAAAGACAAAAAGTCCAAGATTTTGTTGCTGTTATTTCTTTTAGGGTGATCCATGCACACTTCATTTAGCCTGGAATTTCTGTCAGCTCCCAGTACAATTGGAGACTCTTTATACCAGCTTCCCAGGAAGGTATATTTTAACACAATATAAACCATTTCCGCACGATTCTTTTATAGCACGATGATTCCACTTTCAACCTCCTATGGAATCCTGGGGTTTGCAGTTTCGGGAGGGGCCGCCTGGCCCCTCCCGAAACTGCAAACCCCAGGATTCCATAGGAGGTCGAAAGTGGAATCGTCGCGCTATAACAGAATTGTGCGGAAATGGCCATAGACTCATAGAATCGTAATCTATAATAAGTTAATCAGTAATGATGAACTTGAGTAAATAAGTAAGCAATGCAAATAATAAATGATAAATGCAGGGTTTTTTCTTTCATCTAATACAATTTTTAAAAAAAATCAATTTTTTAAAATATTTTTTTAAAAATAAAAATATGGAACCATAGACCCTTTCTGCACCATATCTCATTAGTGTATTGCTCCATTACAGTCGCGGCACTGCCATTTCCATGATGATGTTGGGTTAGGAATTGGCGGGGTTTTTGGTTTTGTTATGTTTTTACTAGTGGAGCAATGTTGTAATGACACAACACACCAGTACACTATTGCATTTTCACACTATAATGCTTAAAAACATATTAAAATTTTTTAAAAAATTAAGTCAAAGGAGAAATTTAACATAAACACCAAGAGGTGATAGATTTTGATGTTACCATGCCAGGGGATTTGCCAAGGAGGGACAAGCCGGGCACGCCCATGTCCCATCCACTGCTGGATCGGCAACAACAGGAAATGCTATGAAGCACTTTTACGATACCGCACTGAGCCAGATGATGGGATTGAAGCACTAAAGGACGCTCTTAATAGATTTGTTTCTGGAAATGGTATAAAGTGGTTTTGCAGTTCTTGGAGACAGGACAGCAGTTGGATAGCGATGACATTGTGCAGTAGCACAACTCCCGGACTGGAAACAACCCACTGCTGTTGCGGGATAGCGATGTCGTGCGGAAATGGCTCCAGAGTTGGAAAAGATCACAAGGGCCATCGAGTCCAACCCCATTCTGCCATACAGGAACACACCATCAAAGTATTCCTACCGGTTGCCATCCAGCCTCTGCTTAAAAACCTAGTAAAAAAAAAAAAAATCCGGAAAGCACAGGGACTTTTTAATCAGTCTGGATGCACCCTCAGATAGGACTAATGTGCCAGAAGCTTGAGATATTTGTTGCTGTAGTGCTCAAGGTTCTTTTAAAATATTCAGATAACATGACTTTTGTCCTGTATTATTTTTTGGCAATTTTCAGCACCAGCTTGCAACATTTAGATCCACTCTGGAGTGGGTTTCTTCAATTCCAAGAAATATCAGAATAACACATACTTCACTCCTCTCTTTCTCTCTCTTTCTTTTCAAAAATAGAGTGATAGTGTAGTGCCTCAGTCGTCCATTGAGTGGCGAAATGCACTTTCGCACTACATCCCCAATCTGTGATACAGTATAATTGTAAATACTACGTGGCATGAAGGAACTATAAATTTTGCACTTACAGCTGAAAGCTGTGTGAAAATGAAAGGACTCTAACTAGAAGCTTCAAAGCTAGGACACAGGACCTCAACATGACCAGGTCATAAGTTTAGAAGGATCAGTTGGAGAGCACAACCCGAGTTTTAGATGGTCCTCTAAAGTACCCAAGCCTAGGAAACAATAGTGAACGAAGCTGCTAGAAGGATCGACGAAGAGCTCAACATCACGTTACCTTTTCCCAGGGAAACTGCCCTTTGTTCCCTCACCTTTCTAGTCATTAGGAGGCAATTGTGACTCCCCTCAATGCTTTGTCACCTGACCACAAAGACAACCAGAACCTTCCAGACACTTTGTTGGCTTTGCCGAAGAGCAATTTACACATTCCCTTTCAGGGCACAAAAAGGGTATTTTAACCTGGTTCTGCTCCTGGCTCTTTGCTAGTACTTTGGGCCCCAAGATTTCTGTTCATTATACTGCCCTCAGACTCCACCAGTCTGAGACATCTCGCTTCGATCCTTTGCTGCTTCAGGAAAGATAATTATTGCCCACTTCACCCCAAACTCTCTCTATCCAACCTTTCTCTCTTTTCCCTTCGATAGTCTTGTGTGGTTCCTGACACTGTTTGATTGTTTGTGTGTCTGTGTGATTTCCCCCAGTAAAAACATTCTTTTAACTTCCAACTGGTGTCTCTGCACCAGTACCGGTATAAAGCAAAAGAGAGAGAGAGAGACAAAAGGAAAAGGTGACACAAGGGGTGGCTTGCAGCCATAGTTCTTTCCAGGGACATCACCTCTGGGCCATGTTCCTGCTCTGGTATGTTATTGCATCTTTGCTCTATGACTCTAAGAGATGGATTTTTAAAAAAAAAATAAAAAAAAATCTAACTCAAAGGTGGGATTGAGATGAACATGGAGCGGTGATCGGTTTTGAACTTACCATGGTGTGTGATCCTCTCTCTACTTCTCCCTCCGTGTTTGCCCCCAGAACACTGGAAACCATCTGTAGGTTGTTGGGCAGAGATCACCCTGGGAGTTGCTGAGGGAGGGACAGCCTGGGAACACCCACACCCCGCCCGCCCCTGGGCTAGGAAGTGCTATCAAGCACTGTTGAGGAACTGCACTCACCCAACTGATGGGATTGTGGCTGGAAAGGAGGCCATTACTGGATTTTTTCCAGCAATGAAAAAGAGCTAATTTAGAATGCCTGGAGAACGCGATAGCAGCTGGTTAGCAATGACATCATGCAACAGCACAGGTCCTGGACCAGGAACCAAGTGTCGCTGTGGTGGGATGAAAACGCTGTGCAGTAAGGACCCTAGTCTCTGGAGCAGCAGAAAACAAGCCATGCCGTAACAGCCTTCAAGTAGAACGTGACACATTCTCTTGACATAGCAAGCAAACTTCTGAAGAGTTGAGTCTACTCTGTCTGCGAAGGCCATTTCCACCCTACACCGTTATAGTGCTGTTATTCCATTTTCAACTTTCTGAGGGATTCTTGGGTTTCTTGTTTACTGAGGCCAAAGAGCTCTCGGGCGGAGAATTCCTAAACTGCAAACCCCAGGATTCCATAGGATGTTCAAAGTGGAATAATAGCACTATAACAGTGCAGTGCAGAAATGGCCCAAGGCTTCCACAGAGTTGAGAGCTCTGGGCAACCAGCATTCCAGATCATGTGCATATCTTCCACCGGCAGAAGAGACTTTCTTCTTTACACCATTGTACACCAACTGTGGAGTCTTCATCTCATATTATTTCCCCACCACCATCTTCCATCCAACTTTATGGTCTTAGTGAAGATTATTATTTTTTAATTCCAAAAGGCTTTTGTCTTACTGCATAGAGTCCATTTTATCTAATGACTTCCGTGTCTTAATAGCTGAGCGTACCTCTGTTTTATTCTCTACTCTTTTGGGACACTGTTACTCTTCTTACAGAGTTCTTGTTTTAACTGCTGTAAGCTGCCCTGAATAATGCTTTGCAAATGTGGAATTCAACCCAGGACCTTCTTCATGCAAAGCTGTGGTGCCCACAACTAAATTATACCATCCCGTCACCATTTCACAGGCGAAAACCAGCACATGCACGGCCCAGCAACATCAGAGGGGTGTTGCTGGGCCATGCATGGCAAAAGTTATTAAAAAGGAAGAAGAGACAAGCTAGGAGAGGCTGCAACAGTTTGCTTTTGCCTGAACCTACCAGGAAGGGCAACTTTTCCCTGCCTCTTCTTGCCCCCGGCTGAGTTAATTGGGTACAAACGCTTTTGAACTTTAACCTCAGTTTGCAGCAATTGAAGTTGGCTGTGGACAAAGGGAGAAAGCGGGGGGAAGAGGAAGGAGAAACTGCCTTATAACATGTTAGATCTGCTAATTCAAAGAGGTTCTTCCAGAGCTTGGAGGAATAAACTTTCTGACCCGTGGTCTTTGTGGCTGGGGGATTCTGGGAGTTGTAATTTGAACAATGTAAGATTTTCATGCCCCAGAGATATGTGCTGGGCCCAACCTACGATATCTCCAAGCTCTGGAGGAACCTCTTTGAATTAGCAGATCTAACACGTTACAAGGCAGCTGTTTAAATATATCCTAACTTAAAACACTCCCCGAGCTTCCCTTAAGTGAAATCACGTAAAGCAACTGCCAAAAGGAACGAGACTTCTCAAGTTGGTTGGCGGCTGCCAAAGGAATATTATGGATGGTTGTTTAAATAGGCAACCTGAGTCCAGAAAGGTTTTCTGCAGACCAGCCAATCCCCCTGGAGTGGACAGGGACAGACCTGTAATGCCAATTACGGGTTCGGAAAGCTGGCGGCGAGCCCTTCCCAATTAACACAGCTGCGCTTGCATTCCCCAATGAGCCTCCTGGAAAATTAGCAGTCAGAGAGCTGCTGAGATCTTTCAGCTGCAGAAAGAACCGTCCACTTGCTGTTTGGTTACCATGGCTCATCTAGAGCAAAAAATGAACCTCAAAATTGCTGCCCGCCCTCTGGGTAACTTTTTTTTGGTCTTAATTTAATTTCCCACTCTTAATATATCCTTTATAATCATTGTTGGGAAAGGGTATTATTATTATTGGCCGGAATTCGCTTGGGCACTTGCGTTTGCAGGAAATAGAACTGAGTAGTTTTTACAGCATCTGGGCCATTTCCGCACTAGACTGTTATAGCGCTATGATTCCACTTGCAACATCCTATGGAATCCTGGGGTTTGCAGTTTCGGGAGGGGCCGGTGGCCCCTCCCGAAACTGCAAACCCCAGGATTCCATAGGATGTTGCAAGTGGAATCATAGCGCTATAACAGTCTAGTGCAGAAATGGCCCTATATTCAGCAAAGTGCTGCTGTTATGTTATTAGAGAGGGGAGCCAGCAAAATGACCCATGCCCATTGGGACCAATGCGCAAAAGGATCTGATGCGCATCCGGACACTCAATAGGGTGCACCAATGCTCATTGGGGTATTCTTGCCAGTATCCCACTGTGCATCTTTGCAATTCACTACCTGTCCCAGGACCCAGACACCACCCTTCCCAACAGCCACGGCACAGAAACGCGGGAGGGATAATACTTACGGCAGCCAGTGTGGGTCGAAAAGGAAGAGCCCAGGAGTCTCAGAGTATTTATTCATCAATTAAGCAAACAGCTGGGGAAGGTTCTCAGCCTATATAGAGAGGGACCAGAATGGGAAGAAGCTGTTGCAGACCGCCATTCTACCAGGGGAAGCAACACAGCTTGCGTTTGGGTTCCTTGCGCATGCTCCTAGAAACCTTGACCTTTGCCTTATGTATGGACTTTGCGACTGGACTGTTGCTCTGGATTTACTATGGACTCAGACTGCAAAACCATGACGGGTAACTGCTTAATGAACTGCTACAAACTTTGCTTCTGGCTGCTGATAACAGACCCCAATTAGGGAGCTGTAAGCCTTGACCGGCTGCCGGCACAAGACACTACCAGTGTTTTTTTAGTAAACATATCCAGATGTAGCGGAGAGAAATAAAATACATTTTAGTTTCTGCAAGTATTATTAACATCTATTACTCACATATATGTATTAGCTTATAACACATTTTAGACATACTTACACTTATAATTTAGTATATTTTGTATTTGAGCTCCAGTAATAAAATAAGTCTAACAAGGAAGATTTTTAGAGATGGTAGAGCCTCCCAGAGACCTTGAAAGGTAACTGGTATTTCTCAGATAACATATAGGAGGACAAGGCAAGGCCTCTGTAAGGAGGACAAGACAAGGCCTATATAAGGAGTGATTTATAGGGACACGGAAAAGCACAAAGGGGATACTTTGAAACTACTAATAAGACGCCCGGGATGTAACATTATGCGCGAGGAAGAGGCATGGTTAATGCATGATCACATACACTGCAAATATGGGGAAAGGGAAAATGTAACTTTTTTGGGCGACTCTGATCGGCTTGTGACCCCCGAGATTCTGTTCCATGGGATCCCAGGGGAGGGAAAACTTGTGTCGGAATAGGGAATAAAAGGTGAGGTATTCAATATTGGGGGTGTCCTCTTTATGAGCACCGTCTTCTGCAGAATGAGTACTTGAGAATAAATGTGATTCATTTGATCCTGTGCCTAATTTCTTTGCGAGTTTTCTTCTTCTCCCAGTTATTTATTACAGTAGCCACGTTGCCCATACGGCAAAATACAATAACATCCGAAATCTGCGTAAGCGTTTCTCAGGGCCTCTGCTACATAGCTCAGTACGGTTCTCCTTCCACATTTGTGGGTGTGACCCTTGTGAATTGGGTTATTTGTGAGTCACGTGCATGGCTCCCCTCCATTCTCTTCCCTTTCCCTTGCCTTTTGCCACAGCACACATGCCTGCCTTCTCCACACCTGACCAGAAGGCAAGGGAATGGGAGGGAGGGAGGGCACTGTGTGCAGAGAAGGAAGACACATTTGTGCATCCCCTCGTTCCCTTGTTTTTTGCCCGGCATGGCGTACGGAGGCAAAAGGCAAGGGGATGCGAAGGGGAGCACTGCACACAGAGAAGAAAGTCGCTCGCGTGCCTTCTCCCCATTCCCTCGCCTTTGCCCCATCATGGAGAAGGAAGGCGTGCACGCTGGGGCAAAGGACAGGGGAACGGGAGCGGGGAGCCCCAGAAAGGAATAGGAGGGGGATCGCAGGGGAGTTATTTGTGGTTTTATCACGTCTGGGAGATTTGCACCCTGAACCGTTGCAAAAGGGGAAGGGTCACTGTATACGTAAAGTTATGGGAAAAGGCTGTGAAAAAGAATTCTGGCTATTATTGTTGTGATGATTATTATTTGTCTGTTTAAAGATCTCTAAAGATGGAGACTCCGTCACAGCCTGAGAGAGCTCATTCCACTGTTGAACAACTATTACAGTAAAAGCGTTCTTCCTAAAGTTTAGGTAGAATCACTTCTCTTGTAATTTGAATCCCGTAATCCCGTAGTCCATCTCGTAGTCTGGAGCAGCAGAAAACAAACTTGCTCCATCTTCTGCGTGACATCGACGTGAGCACGGGGTGTGGAGTCTCTCTCCTTAAGGATGGGTCGTTGTATTTATAGTTGACCCGTACACACGCAAGGAGTAATGTCACCTCGGTAATATCATTTGAGTTGTTTTCTTTATTGACGTAGATACTTTCCCTCATTGACATAGATATGTCTCACTTCAAACTGCAGGAGAAACAGGGTACTTAGCTGTTTTTATGTTACTGGAGTTGAACATTTCTCCCCAGTAGGTTGTCCTTGTTTGGAAGATTATTGTCTGCTTTCGAGAACTCTCTAGCGTGATACAGCCGGCCAATTCTGGGAACCAACCAAGCAGCCATATTCTACCCCATCACAGAGCCCCATTGCTATTTGTGGGAGTTCGGACCACAGGAGAGGAAAACTCCCAGCCAACAATGGATGAAGACATATGCAAGGTGCAAAAATGATGGGGTAGAAAGCTCTGGTGGGTGTGTGGGGAAGGAAACACTATGGAAATCATTAACCTAGGAACTAGCAGGAGAGAAGAGTTGAAATGAGCAGTCCCTGTTGTGGTTCGTGTTTGGTGGTTGTGGGAAGGCTGAAAATCAGAGACTCCAAAGAGTCTGCAGAAGTATCATCCAGAGAAAACAGTCCTTCAGGACATCTGAGAACTTGTTTGCATGTTTTGGCTCCTTACCCTATGGTTTTGAATCTACAACACACACATACATGCACGCACACGGTATTTAACCTCCTCCGTAAATAATCCATAACATGTGGAATATTGGGGTAGAAGAGGAATAAATTCTGCTGTTGGCTGGTAGAAACAGTAAATCCATTCTGTGTTTTCTTCTGAACTTTAACAGAGCTGAAAGTATGGGACCTATTTTGGGGATAGGATTCAGCACTTTGGAGAGCTTCCTTAAAGTTCAGACAAGAACCCAAAGTAGATTTTGCCCCCACACTGAGGTTGGGGCCAT
The DNA here is from genome assembly GCA_030412105.1 of Cyclura pinguis. NCBI lineage: Eukaryota > Metazoa > Chordata > Lepidosauria > Squamata > Iguanidae > Cyclura > Cyclura pinguis. The sequence continues at coordinate 381,544,364 of CM059599.1, forward strand.
GAGCCATTACAGCAGCTACCAATGTTACCACAGACAGCACTGCACGCACAAGTGATGTTTATAGGTGTTCCTTCGGTCCCATGGCCTGGGACCCCTTCGCACTACAGAATTATAGTGCTATGGCTCCATTTTAACTGCCAGGGTTCCATCCTATGTGATCCTGGGCTTTGTTGTGTAGTGTGGCACTAGAGAAACTCTGGCAGAGAATTCTAAATTGTTGTTGCCTTCAGTTGTTTCTGACTTACGGCAACCCTAAGGTAAACCTATCACAGGATTTTCCGGGCTGAGAGTGTGTGATGTGCCCAAAGCCACTCAGTAGGTTTTCATGGCTGTGCAGGGAATCGAACCCAGGTCTTTAGGGTTGTCGCTCAACCCACTACACCGCACTGGTTCAAAGATTTGCATACTCAGAACAAATATGGGTTCATACAGGAGCCCTGAGATAATTATAGTGGGGTGGAATTTCGAAGAGATAGCTGTGGTCTCCACAGTTGTACGATAAAGCTTAAACCACTATACCATGCTGGCTCTCTGGATTCTAAATACTTCTCCCTACACTGCCAATCTCAGGCCATTTCCACACTAGAACGCTACAGTGCTATTATTCCACTTTCAAGATTCTATGGAATCCTGGGGTTTGCTGTTTAGGGAAAAGCCTTTGAGGCCCCTCCCTAAACTGCAAACCCCAGGATTCCATAGGATGTTGAAAGTGGAACAATAGCACTATAACATTCTAGTGCGGAAATGGCCACAGAAATCCCTTGGACAGAAACCATGGCAATTAAAGTAGACCAACAATGCTATAATTCTGTAGCGTGAACGGCTCCCTGGACTTTTACTCACTCTTTCCTGCGAACAGCATAAAAATCACCTGCTCCAATGGTCATGTAACTTATGTAACAACTTTTTCTTTCTTTCTTTCTTTAATCATTTTATTCAAATTCAGATATAAAACAAACAATTATAACTGTCAGCTTATTTGAAATATTTCTGATCTTTCACACTGATACAGATTTCATTATCAATATTTCTTAACGTGCTTAAAATATTGTACTACATTTTAGTGCTATTATTACTTGTTGATTCTTGCATTTCCATCTCCATATTCCCGCTTCATGATATATATCCTGTAGTCCCCTCATAATTTATCTTAAATCATGAATCACAGATTTCCATCTGATGGTACCCAGCAATTACCCATTACAATTTGCCATTCTTTTTGTATCTCTTCGTCTGATTTCCCTTTTAATCTCTGAGAGACCATGTCAGCATTTTTGTTTTCAATCAGTGTACCCCACCATTGTTCTAATGTGGGTATTTGCTGAGTTTTCCACATCTTTGCATATTCAATACAAGCTGTTGTTATCATGTACAGTAATATTCTCCATTACTTCTTTATACCAGTGCCTTCTAATACATCAGTCGTAATTAAAAAATACAATTCTGGTAACTTAGCAAACTGTACTTTCATTAATGCACGTATTTTGTTATGTATTTCAGTCCAATATTTCTTAGCTTTTGGACATGTCCACCACATATATATGGTACCGACCTCATTCTGACATTTCCAACATTGTCCAGTACCTGTATTATAAATCTTTTTTTAATTTATCTGGTGTCATGTACCATCTATGAAATAGCTTGTAATAGTTCTCTTTCAAATTCTGTGCTACTGTAAATTTCTGTGTTTTTTTCCAGCTCTGCTCCCAAGACTCTAATTGTATTGAATGTCTGATATTTTGTGCCCATGAAATCATTGTTGCCTTTACTGTTTCTTCTTGCCTCTCCTGATGTAGTATTTCTTGATATATTTGGGCAAGTAAATGAGGCGGATTTTCGAACAGCCATTTAATTACTCCAGTTTTCTCTTTAAGTTCAATTCCATATGTTTTTATATCCATCTGAAACCTTTCTGCTAACTGTCTGTAAGGAAACCAACTTAATGTTATTCCCTCTCGTTCTAGTTTTTCTCTTGTTTTAATCTTAAAGTTGTTGGACTTTGATCTCTCAATTATATCATCATATCGCAACCATTTATCTGTGTCCGTCCATCTGCCAAAAAAAGCCTCTTGCGGTGAGACCCATGTGGGGAGCTGCCGTATGTTTTTAGTTTTATAATCCTCCCAAATTTTCAGAAGTGATTTTCTGATAAAGTGATGTGTGAAGTCTTTATCTATTTTTGCTTTATCATAAAACATGTAGGCATGCCACCCCATCCTCAGGTCTGCTCCCTCAGTGCCAACATTCTCGTATCTTGTAGGTCTACCCAGTCTTTTATCCACGTAAAAGCCGCGGCCTTATGGTATATTTGAAAGTCTGGTAGTCCCATTCCTCCTCTACTTTTTAAGTCTGTCATAGTATTCCATTTTATCCTAGGTTTTTTCCCTTGCCATATAAACTTAGTTAGTTCTCTCTTCCATTGTATGAAAGGTTTCATGTTCGTTATTATAGGAAGATTTTGGAACAAAAAGTTCATTTTTGGCAAAACATTCATCTTTATTGCAGCTATCCTCCCCATCATTGACATATGCATGGAGGTCCAACTTTCCAAGTCTTTTGTTATTTCTTTCCATTTTTTTTCATAATTATTTTGAAATAACTCATTGTTTCTTTTGGCTATCCAAATACCTAGATATTTTACCTTTTGTCTTCTATTGAATCCTGTTTTTTTGTACTAATTCCATCTCTTCTCTTTCAGTCATATTTTTGGTTAAGAAGACTGTTTTCTCCTTATTAACTTTAAAACCAGAGAATTCTCCATATTCTTGAATTGTAGTAATCAATTTTCCAATACATTTCCCTGGGTCATCCAGTAAGAAAACCAGATCGTCAGCGAAAGCTTTTAACTTGTAATGATATTTCTTAATTTGGACTCCTCTTATTTCTTTATCTTCTCTTATAGCATTGTTAAGTACTTCCATTGTCATGATAAACAGCAGAGGAGACAGGGGACACCCTTGTCTCGTACCTCTGTGCAGTTCTGTCATTTGTCTTCTTTCACCGTTTATGACCAGTCAAGCTTGTTGTTGGCTGTAAATTGCTTCAATCCATGCAACAAATTTTTCTCCTGCCTGCTTCTGTTTAACCGCCGTCTTCATGAATGGCCAGCTGATCATGTCAAAAGCTTTCTCCGCATCTACAAATATCACAGCCATTTTCCGTTCATTATGCTTTTCATAGTATTCGATTACATTTAAGACCATTCTGATGTTATTTCTCAAAGATCTTTTTGGTAGAAAGCCATTCTGGTCCTCATCAATTACCTCTGACAGCACTTTTTTAAGCCTCGCTGCTAGAATTGAAGCAAAGATCTTGTAGTCTGTATTCAAAAGTGATATTGGTCTATAATTCTTTACATCACTCAAATCTCTTCCTTCTTTCGGGATCAGCACAACGTTAGCTTCTTTCCAAGTATCTGGTATTCCTTCGTTTATTATTTCATTTATAGTGCTTTGCAAAGGTATTGAAATCTCATGTTCCATAATTTTATAATATCTTGCAGTAAAACCATCAGGTCCTGGAGCTTTATCGTTCTTCAAATTTCTAATAGCCTCAGCTACTTCCATCATAGTAACAGATTTGTTCAAGATTGATCTTTGGTCTTCATTAAATCTCATTATATTCATTTTCTCCAGATATTCTTCCACTTCTTATATTTTTTTCCACTTTGAGATCTTACTCATCAGCTTCACGTAGTAATTATAAAAAGCTTGTTTTATTCCCTCTTGTTTTGTAATTCTTTCTTCTCCTGTTCTAATCTCGGTTATGATATTTCTGGACCTTCTTTTACGCAGCAAACCTACCAAAAGCTTTGAAGGTTTATTAGCTTGTTCGAAGAAATTATGTTTCGTTCTCTTTATCTGTTGCTCTATTTCTTCCAAATTAAGTTGATTTAATTCAGCTTGCTTTACCTTCATCTGTAATCTAATCTGTTTATCCGACGGATTTTGTCTCATCTGTTGTTCAGTTTCTTTCATCTTTTCCAAAATTCACTGCTCAATGTTTCTCTTTTCTTTTTTAATCTCTGCAGTCCATCTGATAAAGTTACCACGCATCACTGCCTTACTTGCATCCCAAATGGTTTTCATCGACAGCTCCGACGTCAAGTTCTCATTAAAATAGTTAATTATCTCTGTTTTAGCTTTCGCTATGTACTTCTCCTTATTCCAAATCTCATCATTCAGTCTCCACGGTCTTCCTCTGTCTTTAATCCTTATCTTTAATTGTAACGGATTATGATCAGAGCACTTACGTAACAACTTTTGCAACTGTGATATAGTGGCTGAGGGGCGGCAAAATCTGTCTTGGTCTGGAGATAAATCTGCCCTGTTGGTTTCTGAGCAGCTTTCTCTCCCCATAGCTGGCTTTCAATGCCCTTCTCCCTATCATCACAGCCTTTGCACCCCTTCTGCTGCCATATTGCCTCCTCTACTGGCACAATCTTGCACCTTTAATGAGCTATTGTAAAGTTCAGGCTAAAACCCGTAGTAAATTCACTGTCCTGCTGACCTGAGAGCCATAAATTACTTAGTATGACCACAGCTTAGCAATTTCTTACCTGAAGGAAGTGGAAGAATTTTATTTTTGACAGGAGAGGAGAGAGAATTTGGCAAGCCAAAGCCAACCAGCTTTATCAGAAATGATCTTCATACAAAATAAAACAGTCCAAGACGTCATGTTGCGTTTGGATTCTCTCAAGAGAACTTTGATTCAGCAAAACCGCAAATGGTTTGAATTAGAGGAAATATATGCAATAGCTTCATTGGTGCCAGATGCAATCACGCTCCGCTGTGGTTCATGTTATGCATAAAAAGGATGCTTCTTTCCAAGAGAGGAACATTCCAAGCTACCCACCAAAAGGAATACACAGCATGCTGAGCATGAATAAATTGCAAAATAAGGTGGGGGAGTGGGAAAGGAAAGAGGTACTTTCTAGAAGAGAAGGCAGCATGATATATGAGACAGAATTTTGAACTGAGAAGAAGAAAACTTGGGCTCTGGCCTGCACTCAGCTCTGAAATGTTCAGGGAAATCTTGAGGTAAATGGGGAATAGGAATTACGTCCCCCCCCCCCCATGATGTTGTTGAACTGGAATTCCCCAGAATTCCTTACTATTGGTTTTGGTGGCTATGACTGCTGTTTGTATTGCAGTTCTCCAACAGCTACAGTATTCTCAACCCTGAGCAAGATCATCCCAGACTCGCACATACTCCATAAACTCCATGGGGAAGGATGAGGATAACCAGAGATGAGGACAACCAATACTCATTGAAGGAGCCCATGTAGCATAGTGGCTTGAGTATTAGGCTATGACTCTGGAAACCAGGGTTTGAATCCTTGCTGAATCATGGAAATCCACTGCGTGATGTTGGGCAAGTTACAGCCTCAGAGGAAGGCAAAGGTAACCCCCCTCTGAACAATTCTTGCCAAGAAATCTGCATGAGAGGTTCACCTGAGGGTCTAAATAAATAAATCATTCCAAAACACACACTTTGATTTAGCCATTTTATATGAGGGACCCCACTTTACCATACCATTGTGTATAACAGGACTTGAGCATCCATGAATTTTGGTGTCCATGGGGCGTCCTAGATGCAAACCCTAGCAGATACTGAGGGTCTACTGTATAGGTGTTTCAACATGTTAGCTAATTTAATTTTTTTTTTTAAAATCCTTTTTATCAGCAAGGTTTTTGGTGGTATCTTCTTTTAAACCTGGGCCGATTTACTCTACACAATTATAACGCTATGATTCCACTTTAACTGTCATGGTTCCATCCTATAGAATGCTGGGATTTGGCACTTAGGGCATTTAGAGTTCTCAGCCACAGAGTTCTTCTAGTGCTTCACTGAACTACTAACCCCAAGATTCCATAGGATGGTGCCATGGTGGTTAAAGTGGCATCATAGTGCTATAACTGTGTCGTGTGAGAGGGCCCTTGGTTGTAAGTCAGCTTGGGTCTCCTGTGTTGGGAGAAAGATGGGACATGAGAGAGAGAGAGAGAGAGACAGACAGACAGATAGCTGACAGAAGCCATTTCCGCACTAGACTGTTATAGCGCTATGATTCCACCTGGCCCCTCCCAAAACTGCAAACCCCAGGATTCCATAGGATGTTGAAAGTGGAATCATAGTGCTATAACAGTCTAGTGCAGAAACATCCAGAGATGCTAGAGCTACTGGGAACTGCCATTCATCAACATCTAGAAGACCACACCATTCTCAGTCCCGGGTGAAATGATATCTTACATATATATCTTATGTATGTCATAAGGTCTTTTGAAGCAGGAACCATTGTGGAAGTCTTTGAACAGAGGTTGGATGAGTACCTTTCTGGAGTACTTTATGTCCTGTGCTGGCAGCCCACCAAGGCCTACAGCTATAGAATCAGGCTGTTAGGAGGAGCTGGCAGGCAAACTTTGTCTTGGTCAGTTGGAGTTCTTAGCAAGTTTAGAGAAACTGAGTCCAAATTTACCATGAGTTCAGAGAGAAGGTGTCTAAGAGCAGAATCCGCACTCCAGGTGAAGGTCAAAGTTTTGAGGAACGCAGGCAAGGAATATGGGAGTCAGTGGGCCTGTAACCACTGATGGAATCAGTAGGTTCCAATAGCTTCCTCCCATTATGGCCTCTTGTTATATAGGGCCTTTCTTCACTACACTGTTCTAGTGCTATTATTCTACTTTTTGTAGTTTGTAGTTTACTGAGGCCAAAGATCTCTGTGGCTGAGAATTCTATATGTACCTCCCTAAACTGCAAACCCCAGGATTCCATAGGATGTTGAAAGTGGAATAAGCGTGCTATAACAGTGTAGTGCAGAAAGGCCCATCATCTCGGTGTCCTGCCCAGCTTTGGCCTAATTAACAAGCCCTTCTTATATAAATGTTGCCAAACTTCCGGGCTTTCCCTTTTCCACCCACACTGGCTGCCGTAAGTACTGTTCCACTCATGTCTCAAGGGTGTGGCTGCTTGGAAGGAAGGGTCCTGCTTGGGTCCTGGGACAAGGTTTGTTGTATATTCCTGCATGGCAGGGGGTTGGACTAGATGGCCTTTATGGTTCCTTCCAACTCTGAGATTCTATGATTGGGTGGAGGGCATAGGTGGAGCCAGAAGGTCATGCAGGCCAAGCCAACGGAAATACTCCCTGCCAAGCAATATGGAAATACAGGCTTTCCAACCCACCCATTGCAAAAGGGGAAAGTGGTACAAACTGATGTTTGAACAACATGTTCTCAAAGCAGCGGGAGAGATCCATACAGCCATGAACCCAGTGGTGTCTGGCATCCACCCTGGAGGGGAAGAGGCAAAGTTATTACAAACAGAGCCCATGGATCACTGTAGGCAAAGCCAGCTAGGTCTCATTTTCTAACCATCCTGTTTTCTTGCCAAGAAATAGAGAAGAAGCAGTCCTGTGAACACAGCGGCAGTCCATGGCAAAAGGAGAAATTAGGTTGGAGACTTGCCTTCAAAGCAATGTTCAATGGTGGGGGAAGAAGGGCAGGGGAAGAGAATCCACACAGCTCTGCAGATATATTTCTCTGGAATCTTGGTTTTTCTTGCAGAGGAGGTATTTCAGGAGAAACTCATATTGACCAGAAAAGGGAAAGCGAAGCTAGTTTTGAAAATATATTTTGAAGAGCAAAATATACCAATTGATTAACCACCAATTGTTATGTCAACTCTCACTTTAAATGTGTTGGTGTGTTTGTGTGTTTGTGTGCCTTCAAGCTGCCTGTTGACTTATGGCAACCTCATGAATTTCGTAGGGTTTTCTTAGGCAAGGAATACTCACAGGTGATTTTGCCAGTTCCTTCCTCTGAAATATAGCCTATAGCTGCGGTTCATGGACAGTCTCCCATCCGAGGTCATCCGGGGCTGACCTTGATTAGCTTCCAAGATCAGATAGGATCTGGTGCCTTTATGGTATTTAGGCTCACCTTTAAAAAAAAAAAGTCTTTAACAAAATTACAAAAAACAAAATGCTGAATAATACAAGTCTAAAATAAATTAACAATATAGCATTTAACTTAATTGTAAGATCTGTGCATCAACTCAATATCAGAAGGTCAAAATATGCTAATTAGATGTCTGTTTTCTAAAATAGATTAATCCAAAGGTTCTAATGTTGTTCCAGAGGTTTGAATGATGCGGTTTCAAATTTTGTATATACAATAAATGGATACCAGATTGAAGCAAATTTGTCTCCATCAGTTTGCCCCTTTGATGCTTTTATCTGGTGTGTTTGTTTTTCCATGTAAGCGATGGACCATACCCTCTTTATCCAGGAAGAAAAAGAGATCTCTCACATGAGTTTCCAATGCTGTAAGAACTGCTAATCTTCCTAATGTTCATTTTATTTAAATAGCAATTTTACCTTCCCTTTCTTCCCTCCCCACCTTTTCAAACAGCCAGCCCACCTGTCAGGATATATAGCTCCCGGACATTTCCACACTAGATGGTTATAGTGCTATTGTTCCACTTTCAACATCCTATGGAATCCTGGGGTTTGCAGTTTAGGGAGGGGCCTTTGGGGCTGCAAACCCCATGATTCCACAGGACGTTGAAAGTGGAATAATAGCACTATCACCGTCTAGTGCAGAAATGACCCCTATCATAGCATATCTACTGGACATGGTAGGGAACTCTGGGCTGGTCAAAGCACTACAAAGTACCAAATGCTAATTGATAGTTGCAACAATGTATCTGTTTGAAGCACCAATGTAGGTTAATTGTTTTACCTCTCTGTGCTACAATGTATTTGATGAAGGGGGAGAAGATCAGAGCGGGCAAAAACAAAAGCACCAAAAGATGTTTTGGGAACTCAGAGTGTCTAGAGATAAGGGGACTTCCTGCCCAATGATGAAAGGCAGGTGAATAACTGCAAGTCTGAGAAATGTCAAAAATGTGGGGTGATGTTAAATTTATGATTCCTTTTCAATCATAACTTTGTGTGCCTAAATTTATATGGAAAGGTATAAAACCTATAACCACCATGTATGCCTCAGTCTCAGCAACTCTGGAAGAAGCGTGTTGCATTGCTTGCTTTGCTACAGATAAACACTGCTATCTACCTCAGAGTGAAGTTTGTGGACTGAGAGTTACTCCGAGCATGGCATCCACCAAGCCACCTTGGTGGATGGCAGTACGTGTGAAAGGGATCTAGGAGTCTTAATAGACCACAAGCTGAACATGAGTCAGCAGTGTGATGCGGCAGCCAAGAAAGCCAAGGCAATTCTCGGCTGCATCAATAGGAGTATGGTGTCTAGATGGAGGGAGGTACTGGTACCACTCTACTCTGCTTTGGTTAGACCTCATCTTGAATACTGTGTCCAGTTCTGGGCACCCCAATTCAAGAAGGACATGGTCAAGCTGGAGCAGGTCCAGAGGAGGGCGACCAAAATGGTGAAGGGCCTGGAAGCCAAGCCCTGTGAGGATAGACTTAGAGAGCTGGGTATGTTTAGTCTGCAGAAGAGAAGGTTAAGAGGGGACATGATAGCCATGTTTAAATATTTGAAGGGATGCCATGTAGAGGAGGGAGTGGGCTTGTTTTCTGCTGCTCCAGAGACCAGGACAAGGAGCAATGGATTCAAGCTGCAGGAAAGGAGATTCCACCTGAACCTCAGGAAGAACTTCCTGACGGTCAGGGCTGTCCGGCAGTGGAATCTGCTGCCTCGGAGTGTGGTGGAGTCTCCTTCTTTGGAGGTTTTTAAGCAGAGGCTGGATGGCCATCTGTCGGGAGTGCTCTGAGGGTATTCCTGCATGGCAGGGGGTTGGACTGGATGGTCCCTGTGGTCTCCTCCAACTCTACATTTCTATGATTCTATGATTTCTATGATTCTATAACCTTGTTCCATTAGCCCTGCATGGCCTGTGACTCCTTCAGCCGCCCTGCTCACCTGGCGTGCCTTCCCCTTCTGGGTCCGTTTCCTGTCCCCTTCCCCCCGACACCCCCCAAGTCTCTGTCCTTCTCCATCTGAGTGCTCCATTGGGCTGGCCTAAGACCCTTCACCTAGCCAAGCTCCTGGAGAAGACAGTGAAACAGTAATAAAGAGGCAGCGGTGATGGGCAGGAGGTGAAGCAGCAGTAGACGTTTGTAGTACCCTCCCTCTGACATTTCGAAAATCCACCTGGAGAAAAATTTTAGCTCTGAAGAAGAAAGCATGTCTGGAAAAAGGAGGACATATGGTAACCCTACTTTAAGATATAGCAGAATCCAGTTGGCTACTTAAACATGCATAAATTCCCTTATGGAAGCAGCTAGACATTTTTGTCCAGTGTGGGATGGATGTATGCAGTAAGAGAAGCAGAATGGCACGTGTGGTGCCGTTGCATACATCTATATGTACATTGCACATGCAGATATTCATTAACATTTATTTGCACCTTCAGTTGCAGTATGTCTCTGTTCATTAATGAGGTGGCAGGTAGTATAACAGGCACGTGATTCTGTGAGTGTAAAGTTAAGCTCTATTTCCCTAATATAGGATCTTGGCCCATATTTTCATAGTGTTGCCAAGTATTCCAAATTTATGCGGTATCAAGGCCAAAATTTTTGTGTCTATATACATAAACTTGCTGGTTGAACTGGAATCCTGCCTGGCCCAGGAAAGAGGAAGAGTTGCAGTATTTCTTTTTTTAAAAAAAGAAAGCTTCTGTAGCCAAATCTTTGAGCCAGCACGTATATTGGGAGTAAATGAGAAATGTGACTTCATTAACAGCCATTAACAGGGTGTCAGAAATGCAGGCGAAATTGTTGGACACAAGTGAATTCCCTCAGGCAAAGACTTCTCTTTCTCTGTGTGACATCCTGCAGTTAGCAAACAATACCTTATGGACAAGGAAATCGTACCAATGGGGAAGGTCACCTTTGAGCAGAGTGATCCACGTGGCATTTTGCTCTCTTTAAAGTCAAAATGCAGTCATAATTTCTCCCATCTCAACCAGGTGAGCTCAACCAGGTGAGGTCATCCTTTTGTCCTTTTCCTGCCTTTTGGCAAAAGGACGTATGATTTTGAGTTCATGCAAGATTTTGAAGTATGCAAGGTTGAGGAGTATCAGTACAGCTTAAGTGTCTTTTCTCCATGCCAGAGCCACACAAAAGACTCCAGATTCCAAAGCACATTTCATTCTAGGAGCAGGATTTGTTTGCTGTTTCTGTCTTTGACAAGACGGACCTTTATTTGCCTCCTGGTCTTGAAGGTCTTGTTAAGCTGAAAATCACGGGAACCTAGAAGTCTAGGCTTACGTGATGTTTCTCTCTCAAATCCTCCAGAATCCAGGGTTGTAGCCAAAACATCTTGTGAATCCATTTTCCCTACTAGAAGTAGAATGCTCCCCCACTCCTCCTCAGGAAAGTCTAGTGAAAGGAAAGGTAAAGTCTGGCTGGAAGCCTAGATCAGGATTGCATGGCATAAATTTCCACATGCACAGTGATGCATTAAATTATGCTATGCAACTCTTGTGTTGCAAATGGACAACTGCATATACAACTAAATGTGCAGTGTGCATCCATGTGCAATGGCTTTTCATGTGCAGCTCTACTTCTGCAACCTTGAAATGAATGAGGATGCTCCATATTAGACAAAAATCTCCAGCCACTTCTTTAGGGGAACTTACACATGCCTAATACACCATGAGGATTCCAGCCCCCATCAAGCCTCCATCAGTTTTTCAGAACATTTTCTTTGCATTGGCAGCTCCCTCCACCTATTGCCTCTTTCTGTAGTGTGCTTGTGTGTAGTTTAGGGGCACTCTACCCAATACATGCCCGTATGCTTTCCTGGCAAACCTCTCTCTTGTTTTTCCTTCACCTCTTATCTTGCTTAGACCCAGCCACCTCCTGCAACTTGAATCTAAATGACAACCTGGATCTTAAAACACCTGCCAGCTTTGTGAATTTGCTCAATCTGAGTTGATATTTTCCCCACTCTGAAGCAATTGGGCTGTATTAGCTAGTTATATGTATTGACCATTTAGTGTTCACCCCATGCAATCAGAGCATGTATTTTGATTATTGGGCGTACAGTAAAATTTCCTCTTTTAGTGGTCTTTGTGTAGTATGGATTCAAGCTGCCTAAGGTACACTACTGCCAAAGTTAAAAGAGCCTTTGCGTGCATGTGTCTTCAAGTTGCCTCTTATGGTGAGCCCATGAATTTCATAGGGTTTTCTTGGGCAAGGAATAATCAGAGGGAGTTTTGCCAGTTTCTTTTTCCTGTAAAGATTTGCATTGTTGTTACTGTGTGCCTTCAGGTCATTTCTGACTTAGGGCAACCCTAATGCGAACCTCTCATGGAGTTTTCTTGTGTGAGAATGTGTGATGTGCCCAAGGTCATCCAGCGGGTTTCCATGGCTGAGCGGGGAATCGAACTCTGGTTTCTAGGGTTGTAGTCCAATGCTCAAACCGCTACCGCTAATGATGGCTCAAAGATTTGCATACTCGGAACAAATACGAGTTCATACAGGCGCCCTGAGAAAATGATAGTGGGGTGGTTTTTCAAAAAGATGTGTTAGTCTGCTGCAGCATAAAAAGGAAAGGGGAAGGCGGGAAGAAAAAGAAATTTAGTGGCACCCTTAAAACTAACTGGTTCATTTTAGCGTGAGCTTTCTGGATTTCAATCCACTTCCTCAGAGGCACTGATGGAATTAATATTAAAGCACCAAGTAGATAGCAGTTACATGGTTGTCAGAGTGAGATCAAAAGCACATAGAAAGAAGAAACTTGTATCCACACAGCCACACAGAAATGCTCCATGGGCGTCATATATTTGTACAGTAGCAGTCCCCATTACATTAAAAAAAAAAAAAAGGTAATAGGGAAAAATTAAAGAAAAAGCATTCTCATATATCCTCTGTCTTCTCCTGTCTTCCTCCTCTCCTTTGCATGGTTTTTCAAAAACAAAGCAGAGTCTTCTATGGCTGTTCTACAGGGATATCAGTTTCCTTCAAAGAAATGTTGGCTGGTATCCTACACTGCAGTTATGAATTCATAACCTAGATGTCCCCCCAAACCTACTTTAACAGCCAGCAGCCACAGTGAGAGAGCTAGATTGGCAATCACAATGAAACAGGATTACATTTTCAGCCCCCTCCTGCCAGCAGTCTGCAACAATGTCACACCACAAGTCCCGGAGGAGAGGCAGTTGGAAACATCATCCTGCTGCATCCCGATCAGCAGGAGAACAGACCTCCACCGCTCAGTGCAGCCGCTGGATGTTAAGGGTGGTTTTGGGGAGTTGGGTTGGGAGACAAGATGAAGTTATGGATTCATAACTATGGCTCTGATGTAGGATCCTGGTGATCATTTGCTGTGTTGATACGTGTCACTTCCAAAAGTGACAGGTTATAACAATCACATTGTATTTTATAGATAGAAGTGTTCTTGAGTAGTATTTTGACTGGAAAAGCTAGGTGGAAATTTAATATATGGATAATTAATAGTGGTCTACAACTACAACTCTGGAGATCTGGGTTTGAATTCCCCCTCAGTCGTGGAAACCCACCAGGTGACCTCGGGCAAATCACATTCTCTCGGTCTCAGAGCAACAAAAGGCAAACCATCTGAACAAATTTTGCCAAGAAAACCCTGTGATAGGTTTGTGAAAGTCAGAAATTATTGGGAGTGGCAACCTTCGCACGCTTAATTAACTGGTTAGTTAGTTTGCATGTGTATTGTAGGCACACAGTGGACTGCCTAGAGTAAACTTCCTGTTGTTTGGCCAACGGCCACTTCATGTTCTCTTCCTCTTCCTCTGTTGTCTTTGCCTTTTGTGCTGAAAGCATGCTCTGAGACCTCCCAACAGGGATTATTTTCAGCAAGCATGTTACTGCTTAATTTCGTCTTACTGTCCTCAAGAATTGAACCTGTGTAGACTATGCACAAGATGTTGCGAGTAAACTTTTCATATTTTTAACCAAACTGAGCTAGATTATTTTGAGCTAGGTTAAGTGTGACTGGGGTGGAGATGGTGAAGTGGGACTGGTGAAGTGGGACTGGTGTTCAATTTCTGCCTGTGCCTTATAAAATACTCTGCTGACTGGGAGACTTGTTACTAAAAATCTCTCAATTCCCCAACAGAAATTACTTGAAGGCACACGACAACAACAAAAGTATGCAAGAAATTTGAATCAAAACATTTTCCTGTCCCAGCTTATTCAAGGTTTCTTCCATCAGGGGTTTACTTGGGGGATAGAACAGGACTGTATAAATAATATCAATAACTCACAGCAGGTCAGGACCTGGGAAAATGAGAGCATGAAATACAAAGAGCCTGGACATCTAGACAGAGAAGGTTTGCAGTCCACATTTGGGTCCTGTGTTGATGGCTCCTAATTTCTAAGCTACACGACTTCCTATATCTGTTCCAGCACATCAGCTGTTCAGCATGGACATGGGAACCAGGTCAGCCACAAAGCAGAATTCCTTGTGGTTACCCAAATAAATAAATGTGTCTTTTAAAACTAATTGTTACCCTTTTAAAGAAAGAAAAAGGCTATGAATTCTAAAGGAATAAAGTTGACAGTATGTCTATTTTGCTGAGCAAAGAGATAGAAACCCAATTAAGGCTGCTGTCTTCTCTTTGCTGGTTAAAGAACCTACTTCTCCCTGGGTCTCATTTCATTAGATTTGCATGGCGTGATATCTTTTAATTTGAGTTCCTTTAAAAAAACAACAGAGGTGCAGAAACTGAGTAAGCAAATCATCCAGTTGAATAGTTCCATCTGCTTTTTATGCAGATCTGTAAGGCCAGTGTATACCAAAGGCATTCTGAAAACAGTATTCTTTTTACTGGAAGTAGTAACTCAATAAACCTCCCCAGGACACCCGTAAAAATATGCTGGATAGCAGTTTGAACAAGGCACTGTTCAACAGGCAGTGTGATCACATTATGTGTCTAGTGCCTGGTGGAATTCTTAAGGGTTTAGTTTAGATTCCCCTGTTGCACAAGACTGTTTAACCCTTCCTAAAGTATAGTAAGTATGTCTCAAATGCCTAATGTGGCAACTCAATGGCTAAGATCTTACATTGGAGCTGCTCAGTGGAGCAACCTTTGTGTTGAACAGCAACACTGCACAACTGAACCAACGCAGCCAATGTGCTGCTGAAGGCACCACCAAATGTGCATATCCACCTATCTATGTGCCCTTGCACTTCTGCATGCACATCAGAATGTGCAATGGCATTGTATGTGTGACTTCCATAACCATGAATTGAGTGAGGATGGAGTGCATCAAACAAAACTGTCCAACTACTTTCATGGAGTTAGACAAACAGAAGACACTAAGTGGATTCCAACCAATCCATTTTTGCTACAAGCACTACGATCCTTAGCAGACGAGGCTGTCCATATCATTGGAATAGTGACTCTGCTCTGGGTTTTAGTCTAGAGATTAAAGGAGCTCTTCAAAGTGTTATTTAGAAGTTCAGCACTTTGAATAGCTCTTTTAAGGTACAAACTAAAACCCAGAACAGACCCACTGACAGGGGATCCACCAGTTACCATGGAGTGTGTATTTGCACTATAAACCTACATCTATTTCATACTAGTTTAACTACTTTGACACTCCTCAAAGAAAGCAGGGACTTGCAGCTTGACGGGATAATGGAAATTAGATCAGGCCTTCTTTCTTCCCTTCCCTGGGGCTATTTCAAGACAGTCCTCATTCAGTTAATCATTTGAGTCTTAATTGATTCAGCAGCCAGTCTATGAAACATCATAAACCTAGGGCTACAAAGAGGTATTTGTGCCAGATCTTTAGGAAGGGAGGTTGGACTTATGCATGCTATTCAAAGAGTCCTGTGCACTCTTTCCAGAATTTAACCCCCTTGGATTCAAGAGGGGTAACTCCCAGGAAAGCGTGCACAGCAGTATTGCCATAATCTTCCCAAGATCTTGGCCAACAGCCAGCACCAAGGAGGTAATGGAATCAAGCAGTTGGAAGATACCCGAAGGGCCGTCCAGTTCAACCCAATCCTGCCATGCAAGAAAACACAATCAAAGCATTCCTGACAGGTGGCCATCCAGCTTCTCTTTAAAAACCTCCAAAGAAGGAGACTCCACCGCATTCCAAAGCAGCATATTCCACTGTTGAACTGCTCTTACCATCAGGAAGTTCTTCCTAATGTTTAGGCGGAATCTCTTTTCCTGTAGTTCAAAGCCGTTGCTCTGTGTCCTAGTCTACGGAGCAGCAGAAAAGAAGCTTGCCCTGCCTTCCATATGACATCCCTTCAAATATTTAAACATGGCTATCATGTCACCTTCTCTCAACCGTCTCTTCCCCGGGCTAAACATACCCAGCTCCCTAAGTCGCTTCTTATAGGGCATGGTTTCCAGGCCTTCTACCATTTCAGTTGCCCTCCTCTGGACACATGCCATGACACGTGTAAGTCACTGACAAGATGCCTGCCCTTATTTCTCTGCATAATTACTCAGCAGTCTCATTATGGTGCAGAATGATTCGCAGGAGAAAGAAACAATCACACTGAGCCAGCCAAACTTCCGTTAGACCAAAATGATGCAACATCAAATACTAACACGTACACACCCAACCAGATGTCTCTTTTACAGCTGCTCTGATTCCTCAAGAATGCATCCTTTCTCCATCCCAGCACCTCAGCTGCAGAACTCCCTCCCAAAAGAGTTCAGGCTGGTTTCATCTCCTTTGAGTTTCTGGCAGACAGCTAAGGCTGTTTAGCGGGCACTTCAGTGCTTGAAACGGTTTTGGCTGCTTTAACCGTCTGGTTCTAAATATTTTTAGACATGTTTTAAGTCTGGGGTTTTTTTTACATCGTTTAAAATAGTTTTTTACTCATGTATTTCATGTTTTAATTATGTGTGTGTGTGCCTAAAGCAAACCTTATCATGAATTGTTCTGAGGGGGTTTACCATTCCCTTCCTCTGAGGCTGAGAGAGTGTGACTAGCCCAAGGTCATCCAATGAGTTTCCACAGATGAGTGGGGATTCAAACCCTGGTCTCTTGGACTCCCAGGCTACCACTGAAACCATGCTGGCTCTCCATTGTACATCACCTTGGTGGGCTGAGAGGGGATACATAATTGGTTGTGCATTCATTTACGAGTTCCAGCCTGCATGTGGTTCAATGTTTGGTTGTGCACTCGTTTCCACAACATTTCCATTCAACATTAAGCTCATATAACACAGTCTCATCCTATGCAACTCCAGTATGGGTTCACAGTCCTCGAATCCTCCAACTAGCATTGCCATTGGCCACTGGAGCTCTCATGACAGGACCATCCAGATTGTCAAAATATTCCAAATTTATTTTATAAAATTAATAACTCCAGAGGTTGCCAGAAGTCCACTTCTGGTTTTGAAAACCAGGTAATTTTTGATGTTAAACACTGCACACAAAGATGCAACATAAGGAAAAGGTAAATTGCTGCTCCTATAAATTTCTGGGGCTGTATCCACACTGCACAATTACAGCAGTTTGACACCACTTTAACTGCTTTGGCTTCCTTCTACAGAATCTGGGATTCGTAGTTTGGTAAGATTTTCAGAATTATCTAGTGCAATCCCTTGAAATATAGTAGTAGAGCTCTCTGGGAGAGAATTCTAAGTATCTCGTGAAACAATAAATCCCAAGATTCCAGAGGATGGAGTTATAGCAGTTATATCGAACTGCTATAATTGTGAAGTGTGGATAAACCCCAGGACAGACAAAGCAGCCTCTGTTTTTGATCAGAAAAAGGATGGGCTGAGAAGTCTGGAGGAGTCTATGGCTGCAAAGCAGTCTTGGGGGGGGGGAGGTACATGTGGCCCCAGAGCCACACTTGCCCACCTGTGGTGTAAAGGAAGGTGAGATCCTGGGGAAATTCATTGCATTTTATCACCATTTCCTTTCCCATAGATCAAATAAGAGGGAAGCTTTGCAATGTCTTCTGAGTGGCTCAGTTGTACAAGCCATGGCAGTGTGTCCACCCAGCTGGCATCAGTGCTTATCTGCCGGTTTAAGGAAACAACAGTCTCATTGTGTTGCGAGCCAAACATCTGCAGCCAAACATCCCAAAGCACCCATGGTAAGTAATGGGTTTTGTAACATCCTCCTCAAAACAATCTGGCTGGATAGATTGTCAGTGGCACTGCCAATTTAAAATAGCATGCAATGAATGGTTGAGTAGGGCTTCTAATTAGGAAAAACAGAGAGAGAGAGAGAGAGAGAGAGAGAAAGGAAGGAAGGAAGGAAGGAAGGAAGGAAGGAAGGAAGGAAGGAAGGAAGGAAGGAAGGATGAATCAATCTACTGTGCTTCAAGTCACGTTCATTCGTAGCATTCCCCTGCTGTAGAAATCATTGAGCAAATAATGTATGCATAAAGAGTGAGGTGATATTTGTTCTGTGTTATTTCCTAATTATTTCCTATTTTCTAATTTATGGTGTGCTCTCTGGCCTTCAATGTGCTTGCCCCTGCCAACAATGTTCAGCAATAAAATCATGCCTTTTGGTTTTTACAGGTAAGAATCTAAGGATGGAAGATGTTTGGCTTACCCAAAACCACACAGTCCATTTGCAAAAGAGGTGGAGGAGACTCCCACAGAAGAATTGGAGCCTGTGTCTTCTAGAACCAAGTCCACTATCTAGCCTAAGTCCTACTTTTTAAGACAACGACTCCCAGAACCCCCAGCCAGCATGGACAGGCTTCTAAGTTCTGGCAGAGGCTCTCCAGAGTGGAAGGAAAAGGTCTTCCCTCATCATCTGTTAACAGATTCTTTGAATGGAAGATGCCAAAAATTGAAGTGGCTTGCAAAACAAATGCTTGCCCTTCTACTGGCCAGTGGTCCCTTCCCAAAGTTGATGTTAGCAATAGCAATAGCAGTTACATTTCTATGCTACTTATCAATGCAAAGCACTCCCTAAGCAGTTTACAGTGTGTGTTAGCTAACTGGCCCCAAGAAGCTGGGTACTCATTTTACCGAGTTATGGACGGATGGAAGGCTGAGTCAACATGGAGCCCTGCAGGATCGAACTCAGAATGTTGTGGCTGCAGTGCCAGCATTTAACCGCTGCGCTATGAGGGCTCTCTTGCACCACGAGGCATCAGCTGACCTAGGCCATTTCCATACCGGGCTTCTAAAACGGTGTAGAGCGACCTCTCACGGAGGTCTTCTACACGGTAGAGTGGACTGGCGTGGACTACTTTTCGTAGTTTCACACCAGAATCCACTCAGGAGTGGCCGGAACTAGCCGGGCTGCGTGTTTTTTAAAAACCTCTTTTTCGAGGTTTTTAAAAAGCACGGAGCGCGCAGCCCCGTGCCGCTCCATCGCCCGGCTCCAAAGTGGATTTGCAGGCACGCGCAAGTGCGTGCCTGCAGATCTGCCGGGGGCGGGCTTCCGGCTGGCGAGCTTCTCCGGTTTGGGAGAGCCTCCACCAACCGGAAGCCACCATCTGGGACGCCGGAGGAGTGTGGAGCAGTGAGCTCGCACTGCTCCGCGTGGCGACGGACTTACCCGGCTGCGGGTAAGCTCCGTTTTAGCATGTTTTCGCCCGTTCCCCCCCCCACGTGTGAAAAGGGCCACAGAGTAACCAAGGCAGTACCGGCATTTAACCACTGCGCCACCCGGTTTCACCTAATTTTCATTCAGGCTAGAATCAACGCAGCCTTTGTGGCATTGTACCTTTGTCGAGAGTAATTATTACAGTAGACCTGCATATAACACGGGATATAGTGCATTATAAAACTTTTCTGTATAAAGTAGAACCCTTTGTTTCTTACCCAAATTGAACAAGGAAGGCGTCATGGCCACTGAAAACCATCAATATTGGCCTTCTGATGCATCAGAAGAGGAAACTTCATCAATTGCAATAGCAAGAACACTTCACCAGCACGAAACAGCAGCACTCAGGAGCACAAGATACCACAAGCGGCGCTGCTCGGCCAGCCCAATGCAGCAGCACCCAGGAACACTAGATGCCGTGAGAAGAGTCTGCAGCATGAGGCTCAGCAGCCGGATACCATGAGCAACACAAGCAGTGCTAGGAGCCAGCATATAATTGAAACTGCATAAAATGAATTCACATGAAATGCAGCCCTACTGTATTTATTTATTAGTTAACTAGTGTACATACCAGCGTTGCCCGGGGTTTTATTTTCTCATAGGCAATACTTGCTAGAAAGATGTGAGATCCTGTGTCTCTAATTCCCCAAACTGTCTTGTCCGGTACCTATAACTTTCCCCCATATTCCCCGATCCAGTCTGTATTCAGAGTTATTAGCATACAGAGGTTGGGTTCCCGAGGGAATACACTGCCCTCCTTCTTGCTGCTAGGCCTCGTCTCCCTAGCAACTGGCCGGGTCCAAGAGCTCTCTGGCTGAGAATTCTAAAGGCCTCTCCCTAAACTGCAAACCCCAGGATTCCATAGAATCTTCTCAGGCAGCCAATCATATGAGGTCTTTGCTCACACAGCCAATCATATGTCACCTGACACAGACAAACAAAACATGCAAACTTTGTTTTATATATAGTACACCCTGCCTTTCTCACAGCGTGGAATTCAAAGCAGTATACAACGTTTGAAAAGCACAACACAGTTTTTTAAAAAACTCTTAGTTCCAAAGTTAAAACACAGTTAAAATAAACTTCAATTTAAAAAGCACATTATATCAGTACAGTACCACTTTCACTATCATTACCCATCCTATGGAATCCTGGGATTTGTAGTTTCTGGAATTTACTGCTGGGAATTCTAAGCGCCTCACTAAACTACAAATCCCAGGATTCCATAGGATAGAACAATGGCGGTTGAAGTGGTATGAATGTGGTTTAAGTGGGTAGTGCAGACACAGTCTTCAGTATCTTAAAGTGTGTGTGTGTGTGTTTGCTGTACTCCTCTGCCCAATTTGTGGGCAAAAGACCTAACTCACTGAAATAATGAAAGGTAACCATAAAGATTTAAGATATGAGTATAAAGTGTGTGTGTGTGTGTGTAAAGATTTCCAACAAACATAATAAATCACTAAAATGATCAATTATTAAAATTAACACTAAACAGTCCACACTATAAATAGCAGTATGGAAGAAAGTCCATAGGGCATAAATCATCTGTCGAAAGCGAAAAAGGGAAATCTTTTTTCCTTCAACAAATGATTTATACCCTATGGACCTTCTCCCATTCTGCTATTTACAGTGTGGACTGTGCTGTGTTATTTTTTTTTAAAATAGAAATTTTACATACATAAAACAAAACAAACCAACAAACCAATAAATAATAAAGACAAACAACCAATCAACCTACATAAACAATTACACTAAATATACCAAAAAAAATTACATAGGTATGTACCATACTTATGCTAAACTGATAATCAAATTATACTAAACTAAACAACAACAACAAAAACTACACCTAATTAAAAATGGCTCCTACCCTTGTTGCAAACAGCTCCAAGATATGAAAATGTACTTAACTTAGATTCATTACTTTCTGCTGCTTTAAATTTGTTGTTCTTTTTATTTATATTCTCAAACTATTTTAACTTCTAAATTTCCTACATTTCTTATATTCCATACATTTCCATTTCAAAAATCCGTATTATTAACTATATTGAAATACTATTAAATCCCACTATATTATTACTCCCTTTATGTACTGCGTTAATTTTAATAATTGATTATTTTAGTGATTCATTATATTTGTTAGAAACCTTTACATCTATATAAAATATACATTTATATCATAGAATCATAGAATCATAGAAATGTAGAGTTGGAAGAGACCCCAGGGGCCATCCAGTCCAACCCCCTGCCATGCAGGAACACCCTCAAAGCACTCCCGACAGATGGCCATCCAGCCTCTGCTTAAAAACCTCCAAGGAAGGAGACTCCACTACACTCCACTGAGGAAGTATATTCCACTGCCGGACTCTGTCACTGCTGTCAGGAAGTTCTTCCTGAGGTTCAGGTGGAATCTCCTTTCCTGCAGCTTGAATCCATTGCTCCTTGTCCTGGCCTCTGGAGCAGCAGAAAACAAGCCCTCTCCCTCCTCTACATGGCATCCCTTCAAATATTTAAACATGGCTATCATGTCCCCTCTTAACCTTCTCTTCTGCAGACTAAACATACCCAGCTCTCTAAGTCTATCCTCCTAGGGCATGGCTTCCAGGCCCCTCACCATTTTAGTCACCCTCCTCTGGACCTGCTCCAGCTTGACCATGTCCTTCTTGAACTGGGGTGCCCAGAACTGGACACAGGATTCAAGATGAGGTCTAACCAAAGCAGAGTAGAGTGGTACCAGTACCTCCCTCGATCTAGACACCAGACTCCTGTTGATGCAGCCGAGAATTGCGTTGGCTTTCTTGGCTGCCGCATCACACTGCTGACTCATGTTCAGCTTGTGGTCTATTAAGACTCCTAGATCCCTTTCACACGTACTGCCATCCAGCCACGTGTCCCCCATCCTATATTTCTGCATTCCATTTTTTCTACCTAAGTGTAGGACCTTACACTTCTCTCTGTTGAATTTCATTTTGTTAGCCTTGGCCCAGCTCTCCAATCTATCCAGGTCATTTTGAATTTTGATCCTGTCCTCTGGCGTATTAGCAACCCCTCCCAATTTGGTGTCATCTGCAAATTTGATGAGCATGCCCTCTATTCCTTCATCCAAGTCGTTGACGAAAATATTGAACAGCACTGGGCCCAGGACACACATATATTTTACATTCATATTCTAATTCTTTTGGCTTACCTTTCAAAATCTTTTAAAACTGCCTTTACCCAGTGCTTGATTTTAGCTTAGTCAATTTTACCTTTTTAAGCTGTATTTTGTTTCAGTGTTGTAAGCAGCCTTGGGTCCTGCACCCAAAGAAAGGAGGGATATAAATAAAGGCTGGAATCCTTTTGGTAGTTTAGGTATAGGGGTCACAAACATCCATGAAAGCCCTTTTCCATCCAGGGTGTTGCAATGGTGGAACGAAGACCATTTCCGCACTAGACTGTTATAGCGCTATTATACCACTTTCAACATCCTATGGAATCCTGGGGTTTGCAGTTCAGGGAGGGGCCTTTGAAGCACTGGTATGTAGGATATTGGCCAAACTAAATATGCAAATAAAGAGTGGGCTTCTTTTAATGTTTAGTGGATTAACTTGGATTTTTTTTTTTTTGGTCTGTTTTAACCAAATACTCAGTAATTGGATTTTTACATTTTTTTAATTGAATAAGAACACACGTACTATTAATTCCCCTGCGCTTCTAGCATGAAGCAAACCATGAATTTAATGCTCCAAAAATGGTATTAATAGATCTGCCTAATTTACAAGCCAACAAGAAACTGTCATGAGCTCTAATGAGTAGAAGAAACCAACTGCATCATTCCCATTCCGTGCATTTTATGGCAGTTAACCTTGTACTCTAAACTTTTCATCTTGATGGTTTACTATTGTTATTTTGTTTTATTTTAAAAACCAAGCAAAGAAGAAATTGAACATACTTTACATTTATCCCATGATAATGAAGTGACATCGTCTTCTGACAAAGACATGTTAAATAATAAAGGAATACAGCAGAGTTAGAAATGAACTTTACAGAAAATTCTATAACTCTCCATCACTTTTCTTCTCAAAGATTTTTGCAGTGATCAGCAAACCCATTCTTTTTGGTTGTCACACTTCGCTTCCTTGTTAGAATTAGAAAAGTGGCCTTCTGTCAGATGAATTGCCTCTCAGGGCAATTTGTTAATTTTTGAAAAATTATTTAGAAGAGTGCTTCTCAACCTATCTGATGTGGTAGGCTGCCCATTTTTTCCCAACATGCCAGGGACTGATACCGTATTTGTCCTGTATTATTTATTTATCTCTTTCTTTGTTCCCGGCTTTCTTCCCAGGCTGGAACTCAAAGCAGCTTATAACAATTAAGAAGACATGGTTAAAACCCACAGGATATTAAAACCCATTGTCACATTTGTACAGTTCATAGAATCATAGAGTTGGAAGAGACCACAAGGGCCATCCCAGTTTTCCCGTGGAAGAATACACCATCAAAGCATTCCCGACATATGGCCATCCAGCCTCTGTTTAAAAACTTCCAAAGAAGGAGACTTCACCATGCTCCCAGGCAGCGCATTCCACTGTCGAATAGCTCTTATCATCAGGAAGTTCTTCCTAATGTTTAGATGGAATCTCTTTTCCTGAAGATTGAAGCCATCGCAACTCATGATACGTCCAAAGTATGACCGCCTCAGTTTAGACATCTTGGCTTCTTGGGAGACTTCAGGGTTGGTTTGCTCTGGGATCCATTTATTTGTCATTTTAGCAATCCATCCTCTTCCTACCTTACTTGCTCAAGCTGATCGCACATAAGAAAAATGGCAGCTGCTGCCTCCCCCGCCTGAATGTTCTAAATGTTCATCTTGGTATTTCATCAAAATGCCGGAGCTTTTCCTATATCAGTCTAGCTGCTACAGTCACTGGAAAAGCTGGCAGCCTTCCTGCCAGTGGAGTGGTGAGTGCATTTGTGATTTTAGTCTGAGTTTAAAGGAGCTCTTCAAGATCCCCTAAATAGATGCAATATCTTGGATAACTCCTTTAAAGTTTGGATTAACATCCAGAGTGAATTCGTCGGCCAACTGGCGTGGAAGCCACCAACCACCGCTAGACAGTGGCATGCCTAAGGGGGTGCAGGCAGTCCAGACTGCACTGGGTGACACCGTCCGAGAGTGGTGATGCCAGAAAGACTGCCTGCCTCTTCTTTCTCTCTCCTCCATGAGAACCCATATACCTTCATGTAAGATCACTGCCCCCTTTTTTCTTATGAATGGAGAAGATCCCCAGTGCCTTCACACATGGAGCCAGGCATGTAGATCTGGATGCCCAGAGGGCAGTAGACTAGGAGCCCTGGAATTCTGGCTCCTGGACAGAAAAGACTCTGTGGGTGTGACACCATGAGTTGCCACGCTGGGCAACACCGACTCTAGTGACACCACTGCCACCAGAGCTGCCCTTTAAGGTACATTAATGGGCATGTCTTACTACCACTGTATGTTGTATTACTAAAAGATGTACGGATTTCTTTTTAATTTTTGGATTTTTTTTTCCAAATTTAATAAAAATTATTTTAAAAAAAAGAACAATACGAGAAAAAAAATCACTGGAGATAAAACAGTGCAGGGTTTTAAAAAGAATTAAACACTCCTAACAAGCACAAAAAAAAAAAAAGAGGACTTTACTCTGAGGATTACATTAAGTGTAGCTAA
Source organism: Cyclura pinguis (assembly GCA_030412105.1). Lineage (NCBI taxonomy): Eukaryota > Metazoa > Chordata > Lepidosauria > Squamata > Iguanidae > Cyclura > Cyclura pinguis. The sequence continues at coordinate 381,569,566 of CM059599.1, forward strand.
TTCTTCCTCCCAAAATAGCTTGACCTCTCTAAACTTCCACCAACAAATAGACATGAAGGGATAGAATCATTCTTTATATTTGCAATTCTGTGCCCATATTTTGAAAGGTTATCTTTAAAAAAAAAGTGACCAGTGTCTACTTTTCTATAAATTTCCATAGATCCAACAGCAATTCTGATTAAAGGTCCTCATTTCACTTAACCCAGTTCTTCCTTCCCGATCTACAACACACAGGTAATTAATGATAATGACTTCTTCACTTTATCAAGAGATGTTCGAACTGGACTGGTATGTGCTGCTTTCTCACCTAAGCCTTTCTTGCAAGAAATCCTTGATTTCAAAATAACTTTAAAAAAAGACACAAGGAAATCAGGCACCCTCCCTTTGCTCCCGAATCTGAGTCAAAACCTTTACAAAGTCGTTCTGAATCCAACATATGGCATCCCAGGCAAACCCTTGTTCAGGCCAACTTTGAGAGGAGCCGTTTTCTCCCTCCCTATTGAAGTGGGAATCAAAACAATGGACAAAATAAAACGAAATCCAAAATCTAAAAGTAGAGATAACTGTATGGGGCTAATTCCAAAGCATAATATACATTGTGCAAGGTTTCGAAGCTTCACTGGCTTCTTCATCTGGGAAAGATTTAAAAATCATGCAGGATTTAAATGGTGAGGATGTTAGAGTCTCAGGCCTAGATTCTGCCAGTTAAGATGGTATTGAGGGATTTCAGTGCAGGCAGAGGCTGATCCCCTTCTTGGCCGTGTGGGGATCAGGGACAAAGAGCAATAAAAGGAAGGTAATAAGCCAAGATAACTACACAAAGGATGTCGTATTTTTACCATATTATAGGAAGACTTGACTCACTAGAAAAGACAATAATGCTTGGTAAGGTAGAAGGCAGTAGGAAAAGAGGAAGACTGCATTACAGGTAGATTTCATTAAGGAAGACATGTCCCTGAATCTACAAGACCTGCAAGACTAGTTGATGGTAGAGTGACTTGATGGCAGTTAAGAAGAAATAAAATTTCAACTCCATTAGCAACAGAAAAGTAATTTCCTTAAGATCCAGCTGTCCCTGTCCTATGACCATCTGGGATGCAGAACTTTCTGATTTTCACCCCGTGTTCTCAGAACTGCAGATAACTGTGGGCTTTCTGTCACTGCTTTTTGCTCTGTGCTTTGAAAGAGGTGAGTGATGGCCTGGAGATGAGCTTCAAACCATTCTGGCATCACCCTGGCACTTTCTCCTGCTATTAGCGTCTCTGTGGGAGACGCTGCAAGTGGTAGGTTTGTCACTGTGGCAGCAGACAAAGATGGTCCAGGAGGCTCTGGAAAATCTTAGGTAACAAATGAATATTGCCTTGTTGCTGTTTTTGACACATTTGCAGACACTTTTGTCTCTCGAGAAGGAACCCAAGAATTACCCTGGGACAAAGTTTGGAGTTTTCACTTTTCCTAGCAAAAGTTTCCCAGTCCCCATACTGACCAAGGGAATGAGCATGCTGAAGGACTTTGAGTATTGCACGAAGACACGGGGAGAACAGGGTTCAGTCCCCAGGGATTCAAACCCTCCTTGGAGAAGAAAAAGTTAAGAGGTGACATGATAACCATGTTTAAATATTTGAAAGGATGTCATAGGGAAGATGGAGCAAGCTTGTTTTCTGCTGCTTCAGAGACTAGGATACTATGGAGTAATAGGTTCAAACTTTAGGAAGAGAGATTCCACCTAAACTTTAGGTCTGATGGTAAGAGCATTTTGACAGTGGAATTCTCTGCCTTGGAGGGGAATGGAATCTCCTTCTTTGGAGGCTGGATGGAAATTTTGTTGGAAATTTTGATTGTGTATTTCTGCATGGCAGAATGGGTTTGGATTGAATGGCCCTCTTCCAGCTCTATGGCCATTTCCTCACTACACTGTTATAGTGCTATGATTCCACTTTCAACCTCCTATGGAGTCCTGGGGTTTGCAGTTTAGGGAGGGGCATTTAGAATTCTCAGCCAGAGAGCTCCGTGGCCTCAGTAAACTACAAACCCCAGAATTCCACAGGATGTTAAAGTGGAATAATAGCACTATGGCCCTTTCTGCACTAGGCCGTTATAGCGCTATGATTCCACTTTAAACATCCTGTGGAATCCTGGAGTTTGCAGTTTAGGGAGGAGCCGGCCAGCCCCTCCCGGAACCGCAAACCCCAGGATTCCCTAGGATGTTGAAAGTGGAATCATAGCACTATAACAGCCTAGTGCGGAAATGGCTTATAACAGTGTAAGGCAGAAATGGCTATGATTCAGCTATGGAACCCTCCTCCAAGAGAGTCTTGGGCAAGTCACTCTCTCTCAGCCTCGGAGGAAAGCAACGGCAAACCCCCTCTGAATAAATCTTGCCAAGAAAGCCCCAGGATAGCGGTCACCATACATCAGAAACAGTTTGAAGGCACATAGTAACAAATATGTGGAGTTGTCTACCTTAGCCACATTTCGCAGTGCCTCCTACTAATGGCGTCTGTCTGTCTGCAGACGGTTAGCCCAATATAGTCTCTTGGTATCTGCCATAAAAATCCCACAGCCATATAACAGAAGACCCATAGCTCAACGGAAGAGGTCCTACATAGTCCCCAACATCTCCAGTTAGACACGTAAGAGACTCCTGCCTGAGAAACCAAAGAGCCGTTGTTGTTGTTGTTACTATATTATTAGGCCTTTGAGGCCCCTCCCTAAACTACAAACTCCAGGATTACATAGGATGTTAGGGGGAAAAAAATCCTGGAAATGTGTGCCTTTTTGTTGAAGGGAGGGGATACATAAAAAAGAGTGAGCTGTTTTCTCAAATCTTGGGGGTTCTAGGTAAATGTTGGGCCTCCATCATGCTTGAATGAGGGAGAGGCTGTTGACATATGTTACCCTGATTTCTGGGGTCCCTTGAGGGACACCTCAATGTGCTCCACGTGATGGGTAATGGAAACTAGCCAGAGCACGAGCAATAGCAATGTGAGAGGCAGGGTAACCTAGCGGGGTCTTTTTGCCCAGTTTCTACAGGGTCAGGGCAAGCCAAAACCAAACAAGAATGTCCGATAAATGATTTTATTGAATGCAAGTCTCACGCATCAACGCGATCACTCACACACTCACTCAAGACCTGTTAAGAAGCAAAAGAGAGCAAACTGGATAGGGGGAATATTGAAGGGATTGTAGCTGAGGTAATACTGCACCTTTTCCTGAAGTCCTTGGTCCGATACAAACAACAAAGAAGTGGAGCTCAGCACGGAGATGGCTGAGGGGATTACTCAACGGATGGAGAAACAATCAGCTGGGATGACTGGAAGTAATCCAATGAACTGCTCAAAAACTGGGACTATTTGTAGGGGAAAAAAGTACCTGGAGGGCTAATCCTTTCCCAGGGAGAATGGGTGTTGCAATGAGAAAGAAGCTCCACAATGGTAACTTCCTTTGTGTGATGAGATTACAAGGTGTTGCCAAAGTCTCAGGATCTTCGGCTGCATTTGGTTGTGGTGTTACTTCACGTGAATGGCCCTCGCCTGATAGGATATTTGCTCAACTTGGGGCAAACACGCTAATCCCCTCAAGTCGGCTTCTCAGGGGCTGAGGACCCTTTGTTTATTGTGGGTTTCACAGCTTGAGGTCTCCTGGGGCTACGTGCCTGACCTGGTTTTCGATTGTTTGACCATTGCTGCTTACGTGTCCATCCGGGTGATCTCTCAGGCACAATGGATCATATTTTAATATCAAAATTGCAGACCCTGGGACAGGGTTTTCCAATGGGGTAGCACATACTTACCAGAGACATCTTTATTTATTACTGAGCTCACACTGGCATGCAAGAATGCCTTCTCTTCATTTTATCCTAACAACAACCCTACTGGGTTGGTCAAGCTAGGACTGAATGCTTAACCCAAGGCCACCTAGTACATTTCATGGCTCAGTGGGGCCTTAAACCTGGACCTTCAAAGTCTTGGCCCAGTGCTCTAACCACTACACGCACACTACCATCATGGCCACCATCTAATTAGCTACCTACAACATTGATGGTAGCCTCTGCCCTGGGGTTACTGCACTTTCTCACTGGCAAAGTGTTAAAGACCGCCAGCTCTGCATTCTCGGTGTGCATTTCTTATTCATAGCTGAGTGAAACTCACCAAATGCCGTCCAGATTGCAAGCATGTGGCCCTTATCGGAAGAACCTCGTTGCATCCAAACATCAGAAAAATGAATCATGTATAGAAATAATATGGAAGGAACTTTGTAGTTCCTTTGCTTTTTAGACCTCTTAATTGAAACCAGGCCTGGGCTTTTGCAGGTCAGGTGGAAGTGTTTAAAAAAAAAAAACCAGCAACAAGAAAGGTTTTCTCTACATTGAGGATTGGAGCAGATGTTCCAAGGTGCGAGCTTTCCTCTTCCTGTTCTATAAACAGCCCACAACAAAGGGAAAGTGAGGCTATAACTGCTACAGCAGGCTAGGAAGAAGCTGATAATGTAAACCCTGTTTGCACTGCGATCAGAAATCCAACATTATCAGAAAAGCAGGTACAGCTTGAACAGCTCTCATCCCTGGGCTGAGGAACCTAGCCAAATTCTGCACTGTCTTGCAATGCACACATGGAAGAGAGAGATAGAGAGACTGAATTTAGTGCTGGTGATGAAAAGGGAGATTTTGGAAATTCTGGGTTTTGCTGGAAGAAGCTAAAGATGGGGTTTTCCATAGATGTGTGGAAAACTATCTTCTAGGAACCATCTAGGCTTAATTGTTAGGAGCACTGCCACACAAATAAACAAATCTTAGTCAATGCATTGTATGAGTTTTAGTGTATTGATAAATGGATTGCCTATGCACAGAATTTGTGCAGAGATTAAACTAAAGCAAAGCAGGGTCAGCGCAGGGTAGTACTTGGATGGGAGTCTGCCAATTAACACGAGGTGCTGTAGGTTATAATTCAGAGGAAGGAACGGGCAAAACCACCTCTAAGTAGTCCTTGCCTAAGAAAATCCTATGAAATTGATGGGGTTGCCATAAGACAACAGGCAACTTGAAGGCATACACTCACACGCGCACACACATGCACAAAACTAGAGCCTAGAGAGAATTGATGGTTTCACCCACACTTTGTGAAACTGACCCATTAATACTCAGAGAAATGGCTTTTTGAAATGGCTCTTCCTCCCAACTTTGGTTCTTGAAATTGTTTTGCTGATTCTCTAGGCTTATTTGGATATAAATCCCACTTGGATATAAATCCCATTGAACTCAATGGGCCTTGTTATTAATAAAACACGCATAGCATTGCACTATTGATCTCTAATTTCCTCTTCTCTCCATTGGGAGGGAGAAACAGCAAGGGATGCCTTTCCGTTGTTATTGTGTGCCTTCCATTATAGCAACACTAAAGTGAACCTATCACAGAGTTTTCCCGGCAATTTTTTATTCAGAGGGTGCCTGTCATTGCCTTCCTCCATGGCTGAGAGAATATGAATTGCCCAAGGTCAGACAGTGAGTTTCCATGGTTGAATAAATGCTTGAACCCTGCCTCCCTGGAGCTACAGACTGTTATACCACACTGGCTTTCAAACCCGATTAGATTTGAAAGAATCCTGTTGGTGCCTTACACATGTGTAAGACCTTGAAGCCGTGCCCAGTGAGGAGTAGCTTAGGAAGCCGGGTATGTTTAGTCTGGAGAAGAGAAGGCTAAGAGGAGACATGATAGCTATGTTTAAATATTTGAAAGGACGTCATATTGAAGATGAAGCAAGTTTGGGCGTGGAGCAATGGTTTTAAACTGCAGGAAAAGAGATATCATCTAAACATTAGGAAGAACTTCTTGACAGTAAGAGCAGTCCAACAGTAGAATATGCTGCCTCCGAGATTGATGGAGTCTCCTTCTTTGGAAGTTTTGAAACAAAGGTTGGGTGTCCATCTGTCGGGAATGCTTTGATGGTGTAATCCTGCATGCCAGGGAGTTAGACTCAGTGGCCCTTGTGGTCTCTTCCAGCTCCGTGATTCTATGATTCTGAGTTCTTTTAGGAAGCAATTGGGCATTTTTGTCCAATACCGAACAGCAGCATGTGGTTCAAGGTTTTATAAGTGGAGTTTCATCGCTGAGCAGCAGCGGAGCTTGGAGGATCTGAAGGCGGGGTGGGAGACGGCAGGGCTATGACATGAGAGGCATGGCCAGTGTGTGTGCACGCATGGCCAAGAAATGTGGGGGCGTGACCAGGGTGCACAGGAGTGTGCCTATGGGCTGGGACGCCCCAAAAACATTGCCGCCAGGGGTGAACTACTCTCCGCCCCCATCCCTATGCGACTGCTGCTGAGCACTACTGATCACAGTTGAGCACATTGGGCCTATGTGCATTTGGTTAAGCATTCCGTTGATCAATGCTGTAATTTTTTCACAAGGCAGAGTTGGTCAACCACTGTGTAATTTTGTGAGTGTAAAGTTACATGCCCTCTCCTTGATCTGAGCCAAAGTGTCTTTTGAGGTTTGCAAGATATTCTTTTTCTTTTCTTCTCTTCTCTTTTCTTTTTAAAATCCTAATATTTAAAAAATTTGTCAGGGTTAAAAATAGAGTTAATGGAAAAGCACATTTTAAATTTTTAATAAGCCTATTTCAGTCACTGCTCTTTCTAGTGCTTTGGGGGCATTTATCTGTATTGCACTCTCAAATGAAACGTGAATCAAATGTGCATTGTAACTGCCCTGTACAAATGCAATTTTCTATAGATATTCAAGTAGCACAGAACTTGTGAGTTTACATTGTAAAGGTAATTAGTTGCAGTTTAGTAACAGTACTCTAAAGTAGTTAGTGTTATAGCTACAGTTTTAATGAATCATTTTGCTTCCTTGTTCTTCAGCAAGAACTGGATATTTATTTGTAGTTGCTGGGGCAGGATTCAAATACTTCAAATAGTTGGCCTGTGTCCTGCCGGGGACTCCATATCCTCCAGCTGTCCCAGTTTGGCAGGGACAGTCCGGATTAATCCTCTGTCCTCTCACTTTTTCAGCTGCTTTTAAAATGTCCGAGTTTCTCTCTCCTCCTCTGCTTTCCCCCAGTGTCCTTGGCTTACTTCAACTGCTTACAAACTGAGTTCCAAGGGCAAAAAGTAGTTTGGACTCACCTAGGCCCTTTTCGCACAGCATTTCTGAAGCGAAAGGGCCCCTTGAGCATCGCGTAAATGTGAGGAGCAGTCCACACGATGCACTCACATTTGCGCGACGCTCAAGAGCCTGGCGCGGACCGCACGTGCATTTTTTCATTTTCGGCTCAAAGCCAAAAATGCTACACGGTCGCGCATTGCTCCGAGGCCCCACGTGCACTTACCTTGTAATGTGAAGCCTCAGGAGCCGGGCCAGTCACGCGTCCTCTCCTCAGTGCAGCCTGGGAGGTCCCAGGCTGCACTGCGAACGGAAGAGGCGGGCTGCTCGCGCGACCAGGAAGCAGCTGTGGAGCCCAAGCAGGAGGGATGCGAGAGCGTTCCTACGAAGTCTTCCTGCGCTGGCCCTGCCGCCCAGCACCGGGAAAAGGTAAGGTGCGAAAAGGCCCTCTGTGGGGAGAGAATAGGGGTTGGATGCTTGCCCTTCCCAATAGACTCATACCAAAGCACACCGCTTGCAGCTTCTCCTACCTCATCTAGCTTGTGTATTCTTCCTCGCTGATACCATTTCCCACCGTGACCACGCTTGGATGTTGCTTAGCCACATGAGTCCCAGTTTCCATCCGTGAAATCATAGAATTGTAGAGTTGGAAGAGACCACAATGGCCATTGAGTCGAACCCCCTGCCATGCAGGAACACACACTCAAAGCACACCCAGCAAATGGCCATCCAGCCTCTGTTTAAAAACCTTCAAAGAAGGAGACTCCATCACAATCCAAGGCAGTGCATTCCACTGTCGAACTGCTCATACTCTCAGAAAGTTTTTCCTATTGTTTAGGCGCAATCTCTCTTCTTGTAGTTTGAATCCATTGCTCTGTGTCCTAGTCTTGGAGCAGCAGAAAATAGGCTTGCTCTTTCCTTGTGTCGTGTCACCTTGTAACCTTGGCCATTGCAGCACTACACAGTTATAGAGTTATTATTCCACTTTCGACATCCTGTGGAATTCTGGAGTTTGTAGTTTACTGAGGTCCAAGAGCTCTCTGGCTGAGAATTCGAAAGGCTCCTCCCTAAACTGCAAACCCCAGCATCCCATGGGATCTTGAAAGTGCAATAATAACACTACATATAACAGTGTAGTGTGGAAATGGCCCTTCTCTTCTCCGTGATAAATGTACCCAAATCGCTAAGCCACTCCTCACAGAGCATTGTTTGTTGGTGGGTATGGAACTGGCAGGGTTTTTTTCCCCCCCTAATCTGCTAGTTACTGGGACTGTATTTGAACCTACTGACTACAACTGTTTCTTTGGCCCTTTCCGCACTTTACCTTCTTCCAGCGCTGGGGTGGGGGATTGCACGAGCAGCCTCCGGCGAGAGGCTCTCACATCTGGGGTCCTTCAGCTCCGCACGAGCTGCCTGCTTGCGTGAGAGCCCCGCCTCTTCCTTCCGCAGCGCAGCCTGCTAGTTTCGCAGCTGGGGCAGGAAGCGAGACTGGCCCGGTTCCAGAGGCTCCGCACGCCAGGTGAGTGCACGCGGGGCCCGGGAGCAATGCACAATCGCGCAATCGCGTGATGCTCCAAGCGCCCTCTCGCATGGAAAATGCTGTGTGGAAAGGGCCTTTGATTCATGAAAACTTGCCACAGACCACCACTTTGAGTAGCACTAGTCTAAAGCACTCTTGCTTCAGTTAGTGGCAAAGGAGGCTGCCATTTTAAAGATGGCAGCCATTTTGAATTTCCCAAAATTTGAAAGACAAATAGGAACAGGCTTTTGTGGAAGATACAAAATAGGGACTGTTTTAGTTCCCTAACCCACACGGGACATTTGCATTGTTCCAAATGTAGCTGAAGCAAAACAGCTGGTTCGAAGATGGGCAAAGTCGTTGAGCAATGGCCCTTTCTCTATTTTGGTAGAAACCTAGCTAAATCTGCAAGATCTGAAGCAAGAAGCATCTACACCCAGGTGTTACTCATCACATCTTCGAGGAGGGATCTATAATGCCTCTTCTCGGCCAATGCATGCCATTTTCAGTTTCAAGTCCTTTTATTAACAGTCATGGTTCCTAAGCCCATTTGTGAACAACAATTAAATGTTGGCACACAACACAAACACCACAGCACAGCACCAGAAACTGTTAATTCTTTTTTGAAAAAAATATTAAAGAACTGCTGTTCCATGTGGTGGATAAACATGAGGACTCTTTGAATTTTAGAGAAGAAAAGGGCTTTAGAGAAATGTGTTCAACGACTCTGGTGTCAATCCTTATTGTATGAAGGAAGCCTAGAGCGAATGAGATAAGTCTGCTAACTGTCCAATATGGAAACTGCAGTTAATGTGTTTGGGGTGGGTGGGAAATCTAACCCTCTTTCTCTTTCACTCACACATCTGGTTTTTTGAAAGCTGACTTTATCCTCTAATTTTGCACAGTATGGCTGGATTGCTTTGGGGATAATGGAACAAAGTATATATCTGAAGAATGAGGTTGAAATGTCAGCTGCTAGAAGAATAAAATTTCTTGAAGCATTATTATTATTCTTTTTTTTTTTTCGTTGATGAAGTCCGTGGATTAAAAACACATACCCAGTGTGAGCCCATTCAAACCAGCTTCTATCTGACGGTGGGCATCTAAATTAACATAATAGGTTTCAGCAGCAGATGGAAAGAAGGCTCACATGGAAAAAAAGGAAAAAAGAACGATTATAGTCCAAAAGGCAAAAATCCGTCTGTAGTGTGTATTCACACACTGGTCTCTAGTGCATATTCACAGAGATGAAAACAAAAGGCCCTAAATATGTATTAATCTCATGGGGAGCAAAGCAACTTGCCGTAATAATACATCTTGGGCTGCCTGTTTTCAAGTGTCAGTTGCTTGCACTGCAGAAGTCTCCTGGAACTCAATGGTATTACTTTGCAGTAAGGACACCGCAGGATCCAGGCTTGCATAAATTGTCAATGGGAAAGCATTCCCCTACCTGACAGCCATTGTTTCAAGATTAACCAGGGAGAGACTGCACTCAGAAGACAAAGGAAGAACTAAGTTAAAATCAACGGAGTCTGGATCTCTAATTCTTGCCATAATTGGAGATTCCTTATCTTATGACTTCATCACATTATCAGGATGTGAGGCTCCTCTCATAAGGTGGATGTGTATTAGAATCGATTGGGTAGCCAGTTTAGGCATTGCTATAGTTGGACAGAGCACTGCAAAGTATTAAATGCCAATTGTTCATTGCAACAATATATCTGTTTGAAGCTTGCTTGTGTATTCCAATGTATCAAATGGTTAATTGCTTTGTTGCCCACTTCTACTATGTATCCCATAGAGGGGGATCAATGCGGAAAAATGAAAAGGTGTTGTGAGAACTTGAGGTGTTCAGAGATAAAGGGCAGGAAACATGTTCTAGCCTCAAGGATGAATAAAGGGTAAACAACTGTGAGTGTGGGAAATATCTAAAGATGTGGTGTGATGTTAAATTTATGATCCCTCTCCAATCACAGCTTTGCGCGCCTAAATTTGTAAAGAAAGGTATAAAAGCTGTAACTGCCGTGTATACCACAGTCTCAGCAACTTCAGACAAAGTGTGTTGTGTTGCTTGCTTTGTTACAAATAAACACTGCTGTCTACCTCAGAGCGAAGTGTGTGGATCATGAGTTGAAATCTCTCCTTCCTCCTATGAGCTCAGTTTGGGATATCTTGTGTGCGTTGGGGAGGACTTTTCATTTTCACCTCCCAACAACTCTCTGAAATAATGCCTTGCCTTGTGGCCCCTTTCACACTAGATGAAATGTAGCACCGTAGGCTGCACAGCCATCTGTCAGGAAATGGATTACGTATCCCTGCTTGGCTGGGGATTGGACTTGATGGCCCTTGTGGTCTCTTCCAGCTCATCGATTCAACGATTCTATGAGCTGGCTTTCCTCACATTTGCTTATTGGCTGGAATCTTGTTGGTATCTCATGGGATCAGAGGAGAATTAAATGTGATGCTAGTGGTAAAAACAGAAGTAGCTCATCAAGTTCTGTCTTACTTCTCAGGGAAAGATGTGATCTGGTTTCATCATAGACAAAAAAAAAGGATTGTAGCACCTGAAAGACTTAATAAGTTTTATTTATCACCAGCCTTCATGGATTCCAGCCCATTTCTCTAAATGCATGATGTATCTGATGATGTGGTTTCCTCTAGAACTCATGAAATCTGGTGCCAAACAAAACTTGTTAGTCTTTCAAGTGCCAAAGGGGCAACTTGGTTGTTTTTCCTGCAGCCAATTAACAGCACTAACCCTCTCCTGAAATGATTTCATCAGGTCATACATCTGCCATCTCTTGCTCCACATTATTTCCCTTCTATGAGGTGTGAAGATGCCATATCATGCTTTCCTTTTACTCACCATCAGAGGTAAAAATGGTAATGTTACAGATAGAGAGGACATTACAGAGAAAAGGGAATGAGAGGGGACAGCTAGTCTTTTGGATGACATTCCTAAACTCAGTTTATCTAGGCCCTTTCCGCACAATGTCACTTCTGGGACAGGATGGCAGCGGTTGGCAGATCATGGGCCATTTCCACACTAGGCTGTTATAGCACTATGATTCCACTTTCAACATCCTATGGAATCCTGGGATTTGCAGTTTTGGGAGAGGCCGGCCAGCCCCTCCCGAAACTGCAAACCCCAGGATTCCATAGGATGTTGAAAGTGGAATCATAGTGCTATAACAGCCTAGTGCAGAAATGACTATGGTTCAGCACGATGTCGTCACAGTCTTGTTGTCATCCCATCATGAAGCGTTGTACTCACACAGTATTTGCAAAATCGAAAAAATCAGTTTTGCACCTCCAATCGCACAGCACTCCCATACTTACCATTGTGCAGAAGCACAATTGTGATACTTCCTGCCCCAGCACAGCAATGGCCAGTGCCCGGCTGCCCTGCAGAAGGAAGAAGCGGAGCAATTGCACTTCCTTCCACAGGGAGCGAGTGGGTGCGGAGGAGACCATTGCTGACATGCTCCCTTCTGGACCTGATTTGCAGCGCGATGGCATGGAAGAGTGTTGTCGTATGGAAATGGCCCTAGTTTTAATAATCTACAGAAAGCTGGGGACATATAGGCCAGATTTCTGTTGGTGTCTTATGCATGTGTAGATTCTCCTATGGTATATCCACGTTCAGTTCAAGGTTGCAGAAACTGGGTTGCAGATTCATTTGCATTTGGACCACAAGGGTTGTGAAGCTCAATGAAAGCCTATCCCTCTATGTTACCATGCAACCCTGATATGTGATCTACACTGGACAGTATCCAGTGCTGGACTTCTACTGGCAATGGAAGCAGGAGACCCTCCTTCTCCATTGCAAGCTCACATGTGCTCCAAAGCTCAGAATTGTGGAAGCAGCGTTGCACATTTGGGTTGCACATTGAGTTTAAGGCCATTTCCACACTACACTGTTCTAGTGCTATTATTACACTATCAACATCCTGTGGAATTCTGGGGTTTGTAGTTTACTGAGGCCAAAGAGCTCTCTGGCTGAGAATTCTAAACACTCCTCCCTAAACTACAACAACAACAACAGACAGCAAGGTGGCAAAAGTTATTAATGGGGCAGAACATGCAAACTATTGCTTTAAGCAGAGAACCCCTGAAATGTATGTATTGAATTTAGGAAAGCCTGAAAAAAAGGGAAAGGGAGACAAGCCAACTAGAAAAGGCAAAACTCTGCTCCCTCCTCTCCTCTCCTTCTGCAGAGTAGAACGGAAATTACTTTTGCACTTTGAACTCATCTTGCAACAACTGATGTAAGATGAGGACAAAGGGGGAAACGAGGAGTGAGAACCCAGGACATTTTAAAAGGAGTGGAGAAAGTGGGACAACAGAGGATGAACTGGAACCACCCCTGCTAAATCAGGGCAGTTGGAGGATATGTGAAAATCAAGGCAACAGTAATTGGGTTTTCAGATAGCCTTCCATCCAGAGACTGACCAACCAGTCCCAAATCTGCCCGTGCCCCAGTAATGTAGGTTCCTCCTGTGTCTGCGTTGGTTCAATTAACTGTAGGCAACTGCCTGCAACAGCCCCACTCTTTGGTGCTGCTGCCTTGGCAAATCTGTATATAGTACTTAAGAATGGCTGCAAGCAGAGGAGGAAAAGAAGGCATGTGAGGATATTGGAAAACCAGTGATAGTATATTATTTACCCTGTTATGCTTTAAAAAAAGGAAAGAGGAGAGGTCCCATGTGGATTCATAGGTGCAGCAAGGGTGGTTTAGCAGCTGCCTGTCAAGATATTACAGACATGTAACATGGAGGAGAAATGTCAAATGGAGGCCTATGAGCTCCTGCAGGTGAAAACCATGGTTTTGGTTGCCATTGCTCCAAGGATGGAGGTGGACTGGTAAAGATCTTGGTGGCCTTGGCAAGCAACTGTGCCATGGAAAGGTGTTTAAAAAGGTCACAAAAGCCCTTCTGTAATCTAGTGCAGATTTCAGATTAGTGCAGATTTCAGACTAGTGTAATCTGGTTCTCTAGCCTAGTGCAGTAGGGCAGAGATGGGGGCAGGAAGAGAGAAGCCATTTTGTTTAAGCCATTGACAATCCTGTTAGCTATACCAAGAGATACACGGAAAAACGTGGCCAAGAGAGGCCAACGTCCCCTATCCTTTGCCATGCTGACACAGGACTGGGCAAAGAGTAACCCCTAGGGCTATTTTTGTTGCCCTCAGACCACCCTGGGGTCAATTTTTTGCCCTCAAATATCCTTTGGGGCAGAGGGAGCAATTTTGCCGTGTTTCTTGGTCCCCAAGAAAGGCCTTTTTTTTTTCCAGAATAGAAAGTAAACTCAAAGTAATGTTCAGGAGTTCATGGTATTATAGTGTATGACATGGACATCTCTGCTGGCTCCAAGGTTGTGGGAAACTCTCCCCTCTGAAGTGTATTTGGCACCTTTATTATAGGTTTTTCATTAGCAAGTTATGCCTTCCCTCTCTAATCTCCAGTGATAGCTGAGATCCTACTGCATGCTTGTGTGGTGGAAATCTGCACTGAAGTAATTAGATGTGCTACATTATCTTTTTGCAGAATGCTAGCATTGTGCAAGCCACTGTGTATTTGTGCTTGCTCATTGCCACATTGTGCAACAGCTCAGTGGCTGGGTAAGCCTCCCAGTGAACCAAGCAAATCATTTGAAGCCCAGGACAAATAGTTATACATCATCCAAGGCTTTGCAACATTATGTGAAAAAGTTGCACTTGAGGAACTCTGCTTACACAATTGTAAACTGAATATGGACGTTATGCAATGGCCAGAAAACTACAACTGCACATCTAGGGAACATTGTTGTTGTTGTTATATGCTTTCAAGCCATTTCCAACTAATGGAGGCCTTAAGGTGAACCTATCGCAGGATTTTCTTGTTCAGAGGGCATTTGCCTTTGCCTTCCTCAGCTCGAAGTATGTGGAGGGGTGGGCGGGCGGGGCGGGGCCATGGCATGAGGGGCGGTGCCACTGTGCATGGGTCGTGGCTGCAGTGCATGGGGGCGCGGCCAGGGCATGCGGGGGCATGGCTACAGGCCGGGTTACGCCCCAAAAACATTGTCGCCCCGGGGCAAACTGCCCTTCCACCCCTGTCCCTACATGACTTGCCTTCCTCTAAGGCTGAGAGAGTGTGACTTGTCCAGTGTCATCCACTGGGTTTCTACTGTTAAGTTCAGACCCTGGTCTCTTGAAGATCTAGGCCAATGTTCGAAACAATGTACTGTGGTGGCTTAAAAATCATTTTTATGAGCCTTCAATTTGACTTACGTTGACCATATTGTAGGATTTTTTGCCAAGATTTGTTCATAGGGGGTTTGGCTTTGCCTTCCTCTGAGGATGAGAGAGTGTGACCTGCCCAAGCTCACCTGGAGGGATTCCGTGGCTGAGCAGGGATTTGAACCCTGACTTCCAGAGTCTACCACCAATGCTCAAACCACTACACCATGCCAGCTCCTACACATAAGGGAACTCTGTGTTTGTAAAACACCAACAGAAAGCCAGCCAGTGTTGGTGTATAGAGTAGACTGAAGAAGAAAATCACAAAACCCAAGCCATTTCCGCACTAGACTTTTATAGCACTATGATTCCACTTGAAACATCCTATGGAATCCTGGGGTTTCCAGTTTCGGGAGGGGCCGGCCGGCCGGCCCCTCCCGAAACTGGAAACCCCAGGATTCCATAGGATGTTTCAAGTGGAATCATAGCGCTATAAAAGGCTAGTGCGGAAATGACCTCAGTCAGTTCTAGAGATACGGCTACAGTTCTGACGCTTCTTTTAAAAATACAGCTTCAGTAAGATATCCTCACTCAGATCTCTTTTGCATCCTTGTGGCTGTTCTGAGTTTTATAATAAAAGCCTAGATTTGCTTTCTCAAACATGAGGATAGTTATAAAGTATGCAACCAGGTGCCTCCCTGCTGGCTGACGTGGATGAAACTCCTCATCAAGCCAGTCACACACTATCCATGTGGCTTCGAGACAGATCAAAGGTCACTGTGGCGAATCAGCATTTGCAAATACTTTGCCGAATACCCATTACTTGCAAAGAGTTTGAACAGTCTGCTGCGCAAATATGCTTTTAATTATCCACCATGTGGTTTCTAATTATGAGCAGAGATGCACAAGAGTGAGAACTGTGGGTATAATTTGCAGACAGAGGAAAAAAATACAGCTGGTTTGCAGAGGGTGACTGAATGCCATAATACTATGATATGATGATGCTCCTGCAGAGTGAAAAAGGAGCTTTAATGCTTTAATGAGCCATGGGACATAGGAAATTCTATTATACCAAGTCAGATTAATTGTCTAACTTGCCCAATGCTGTCCTAAATCTAGTTGCTAGTCTCAAGTAGAGTAGACCCTTGAATCAAATTGGATTTATATGAGTGTTGACTTTGGCCATTTCTGCACAAGACTGTTATAGTGCTATGATTCCACTTTCAACATCCTATGGAATCATTCCAGTTTACTCTGCTAGGTTGCAGGTTACAGTTGTTGTCGCATGCCTTCAAGGCCATTTCCGCACGAGACTGTTATAGTGCTATCATTTCACATGCAACATCCTATGGAATCCTGGGGCCCCTCCCGAAACTGCAAACCCCAGGATTCCATAGGATGTTGAAAGTGGAATCATAGCGCTATAACAGTCTTGTGCAGAAATGGCCTTTGTTGCTGTTCCTATGTGTCTTCAAGTCTGTTCTGACTATGCCAACCCTCTTCATACGGTCTTCTGGGCAAGATTTATTCAGAGGAGTTTTGCCATTGCCTTCCCCAGAGGCTGAGAGAGTATGACTTGTCCAAGGTCACCCAGTAGGTTTCTGTGGCTGAGCAGGAGCTCGAACCCTGGTCTTCTAGAGTCCTAGTCTAAAGCCATTTCTGCACTAGACTGTTCTAGTGCTATTATTCCACTATCAACATTCTATGGAATCCTGGGGTTTGCAGTTCTTCGAGGCCCCTCCCTGAACTGCAAACCCCAGGATTCTATAGGATGTTGAAAGTGGAATAATAGCATTAGAACAGTCTAGTGCAGCAATGGCCTAACAGCAAAAATGCTCCACCACATTCCCTTTCAAAAACATAAATGTTGGCTTGCCATTCCACAATTTAATGGGTCTGCTCTAGTTGCGGTTTAAACCATTATCTGCTCTATCGGTGGCATAATCCAGTCCACTATCAGCCCACCACTTGTGTGCGAGGGGTTTCTTGTCCCACCACAGAGAGACAGGGTGCTAGATGAGGATGTTAAGAGGCTTACTCAGTAAGGTTGCCAGATCTCAGAGCCTGCCCCTGAGTTTCCAGTTTTCACAAGTCATCTCCAGGTGGAAAATGAGGGTGCAAATGATCTAGTCTTGGTGGACTCAGCTGGAGGCAAAACAAAAGGGCTGGATGCAAATGTCCAGTTCACCTAGTAGATTAGCAGCTGGCTATGATTTGCAAGGTTTAATTGATTTGTTGCTGCAACTTGCAAATACTCTCCCAGGAGTCTATATATTTACTGAATTAATTTCTTCCTTCCCTCCAAACCACTGTGCTAGGGCTCCACCTCCACTCTGCTCTGCATTCATTTTCTGGCTCAAAGCAAGTAGGCTTGATTAAGGCCATTTCCGCGCTAGACTGTTATAGTGCTCTTATTCCACTTTCAACTTCCTGTGGAATTCTGGCGTTTGTAGTTCACTGAGGCCAAAGAACTCTCTGGCGGAGAAATCTAAAATCTAAAGGCCCCTCCCTAAACTGCAAACCCCAGGATTCCATAGGATGTTGAAAGGGGAATAAGAACACTATAACAATGTCATGCAGAAATGGCCTAAATCTTCCTGGTCCCATCTCCCCACGCAGGTAAGCAACTGTGATTGATACTTAATGCATAACACTTAATGACATGACCAGGGGCCATCTTTAGGTATCAGGTTTTGGCTGTGAAAACTCAGGGCCTGGAACAATCCTGAACTGCCATCCCTAATGCCCAGATCTCCATTCACCTTAATAAAATGAACCCAGTGCTGCTTTTCACGAGTATCCACAGGCAAGTTGCAATATACAGTAGGGCGATTTTCGCACTAGACTAGACCGGCTGGCCCCTCCCTAAACTGCAAACCCCAGGATTCCATAGGATGTTGAAAGTGGAATAATAGCGCTATAACAGTCTAGTGTGGAAATGGCCTAGGACTCAAAAGTCTGTGTGAGTCTTCCTTGGATGCTGTCTTCTATAATGTTTGTGTGTCTTAAAAAAGATAACATCAGCAGTTCCTCGACTACTGTACTTAGAGGTTTGTATTCACTGCTCGTTAATGTCAGATCGGCTTTGCTGGCTCTGCCATGTAATTCCGTGTAATGCTTTGATATTTGAAAGTGGGCTTTGATATGTTGTAAGGAGATGGTGGGATTGAGTGAAAAACAGTGTGCTGGGAAAGAGGGAAAGTTATTTTAAAGATTGCTCATCAGGGTGAATAGGCACAGCTGCAAGGTAATGCATTTGGCAGGTAGAATGAGAGTCTGGGGAAAGAGCTGTTTTAATTAGCTGTCAAACAGAATGCTTGCACACACTAATTTGTAATGTTACAGCTTATAAGGTGCTACAAATCTAATAGTTCATTAGTCTTGGCAATTGCCAAGGTGTGCTGATATCTTTCTTCACTGTTCTAAATAAAGCTTTTGGAACCCTCTAAGCTTGTTCTCTGAACTTCAAATTAGCAAGTACATGACAGAATGAGCTTAAAAGTCTAAAGTCTAGAAGAATTACAGAAAATGCTGTCTAATATGTTTTTCACTCCAACATTGCCTTTATGCACAAACGGTTTCACCATCAGTTCAAAAAATCAAGCCCAGCCCAGATACATCAACAGCTGGTTTCTGTGGCCTGAATCCAATATTGACTGTGATACTGGAGCATCAGTGCAATAGGACTGGCTTCTCCTTCTCTCCTGCTTGTAGCTCTCTGTTCCACATAATACAGTCCGTGGAGAGGTTCTCAGCATCCAGAGTTTGTTTTGGGGGACATGGGGGATTTCAGTGGAGAAGGAAATTGACCTGCTTCCATTGCTGCTAGAAGTCCAGTGATGGACACTGCCCAGTAGTAGAAAATATAATGGCTGAGATCCTGTATCAGGGTTGCATAGTAGCACAGAGAGTTAGGCCTTGATTGTGCCTTGTGTTCAATGGCAATGCTTCACAACTGATTGTAGAATCAAGTGTGCAAATGAATCTGCAACCCAACTTTTGCAACCTTGAACTGAACATGGATGTTCCATAGGGGAATCTACACATGTGTAAGACACCAACATTAATCTGGCCAATATATTCATACCTTTTGTTACTGCCCTGGCTAGTCCGAGCTTTGGGGATATAAAAGATATCCCTTGATATCACAATCAGGCTTCACTTCTCTATTCCTTTCCACGTGCTTGCGAGGCCACCGGACAAGCACATAAACAAGCTCGACCTTTAATAGCCATAATATTCCTACTACAGGCAGGCCAGAAATAGCTGACTCACTGCTTTAGGAGACCTCCAGGCAAGTACTCTAATCAGGTATGCATGCAACCTACAACAAAGCCTCTGCCCCGCGATGGCAGCTTGATGGGTAAACTATGCAATACCCAAGTACTCTGCATCTGCATACTGGCTACTCTATTGAGAACCGCTACGATAACTCAATCATTCAGATTCTGACCTTTCGGAAACTTTGTCTCCAACTCCAAACCTATTGTTTTCCCCCAAGCACGGCATAGCCTGCAGTCACAATTCTCCTTATAAAAACCTTTGATTCCGAGACCTTCCTCGGATCGCTCCCGAGTTTCATCCCGCCTTGCTGCCGCTTTGCTTGGCGAGCCTCCCCTCAGCTCCACGTGCTGAGCTACATCGCACCCCAGCTTCGCTCGCTATTTTTCTGGGCTTCAGGACAGGTGAAGTATCACCCAAACCAGCAATCCCTTTAAAAATCCCTCTATACCACTCCAACCTTTATTTTCTTTAGTTATCTTGTATGAGTGTGTCGCATACACTGTTTTGCTTGTATTTAATAAACATCATTTATTATTTCAACTTCTGTGTTCTCCTTAACTCGACCCGACCCCGTAGACATAGGTTTCAAGATCTCACTAAGTTACCCTGCCTCTCGTAACGTTAAGCAGTGCTCTGAGCTAATTTTCCCCAACTTTAGTTGAGCACATTTTGGTGTCCCTCCTGGGACCCCCAGTTCACAGGGTAACACTTTGCCCAACTTTCTGTAGACTGCCATAACTAGACATGGCATTGACTTTAGGAATGTCATCCAAAAAAGTTCCTTTGTTTTCCTTGTTTCCTTTTCTCTAGCTGTGTTGTCCTCTTTGTCTGTAACATTTCTGTTTCTACCTCTGATGATCGGTCAAAGGAATACATCCTATAGCATCCTCATATCTCACAGAAGCCAAACAGTATGGAACAAGGGATGGGAGATGGGTGACATGATATAATCATTTTCAGGGTGGGGTAACTCTGTTAAGTCTGTTGCAGAAAAAACAACCAAGTTGCCTCTTCAGCAACTGAAAGACTAACAGGTCTTGTTTGGCCACTCAGCTCCTGCAACCTTAAACTCGGCACTAGACATTAGACAAAAAAGGTCGAAATGCTTCCACAGCTGAACAAATACATGCACAAGACACCAACAGCATTTTAGTCGGTGGCTATCGTCCAACTGTCCTGGCTTGGCAAGGACAATCCTGATTAATGTTCTGCTGTCCCAGTTTTTCAATGGTTTTTAAAATGTCTCTTCCTCCCACTTTCCCCCTGCATCCTCTGTTACCCTGATTTCTGGGGGTCCCATGGGGGATACTTTGATTCGCTCCAAGTTCTAAAGGTTAGGGAAATTAGTGGAGCACTGGCAATAACAAAACGAGGGGAAGGGTAACCCAGCAGGATCTTTTACCCAACTTTTACGGGGTCAGGCCAAGCCAAAAAGCCAGATAAACGTATTGAATAAGTGGATTTTATTGAATGAAAATGTTCTCACGCACCAAAGCACTCACTCACTCACTCACTCACATACACAAGACCTATTGAGAAGGAAAAGAGATGAAAAATGGATAGGGGGTGTAGCAAGGGATTGTAGAGGCGGTGATACTGTACCTATCCTTAAGTCTTTGGTCTGGGAAGTGGCGAGAAGAATGGAGCTCAGCAAAGAGATGGCTGAGAGGATCACTCAACTAACAGAGTGCCGGTCTGCTAGCATGGTGGGGAGTTCTCTGAAGAGACCCTCAAAAACTAGGACTACTTATAGGGCAGAATGTACCTCAAGGGCAGGCCGTCTCCCGGGAAGAAGACGTGCTAGACAATGCAACTTGGTAGTTTGCAAGATTGATTTATGTAGATGGGTCTCGCCTTGTAGGATTTTCCAAAGTAAGAGTTGCTCAACCTGGGGAAAACCCTATAATCCCCTAAAGTTGCCTATTCGTGGCTGAGGACCCTTTGTCTATGTGGATGTACATTACCTGAGGTCTCCTTAGGCTACGTGACTAGAGATTTTTCTGGTCTTGACCTGTTTTCAGTTATTCGACCTCTTTGCCTACGTGCCATCCGGGCAACCTCTCTGGCATGGTGGGCGTATCTGATATCAAATTTATAGTCCCCGGGATAGGGTATACCAGTGAGGTAACACCTCAGCTCACTTCATTTGCTGCAAGCTGGGTTCAAAGTGCAAAAGATATTTGTATTCCATTAACTCAGTAGCAGGGTGATGAGTGGCTGGGGCAGAATTTTGCCAGCTCTAGAGGAGCAGGGAGAGGAGGAGGGTGGAGTATTGTCCTTCCCAATAGGCTCTGACCAAAGTGAACTACTGCAGCTTTCCCTAGCTTGCTTCCCCATTAATAACTTTTGCCATCTTTACCACACTTTGGTGTTGCTTTGCCACATGTGTCCCGGTTTTCATCTGTGAAATGTTGGACATATCAGTATATCCATACATGTACTCAACTTTCTGCACTTTCTTTCCACTAAATGTGACTTTGACTGAAGGAATGTCATCCAAAAGGGGAGCCCTGAGTTCCTAATTTTTTTTTTCACTAGGTGTGATGTTCTCATAGCTGATGAAATCATTTTCAGAGGAGGGGGAGCTGTGTTAGTCTATTGCAGAAAAAGCAACAAAGTTGTCCCTGTGGCACCTGAAAGACTAACAAGTTTTGTTTGGCACCAGCTTTCACATGCTGCAGAGCGGATCACATCATCAGATACATCATGCATTGAAAGAAGCAGGCTGGAATCCATGAAAGGTGTTGCCAAATTAAACTTGTTAGTCTTTCAGGTGCTACAATCTTCTTTCTTGTTTATGATGAAATCAGAGCGTGTCTGTCCCTCAGAGGGAAGGCAGAACTGGATGAGCTCCTCCTGTTTTTAGCACTAGCAAACAGGCTACTTCTACTCTGATTCCTAAGCTTGTACAATCCAAGCAGGCCCTGACATAGGCCATCCCTGACCACCAAAAACCCACCAGTCTTACTGCATGCCTATGTCAAAGGGGCAGAAGTGACAGTGTAACCGTTGACTAGCTGGGTGACAGTTCTGGATGCAGAAGGTGGTACGTATGGGAAATTTCTTCTCATAGCAGAGAGTGCCAGAGATCTTGAGCAGATGGGAAGGTGGAAGTGTGAGGGAGAGGTGGCACCATAAATGTCACCAAACAAGAATTTATGTTCCCGTGGTGCAAGCTGGAAAGGGCAGCTTTATGCCTCCCCAGGGAGCTGTTATTTCCTGAAGGCACAGAGCCCTTGATTACATCAGGAGTCGGAAACAAGTTGACTCTGTAAAAACATTACATATTTTTGGACAATTTCTCCTTTCAGCCTTCTGCCCCACACTTTCATTGGTGCTAGGGGGTAAAAGAGTTTTCACTGCTCACAACACTTTACTTTTCCCTTTTCTACATGCAGAAATTCCCCTGTATCTTGGGGGGTTAGATGGATGATGCTCTGTATTGCTTCCCGGCATACTATCTAACTGTACACATGATGATTCCTTTCAAATTAGGGTTCCCAGGTCTCAGGACCTGGCCTCCTTTCTCCAGTCCTCAGGGAGAGGAGGAGAAATCTCAGGGTGAGACCACTATTTTGAAAAGAGTGTATATACATACATATATAGAAAGCCAGTGTGGTATAGCGATTTGAGCATTATGCTATGACCCTGGAGACCAGTGTTCAATTCCCCGCTTGGCCACAGAAACCCACTGAGTGACCTTGGGTGTGTCATATACTCTCAGCCCCAGAAAACCCCATGATAGATTCACCCCAGGGTTACCGTAAGTCAGAAATGACTTGAAGGCACACAACAACAACAAATGTATACATGTATTTCCATCATTTGTTGGACTTGTGTTTTTGATCTCAATGGCATAATCTGTGTTTAAGGTATCTTAATGTTATCACAAGAGGCCATCCCTAGGTCTCAACTTTGGGCACTGAAATCTCAGGCACCCAGAAAGTCCTGACTTGGCAACCCTATGAACATATGGGTCTAACTCTTACCGTGTCAAGCTATTTGTTAATCGAGCCCAGCTCAGTCCTGTATTGTCTACACCAGGGCTGGACATGCTCCAGAGCCCAGAAGGCACACTGCTTAATCTTTGAGTCTTCCAGAGCTGGAGAGGCCCAGAGTGTGCCATTCTGAGCTACTAGAAGTGACATCTCATCACTCCTGCCTGACATTCAGGCTTTGTACAAGAGGGGTTCAGGCTGTTTGGGCTGTTCCCCTCAAAAAAACAGCATAACAAGACCTTCTAAAGGCCTCTTGAAGCACTTAAGCAACTTCTGGGCCAGAATCAGCAGAGGTCTCACGAGCATACCCTTTGACAGATGGACACCAGCACGTATGTGACCAAACAACAGCAACTACAAACTACTTTTGCCCTGTGAACTGGGTCTGCAGCAACTGAAGTTAGCTGAAGACTGAGGGCTTTTCCACACTACACAGTTCCAGTGCTATTATTCCACTTTCAACATCGTGTGGAATTCTGAGGTTTGTCGTTTACTGAGGCCAAAGAGCTCTTTGGATGAAAATTATAAATGCCCTTCCTCAAACTGCAAACCCCAGGATTCCATAGGATGTATAACAGTGCAGTGTGGAAATGGCCTATGACACCAAATGCACGATCAAATACATAACTAATTGAAAATGGGACATTTTAGAAGCAGCTGGAAAGACGGGATGGCAGGGGATTAATCAGCATTGCCCCGCATTTAAAAAAAACTGCATGCCCCAATTTTTCTCTCCTGCTTCCACTTTTCCCTTTCCTCCTCACCTTATTACAATCGCTGCAAACTGAGTTTCAAGTCACTAGTTTGCACTCAATTAATTCAGCAAGGAGGAGAGAAGAGGATGGAATATTACCCTTCCTAGAAGGCTCAGGCAAAAGCAAATAATAGAATCATAGAGTTGGAAGAGACCCCAGGGACCACTGAGTCCAACCCCCTGCCATGCAGGAACACCCATCAAAGCATTCCCAACAGATGGCCATCCAGCCTCGGCTTAAAAACCTCCAAAGAAGGAGACTCCACCACACTCCACTGAGGCAGCAGATTCCACTGCCGGACAGCGCTGACCATCAGGAAGTTCTTCCTGAGGTTCAGGTGGAATCTCCTTTCCTGCAACTTGAATCCATTGCTCCTTGTCCTAGTCTCTGGAGCAGCAGAAAACAAGCCCACTCCCTCCTCTACACGGCATCCCTTCAAATATTTAAACATGGCTATCATGTCCCCTCTTAACCTCCGCTGTCCATCATTGCAGCCTCTCTTTTGCTGTCTCAACCACACTTTGATATTGCTTGGCCATACATGTCCCAATTTTCATCTGTGAAATTTTGGAGGGAATGGGGAGCCAGTGTGATGTAGCGATTTGAGCATTGGAATATGAACCTCGAGACCAGGGTTCGATTCTCTGCTTGACCATGGAAATCCACTGAGTGGCCTTGGGTGCATCACACACTCTTAGCTCCAGAAAACCCCGTGATAGGTTCACCTGAGGGTCGCCACAAACCAGAAACGTCTCGAAGGCACACAACAACAACATCAACAATGGAACATGAGATCAGTGGCTCAAGTTCCTTCTCACCAGAATTCTTGTACTCTTGTTGGGAATGACAACAGGATTCAGGTGAGAAGTTTTTCTCTTTCTGGTATGAAGCCTTGAATAAATCTTGGATTTATTTATTTTTTTTAAAGAGCTTTTGGGTTTCTAAGTGAACATTTGCAGCTTAGTGGAAACTCACAATCTAAAGATCAATGGGAAGCAAGCTATGCTTTTGAAAGGGTTGTTTTAAAAGGCTTAATCTTTTATGATTATTTGCAGGTACCCTTGGCAGCGTTTTTAAACGATCGGCTGGACTGCTAGTGACCTCCTATAAATCTGCTCTTAATACAGAAGGGGGAGGGAGGAAACATTGATTCATTTTCCACTCCTTTTTCTTAGTTTCCAAATCTAGAGCTCCATAAACCTCATTAAGATGCTTATTTGTATAAGAGTTTGCTGGCATCAAAAAAGGAGCAATGCCAAAAACCAATTATGGGGATGAGAACAAGAAAAAGGCATTGGTGCCCATAAGAGAGGGAATATTAAACTAAGCTTGAATTCTAGCAATATTAACCATAGAAACAAGAAAAAAATCTTACGATGGACTGATGCTTTTGGATTATACCTACTGTTAAAGAACAGTTTTCATCCATAATAGCAGAATAGTAATGGAACTATGGAGCAAAACGCCACAACTGCTGAAGTTAGTAAGAAATGGAAATGATTAATTGCTAGAATGGGTGGGACAGAGAATTACCAAGAAATCAGACTTTCCTATGTTCTAGTCTCAGATTCAGGGCCAGCCTGTTACCCCAAAATGTT
Source organism: Cyclura pinguis (assembly GCA_030412105.1). Classification (NCBI taxonomy): domain Eukaryota; kingdom Metazoa; phylum Chordata; class Lepidosauria; order Squamata; family Iguanidae; genus Cyclura; species Cyclura pinguis. The sequence continues at coordinate 381,595,039 of CM059599.1, forward strand.
GGTGACTCTAAGGTCCGCTCAAGATGCCAGTGCTTCTGTGAAAAAAATGGGGAATATTACCTCAATTGAGAGGCCTGCGAGGTGGAGGTAATCTAGCAAGATCTTTTACACTTGTGTATACCGGTACAAATGGAAGGGCACAAGCTGGAGCTTCCAAAAGTAAGTTTTATTACTTTTTTGGGGGGAATTAACAGTTACACACGCACAAGATCGAAGCAGTCTTACAATCACACAAGGCTAACTGAAGGAAAAGGGAGGAAAATTGGATAGTGAGAAGTTAGGATGAAGTGGGTGACATTTACCTATCCAGAGAGAAGAGACGAAGCAACGTGGCTCAGACTAGGATCCGAGGATAGTACAAGAACGGGAATTAGAGCAGCAGTATGACGACCTATGTCCAGAGTACTATGTACTATAAGTTGTCTGTTTCAGAGCCAGGGTTTAAATACCCTCTTTCTGCTCTGAAAGGTGTTAATGCTTCTCCAACAAGGTAGACAGTGGGGTCCGGAATCACCTAATGGCCCTAGCATTAGATGTCAAAGGACTAATGGCAATCATGATAGCTCCTTAATGGTGGGACAGGTGAAGAGACAAAAGGGGAGTTTTGGTGGACAGAGGAAGAGGGTCAAAGACAATCAGTTGCTCTGCGGAGGCAGTTTTGGACTCTATTGTTTCTAAAGGTTGAGTCACTGAGGGACATTTGCAAATCCACTGTCAACAGATCTTCACTGCCTATGACCTGGCCATGCCCTGAGGTCCCATCTGACCTACTTTTGCATTGCACATGTTCAGTCAATCCTCTTTCACCAGCATGATGTTGCAGACACAGCAGTGTATAATTTATATCTTATGCCAATCAAATGATATTTTCTGACATTTGCTGATTAAATCATATCATGGAGTGGGGGTGTATGGCCCAGTAACAAGCCTCTTAGTTATTTATTTATTGGTACTGACAAACTGGAACATCTCCAGAGGAGTGCCACCAGAATGGTAGAAGTCCTGGAAACCGTACCCTATGAGGAACAACTTAGAGAGCTGTGTATGTTTAGCCTGGAAAAGAAAAGGTTTAGAGGTAACATGATAGCTATGTTTAAATATTTGAAGGGATGTCATTGAAGAACGGAGCAAGCCTATTTTCTGCTCCTCCAGAGACTAGGATACGGAACAATGGCTTCAAACTTCAGGAAAAGAGATTCCATCTAAACATTAGGAAGAACTTGGCTTTTGAGGTGAGTTTCCAGGGTGAGGTAGGGAGTTAAACATTAACTGTAACATCCTGGCTATGTGTTTGATGCAGGATTTCAGCCAATTTTTTATAATTCTTGGCCAGAATCCCGCTGGTATGCTACACTGGTATAACTATCCCATTGTGGCTGGGGGTAGAAGGAGGAAGAAGGCTCTCAGTACAGCAAGTTTGAAGCAAATAAAGCATGAGAGATAACAGCTGCATGGAGCAGGCAGATTTTGTCCCTCACCAGCACTGTCCAACCCTGATAAAGGGGTAACCAGCCAGGCCAACCTACACGATTCCTGTTTATAACCCCCCAAAATGTAAGTTTGTTGTTGTGTGCCTTCAAGTTGTTTCTTATTTATGGCAACTCTATGGCAAATCGACCATTGGGTTTTCTGGGGCCTGAGAGTAGGTGATGTGGGCAGGGTCACCCAGTGGATTTCCATGGCCAAGAAAGAACTGAGAGAGAGAGAGAGAGATTTTGTGGTTCTCAGACCCCACTTTTTTTTACTCCTAAAGCCCCTACAAGTCTCCCAAGCCCACCCACCACCTATTTTTTATTTTTTTCTGCAAATATTTGGACATTAATTCTGGAAAAAAACCACCCAACTCCCCCAAAGTACAAACATGTGAAAATATTCTCTTCCCTCCTAGACCTACCCAATATCTCCGTCTCTGTTTGTATCCTAGCTCAAAGGGTAACAGGGAATGATGCGTTGTCACTTCCAGCCACCATTTTGGCTAGGATACCACTGAAAAAGGATGGGTGGATTGGGAAAAGAACTGGTCCCCCTGGGTCTTGCACAGACACCCATCTCTGCAATAAAGACTGTTCTTGGAGAAGTCTTTCTGCAACTTTTCAGCTGAAATTTAGCAGGCTCAATCTCCTTAAAAGAGACCGTTCTCCCAATAAATATCTGGTTTTGTCAAGAAATAAACACATTATTGGCAGTTTTTCTTCTTTTTAAAAAAATCAAAATGCAAAGATGCATACTACTAACCCCCACTCAACTTTAAGTTGGCAGGCATCGTCTGGCTACTGTTTTTGCTATGGAAAACAAGAATAGATTTGGAGGAAGGAGGCGTGAAAACTGGAGGAAGGAACATCAACAATTTAAGATATGTTGATGACACCATGTTACCAGCTGAAAATAGCAAACACATGGAACAACTACTGATGAATGTTAAGAAAGAAAGTGTATGTGTGTCTTTTTGGATAGGGTGCAGGAGGCTATTCCATAGCCTTTTTTTTTGTCCCATCTTCCCTCCCTCCAGCAGTAGCAAAGTCCTGGGGTGGGGGCACTGCTGCTGCTTACCAGTCTGTTGGGGAAGGAGGTTGTGTCTGTAATCTCTCCCTGCCGAGCCGCAGCCAGCAAGGGAGGAGGGAGGTCAGGAATACTTTCAGGGGGAGTCCGAATATACCAAACACAAGGAAAATGCAAGCCAAGCCAGGTCAAGGTCCAGTCCAAAGGTTCAGGAGCCAGAGATCCATCCAGAGGGTTTCAGGGAGCAAGAGACAAGAAGGTCGTGAGGGCTTGCTAGTAATTTGCTGCAAGCAAAGAGCAGCCATGCCAGCAGACTTAAATAGCCGCTGTGAGCAGGTGCTGCTTGTTATTGTTTCCTCAGCCTAGTCCACGCAGCCTCCCTCTGAGCAGCCCGTTTCAGCCTTCTGCATGACTGAGGGCTGATGGGCACAGCTGGCTGCAGCTCCTCGACATCACTGCTGGTTCCCTCTCCGTCAAGAGCTGGCTGGGGCAACTCTGTCTCTGCTTGATCTTCCAGTGCAGGGGATGTTTTCAGGTTGACTTGCTCACTCCCTGGCCCAGTCCTTGGCACAGTCAGTAGCTCCTTGATCTCAGAGGCATCATCTATCCCACTCACTGGCTCGGCCCCATGCACAATCAGTTGCTCCTCAATCACAGCAGCAGCGTCTATCACAGGTAGCGGGTGGCTCAGAGGAGGAAAAAGCTCTCTGGCTTTGAAGGGAAAGGAAATGAGGGCGCACACACCATTTGGGAACACATCCTTACTTCTTTCCCTTGGCAGCCCAGACAGGACAGATCTTCCTTCTCTGAGGCCATTTCTACGTGGAGTCACCATCTCACAATGGGGATGGGATGGCACCAGTCTGTGAGTTGTGCTTTTGCACAACATTGGTACAATCCCACTGCCACCCCATTCCCACCTGCCATGATTGTGGGATATTCACTTAACGGAATAAACCCGTTGAGTGCCTATGATTGCACGATGCTCCCATCACTGCTGGCCATGCAGAAAGGATGGAAGCATGATGGAGGCGCATGGGAAAGAGCCCAGCTGCACTGCAGAAGGAAGGCACATGTTGCTCATGCTCCCTTCCACAGGGAGCTGGCTGGGTGTGGAAGAAAGTGTTCCTTTCGCACTCTTTTTCTTGGCAAAGGAGCTGCCTGGGACCATGATGGAATGACCACGGGACCCAGTAAGATGCGGAAATGGCCTGAGTTTTCTCTTCCTTTCCTCTCCTCCCCAGCAGCAGTAGTGCTCCCTGCAGGGCTTGATAGTTGCTGGGATGGTGAGAGGGCACAGAACTATGATACTATGACAGCAGATAACTACTTTCCACGTGCTCGATCCAGGATCTCAGCTCATATTTTAAATACAGCTAACATGCACAGCATATTCATGAGACAGAAAAGCTACGACAGTTCACGATACACTTGAAGCAGGGCTCAAAGTAACTTTCGTGTGTCGAAAATCAGCTCTCCCCGCCCACCTCCCACAGCAAGTATTGAATGAGGCACTTATAAAACGGTCTGCCTCTAACACAGCAATTGTATAGTTAATCTTTCTGGCAAGACATTACAGAGGTTTTCAACACTAATGCCCAGTGTTACAGTTGAACACTGCTGCTAGACTCACAAAATTATTTATCACGGGGTCCAGGCTGCTGAGTTTTAGTTTTTATAAGCTTCAGATTGGCTAACAATGACCTAACATTCTTGAGTTTTTTGGGGGCTTGAGAAATTCCACAGTTACGAGGTTGGAAGCCTGGCTTCTGAAAAAGATTTGCTGGCTGGAGCCATATTGTCTGACTGGCCTATATTTATGCAATAAGAGGAAACAAGGAGCAACTTTGACTGGCTGATGATCTCTCCCCCATCGAGCTGGTCATAAGGCACAAGCTACAAATCTAGGGCTACTGGGAAAAGGAAGTAACTTGCCACAGTTCTATCTGAAACGTTGAATTCATAAAGCAGTTGCTGCCAACCGGGCCATATTTATTAGGCCTGTTGAATAAAGTGATTTTCCCCATTAATTAATTACTTGGCTTTTAAGCAATCAATCCACTCATTAATTGATTGCATTTAAATACATTTACACATCGGAGAACCTTAATGATTTTTTTAAAAAACAAAAAAGGTAGGGCTACAAACTAATCAATTCAATCAGTATATTAATTAGTGAGAGTGTCAAATTGTTAATCAACGACAGCCAATTTCAATGGTGATAGTTTTGGCCTATAAACCAACATTCCCCTCCCTTCTTTTCCTGACATTTCCTCGGAGGCTGAGGCACTCTTAATATATCTGCCGGTTCAATTTTTATTTAAGTAGACTACCAATGCTCAGTTCCATCAGCTATTTCCTTATGATCTGCTTCAGGTTTCTTCGTCTTTTCGCATTTCCTGGCATCCTTCTGGTGTTACGTGGTCCCTAATGCTGAATGGGAGAACACCAACCTCAAAAACATTTTCCCCTCATTTATGCTACCCAAGCACAATATAGGATCTTGAGTCATATTCCTTTGGACACAATAACCCCTGCGATTAAACAAGGGCTCCCTTTTAATATTACATTTGTGCCTCATGTTTGGTTAGCATTCTCCATTTCTCTATGACGATTATGGAAATGTCTTTCGCGAGAGATTTACCAGGGTTCAGAGTCAAAACGTCTTTCAGAAATGCAAGATTTTGAGTTAGGAAGAGTTGACATGGGGAGACAAGGTAAAGGCACTGAGTTTTTCCGCATTCACTACATTTATCATATACAGGCCATTTCTGCCTGTTATATGCTATTATTTCACGTTGAACATCCTGTGAAATTCTGGGGTTTGTAGTTTACAGAAGTCAAAGAACTCTCTGGCTGAGGATTCTAAATGCCCCTCCCTAAACTGCAAACCCCAGGATTCCATAGGATGTTGAAAGTGGAATAATAGCACTATGACAGTGTAGTGCGGAAAGGCCTTTGGCACAATTGAAAGAGGAAAAGAGGAGGCTCTGGAGGTGGGGTTTAAAGCACCACTCAGAATTTTCTATTGGGAGGCAAAGTTGGCATCCTTTTCCTGGAAACCCACCCGCGGCTCCCGGGCCCTCTGTCTTGCTTTAGGCCCTGTGGGGTGCCGCTTATGGAGAAAGAAGGCAGACGATGTAGCCCACCGGCAAGCCAGCCAGCGAGCCAATGAGAGGAGACTGGAGTGGGCCCGGTGTGTGTGTGTGTGTTGCAGACAGCACGTGTACTGGTGTTGCCATGTGTTGTGATGTTGCCACAGCACCCTCAGGAGTGCCTATAGCTAGACGTGAGTCTGTGTCTGTCCGTCCGTCCGCCTGGTGGGGCTGGCAGTGTGTGGAGCTCCTGGGCAGGAGGGAAGGGAGAGCAACCCTGAGGAGCAAACAAACTGAACAAAATGATGGCACCAACTCAATGCGCTTCCGCATTTTGACATTTTCTGTCTTTCTGCAAGGCGCTGGTCCCTAACCTGTCAAATAAGCGGGGGCTTTCTGGTCTTTGGGAGCCAAGAAGGACCAGCATCATCCAGGCAAAGCGACAAGCTAAACAGGAAGTCTTTATAACCCTTCCTGGCAAGATGAGCCAATGGCTAGCCTGGGGTGGCCAAATCACCCAATGCAGAGCTTTCCAAACTTTTCACGTTGCTGACACACTTTTTAAACATGCATCATTTCGTGACACGGTAATTAAGTTTTACTAGCAAACCAGAGGTTAAACTAACTCCATTATAAGAGGTACAGACACATATATAAATTGTAATAACAAAATGTATGGGGACACAACATATCTCATGAAAACCTTTCATATGTTTTTAAAAATATATGATTTATTTCCAAGATTGTAGGTGACACACCTACACACTTCTGCCGACACACTAACATGTCGCAGCACAGTATTTGGAAAGATGGTTAGAAATAAAGACTTATGTGACCATTAATGCTCTTTGTCTATAGGGGACAACAGGGATAGAGGCAAGAGGTTTGGGTTTCTTGGAATGTTCTCTCTTTGGCCATTTCTGCACTAGCCTGCTGTAGTGCTATTATTCCACTTTCAACATCCCTAAACTGCAAAGCCCAAGATTCCATAGGATGTTGAAAGTGGAATAATAGTACTATAACAGACTAGTGCAGAAATGGTCTTTGTCTGCTCTGATGCTTTCTCATCTATCAACGGATTCTTCCACACTTGTTGGTACATCTTCCCCAACATGTCCTCCTCTCTCTTTCCTAGTCGTGACACAAGTGTTAGGAGACCTTGTCTTTTTTTCTCTCCCATATATATAGCTACCAACTTCCATATAGGCTAACACTCACTGTCAAGGAAATGTTCTAACCTGTAACCTTCATGGCTCACCACTCAGGTGGAGTGACTATACAGAAAGCCTGGGCTCCCAGTGTTGGCACCAACATCTGCTAACAGCCCCATGGAAATTGCTCTGAATTTCCATGTGAAAGCAAGTTGTAAAAAAAATGAAGAAAAGGCAAAATCACATGCTCCCAGAGTCTATTTTTAAGTTGTGCAATTCAGAACAGATCAGTCCGTTCAGATAGATCGTACATTTTACCTTCAACCTGCTGAACAGTTATCTTTCTTGACTTTGGTCTCCCTATCTCCCTTCCAAGGGAATGAAAACAAATTTCCTTGTTGACAGTAGGCTTTAGATCTTAAACAATAATTCCATTCTAAAGGTTAGAAGGAAAGATCTCCCAAATGTATTACAACATGTTATTGAAGGACTTGGGGATGTCATAGTGTTATTGCAACAGTCCCAAAAGGAAGACAAGAGGCATAATTTTTACAGGGTTTGCAACAAGTACTTTCAAATTGCTCAGGACAGATTCTTTCAGAGGAAACGATCTGGATGATTTGGATTTTCTATTAACGATATATAAATATTTTCAAAAATCAACTTAAAGGAAACTTTTCCTTATAAGCATCAGTAAAATTACAGGCACAATTGTTCACGGCATGGAGAGGACCAAGTTGTAAGTGCCTGACATATTGGTCAAAAAGATGAGCACCTTTTCAGAAAAAAAAAAGAGAGAGAGAGAAGACAACCCTAATTCATCTCTGAAAATGTTTGAATGTGGAAGGATTGAAACTCAGGTTGAGACCCTACATCAAAAAGGCAGAGTGCAATTTTACACAATTGTCACAGAGTTATCTAACAATTTTGCATTCGTGAATTACAACATTGTGCAACTAAGGCCTCAATCCAACATCCCCTTAGGGTAACACAAATACCCACATGTGGACATACACTACGGAAGCACTGAAGAACAGCAACATTGCACAACACATGTCAATGATGATTGGGTGCCTTTACGCAGTGCACAATGCACAACCACAGTGTGCAATCACAATGAAAAGTCTAGGAGGCACTACCTGCAAAGTCTAGGATGCATACCCACAATGCAAAGCATATGATATCCAACCACAATGCATAATCACAATGCAAAGCACAGTATGCACAACCAAAAGACAAAATATAGGACAAACAACCACAATGCACAACTTGCAAAGGCAAAACACAAATGAACATACTGTCTGTGCAACTCTGCTTCTGCTGCTATAAGCAGAATATGTCCATTGTATGATGGTGACTTTTTGGCCCTGTATGTGTAACATGACTTATATGTGTATGTCCCTAAGTGAATTCCTGCCAATGTGTGCAAACACATGTGAAATGCACAGTACAAGAAATATCTGTGTGTCCAGTCTACAATCAGCAGTGGTGTCACATGCACAGTGACACTGCATGTGCAAGTCTGCTACCATAACCTTCAACTGAATATACACTGGACAAAAATGACCAACTGCTTCTGTAGGGCAATGTACATAGGAATAAGTAAGATTATTGATGACTGCAGTCCATGGCAGTGCCTCATTCGTAGGGTTGCTATAAGTTGAACCTGATTTGATGGCAAGTAACAGCAAAAGTCACCACAGAATTATGAGTTAAATTCTCAAAGTGCTGAAATAATTCTACCAGTTTTTCAGTTTGGACAATTTTTTAAATCTCAAGTTTTGTCCACCCTAGATGGAGGCAAATGCACACCTTCGCCAAGTAAAATTGTACTCCCAGGGGGCAGTTGGTATAGATTGCTTTTCCCACCCCAAGACTACAGCCCAGAATCCGCCGCATCCAGCTAAATAGATCCAACCCTTCTTCTAACACCGTTTCAAAGTGCTTTTATGTTCCCTGTCTCACTAATCAGAAATACTTTTTTTTGTGTCCCACATTCTGATGGGTTTTACTTGGGGGAGGGAAGTACGGCAGTGTTTCCTAGTTTTCAGAATGCCGGCCAAGACCCTGCATCAGGAGAAATATGTGTATCCCCGAGCTAAATCTCTCTGAATGCTACCACTCAAACCCCACCTTGTAAGCAGTGCAGCCTCTCAAATATGGCTGTCTCCATGTTGTCAGAGAGTGAAGGGATCATCAGGGATGGGTCTAGCTCTTTTCCTGCAGTTGGGCGTGCTGTGAAAGGTATCAACAAAGATCTCCAGTGGTCCTTGAGAGGCCCCTGCAGATAACATCTCTGCAGTGCTTCCAGCTACAGGAAAATAGCTGGACACATCTCTGTTAATCCCCCTTCTTCTCTGACAAAATGGAAATGGCCGTGTTGTGGGCAGGGGGGTGCTCTACTTACAAGGTGGTCTTTGGGAGGATTTGGTCATTTGTGTCTGGAAGAGAATTCTGACCTCAGTAACAACAACAAAAGTAGTGAAGGCATAAATTTGACTCGTGGTGTTGTGTGTCTTCCAGTTGCGTCCAGCTTGTGGTTCACCAACTTAAGGTGAACCTATCATGGGATTTTCTTGACCAGATGTGTTCAGGGAGTTCCCTTTGCCTTCCTTTGGGGCTGAGATAGTGTGACTTGCCCAGTAGATTCCCATGGCTGAGCAGGGATTTAGACTCTCATCTCCAGAGCTGTAGCCCAATGCTCAAACCACTACTCGACAGTGGCTCTCAAATTTGTTGTTGTTGTTGTTGTTGTGTGCCTTCAAGTCATTTCCAATTTATAGTGCCCCTAAGGTGAAGCTATCACAGGGTCTTCTGGGGGCCGAGAGTATGTGATGCACCCAGGGTCACTCAGTGGAGTCCCATGGCTGAGCTGGGAATCAAACCTTGGACTCCAGGGTCATAGTCTTATTGCACTACACTGGCTCACCAAATGACTTACACAATCATAACTCATCAACAAGATGCCAGACATGATCTCCTTTTATGAGTATTAACTTCTACTGGTGAAAGAGTAACTTATCATCCTGAGCCCTTAGTCTGTTAGTAGACCATTAGTCCAACAAAGGAGAGTTTCTTCTACCATCTGTAACTATATAGATCTGTTTAAATCCAACTGCTTCATTCCAGCTGATTTGGAGATTCTAGATGGCTGACTGGTTGCCCTTGTCCTTTGCAAAACGCTGTAAAGCTGGTGTCTGTTTAGTGTGCATGTGTGCACACATGTGCGCCTGTTTGTTTATGGAAAGGAACTTACCCCGTGTCCTGCGTCTCAGCCTTGAAGGCCACACCATATTGTGAAATCATAGCATATTTCCACCACAGTCTCTTCCAGCAAAAGAAATCTCTGGCACCAAGTGACCCAGGAGTGAATTGCTGTGATGCACATCATCACATTCAGTCTGTTCCAACAATGTTGAAACCCGTCTGCTGAATCAGGGCTTCCACTGAAGTCCATAGTTTGGCTCATGTTTTTTCCTCTGACTAATGGGAAAAGCAATCATTGCATGAGACATCAAGGGAAGATGATTGCCTATCTACTTAGTGATATCATCAGATCAAATCTGCAATCTGTTCGTCTCTTAACCAGAAGCAATCTTCTTATTGGGTATCTAAAAAATTAACTCTCTTAGGAATCACGTAAGGGGCTTTTTTCAAAGCTCAACATGGCAAAGAGTCCTCAGGGTATGTGTTTTGCTAAGGAATGTAAATTCTTTAGGTTGTAACTTTTGGTTTCATTTGTTGAACTTTGTTAAATTATATTACTTTCAATAAGCCTTTAAAAAATCATTGACAGAAACCTGGAGAACCAGTTGACAGCTGCAACAGCACCTATCCTACCAGATATAGGGAGGCTCATCCTGGACAATTCATAGTCATCACATTAGGTTTGTGTGAAAAGGTACACTTTATCCAAGGTCAAATACAGGGCATGACATGGCCACTCATGTCATGTCTGCATGATGGTTGTCTTGGTCCATCCTTCTGTTACATAGCAACATCGTACAATTGATTGTGTACTTGTAAGTAGAATCATAGTATCTTAGAGTCAGAAGAAATTGTTAGGGCCATCTAGTCCAACCTCCTCCCATGCAGGAATACATGACTACAACACCCCAGAAAGATGCCCGTCCAACGTCTGTTTAAAGACCCGCAGAGATGATGAGTCCACCATCTTCCAAATCAATATATTCTGCTGTCCAATAGCTCTAACAGTATTAAAAAAAAATCTTTCTAATGCTTAGGTGGAATCTCTTTTCTTGTAATTTGAATCCTTTGGTTCATGTTCTAGTCTCTGAAGAAACAGAAAACAAGCTTGCTCCATTTTCCACATTGCTTACCTTTAGATATTTAAAGATACAGTCCTCCCTCTACATTTGCGGGTTTGACCACAAATTTGATTATTCACGAGGCAGGTGCTTGCCTCCCCCTGCCATTTTCCTCCTCCCATCCTCTTGCATTCCTCACCCCAGGCTTGCTAGGCTTGTATTTAAAATGGATTTTTCTTTTCTTTTCGGGTGAGCAAAGTCCCCTCCCACTGCTGGAGCCATGTCCTCTCTTCCATGTGGCTGTACCTTCTGCTGTATGATGGCTGCCAATTGTTCAGGTGCTCTCTTTGCTCCTACTTCTTCCTTTTCAAGATGGCCACCAGAAGTAACGAGAAGGAAGAACTGTGTTCCTCTTCCTTTGAGGGGAAAGTAACAGTAAATCCTTTTCTGTGTCTTTTTTTCTCCCCCGCCCTCCAAGGCTGGGGTCAGAAGCAAAGCAATGTTGGAGGGCTCTAGAGGGGAATTGCAGGGGTGGGATTTATTCATGATTTTTCCAGTTTTGCAAGGGTTCTGTGCCCCTAAGCCTCGCTAATGTGTAGGGGCTACTGTAGTCTTCTCTTCTCCAAACTAAACATAAACAGGTCCCTAAGTTATTCCTCATAGGGCTTGGTTTCCAGACCTTAGCAATCTTGATTGCTCTGCTTTGGACACAATCCAGCTTGTCAATATCCCTCTTGAACTGTCGTACCCAGAACTGGACATAATATTCCAGGTGAAGTCTGAAAAAAATGATGAATGGGGAATGCACAGTGGCTGTTCTTGCAGTCCCAGTCAATCAAATGGTACATGAAGGGTACTGAAGAATAGTTGTGCATCATCCAATAACGCATAACTGCATAGCAGGAATACTATTGGTTCATCCCAACTGGAGCAGGCCCATTGACTCAATTAATGGATGTTGAATCAACACATAGGTCAATCCCATTGATTCAATGGAACTGCTCTATTCAGAACTAACAATATGATTTAGACCCACGTGCAGTGTTATACTAGTGGCTTTACACATGCACAACTAGGGATGGGCCAACTGAATCCTCGAATCTTTGGCAGGGATTCGAGATTTGGGAATCCAAATCCCTGTGCCAAAATAGGCAAACAGAATCTTTTGAATCCACCACTCAAACAGTTTGTTGGAGACTGGGGTGCCTGAAAACCTGGGAGACCAGGACCCCTGAAAACCTGGGAGACCAGGACTCCTGAAAACCTGGGAGACCAGGACCCCTGAAAACCTGGCAGACCGGGACCCCTGAAAACCTGGCAGACCGGGACCCCTGAAAACCTGGGAGACAGGGACCCCTGAAAACCTGCTTTAGGAGACCTCCAGACAAGTACTCTAATTAGGTATGCACGCCACTTACAAAAGAGCCTCTGCCCCGCGATGGCAGCTTGATGGGTAAACTATACAATACCCAAGTACTCTGCGTTTGCATACTGGCTACTCTATTGAGAACCGCTACGATAACTCAGTCATTCAGATTCTGACCTTTTGGAAGCTTTGTCTCCAACTCCAAACCTATTGTTTTCCCCCAAGTACGGCATAGCCTGCAGTCACAATTCTCCTTATAAAAACCCTTGATTCCGAGACCTTCCTCGGATCACCCCCGAGTTTCATCCCGCCTTGCTGCCGCTTTGCTTGGCGAGCCTCCCTTCAGCTCCACGTGCTGAGCTACATCGCACCCCAGCTTCGCCCTCTATTTTTCTGGGCTTCGGGACAGGTGAAGTATCACCCAAACCAGCAATCCCTTTAAAAATCCCTCTATACCACTCCAACCTTTATTTTCTTTAGTTATCTTGTAGGAGTGTGTCGCATAGACTGTTTTGCTTGTATTTAATAAACATCATTTATTATTTCAACTTGTGTGTGTTCTTTGACTCAACCCGACCCCGTAGACATAGGGTTCAAGATCTCGCTAAGTTACCCTGCCTCTCGTAACGCTAAGCAGTGCTCTGAGCTAATTTTCCCCAACTCTAGTTGAGCACATTTTGGTGTCCCTCCCGGGACCCCCAGTACACAGAAAACTGCCTGTTGTCCTGTCTAGGTGGCGGCTGCGAGTTCCAATTCCCTCGTGTAATGGAATTTGGAGCCGTTTTCCTATGCTGGGAATGGGGCCCATAGTTCGAGTAGGTAACCTCGGCTATAGGTTCCCAATTCCCGGTGTCCTTCCTATGCGTCTTGGGGGGAGATCTTAGGGATCCTGCCTCGCGCAGTAGGTCGGAGACCCACCGGAGGTTGTTCCCAAATTCTTCCCAGTTGGTGGTGGCTGGATCCATCAAACCTAGAGCCATCTTGGTCTCATGGTTAAGACCTCCGTACAAGAGCGTCTTAAATTCGAGGCCGTTAAAGTCGTATCCACGGGCCGTCAAGGGGACTTTCTCGGCCAGAATGGCGAGGAGCTGCTTCCGTGCCACGTAAGCCTCAGGGTTCTCACGAGGACCCTGTTGCTCCATGACATAGAGCACACCTGCACTCTGTCCGGGCCACAAAATCCTCACTACCTCTCTCATCCAGGATTCCATAGGATGTTGCAAATGGAATAATAGTGCTATAACAGCCTAGTGCGGAAATGGCTGTTGCCTTCCTCTTTTCCTACTTCAGCTTTACTGAGCATCACAGAAATCCCTATGACAAGTCAAAAGTAGATAGGTCCTTATAACACCCCAGTTCTTATATGACACTGTCTGAACAACCCCCCGCATATCACACATTGCTCAAGGCTCTAACGCCCTTTCTCATTTCTCTATTTTTTTTTCTGCAACTGCCTCTTTTTCAGATTTTCACACCAGGAGAGTTTTTGTTCCTTTGGCTAAAGATAAACCAGAAACATCAGAACCATCCTACGTATATTATCGCCTGTTCAAGACATACATCAGCAGCTGCAGTGCGCCTAGAGCAGCAATCCACCATGCTTTGCACGGGTCCTCTATTATCATTCATGCGCATTGGATAAAGGCATGCCAAGAGACAAGGTGCATCTAGTCTCCACTCCAAATTACATTTGCTAATGGATCCTGGGATGATACCTCTAGGAACTCACATGAACAAAATTTGAAGACATTTTTATACGATAAAAAAAGAGTGACAGTAAGAGGTGACTGGTTGACTAAGAGGGAGACTTGAGAGAACAAGGACTGTTGTCTGGATGACTGGAAATCCAGATGATAGAAAGATTATTTTATTGGACCACAAGTCCCAGAATTCCCCACCAGCAAGAATCCGTAGTTTTTCATAATCCATACAATGTGTTTTCCCCGACTTACTGAGGTTTCAATCAATACCCATGAAAAGGGAGGAAAAGAAAGAAAGACTCTAGCAGCACCTTTAAGAACTAGCTCACTTCCTGGATTTCAATCCGTTTCTTCAGATGCCCTGATGGAGTACAGTAGTACTGAGCCACAGCTATTTATACAATTGTTCTTCAGTACCTGTGGCTAATACCGTACTCTGTCAGCACTTCTGAAGAAGTGGACTGAAATCCACAAGCACTCACGCTAAAATAAATCAGTGGAATTCAAAGGTGCTAAGGTTACCTGCTGTCCCTTATTGTAAGGGATGCCCTTACTTGAGGGTCAGAAAGCTAATTCCTTATAGGATTGGCAGGGGTTCCTTTTTATAAGAGATGTCCTATATTCAAGGGCTAGAAAGCATATGCTTTTATACAGACTGAACCAGAAGCCCCCGCAAAGTCTGTATTTTTGTGCTTGTGTGTCATGTAATTTATGAATAGGGACAAAAAGTGAATTTTACAGGGAGCTACATAGCTATGTTAACTGAAATCAGTGCTTTCACTAGGTATTTAGGTAAAATTCAAACTTGTCAGTAGCTGTTTCCTGACTGTCAACCCTGCACATGATGAATTTCAACACTCCCTTATTGCTATTTTGAAAACCTGGCAACTCTACCAAACAGACTAACAGGGCTAACTCTTTGAAAACTGAATTGATATGCAGTAATGCAGCATGCTTTTCTGAAACTCAAATGACTGATGGAAGGATCCATCTCTTTGCTTTAGTCCTTAAAATTTAAATGTTGTGAAAACAAAACAAGACAAAACCCAGTCTAGGAGGTACTTTTAGAGTAACCTCCAGGGTTTCACAGAGGAAAATCACGACATGTACAAGCCTCTGTTCGCACACAAAAAGATCAGAGCTTGCGGATGCTTCCTCTTCACTGAACACACACAGTGAAAGACTCTTTGTTTCCTGCTGATTGCTGTGTTGGTTTACTCTGAAGCACCTTGCCTGCCATCGATTTAAAAGCTAAGAGGGTTTTTATTCTGCTGGCAAAGACTCCAGGGGAAGCAGAGATGGCTGTCCTACAACGTATTTATCAACAGTTCAAAGGATACCTCTGTAGCTACAGAACAGGAAATGGAAGAATTGTGCACTGCACTCCTAGGCCCTGTCCGTTGCTTACCTTTTCCTGGCAGCGTCCGGCGGGGATCCCAGCAGTGGCTCTGCCAGGAGGGGAGCACGACAGGAGCACTCCCCTCTGCGCCAGCTGCCCCTGGGATGAAGGAAGCGCCATGACCTTCTGCAGTGCAGCCAGGTATTTTCCCAAGGCTGCGCTGGGGCAGGAAGCACCGCCATTGTGCTTCCCTGGCTTCTGCATGACAGGTAAGTCCATGATGGCGGTGCAATCGTGGGTCATTGACGGGGAAAACCTGTCAATGATTTACCCCATGATTGTACCACTTGAGGATGGGAAAAGGATGGGAGCGTGACCATGTTATGCAGTCCCGTCCTTCTCCCATCCCTATGGCAAGTTGGGAGGATGGTGTAGAAAGGACCCTAAACATATTTACAATGGAGTAGGCTTCTTGATCAGGAAGAGAGAGAGACAACACTACAGATGAGTTGATTCAATCAAGGAAGCCATGGCCCGCAGTTTGCAAGACCTGAACAGGGCAATGGATGACCAGGGATCTTGGAGATCTCTCATTCATAGGGTCACCATGATTTAAAGTTGACTGGATGGCAAATAAGAACAACAAGGCTTCTGGACAAATGCGGTTTGTATTTTGCTTTTCCTGCCCAAGAATGCATGTCATGCGTAGGAGCCAGATAAATAGTCTATTTACCACCCAGAAGTTTAAGTTCTAGAAAGAGTGGGGGTGGTTGGGGAGCTTAATGCTGAAGAATGATAATGCTTCTGACTCACACTAATAAGCAATTCCCCAAATCAAAAAAATAAGGGACAAAATAAAGAAGTGATTTAAATAGGGATAGGAACTAGAACACAGATAATGCCCTGGTAACTCGCAATGATAATATCCCCTATGAGTCAGCATTGCAGCAAAATACTTTGGTTATTGTGTCTTTAATGCTATTATAAATGGGAAATGGAATTACCTTAAAAACATAGTATCTGGATGAATGGTACTTAGTGCCTAACAGATCTAGTTAAGTCATGCCTAGCTTTTCACAATGATTTTAGTAGGAATGAAGTGCAATTAACTTAGTGTGGTTCCTACTCAATGTCTCTTATAGCAGCATCATTTTCAAAGATCTAAGGCAGGCTGGTTCAAAACCTGTGCAAAGTCACCCAACAGTTGCAACCAAACCAAGTAATAACTTGTGGCCAACTAGACACTCACGCTCAGCTTTTGGACACTCTGTATGTAGATATATACAGCTTAATCAATGAACCAAGGACACAGTTCAGTATGTAAGTTACTGAAACACTGACTAGAGGAATGGTGGCACATTACAGAATAATCCTTAGTGTCATCACATACCAGTTCTGGAAAAAAAAGGTTTGTTAACCAAAGTTCAAACTGAGGACAGAAAAGCCAACAGATGAAGGCGGTGCTGCTGTTGCAGCAGCAAAATAAAGAGGAGAAGGAGAGGAAGGTAATGCAAGGTAGATGGAGAAGCAGAAGTGGGGGAAAGCAAAGCAGAGTGGAGAGAAAATGTCAGATGAGGATGGGGAATGCTTCTTTTTTCCTTCTCTCTGGGACAACCTAGCTTTCCCGCAGAAAATGGAAAGTGATTTTTTCATTCATAATGAAAATACATAACATTGCCATGTCATGCAAATTATAGAAAATATCAGACTCCATGGAACCTTAAATATTAATCATCGCATTACAGCCTTTAACCTGCTTTGTTGCATCCCTCTTCCACTTTAGTGGCTCCATTGCTTTATGTACAGTGCTTGCAGACTACTTTGCAAAATACATTTTAGTTCGACTTTCCTCCAAAAACTTGACTTTCCACTTGACTTCTAACATTAAATCAACGAAGTGGAAGCTGGGACTGAGAGAGGATGAGTCACACATGTCAGCACTAGGTGTGAGGCTTCCCTCATTGGCTAAATACACTCGAAAGCAAAGGCAGGCGTGCTTCTTGCGACCCAAAAAAGTGATTGTACATAATCCTGCTCTTAAAAGACTTGCTTTGTTAAAATAAAGAAAAAGAAACGTGTGGCAGATGATGGTCCAAATGAGCATTGGGTAACATGCCCATAAACAGGTAGAATCCAAGCAACCATGTGGTATCATGCCACTGACCACACAAACTGTGTTGCTTAGGGCCTTTCTGCACAAGATGGCAGAAACGCCTCATGGCATTGTAGGAGCGGAGTTTATGGCTGCGTTACTGCGACATTTCTGTGACGCAGCATTCTGCACCGTCCTCCGCTTGAGGCGGCAAAGTCCGCTTTCTCACTCCATGCTACAGCATTCGTCACCACTCCCCTGCTCCGCCTACGGCCCACCCCAGCCCGTTTCATTGGATCCCTTTTTTAAAAAAATCTTGGGAAGGATGTCCCTACGCAGACGTGACGTCACGTGTGCCAAGCCGGGCCTGCCCTGAACCTGCCCATTCCTGTGAGAATGCGCTTCAACGGTTCCACATGTAGTTGTAGAAACGTAGTAGAAGCAGTCTCAGCGAGCAAAAAAGCATTTTTCCATCGCTCAAATACGATGCTTTAGCAACATGCAAAGGCGCGCCAGCAACTTAACATCCACTTAATAGCAACAACACCGAGTGGATGCACGTCTCCTCAAGCCATCGCAGCTATGCAGTGACTACACTGTGGGGAAAGGGCCTTAGTTTGATTTAGTGTCCACATATATAGCTATTTATCTGATGGCAAGGAGAGCCTGCCTTCCAAATATACTCAGAGGTGGGCAAACATCAGTGGTCCAAGGGCTATTTTCCTTCCCCAAGACCCATCACAAGCTGCACCATTCCCACTGGAACAAAACTGGAAAAGGCCATAAACTGGAAAAGGCCATAAACCCACTTAGGGTTTGGTTTAAGAAAAAAATGCTTTTGAGAGATGAATAAAACAAGGCAGGGGAATGTGTGTGCCCACCCATTGTTCCAAATGAGAACTGCAACTTCTAGATGTGTGTGCCAGTCCTCCCGTACATCTTCATTTAAGAGAGTCCCGGAGGG
Source organism: Cyclura pinguis (assembly GCA_030412105.1). Taxonomy (NCBI): domain Eukaryota; kingdom Metazoa; phylum Chordata; class Lepidosauria; order Squamata; family Iguanidae; genus Cyclura; species Cyclura pinguis. The sequence continues at coordinate 381,613,513 of CM059599.1, forward strand.
CCCCAACCTCTCCAGAAAGGAGCAGAGAACCATATGCAACTTGCAGGCCATTTTATTCCCACTCTAGCTTCAAGTGACCAAAGGGACGTTAGGTATTAGTGGCTCAGTTTGTATATGTGACAGAGAGAAAGAGAGAGGATGTGTTACCAGGTTGTGCATCCCTACTTCATGATATGGTTTAATTGGTAAATATTAATGGGCATGAAATATAAATTATATCCTGCTATGGCTGGGAGGCCTGCTAGCAGAGGGAACTAGCTGCACATGTACATTTCAAAACCAGATAAGATCGGGACCTCAGGGCATGGCTAGGTCATAGTCAGGGAACTGGGTGACAATGGACTTGAAAATATCCCTGCATGATTCGACCTTTAGAAACAATAGCACCTGAAACTGCTTCCACGGAACTGACTGTCTTTGACCCTTTTCCTCTGTCCACTGAAACTCTCCTTTTGTCACCACACCTCTCCTGCCATTAAGGTGCTATTATGATTCCCATCAGTCCTTTCTCACCTAATTCTAAGGCCATTAGGTTGTTCTGAACCCCACTGTATTTGAACCCCAGCTCTGAGCCAGATAGCTCATAGTACTCTGGACATAAGCTGTCACTCCACTGCTCTGATTCCCATTCTTGTACTACCTGCAGACTTTTAGTCTGGACCACCTCACTTTGTCTTTTTTCTCCAGATATCATCCACTATGCCCTCACTTCTTGCTATCCAAACTTTTCCTCCCTTTTCCTTAAGCTAGCCTTGTGTGATTGGAAGACTGCTTGAATCTTGTGTCTGTGAGACTGTTAATTCCACCAATAAAATAAATATTCTCTAAATCTCCAGCTGGTGTACCTGCATTTGTACCAGTATACACAGGTGTAATAGATCTTGCTACGTTACCCTGCTCTTGCAGGCCTCCCCTTCGAGCTAATATTCCCCATTATTTCATGGAGGCACTGGCATCACGAGTGAACCCCTGAGTCACCCACATTTTGGGGTAACAAGATGTGGACGTCAATTCCAAAGTCTCAGTCTTGGAACTAGGTGTTGGTGGGGAGAAAAACTTTTTTGCTGAAAAATAAAGCATTGCCTTTGAAGTACAAAATTGAAAAAGCAAATTTTAAAAAATTCTCTTCATCGTTTCTGTTCTTATCCTAGAACACTTTTTCTGGAGTCATGAAGTCTTAGAGGGCTCAGTGTTTTTAGAGTTTATTGTGTGTGCTCTGCATCTGCTTTAAAACATTTAAGTTACTGTAAAGCAAAACTAGGAATAATCCCCAAATAAATATTTTGGAAATACCAGAACAGTTGTATCATTTAATCAGTTTTTTAAACATCTGAGGTTTAGAGTATTACGGACTATTTTTTCTTTTAAATTCATATGTTTACTGGTGAGTGAGAAGGTTACCATGGCACAGTGGTTCGAGTTTTGGACTAGGCCTCTGGGAGACCAGAGTTTTTATTTTATTTTATTTTATTTTATTATTTTATTTTATTTTATTTTATTTACTGAATTTATGTCCTACCTTTTTCCCAAGATGGGATACAAGGTAGTTTAAAATAATTTAAAAAAGAACCAGCTAAAACATTAATTTACAAATGCTGAAGAGAATCAAATAACAGTATTATTTAAAAACGTAATTAAAAACAGTTAAAAACACTTAAAACATGTTTAAATGTTCAAATCCCTTCTCAGCCATGGAAGTCCACTGGGTAGCCTTGGGCTAGTCACGCTCTCTCAGCCTCAAAGGAAGGTAATGGCAAGGGTTTTTGAAGGAAGAGGTCCCTAATGTAGATCAGTGGTTATCTAGCCTGTCAGAAACAAAAAATGCAGACATATTAACTCAGAGGTTTAAAGGCCTGACAGACGAAAAAATTGATAAAGAATGGGATCCTCTGAACCAATTCCTTCAAAACCAGAAAATGCAAAATTAGTTAACAAATGGTTCTCATTAATTTGGTAAAGGAAAATCCTTATGAAACCGTGGTAACAAACTTTTGAACTAAAAATTCAATGAAGGAGGTAATATTGTTTATATGACTTTATGAAACTGGAAAAGTTTCTTTAGGTTTTATAAATGTGATAAAGATGTCAGTTCAGACTATAAGTTCTAGTTCAGATAGATCTGAATGTTCAGGAACAAACAATTTAATTGAGCTGTCTTTTGTGTAGTACATTTAGAATTTAATTCACCAAGAGTATTCGGTTCTAGTAAGGATTGGAAGAAAGTTGTATGAAACTTAAATGAGCTACAAAATATTGTAAAATTGATGCGTTATTGAATGTATTTTATATTTGTTTATATTTGTAATAAAAAGTAAGAAAAAAAAGAAAACCCTGTGATAGGTTTGCCTCATAGTCCTCATACGCTGGAAACAACTTGAAGGCACACATGGATGAGGCTATTAAAAAACCTTCTGGACTAGTAAGTTGCATATTGTAATTTGCAAGGCTGAATTCACTCCGTATCTTTTAAAATGTTTTCTCTAGGCTGCAGATCGCTTCTGCTCTTGAAAGCTAAGGCGGCTCAGTCCTAGTTAATACTTGGATGAGATATTGCCAAGGAATACCCAGTTCAGTAGGCTACATTTCAGAGGAAAGCAACGACAAACTACTTTGGGGTACTGCTTCCCTAAGAAAACCCTATGAAATTCATAGGGTCAACACAAGTCAACAGGAGACTTGAGGACACAAATACACACCCTTCAGCCAAATGTCAGGGTTTGTAAGTACTGGAGAAGCTTCCACACATGAACTATATGGATGATAAACTAGACATCCAGTAAGTTTCTTTAAAAATGCCCTGGTAGCTGCTGGTTGCTTCTATGCCCATTTTTGCACTACACTGTTATAGTGCTATTATTGCACTTTCAACATCCTATGGAATCCTGGGGTTTGCAGTTTAGGGAGGAGCCTTTAGAATTCTCAGTCAGAGAGCTCTTTGGCCTCAGTGAACTACAAACCTCAGAATTCCACTGGATGTTGAAAGTGGAATAATAGCAGTATAACAGTGTAGTGTGGAAATGACCTATATGAAAGGAACAGTTAATTCCATCCAGGATTTATTTTGAACTTTAAAAAGGGCTATCCAAGGTGCTGAACCATATTCCCAGAACCTTGGATAGCTTTTTTAAAATTCAGAGTGAAACCTGGAATGGATTCACCATTCCACTACCCTGGGAGCCACCAGGCACTCCTGCTCAATGACCGTGCAATTCAATCCTGATGTACTACTGGCATACATGAAAGCATACTGGTAGGTTATCTTTTGCTCTGTGCAGTTTCCAACAGCAATAACTGCTTGGAATAGTATGGAGAAGGCAACAAAATGCAATTAAGTTAGGATCAGAGAAAGGTCAACATGCTACACCAGCAGCATTGTGTCTGCCAAGAATCAGACTTGCTAAACACCTGTATACAGTTGCCTTTGTCTGATTTTTCATGTGCCCCAGTTGCCCTTTAAATCCAGCAAATAAAGAATAGCTCAGACTAATACCTGTTTTCAAGATCTCATAGATTGTTATTGCAGCTCTGGAGAATCTTGCGTAATGAAAATGTCTGGATCAGCTGACCTTGGACTGGCATATGTCCTGGGCTCAGTTATGGGGTGACCCAAATGTGCTAACATTGAAATAAGTGCCAATGAAATCAATGAGGTTGCTCTCAAGTACATGGAAGCTGGGTTGCTTTGCAGTGTATTATCATCAGCCAGTTGTGCTGGCTTGGCAGGAAAGTTGCAGAAATACAATAAAATTCTTGCCTTCATAAGTGACTTGAATTGATTAAAATCCATGTGGATTCCGTGGAAGCCCAGACAACCTGCAACTTGCGTTTCACTAAGGTGGTAAACCTGTCTGTGCCATTTCGGAGACCTGTTCTGAGAACAGAATAAGACATGGTCATTCTTCCATAGGAAAGGAGCAGCTGTAGTGCAGCTTAAGCTTAAGGAATTTAGACTTGGGGACAGTACCGATGCCATTTTCAGGTTCCCTCTGGAAGGTGCTTGCAGTAGGACCCTTTCTTGGGGGTTGCCTGCCTACTGCTGCAATCTTTGCCTTTCCTGCAGGGCCAATCCAATCTACCTCCCAAAAGCTGGAGAAAATGTACATGTCTTTTTGTTCCCCATTTTCCTTGCTTCTCAGATTGCTTGCTCACTCAAAGAGGTTGGAAGAACCAATGTCAAGAATAAAATGGGCCACCCACCATCAGGTTCTACAGGTTAAAGGGACTGGTCACATGGCCCCATCTTGAGCATGTCCCTCAAGAGATGCCTGCTATCAACCTCTAGTGCTTATTGAGCAGCATCCTGCTGGTCTCCTACACATGTGCAAGTTCCCCTACAGAAGTGGGTTGGCCTTTTTTTTTTCTGTTGGAAAACATCTGCATGTAGTTCAAGGTTGCAGAATTTTTGCAGTGCCATTTTGTGCACGCAAATGCACGTGTGCATGCAGATACAGAGGTGCAAACAGATGTGCATGTGGATGTATGTTTCAGTGATACAATGTTATTCAGCATAAGGGCTCCATAGCACAATCAGTATATAAATACCAGTGCAAATATTTACTCTATGAAACCCTGAGATCTCAGTGTGACAAAGTGCTGAGGCTGTGGCTATCTGAAGTGCTAAGGCAGCTTGGAAGCCGGTTGCTAGGGAACCAGAATAGCACTTCAGGAGGGAAACCCAGCCTAGTCATGTGCGGGATGGACTTGTGGCTGAGAATAAAAAAGTTATAAAGGCAAGTACCTGGGGTGTTATTCTTTCAGTGACTACCTAACAAAAAACTAGGAAGTAGAGTTCTTTAGTCAGACAGAGAGAGAGAGTGACTGTTTTGGGAGGTTTAGTTCTCAGTGGAAGCCTAGTAAGAAGCAGAAGAGTAATAGAACCCTAGTAGGAACTGGTCAGAGAGTGTGACTAGACTGGGGATTAAGCCTTTGGTGGGAGTTTAGCCAAAGACCTGTTTTATGATACTTGTGCCTTATATAAAAAGCTAAAGACATAATTGGATGGTACTGTCTAAGAAGTGCACTTAGGAAATGTATTAACCTTGACCTGCACTTGAAGTCCGACACACTATTTTATTCTTATTGTTATCTTAATAAATGGTACAGTTTATTTTTGGAAACAGTTTATTTTTGGAAACACTGACTCGGCTTGAGCTGTGTACAGTATATAGAGTAACACCGAAAACACACTGCCATAAAATTATTAAGTGGGTCTAAATAAACATTGAAGACCCTCACCCTTTTATACAAAGGTGGTGTTATGGTGGGGGAGGCAAAGCTGCGTGGTAAAGACAGGGCGCCTTATCAGATTGGGAACTGCCACAACGATCTAGGAGAAATAAGGGCCTGTCACACTCAGCCTCTGTCTTTTGTGTGTGCATGTCTTTACTATTTTCATGTGCAACATATGTGCAATTTGGAATGCATAAAAATCCTTTGACTTCTTTTCAGCGTCATTTCAGATCAATATAACACGGAGTAGGTGGTGGATATGGAGTTACATAGCAGTTTCACCTTGTTAGTGATATACATCATTGTGCTATTGAATATACAACTAATTTAATATGTGCACCGCTCATTCATGCACAGTGCACACATGCATCCATGCAGACCTGTATGCAATATGTGTGCAAAATGTGCTTCTATACATGATGGAACCCAATACAGAACTCTGTTTCTGCAATCTTGAACTGGTTCAAATGTCCAAAATAAAAGAAAATGAACTTTTTGTTAGAAAATAAAACTTCCAAATGGATGTAGAATTCTGGCCAACGTTTTCTGATGTTGCTCCGGGATAAAGCGTGTTTCATCTCTTTAAATTCACCAGGTTTAAGTGCATTTATAGCCTAAATATGCTAAAGGTACCAAATTGGGAACTAAGCAGGTTCAGCCCTGGTTAGTACTTAGATAGGAGACTGCCAATGAATAGCAGTGCTGTAGGCTATATTTTTGAGAAAAGAATTGGCAAAACCCACATCTCAATATTCCTTGCCTAAGAAAACCCTATGAAATTCACGGGGTCAACATAAGATGACACATGACTTGAAGTTACATGCACACATACACGCGCATTTAATTCCTCGTTGGTTTGTGGCATTTGCTATAGATGCCCCAAGTCTAACACTCTGCCTGCAACTGATCTTACATTTAAGAGAACCTTTCTGCTCTGCTAGAAATTCAGAATTTCCTTATAGGCCCAGAGGACCTGGCTGCAAGAAACACTTGTAACAACCCAGCCCCATTACGCAATGTCTTGTCTGGAACCTGTAGAATTTTCTATTTACAGTACAATAAAGTCTAAAATTGTTTTATAGTGAGGATGGAGACCATTCTGAGAAGACAGGTTGTGAGCTTTGGGGTGAGAATGGAACACTATTTCTAATAGCTTTTAAAAATCATCATTTTGTGACATTCAAGGGTTTTGTCCCATTGTTGTTGTTGTGTGCCTTCAATCGTTTCTGACTTATGAGGACCCTAAGGCAAACCTATCACAAACTTGCCATTTCCATCCTCTGAAGCTGAGAGAGTATGACTTGCCTAAGGTCATCCAGGGGGTTGCCACATCCAAATGGGAATTTGAACCCTGGGCCATTTCCGCACTAGACTGTTATAGTGCTATTATTCCACTTTCAACATCCTATGGAATCCTGGGGTTTGCAGTTTAGGGAGGGGCCAGCTGGCCCCTCCCTAAACTGCAAACCCCAGGATTCCATAGGATGTTGAAAGTGGAATAATAGCACTAAAACAGTCTAGTGCGGAAATAGCTGCAAACTGCAAACCCCAGGATTCCATAGGATGTTGAAAGTGGAATAATAGCACTAAAACAGTCTAGTGCGGAAATAGCCCTGGTCTTCAAAGTTCAATGCCCAGATCGCTCTCAGTTTGTCCCATTAACTCTTTCCAATTTGAATAATGCACAAGATAATGTTTACAGGTACACTGAACTAGAAACTTCCTGGCTACAAAACATTATGTCTAGGCAGTTTAAGGCCTTTGGGAAAGGGTATATGGAGCCAGTGTACTGTAGCGATTGAACTTGGAGACCAGGGTTCAATTATCTGCTTATTACCATCGCACACCCTCGGCCGCAGAAAATCCTGTGATCGCTTCACATTAGGGTCGCTGACTCTCCAAGGATATTGGCAAGCTGGGACATGCCTGGAGGAGGGCAGCCAAAATGGTAGAAGACCTCAAAACCACGAAGTCCTATGAGGAGCAGATTTACCAGGGATGTTTAGCCTGGAGAAGAGAAGGTTAAGAGGTTGAATTTATTATTTTCCCTCTTTCTTTTTTTTTTATTGTCCCATTTTTCATTGTAAAGATATAATGAATCAGCTCATGACCGACTCTGTATTAGATGCAATTTTTGATTTTCTTGTTGCTCTAAGGCTTACCTTCAACCAAGGAAAGAAGGCCGTTTAAACATCCCCCAGCTAGCCCAGGGTACACGTTTGTTCCATTCTTTGCTTACCCTTTTAATACTCACCTCGGAATATTCCTCCTTCTGGGAACCTGAATATATAATTTCTTTCCATGTGCAGTTTGTGACTGCTCATTGCACGGAAATGCTGCGTCTGGTTGGGGAGAGGTGAAAAAGGTGAAGTGGTTTCTGTGGTAACAGCAACCATATGTTCTTCTCGGGGTCTCTTTCGTCGCTTCTGTAGGGTTCAACAACACACTCACTGCAGCATGGACTGTAATTGTGAAGAGCTCTGGGTAGCTCTTGGCGAATAACTCTTTCCATTCTGCCAGGCACACAGAAAGACACGGAGCCATGATGTTACCCTGTTGTAGCGATGCATTAGTCCTGCTTTTGCTTCAGCCTTATCACACAACATTCTTGCTCTCCAGGTGCTATGGTGTTGCATTGTGTTGCAGAGTCATCACAATGTGCTTCTATACATGATGGGATGAAGGGAATGCTGTGGATGTAGCATTTCTCGATTTCAGTAAGGCCTTTGACAAAGTTCTCCATGACATTCTTGCAAAGAAGCTAGTAAAATGCGGGCTGGACAGGGTTACTGTCAGTTGGATTTGTAACTGGTTGACCGACCGAACCCAAAGGGTGATCACGAATGGCTGCTTTTCCTCCTGGAGAGAAGTGACTAGCAGGGTGCCACAGGGTTCTGTCCTGGGCCCAGTGCTGTTCAACATCTTCATCAACGACTTGGATAAAGGAATAGAGGGCATGCTCATCAAATTTGCGGATGACACCAAATTGGGAGGGGTTGCTAATATGCCAGAGGACAGGATCAAAATTCAAAATGACCTGGATAGATTGGAGAGCTGGGCCAAAGCTAACAAAATGCAATTCAACAGAGAGAAGTGTAAGGTCCTACACTTAGGTAGAAAAAATGGAATACAGAAATATAGGATGGGGGACACGTGGCTGGATGGCAGTACATGTGAAAGGGATCTAGGAGTCTTAATAGACACAAGCTGAACATGAGTCAGCAGTGTGACGCGGCAGCCAAGAAAGCCGATGCAATTCTCGGCCGCATCAATAGGAGTATGGTGTCTAGATCGAGGGAGGTACTGGTACCACTCTACTCTGCTTTGGTTAGACCTCATCTTGAATCCTGTGTCCAGTTCTGGGCACCCCAATTCAAGAAGGACATGGTCAGGCCGGAGCAGGTCCAGAGAAGGGCAACCAAAATGGTGAGAGGCCTGGAAGACATGCCCTATGAGGATAGACTTAGAGAGCTGGGTATGTTTAGTCTGCAGAAGAGAAGGTTAAGAGGGGACATGACAGCCATGTTTAAATATTTGAAGAGATGCCATGTAGAGGAAGGAGAGGGCTTGTTTTCTGCTGCTCCAGAGGCCAGAACAAGGAGCAATGGATTCAAGCTCCAGGAAAGGAGATTCCACCTGAACCTCAGGAAGAACTTCCTGACGGTCAGGGCTGTCCGGCAGTGGAATCTGCTGCCTCGGAGTGTGGTGGAGTCTCCTTGCTTGGAGGTTTTTAAGCAGAGGTTGGATGGCCATCTGTCGGGAGTGCTTTGAGGGTGTTCCTGCATGGCAGGGGGTTGGACTGGATGGCCCGTGTGGTCTCTTCCAACTCTACATTTCTATGATTCTATGATTCTATGAGTCATTGAAAATATGTTCATTTTCCACAGTGGAATAATCCGTTAATGACCCCCTTTCATGCAACAATTCAGTAACCAATTCAGTAACCAGTTCAGGCACGGATACCTCACAGAGCTTTCTTCCATCCTATCATTGTGGCGTGGTCATGTTGCAGCGTTGTGACACCGCAGCGTCGTAGCACAGTAGTGTTGTAGTGTCATGACGTTTCCGACTTTTGGCAACTCTAAGGCAACCCTGTCATAGGGTTTTCTGGGGTTGAGAGTGTGTGATGTGCCCAAGGTCACCCAAGTAGGTTTCCATGGCTGACTGGGGAATTGAACCCTGCTCTCCAGGACTGTAGTCCAATGCTCAAACCGCACAGACTTTCTACATCTTGTTGCCCCCTTGGTAAACCCTGTCCCAGGGTCTACAACTTTGATATGAAACATAATCTAACCCACCGGAGAGGTCACCCGGATGAGCACGTGGGCAACAACGGTCGTACGATCGGAAGAACCAGGTCAGGCCAGTAAACTCCCCCGTCACGTAGCCACAGGAGACCTCGAGCTGTGCCCACCCACAGTGGACAAAAGGTCCTCAGCCTTTAAGGAGCCAACTTGAAGGGATTAAGAGTTTTTCCCACAAAGTTGGGCACTGGAAGCGATAAAATCTTTTCAGACAAGGATCATCTACATAAACTCACACTGCAACCCAAAGCGGCGGAAGATGCTGATACTTGGGTGACACCTTGTTATCTTCTATATCAAAGAAGGTGCCGGTATGAAGTTGTTTTCCGTTGCTGTCCCCTTTGTTCTCCCCAGGAGAGGATTTGCCCTCAAGGTAAATTTTTCCTACAAATAGTCCCCGTTTTTGACTAGTTCTTTGGATACCTCCCGGTCATACCGACTGACCACTCCCCGCTCCCGACAGCCGCGTGATCTCCTCAGCATCTCTTCGCTGAGTTCCACGTCTTTTGCTGCTTTCCGGACCAAGGACTTCAGGAAAAGGTGCAGTACCACCCAAACCACAAACCCTTTAACAATCCCGCTATCTTATTTCCACTCTTTATTTTTCTTTAGCCCTTGGATGTGTGTGTGTGTGTGTGTGTGTGAGTGTATGCGTTAATGCATGATATCTCCGTTTAATAAAGTCATGCATTGGACCTTTTTGTGTGATTTCTGTCTGGGCCTGACCCCGTGAAAACCGGGTAAAAGATCTCGCTAGGTCACCCTGCCTCTCGCATTGCTTTTACTTGTGCTCTGTTGAGTTTACTTTCCCCATCACGTGGCGCATATTAAGGAGTCCCTCGGGGGGCCCCCAAGAATTTCAGGGTAACAATCTTCTTTTATGGAATTACAGTTGGCCTTCCATATCTGTATGAATTTTACTAACCACAGCTTGAAAATATTTTTTAAAAAATCCAAAAAAGCAAGCTTTGATTTTGCCATGTCTGTCTGTGTGTGTATGCATACATACATATATACATACATACATACATACATATATGTATGTATGTATGTATGTATATGTATGTATGCATATCTATCTATCTATCTATCTATCTATCTATCTATCTATCTATCTATCTATCTTGTAGTAAAATGGTGTCCCATATAGAATCATAGAAATGTAGAGTTGGAAGAGACCACACGGGCCATCCAGTCCAACCCCCTACCATGCAGGAATACCCTCAAAGCACTCCCGGCATATATATACATATATATATACATGGGACACCATTTTACTACAACATAACAGGACTTGAGCATCCATCAATTTTGGTATTCTTGGCAGGAGGAGTCCTGGAATCAAATCCTAGAAGATATCGAGGGCCCATTGTGCGCATTGATTGCACTATCGAGTCCATGTGTTGAATGGCAGCCTGGTGCAACCAATGCAGAAGCAAATGCATAACTGAACAGAAGACTGAATGCAAATTTGCGTGTACAACTTTGTTTCTGCCACCTTGAGTTGAATGCGGTCATTCCCCGCCAGACAAAAAATGTCCAACAGCTTCGGTATGGGAACTGACACAAGTGTAATAACACCAGGCGGATTTCAGCTATGAAAATGTGTATTACTCTTTCCCGAGACAGACTGGGAAGAGATGGACGGAGACAAGGAAGGATAAGGGGCCAGAAAGCCTGGGAAAGTGTCGCAGAATAATATTGATAGTCGGAGAGGTAATCCAAGGCATGGCTGTGTTTTCTAAAGACACAGAAATGAACGCACATGCCCCAAAATTTGCATCAAAGTTTTTTAAAAAAATATTATTTTTCTTTGCAGCTTGTGAGGAGAATGAAAAATGATAGAGGCTAAAGTGAGGGTCATGTAGTTTAGGTTTAATTTTGTCTTTGTGGAAGGGCTGTTTTTGAAGGGCTTTTCTCCATTTTCTCTCTCTTTGGCAGATCAGTCCCCTCAGACTAATGTATCAAAAGGCAAAGGCAAAGACTGAGGAAGGGAACCAGCCGTTCAAGCTTCTGTCACACATGGAGAGAGCGAGAAACAGAGAGAGATGGTGGCGGGGGGGAGACAAAGGCAGACAGTTCTCAAGCTTTTAAATAAATTCCCACAAAAATGGTGGTCCGTTGTTCTTGGCCTGAACGTACACACACACACACACACACACACAGAAGACACAGCGGTGAAATGCTGGAGAATTTGGGCTGGGAGAAGGTGTAGGAAAAGAGAGAGAGGACACCTGAGGAGGCAAAACATATTTTTCTTAATTTCATTTTGTGCCCTCCGGCCTCCCACCCAGAACATGCTGGTTAATGTTAGCCAGCCTGGGAGGTTCACGCTGAGAAGCCACAGCCAGAAGACAGGCGAGGCCTGGGGCCCGTGGGTGCCTGCCTCCATGTTCGGCTGCTGGCCAGCGGCACCCTTTGGGGTGCGGGGGAAAGGAGAGGGATCGCGCCCACAAGCACAGAGAGGCCAAGATGTCCGTTAATCCTGCACCACAGGCTAAAAGTACGACCAGGAGTTCCCTCCGCTCTTCCCCCGTTCCGGGCTGTCTGTCTCCCTGGGTTGCCTCCTCCGTACGACTGCCTTGGCACCGTGTGCAGACACACCCTGCGCCTCTGCGAGGAACAAGCTGGTGTCGTGTCGTACGGCTCTTGGCCTCTGCAACCTAGAAGTGGGCAGAAGGAAGGAGAAGCTCGGCTAACCACGGAATCTGAGGCCGTTTCCACACTAGTCTGTTATAGCGCTATGATTCCACTGGAATCCTGGGGTTTGCAGCTTCCGGAGGGGCCGGCTGGCCCCTCCGGAAACTGCAAACCCCAGGATTCCACAGGATGTTGAAAGTGGAATAATAGCACTATAACAGGCTAGTGCAGAAACAGCCATAGAAGGATAAAGTTGGAGGAGACCACAATGGTCATCGAATCCAACCCCCTGCCATGTAGGAACAAACGCTCAAAGCACCCCCAGCAGATGGCCATCCAGCCTCTGCTTAAATACCTCCAAAGGAGGAGACTCTGCCACATATTCCACTGCCGGACAGCTCTGACCGTCAGGAAGTTCTTCCTGATGTGTAGGTGAAATCTCTTTTCCTGTAGTTTGAATCCATTGCTCCATGTCCTAGTCTTTTGAGCAGCAAAAAACAAGCTTGCTCCATCTTCAATATAACCTTCTTTTTGTCAGGCCAAACATACCTAGTTCCCTAAGTCTCTCCTCATAGGGCATGGTGTCCAGACCCTTTACCATTTTGGTTGCCCTCCTCTGTTCATGTTCCAACTCGTCAATACCCTTTTTTAATTGTGGTGTCCAGAACTGAACACAGTGTTCCAGATGAGGTCTAACCAATGCAGAATACAGTGGTACAATTACCTCCCTCGATCTAGACACCATACTCCTATTGATGCAACTGAGAATCGCATTAGCTTTCTTGTTAATGTCCTTCCTGAACTGTGGTGCCCAGAACTGGACACAGTATTCCCTTTCTGCTGCCTACAGTGTGGTCATTGTGCATTTCCACACACCATCCATGTTGTTGAAAAAGACTCTGAGATCTTTTTGAAACCGACAATGTTAGCACTTTGATACCACTTCAAGTGCCAGGCCTCCATCCTCTTGAATCTTGGGATTTGTAGTTTCCTGGGTTAAAATTCTCTGCCACGGAGCTTGAATGCTTCCTTAAACTACAGATCCCAGGGTTCTACAGGATGGAGCCATGGCAATTAAAATGGTATTGAAATGCTATTGAGTAGTATAAAAGAGATCTGGAGCTAGATGGAATAGTGGTTTGAGAATTAAAACCAATGAAAACGGCTCCATTGACAGCATTAGTCTCCATTACAATCACCAAAACAGATAACTGTTAAAATCCCTAGTGGTTAGTTTCTAAAAGTCTGTTGGAACAGAATGGTTTTAATTTGCCAATGGAAAGACAGCAAAGAGCCTCCCTAGCGAGGGAGTTCCAAAGCCTGGAAGCAGCCACTATGAAGGCCCCCTCCTTTGTTCCCACCAGATGTGCTTGTGAGGATAGTTGGACCAACAGAAGTCCCTCCCTTGAACATCTTAGGCCATGTCCGCACTACACTGTTATAGTGCTTTTATTCCACTTTCAACACCCTGTGGAATTCTGGAGTTTGTAGTTTACTGAGGTTCAGGAGCTCTCTGGCTGAGAATTCTAAAGGCCCCTCCCTAAACTGCAAACCCCAGGGCTCCTTAGGAGTTTGAAAGTGGAATAATAACACTATAACAGTGTAGGGCGGAAATGGCCTTAGAGTCTGGTGGGCTCACTTTGGAAGACATGGTCATCCAGTTAGCCTGAACCTGAGACATATTGGGATTTATAGCTCAGAACCAGCACACCAAATTGTGCTTGTAAATGTACCGCATCAACGGATGTTGAGTGATGTGTCAAGATGGAGATAATTACTACTGATTCAACAGATCTATTCTAGTTGGGACTCACAATAGCATCCAGGCCTTCATCTTTCATTGCCTACTTGCCAAACCTTGTGAAAGTTACTTTTTTTAGATTACAGTCCCCCGAATTCCCCCAGCCAGCATGGCCACTGTCCATGCTAGCCGCCCATTGGTCACAGTGTGCAGCAGGATGCTTGACCTAAAGGACTTTTAATATGATCCAGCAGATTGATTGATTGATTGATTGATTTCTCTTTCTTTCTTTCTTTCTTTCTTTCTTTCTTTCTTTCTTTCTTTCTTTCTTTCTTTCTTTCTCTCTCTCTTCTCTCTTTCTTCCTGATTTATTTGATCCATATTTAACGGCCATATTTTCCTTCTTTCTCTTCTCCCCCTCCCCATTTTTAACCTCAGGACTCTTAACCATAAAGCTGTGCTTGGGAAAAAAAATATGTGAACGTTATAGAAAGTGAAATAGACAGATTCATCCACCCGTTACTCCTGACTACCAGCTTTGTCAGGATCTCCATCACAAGATGAATGGACAAATTAATGTAATCCAGTCATGTGTTTCTGTCTTGTGCTCTACCATAACACCTAAGCAATTACCGAAACTGTCAGATTGCAAAGCTGGGCTGTGGGAACATAACTATTAATGCTGCTGGTGAAAGTGCAAAATGAAAGATTGTTTCCCCCCTCCCAAGTCTTATGCAAGTACCTTAATTCCTGGGAGAGGTCTCACCAAGCTCTTTTATACACACACCCCACACCCCAGCAACTAATGGTATTCTACAGCTTAGCAACAAGGTTTTTTTTCAGTTGCAGATGCTCCAGCAAATCACGTTTCAGTCGCATGAATCATAAAATCATAGAGTTGGAAAGGACCCCATAAGTCATCGAATCCAAACTCCCCCCTCCCTCAGTGCAGGAACTCCGGCTAGAACATTCCCACCGGGTGGCTGTCCAGGTTTTCTCTGAAGACATCTATAAGAAGAGACTCCATCACCTCTCTAGGAACTTGGTTCCACTGCTAAAGAACTCTAAATGTCACTCAAGATCTTTCTTCTAATGTGCAATTGAAATCTACCCTCCTGGCCCTACCATCTGGGGCAACAGAGAAAAAAACATATACCCTCCTCTGTTGTCACAGCCCTTTAGATATTTAAAGAGTTCAGTCATATCACCACCATCCCAGTCTTCTCTTCACCAGGCTAAACACGCCCAACTCCCTCAAACTCTCCTCATATTTTGGTCTCCATACCTCTTATCATTCTTGCTGCACTTTTCTGAACTCACTATAACTTCTCTAATTCTTCTTAAAATGAGGTGTCCAGAACTGAACGGAGTTCTCCAGATAAACCCTGACTAGCATGGAATATAGTGGGATTTTTATTCCCCCTGACTTGGAAACTTTGGTTCTATTAATGTGGGCTAAAATGTTGTTAAAGCAACCCAGCATAATGTAGTGGTTTTAGTGTTGGACTATGACCGTGGACACCAGGGTTGATTTCTTGCTTGGCCATGGAAACCCACTGGGCCTGTGACCTCGGGCATGTCACACAGCTCCATAAGTTAAAAACAACCTGAATAAACACAGCAACAACATCAAAATAATATTTGCCTTTTCTGCTGCAGCATCACGCTGTTCAGCTTATGATCAACAATAATGCCAAGATCCTTTTCATATGTGCTATTGCTGCACCAAGAATCCCCCATTGTATACCTGTGCATTAAGTTTTCATGGACTAAATGTAAAATTTTGCATTTATCTCTGCTGATTTGGCATCATAGAACTATAGAGTTGGAAGAGACCACAAGGAGCATCAAGTCCAAACCCCTGCCAAGCAGGAATACCGAATCAAAGCATTCCCAACAGATGGCCATCCAGACTCTAGTTAAAAACCTCCAAAGAAGGAGACTCCACCACGCTTCCAGGCATGATATTGCACTGTTGAACTGCTCTTACTGTCAGGAAGTTCTTCCTAATGTTTAGGTGGAATCTCTTCCTAATTTTTAGTGGTCTCTAAGAGGTCCAGTCATAGAATCATAGAGTTGGAAGAGACCAAAAGAGCCATCCAGTCCTACCCCGTTCTGCCATGCAGGAAGACACCATCAGAGTGCTCCCAACAGATGGAGATCCGGCCTCTGTTTGAAAATCTCCAAAGAAGAAGACTCTACCACACTCCATGGCAATGTGTTCCTCTGTCAAACCGTTCTTACTGTCAGGAAGTTCTTCTTAATGTTTAGATGCAAGCTCTTTTCCTGAAGTTTGAAGCCATTGCTCCATGTTCTAGCCTCCAGAGAAGCAGAAAACAAGCTTGCCCCATCTTCCCTATGACATCATTTCAAATGTTTAAACATGGCTATCATGCCACCTTTTTACCTTCTCTTCTCCAGGCTAAACATATCCAGCTCCTGAGCTGTTCCTCATAGGGCCTCATGGTTTCCAGGCCTTTTACCGTGGGTCTCTTCCTGTATCCTGGTGGTAGAGACCAGTTCAGTGTCAAACAGCTTGAAGCTGGGGTGAGACCCATGTAGCTTGCTATATGTTGTTTGGACTTCAACTCCCAGCATTCCTTACTCATGCCTATAATGGCTAGGATGGCTGGGAGCTGCAGTTCAGCAACATTTGGAGAGCTGAATTCTTCTCCCCTCATTTAAATCTTCCCTTATGTCTGTTCCCCTGTTTTAATCACAAATCTCAACATTACTTTTCACTTCTGGTCTATTGCCGGATTATCTATGGGTAGACTTTAAATGGGGAAATGATATCTATGCAAGGGGATGGATCTTGAAAATGGACAGTAAGGATCAGTGGTTAACAGCCCCCATTCGAGAGGCGATTGGTGGCCTGCATGGCAGTGGGGCAATGAATCTGTTCTGGGTTGTAGTCTGAACTGTAAACGAGCCACCCATAGCTCTGAAGCTTTTGGGGAGGTTGGGGTTCAGCATCTTGAAATTTCCTTTAAGGTCAGGGCTAAATTCCAGAGTGGATTCATACAATGCCCTGCTGATATGGTAGCCCTCAGCTGATACTATGTAGCTCTCATTGGAAAATATCTACTTTTAACCTGTCAGAAGACATTTGACAGCTGAATGGGTTGTCCAAATTTTTTTATTATTATTATTTCCTCACAGGGTGGATATTTTCTTAGAAACAAGTTGTGCTTTATGTAGTCCATAATCACTAAAAGTCAACATGGATTTCTCAAAAATAATATCTCAAAAATAATAAAAAAAATCTTTTTATGTTAGAGTTACAAGCTTGATAGATGAAGGGAATGCTGTAGACTTGGCATATCTCGATTTCAGTAAGGCCTTTGACAAAGTTCCCCATAACGTTCTTGCAAAGAAGCTAGTAAAATGTAGGCTGGACAGGACTACTGTTAGGTGGATTGGTAACTGGTTGACCGACCAAACCCAAAGGGTGATCACGAATGGCTGCTTTTCATCCTGGAGAGCAGTGAGGGTGCCACAGGGTTCTGTCCTGGGCCCAGTGCTATTCAACACCTACATCAATGACTTGGATGAAGGAGTAGAGGGCATGCTGATCAAATTTGCAGATGGCACCGAATTAGGAGGGGCTGCTAATACCTCAGAGGACAGGATCAAAATTCAAAATGACCTTGACAGATTGGAGAGCTGGGCCAAAGCTAACAAAATGAATTTCAACAGAGACAAATGGAAGGTCCTACACTTAGGCAGAAGAAATGGAATGCACAAATATAGGATGGGGGACACGTGGCTGGATAACAGTATGTGTGAAAAGGATCTAGGAGTCTTGGTAGCTCACAAGCTGAACATGAGTCAGCAGTGTGATGCGGCAGCGAAGAAAGCCAAGGCAATTCTTGGTTGCATCAATAGGAGTATTCTTACTGCCCTGACTAATCCGAGCTTTGGGCATATTAAAAGATATCCCTTGATATCACAATTCGGCTGCACTTCTCTATTCCTCTCCACATGCTTGCGAGGCCACCGGACAAGCACATAAACAAGCTCGGCCGTTAATAGCCATAATATTCCTACTACAGGCAGGCCAGAAATAGCTGACTCACTGCTTCAGGAGACCTCCAGGCAAGTACTCTAATTAAGTATGCATGCCACTTACAAAAGAGCCTCTGCCCTGCGATGGCAGCTTGATGGGTAAACTATGCAATACCCAAGTACTCTGCGTCTGCGTACTGGCTACTCTATTGAGAATTGCTACGATAACTCAATCATTCAGATTCTGACCTTTCGGAGGCTTTGTCTCCAACTCCAAATCTATTGTTTTCCCCCAAGTACGGCATAGCCTGCAGTCACATTCTCCTTATAAAAACCCTCGATTCCAAGACCTTCCTCGGATCGCTCCCGAGTTTCATCCCGCCTTGCTGCCGCTTTGCTTGGCGAGCCTCCCCTCAGCTCCACGTGCTGAGCTACATCGCACCCCAGCCTTGCTCGCTATTTTTCTGGGCTTCAGGACAGCTAAAGTATCACCCAAACCAACAACCCCTCTAAAAATCCCTTTATACCACTCCAACCTTTATTTTCTTTAGTTATCTTGTATGAATGTGCCGCATACACTGTTTTGCTTGTATTCAATAAACATCATTTATTATTTCAACTTCTGTGTGCTCCTTGACTCGACCCGACCCCGTAGACATAGGGTTCAAGATCTCGCTACTTTACCCCGCCTCTTGTAACGCTAAGCAGTGCTCTGAGCTAATTTTCCCCAACTTTAGTTGAGCACATTTTGGTGTCCCTCCCGGGACCCCCAGTACACAGGGTAGCAGTATGGTGTCTAGACTGAGGGAGGTAATAGTGCCACTCTATTCTGCTTTGGTTAGACCTCATTTGGAATCCTGTGTCCAGTTCTGGGCACCTCAATTCAAGAAGGATACTAAGAAGCTGGAGCGTGTCCAGAAGAGGGTGACCAAAATGGTGAAGAGTGTGGAAGCCATGAAGCCCTGTGAGGAGTGGCTTAGGGAGCTGGGTATGTTTAATCTTCAGAAGAGAAGGTTAAGAGGGGACATGACAGCCATGTTTAAATATTTGAAGGGATGTCATGTTGAGGAGGGAGAGGGCTTGTTTTCCACCGCTCCAGTGACTAGGACAAGGAGCAATGGATTCAAGCTGCAGGAAAGGAGATTCCACCTGAACCTCAGGAAGAACTTTCAGAGCTGCCTGGGAGTGTGGTAGAGTCTCCTTCTTTGGAGGTCTTGAAGCAGAGGCTGGATGGCCATCTGTCAGGAGTGCTTTGATGTGTGTGCCTGCATGGCAGAATGGGGTTGGACTGGATGGCCCCTCTGGTCTCTTCCAACTCTAGGATTCTATGATTGTATGATTTTACGATTCGAGTGCATGAATATCATCCAGGTTAGTAAATCCAGAATGGAAGACATATATAGACACTGGCTAAGATCATGCATCATATCTGTGGAATATAAAATTTTGGGACCTCAGTTCTACCTCTTCTCTCCACGTCTTGCAGTTGTCAAACCCAGTGAGGAGCCACTATGGCCATTAAAGGGCCAGCAGAGGCAGAGAGGGGTGGCTCATCTCATTTTTCTTTCTCTAGAGAACTGCACTGGGGATGGGTGGCAATCCCTGCTGCTTGCCTACTGCATGGAGGAAGGGGGGGGGTCTTGCTGGATTGCAAAGGGTTAACAAAGAGTGTAAAACAGAGTTGCACATGCAGTGCCCTTTGTGCACCAAACTGTGCAAAAATGCACATGGATGCATATATCAGCAGGGGCAAATTTGCTATTCAGTGAAAAGATTGTGTAGCACAATTAATGCCTAATTCTGCACCTGAGAGATTTACGGTTTGCAATCCCCATTGTAGGATCTTGGCCAACAACAGCAGCAGTAGCAACAACAACAACAAGCTGGTCCCTTGGGCCCAATATGGAGAGAAGGGCAGGACAGAAATAAAATAGCGTAACGTAAAAATAATAATAAGTCACAGCACTGAAATTATCTTTGTTCAAAAACTGTCACAATGCAGCTCCTGAAGAATGGGGAATGGCGCACCAGAGGCAGGAATGTCATCCAGCAGCGTTTACCTGATTTTAATTTCCACAGTCGGTAAAATGCATGATTAGCACTTGTGGTATTTCAGGTGGGATTGAGCCAACTGGTTCTGTTTAGCATAATCACCACTCGGGAGCATCCATCAAGGGCATTCTCTCGGCATGAGCAATTCTGCGCACACATTTTGAGTTTGATTGACTTTGGAGCCCTCGTGCTGCAGGGGCTCTTAATCCTAAACTGAAGCCGTTACAGCAGGGAGGTGAGAATTAATTTCTACACTTCAGTTTCACAGGTTTTATTCACTTGGATAAAAGAGAGGCGTCTCCTTGCTCGGCATCCATCCCACTAGGTGCTGGAGAGCAGACTGAGAGACACTTTATCAAGGGCCAGCCTTTTTTCCTCCATTCATTAAAGCCCAGAAATGCTTCAGTTCAAATAAATGATTAGGCTTTCCCAAATGAATATCGTTTGGAACAAAAAAACAAGAGCATCCCACACATCAGCCCCAAAGGGCTCAAAACACTCAATTCTTCAGTATCTGGAACACTCACTGGCTGGTGCTTTCATGTTAGTGGAACAGTGATTCAGTTCCAGGTTTTAATCTTACCTTTAAAGTACCATCCAAGGCACTGAATTCTAGCCCCCCCCACACAAATATGTTTCAATGCCTCTTTTATATTTCCGACTAAAACCCAGAATATATTCACTACTCCACTAATACAGAAGCCACCAGCTACTCTATTATTCATCTATACGCCCTGGCTTTTCCCAAAAACTTGGACTCAAGGAGGTTTACAATTTTTTTTAAAAAAATACAGATAAAAGGACATAGAAAGATGGGAGTAAAGATACACAAGATGTCATGAAATTCTCCACTGAATTAACATAATTTAAAGGAAATCCAATAAAAAGGTGAAGGATAAAAATCTAAGGAACAACACACTGTTCAAAGCATTTGTGATCAGTTCCCCCAAACCTGTGTATTTATCTGCGCTTTCAAGTTACCTGTTGACTATGAATTTCATAGGGTTTTCTTAGGCAAGCAACGCTCAGAGGTGGGTTTGCCAGTTCCTTCCTCTGAAATATAATCTACAGCATCTGATACTATATGTAACTCCCTTCTTAAAACAGCTTCACTGACTTCTGGGTTATTTCCAGGCACAATTGAAAGTGTTGGTCATGACCTATACAGTCTTATATGACGTAGGCCATTTCCGCACTAGACTGTTACAGCGATCGGCCCCTCCCGAAACTGCAAACCCCAGGATTCCACAGGATGTTGAAAGTGGAATCACAGCACTATAACAGTCTAGTGCGGAAATGGCTTTAGATGCAGACTATCTGGAAGACTGTATCTCCCCTGCCAGAGTCTTAAGATCCGCAGGGGAAGGCACTATTTCGGTCACGCTACCACCAAGGGTTCACCTGGGGAGGACCCAGGAGAGGGCCTTCTCAGTGGCTGCTCCCACCCTTGGAACTCCCTTCCGCAGGAGGCTAGGCTGGCCCCCTCCCTGCTTTCCTTTCACCAACAGGCAAAGACCTTTTGGTTTAAGCAAGCTCTTAATGGAAAGCTTTTATGGGGATATTTCATCTATTGTCTTTAACTTTCGTAGTTTAAACTAGCGTATTTACCTGGGTTTTTACTTTCCTCTTAAGAATTCACCAAACTGTCTTCTCCATTTCCTGTAATTTTGCTCCATATTTCCCAATGCAGTCTGTATTCAGAGTTATTTACATACACAGATTGGGTTCCTGAAGGAGTCCACTGTCCTCCTTCTTGCTACTAGGCATCGTCTCCACAGCAACCGGCCTATTCCAGTACCTGTAATTTTTCCCCATAGTCCCCAATCCAATCTGTGTTATCTGGTGACGTTGATGTATTGGCTATTTTTTTCCCTTTCTGTTGAATTTGTGCAATGGCTTTATGTTTCTCTGGATGCATTTTTTTGCTTTGAATTTCAACTTTAAGGCCCTTTTCGCACGGCATTTCTGATGCGAAAGGGCCTCTTGAGCGTCGCGTAAATGTGAGAAGCGGTCCACACAACGCACTCACATTTGCACGACACGCAAGGGCCTGATGCGGACCATGCACACATTTTTTTCATTTTCGGCTTGAAGCCTAAAAGGCTGCGCAGTCGCGCATCGCTCTGGGGCCCCGCGTGCACTTACCTGGTGTGCAGAGCCTCGGGAGCTGGGCCAGTCGCGCTTCCTGTCTCAGTGCAGCCTGGGAAGGTCCCAGGCTGCACTGCAAAAGGAAGAGGTGGGGCGCTTGCGCGACCAGGAAGCAGCTGCGGCGCTGAACAGGCAGGGAAGCAAGAGGCTTCCTCCGGAGGCTGCTCGCACGAGCCCCACACCCCAGCACCGTGAAAGGGTAAGGTGCAAAAAGGGTCTCAGATTCCTCACATATGGATCCCATACAATCTGCTGTGTGAGGCAAGAAGACCTTGTAACTATGGCCATTTCTGCATTACACTGCTATAGTGCTATAATTCCACTTTCAACATCCAGTGGAATTCTGGGATTTGTAGTTTACTGAGACCAAACAGCTCTCTGGCTGAGACTTCTCAAGGTCCCTCCCTAAACTACAAACTCCAGGATTCCATAGGATGTTGAAAGTGGAATAATAGCACTATAACACTGTAATGCAGAAATGGCCTATGTTGTGTATGTCACTTTAATTTTTCTCACATATGCCCCCCCAAATGTTTTCTGGCATCCTTATTGATGGTAGGCCTCGTCTCTATAGCAACCAACCGTAGGCCCAAGAGCTCTCTGGCTGAGAATTCTAAAGGCCCCTCCCTGAACTGCCAGCCCCAGGATTCCATAGACTCTTCACAGCCAGCCAATCGTATGATGTCTTTCCTGCCTGATGCAGACAAACAGACAAACTCACTCACAAACTTTGACTTTTATATAGTAGAAGATGATTGTATATATATTTATGTTGTGATTTTAATTTTTTTTAAAAAAATTCATTGTTTAGGATTTTGGAAGCCACTTTGGGTCCTCACTCTGGGAGAAAGGCAGCATAAAAATGTAATAAATGAAATAAATAAATTTGTTGGTGGTCTCCCACTCAAGTACTAACCTGGGCTGACCCTGCTTAGCTTCCAAAGTCAGACAGGATCTGGTACTGGTTAAGAAAAGAAAGATTTTTATTGGTTTTAAGGAGGACAGCAAGAAAAGAGGCACCCTAACCTCCTTTGGGAGAGGGTTCGAAAATGCCCCTGTGTGGATGGTGGAATTGAGAGAACAGCCCCATCCCAAAGGTCTCTCAAGAATTTATCTTTGCAAAGAGGAGAGCATCAGTGGTGGAAGCATCTTCTCCCAGGGGCTCCAGCCAAGTGTCTTTTCCCACCAGGAATGAGAATGGGACGAGGAATCTCTCCCAACATCTCCATCTGGAAAATGATGCTGTTTTTATCATTCATGCCAAGGATGCTGGGATTGGCAGTCTTGTCCTCTACATTTGATACACCACTCCATAAGAAAGGAGTGGAACAATTTTTTTAAAAGGTCCCATGTAGCTGCATCTATATTAAAGGCGGTGGGGCTGAAAGGTCAATGGGACAGAGAATCCCCTCCCAGGTTGTACTGTGAACACTTAAGGAGTTATCCAAGGTCTTGAGTCATATCCCATAAATAGGTTTAGCATCTTGGAGAGTTCCTTTAAAGTTCAGACTGAAATCAAGAGCAGATTCATCGCCTCAATGTGATCGGAGCTAAGAGCTGAGAATTAGACCCGGGTTCAATTTTTAAAAGGATTATGAAGTCAATTCCATTGGCTGGATGTAGATCCTAGCATACATCTACACAGTGTTTGGAGGCTCACATGATTCACAGCTCACCCATTCCAACCTTCTGTGCAACGTTTCTAGGAACCTAGAGGGGCCACCGGGGCCAAGCAGATGGAGAAAGGGCCATCCCCATCGGCCAGCGCAGGTACACGTGTATAAATCCATCACCATGTAGAGTATACTTTTGACTTCTCAAGAGTAATGTTGAATGACAACATGTTGAATAGCAACACCGCATAACTAAACACACACCTGAATGTGGCTCTGTATCCATATGTGGATATACGGATATGCACATATTCAAGAACTTCAGCATGCACAACAGTGCCGCATGCATAACTCTGCTTCTGCATCCTTGAACTGAATGTGGACATTCTACGTTGGATAACAATATCTAAACATTTCTGTAAGGAAACTGAATGCATGCCTAAGCCACCTACTGGATTCTAAGCCCAGTTCAACCGGCATTCAGGAGAAGCAGGATTCAGACCACACAGCAGCCTGGAGGAACAACGATGGAATTTGTGAAATAGTTAGGAATGTAATTTTTCCCTA
Organism: Cyclura pinguis; assembly: GCA_030412105.1. Lineage (NCBI taxonomy): Eukaryota > Metazoa > Chordata > Lepidosauria > Squamata > Iguanidae > Cyclura > Cyclura pinguis. The sequence goes on from CM059599.1 coordinate 381,637,815, forward strand.
GTTTTCGTCTCAAAGGAAGCAATGCATAATTTTAGCAATTTGCTTCTTGTGGCGAGACATTCTTTGAGAACTCAGGTGGATCTGTAACTGGTTGACTGACCGTTCCCAAAGGGTGCTCACCAATGGCTGCTTTTCATCCTGGAGAGAAGTGACTAGCGGGGTGCCACAGGGTTCTGTCCTGGGCCCAGTGCTGTTCAATATCTTCATCAACGACTTGGATGAAGGAATAGAGGGCATGCTCATCAAATTTGCAGAGGACACCAAATTGGGAGGGGTTGCTAATACGCCAGAGGACAGGATCAAAATTCAAAATGACCTGGACAGATTGGAGAGCTGGGCCAAAGCTAACAAAATGAAATTCAACAGAGAGAAGTGTAAGGTCCTACACTTAGGTAGAAAAAATGGAATGCAGAAATATAGGATGGGGGACACGTGGCTGGATGGCAGTACGTGTGAAAGGGATCTAGGAGTCTTAATAGACCACAAGCTGAACATGAGTCAGCAATGTGATGCGGCAGCCAAGAAAGCCAAGGCAATTCTCGGCTGCATCAATAGGAGTATGGTGTCCAGATCGAGGGAGGTACTGGTACCACTCTACTCTGCTTTGGTTAGACCTCATCTTGAATCCTGTGTCCAGTTCTGGGCACCCCAATTCAAGAAGGACATGGTCAAGCTGGAGCAGGTCCAGAGGAGGGCGACCAAAATGGTGAGGGGCCTGGAAGACATGCCCTATGAGGATAGACTTAGAGAGCTGGGTATGTTCAGTCTGCAGAAGAGAAGGTTAAGAGGGGACGTGATAGCTATGTTTAAATATTTGAAGGGATGCCATGTAGAGGAGGGAGAGGGCTTGTTTTCTGCTGCTCCAGAGACCAGGACAAGGAGCAATGGATTCAAGCTGCAGGAAAGGAGATTCCACCTGAACCTCAGGAAGAACTTCCTGACGGTCAGGGCTGTCCGGCAGTGGAATATGCTGCCTCAGAGTGTAGTGGAGTCTCCTTCTTTGGAGGTTTTTAAGCAGAGGCTGGATGGCCATCTGTCGGGAGTGCTTTGAGGGTGTTCCTGCCTGGCAGGGGGTTGGACTGGATGGCCCGTGTGGTCTCTTCCAACTCTACATTTCTATGATTCTATGATTCTATGAACTCTGCCATTTTTGAAGACTATTTGCACTTTGTGATTTACTCAGTTTCTGGGCAGTTTCTGTGCAAAAATGTTACACATGGTTTGCATAGAAAACAGGAATTCCTGTGCAGAAATCAGCTGCATGTTCACAGAGCAAAATGTGCACGGAAATGCTGTTTTTAGCACAGAAATTTACATCTCTGTGTCAAAAGAAAAAAAATCTTGTTTTCTGTGTAGAACAACCATGTGCAAATTTTGCATAGAATAAATCCTAAACTATGGAATCATAGAATCATAGAGTGGGAAGAAACTACAAGGGCCACCAAGTCTAGCACCATTTTGCCATGCAGGAATACACCATTAAAGCATTCCCACAGATCCAGCATCTGTTTAAAAATCTCCAAAAAAAAAAAAAAAAAGGAGCCTCTACCACACTCCCAGGCAGCTCATTCCACTGTTGAATTGCTCTTACCATCAGGAAGTTCTTCCTAATATTTGTTTGAAGCCATTGCTCCATGTCCTAGTCTCTGCAGCAGCAGGAAACAGGCTTGCTCCATCTGAAACATTCCTCCTGAACTGTGGTGCCCAGTACTGGACACAATCTGACCAAAGCAGAATACAGTGGTAACTAACAGAGAATAGAGATTCTCATCATGCCAGGATACTTCTTGCCAGCTTTTTGTGACACTCACAACATGTTTTTGAACTGTTTTCCAAATATTTTTGGATATTCTTCCCATTGCTAGAAATGGTCAATTGTAGACTTATGCCTGATGTCCAGCTATAACTGGAACAAAGACGCTGGATGCTCTAAGCCTCCTTTGAGAGGAACACAGTCCGCTCCAGCCAATAATGACCCTGATTCTGGTTTTAATCAGCTGCAGAGCCTGCATGGGCCAAAGTCAATAAAACTCCAAAAGATAAGTGCCATTTTATCAGCGATAAGCATTGTTGGCTTGGCCAGCCTTGTGCTGATTTGTAAACCATAAAAGATTCAGTACACTAAGTACTTCAAAGCGCATTAAATGAGAAATAAAATCCCTACAAAAGTCCTCTTGCACGGCAGATTTCTTTTTTCCCTTCTGTAAATCCCCCAGTGAGTTTGCATTAAAGCGTTTCAGCCTACAGCAACAGCCTTTGAGCGAGGCTGCTGGCTCAGATGTTGACCTCGCCAGGTGGACCATTGCTGGGCTGTCAAACAAGGATCAAGCAACCTCTTGCCATCGTCTGTTACCGTGAAAGTCCAAATGGTGGAGGGACGAGCAGCTCACACTGACTCTTCCACTGTTTCTTTGGGACACATGGGAGAGTTTTAAAGTGGACTAGCGACTGCACACAGGGTCAGCCTAAGATGTTGGGCCACGTAATACAAAGCAGCAAATAACAGTCCCCCTCGTCCCAAGCTTAGGAACCAAAAGCCAGTCATATCATTTTGGCACACACACAGAAGCTGGAATCCCCTATTTCAAGGGGACATATCTGGCCCCTGGACCCCACTCTTGTGGCCCCTGAAGCCCTCCCGTACCTCCCAGACCCCCAACTTGCCAACTGTTAAAAAAAAAAGCATGACTTTGGGGCAATTTTGCCCCCCAACCATGCAGTGTGCATAGTGTATTAGTTTCAGTGTTGGACCAAGACACTGAGAAACCAGAGTTCGACTCCCCGCTAAGCCATGAAAGCCCACTGGATGACCTTGGGCGAGTCACACTCTCTCCACCTCAGAAGGATGCAAAGGCAACTCCTCTCTGAACACTTCTTTCCAAGAAAACCCTATCATAGGTTTACCTTAGGGTTACCATAAATGACCCAAAGGCACACAACAACAACAACAACAACAAGAACAAACAACAGGTTTTCTCGGGCAAAATTTGTACAGAGTGATTTGCCTCTGTCTTCCTCTGAGACTGAGAGAGTGTGACTTGCCCAAGGTCATCCAGTGGGTTTCCACGGCCAAGCAGGGATTTGATTCCTGATCTCCAGGGTCAGAATCCAGTGCTGAAACCATTAAAGCATGGATTACTGCTTATCAAATTCTCCAACCTATTGGTGGACTTGTAAATCCTGTCAGCCCTAGCCGCTATAGCCGATAGCCAGGGATGGTGGGAACTGCAGTCCAAAACCAAGTGGAAGCCCACAGTTACCTTTGTGCGCTATAAAGAATTACCACTACTTCTGGAAGGGGGCATCCATCTCAATGAGATGGGGAATGACTTGAAGGCACATAACAACAGTACAGAAAGCCCCTCAGACATGTGAAAACCTCTCAGCCTCACAGGAAGGCAAAGGCAAACCCCTTCTGAACAAATTCTGCCAAGAAAACTCTGTAATATGTTCACCTTAGGGTTGCCATAAGTCAGAAAGGACTTGAAGGCATACAACAACCATGCAGAAAGCCACTCAAACATGGGAAAATACCCCGCCCAAAAAATTGCACCGCAACATAGCCACAAGCATCACAGAAGCCTGTACCACCCTGAACGACCTCTGTTTTCCTCTGCAGTCCCTCTCAATATGGTGATGGGAAGCAACCTCCTGCCAGGGAATGTGGCCTACAGGGAGGTTTGGGGGGAATTGGCCCCTGGACCTCAGCCAGCTGCCTACCCCTGTCCTGATGATTTATACTAGCATAACTGCTTTTTCAGCCGTTGCACAACAAGGTATCCAGCCCTTCTTTCTGCAATGGCCTTTCTCTAGCTACACAAAAACGGCTCAATGCTCCCCAGGGCACAGCTCTGCTCCTCCATCTGAGCAGCCACTGCTTGACCAGGGCGCACTGGGACAGCTACCTTGTGCTATCTGTATTTGACTGTGCATTTGGTGTCATAGACCATTTCTGCCCTGCACTGTTATAGTGCTATTATCCCACTTTCAACATCCTATGGAATCCTGGGGCTTGCAGTTTAGGAAGAACATTTAGAATTCTCAGCCAGAGAGCTCTTGGACCTCAGGAAACTACAAACCCCAGAATTCCACAGGATGTTGAAAGTGGAATAATAGCACTATAACAGTGTAGGGCAGAAATGGCCTCGGTTCAGCTGAGCCATGTTTCTGTTCAGCACAAAAGTTATGTAGTACTGTTAGGACAGAACTGTGCATAGCTCAACCTAGCTGCATGGTAGTTCCACATGCTGCAGCTGGCCATTCATGATTTTCGGGACTTACCTTGGAGCCACTGCAGTTCCATTACCACCACCATAGCCATTCTATGGCCATTTCCACACTAAATTGTTATAGAGCTATTATTCCACTTTCAACATCCTATGGAATCCTGGGGTTTACAGTTTAGGGAGGGGCCTTTGAGCCTCAAATGCCCCTCCCTAAACTGCAAACCCCAGGATTCCATAGGTTGTTGAAAGTGGAATAATAGCACTATAACAGCCTAGTGTGGAATGGCCTATGTCTGGTAGGGAATGTGGGGGAGACTGGAGAAGCACCTGGTTATGTCCCTGTAGCCAGGCAAAAGCTGCAATCCAACATCCACCCAATGTAACCTTAATATCCACATGTGGAGACTCATTACGTGAGCACTATGGGACTCCCACACAAAGTAGAGACATTGTGCAACACATGTCAATGATTAACTAGCACACCATGCACAACCACTGTGTGCGGTGTTGCATCTGCAATATGCAGTGTGCAATATGCAAACACAGGCACAGAGGAACATGCTCTTTCTACAACGCTTCCACAGGCTTCTACTCGCTATCAACAGAACACTGTCCAATGGTGACTTTTTGGACTCGCATATATACTATGACCTATATTTGCATATATCCCTAACTAGAGCCAGCATATGATAGTAGTTTCAGCATTGGACCATGACTCTGGAGACCAGGGTTCAGATCCTCTCTCAACCATGGAAACCCACTCTCTGACTGTGGGTAAGTCACACTCTATCAGCCTCAGAGGAAGGCAATGGCAAAAATTCCTCTGAACAGATTTTGCCAAGAGAACCCTATGATAGGGTCACTTTGGGGACTCCATAAGTCAGAAAAGACATGAAGGCACACAACAATGACAACAGCAACAATGTCCCTAACAGGATGCCGGCCACAAAATGATTACACCATCCTCTGATGTCTGCTGGGGTTCTCCAGAAATCTCAGCAAGTGATGTAACTCATTCTGCTTCTGCTGGCTATGGAACATATCCAGACAATTCTCCAGTCTATTCTGCTCTCCATTAGCAACAAAATGGCCTGAGGAGGCTCCAGAAGCTCCAGGAGGGTGGGCTTTGGTCATTGCAGAGGGAGGATGGGAAAACGACCTCTGGAATAACAAAAATAAGATATATACAGGTGTAAAATTGACTTGCCATAGGCCTTTTGTTAGTTCTGACTAGAGCTGACCCACTGAACCAATGGTATTTACTCTACTTGTTGACTCACCATTCACCATCTGACTAAATGGGTATGCTCTAGTTGGAGCTTATCAATAGGATGCCAGCCTTAACTCTGTATGGAGAAGTTTACTCTATGCAGCCCTGACACAGGAGCTCAGCCATCACCTTTCAACATGGAAGGTCTCATTCCAGTTTACTCTGCTGGGTTGCAGGTTACAGTTGTTGTCGCATGCTTTCAAGGCCATTTCCGCACGAGACTGTTATAGCACTACCATTCCACTTGCAACATCCTATGGAATCCTGGGGTTTGCAGTTTCGGGAGGGGCTGACTGGCCCCTCCCTAAACCGCAAACCCCAGGATTCCATAGGATGTTGCAAGTGGAATGATAGCGCTATAACAGTCTCGTGCGGAAATGGCCCAAGTCATTTCCAACTTCTGGCATCCCTAATGTTACCCTGTGAACTGGGGGTCCCGGGAGGGACACCAAAATGTGCTCCACTAAAGTTGGGGAAAATTAGCTCAGAGCACTGCTTAGCGTTACGAGAGGCAGGGTAACTTACCGAGATCTTGAACCCTATGTCTACGGGGTCAGGTCGAGTCAAGGAGAACACAGAAGTTGAAATAATGAATGATGTTTATTGAATACAAGCAAAACAGTGTATGCGACACACTCCTACAAGATAACTAAAGAAAATAAAGGTTGGAGTGGTATAGAAGGATTTTTAAAGGGATTGCTGGTTTGGGTGATACTTCACCTGTCCTGAAGCCCAGGAAAAATAGAGAGCGAAGCTGGGGTGCGATGTAGCTCAGCACGTGGAGCTGAGGGGAGGCTCGCCAAGCAAAGTGGCAGCAAGGCGGGATGAAACTCGGGAGTGTTCCGAGGAAGGTCTCGGAATTGAGGGTTTTTATAAGGAGAATTGTGACTGCAGGCTATGCCGTACTTGCGGGAAAACAATAGATTTGGAGTTGGAGACAAAGCCTCCGAAAGGTCAGAATCTGAATGATTGGGTTATCGTAGCGATTCTCAGTAGAGTAGCCAATATGCAGACGCAGAGTACTTGGGTATTGTATAGGTTACCCATCAAGCTGCCATCGCGGGGCAGAGGCTCTTTTGTAAGTGGCGTGCATACTTAATTAGAGTACTTGCCTGGAGGTCTCTTAAAGCAGTGTGTCAGCTATTTCTGGCCTACCTGTATTGTAGTTTGAGTATTATGGCTATTAACGGCCAAGCTTGTTTACGTGTTTGTCCGGTGGCCTCGCAAGCATGTGGAGAGGAATAGAGAAGTGCAGCCGAATTGTGATATCAAGGGATATCTTTAATATCCCCAAAGCTCGGACTAGCCAGGGCAGTAACAATCCCCCCCCCGAAAATGGGCGATGTTGGGGACAATATTGGACATTTTCCAATTAAAAGCAAAAATCAATTTAGAGCCAAATAGGGCTTGCAGGTTGGTAGCCATATCACTCCTCAGGAAAGGGAATGAGGGAAGAGCAAAGGATTGCTATCTTATAAAGACATTCCTAACTAAAAACCTAAACCTAAACACACACCAATGTAGCGCAATAATAAACAATTAAACAATAAACAATGTCCCGTCAATAGGGAAATGTCAAAACATGAGCAAATGGCAGTAAAATAGCAAATGCAAAATGAAGCAATCAATGAAATAATCAATGGAATACTGTAAGTCCAATGCATGTTCTGGCAATGAAGGCAATCCATGGAACAAACAGTTCAATGTGGAGTGGAAGTTCGTAGTCCTGGGGAGGTGAGGTGTAAACAAAAGTCTTGGCACCCCCCCATCGCAACAGGAAAAGTCTTTCAGCTGGAGCGGGCGAGCAAAACTTAAGTCCATCCAGGCAACGGAGCAGGAATAACAACAAAAATGTCCAAGTTGGTGCAGCTTGGCTCGCTGCAAATAAAGAGTCTTTGCAGGGTTTGGAGCCTGGAATAGTCCATAGGTTTCCTCGGGTCAGCAAACAGTAGCAGGAATGGCAAAAAGTCCGTCTTTGCAGTCGGGAGGCTGCGGGGTCACCTTCCCTCACAGTCACGGGTGTCGTCGAAGAATCAGGAATCTCCAAGTCTCGGCCATCAGATGGAGCGGCAACTTTCTTCTTCACCCCCCCCCCACAGTGCTCGGGGGCGATGGTACAACCTCGGGATCTTCCCAGCCTTCTGGAGCAATCGACCTATTAGAGTTTTAACAGAAGAACTGACATGTCTACTATCCAGTGATACCATTAACGCAAATGGCCGGCTCAAAGCCCACTGGGAATGCGATCTGTTGGAAGATGGGGATCTACTGGGAGCGGCTGGTGGACACAGGAGGGGACCAGATCTTAAAGCCATACCAAGAGAGGCAATGTTAAGGCCACTGCAGATCATGGTCACCCTGGGCTGGTGACACATCTGCCAGAGCTTGGGGAGTCGAGTGCCTAGCTGTAGTTCACTCTGAGTAAGACCAGACCTGCAAAGCTCAGGGGTCAGATGGACCAATCCTGAGGTCAGGATGGCAAATTTTGCTCCATCCCGTATTTCACTGGATGGGCAGTGGCTGTGGATCACATCAGCAGGGCGCTTTGTTTCAAACAGCCACTCATAAGTTGCCCCTGCTGAAGCCCCATCTGCTATGGCAGCGGTACTCGCATGTTCAGACTGAACCAGGTTAGGCTCTGACCCCTCTTCTTTTTTTTTTCGCTCTGCCTGGCGGCGGGGCCCCAATACCAGTGGAAAAGACAGACTAAACCAAATCAGAGACAAGCGAGTGTACGCTTGCTCGTTGCCAGAGCGGATGCTGACTCCCTCGGTGATTGGTCCGGCTGGATGGACGCACGTATGCAAATGTCCTCCTAACATATGCAAATGAGACACAATGCACCGGGGCCGGGCATCAAGGGTCTCCGGCCCTTATGGGGCGTCAGAGAGCGGTTCCAAATTGGTGAAATCGAAATTGCATGAAGCAACAAACAAAATAGCAGTACCAATTACTCTCACCCTAACAATCCAGTCACACGAAAGAAGAGGGGAGGAGGCCCTCAATGTGATGAGGGGCATGCCTGGGCAGTAGACTGGGAGTCCAGAGTCAGACGTGGTTCTCCTGAGAGGGTTGTGAGGCCCCCTTCGTCTCGCCCTAATCCCACCAGAACGCCATTGCACAAGGCAATCCCTCCCAGTGAGAGACTGCCGGCGTTCGGAGTGTGAAAAGATCGGCATTCCGGTCCAACTCACCTTCCTCAGAGGACCCGGGCTGACTCTGTAGGCCCGATCTACCTCAGAGGAAAAGAGGATCTTGGGACAGCCATCCCAAGAGTCCGTTTCCTCCAAAAACAAAAACCCTCCCTTAAAATGTTAAAGAATAGACTTAAACACACTAACTATACTCTACAGCAAACAACTATTTACAAACGGGGGGACCTCTTCCCTTAATAAAAACAGACGGCTTGCAACATGAGGATCTGTTTCTTAATCCAAAATACCAAACCAACAAGACTGACTACCAAAAGTAGCTGAAACACCACCAAAACGACTAAAGGGTGGAGAGCGAAGTGTGCTATAGCCTGGCCCGTGGAGGACCAATTAAAGATATCCCACCACGAATGTTTCGCGGCGGATTTCAACTCCTCTGAAGTGCTTACTATTACCTGAGCAGTGTGATTAACAGTCAAGGCAATTTGGTGGAGGGAGTGTGAGACCTCCTTTACTCGTTGCGACAAACTGGTGAGATTCCTGAGTCATAAAGAGGCAGGGATCTCGTCCTCAAGGTGGAATCCGACTAACTCGGATTCTGTGGGTGCATAGGCACTTTCAAACACATAATCTCGTATCTCCCGCTGGAGATAGAAGTTCTGGCCAAAACAGTCTTGGACCATCTGTGAACAAAAACAGGGGTTCCCAGCGGTGCGGTTTACTCTTACAGTCGCACCACTAGGCAATACTACCAAGTTGGTACAAGGAGTCCTTAAACAGAAGCACTCACAGGTGATCTGGGCCATGACTGTGTTATTTACTGGTACTACCAAATATTCGGAGGTATCGCTGAGGCTGAGACCATTAAGGCTGTGGAAACACTGAATCCAATGGCGGTTGAGTAGGCAGCCAGCTAAATCAAAAGAGTGGGTACCATTGGACCAATGATACATCCGTGGGGGCAGCAAAGTAGCATTGGCAGCTATGAGGGGGAGTCCTAAATGGGATACTGGATGTAGGATTACCAGATCCAGAATCCGTTCATGGGCAACGTCCACCGTGAGAGTTAGGCTCTTCCATGTGGTATGCCGGATTTGCGCCAAAGCGGCAGGGTGTTCCAGCGATTCTGGGTATCGCTCTCGGAATAGGCTCAGGATCTCAGGGTGCATTAAACCCATGAGGCTTGCCTGGATCACCTGAGCGGCAAAGGTGATCATGGTGTTTTGCAGTTGCGTGCACTGTATCGCTATTGATAGATTATGGGTTGTGATCTGTAGAACACAGCCAAGGTCGGATATTACGTCTCGCTCGACGCCAACCCACTGCGGGAGCAATCGACTGATTAGATCTACTCCTCTCGCTATGTTGGTTAGGCCAGCAGCGGAGGATATTCCAGTGTCTCTGGTTTTGGTGCCAATTACGCCTAATTTGTTTGCTAGGATCTCGTTGTCTATAGCGTTGATGAACGCGCCGCCAGTTCCAATTCCACCTAAAGCGGTTCCTAAGACACTTCGCTTAGGGGGAGTGTGTGGGTGGGAGAAAGACAGCCATCATTTCTCCCAGTGTTCCCACTGTGTCCATGCAAGTTTTAGGTACGGTTGGCAAGTTGGGATTACTCTCGAGATGTTAACAACCATAAAATTTAGTATCATTTTTGTTACTATGGGTTGAATGTTCGAGTAAGCGACCACTTCTATATCTTTGTGGACTACGGAACTACCCACATAGATAGCCGGGTGATGTTCTGGAGGAGGAGGAGTGTGAGTATCGGAATCGGGACACCACATCTTCCCACAGGAAAACCTACAACCTGTCGGGGTCAGTGTGACATTCTGGCAGTGGAACATGTAGGTTTTCCATACCCAGGTAGGGCGACAGTTGTCAAAGGTGAAGCGAAGCACTAGTAAAGACGCATAGCTGTGGTCACCCCGGACTATTCTGACGGTCATGGGAGCGGCTGCTGTGGCCATGCTGGGGTTGAGTTTAACCTCTTCGCCGGCAACGGCCATCCTTAGCACTGCACTCAGTCTATTCCTAGAGTGTATATGGAAATTCATGGATAGTTCGAAAGGGTACCTTTTCTTGAACCAGGGGAGCAGCAGCGTCCCCGTTAACAAGGCTTCTACCCCTGGATATGGGTTCCAATAACACACTGCCCATACATTAAGCTGCCAATCTGTATAAACATGGCTAGATTCGGGTGAGGTTCCAAGGACGTATCTACTCACACAAAACAAAACTGCAATCCTCGGGAGCGATCACATTCCGTCTCCCTCTAGGGAACACAGAGATGGGGCTCCGTTACTGCAACAAAAAGGGTCTATTTACAGGGGACGGGGGAAGGAGAGGGGAGCTGGAGCAACCACCTCTTCATGGGGGTTGCCATCCCATGAAGGGAAGCAAAGCCCGTCCATCACACTGTCGTGCTATCAAAAGGACGTCCCCATCTGGGGGTTTCCCTTTCCAATCCTTCTCTTGGGTCTCTGGAACTACCAGCAAGAGCGGCAATGCCTGTTCCTGGTTTGGGACCCACACTCTTAATTCGGTATGGAGGCTGGTCTTGGACCCATGTGCCTCCGAAGAACCTTTATCGCTAGTCCAAATGCTAATTGCTATGGAGCCGTAGCTAGCTGTGGCCCCTTTTACAATTACCAACATCACAATTAAGATGGTGCCATGGCCCATGAGGACAAGGTGGCACCGAAGCGTCTGCACGGAGGGAGAGGTGGTAGCCAAATTCACCTCCGGGGAGGAACATACCTATTGCTCACTCATTACCGGGATAGGGGCAGGAGCTTTAATGGCGGCACAACGGTGCACACCGAAATTTCTACTGGTCCCTGGTCTAACTGCCATAGAAACCCATTTGCGTAGTCAACTGTGAGCTTGTTTCCCCGGAGAAAGCTGATGCCTAAAAGGTTGTCGTCTTCTCCCCGGTTCTCGCATGCCCACAACTTAAAACGAAACGTCTCTATGGACATTGGGATCCCTGTCCATGCCCTAGCTTGGTGACCCCCCCACCATATCCAAAAAGTTGGACATGCTTGGACGTGGGTTCACCGTGCCTCGCAAGTTTGGGGTGCAGCATGTTTACTGCCACACCAGAGTCCACAAGAAGGGTGGCAGGAGTCTTATCCCTCTCAGTCTCTATGCCTGCCTTCACCCAGAACCTTCCCCACCTGTCTGGCTTCAACCTAGCCACAACATTGCGGGGAAGCTTCCTGGACCGAGGGCACCCCTATGCTTGCAGATCCAGGTTAGGGTAGTATCCAGCCGGAGGTGGGCTGTCGGTCACGGCCTGGACCGGCTGTTTACTTCCTGCCTGAAGCTGCTTATCTAGAGCTTCCAGAAGCTCCGATGTTGGCCACTTATTGAACTGGCTCATGTCCAGCCCGAACCTTCTGAGCATGCCCCAGACTCTTACTCTATCCGAGGAGTACGTCTGGGCTGTGGGATCGTACCCACCAGATGTCTCCCGGGGAGAGCCTGAGTCAGAGAGCTGTCTGAGGGCAGTGGGCTGCTGTGGGGGACTTCCTGCCTTGCCGGGCTGGCCGTGGAAATCTCTTCCCTGCCACTGCCTGTTGTCCTGCCTGGGAGCTGGGCATGGATTCCAGTTCCCTCGGGGAACCGAATTTGGCGCAGTTTTCCGGTGTTGGGAATGGGGCCCATAATTCAAGTACGTGACCTCAGATATGGGTTCCCAATTCCCAGGTTCCTTTCTATGTGTCTTGGGAGGAAGTTTAAGGGATCCTGCGTCGCACAGCAGGTCAGAGATCCGTCGGAGGTTGCTCCCAAATTCCTCCCAGCTAGTGGTGGCTGGATCCACAAAAACCAGGGCCATCTTTGTCTCATGGTTCAAGCCTCTGTACAACAGAGTCTTGAATTCCACATGGTCAAAGCTGTACCCGTGGGGCTTCAAGGGGACCTTCTTGGCCAGAATGGCGAGGAGCTGCTTCCGTGCCATGTAAGCCTCAGGGTTCTCACGAGGACCCTGTTGCTCCATGACATAGCGCACACCTGCACTCTGTCCAGGCCACAAAATCCTCACTACCTCTCTCATCCAGTCGTGCGCCTCGAGCCTAACCAGGTCTCGAGCCGCCACGGCTGACTCAGGTGTAAGGAGTTCAGAGGGGGACATACAAAGTCGGGCCAGCTGGGTTAGGTCGTGACCATTGGCGGTCGGGTGAGAGTGAATCACCGCGTTCAACCACATGATGCCGGTGGACCGGTTTAAAGGACCCAATTGGTCTGCAATTGCTTTTGCCTCAGTAGCACGCCAGGGGACCCTAGTCTCGGTGACCTGAGTCTCCTGCGTCTCTTGCCTATCAGAACTGCCTTCTCCAAGGGAGGTGGTCTGTCTCGTCATGGACCTAGTCTTGACCGGGTGGACTGGGACCTTATAGTCGCTCCAGTCTGGATTGTGGGGCTGGGTTGCCTGAGCATCCTCAGGCAGTGCCTCCCCAGAAAAGTCCTCTGCGAACGTTGGGAGCAGCTCCGGGCACACAGCCGAAATTAGGGCTTTGTGCGTTTGGAGCTGGCTCTCCAGCGCACCTATCTGTTTCTGGCAAGCTACATGGCTAACAGCCTCCTGCTGTTCTCTCACTTGCCCCACCATAAACTTGGCCGCAGACCGGGCATGATCCAGCTCAGCCTCTAAGGCGTGGGCTTTCTCTTCCCATGTTTGCTACTGTGATGTTATTCAGTTTCTGGGCGGATACCTGCGCTATGGACGCAAAAGTAACCTTGTCCGCATGCAGCGTCTCGACCTCGGCCTGAAGCCGGGCATTCTCCTTCTCTGTACTAGCCAATTTTTCTCTGGTCTCTACCAGGGCACTACTAGCATCTCTGGCCGTAAGCCAAAGTCCCCAAGCGGCCAAAGCGTCCTTAGACGGTCCGAAAGGGTTCTTTAATTTACGCGCCAGCGTATACGCTTCCTGGAGTGTGGTAAAGGGATCGGCCGTCTGGAAGATGGTGTCCTTCCAAGGGCATTTCCCTTTACTCAACACCCACCTTTCTAGTTTACCTCGGACCTCTTCCTCCAACATGAGGTCCTTGATGGTGACCTTGCTACTCTCCACCGTTTTCCTGCACAAACCACAACTCTCTAACACTACCTACAACTCACAAACTACAAACTGCAAACTACAAACGGGACCAGGAACTGGAGTGACAGGAAGGATCACCTAGACCCCTGGGGGACTGAAGGTAAACGAACTCTGTGGAACTTCTCTAGGAAAGAGGGATGGGAACCTATCTCCAGCCTGCCCAAAGTCACTTTGGTACTCCCAAGCCCGGTTTTCCACTTCGACAGCTTTGGGGACCAAAGGACGAGGTAACGGTTTCGGGACAGGGAGGTCACCTAGACCCAGGGAACCCTCAGGAGTACTCCGCCTACCTGATGGGGGGAAACGAACCCAGTGGAACTTACAGCACCGCCTGGCCAAGCAGCGGGGGAAAAGGGATGGGAACCTAAACCAAAACCGTTCCTAACAGTTTTTCAGGTGAGGGGCGCCTACCTCTACCTTGGGACAAACTTCTTAAAACCCTAGGCTAGGTCAGGACTCACCACCCACACCTAGTTGGCTAGCCACTCGGGACGCACCCGAAATTACACAGCGGGAAGCACCCGTGCTTCACAACTACTAGCGGGACGCACCCGCACTCTCAAAACTACCCAACAACAACAACTGACAGGACGCACCCGTATATTACTCTAAGGGGGGAGATTTCTTCCCTAAGTGCTATTTTGCCTTACTGCTATGGTGTTGGATGAGCGTAGACTGTTCCTACCATGCTAACACTCTAACACTTCGGATCCCAGCCCACGATAGACCCTAAGTTAGGGATGTGATTCCCAGGACAGCTTGTGCACACCCCTTGCTATCGGACGATGGTTCACCGCCTGGTGCTAGTGACCACGCTGGGACCGCTGACATACACAAACCAAGCAAGAACGGGGAACACATTTCCACCCAGATAGAATAGCTCTAGAGCTCAAACGCACAGACTCCACACACACGTGTTCCTGCCTGACTGCACTCTAACGACTTGACCGATCGTCACCTAAGTCAGTACCAGCCTGATTTGAGGAGGTTCATGACTCCTTCCCAAATTAGGGGTACCGGGATTGCCCGCGGTGCTCCACCACTCTGTTACCCTGTATACTGGGGGTCCCGGGAGGGACAACAAAATGTGCTCCACTAAAGTTGGGGAAAATTAGCTCAGAGCACTGCTTAGCGTTACGAGAGGCAGGGTAACTTACCGAGATCTTGAACCCTATGTCTACGGGGTCAGGTCGAGTTAAGGAGAATGCAGAAGTTGAAATGATGAATGATGTTTATTGAATACAAGCAAAACAGTGTATGCGACACACTCACACAAGATAACTAAAGAAAATAAAGGTTGGAGTGGTATAGAGGGATTCTTAGAAGAATTGCTGGTTTAGGTGATACTTCACCTGTCCTGAAGCCCAGGAAAAATAGAGAGTGAGGCTGCGGTGCGATGTAGCTCAGCACGTGGAGCTGAGGGGAGGCTCGCCAAGCAAAGTGGCAGCAAGGCGGGATGAAACTCGGGAGCATTCCGAGGAAGGTCTGGGAATCAAGGGTTTTTATAAGGAGAATTGTGACTGCAGGCTATGCCATACTTGGGGGAAAACAATAGATTTGGAGTTGGAGATAAAGCCTCCGAAAGGCCAGAATCTGAATGACTGGGTTATCATAGCAATTCTCAATAGAGTAGCCAGTATGCAGACGCAGAGTACTTGGGTATTGTATAGGTTACCCATCAAGCTGCCATCGCGGGGCAGAGGCTCTTTTGTAAGTGGCGTGCGTACCTAATTAGAGTACTTGTCTGGAGGTCTCCTAAAGCAGCGAGTCAGCTATTTCTGGCCTGCCTGTATTGTAGTAGGAATATTACAGCTATTAACGGCCGAGCTTGTTTACGGGTTTGTCCGGTGGCCTCGCAAGCACGTGGAGAGGAATAGAGAAATGCAACCGAATTGTGATATCAAGGGATATCTTTAATATCCCCAAAGCTCGGACTAGCCAGGGCAGTAACACTAAGGTAAACCTATCTTGTGGTTTTCTGGTGTGTGGCATGCCCAAGGTCACTGGGTGGGTTTCCATGGCTGAGTGAAGGATAAAACCCTGGTCCCCGGGGGTTGTATACTATATCTAGTATTGGGCTACAGCAGAGGATGCTCTTAAACAGCCATGCTTCCACCTCCAACGCAACTGAGCAGACAGATCCCAGATGCCTGCCCATTCAACACCAATAGATCCAGGATTTGTGTGAAAAAGGTCTGGAAGAAGTGACAGGTAAGCTGGGTGCCTGTTGTATAAGAGACACTAATGAGGAGGCAAGAGCAGATTCAAACAGGGCCGCTCATATATTTACCTCCTGCAGTTCCTCTCAACAGGAATGGCCCCAGCTAAAATAAACAGGCTCCTCCAGGGGGATTGACAGGGTTGTTTTGACTATCCCGGGAGATGAATCTCCTTGCCCTTTGATTCCCTGATGTTCCTAGATCCTGTGGTGCTGGGTAGCAGCAGGAGTCTACACTTTTTCTGTCCCAGGAGCAAGCGAAGGCAGCTGCCTGTAACTGATTTATAGAAGGAAGTGGCTATTAAAAAGTTCTCCAAACACATAGTCAAAATGGCTGGCTTTTCCACTTGCCAAGTCAATAATTGAGTGGGCAGTCCTTCCCTTGAAGAAAGGGCTTGATTTGTCGTTAAAAATGAAAAAGACCGTACCACGTTTACAGCTGACAGGGGAACTTGGGCTGTGCACGGCATACATAAAGAGTTACTTTTCCATCACTCCTCAGATGAGAGGCCTTTAAATTTAGTACTGATCCCCCTTTCCTTTCTGCCTCTTCCCACTCCCCATCTGTCCTTTACTTCTTTTTTTTCCCCTAAGCACCCTGTAAGTTTTTCAAGCAACAAAAAAATTATCCAGCGCCTTCAAAAGCAAATATATGAAAAGGAAAAGAAAAGAAAAAGTAGTCATTGGGGTTTAAAGAAATTGCTTTAGGGAGTGAAGTTTGTGGTGTTGCAGCACCCAGCCTATCAGCACTGTGCACAGCCACTTTCTGCTAGAAAAGAGAACTGGTTTATCGTGAACTCGCTAAAGACAGGATATCAGATCAGATTGGTGTCATCAAATTGTGGATGTAAACCAAACCAGAGCATGGAAAGTTTTTTTAAAAAAGCATTAGTTACTGCTATGGTTCCAAGGTTTGCCAAAAATGTAGTTGTGGTTGTATTTTCTAAAAGGTAACTAATTTGTTACTTTCCTGTTTATTATAAGTATGGCCTCCAAAAAAATGGGGGAGGGCATTCTACAAATGCAGAGAAGGCCCTTTCCCAGGTCTTCCCATAGCATGTTCTTGTTATTTATGGGCGACAGAGGAGAGTCCCTCTAGTAGATTACAATCCTCAAGTAGGCATAAATGGCACTCTTTCAAGCAACGTGTGCCATACATTAAATACATACAGATTTTGATTGCAGAATTTGATTTCAACATATAGTTGTTATGTGCCTTCAAGCTGAATCCAATCTATGGAAAACTCCTATCAGGGTTTTCTTGGCCAGATTTATTCAGAAGAGATTTGCCTTCTTCTGAGGCTGAGTGTGACTTGTCCAAGTTCACCCAGTAGGTTTCCATGGCTGAGTAAGGATTTGAACACTGGTCTCTCAGAGTTCTCCTCGAACACTCACACTATTTATTAAAAATATTTAATGAATAAGTTAATAAAGCATTTTAAAACTCAAAATCTGATATATGGATTAAAGTAAATGGAATGATGCTCCATGTACAAATATGTTTTGTGGAAGAGAGGGAGGGAGGAAGGAAGGGGCTTAAAGTCATACTTTTCAAACTGATTTGTTTTCAGTATGAAAGATCACTGAATACCAGTTTCAGGACTATTCATACCATAATATTTCTGATTTCTGTGTATGCTTGTGAAATCTGGAGAGTGAAGAAAGCTGACAGGAAGATCAGCTCATCTGAAATGTCTTTCTGGAAAGGACTTCTACAGATAACTTGGACCACCGAAAGACAAATAAATGGGACCTGGAACAAATCAAGCCTGAACTCTCCTTGGAAGCCAAAATGGCTAAACTGAGACTCTTCTGCTTTGGATGTTTCAGAAGTTGTTAGAAAAGATAATAATTCTTGCTAAGGTGGAAAGCAATAGGAGAAGAGGAAGACTGCTTTACTGACGGATAGCCTCACTGAAGGAAACCATAGACCTGAGTCTATGGCCATTTCTGCACTAGACTGTTATAGTGCTATTATTCCACTTTCAACATCCTATGGAATCCTGGGGTTTGTAGTTTCGGGAGGGGCCAGCTGGCCCCTCCCGAAACTGCAAACCCCAGGATTCCATAGGATGTTGAAAGTGGAATAATAGCACTATAACAGTCTAATGCAGAAATGGCTTGTAAGGCCTGAGCAGGGTTGTTGATAACAGATCACCTGTTGACTTATGGTAACCCCTTGCATTTCATATGGTTTCCTTAGGCAAGGAATATTCAGAGGTGGTTTAGCTGCTGTTCAGACAGTTGATTGTAGCTATCAAACAAGGATGGAGAACCTTTAACTCTGCACTTGCTTTACACTACAACTCTTGCAATCCTTTCCCATTGGCCAAGGCTTCCGTGAGCTGGAGGATAAAACATCGGCCAGGCCAAAGGTTCCAGTCTAGCAAAAGAAGTGTGGGTGTTATTTTCCGCCGTGCCCTTCCATGCAGAGAAATGTAACTTTACACTAATTTTACCTTAGCAGAATCCTGGGCTCCCATTCCATCCGATTTCACTCCATCTTCCACTTGTCACTGGCGGATAATCAGAAATGGAAGAAGGAGGGTGAAAGAGAGGTTCATAGCAGGCAGGTAATAAACACCTGTCATCCTTTGATTAATGGCCTGGCAGTGTTGACGTGCAAAAGATAGTGATAAAAGCCAGTGGAGGAAGGAGGTGTGAAAATTCCTCCCCCTCCCCAACACCTGGTGAGCTTAATTAAAGTGCATTTTTATTAGTACCATACTCTCAGTTTGCCTCTTTTTATCAGAGATAAGCCCCTGTTTTCTGGTCCGGGTCTCAACGCCTAGCAGAAGTGTGAGAAGACCAACTCCTGCAGCTTGTTCTTTGGTTGCCCTGCCGTGCTGCCTTCTGCAAAAATCCGTCAGAATATCTGCAATCTAACTTCGGTGAGGGAACGGAAAGTGGTCAAGGACGACTGAAACTAAAAGCAGAGCTTGTGGGGAAGAAAACGTCAGCACAATTGGCCACGGCGGACTGGCAGGTTTTGGAAACTGTAGTCCAAAAGAGTAACTTTTCCAAGCTCTGATTAAAAGGGATGTGGCCCTGGGATTAGCCTTGTGGAACTGGTGGAGGTCTGACAAGTGTTCCCAACAACAGACAGAGACAAACTAAAGGAGTAGTATAAAGCCGTGTCAATGGAGAATAGGGAAGAAATTTAAAGAAAAAGTGCCTGGGGGATAAAAATGATATTCGGGTATCTGTCAGCTGTCATTTCTACTGTCATTTGAACATTCCTTTCGGCATGGACGGTCCCTTGCATGTAGTTGAGCTGAAATGGCAGGGGAGCAAGACCTTGGATATGAGAGAGGGCCTTTCTGCAGTAGCCCCTTTTAGGGAATGCCCTCTCCTTAAAAGTCTGGCTAGTACAGCCCTCCCTCCACATTTGCCGGTTTGATTTTCATGAATTTGATTATTTGCAAGGCGTGTGCGTGCCTCCCCTCCAATTCTTCTCTTCCCATTCCCTTGCATTTTGCTGGGCACGGAGAAGAACGGTAAACACCCAGAGAAAAGGCAAGGAAATGGCGAGGGAGGCATGTGCATGCCTTGCTTCTCCCCTCTGGAGCTCCCTGCTCCCGTTCCCTTGCCTCTGGGCCTAGTATGCAAAAGTCAAGAGAATGGCAGGGGGAAGCCCCGGAAGGGAATAGGAGGAGGATTGTGAAGAAGAGTTATTCACGGTTTTTCCACTTTTGCCAGGGTTTCGTGCCCTGGACCCTAGCGAAAGTGTGGGGGGGCCCACTGTATTGACATTGGTTTCATTTTCACGCCAAATTAAAACATGCCTTTTTATTAATGGCTTTGTGACCTTACCCCACCCCCCGCCCGCGTGTATGTGTGTGATTCTAAACTATTTTAACGTTTCAGGCTGCTTTAATTTGTTCATCTATTTAATATGTTTTTGTTTTGTTTTTTTAAAAACCCTGTTTAAATTATTTTTATTCTTTTCCAACATTAAAATAGATTTTGCTCAATACTGCCATGAGGTCCCTTGATGTGAGGTGGACTGTTTGTTTCAATAATATAAATAGATGAATAAGTGCACAAACGGCCATGGTGACAACCGGGAAGGGCAAGATTCCTCCCTCCACTCCCCCTCCTGAGCTAATTGAGGGAAAACTCCTTTTGCGCCTTGAACTCAGGCCACTTCCGCACTACACTGTGATAGTGCTATTATTCCACTTTCAACATCCAGTAGAATTCTGGAGTTTGTAGTTTACTGAGGCCAAAGAGCTCTCTGGCTGAGGATTCTAAATGTCCCTCCCTAAACTGCAAAGCCCAGGATTCCACAGGATGTTGAAAGTGGAATAATAGCTCTATAATAAACTGAAGACAAAGGGCGAACGTGGGAAGGGAGAGAAACTGGGACATTTTACAGGCAGTTGAAAAAGTGGGAGGACACAGGATTAATCGGTACTGTCCCTGCCAGATTTGGACAATCCCAGCCCTTCAGGGTCAATGAAAACAAAAATCAGGGGTATAGATAGTGTTTTCTTTCCTCTATTGATCTGCAATAACTAACCAATTCTTTAGCTGTAGATTTTTTAATCTCGTCACAGTGCAACGGGCAGCATATGAAAATGCCACACAAATTCTTTTTATCGCTCTTCATTTAGCAAACTGCGAATTTCCTGCAAAATAACAAAAGTCTGCCGTTTGGCCCCGAGACACCAAGAAGTCAAATTGTCATCTATCTTTTGATTTCAACAAATGTCAGAGTATTTCTCTAACACCACAATAATAGGTGCAGTAGAGATTTAAGGAACTCCTTCCTCCACAAAGCCATGCCTCTCTCTATCCCGCAACCCAGTTCATGCAGAACTTTCAGCTCTGCTCCCCGAAGCCACTGAACCACGTTCAAATGGCTCCTGCCCAAGTTCTCAGACTTGAATGCTGCATGCATTGGCCTGCAACACTTTAATTAATGTTAAATCTCTAGGCTGTCAGTCTGGGGCATATTCAAATTTCTCTGTCACATTTTTTTATTTTAGGGTGTGTTTTTTTTAAAAGACTACAAGAGAGGGTCATAGAAGCATCAAGTCACTGGCATTTCACTACAGGCACCAGAATTTTTTTCTCTTTAAGGATACTGATTATTCTAACCTTCTCATGCAGACAAGGCTCCCAGAACTGATTTTAAGAAGGGGGGAACCTTTTCTAAGATGCTCAACACGGGTGGGTAGATTGGTGTTAACTTTGCCTACTCGCAGGGAGATGGCAAAATTATTTTTCCAGTCTATTATTACTGAAAATTCCTCACATCTGAAGCCTCTTATAAGCATAATGTATGTAGAGGGCCTTTCATGCATTCACGGAGCTTACTGCCAAGATAGGTTCAGCTAAGAAGTCATTTCTGCACTACACTGTTATAGTGGTATTATTTCACTTTCAACATCCTGTGGAATTCTGGGATTTGTAGTTCCCTGAGGCCAAAGAGCTCTCTGGCTGAGAATTCTAAATGCCCCTCTGCAAACCCCAGGATTCCATAGGATGTTGAAGGAGGAATAATAGCACTATAACAGTGTAGTGCAGAAATGGCCTAAGTAATTAGCCCCATTCACATTGCATAGGAATTTGAACCCAGATCTCCCTACTCTGAAACTTAAAGCACTCAGCCCATTACAAAGTAATCTGCAGTTGATCCAGACTTTTCTTGGAACCAAAAGCTGGAACTGGGAGCATCAGGAAGAACCAAGCCCATCTCAGAAGAAAGTGCAAGCAAAGAGCAAGGCTTACATAAGACAAACAGTAAGCTGTTATTTCCCGTGGCTGCCTATTTCAAAGGACGTTTGTTTTGATAACAAGAATCTGATCATGGAAGGAAGATGCCTCACAGGAAGCAAAAAGAATATTTAAAGAAAAATCTTGTTTGTTCTACCAAGTCATCAAAAGGTTGATCACGAGTAAACAACTTGTCAGGGAGGAACCCAGGAAATGAACAAGAAATCAGATAAACGGCGAGGATTTCTTTTATTCCCAGGCAGCCACCATCTGAGCCGATACCCCAGACAGAAAAGGAATAGAAGCAAACTGCCATGTGAAGAGCTACAAGAAACGCAGAATTGCAAAATCAGAAATAGTTTCATTGCTACATGCATGCTCATCACTTAATTACTACAGCGATTAGCATCAGTGGCCCTTTCCGCAACTCACCTTTTTGCAGAGCCGGGGTGTGGGGACTGCGAGAGCAGCCTCTTGTGAGAGGCTCTCGCGTCCCCGTCGCTTCAGCTCCGCAACGGCTGCCTGCAACGGCCCCTCCTCTTCGTTCCGCAGTGCAGCCTGGGATTTTCCTGCAGGAAGCATGCGTGCCGCAACTCTGGAGCTCCGCACGCACAGCAAGTGTGCGCAGGGCCTGGAGCCATGCGCAATCGCGCACCATTTTCAGCTCAAAGCCAAAAATGAAATAGTGCGCGATCGGCGCCTGCCAGGCCTTGGAGGATTGCGCGATTGTGAGTGCATCATGTGGACCGCTCCTCACGGTCGCGTGATGCTCCGGGGGCCCTTTCGCATGGCAAATGCCATGCGAAAAGGGCCAGTGAATGGTCTAGGAGAATCAGTGGTCAGAAACCAGTGTGACACTTATGGATGCATAACTTGGAGTCATGCAACAGTAACTGATCTCTATTCACAATCCCTTCTTCTTCTCCTCCTCCTTCTCCTTTACAATCATAATCATAATTTTGTTTATCCCATTTATTTGTATAGTCCCTGGAATAGTTCACTAACCTCAGGTGTACAATCTAATTAAGACATGAGACAGAAGGAGAAGGATCCAGGTATGGTGGGGAAAGGGCCAGAGAGAGAGATGGAGTTGTGATTACCATGAAGTAAGAGTTACCTCCTTGAATTTGTTAGACATGCAACAGGACAGAACTGAAATGGCCTAGGATTTTTAATGCATGGGTGTTGAAGGAAATCAAAGAGTAAATTTCTCATAGTGGACTTATGTGTTTATGTCTATATCTGTACCAGAAGACCCCTTCTATTTTTTAAATAATTGGGCTTATGTTAAAACAAAGCGTGAGTGTCTCTGTCTGGACAACAGCATCCCCTGGAGATCTAGAGAGGTGAGATTCTCTCCCTTTTTTGCACAAAAATGGGAGAAGCAGTGGGTTTGAAATGCAAAAGCTGCTATGAGGAATGCATGCAGCTTAGAAGCTGTGTGATTTGTTGTTGCTGTTGTTTGCCTTTAGGTCAACTTCCCCTGATGACAACCTGATGAATAAGAGACGTCCATGAACCCGCATCATCTACAGCCTGATCAAATCATGGAAACTCAGGACCATAGCTATCTTGACTGAGTCTATCCACTTCCCCACTTTATGCAGCACCGTTATATCTTCTAATGAGTTGTGTCATCTGATGATATACCTAAAGTTCAATTGTTGTTGTTGCGGTGTGCCTTCGTTTCTGACTTAGAGTGACCCTAAGACAAACCTATCATGGGGTTTTCTTGGCAAGATTTGTTCAGAGGGGGTTTGCCTTTGCTTTCCTCTGAAGTTGAGAGAGAGTGACTTGCCCAAGATCACCCAGTGGGTTTCAAACTCTGTTCTCCAGAGTTGTAGTCGCACATTCAAACCATTATACCCCACTGTCTCTCTAAAGTTCAATAACCTCAGTTGAGTCATATTGACTTCTAATGAGATGTCAGCTTGAATTCAGTCTAGGGCCATTTCCACACTGTTCTAGCGCTATTATTCCACTTTCAACATCTTATGGACTCCTGGGGTTTGCAGCTTAGGGACGGGCCTCAAAGGCCCCTCTCTAAACTGCAAACCCCAGAAATCCATTGGATGTTGGAAGTGGAATAATAGCCCTAGAACAGTCTAGTGCAGAAATAGCCTACATCCCCTTCATTGGTCTTTCTGGAGGTCCATCACATCCATTGAACTCTCCTCCAGCACTATGTTTTAAATGATTTGTTTTTCTTCCTGTCGATACTCCTCCTGTATGATTTCTTCACTGTCTAGTTTCCACAACTGTACATAGAAAATGAAAAATACTATGGCAAGTGTGATTTTGATCTTGATACGATACATAATTGCACGCATAATCCAGTGTGCGTATCACTCCCGCAAGTCCAGAAGTGGCAGCCGCACAGCCTCTGTACCACGTATGGCACTCTTAAAAACAGCAAAGTTTTCAGAATCCAACACAAGCCCTCCAGCCTTAAGTATTCCTCTGCTACGGTTACTAACATAAACGTATTGTCTTTCAAGACCTTCTAATTTGGTTCTTTTCTTCGTCCCGTGTTCGAAGAGATGTGTCCATGGGTCTGACCAGACATAAATGATGAGCAAAGAAGCTTGTACCCAGGGCCTGAAATCTCCACGGCTACATGGGAGAGAAAAAAAGGAAATCCTTCAATTAAGTAACGGCGGCTTACTGTCCTGATCAGCTCTTTCTTGTCAATGCTGAAGCAGAACGAGGTCTCATCCATCATCACTAGGCACAAGCTGGTTGCCCTCTCAAGTTGCACGGACATGTGCTTTGTTCATTAAGCTTTTCATGTGCTAAGTGAACCCTTCCCTCCTTTCCACCTCTGCCCCCCCCCTCCACCATGAAGTAGACATAACAGTGACTCAGGAGAAGACAATGTGACCCTCCATAGCAAAGGTCAGCTCCTTAGAAGCACATCATTGGGGAACTCCAAGGTTAAAGGTCAGATAAATGGCTCAGACTTTTCATTAGCCAATGCCCAAGAGGATGTAGAGAGACTGCATAGGCCAGGCCTGTTTCGTCTCGGGTGTGTAAGTGCGAGAGTCCAGCTGGTTGGTATCAACTGTCCTATAGACAGTTCAAGAGAGAACTTTCAATGAAACTCAAAAAAGAGCACCATAGAAAGCTAAGTGACCCATAAACCAGACATAGCGGCCCTTATAGTGAGCCAGACTATTGATTTGTCTAGCTCAGAACTATCTACTCTGATCAGGGGTAGCTAACAACCCAGAGGACAGCATCAGAATTAAAAATGACCATAACAGCCTAGAGAACTGGGCCAAAACTAACAAAATTAATTCCAACAGGGAGAAGTGTAAGATACTACAATGGAGTAGGAAAAAAAAATGAAATGCACAGATGTAAGATGGGTGACACCTTGCTTGACCACAGTACATATGTGAAAAGGATGAAGGAGTCTTAGTACAACACAAACTGAACATGAGTCAGCAGTGTGATGCGGCAGCTAAAAAAGCCAGTGCAATTCTGGACTGCATCAATAGCAGTATAGTGTCTAGGTCAAGGGAAGTAATAGTACCACTCTATTCTGCTTTGGTCAAAACTCACTTGGAATACTGCTTCCAGTTCTGGGCACCACAGTTCCAAGAAGGATATTGACAAGCTGGAATGTGTCCATAGGAGGGTGAGCAAAACAGTCAAAGGCCTGCAAGCCATGCCCTATGAGTAGTGGCTTAGGGAGCTGGATGTGTTTAGCCTGGACAAGGGAAGGTTAAGAGATGACATGATAGCTATACTTAAATATTTAAAGGAATGTCATATGGAAGATAGAGCAAGCTTGTTTTCTGCTGCTTCAGTTATATCTCAACAAAAGAAGATCAAACTATTGGTGTAGAATAGATCAAATACAGCTCTACTTAAGTATGTGATCTTGAAAACAACAGTGTTCTTTAATTGTCAGTCATTTTTTATTAAACATAAGAGATGGATCTGCTGCTTTCTTTACCATTATTGCAAATATTCCAATAAAAAATAATTCCACATAAAGCTGTGATTGAGTTTGAATATAATGTTTAAATTAAATGTTCTAAATAGGATACCCATTTAGTGTCTGGCTGAGATCCTGCATTAAGGCGATTTCTGCACTACACAGTAATAGTGCTATTGTTCCACTTTCAACATCCAGTGGAATTCTGGGGTTTGTAGTTCCCTGAGGCCGAAGAGCTCTCTGGCTGAGAATTCTAAATGCCCCTCCCTAAACTGCAAACTCCAGGATTCCATAGGAGGTTGAAAGTGGAATAATAGCACTATAACAGCGTAGGGCGGAAACCACCTAAGGGATGTATGTGTATCATTTACCTATCCCCCCCGAAACTCCTTTGTAAGTGTGGAACATCCAGCTATTTTCCTATAGCTGGACATACTGCAGAAGGCATCTGCAGAGACTTTCTGGACTCTCTGCAGAGACCTCTGCAAATGATACATGTATGCCTTTCTCAACTATGGAAGAGCTCATTCATCTGGAGAAATAGCTAGAACAACAGGTCTCCATTGTTGTAGCTATGTTTTCTGATGTGACCCCAAAACCTTATCTTACAAGCCAAAATGTGTCTCCAAAAGGGATTTCTGAGATGCTGAAGAATGGGTTGGTGAGTGAAGAAGCGTCCGTCCCTCTCCCAACAACAAAGTACTTTCCAACAGGTATCCGCAGTGATCCCTGTGAAGTCCTAATGAAACATCTTGGTTTAAATGCTGTTACTCCAAAACGCTGGTGCTACAAGGGCCACCCCGTGATGCCAGTGCCTTCTTGCAAAAGTGGGGAATGAATTAGCTCAAAGAGGAGGCTTGCAAGAGAGGGGCAACTTAGCGAGATCTTTCCTAGCAATGTTTATGGGCACACCCAGGAAAAGAACCAGCCAAAGATTCAAAAGCAAGCTAAAAATTTGTTTTATTGAGGGGATTTCACTCGTGTGCACACAAGAGACATACAGTCACACATTTACACAAGAGCTAACTGAAGGAGAACGGGAGGGGAAAAATATGTATAGAGAGACTGAGGGGTTTGGGCGGATTTATAATTATCAGTCCAGAAGAGTACTGAAGAGCAGAAATCTGTTTTGGCTGAGGTATGACCTAAGGACAGTCCTCATTCAGGAGCCAGATGGACAGAGTGACGGGTAGACCTTCAAGAAACTGCACTGGGCATCCTGAAATCAGGGGTATTTGTACCCTGCAAATGGCCTGTAGCAGTGAAGGTTCCAGATGCAAGACAAAGGGAACCTGTTATGGATAATGGGTCTTTTGCCTGTTGATGGGCTTAGTGCTGGATTGACAAAGACACGATGGGTGTTGTAACAGTTGTCTACTGTGGGTGCTACAAAGAAAGAGGAAGGAGTCCAGGGGTACAAGAAACAGATATCTGTCAATCAGTGTCCTGGTGGGCTTCTCACGGTTGGGTTCCCTGAAAAATTCCAGCTTCTATTTAAGCCTATTATCCACAGGAATGGTGTGTATTTGCCTGACAAATGACTCAGTCTCACTTGGAGGAAGCTTCACGTTGACCTATCCTTCTCACATTTACAGTCAAATTCCTTCCCTTGCTCAGTTTCACCTCTCCATCACCTTTCAGGCTTGATTTTGATATCAGAGCCAATTAATACAGTTGCCAACCCAATATCGTGCAATTAGGTATGGTGCCCATCCAAACCATACTAATATCAGGGACCCCCAAAGTGGGGCCTTGCAATGCTTCTTCATTCACTGCCCTGCTCCCCAGCACTGCAGAAAGCCCTGTGTTGGTGATGCTGCATGGCTTCCAAGGTGGGGTTTGGAGGGTGCACTTTTGTTCTTTGCAACAATTGTAAACGTGAATTCAAATATTCACACTATCATAAGTCTGGCCTATGACATTATAAATACTGAATAGGATGCCAATCATTATTTAGAGCACTAGTTCCAGAAAAACTGCACCACTGGGTACAACTTGAGCGGATAGTCCAAAATCTTAAGTGGTAGCTGGGGTCCCTGCCGCTGACAGCATTACACACATAACACGAAGAAAGGGAGAAGCTCCTAAAGCCATAGTCATGCTGATTTTCACCTTATTGGTGCTGTATACTGGATGAGACTGAGCGTCACAAAGCCCTGGGTTCAAATCTCGTATTTGCAAAAAAAACACTTGGTGACCTTGGGCATGTTCCTATTTCTCTGAGCTTCAGCACCATCCTTCCCCAGTCATAGAATCATAGAGTTGGAAGAGACCCCTGGGGCCATCCAGTCTAACCCCCAGCTATGCAGGAACACACATCAAAGCACTCCCTTTGACAGATGGCCATCCAGCCTCTGCTTAAAAACCTCCAAAGAAAGAGACTCCACCACACTCCGAGGCAGCATAGTCCACTGCCGGACAGCCCTGACCTTCAGGAAGTTCTGCCTGAGGTTCAGGTGGAATCTCCTTTCCTGCAGCTTGAATCCATTGCTCCTTGTCCTAGTCTCTGGAACAGCAGAAAACAAACCCGCTCCCTCCTCTACATGACATTCCTTCAAATATTTAAACATGGCTATTATGTCCCCTCTTAACCTTCTCTTCTGCAGACTAAACATCCTCAGCTCTCTGCGCCGCTCTTCATAGGGCTTCATGGCTTCCAGATCCTTTACCGTTTTGGTCGCCCTCATCTGGACACACTCCAGCTTGTCAATATCCTTCTTGAATTGGGGTGCCAAGAACTGGACACAGTATTCCAGATGAGGTCTAACCAAAGCAGAATAGAGTTCGCAATGGGGAGAAGATCATGCTCTCCTACCATATCTGTTTCTTAGCAGAATTCCTCAAATAATATTGCTGAGTTGGAGTAATAAAGTCTAGGTAACAATGCTGGCAGGGACAATTCTGATTATTCCTCTGCTGTCCCATCTTTTCACCTGCTTTTAAAGTGCCCCAGTTCCTCTCTCCTCCTCCCACTCTCCTCACTTGTCCTCAGTTTGCTTGCGTTGTTTGTCAATTAACTTAACAGTGGGGAGAGGAGAAGAGGGAACAGAATCTTGTCCTTCCCAGTAGGCTCAGGCAGAAGTCAACCACTGCAGCCTCTCCTAGCTTGTGCATCCTTCTTCATTCATACCTTCTGCCTTCTTTGCTACATTTTGATATTCCTTGGCCACATCCGTCCCGGCACCATGTGTCTGTGAAATGTTGGAGCGTATGTTGTTGTCGCTCCCTTTTTTCCAAATCCTGGGACTCAAATTTTCTTACAAAATTTAAAACAGATCAAAGCTTGCATCACTGCAAACATATAAAAAAAATTAAAATACACACAAGCTACCAATAGAAATGAAAGCAATTAAAAACGTATCTGTTGTAAAAACAAAAGCAGGCAACACAACACATTATGAAAAGCCTTTTTCCCCATAAACAGTCATTTCCCAAAGGCCCATAGAAACAAAAATCAACAAATAAAAACAATCTTCCCTTGCTGCCTGACAGAGACCATGGAATGGAACAGTCTGGCCTCTCTAAGGAAGCTACTTCCAAAGCCTCGGAGCAGCCACTTTAATAACTGGCATATTCTTTATCAATGCTAAGTATGATTTATCTAGCTGCTTCCCCCCCAGGCATATAATGGAAACTTTGAGTGTGTTCCCAGAAATTGCAGTTAACCTCTTAAGGAGTGTGCCTGTCTGCTTGTCTGCATGATGGAAAGGGATGAAACAACCAATCTAAACATCCAAATGCAAATTTGCTCTCTTTCCCCATCCATCCTCGGTCCTACAAAAGGGTTTTGGCAATTTAATTCCCCCATGGTTTAGCCACTTGGTCAAATCCATGACATCTGATACAAAGGGGCATAATGTATTTCTAAATGGCTGCTAGCTAGCTCTAAGCTGATGGATGCTCAGAGCTTCTTGAAGCAGCAAATAGCTTTCTGTTTTAGCATCATTCTGTTATATTGTGGAGATGGAAGCCCGGTTTCCAGGGTAATGTTAAAGAAGTGGTGGAGAGGGCTTTGGATGACTAGATTCTGCCCCAGATGTCTGGTAATTGCATGGCAAGGCCAAGCTATTTACCTTCAAGGACCATCGTGGACGTTTTAAAATTAACAAGAAAAAAAGCTGATAGCCTGTTTTTCTTCCCCAAGGACAACTTCAAATCAAAAATGCTTTATGAAAAGCCTATGTCAAGCCATCAAGCTGTAGAGTGAACTGGATTATGATTGTGATCTCTAAGACAAGATGACTTTAAAATGGATTTCCACCTCTAGCGTCTCCTGCCCAGAAAATGATAGAACTGGTTCAGCTTAGGACTGCTGATAGGAGAAAATGGAATACAGTGACCTATCACTCTCAAACCCAGGGTCTCGGACTATCCTGAAGGCTATTCCAAGTATTATTGGAGAGAGAGACAAAGGTTTACTTTACCCACCAAGGCTACACCTAATAGAAGGCTCTAGCTAATCCTGTTTCACTGCTGTAAAATTTTTTTTTGGGGGGGTGGGATAAAGGAGCCACAGTGTTAAAGCTGATGGAGTATTTACTAGCAAGAGATAAAACTCTGCCCAAGGGTTCTCTTGTTTCAATGTTTAGGATGAAAATCTTATTGATGCATAACCCCCTGCCCTCCCAAATCATTTAATTGACGCTGCTTGTTTCCATCATTTCCCCTATTTTATTTATTTCTTTTTGAATACTAGCATTCCACTTTCCAACAAGTTCAAAACAGCATACATAACTTCTCTCATACACACATGCTTATCCTCAAAACAACTGACCAATATCCTGCATCTAGGAGATGTGGTATAGTTTCACACTCATGGAGTTCGGTGACAGTTGTGCTTTGCTGACTTGCAACACCACGCGACCGAATGTGCAAACAAATATGTAATGCACAAGTGCAATGCTGCAATGCACATCTGAAGAGGCAATGCACGATGGCACCATATAGGCAATGGCGCTAAATGCTCAACTCTGGTTCTGCAATCTTCAGCTCAGTACAGAGTTCTGCATTTGGCAAAAATGTCTAACCGTTCCTATAGTGAAATGTATGCATGTGTAAGTCACTAGGGCCATTTCCGCACTAGACTGTTATAGTGCTATTATTTCACTTTCAACATCCTATGGAACCCTAGGGTTTGCAGTTTAGGGAGGGGCCTTGACTGGCTACTGGATTTATGTGCATAAGCAGATCCAACTCTTGCCTTCAAAAAGATATATTCAACAAAATGTTGTGGCACCATAGACTATTGGGCCCTGGTCCTGGTTTTGTCATTCCCCAGTCCCAGGACTCAGGTGCAAACACAGACAGGACCTTCCCCAACAGCCACAATGCAGAGACATGGGCCATTTCCACACTAGACTGTTATAGCGCTATTATTCCACTTTCAACATCCTATGGAATCCTGGGGTTTGCAGTTTCGGGAGGGGCCGGTGGGCCCCTCCCGAAACTGCAAACCCCAGGATTCCATAGGATGTTGCAAGTGGAATAATAGCGCTATAACAGTCTAGTGCGGAAATGGCCTTTGAGTTGTCAGGCCTTGAGTTTTCTGGGCTGAACTTATAGATGGCCCCTAGTGATGTCATTAAGTATTATGCATTGACAACCAAACTCAGATGCTCTTAGTTTGTCATTTAAACACACACAAAGAGAGAGAGAGAGAGAGAGAGAGAACATATTTGGTTATAGGTACATTGAGGAGTGAGCATATAACACTGATATAAAAATCACTCCATTGGCTGCCAATTAGTTTTCTGGGCAAAGTACAAAGTGTTGGTTATGACCTTTAAAGCCGTACATGGTTTGGGTCCAATTTACCTTCAGGACCCCCTACTCCCATATAATCTACCCCATACGCTCAAGTCCTCTGTGCACCATTTATATAAACCAGCCAGGACTAGACTGGCAATAGTCACCCAGAGGCCCTTCTTGTCAGCCGCCCCTTGACTATGGAATGACCTGCAGGAAGAGATTTGGCCAGAAAATACGCTGCCTGGATTTAATAAAGTACTAATGCTCTATTTCTTCCGACAGGTCTACCCCGTCAATTTCAATCTATACATTTTAAAGTAGTGCATTTTAAATGGTTTTATGTGTTTTTAGTTGTATTTTAATCCATGTTGTACCCTACCTCAAACCTTGGGAAGAGGCAGGTAAGAAATTGTCGTTGTTGTTGTTGTTGTTGTATTTTCCTTTTTGGAAGTCAAGACAGAAATCTTAGGTCAAGGGGCTATTCCCGGATTAAGGTGAAATGAGGGGCTTCCTTCTCACTTACTGGGGAAGACACGATAAGGAACTTTCAATCCAGATTCTATTCAGAAAGTAGATGGAGAGAACAGTGGAGGGCAACTTCTGGCACCGCAAATGGGAGAGAAGGGGAGAAACTAAGGCAATTTCCGCACTAGATTGTTATAGCGCTATGATTCCGCTTCCAACATCCTATGGAATCCTAGGGATTGCAGTTTCGGGAGGGACCAGCCGGCCCCTCCCGAAACTGCAAACTCCAGGATTCCATAGGATGTTGAAAGTGGAACCATAGCACTGCAATAGCCTAGTGCCGAAATGGACTAAGTAAATACATATACTTCCTGAAGAGTCCTAGCAAGTTGCAGCAACAAGTCAGTGAAGCCTGGGCAGTTGTAGCAAGCTGCTGCTTTACTAGCTGAGCTGAAAATATACACCCAACTTTTTCATCTTGCCTATAGCTAAGCGTCCCCAAACTTGAGAATTTTCACCCTTGTTTCCCACCTGGAGATGGCCCTGAAATCTGGCCACCCTGAGCATACTCAGAGTTGTTGCTCTCTTGACGGAATCAATTCACATTTAATGTAGCCTTCTTCTTTTTTTACTGCCTTCCACTTTACAACCAGGAAAAATGGAGGAGAGCGATTGGGGTGGGTGTGTGGGTGGAGGGGATATTCTCTCGGAAAAAATAAAAGTCTGAGGAAATATTCGTTAAGTAATCTCTTGTGCAATGGTGTTTGATTAATTTCAAAGCAATATTCTAAAGTAATATTGCCATTAAAACTCCTCAGCTGAAACATCATAGGGAGTATTCCAAGACTGACTAACAGTCTTGGGATTTATAATTTTCATTCTTAAATTTTGAGTGGGAGCAGATCTTAAAATCTGAATCACAGTGGGGTCAAAACTTGAAGGCTCGTGAATCTAATTCAGAGCTTGAGAAATTTACTTTTCTGGACTACAGTTCCCATTGCCACTAGCCAGCATTTTCAAAAAGTTATTTTTCCAACCTGTTGACAATTTTTATTGGCAGAATTCAGTCCCTGGAGCTGCACTGGAAGAGATTTGCATTCTGCCAATATTCAATAGGATCTTGGCCACACTTCACACTCTCCCTTAGATATAGATTCTGTTACAGGCCAGGCTTATTTTGGTTGCCAACTCGGAGGTCTGAGAATTTATCTGTGGAGTACAGAGTATAATCTATATGGTGTAACATACAGAGTATAATATATAATGCAGGAAGCTATGTGTATGTGTGGATGTATTACTGGGAACAAAGAGATAGGCTAATGCTGGGCAGAAATCCTACTCAAAGATGAACAAAGGACATCTGAATTTATTTCAACATTGAGGTATGGGCAGATCTGACCACTAATAACCTTTCTAGCAGGTACAATGGCTGATGCATTCTGATGGAAAGCAGCTAAAAGTCAAGATCCCAGTTCTACATGGCTTGTATTATCTCCAGCAAGACCCAGAGTAGCATCATATTTAAGATCTCTGTTTTGATTGGATAACATAAACAAGGCACTGTCAATTCCTTTGTTTCGACTGGACAGCTGACAGGCTGGGCAAAGGCTAGGGAGAGAATGAAATAATCCAAGAAGCAGATGGCATCAGATTGCTTTTGCACCTCTGCTGTATGAAAAGAAGGCTCTAATGCAGCCTTCAAGCTGATAACACTGTTCCCAATAATTTATAAACTGCCCAGACATGGTGGTAAAGATAGAAATGCTGGTAAGAGAGAAAAAAATCTTTACTCTCATCTATGCTAAAATAGATATATGTCCCATTTTGATGGTAATAGATGTTCATTAAGGTGCTTATGGATGTGTCGTGGAAGCAGTTAGATTTAATAGCACTCAAGAATATTAACCCTTAGATGCCTGTGTGTTCACAGATGCCTGTTTAGAGCTGTATAGTTCATCAACATAAGAGATAGTATTCTTAAAGGATGAAGGGCTGAGCAAGAGTGTTTAAGATGATAATGTTCTGTGTGATCATTAAGCCTGCTAAAGAGATGTGGGGAGTGGGGGGTTTCAGGTTTTTTTACTTGCCATATCCTATAATGTAATGACTATGTGATGTCTTACATGCAGGGTAATGTACTGTGATGAAAGCAAAGTGCCCAGACATTTACATGCCTGTGTTCTTACCTAAGGGTTACCAAAGAGCTGACTCATTTTCTCATGTAAGTACCCAGAGATTCCAATACTTAAGAATTCTTACATGGAGTGTTGATGTTAGCCTGGTTTTCACCACCATTACAAGCTGGACACCTAGACTGCCACAAGGTGATGAATTCAGACTAGCTGACAAATGGCAGAGGATCATCTTAGTCTAAGGAGATGGGGTGGGGAACCATGCCTGTTTCAGGGTCACGATATGATTGTCAGAACAAGTTTGGACCTGATTGTTAATGTAATCCAGTCCTTCAGACACAACAAACCACATACAGAGCAATACAATTTAGTAGACAATCACGTGGCAAATAAGTACAGCAAGATACTATGTTGATTTATAATATCAACCTGTAAAAGCTGTAAGTTGTATTGATGCTCTAGTCTCAGCAACTTCTGTAGAAGTATGCTGTGTCGCTCATGATTTTCTATCAAAATAAACTACTGCCTATCTCAGAGTGAGTTCTGTGGAGTGTGAGTCATCCAGTACATGACAGCTGTAAGCAGCCACTGTTTTAGCAGGGGGCTTCTTTTGCTGATTTCAAAGCCAATTTAGAAGGTGACGACACTGCTACTCCAGCTATCCTCCAATGAGAAATAAACTCTTTCTTCTTCAGGGTTGGAAACAGACAGGAATAAAATCCCTACAGGATTGTTCTTTTCTTTTCACACAGCCAGGGAGGATTATATTTATCTGATTGGTGTTGAAGGAGGAAGGTGGCGGCAGGGGACAGAGACTGAGGAGAGAAGGAGCTGTTTGAGCTGCTGCTCTGATGGAAGGAACGTGTCAGTTCTGCTTTGTGTTTGTCCATTTCATGACAGAATCAGAAGACGGAAAGTTGCAAGATGTCTGTGAAGATCAACTTGTGAATATATGAACTCACCTTGTAGGTCCTGTGGCAAAGTAATTCTGTTTTGAACAACAGCTTATAGGATTTCCCTGTGGGCTTGACCGGTGGCCAAGCTGATGAAGAATTCTGGGAGCTGCAGTCCAGAACAAACTTAAAGTTTGGGTTAAAACTCTCAATGGAATTCAGTGTCCCGCTGACACGGCTTGAGAAAATTGTTTGTTCTGGACTTCTCTAGCTGTGTCAGTGGGACACTGAATCTCATTGAGGGTTTTAACCCAAACTTTAAGTTCCTTACGGCGCTGTACCTCAATATTGCATCATCCCAGCAGGATCCCAGCAGTGCCATTGCTGGGATGATATTGGGACGTGAGCGCTCCCCACCACACCTGGCTGGCTGCTTCCGCAGTACAGCATTAATGGGTGGGTCCCTTTCCCTGCCTCTTCCTGCATTGTACTGGGGGAGGAAGCACTATCAAGCACTTCGGTCTTTACCGGACACCCACAGCTGATGAGATCATGGTAGGAAAGGGGGCCATTACTGGAATTTTTCCATTTGGAATGGCCGGGGACATGACAGCACCTGGTCAGCAACAACGTTGTGCGATAGCACACATCCCAGACAGGGAGCAAAGTGTTGCCATGGCAAGATGGTGATGTCATGCAGCAAGGGACTAAGAGATCTCTCCAAGTGTGTGAGCCAGTATGGTGTAAGGGTTTGATTTTCATCTCCCAACGTCCCTCTGAAATAATGCTCTGTCTTGGGGCCCTTTCATACTAGACAAAATATAGCACTGTAGTCCACTTTAAGAGCCAGTGTGGTGTAGTGATTTGAGCCTTGGACTATGACTCTGGAGACCAGGGTTAGATTCCCTGTTCAGCCATGGAAACCCACTTAGCACTCAATAACCACCACCACCACCACCACTCAGAGGAGGTGTCTTCAGATGAAAAGATAAAGAGGGGACCCAAGATAGCAGGCTCCAGTCAGAGCTGGCAGTCTGGTCATAGACCTGGCAGAAATAAAATCCAGACCATCCCATGCAGGTCCTGAAGATCATGATGAAGGTACAGAGGTACTTCATACTGTAGAGTGTTGTATGTTAAAACACTGATTGCAAAGGAACAGGAAAAACCCTGGTCAATTTTGAAAGGAAAACACTGAGCTAATTAAGTCTACTGGGCTGATAAACAGCTGGTTATAGATGAGCTCAGCCAAAACGATTTGGTTGCTGCAGACAATCAGCTCCAATGCTCCCTTTGAGACTTTATCTGGTTTAAGGATTCAGCAGGTTCCTTAACTTACGCTTTTCTGGCAACTCCCTTCATCAGGTTTGGACCATGCTCGGGAGTGCTTTCCAAGCTTCTGTTTCCAATGACTTCCTGTGTATGACCTGAGACTGGCCTGGTTTCTCCATTTTCTGTTCCTGGGTACTCATCTGGGCACTTGCAGATTTAAACAGGACCAAGTTGCTGAATCTGTTTGGGGGACATCAAACTTGCTACTCAACCTAAAATGCAGCATGGATTTACCAATCCATGTGACATGGAAGTCACCAGCCTCCAGTTAGATACTGAAAGCTACACTTTTGTCAGTTTTGTCTAGTGTAGCTTGCAATAGCTACAAAGATCATAACAGGAGATGTCAACAATTGAACTTCTGATCTTCTGCTTACATTAGGCTGAGTCACCATTAGCCTTGGAATTTGTCTGCTCTGTCCTGTTTTGGCTGTTGTAATAATTAAGCAAGTATTACACTAGCCATCCAAAGTCTCAAGCAGAAGTCTTGCCTAGTTTCTTTTCTTTCTAGCTGAAGATCCCAGGGATTAAACATAAGACCTTGTACATGCAAAGGAGCGGGTACACTGTTGCACTGCAACCCTTCTCTAAATGTGGCCAGCCCCAGACTTTGAGATTAGATCTTGTGAGTCCAGCATTCTCCCCCACACAGGCTCATTTACACAAAATAACCATTGGGACATATCTAGGAATTTTCCTGTTGAATTCAGAGCTTGGGAATTTTATTTTATTAGACTACGGAAGTCATGCTGGCTGAGGAATTCTGAATATGAAATGCCAACACCAAATATAAATGAGTCAAAACTGTTTGCACACCTAAAGAAAGATTTGCCACCAAAAATGAAAGAAGAGAATGGAGTTCGGGGCAAATTTATTTCAGTCCTCTTAGACTTGATTTCTTAATTTGCACATTCTCCATCTTTTCTTTCCTTTTGCTTGCACTGCTGATTCCTCTTGGGCTGGACCAGGGACCATCACTGTGCTGTTTGATGGGTCTACCATGTGTGCACATTCTCAGGACTGTCCATGTGTCTTCTGAGACCCACTGGGAGGGGAAAAAAAGAGGAGCGAGAGAAAACACATATGCTGCAGCTGGAAGGAAACTTCCTCTTTGAAGCAAGCTTTTCTTGGAACTGTGAGGCACAGCTTTTTCATCTGATTTCCTGTTCCAAAACCACCCAAAAGAGCCATTTGGTTGCATCCTTAGAAAAGGGGAAACATTTGCTTTTGGAACATGGCAAGGAATTTCCCAGCATGCCTTTCACTGGAGCTCCACCTAGACTGACAGTTTCAGAAGCCATTTTTGGCTGTCCTCAGCAGTAGCAGAGTGTGGCCCATCCCATCCAGTTCTCCTCAACCAAAAGAAAAGCAGCTGTAGGTGAGAAATGACAGTGGGGAATAGGTGTGGTGTGTGACAATTAATGAGGACCATCCACAGGCCTCAAAACTCCCCTTTCCTTTTTATCTAAAAGACATTGATGCATATAGGATGGCTATCCGGAAGCTTTTATCCTGTCATATGTGCCAGCAACACCTCTAATGGTAGTTGCAATAGATTCCTAGGGCAAAGTTTGCTAATGCTAATATGCATCGACTTCCAATTGACACTTGTAACAATGTATCCAGTGATAACATTTGAAATATCAATAGTTTCAGGATGGGCAATTTGCTCTGTATTGCAGTGGGCAGTTGGAAGGGAAGATCAAACAGGAGGGAGTGGGATAACAACAGAGAAACAAGGGAATGTTATGGGAACATTTAGATAGAAGTCGACAACCTGTTCCTCACTCTCATGATGAACAGTATGTAAATAATTGCATGCCTGGGAAAAACTGCTAGAGCTGGTGGAGTGATTTGAAATGTAAGGTTTTAACCAATCTTTGGTATGCACGCCAAAATTCAATTCAGGTATAAAACTTGTACGCTAAAGCTGTAGTCTCAGCAAAATTTTGGTGATATTGCTGTGTTGCTTGCTGTTCTGAAACAAACGCTTCTGTTTTGAAACTCTGAGCAAAGTTATTCAGCACAAGTTAACCTGGACATGACAATGGTCAAGTTTGTGCCCTGTCTTCAGATCATTAACAAATATTACGTCAGCCATGTCTTGGTTTCTCAGCAACTTCAGGCCCGGGACTGAATCTGGTCCTGTAAGGGTTCCAATCTAGCCTTCTGGATTTCTTAAGTTGGGCACATGCTCTTAAGATGCCCACACCTGAACACAGTGTTTGGTGACTTCCTTAATTCTGTACAATGGATACATGTTGCACATTGCTGCACACTGCTGCACATGGATGTGGATGCACATTCTGCATTTTGGGGCATTGTATATTCCACACTGTACTTGGAAATATGTATGTGTATTTTGTGACACATTTGGTCGTGCAATGTCACAATTCACTAATGGAGCAGCATTGCGCAATCTCTGTGTAACTCTGCAAGTGTGAATTTACACTCTATCTTCTTGATGTAGCATCTCGGCCCAACTTTAGTCCAAAGTTATTTATAAATGGGCATTCTGGAGCACAGAAACCTAAAGTTCTGCTCAGAAGCTACATGAAGTAATCAACAAATCAAGTCCAAAGCTTTACACTTTGGTCCTCTTCCATAACACATCCAGTTTCCTATTCAAAGTAAGGCCATTTCTGCACTAGACTGTTATAGCGCTATTATTCCACTTGAAACATCCTATGGAATCCTGGAGTTCGGAGTTTCGGGAGGGGCCAGCCAGGATTCCATAGGATGTTGCAAGTGAAATAATAGCGTTACCCTGTTTTCTGGGGATCCCAGGAGGGACACCAAATTGCTACCAAAATTATACAAGTTGGGGAAATTAGTTCAGAGCACAAGTTGGCAAAACAAGAGGCAGGGTAACTTAGCAGGATCTTGCAACCCAGTGTCTACGGGGTCAGGCCAAGTCAAGAAGCAGACCAGTTTAAAAATAATGAATGGTCTTTATTAAATACAGGCACACGATGTATGCAACACAAACACACAGATAACTAAGGAAAATAAAGGTGTGAGTAAGATGGTGGGATTTTTAGAGGGATAGTTGGTTCGGGTGATACGAAACCTGTCCTGAAGTCCGGAAGAAAATGGAGAGCGAAGCTGGGGTTCGATGTATCTCAGCACGTGGAGCTGAGGGGAAGCTCGCCAAGCAAAGCGGCAGCAAGGCGGTCTGGAACTCGGGAGCCATCCAAGGAAGCGCTCAAAGTCAGGGGTTTTTATAAGGAGAATTGTGACCGCAGGCTAGGTCGGACTTTGGGAAAACAATAGATTTGGAGTTGGAGACAAAGCCTCCGAAAGGTCAGAATTAGAATGATTGAATTAGAGCCGAATTTATCAATAGAGTAGCCGGTATGCAAACGCGGAGTTCTTGAGCGTTGTATAGCTCAATCATCAAGCTGCCAGCACTGGGCAGAGGATCTTTTGAGAGTTGCTCACATACCTAATGGAGGTACTTGCCTTGAGGTCTCCTAAAGCGGCGAGTCGGCTGTTTCTGTCCTGCCCGTATTGTTTTGGAATGTTACGGCGATAATCGGCCGAGCCTGTATGCGTGCTTGTCCGGGGGCCTCGCAAGCATGTGGAAGGGATATGTGTAGCCAAATTATTGATATCAATACATATCTTTTATATCCCCAAAGCTCGGGCTAGCCATAGTGCCATAACAGTCTAGTGAGGAAATGGCCTAAATCTGCTTCAGCATAAAAAGAGAGACACAATCTTGTGGACTTGTTAAGTCCTTTGCTTTGGCATGAGGTTCCACAAATGATCCATGAAAGTTCCTGCTAAAACAAATTGGTTCATTGGTATCATGAGATTCTTGTCCCTTGCTTCTTCTCCTATCTTTTTATGCAACAAGTTTAGGGGCTCTGAAATCAAATACAGTCCTCCTTCAACATTTGCAGGTTTGACCTTTGCAAATTTGATTATCCAGGAGGCACGTGCTTGCCTTCCTCCCCCGTTTTCCTCCTCCCATCCCTTGCTTTCCTCATCTCGGGCTTGCCAGGCTTGTGTTTCAAATGGCAGTTTTTTTCTTTTTTGGGTGAGCAAAGCCCGCCCTCCCTTGCTGGAATTGTGACCTCTCTGCCATGTCGCTGCACTTTCTGTTGTGTAATGGCTGCTGATTGGTCAGGGGCTCTCTTTGCTCCTACTCCTTCCTTTTCAAGATGGGTGCTGGAAGTAACTAGAACGCAAGAACTCTGCTGTTCTCCCTTTGAGGAGAAAGTACCAGTAAGCCCTTTACTGTGACTTTTTCCTCCCCTGCCCCAATGCCAGGGCCAGAGGCAAAGGAACGGGATGGGGGAGCTCTGGAGGGGATTTGCAGAAGGAGGAAACTATTTGCAATTTTTCCACTTTTGCTTGGGTTCTGTGCCCCTAACCCTCACAACTGTGGAGGGGCTACTGTATCTGGATATAGTCTAACCAACGAACAGACAAGCCCTTAAATTATAGGGTAAATGTATTCCTTTTGCAGTCACTCATATCATTTCTCTTCTGGCTGTAGGAAGCCGGCCCTGGCCATTAGCAAATTCTGCATGACTCTGTCACCAATGTATGTGGCCTCCTGGTTACAGGGCTCACCTTAGAACTAGAAAGTGAAAGGCTAACAAATATAACTATTTGATTTTTTTCTAAAATGCATTATTTATCATTCATGTTGCTATGTAACACAGAGCTCTGCAAGCAAGGAGGAAAATGGTAATAAATAAAATATTCAAGCACAATCACTTTGACATAAGACGGTTAAATTAAATTTTTGTAGCTGCGAGGACAATTTCTGCAGATGTCACAGTGCATTGAATACATGTATTGCAGCCACAGCAGACAGCAATCTGGATCAACGGACGCTTCAAAAGAAATTTCGTAAAGACATTTCTCACTTCTCCCTATTTCTGTTAGGGATGGGGAAGAATTCTGTTCTGTTTGCCTTACGACAAAAACTCAACAAAGTTGTGCTTCTGAAATCAATGATGCATGCCACAATGTGTTAGTGTTCAGTACATTTCTCAGTATATGTTAGTGTTCAGCACATTGTGTTAGTGTTCAGTACATTGAGCAATGCAATTCTTCAGAAAAAAAAATAGATACAAAATGTAAATTTTAGTGGCCAGAGATCCATTCATAGAATCATGGAATCATAGAAGTGGAAGAGATGACAAGGACCATCCAGTCCAATCCCATTCTGCCATGCAGGAACACACCATCAAAGCATTCCTGACAGGTGAGCATCCAACTTCTGTTTAAAAACCTCTAAAGAAGGAGATTCCAACACACTCTGAAGCAGAGTATTCCACTGTCAAACTGCTCTTACTGTCAGAAATTCTTCTTTATGTTTAGGTGGAATCTCTTTTTCTGAAGTTTGAAGCTATTGCTCCATGTCCTAGTTTCTGGAATAGCAGAAAACAGACTTGCTCCATCTTCAACATGACATCTCTTCAAATATTTAAACACTGTTACCATGTCACCTCTTAACCTTCTTTTCATCAGGCTAACTATACCAGGCTCCCTAAGCTGGTTCTCATAATGTTTCATGGTTTCCAGACCCTTCACCATTTTGGTCGCCCTCTTCTGGACATGTTCCAGCTTGTCAATATCCTTCCTGAACTGTGGTGTCCAGAACTGGACACGGTTTTCCAGGTGAGGTCTGATCAAAGCAGAATGGAGTGGTATCACTTCCCTTGACCTAGACAATATACTCCTATTGATGCAGCCCAGAATCACATTGGCTTTTTTAGCTGCTGCATCACACTGCTGACTCATGCTCAGCTTGTGGTCTATTAAGACTCTTCAAAACAATGGGATTTGGCTATGTGTTGATTCGCTGCTCAATAGCCTAACAATAGAGTCAGTGAGTATTCTCTAACCAGTTGG
This sequence comes from Cyclura pinguis, assembly GCA_030412105.1. NCBI lineage: Eukaryota > Metazoa > Chordata > Lepidosauria > Squamata > Iguanidae > Cyclura > Cyclura pinguis. The sequence goes on from CM059599.1 coordinate 381,679,891, forward strand.
ATTCAGGCCAGTGTCTGCTAAAATGCATTTTAATTGTTCTGTGCCACCACATTGAGCTATGAAGGAGGGCCCTCAAAGAGCTCCATTCATCAACTTCCCTGCTCAGGTCTTGCAGACTCAGGGCTGTGGTTTCTTCATTGAATCAATCCACCTGTAATGCAGTCTTCCTCTTTTCCTACTGCTCTCTCCCTTTCCCCAGCACTACTGTGTTTTCCAGTGAGCCATGTCTTCTAGTATGTCTAAAGTAAAATAGCCCCAGTTTACTCGTTTTAGCTTCTAGAGTAGAGCGGATATTAGAAAACATGCACACTAAAAAGCATACAAATTTTTCACGGAGACTGTTAAAAAAAAAATTGCAAACAGGAGGGTGCTAGTCCATCAGAAAGGAGTTCCAAAGCCTGGGAGCAGCCACCAAGAAGGCACTGTCCAGTGTTCCAACCAGGTGTACCTTTGAGGGTATTGAGACAAAGAGAAAACCTCTCTAAACTGAGGCAAGCTCATATGGGAGTCCTTCGGAGAACCCAGAACTGAATGCACAGGGCTTTCTAGATCAAAAGCAGCACTTTGAATTGTATCCAGAAACGAACTGGCAGCCAGTGGAGCGGTTGCAACAAGGGAGTTGTGTGGTCCCTCTAGCCAGCCCCTGTTAACAATCTGGCTTCAGCTCTTTGGACCTGATGAAATTTCTGAATGCTCTTCAAGGGTAGACCCACGTACAGTGTGTTCCTGCAACCCAAAAGAGATGTAACTAAGGTGTGTGTCACCATGGCCGGATCTGACATCTCAATTGGCCATTTCTGCAAGTTGCTTTATCCCATAGTCTTCTAGTCGGGATTCCACCAGCGCCTCTGCTGGGATGGGAGCTTGTCCCCAATGCTCCCCTCCTCACCAGACCGGCTCCCTGCAGAAGGGAGCACGATGGACATGCCTCTTCCTTCCACAACGCAGCTGAGCTCTTTCCCATGCTGTGCTGGAGCAGGAAGTGCTTCCGTCATGCTTCCAGGCCTTCCGCAGGGCAGGTAAGTCAGTAGCGTAGGGACGGGGGATGATGGAAGAGGTGTGTCCCCGGTGACAATTTTTTGGGGGTGCCATGGCTCCTTGCTTGTCTCCCCCATGCGCCACAGCTCTGCCCTCATGTGCCGTAGCACCATCCCTCCTCCACGCTCTCCAAGCTACACCACTGAGGTAAATGCAGGACGGTTGTGCGATCGGGCATCATTGACAGGGAAATCCCGTCAATTATTTACTCCATGATCGCACCAGCTGGTGACTGGAGAAGGATGGGACTATGACATGTTGCAGAAGTGTTTTCACGGTCCCACTCCTCTCATGTCCCCAAGTAGAAAAGGCCAGTTGTCTTCTGGTTTTGCTTGCTGGTTTGCTGGCAGCTTCCTATGGTCAACTGATTGGCTATTAGGGAAAGAGAAGGCTGGATCCGATAGGCATTCAGACCTATCTAGCACAGCTCTTCCTAAATTCTTATGTTCTTCTTTGGCAATACGTATTTAACTTACAGAATGGGCTGCCATAAAATGAGGCAAGGAGTTTATGCAACTTTTGAAAATGATTAGAGAAATGCACGAAAGATAAGCTTCTATCTTTACTGTTAGTATTTGTACTTTATTTAATAAAGTTTCTCAAGGAGGTTTATTGTAAAATACAGTAAAACAGACCAGCGTTATTACAGCAATAAAATCATCATGACCAAACAGGATTAATAAAACCACTCAGGAAAGGTTAAAACAAAAACACACTGAAATATTTTAAAAGGCTAGGTAAAAGAGATGTATCTTAACAGCTTTGCTGAAAGCAAAAGGCGTAGGAAGACAACTGTGGCTATTTCCGCACTAGGCTGTTATAGCGCTATGATTCCACTTGCAACATCCTATGGAATCCTGGGGTTTGCAGTTTCGGGAGGGGCGGCCTGGCCCCTCCCGAAACTGCAAACCCCAGGATTCCATAGGAAGTTGCAAGTGGAATCATAGCGCTATAACAATCTCATGCGGAAGCATCTTGTAATTCCAGAGGAAATGGCCAGAATCCAGCTGGTGTCTTACAGAAGCGGTTGGCCATTTTGTCTGATGCAGGACATCCACTGTCAGTACAAGGTTGTGGAAGTAGATTTGGACATCGGGTTCCATTCCCCGTGGGTGTGCATGCCCCTTTTGCATGGATAGGTGTGCACAGCCGTTTGTGCATTTGGTAGCATGCTTGCCATGTTGCTAAAGTTTACAAAGCTGCAATTCAACACGAACATGGCGCAACATATATGTTATCCAACATACAATATACCCACTATCATATTCCTTGATTTGGGACTGATACATAAGAACCAGCACAGCAGTTTGAACATTGGACTACGGCTCTGGAGACCCGGGTTCAATTCCCTGCTCAGCCAAGGAAACCCACTTGGGCACATCACACACTCTCAGCCCCAGAAAAGCTCACGATAGGGTCACCTTAGGGTTGCCAAAAGTTGAAAAATGACTTGAAGGCACACAACACTACCACCAACAACAACAACAGGAGAAAGTCCTTTCCAAGATGCCCCAGAACAAAAACTGTGAACAATAGTATTGTTAGGAGAGTGTCTCCAGCAGATCATAATAACTAGGTTGGCTTGTCTTGACTTAAGCAGTCCCTTCAATAGTTAGGTCCCAAGCCAAGGATGCAGAAACTCAGACCCTCTGGCCAGATCTAACCTTCATGGGGTCCTAGTACAGCCCTCTGGTATTTCCCCAAGTGGCCAGGCCCCTTACCCACTGTGGGGCAGTTTACCAGCTCTCCCCATTCTCAAAGGACGAAATTGTTCTCCTAAAGATTAGTAACCAGCAGTGGGAGCTTTGAGTTGAAATACACTAGTATTTTTTCATACTGCCCCTGCCCAGCACAGGAACACACCCACTAAGAACATCTCTGAAACTGCATTCAGCCAAATCCGACTTGGATTAGGTAGTGCTTCAGATAAATGGGGTGCTTCAGATACCAAAAAGTCCTCTGTAAAGTGGGACCCTTGGCCATCATATCAAACAAGGTTTTTCTTATGTCCAGCGGTGGCTGGTGGCTCCCATGTCAGTAGGGTGCTGAATCTACTCCATGTTTTCATCTAGGCTTTAAAAGAGTTTTTGAAGGTGGTGGTTGTGTACCTTCAGGTCGTTTCCAAATTATAGTGACCCTAAGGTGAACCTATCACAGCCGTTTCTGGGATGGAGAGTGTGTGACACGCCCAAGATCACCCAGTGGGTTCCCATGACTGAGCTGAGAATCAAACCCTGGTTTCCAGGGTCATAGTGTTACTGTGGTGCATAGTCCGAGCCTGAGGTCTACTAAATATGATTTTATATCAAAGAATTGGCCATCCCAAACCGCTCCCCTCCACATGCTTGCGAGGCCCCCGGACAAACACGCACACGGACATGGCTGAACAAGCTGAAAAATACAAAACAAATCCAGGCAGGCCAGTAATTTTCCGACACACAGCTTCAGGAGACCTCCAGGCAAGTACACTTTAAACCTACATTAAGTATGCACGAGGCATACAAAGGATTCTCTGCCCCGAACAGGCAGCTTGACGAGATTAGCACTTCTGACTACTCAACTTTCAAGCACTTTCCATTTGCATACTGTCTGCGCTATTGACAGCGCCGTCAAAATCCAATCATGCTAAAAACTGACCTTTCGGAGGCTTTGTCTCCAACCCAAAACCCATTGTTTTCCCTGGGAACGGACTACCCTACAGGCACATTTTCCCATATAAGACCCCTGATTTTGAGCGCTTCTTCGGATCGCTCTTGGCTTCCATACCGCCTTGCTGCCGCTCCGTTCGCTGAGCCTTCCCCTCAGCTTCCGTGTGCTGAGAACCTCCACTCCAACAGACTTTCTTCAGACTACCCGGGCTACAGGATCAGGTGTTGTATTTCCCCAAAAATCCTCCTTAAAATCCCCTATCTACTTTCCTCTCTTTATTTCTTTAGGTCTGTGTGTGTGAGTACGCATGTGCGCAGTATTTCTTAGTTCCGTGTGAGTGAGCACGCAAGTGTGCTGTCACTTTATAAATAAAAGAACCAAATTAGAACTTTATTGTGTCGTGGTCTTGACTCGGCCTGACCCCGTAAACATTGGGTAAAAGATCTCGTTAGGTTACCCTGCCTCTTGTAGTGCTACAGCTTGTGCTCTGGCTAATTCCCATTCCCCATTATCTGGAGCACATTGAGGTGTCCCCCACGGGATCCCAGAAATCAGGGTAACAACAGTCCAACGTACAGACCACTACACCCTGTTGGCTCCTTGCTTTTGAAGGTACTGAGAACTATGTCCCGCTCCCCCCAAGGTTCAGCACTTTGGATAGGTCCTTTAAAGCTAGTGAAAACACAACATGGATTTACTACCCCACTGACATGAAAGCCACCAACCACTACTGCTGAGGTCATCTTTGAGCAGACAGGGTAACATAAGGGTGGGAGTCCTGCAGCTCTTCAGATGTTGTTGAATTGCAACCTTCTGTAGCTATGGCCAGCAGAGTCAAAGGTGAGGAACTCTGGGAGCTGCAATCCGACATGATTCCCAACCCTGTTGTAACATAATGGACTGCCATGAGGAGTCTTCCTGGCACTCATTGCTGTCAACTAGATTTTCTCATTCTCTTTCCATGAGCAAAGGAGCCCAAACACAAGGGGATCCCACATCCCAGACCACAGGAGATCAAAAGGAAATCCCCCAGCACCACCCGACCCCTGCTGTTCCCTCTCTTGCTATAATTCCCTTTCCCTGGGTTCCTTTTGTTTGTCTTTGACCTCAGTGTAAACACCACTTGGGATCTGTCTCTTGCAAAATGTTGCTTCTTGCAGTTCTGAAATCCCACTTGAAGCCTGATAAAGCATCCCTGTTAATCTGCTCTTGACCACATTTATTTTTGTTTCTCATTCAAGGGAAAATGCCGGTTGCAAAAGGAGGGACAAAGGGGAAGCCAGGCAGGGAAAGTCTCACGCAGAGAGAAAACCGGAATCCCCTTGGCACAATCCAAACAGTCTGCTTTTATTTGCTTTTTGTGCTGAAGCCAAGGTGAGAAAACTTGGGAGGGCTCTAAGCCGCTTTCAGCCTCACCTGAGAAAATACGAGCTCCCTCCTTTCATCTCTGGCTTCCTCCTCCTCTTCCTCCCCCTCTATGTGTCTGAGAGCTTTCTGCTCCCAGCGGCTCTAACTTCCTCCTTCTTTGCTACAGAGGAGATGCTCCATCGCAGGTTGGAGGGAACACTTCACAGCCCGTCAAAACAAGACACGCACCAAATGCAGGAAGAGCATTTGGCCACCGCCTTCCCTCTGGTTGTTTATACACACAGCAAGAGCATGGATATGCACCCAAGTGCTGCAACTAGCAGAGGGGAAGACTTTGGCCCAAAAGTGTTGGAGATGCCCTTGGGAGATTTTAAATATCAAAGCAGGCCTGCTGTTGCCTTTAATCATCCCATTAATCAGTTGAAAAGTAACCCTGGGAGAGAGGTCTTTAACATGGCCTTCCTTATTTTGATTTATTACTCCTCCGTCTCCCTCAAAGGCCTCTGATGGCTTCCTTATCTTAGCCACTCTTCCAACAACCCAGGGAGGTAAATCATCACAAGATCCTCCTTTCAGCGATAGGGAGCAGGGGCAGAGAGATAAAGGCATACCAGCTCAGGTCCACCCATAACCCTTATCCATGGCATTCAAGTGATTTGCCCATATCCAATCATAGCTTGGGAAGTTACCTTTCTGGACAGCAACTCCCATAATCCCCCAGCCAGCTGAATATCACGTGTACAGTTGGCCGCCCACATTTACTAGGACTAGGGTCACAGGACACTTGTAAAAGTGGAAAAATCACAAATACTGAAATGTGTTTGCATGTCTATGGGAAGGAGAATGAGGGATGGCGGGGAGAATGGGCACCCAGAATCCAAACCAGCAAACAGAAAGGAGAGGGAAGGGAGGGGTTGGCACGATGGCCCTGTATTTCCTCTCTCTCGCCCATATCTTTCCTCGGGTGTGTGTATAGGGCATCAGGAGGGGGTCTGTGGTGCTGAGACCTCAGGTTGTGAGGCATCCTTTGCTGGCCAGGCGGTGACTGGTAGAAGAAGACCAGAGGCAGCCTGATTGGAGCTGCTGAGAGGGAAGGTTCCCCCCAGAAAAGAAAACATGTGAGGCAGGAGGAGCAAGGGTTGACGAAACTCTCAGATAACCAAATCTGTGAAAGTCAAACCCGCAAATGTGGAGGGCTGGCTGTATTCAGTCCAAAGTCGAAGGAACAAAGTTGCACATGCAGTGCCACTGAACAGCATGAAATCCTTGGCTGTGTGTGTTTAGCTGTCTTTTTTTGTGTCTTGGTTCAGTGGCGCAACACTGCCAGTCAACACAAAGGTTGAGTTGCACAATAAATATGCACGTCTGCACACAGACATTTATATTATATGGCTGTGATGTAGGCGATGTTGACAGCAATGATGATGTGATATGTGCTCAGTATTAAAACTGTGAACTCACTATTAGGAACAGCTTTCAGCTTTGTCTCCCTTCTCCTCATGTGGTTCCTCCTTGCTGGGATGTTGCCTTTTCAGGGTATGCCTGTCCACTGGAAAAGACACATCATTCTGTGGGGAATGATTTAGTGGTATAAATACAAAACCCAAGGATACCACCCCAGCTACACTGAATCTGTTGCTGCAGCCAAAAACAATATGAAAGATTTGTATAGTGCCTTTCAGAAGATGCATGCCTGGGCTCTTCACGAAGCTGTGTTTTTATAGCACAGGTAGGAAGGGAGAGAGATGAGGAGAGGGGGAGAGGGAGTGATGCGGAGAGAATGCCAAACAAAACAGCCAAAGCTTGTGCGTGCAAAGGGGATTCTAAAGGAAGCTTCTCCTTTGTGAGGCCAAGGGATGTGCAATGAAGTCTCCCTGGCGTTCTTAAGAACGCATTTGTAAGGCTCCGATCACTTATTCCTAAAGAACTCTACTTACTTCCTCAGACAAGTCAGGAATTTGTGGTTTGAAAAAACAGACTTCTAAAAAGAAAAAGATGAACAGCTCTTGAGAGAAATGTCGACATTCTTCCACCCCCACCTTCACCCTCTGGAAGATTTTCAGCCAGTGTTTAAAGTTGTCTTGACTCAGTGAAGATCATCAAACCACAAAAACAGGTCTTCTTATTAGACATTTGCAAGCAAAGGACTGCAACTCAGAGGAAAATTTATCCTTTGCACAGAGAGTGTGCAGTGTTCAGTTCCCAGCATCTCCTAACAAGGCTGGAGAAGAGTTGTGTCATATACAACAAAGAGGAGATGGAGCTGTGGTATGTAGTGGCAGCTGGCACTCCTATGTCAAGGAGGTGGTCTCAGTCTGACATTTAAAGAACCATAGAATCTAAGGCTATGTTCACCCTACACTGTTCTAGCGCTGTTATTCCCCTTTCAACATCCTTGGGGGAATTCTGGGGTTTGTAGTTTACTGAGGCCAAAGAGCTCTCTGTCTGAAAATTCTAAAGGCCCCTTCTTAGACTGCAGACCCCAAGATTCCATAGGATGTTGAAAGTGGAATAATAGCAGTATAACAGTGTAGTGCAGAAATAGCCTAAGAGCTGGAAGGGACCACAAAGGCCATCTAGTCCAATTTACTGTCATGCAGGAATATTCAACTACAGCACGTCTGAAAGAGGTCCATCCAAACTCTGTTTAAAAAACTTCCTGAGATTGGAGAGTCCACCACATTCTGAGGCAATCTATTCTACTTCCAAACAGCTCTTATCATCAAGTTCTTCCTAATGTTTAAGTGGAATTTCTTATCCTTTCGTTTGGGCCTCACCACCGGTCGGCTGGTTCTCAAAGCTGCAAAATTCCATCATGGCGTACATGAAACAACAATAACAAAAAAGTTTTCGTGAAGCAGAACTTTTGTTCTCTGGAGATGGCTAGCCTTTAGGCCTCAGACAACTTTTCTTCACTTCTTGCACTCCATGATATGCAATGAATGTAAGTCATATTCATGAAATCATAGAAGCATAGGTTGGAAAGATCACAGGGGCCATCCAGTCCCCTGTCATGTAGGAACCACATCAGAGCACTCCCGAGAGATGGCCATCCAGCCTCTGCTTAAAAACCTCCAACGAAGGAGACTCCACCACACTCCGAGGCAGCATATTCCACTGCCAAACAGCTCTGACCGTCAGGAAGTTCATGTTCTTCTAGTTCTTCTCCTAGGCTTCCTATAGGCAACTGACTGACCACAGTACAAACAGAGAATTGCACTAAAAAGGTCTTGAGTCAGACCCAGTGCTGATCTTTATATGTTGTTGTTTTACACAAAGGAACAAGAAAACAGACTTGTTCCATCTTCTAACCAATAGGACAGCAGTTATCCAAGGTTCGGAACTCTACTCACAAAAACAGGTTCAGCACCTCACATGGCTTCTTTGAAATTCTGGCTAAAACCTGGAAAGTATTCACTGCCCCATGGACACTGGAGCCACCAGCCGCCACTGGCTATATAATCTCTATGCTGTTATGAACACGTAAGCCGCCTTTGAATAGTCAGAAGGTAGGTCCATCTAGGCCTGTTCTTTGCCCAGGAGTCCAGCTTGGTCTAGATCTTCTCTGAGGAAGAGCCATATGACCCTGCAAACAACTCCAGGTCACCTGAAGACTCAGAAGAACATTTTTGGTCCTCTGACAATTCAGACTGCTTAGAATCATAGAGTTGGAAGAGACCACAAGGAACATCAAGTCCAAACCCATTCTGCCATGCAGGAATACACAATCAAAGCACTCCTAACAGATAGCTGTCCATCCTCTGTTTAAAAACTTCCAAAGAAAGTGACTCCACCACATTCTGAGGCAGCATATTCCATTGTTGAACTGATCTTACCATTAGGAAGTCCCTCCTAATGTTTAGGTGGAACCTCTTTACTATAATTTGAATCCACTGATAGTTTCTGGAGCAGCAGCAAACAAGCTTGCTCCATCCTCCATACAACATCCTTTCAAATATTTAAACATAGCTGTCATGTCACCTCTTAACATTCTCTTCTCCAGGCTAAGCACACCCAGCTCCCTAAGCTTGTCCTCATAGGGCAGGGTTCATCTCATACCAATCTCATCTGGGAACCCCACTGACCTCTTGGACCACGTCCTGACCCCAAATCCTGATTTCCAATTCTCTCCCTTTGGCTCCCTAGACTTTGAGATGGAAGGTGGCATCTGACTCGGCAAACAGTACAGAATCAACAAAGATGCTTTTCTCTGACTGCCACGTTGCTTTAATACTAGGGGTCTTCTTGAAAGGAAAGATCTGCTCCCGTGGATGCACAGGTCAGGAACAGGCAAAATGCAGCTGTGGACTGCGTGCGGCCCCTGGCTCCCACTTTTGTGAGCCCCAAAGCCCCCGTCCTTCAGCCCTATAAGTCACTCCAACTGTCCTCAATTTTTTTCCCAAAAATTTCTTTGCAATTTTCATAGAATCATAGAATTGGAAGAGAACGCCGCGGCCATCAGGTCCAACCCTCTAGCATGCAGGAACACACACTCAAAGCATCCCCAGTAAATGGGCATATCCAGGCTCTGTTTAAAAACCTCTAAAGAAAGTGAAGGTGAAGGGTAATGCCCCCAAAATATGCAAAAACACACAAAGCCCCACACAAATAACCTTACCTCAGAATCCTCCAACACCCCAAATATGTCTGTTTTCACTCAAACCCTTCTCAAAATGGCATCACTTCCAGTCACCATTTTGAGAAGGTCTCCAAAGACAGAGGTATTTGGGGGCACTTTCAGAAGGTTGTGGCCCGCAGGGGAACAAGGTGGAAAATTTGACCTTGGCCACCACAGAATTTCCCACTTCTGAGATACGTATAAACTGGTGCTATAAACTATACTGGTGCTATAAACTATACGTATAAACTCTATAAACTATAGAGCCCACAGTGAATTTCCCACTCCACTGACATGGATGCCACCAGCCACCACTGGCAGTCATTTTTTTATAGCACACAAGGGTAGCTGTGGCCTCCCACTTATTTTTGGACTGCAGTTTTCATCATCCCTCACCAATAGCTATAGTGGCTAGGGCTGACAGGACTTACAGTCCAACAACAGGTGATAGATTTGAAGAGTGGTAATCCATGGTGTACTGGTTGAGTACCAGACTATGACTTTGAAGACCAGGGTTTGATGCCTGCTTGGCCATTGAACCCCACTGGGTGATCGTGGGCACGTTACACTCTCTCGGCCTCAGAGGAAGGCACAGGCAAATCTCTCAGAACAAATCCCGCTAAGAAAACCCTATGATAGGCTTGTCTTTGTCTTTGTTGTTGTTGCTGCTGCTGTGTGCCTTCAAGTCATGTCTGACTTATGGTAACTCTAAGGCGAACTATCACAAGGTTTTCTTGAAAAGAGTTGTTCGGAGGGTGTTTGTCCTTGCCTTCCTCTGTGGCTGAGAGAATGTGACTTGCCCAAGCTCATCCAGTCAGTTTCTATGGCCAAGTGGAAATTTGAACCCTGGGCTCCCAGCGTCCTAGTCCAAGACTCAACCACAACACTACCCCAGCTCTAGGGCATTTCCGCACTAGACGGTTATAGCGCGATTATTCCACTTTCAACATCCTATGGAATCCTGGGGTTTTCAGTTTAGGGAGGGGCCGGCTGGCCCCTCCCTAAACTGTAAACTCCAGGATTCCATAGGATGTTGAAAGTGGAATAATAGCGCTATAACCGTCTAGTGCGGAAATGCCCTAGGTTCACCTTAAAGCTGCTATAAGTTGGAAATGACTTGAAGGCAGGCAACAAGTCCAAACAGTAACATATCTGAATGGTGTACAGAAAAAAAAAACACAATTTTTTTCACTCAGCAACAGAGATGATAGAAGTTTAAATCTAAAATGGGAGTTGGAGAGAGAAGGTGGCTATGAAAAGGGCAGGTGTTTTCCTCTCAAAATGGCAGAGCTGGCCACTTCCTGAATCACCCCCTTTCAAAGACACTGGAGTCTTGTTTCCAAAGGGAATCCCATTCAGGGCTCCATCGTCACCCTCATCTGCAACTGGTTAAGTCACCAAATCCTCTGCAAACATCTCATTAAGCCAAATCCGCTCCAGCAGTGTGTCGAACACGCTGTCGAAAGGCTCTCCCTTCCACCTCCGTTATTGCTCCCTACGCCAGCATGACCGTTTGAGATCCAAGGTGGTCCGTCCACAGTTTGCCCAGTCAGCGAAATGCCACAGAGAAGGAAAGCAGGGTGTGGGGACGACAAGGGGGGAGTGAGGAGTAAGGAGTGCTAACACAGCAACGAGCCGCCGGGATAACAGCCGGCTGCAGCTCCACAACAGGGTTTTGCTTGTTCGTTGGAGATTTATAGGCCTCGCAGCAGTCTTATCACAACAATCCATTTAGCTAATCTGAGCCCAAGCCCATTCCTTAGCAACACCGTCTCCAGAAAAGGCATTACAAATATTGGCTGGCTGTTGCAGAACATTCTGTTGCTGGGAATAAAATGCTCTGCAAACGCTCCCACAAAGCAAGAAATTATTTTCAGGGAGATAATTGCTTTGCTCTCCAGGCCTGTTTCGTCTGCCGCCTGCGGTGTGAAGCCTGGTTAGGGGAAATCTCTCCATTGTGTGTCATGCCTTCTCCCTCAACCCCAAAATGGTAGCCCTGTTGGTCCCAGGGAATTCTGTTTTCAAGCGCTTTGCATCCATTGCTTTTTTTGGGGGGAAAAGCAGTAATCGATTGATTGTCTGTCACTGTTGCTGTGTGCCTTCAAGGCAGCCTTCAAGTCACAAGGCAAACCTATCACAGGGTTCTCTGGGGGCTGAGTGTGTCTGACGCACCCAAGGTCACCCAGTGTGTTTCCATGGCTGTGCTGGGAATCAAACCTTGGTCTCCAGGATCGTAGTTCAATGCTCGGACCACTACTTCATGCCGGCTCAGTTTAATTGGATGAGTTTTATTCTATTACAATCCACCCTCCACATTCACAGGTTTGACCTTCGCAAATTTGATTATTTGCGAAGCATGTGCTTTCTCCCCCACCCCCCATTTTCCTCCTCCCAACTCTTGCATTCCTCACCCCAGGCTTGCAAGGCTTTTGTTTAAAATGGAGGGTTTTTTTCCTCCTTTTGGGTGAGCAAACTCCCCTCGCACTGCTGAGGTTGTGGCTTCTCAGCCATGTGGTTGCACATTCTGCTGTGTATTGGCCACTGATTGGCCAGGTGCTCCTTTCTCAAGATGGCCACCAGAAGCAATTAGAACTCCAGAACTCCTCTCTTCTCTATCTGAGGGGAAAGTACCAGAAAGCCTTTTAGGTGGTCTTTTACCTCCCCCCACTAATGCCCGGACAGAGGCAAAGGAATGGGAAGGGAATGGGACAGGAATTGTGGGGGAGAGTTATTCACATTTTTTCCCACTTTTGCAAGGGTTCTGTGCTCCTAAACCTTGCGAATGTGGAGAGTCTACTGTAATCCATTTATAGAATCCACTTCATGTGTCTTCATTTATGCATAACAATACCTCTGAAACAAACAAACAAACTCCTTGTTATCAGATCACAGCTGGAATCTTGTTGGTGTCACACACATGTGTAAGTTCCCTTAGCCATGTGGTTGCACTTTTTCGGTTGTTGTGCACTGGATATTCAGTTCATAGGCACATAAGCCAATTTCTGCAGATGTAACCCATTCCCCCCCCCCCAACATCTCACAGACAAAAACTGGAACATGTGTTTCAAATTTATAGTTTGTGCAGAAGCGGGAATTCTCTGCAGGTGTGGCTTGGCACACAACCAGGTAAAAATCAACACCTGCTGCAATTCCCTCTTCTACACCATCATTAAAGGTACAGGAGCCATCTCCAGTTTTCACTCTGGTAAGTCTACTTGACTGGCTGCAACTCTGTCCTCTCATAGGCTGCTCCATTCCATTCCCTCTCCCCTCTTCTTTTTTTCATTTCTCCAGAGAGTTTGAACGTAATTCACTACTCATATCTAGGCCATTTCTGCACTGAATTGTTATAGTTCAACATCCTATGGAATCCTGGGATTTGCAGTTTAGAATTCTCACCCAGGGAGCTCTTTGGCCTCAGTAAACTACATGCCCCAGAATTCCACAGGATGCTGAAAGCGGAATAATAACACTATAACAACATAGGGTAGAAAGGCCCACTGTTAGAGAATTGTGAAGATCATAGAATCATAGAACTATAGAACTAGAAAACTCCACAAGGGTCATTGAGTCCAACCTCCTGCCATGCAGGAAGACACCATCAAAGTATTCCTGACAGCCATCCGGCCTCTGCTTAAAAACCTCCAAAGAAGGAGACTCTACCACACTCCCAAGCAGCATATTCCACTGTTGAACGGCTTTTACACTCAGAAAGTTCTTCCTAATGTTTAAATGGAATCTCTTTTCCTGATGTTTGAAGCCATGTCCTCGTCTCTGCCACAGCAGAAAACAGGCTCAATCCATCCATATGACATCCCTTCAAATATTAAACATAGCTATCATGTCACCTCTTAACCTTCTCTTCTCCAACTTAAATATACCCAGCTCCCTAAGCCATTTCTCCCAGGGCATAGTTTCCAGGCCTTTTATCATTTTGGTTGCCCTCCTCTGGACACATTCCAGCTTGTCAATATCCTTCCTGAACTGTGCTGCCCAGAACTGGACACATTCTTCCAGGTGAGGTCTCACCAAAGCAGAATAGAGTGGTATTATTACTGCACTATATTTGTGAGCCTAATAATCACCCGCCATTTAAAAATATTGTCCTGTTAGTGAGTTATGCACATGTACGTTCCCTTACACGTGGCTATACTATTCAGAGCATGGCATAATGTCTGTATTCAGCTCAAGGTTACAGAAGGAGAGTTAAGCATTATATGTGCAGATGTGGATCATGTATTAGTGTGATAACTGAAGCCCCCGTCAGAGCTGCCGATGACGAGCAGCAGCTCTCGGTCCCTGTGGCTCTGGCTGGAGAGGAGTCCTGCGGCTCAGGAGCTCCCCCTGCTGCCCTGGACCAAGCAGGCTCGGGCGTTCCTCCGCCTGCTCCTTAAGGGCAACAGGGATCCCGCTGTGATCCCAAGGATGCCCTGGAGCCTGCGTCAATCAGCCCACAAACAAGGCGGAGACTCGAGAGAGCTGAGCAAAGGGAGGCTTCCTTGATGAAGTTCAAGAAGCGGTGACTGGCCACGCCTGTGTCTTGGGCTATATAACTGCCTGCCTGGAAGCTTTCCTTTGCTTGTGGCAAACTTTCTACAAGCCCTCTCCTTGCCTGTTCCTTGCTTCCAGCACCGGGCTCCTGATCCCGTGGATTGGTCTCTTGGCTCCAGACCCCTGGCTTTTGGAACTCTGACTACGGCTTTCGCTTGTCGCTCTGGCTTAGGTAAATGGACTTCCCTCGAGTACGTGCTTCCTTGACTCCTCTCGGCAGGACTCTGCTAGCTCTCCCACTCCCTTCTCCGGGCTGTCTCGCCGCCCGGGTCTCTGACCCTGACAATTAGGTACTGTAATGGTGCCATTCACATTTCTCACTGCATTCAGTTGCTCAGTATTGCATTTCACTAACATGCAGTCATCATGTAGCTCTGTGCAGGTAAAGTTACATTCCATCTCCTTTGTGTGGGATCTTGGCCAATGTTTTTATCTGCTGGGTATCACCTCAGAAGCGTGAGTAGTCTGCATGCTGATAGGCACGTATTTTAATAACCACCACTACCACAACAACCCAATAATGAATAACAGAGCGGGTTACATTTTAAAGTTAGGCCATTTCTGCACTAGACTCTTTTAGTGCTATTCTTTCACTTTCAACATCCTATGGAATCCTGGGATTTGCAGTTTAGGGAGGGGCCTCAAAGGCCCCTCCCTAAACTGCAAACCCAGGATTCCATAGGATGTTGAAAGTTGAAGAGTAGCACTATAACAGTCTAGTGCAGAAATGGCTGTAATGGCCGAGATCCTAGATCATCTCTTGGCCCACCCAGCTACCCTGCTGCAAGTGGTAGAGAACAGACCTCCATTGCTCACAGCAGCTGCTGCCCAGTAAAGCAGGACTGGGAGACTTTTATGATCATGGCAATACTGCCATAATAGCGAATTCATAGGAACCATGAATTCCCTAATCATAACTCTATGTTATGCATCTGTAAGTGCAATAGTGAATTGTAGTCAACATTTCAAGCTCTGTACTCCCCTGTACAGACACTCTGCATTCAGTCACTTGCATCCTTGCATTTCCCCTTCTTTAAGTCTCTTACCCCCAAAAAAATTGCAACTGCAAATTTTGGGTTTCCCCAGGTTTACTGCTACTTCTCCATTTGGCCTGATAAGGGCTGGCATTTAGAAAATGAAAACCACTTTTGTTCTATATGATGCTGCTGCTCTTTCAAACAGGGAGGTTTTTGTTAAATCCCTTGTGAAATTATTCCCAGTTAGCACACTAGTATGAGAATTCACTTATCGTTTAGCCACTTGCTGCTCCCTTCACACCATTATCCCATGCTGTTCTTGGCATGGAATATTAAAGACTCCAACTCATCAGTATTCCAAAGGGTGCTTCCCTCAGCCGCTCAAGCTGTTAGTAGAGTCTGTAGAGAAATGAACAGAAATTCACAGTTGACTCAGTCATACCAATAATGTATCTTGTATTCCTTCCTTGTTATGTTGGGGTGGGAGGAGTCGGCTGCCAGCAAGTTGAAATCCATCATTTCAAAGCCAACAAACACTATTTAGCATTCACATTAATCTTTAATGTGTAAATATCAAGAGAATATCAGGCATTATCTTGAATGTGTAAATACCAGAATTATCTTTAATGTGTAAACATTGAGGAAAGTTAATGTATATGGGGATTTTTTCCCACTGCAAAACTTAAATTTCATACATCGCAGGCTTGTGCCTGGCAAATATTTGAATTCAGTGCCTTCGAAAAGCTAATTTTTTTTATTTATTTTTTGTTGTTGATCTATGAGATTTTGTATGATTTGCAGTCATCTGAAATAAATCAATGGAGGGGGGGTTCTGTTTGCTTTTGAATATCACCAAAAAATTGTGGAAGGTGTACATCACTGGGAAATATGTTTTGCAGTTTTGCATTTGTCTGCGGTTCTTGGCTACAAGACTTTAACAAACTGAAATGTAAATGCACATTTCAGCATCAGACTCCTTTAGATATGTAACAAAGAGGATCAATTAAATATTATCCCACAACTTTTAGACATTTCTCAGGCTCTCAATTGTTTGCCCATCTTTCATCCTTCAGGCAAAAACATGTTTCCTGTCTTTTATCTCTGAGCATTTCACAGTTCTCACAACACCTTTTGGTGCTTTAATTTTCCCCCACTCTGATCTTCTCCCTCTCTTCCGGATTCATAGTATGTGGAGCCATGAAGCAATTGGCAATTTGAATACACACACATATGCTACAAACAGATATAATGGAGTGCCTCGGAAAGTCTAGGTCCTTCCCTCCTTATATATACAAAAATAAGGAAAGGGGGAAAAATAAACAAAGAAAAAGTAGCATTTTTCTTGATACAATGCATTGAGCCACATCATTTTCATCATATATAAATGACATGAAAAGTGCTAAAGACGACCGATGGAAGCTGAGAGGAGAAGCTGAGCTCCCAAGAGGACCTGTCTCTTTCTGCTTTCAAAAGGATTTGTGCAAGCCAGATATAACACCTCTTCGAGAAAAGCTTAATGTTAACATTAAGGAGGGATGCTGTTTCTGAGCAGTAAAAAAAAAAGGTAGTATAATGCAGTTTTTCTCTTGACTTGCCATTTATCAATATAGTACGGAGCCTCACAGCAACTATTTTCACTGTTTCGGAGGCTGGACTTTGGTGGTGAGCTGGAAGAGTATTCAGGCTGCTACCTTGTTTTCTCTACTAAGTATATTCAACCTTATTTCAAATTTACTTTCTACAAATTTATCTGGGAGTAGAACATAAAATATATTGAAGAAAAAGCAAAGGACTAAAATACCCAAGCTAAATCAAGATTTGCCATCTACTCATGTGAAATCGGGATCAACTGTGAGTAATTAAAGTGAAACCAAACTTTGTCTTCCTACTCGCTTGTTGATCTATCTTTCAGTTGTTGACATTACTTATTTTTAGTTGGTGTCAACATTGATATGCTTGTTCCAACACAAGCTCAAGGAGAGAAAAGATAATTAGGACTATCAGGGTTCTCTTCTTCCTGAAATTTACTCTTTTAAATAATACCAGAAAAGCAATCAAACCAATACAGAAGTAAAGTAAAGTAGAGAAGTTTACTCAAAAGTAGAAGAACAGGAGTGGCAGCTTCATTAAGAACGATGGTGGTTCTTACAAGACAGGGATACAGAAATTTAGGTGCTTCACCAACTCACATGGAATCTTCCACAATTAATAAGAAGGGGCAAATAAAACAAGCAAAACAGACAGAAATCCCTGCATACTTTTCTCCAGTGGTCCAAATAAAGAATCCAGGGCCTGAATTGTCCACAGATGCAGAGCTTGATTGAACCCTAAGTGATAGACAGATCTTATTTGATCCATACAACAAGGATGGCATTAATTTGGCAGAGGAATTTGCCTTTGCTGAAAGCAATGAAAATGCTACCCCGCCACGGGACTGGAGATATGGAACCATAATTGAATCTTCCAAAGACAATGCTATTGTTAACCAAATGGAGAGTATTCTAAATCAAGAAATAACAGCAGGTGAGATGAAGAATCTAGAAAAACTGACAGAATTAATGGGACATGCCGTAGTCATGACCAAGGATCTACAATCAATCAAATCCTACCTCTCCGAATGTAATGGCCTACTAACAGCTATTACTGAAGTTTTGGTAAGGATGGAGTTCCAACCTGAAACCAAGCTACTGGGTTGTGAGGGTAACACACCTCAACATAGCAATGGAAGGAAGGAAGCTAAGCAGAAGAACCCCAACAGAAAACAAAAGCATTTATACAGTGACCCTAACAAGCCAAAGAAGAACCAAAACACCAAGATCACAACTTAAGAGAGGAAAAATGAACTTCCAAAAATTGTTTAATGTTTTGGACATGAAGTCAAATACACTAGAGAACCCCCAAAAAACAAGTAAACAAGAGAAGCCAAATAAAAAAACACCTAGCCCCAAACAGAATAACCAGATGTCCTCATACGGTAATTATAACAATTCTATCTCTCCCTCACAAAATTCCTCCTGCTTTAGCAGTGAGGAACCAGTTACTCAAGATCCTTGGGAAAAGGCACTGAGAAATGACTTGCCTAACAAGAAGAAGATATCTCTCCAAGGTGAGGATCTCCAAACTCCTGGCTCTCAGGACAATCAGAAAAGTAAGTCCTGGAATTTAATTTTAGCCAGAAACAAATTGGTCATTAGTAACTACCCTAAACCCCAAGGCATGTTACCTCGACCTGCACGTAGAGCCCATCTCGTATGTACATTGGAATCTGCAGTTCATTTGAGACTTACCCCCTTGGAAATTTCCCACGTGGAGTACTTGTTCTATAATTATACTCATGCTCATGCAGTTGTGACTTTTATAAACGTTCAAACTGCAGAGAAAGTATACTCCTTTAGGTCTAAACTTTTAAACAAGGATATAGTTACTTCCCGCTTTTTTGAAAATAGGGCTCCTCCTATTTCATTAACTAACGGTATGCCTAGCACATGCCCCAAATATAAGAACAGCAACAGCATAACAACTAATCTTATCGATTTTTCAGACCCTGCACAATGTTCAACTCAGTGTCTTCAAGATAAACAACTTTTTGTAAACACATTTAATGATATGACTATAGAGGAGGAGGAGCATCTATTAAAAACCTTTCAGACTCTGCCTCCTCCACTACAAACTGAAATTATAGATAGATTAACTTCTCTAACAACTAGTTTACATAAATTGCATGGAAGCGGGGTCTTGGGGAAGTTAAAACCGAGTGGTATGCAGCTGGTTTCAGCAGCAGCCAATCTAGAGAATAACGAAATATATGAAAGATCCTCCTTGGGGCAGAAAACAACACACAACATTGAACATCTGGACATAATGAATTGCAGTAAAGAATCGGAGGCATTCTCCGCTGGTAGATACAACCAGGTGGTAAACGTGGACCACATTGTCAGGGATGAGCATTATGCTTCAAAGAGAGGACATCGGAGGACTAATGGAGCCATATTCTATGATGACAGTGGACATCTGGCCCAGGTTCAAAAAACAAAGTGACAATTAGAGGACAGTGTGGAGGAAACTAAATCTACTAAGCAGCCTGTACCTTATTGTGTTTCCTTAGTACCCTATGATGCAAAATCATCTCCCTTGGCAAAACATCAAGTTAAATTTTTGTCCTGGAATGTAGCGGGATGGATTTCTAAATCTAAGGACTGCGAGGTTTCTGATTTCCTACAGGAATTTGACATAATTTTGCTCCAGGAGACGTGGTCTACAACGAAACTGGATATTAATGGCTATGTCGTTTTGGAGCAACCTGCTATAGCTCCAGTTGGAAAGGGAAGACCAAAAGCCGGACTCGCCATTTTGTGCTCTACCTCCCTACATGCTTCTAACGTATGTCTAGCTCCATGTGGTCAGATTGCTATGGCATGTGTACTTGAGTTTGGATTCATGTGCTTATTATTAATTAATGTGTATATCCCCCCAACGACCAACAGGGAAGATACCACCCAACAATGGGAGACACTAGAAGAATACATAGTCAAGTTGGAAGTGCAGTTTCCTAAATCACACATAATAGTGATCGGGGACTTTAATGCTAGAATTGGGCCAGACAACAAGGCCCTCTTTTCCTCCCATTTCTGGCACTTTAACGATTTGGAGGATCATGTACTTAACATCAACAGACACTCAAAGGACACAGGGATTAACTATGCCAGCATATGTCTTGTACAGATGGTGGGACGTCTTGCAATGAGAATAATCAATGGGGACCCAAAGTTTGAACAAACTGGAGAATACACATATATATCAGGAAAAGGGAGTAGCACAATAGATTATGTATTAGTCTCTAATTCTATCTATAAACATATACTGCAGTTTTCTGTGGCAGCTAGAACTGAGAGCGATCATCTACCCCTCTCTCTGAGTTTGGGAACCTCCTTTGATACTCGTTTAAGCCCTCAAAAACAACTGGCCAACTCAGCAGTGGCTATAACCCGGAAAAGATAAAGATGGACTGATAACGTAAGCGGTAAGATCTCAACATTACTAAACTCATCAAGGTATAGGGAGCTTAAAAACTCCATTATAGAGTCACAGAATATACAAGTTGCCCTGGAAAACTATTCGCTGCTCACTGCGCTGTTGGCTAAGACAATAAGGAACATGGAAACAAGATCTTTCACTGTTAGACATAAGAGGATAAGCACAGGATTAGATTTAGAATGCCTGGAGGCAAGGGACCTCCTGAGGAAAGTGTATCTTATGTACAGGGAAGACAACTCCCGCTCTTTGCCAAAGAGCTACTATACTATAAAAAAATACTATAAAATATTGATCGCTAAGAAGAAAAAGGAAACCAGGTACAGGCAATGGTCAGCATTGCTGGCTTCCTCTCTACAAAGGAATACCAGACAGTTCTGGACCATTGTCACAGGCATGCTAGGCAACCTGGAGGGTGCACCCCAATGTAATATACCAGCACATGTATGGGAAGCTTATTTCTCCACTTTGTTCAAGGACTGTGAAGAGCTCAAAGTGGGGCCGTTGGAAGGAAAATGTATTGGCCTTGTGGAAAATCTGGCCATTCCACACTGGCCCCCAGTGACCCAGCATGAAGTTGTAAATTTGATCTCCACAATGAGATCTGGCAAAGCCCCAGGGCCAGATTTAATCATGCCCGAGCTCTTAAAAGCAAATATCTCATGGTGGGCACCTTTATTGGCAACCCTATTTACTCATATGAACCAGACAGCCCAATTACCTGAGAGTTGGTCTCAGGCCATTATCATTCCCATATACAAAAAAGGAGACAAAAATGACCCTACCAACTATCGCCCCATTAGCTTACTATCTGTAGTGGGCAAATTATATGGCCGCCTTCTTAACAATCGTCTGACAGACTGGATAGAGTCAGAAAAAATATTGGGGGAAGAACAAGCTGGTTTTAGGAAGGGCAAATCAACCACAGATCACTGTGTAGTTTTAAATCATCTGGCCGAAAAATATTCAACAGCATATAGCAATAGGCTATATGCTGCCTTCATGGATTTGAAATCGGCATTTGATCTAATACCTAGAGATAGATTGTGGGCTAAACTCCTCGCTACCTCTATTGACAAAACATTACTTAGGTTAATGATGAAGCTATATAGCAACACCACAATACAAGTAAGATGTGGAGTAGAGGGCAATCTTACTAAATCCATCCCAGTAGAAAGAGGTGTCCGACAAGGATGTATCCTTGCGCCCACATTATTTAATTTGTACCTCAATGATCTTGCTTTTTCTGTCTCTTTGGAGACTTTTCACCCTCCTAAATTGGCTTCAGTGAGTATTCCCTTGCTTCTATATGCAGATGATGCTGTTCTCCTCTCCTTTAGCAAGATTGGTTTAAGACGAATAATAAGAGCTTTTATGGAGTATTGTGAAAACAACCAGTTAACTATCAACTATAATAAATCTAAAATCTTGGTTTTTTCCAAAAAACACTCCATACTTAATTGGGTTATAGCTGGTCATAAAATAGAACAAGTGAGGAATTTTAAATATTTGGGGGTTATTTTTCACGCGTCTGGTGCCTGGGCATTGCAGCGCGCAACCGCTATACCGAATGCAACCTGCAACAGCAGAGCAATTGTCCGATTTTTTTATACTAAGGGGGGACAATTGATTCCAGCTGCACTTAGGGTATTCCAGGCCAAGGTTCCTCCCCAGCTACTGTTTGGTATCCCGGTATGGATTTTGGGTTTCTCATTAACAACGGAACGAGTACTCTCAACATTCCTCAGAAAACTATTTGCGGTCCCAAATTGTGTCCCATCAGCAATTCTCCGTCTGGAGGCTGGTTGTACATCTATTGAATGTACAGCATGGAAGTGGGCCTTAGCGTATTGGCTGAGGGTTCTCTCTGCAGGACCAGAGGCTGGGTATGTTTACCTGACGCAAAGAGATGTATATACTACTCACCTGACTAAATCTGTGAAAGAAAAACCGCAACGATTAGGCCTTTCAGAAACATTCCTTCTCACTCTTGATTGGCCCAGGGCCAAGCTAATTCTTGCACAACGAATCAAGGATATTGATATTCAGTATTCTACATCCATTGCACGTACAACTTGCTCTCCCATTAGTTTGGGTTTGAGGTTTAATCCAATTAGGGGTGCAAACTATCTCGAAAATTTAACAGTCCCCAAATACCGGATGGCATTTAGTAAAGCTAGATTTAACGTTATTCCATCTGTTGTATTAGAGGGACGTTTTCAGCAAATTGAGTACAGGGATCGTGTATGCCCCTGTGGGGAGGGACTAGTAGAATCCTTATCTCATGTACTCTTTTATTGCACCTTCTATAACAATGATAGGCTAAGGTTCATAGTGCCTCTCCTAAGCAAGTTCCCTGGAAGATCTTTGGGATGGTATTTAATACATCTATTAGAGGATACTGAAAAAAGAGTAACTGAGGAGGTAGCAAAGTTTCTCTTCAGTGCTATTAAAACTCGAAGGTCTATGGTACACAATAGTAATATATGAATAATCTTTTCTGTAGTAATCACCTGAGATGGGGCCATATCTCTACGAACTGTAGGGCTACCAAGAATTCTATACGAGGAAAAAAGGTTGCATGAGTTTTAATAGAAATTTTTACATATGATATGTTTTAAATTTTATAGTTTCCTATCTAATCTTAAACTTTACTTATTAAGCGGTTTTTAAAATGTATTACATCTAATTAATTACAGACTGTGTCTTATCTTATTATAAATATTCTATATTTCTATGTTTTTATCCCCACGTAGAATGTATAATGTATATAGAAATTATACATTGTATGTAATCAAGTGTTTTGCCTCATGGTTTGTTGACCGCAATAAAGGTTTGACTGACTGACATAAAAAAAAAAAGATATAATGATGCAATCAACACTTGCCCTTAGATATTTTGTAGCACTCTAATGAACAGTTTAGGAAGGGGTCTCAAAGGATTCCATAGGATGTTGAAAGTGGAATAATAGCACTATAACAATCCAGTGTGGAAATGGCCTGTGTCACATTCTGAAGCACACCTAAGCATCACCAATGGAAGCCACTGGTGACCGGTGTGTTCTAAGTCCCCTCCAGTAAACGGTGAGTGGTGAATCCACTCCAAGGACCCACTCATGCTACAGAATTGTTGCACTGTTATTCCACTTTAACTGCCCTGGATCTGTTCTCTGGAATCTGGAGACTGCCAGTTCAGGGAAGGGCTGTTAGAATTCTCAGCTGGCAAGCCCCAGTGCCTCACCAAACTGCAAACCCCAGGGTGGAACCATGGCAGTTAAAGTGGGATAATGGCACTATAATTGTCTAGTGTGAATAGGTCTCTGGTTTGAGATTAAGCACCTTGGACAGCACCTTTAAAACTGGGACTAGAACCTGAAGTACATTCACTGTCCCCACTGACATTAGACTCACCAGCCATCACTAGAGGTAGCACAGCAGCTAGGAGGTCTTTCTTTAGAGCCCCCTGCAACTGGGCCTGATCCTACTGCTTGGCCTGGATGTGGGAGGAATGACTCTATCAGTTTCACTTTCTCCCATGTTGAAATTATTTAATGATGCTCACTTTTTTTCCTGTTGGACTTATGAAGACACTTGGGGACATGTTTCTTTTCCTTTTAATAGATTGAATGAAATTCTCCATTATCTCTACCTGAAGCAAGGGGTCATATGAATCCAAGAGATCTTGGCCATGTTCCCACATCAAAGAGACAAAGTGTAACTTTATGCTCACGGAGTTGCAGAAAACTGCCTCATCAGTGCATTGTGACATGCAACTGAATGTGCACCTGCATGCCCATATATGTACATGAGTATTGATTTCTTAAAATATTAATATCCCGCCCTTTATTCGAAGATCTCATGGTGGCTTACAATAGAACCAAAGTAAATAAATAAATAAATAATAATAATTACAAAAGTTTTGACAGATTAAAAATATACTAAATGACTTCTCAGTTTAAAAACAGACAAAACCTGTTAAAATGATCTTGAATCATAAATTAAGTGATCTTGACTCATGAGCAGGCTGGATAAAAATGTGTACACTATGTATACAATGTGTACAGTACAACCATGTACACAAAATCATGTACACAATGTACAATACATGAGGCACATCCATGCGGAAATATCCATGTGCTCGCACACGCAATACGTATGGGCATCCATGCAATCATGCACAGCGGCGCCACATACAGAGCTCCATCTTCACAATCTTGAATAGAGTACGGTTATTGTACATTAGACCAAAATGCCCACCACATCTGTAGAGGAACTGACACATACGTAAAGCAGGAATCCTCCTTTGGTCTCCTCTTTCCCTTTAAAATCCCTTTGCAGAAAGACACTTTGTGGTTTTTCTGAGCAACTTCTCGGGTTGCACTACCGTTTTGTAAATAGGATGCATTGCCTGATAGGCCATCTAAACGTCTGTAAAAGGAACATGCAAAAAGTGAAGGAGAGGGAGCAAGCCAGCAGCTGAATTGGGCATGGATCCTCTTATCTGTCTTTTCCAGCTTGCTGGGCCAATGTAAGTGGTCTGGTATATATTTATGAACACATCAAAGCTGTGCAGGCTGACATTCAGAAATAGAAAACCATCAATCAGCAAAGTGACTTTATTTTTTATTTATTTTTTCGCCTGTGAAGGACTTGACTGTAAGAGGCCGTTTAATGTCATAAAGGTCATTAAAGAGAAGTAACGATAGAGGAACCTAAGGTGTATAACCTCTGCATTTGTTTGTTATGAGTCTTTTAACGGTTGGTGTCATATTTAAAAAGAAAAACGATTACCTCCAGTTTGTTTTGTGCCCTCCTTGCATTAGCTTCGGCGCCCGCTGGCTAAGATACAAAACACTCATTCACAATCTTATTAAGGTATAAAATCTCTCAACTGCTTTTCTGTAACCAAAGTGGGGGACAATAAAATTGAATTTATTGGCTCTAAAGCAAATGGTGGGTAGGTGGAGGGAAGTTTTTCACTCTGAGATCTTCCACGGGACTTCAAGGATTGCTAAAAAATGCCCCTCCGATTTGAAAAGAATAAAAGTAGAAGGTCCAGAAGTCCACTTCTGGTTTAGAAAAAACATGGCTTTCTTTAATGTTAAACAGAGAGCCACTTATTTAAAAAAGGAAATCCCCTCTCTTGGAGGCTTCCAGGGGAAGTAATTCATCTTTCTTTCAGCTAGAAAACAGAACTGTAGGGCCATTTCCACACTCTTGCCCTAAACTGCAAACCCCAGAATTCCATAGGATGTTGAAAATGGAATCATAGCACTATAACAGCCTAGTGTAGAAATGGCCTAGGACTCAACATTTTGAGAGAAACATTTTGCTCCCTCCTGCTCCAGAGGGCAATGATCCAAGGTCTCTATGAGTTGTAACCCTCTAATTCCCTTACACATACAGTTGTAGTATTTTGGCCATGGCATAACATCCATATGCAGTTCACAATTGTGTAAGTGGAACTCTGCAAGGATAGCTGTCATACGTACAGTTGGATGGTGCATAACTCTTCACTGGTGATGCCAATGTACTGTTCGAATCACTGAATTTGTGGAAACAGGCACCGTGGGTTCCATACCCTCCAACATTTCAAAGATGAAAACTGAGGCACATTCGGCCAAGCAACGTGAGAGTGTGGTCAAGATGGCAGATATTATTAATGAGGAGGAAAACACAAACTAGGAGAGTCTGCAGCTGTTTGCTTTGGCCTGACCCTACAGGGAAAGACAAGTTTCCAGCCCCTTTTCTCGTCCCTGCTGAGTTAATTGTCTGCAAAGAACTTTGCATTTTGAATTCGGTTTGCAGCAGTTGAAGTAAACCAAGGACTAAATGGGAAGGAGGAAGGAGGAGAGACAAACTGGGATTTTTTAAAAGTGGCTAGAAAAGTGGATTGACAGAGGATTAATCTGGGCTGTCTAGAGAAGAGAAGATTAAGAGGAGGTGACATGATAGCTATGTTTAAATGTTTGAAAGCACGTCATATGGAAGATGGGGCAAGCTTCTTTTCTGCTGCTCCAAAGACTAGGACATGGAGCAGTGGCTTCAAACAACAGGAAAAGAGATTCCATCTAAATGCTAGGAAAAACTTCCAGATGGTAAGAGCAGTTCAACAGTGGAATATGCTGCCTGGGAGTGTGATGGAGTCTCCTTCTTTGGAGGTTTTTAAGTGGAGGCTGGATGGCCATCTGCCAGGAGTGCTTTGATTGCACACTTCTGTATCGTAAGGGGTTGGATTGGATGGCCCTTGTGGTTTCTTCCAACTCTGTGATTCCAGGATTCTGTAAACCACCAGGGAGGGGAAGAAAAGCAAAGGACTGAGCAAGATGAATTGCCTCCTGTTCCAGCTGGAATTCTACAGAGAGAGGAGAAGAAGAATGAGGATGTGGAATCACAGAATCTTGCAGCAAGAAGAGGCCACAAAAACTCTGCCTGCAAGAACACATAATGCCTGTGTGTGTGTGTGTGTGTGTGTGTGTGGATCCAAGGCAGCTTACAGTCATTTAAAAAATTTATGCAGCCAAAATATATTTGTATAAAAGTTTTTAAAAATAATAATTTGGTTAAAAATATAAAAGATAAAATAGTATAAAACAAAATTAATACATAGTAAAAACAGATCAAAGCACAACCTCTTCGACAGTCCTTTCTGCTGCAAGAGTTTTAAGCCAAAAGGCTACTGGAATAAAAAGGTCTTTGCCTGCCAGAGGAAAACAGAAGAGAGAGGGCTGCCTGAACTCCAATGGGGGGGAATTCCAGAACCCCGTCCTCACCAAACGTGCCCATGACGGTGGTGGACCTGAAAGAAAGATCTTAAAAGTCATGCAGGCTCATACAGGGAGAGAGGCCATTTCCACACTACACGGTTATAGTGCTATTATTCCACTTTCAGCATCCTGTGGAATTCTGGGGTTTGTCGTTTACGGAAGCCAAAGAGCTCTCTGGCTGAAAAGTCTAAATACCCCTGCCTAAAAGTGCAAACCCCAGGATTCCATAAGATGTTGTAAGTGGAATAATAGCGCCAGGATACTCTAGTGCAGAAATGGCCGCAGAGTCCTTTGCATAGACCCAAGCCTTGTAGAACTTTTAGGGTCATAACCAGCAGTTTGGATTCTACCCAGAAATGAACCGGTAGAAAGTGAAGCTATGTCAACGATGGAGTTACACGTTCCCTATAACCAGCTCCAGTCAACAGCACTTTGGACCCACTGAAGTTTCTGAAAAATTCTGTGGTTGGGAGGCTTCGGAGAATGGCAGGGTTATTACTCTGGGTGGCATGCAACCCCCCGGCCACACTTTCCCCACCCCTGGATTACAAACTCCCGGAATCCCTGAGCATGACATTGTGAGATTCTGAGAGCCACGGTCCCCCAATATCCGGGAACCCAAGCTCGAAAGCAGAGATATAGCAGATTCCCCCTGCAGACCCAGAATACTCTGGCCTCAGTCATATTGGTTAGCCCTAATTAGAGTAGGCCCATTGATTGTTCGCCACATTGGTAGATCTTCTGGATTTCTAGCCAGGCTTAGTAATAGGACTGAACCCATTGAGTCTTGTGGAGTAGCAAATACCTTCTTCAAATGGGACTCCACACGGCTGGAGGGAAAGCAGAAGCCTGATATTTGGCTATGTTTGTAGAGAGGCAGAGACCACTTCCGCACTGCGCTGTTATCGTGCTATCGTTCCATTTTCAACATCCTGGGGAATTCTGGGATTTGTAGTTTAGAGCGATTTGTAGAGTCCCAAGAGTTCCCTGGTGAGAATTCTAAATGCCCCTCCCGAAACTGCAAACCCCAGAATTCCACAGGAGGTTGAAAGTGGAATAATAGCAGCATAACCGTATAGTGTAGAAATGGCCAGAGAGAGAAACAGTAAGTGAGAGAGAAACCGAATGTTGAAAGAAGATCTGAAAGAAAGGAAAGCCGGGGGATGGAAATTGTCATCCTCGGTCCATTCACAAAACTCTAACGACATCAACAACAACCGACTGTTTATAGCATCCCCCCCCCCCATCAAAAAGGTCATCTTGCTAAGCTTCCCTAATTTTGTTTCGGCAGGAGATTAATTTGGCGCTAATCAGACACAGCAGATTATCTGTGGGGTTTCAAAGGAACCTGTGGTGAATTTGATTATGGGCCTTCTAAAATAAGGAGCGTGAACGGCGGTGCTTCAGTCTGAACTACAAGATTACTCACGAAACCATTAATTTACTGATCGCTTCTGCTGATCTCTTGACTGCAGTTATCAGTGCAAAACATTATTACCTTGGACCGGGGTTGGCTCTAAACATCTTTCGTTCCTGTAATTTCTTTTCCATACCCCACGTTGATGTGAAAGATATTTCCCTCTGGCTCACTCAGCGTGCCATATTTCAGGAGAACTGTGCTGAACGAAAATTTTTATCATTTTCCGTATTTAGAGATTCAGGGATGGGGGATTCAAAATACAGTTTAACAGCTGAGGCTTTGGGGGAAAAAAAGGGGGCTAATGTGATATAGGACAGCGATCAAGCAACATGATACAGCTGTCAAAGCTGGACGCACTGACCTGAATAGTTTTGCAATGTCCCTGCCCCACTAGATGCATTGAAATAGTAGGTTAGATTTATTTTATTTTATTTTATCCTACGTTTCTCCTATATGAGACTCAAAAGAGGCTTACAATATGAACTAAAAGGGTTTATAGTGGACATGGCAGAATGGGGTTGGAGTGGATGGCCCCTGGGGTCTCTTCCAACTCTGTGAGAATATGGCCATTTCCGCACTAGCCTGTTTTAGTGCTATTCTTCCACTTTCAACATCCTATGGAATCCTGGGGTTTGCAGTTTAGGAAGGGGCCTCAAAGGATGTTGAAAGTGGAATAATAGCACTATAACAGGCTAGTGCAGAAATGGCCTATGTCAAAACAATATGGAGGGGAAAAGGTTAAAAAACATTAAATCATATATTCAATTAAAACACTGTTTTATTGACTCACCATTCAACAATTGATTAAATGGGTCTACTCTGGTTGTGACTAACCAAGAGATTTCAGGCCACTGTCTCTACCCACTGGAAGCTGTCTTTTTGATCCAATAGCAAAAGTACAAGAAACTGGCGTTGAAGTAATTGTAACAAAGAGATCAGAACCATAACTTAAGATTATTGGAGAAAATAAAATCCCCTCTGCCCCTACAAACACACCTGTCAGAGGTTTTTCCTGTCTTCACATAGAATTATAGCGCCATTGAGTCCAACCCCATTCTGCCATGCAGGAATACACTCTGAGGCAATGTATTCCACTGGCAAAATGCTCCAACTGTCAAGAAGTCCTTCCTGTTGTTTTGATAGAATCTCATTTCCTGAAGTTTGAAGCCATTGCTTCTTGTCCTAGTCTCTGGAGCAGCAGAAAACAGGCTTGCTCCATCCTTCATATAACAGCCCTTCAAACATTTAAACATAGCTATCATGTTACCCTTTATTCTTCTCTTCTCCAGGCTATTGTTGTTATTCGGTTTGCTTCCTACCTTGCACCATTCTGATCTGCAGTAGAGTCAGTTCAGGAATAAGGTATCCTTCTTACCAACAAGTGGCTTTGAAACTGAATTTAATTCTCTCAGGCTAATTATGTCAGTGGCCACAGTTAGTGGTTTTAGTGTTGGAGTGGAACTCTGGGAGACTAGGATTCGAATCCCCACTCAGCCATAGAAACCCATTGGGTGACCTCGGGCACCTCATACTCTTTCAGTCTCAGAGGAAAGCCATGGCAAACCCCCTCTGGACAAATCTGGCCTAGAAAACCCCTATGGGTCACCATATCTCAGAGTCGACTTGAAGGCGTTGTTATCTCACTGGAAAAACTCTATCCCAGGGTCTACAATTTTGATATTAAAATACGATTCAATGTGCCTGAGAGGTCACCCGGATGGGCACGTAGGCAGCAATGGTCAAAGATCAAAAAACAGGTCAGGCCAGTAAAATCCCCCGTCACGTAGCCCCAGGAGACCTCAAGATGTGTAAACCCACAATAAACAAAGGGTCCTCAGCCCCAAGACGCCAACTTGAGGAGATTAGTGTGTCTGCCCCAAGTTGAGCAAATATTCCTATCAGGCGAGAACTATTTACATGAAGTCACACTACAAACTAACACAGCCGAAGATCCTGAGACTTTGGCAACACCTTGCAATCCCATCACACAAAGGAAATTACCATGGTGGAGCTTCGTTATCGCTCCAACACCCATTGTTCTCCCCGAGAAAGGATTAGTCCTCCAGGTACTTTTCCCCCTACAAATAGTCCCAGTTTTTGAGTGTTCTTTGGATCACTCCCAGTCACCCCAGCAGACCATTGCTCCGACCGCTGAGTAATCCCCTCAGCCCTCTCCGTGCTGAGCCCCACTTCTCCGCTGCCTTCCCGGACCCAGGACTTCAGGAAAAGGTGCAGTATTACCCCAACTGTACCCCTCCAATACTCCCCTATCCAATTTCCTCTCTTTTGTTTCTTAATAGCTCTTGGGTGCGTGTGTGCGTGATTGCATTGGTGCACGAGACTTGCATTCAGTAAAATCATTTATTGGACATTCTTGTTTGGTTTTTGGCTTGGCCTGACCCCGTAAAAACTGGGTAAAAAGACCCCGCTAGGTTACCCTGCCTCTCACATTGCTATTGTTCATGCTCTGGCTAGTTTCCATTCCCCATCGCATGGAGCACCTTGAGGTGTCCCCCAAGGGACCCCAGAAATCAGAGTAACAGAAAGTAACAACAACAACCACACTAGTTAGGAAATTCTGGTAACTAGTCTAAAAATCGAACTTTTCAAATCTCTGTTTAAAACTAATGAGAGTCTTTGTCCTGTCTCCACACATCCTGTGCTGGCAGCCAGCCAAGGTTCACAGCTCTCCAATTACAGTCGGTTATCAGCAGCCACAAACAAAGTTTATAACAGCTTGTTAGCCCGTTACCAGTCATTGTTTTTGCTGTCCAAGTCCGTAGTAAATTCAGAATGACAGTCCAATAGCAAAGTCTGTACACAAGGTGAGGGTCAAGGTTTCCAGGAGCATAAACAAAGGATCCAAACATGAGACGCACTGCTTCCACTGCTAAGATCAGTTGTCTGCAATGGCTTCTTCCCATCCCTTTCCCTGTTTATATAGGCTGACAGCCTCCCCTAGCTGTTTGCCTTATTGATTAAGCAGAGGTTGGATGGCCATCTGTTGGGAATGCTCTGATGGGTGTTCCTGCATGGTAGGGGGTTGGACTTGATGGCCCCTGGGGTCTCTTCCAATTCTATGATTCTATGGCCCTTTTCGCACGTTACCTTTTTGTGCTGCTGGGTTGGGGTTTTCGCGCAAGAAGGCTTAGCAGGAAAGCTCTCGCAAGCCTCCTGCTTCGGCTCTGCAACTCCTTCCTGGTCACGCGAGTGCCTCGCCCGCGCCCCGCCCCTTCCTTCCACAGTGCAGCCTGGGAGTTAGAGGCTGCGCTGGGGCAGGAAGTGCGACCAGCGCAGCTCAGAAGGCTTTGCACAGCGGGTGAGTGCAGCCGGGACCCGGGAGCATTGCGCAACGGCGGAAAATGAAAACATGCGTGCCCGCTCTGCATCCGGCCCTTGAGCGTCGCGTAAATGTGAGTGCGTCATGCAGACCGCTCAAGGGGCCCTCTCGCTTCCAAAATGCTGTGCAAAAAGGGCCTATGATTCTATGAGTCCTTACTATATAAATGCTCCAAGTCTTATGGGATCTCCTTTTTTTACCTATGCTGGCTGCTGTCGGTATTGTACCACTCAAGTCTCTGTGTTGTAGCTGTTGGGGAGGGTCTTATCTAGGTCCTGGGACGGGGGCATGACCCCGGATATGTGATTGCACTGGTTCAAAGCTCCTTCCGCTAATTTGTTACACAATTTCAGTGTGAGTGCAAGAGTGGCAACCAATTGTTTTTATTGTGCCACCAGCTGTGCAAACTGGTTGTGCCACCAGCTGTATAAAGGGTTGTGCAGTTAGCCTTTACACAATTGCTTTGCACAACTAGTGGCATAATCCTCCCTGCTTTAAGAGAATGAATGAACTACTACTCTGGGAGGGACTTTCACCCCACAAAATAGGACTTCAGTCCCAACTTCCAGCTTAGAATCGTAGATTTTGAATAGACAAAGCTGCCTTTTATTGAGACAGATCATTATCTTCTTTCTCCCAATACAGCAGCTCTCCAGGGTCTCAATCATGGTCTCAGCTAAGAAGACCTTACCTGTCAAACAATCATTTTAACTGGAAATGCCACAAAATGAACCTAAGTGTCTTCTGCATACCAGATATGCATTTTTCCTATGGAGCTTCAACCCCGCTCCCGGTTTTGAGAGAAGAAATGAGCTAGAGCCATTACAGTTTCATCCAAAAAGATTTATAGGAAAAGGGAATTGTTGTGATTAATTATCACATCTGCAGAGACATCCTGTGTAGGATTTTTAAAAAAATAGAATCCGTGCTGCATTGGGTATTTATGATCCAGCTGTTTTGGCAATTAAGAACTTTAACGCCTGCTTTTGCCAATACAGTCAAAAGAAGTCTGTTTCCTTCTGAAATCACAAGTCTTCCTTTTCTTTTTCCAGCTTAGAAAGAGTGAACAGGGAATAAATCAAATCAAATCAATAAACAGGAACTGGACCTACTCTTGCCACAATTAAGTTCTTGTTACAATACAGTCAGCTGAAGCTTTTTTTAAAAAACATCACAGGTGTTCCTAATAACCAGTTGCCCAATTATGTATGCATTTTTGTAAAAAAAGGGGTAAAACAGCACATATAATATTTTTCCTATTTTGTATTTAATGTTTAAGCTGGGAATGATTATAGGCAAAAAATGTATCTTTCCACATTGGTGAATTTGTATTCAAGATCTGTTGCAATGTATTTAACACAAATATCCTGTGCTAGTTGCAAAGGGTTCAGGAGAAAATCACATCTGAACTCTTTCAAGAAATCAGAATGGCTAAACTGAGGCTATCGTACTTTGGACATACCATGGGGGATTCCTGCTTTGCTCCCTGGTGACTGGCCTATGGAGTTCCCCAGGGCTCAGTTTGTCTCCTGTGCTATTTAATATCCGGCTCTTCCAAAGTTTTGGAGTTACGTGTCACCAGTACATTGATGACCCAGCTCTATGGCCATTTCCGCACTAGACTGTTATAGTCTATTAGTCTCCTTTCAACATCCTGTGGAATTCCGGGGTTTGTAGGCCAAAGACCTCTTTGGCTGAGAATTCTAAATGTCCCTCCCTAAACTGCAACCCCCCGGATTCTATAGGATGTTGAAAGTGGAATCATAGCACTATAACAGTGTAGGGCGGAATGTGCATCAACGCTCATCCATGTACAGTGCAGAAACCTGTACAATGGCACCACATGCAGAGATCTGCTTCTACAGCCTTGAACTAAATGTGGAGGGTGCACTCCAGACAAAAAATTTCCAACTAGTTCTGTAGGAGAACTTAAGCACACATATGACACCAGCAGGATCCCAACTAGTAAGTATTGCAAAGCTGCCTGCCAATTTCCACAAGAATTTCAATGGAAACGTACCATGTCATTTCTCCAGGGCTTTGCCCATGTCCTCTTTCCTCGTGCTCAGTCTCTCTCTCTCTCTCTCTTTTTCCCTTGAGCCCCTTCTCTCTCACCCTGCTTCATTCTTGTCTGTCTTTCTTACAGCTGTCTGCTTCTCTGTGTCCTTTAAATATAGTTGCCCCTTGCCCCCAGCCAGGTCAGCACAATGCTATATTGGTATGTCTGTTTTTCAATGCCCAGGGAATGCTGTTAAAGCTGGAATGAGAATACAGATGTCCTCTGCTTTTTGATGGTCCATTTCTTGATGATCTGCCCCGTCGACCCTTTTCAATTACAACTAGAACCCATATACTGGAATTGTGCTCTGCTCTTTCGACCACACTTCAGACATACGGGTTCTGGTTGTAACTGAAAAGGGTTGAAAGAGTGGATTGTCGAAAAGCAACCAAAGCATTGCATGGTCACAAATGCTGTCTAGGAGACACGCTGCACACAGTTTCTAAGCGATGCATTGTGAGTCTTAGAAATTGTGTGCAGTGTGTCTTTTATATGGTATTTACAACCATGCATTGCTTTTTCTCCCCATCATCTCAGTGTCATCTTTTTGTTTTAAACCACTTTGCTTTAAACAAAAAGATCATTTTAATGATTTCTACTTTTTGACACTGCTCTGGTCTCTAACTTTTCAAATCAGTGGGGGACACCTGTAAAAATGCCTTTCAAAGGGTGAATGAATGCATGTGGAAATGTGGAGCAGGTCCTAACACTATCACCTAAGAGTGATTTTACCAAGTCCTGCAGTAGCACTCTATTGTGTTTCCAAACAATGGCTAATTTGATGACCGCCAAGGGAGTATGCTGGTTCCTGTGTCATTGGGCAATGAATCTACTCTGGGTTTTAGTCCAAACAGTAAAGAGTTGCCCAAGGAGCTGAACCTATTGAGCCTGTTCTAGGGACAGGGTTCAGTATGTTGTCTAGCTCCTGTATAGTTCAGGCTAAAACCTGGAGCAGATTCACTGTGCCACCAACAGTGGAACCTCCAACTGCCACTGGTTTTTGCCTAGTTGTATAGACATACACGCTGAGATCCTACAGCAACTCACATTCATCATGCTATACAACCCTTGTGTTGAATGCCCATGCTACACAATTGAACCAGGACACCAAATGTACCACTGACTGTACATGTGCAGCCATGTGCAATGTGCACAAATGCAGGAAGAAAAAGCAAATATGCATGCACACCCAGGTCTAATGCACAGTGCAAACTAATGCATAATGTCTATCTACATTGTGTTACTTGCATCATGTGGATGCACATGCACACCCACGTCCAATACATGCCAACGCTTGATGTGCACAATGGACATACAGATCCAAAGTCAATGCACATCCATGTACAATAGAACTGCATGTGCAATTCCAATTCCACAACCTTGAACTGAATATAGCTATTCCGAACTGGTCAAAAATGTATATCTGCTTCTGCAGAGGGTAAGCGACACATGAGTAAGTCATCAACAGGTATCTGCCTGCACACCTGCTTGCCTGTTTGCTTCTAGGTCTATTATACATACCAACCTTGCCCCTGAGTTACCCAGCACTCCAATTGTTATGAGGTGATGACTGACAGAGGGGGGTGCATACTCTCTAACATTTCTCAAATAAAAACTGGGACTGTAAGGTCAAGAGTTTGGTTAAGATGGCAGAAGTTACTATTGACAAAGAGCACACAAGCTTGGAAGAGAATGCAGCAGTTTACTTTTGCTTGAGTCTACTGAGAAGGGCAATGTTCCAACCCCTCTCCTCTCCTCCTGTTGAGTTAAGTGAGTGCAAACTACTTTTACACCTTGAACTCAGTTTGCAGCAATGGAAGTAAGCTCAGGACAGCGGAGGAAAATGGGAGGAAGAGAGAGAAACTGGGACATTTTAAAAGCAGTGGAAAAAGTGGGATGATAGGAGATTAATCAAGACTATTCCTAACAAATCAGGACAGTCGAAAGGTATGAGTGTGCCAGACAGACCAAGAAAGGAAATAAGGAAATATGATGGGGTGGAAGTGGTGAGATCTTTAGGTGGGAGTGACCATGTTCTCTTGGAATTTGTTATACCGTGGAAAGGAGAAGCATTCCAGACTTTTAAGAAAGTTTATTTCAGGAAACTTAGGGAAATACCAAGTGTGATCTCATGGTTAGGAATACTAAAAGTGAAGGGAGTTGATGATGGATAGGAGTTTCTTAAAAGTGAGACACTGAAGGCACAATTTCTAACAATTCCAATGAGGAGGAAAAATGAGATACGTCTAAGGACACTAGGACGAATGTTTAAACAACTTACAGCTGAGTTTAAAAGGGCCATGTACAACAAATGGAATAAAGGGGAAATCACCAAAGAGGAATTCAAACAAATACCCAGCAAGTGTAGGGAGAAGATCAGAAAAGCTAAAGCACAGAATGAGCTCAGGCTTGCTAGAGAGATTAAGAACAATTAATTGGACTTTTTTTGGTTATGTCCACAGCAAAAGGAAGAACAAGGAAACGGTAGAAGGCTGCGTAGAGAAGACGATGAAAGGCTAAAGGGACAGAGAAAAGGCTGAACTGCTCAAGTTTTTGTTTGTCTTAGCCTTCTCCCAAAAGGAAAACTGTGCTCGAACTAGGGAAAATGGAGCAGATAGTAAGGGAAATGCAGCACAGGATAGGTAAAGAGGTAGTACAGAAATACTGGGCTACTCTAAAGGAATTCAAGTCTCCAGGGACAGATGAACTACATCCAAAGTTATTAAAAGGACTGGCAGAATTAATCTCAGAACTACTGACAATAATCCTTGAAAATTCCTGGAGAACAGGTAAAGTCCCAGAAGACTAGAGGAGGGCAATTGTTGTCGCCGTCTTCAAAAAGGGAAAAAAGGGGACCCAAATAATTACTACACAATCAGCATGACAACAATACCAGGAAAGATTCTAGAGCAAATTATTAAACCGACAGTCTGTAAGCACGGGAATGCCAAGGTCACTAAAAGTCAAGACAGGTTTCTCAGAAACAAATCATGTCAGATGAATCTCTCTCTCTGTCTCTCTGTCTCTCTCTCTGGATACAGTTACATGCTTGTTAGATGCAGGGAATGCTCTGGATGTAGCATATCTTCATTTCCATCAGGCCTTTGACAAGATCCCCCATGTTGTTCTTGCAAACAAGCTAGCAAAACATAGGCTAGACAATGCTACTCTTAGGTACATTTGTAACTGGTTGACTCACCAAATCCAAAAAGTGTGCACCAATGGCTCCTTTTCATCCTAGAGATAAGTGACTAATGGGGCACCAGAAGATTCTGTCTTGGGCCCAGTGCTATTCAACATTCTTATTTGGATGACAGAATGGAAGCCATCAAATTTGTGGATGAGACCAAATTAGGATACCCCAGAGCACAATATCAGAATTCCAAATGACTTTAACGGATTAGAGGGTTGGGCCAAAACTAACAATATGAATTTCTATGAAGAGAAATGCAAGGTACTACACCGAGGCAGAAAAAATGTTCAGATATAGAAGGGATGATACCTGGCTTGACCACTGAACATATGAAAGGGATCTAGGAGTCTTAGTAAATACAAGCTGAACATGGATCAATAGCAGCTGATGCAGCAGCTAATAAAAAATCCTATGTGATACTAGGCTGCATTAAATGGAGTATAGTGTCTAGATCAAGGGAGTTAACAGTACAACTCTATTCTCCTTTGGTCAGACCTTACCTGGAATAGTATGTCCAGTTCTGGGCACTACAATTCAAGAAGGATGTTGACAAGATGGAACGTGGCCAGAGAAAGGCAACCAAAATGGAAGAAGGTCTGTCAACCATGCCCTATGAGCAGTAGCTTAGAGAGCTGGGTATGTTTAACTTGGAGAAGAGAAGCTTAAGTGGTAACATGATGACCATATTTAAATATTTGAAAAGATGTCACATGGAAGATGGAGTAAGCTTGTTTTCTGTTGCTCCAGAGACTAGGATACGGAGCAAAGGCTTCAAGCTACCGGAAGAGGAATTCCACCTAAGCATTAGGAAGAACTTCCTGACAGCAAGAACTGTTTGACAGTGGAGTATGCTGCTTTGAAGTGTGGTGAAGTCTCTTTATGTGAAAGTTTTTAAACAGAGGCTGGATAGCCATCTGTTGGGAGTACTTTGATTGTGTATTCCTGCATGGCAGTGGGTTGTACTGGATGGCCTTTGTGATCTCTTGCAACTCTATGATTCTGTGGAACTCAGTAAGTCTCCTTTGCCAATAGGAACATGGCCATGCAGAAAAGAACTGTACCCTTTAATGTGTAGTGGAGAAGGGGAATATGAGACCATGTAGGACCTGCATAATTCTGTCCTGAAGGCTAATTTAACACAGGAAAGAGGTTTATACCCTCCATTCCAACTTTCACAGGTGGTGAGCACACTATTCCTTGCCCTGCTTTCTCCAAAAAGTTGATGAAATTGCCCAAGGCCCGAGTCAGCTCATAAAATTTCAGCTTTTTCACATGCCCATCAGAAATGTGCTGCTGCAAATGGAAATTAGTTGGCAAAAGCAGAACTGTAGTGTTGGAAGGGACCACAAGGGCCATCCGACCCAACTTACTTTAAATGTAAGAGTCCCCAACTAAAGGCCCCCTGAGAAATGGTCATCCAACCTTTACTTGGAAACCTCCAACAAAGGAGACTCAACCACCTTCTAAAATAGTCATATCAGTACATATGCATCTTTTAGAGAGTTCTTTCCACCGTGCTCTTGAAAGCAGTAGTCCCTGGGCTAGTGCTGGTCCCTCAGCCATCATCGGTTGTTAGTCTCTAGCAAGTTTCCAGGCAATAAGGAAACAGTTGTACAGGCTTCCTTATGTGACAGATTAGGAATTGGAGCACTATTAGAAAATGGAATTGGTTGAAAAGTGGAAGCCATGGGCTCTACTGTAGGGGGTGTAAAGGACTTATGGAAGCTCACCTGAGACCGACCATGCATGCACTGCTTGCAAAGTCTCTTACCTGGCTTACCTGGCCTTTTCTCCCTCTCAGCTTGCTTTTGCAAGCAAAGCACGAGTACGAGCAGTCCCAAGCGAGCTTCAGTAGGCAAGAACTGATAAAAGAGCAGAACCCTGGTTGAATTAATGGAACTTGTCCTTAATTTGGAAGCATCAAAAGAGTGAGTCGTCAGATAATGGTGCATCAAAAGGTGGGACTTCCTGTACTCAATAAGGTACAGATGTGTTGCTATCCTCGGCACATGGGGGGGTGGAATCATTGCAATCAGAAGTCCTAAGGAACACTATTCTAGTTGACCACCATGAGAAGCAGTATGCTGGAGTTAATCTGAGCTTGCAAAAGTTACTTTTTTGGACCACAAGTCCAAGAAACCTCAGCTCACATGCCCAGTGCCCATGCTGACCAAGGGACGTGGAAACCTATTGCTACTGATTTATTTGGACTATGAATTTTGGGGGAGACAGCATGATGCAGCGGTTTGAGCATTGGACTACAGCTCTAGACACCAGGGTTCAAAACCCACTCAGCCATGGAACCCACTAGGTGACCTTGGGCAGGTCCCACTCTCTCAACCTCAGAAGGAGGCAAAGTCAACCCCCCTCTGAACAAATCTTGCCAAGAAAACTCTGTGATAGGGTCACCGTAACTCAGAAGCAACTTGAACGCACACAACAAGGATGTAATCTTTCAGAACACTTAGTGAAAATATGCAGCTTGTCATTGGCTTCCTCTGAAGCTGTACATTTTCTCTCCAGAAGGCGTTCCCTTAATGAATTCTCCCCCATCTGCCAAACTAGGAGGGAAGGGGTGAAAGTATATGCAGATCTAGCATACCAGCAAGCTCACGCTTGCCAGTTCCAGAATCTGAAACAGTAAATATCAATATTTCCAAGAATCCATTTCTCTGGATCACTTGCCTAAAAGCTCAGAACATGAAGGAAGCTGGTATTTCCATCTCTCGGAAGTTAAGCGCTGGGAAAACCGCCCACACAATCCTTTCCAACAATCTTCAGCCTTCTGTCAGAATCAAGGCTACAGCAAAAGGGTCAAAATTTTCCTGGCTTAAAAAGCAGCACATTAACTCCTGGGCAGCTGGAGATCACTTAAAAATACACACACAGACGCACACACACATATCCCTCTGGCTTGCAAGGAAACAAACCTGCCATTCTTAGGTGTGAATATTTATGTGTTTAGTTTCCAACTGATACAGCTCTGCCTTTGCCAAATCCCTGGTTTTTCTGAAAGGGAGGGACAGAATTGCACACACATCTCCTTTTCAGCAGGCTCTCCCACCCAGCTCAAAAAGGGGCTTGTGACTTAATGAGATTTAGCAGACACAAGGCTCCTTTCCCCAACCCCAGCTGGTCGCTTTCAATCAAGTCAAAAGAGTTGGTTCTGAGCTTGGGCGCAGTGCTCAGCTCATAATTAAAGGCCAGCATCCCAATCCCTGGAATGGCTCGCTGTATTTCCATTCCTGTGAGCACTTTAACACACCATAGGGGTCGAGGGACTGGAGAGACTCAATAAAAAGGAATGGATATGGAAGGGAATTTGCCAGACTAGTGCTATGGCAGATCTTCAAGCATTTCACAGATGAAAACCAGGGCCAGGCAATGTTGGAGTGTGGTCAGGACAGCAAAAGTGATCAGCGAGGAAGAACACTCAAGCTAGGAGAGGCTGCAGCAGTTTGCTTTTGCCTAAGTCTGCTGGGAAGAGCAAGTACTTACCTCCTCTTCCCACTCTCACCCCAAAAGCAGTGGCGTAGCTTGGCACCAGCTGGGTGTGGAGGCACAGGCATAGGGGCGGGGCTATGACACGCGTGGGCTGGGCTAAGGTGTGCATGGACAGGACTACAGCACACAAGGAAGGAGCTATGGCATGTGTGGGCGTGGCTATGGCATGGGGGAGGAGCTATGGCATGTCGGGGCAGGGCTAGAGTGCATGGGGAAGCAGGCAAGGAGTGGTAGCGCCCCCCCAAATGCCACCCAGGGTGCACTGCCCACCCTCACCCCCCATCCCTATGCGACTGCCCAAAAGGTGAGGGTCCTTGAAGTCGCCAGCAGTGCCAATGTCTCCTTAGAAACTGGGGGAATTACAGCTCAAAAGAGGCATTTAGAATGGTCAGCCAGAGCACCCTAATGGCTTAACAGGATGGAACCACCACAGTTAAAATGGAATAATAGTACTACAACTGTATAGTATTGTGCTGTTCACTCAGTTATCCCATTGACTGTTGCGGGGTGGCAGTGCTTGTGTTCAAGTAACCCTTAGTTTACTTATGCATGTTTTACTTATTGGTGCATATAAGTGTGCATGTATAGGTAAGGAACAAAAGCAGGTATTGAGTCCGTTATCTTAATTGACTTTTGACACAGTTCTTGCACGAAGATGGAATAGCTTGTTTAGAGTTCCTAAGAAAATCAGAAACAAAACACTAAATGCTCAAAAAAACTTTTGTACCCCCACCACATACATGCCTATACGTACAAGAACCGTATGAATGGGTCCCAGATAAATT
Source organism: Cyclura pinguis (assembly GCA_030412105.1). Classification (NCBI taxonomy): domain Eukaryota; kingdom Metazoa; phylum Chordata; class Lepidosauria; order Squamata; family Iguanidae; genus Cyclura; species Cyclura pinguis. Next base: position 381,721,190 of record CM059599.1, read on the forward strand.
ATTCCTTTCTGAGCCACGGTCCCTCATAGTTGTTGCAACTGACAAGACTTACAGCTTTAGTCATTATGGGGTTAATTGGTCTATTGGTGTTACAGAGGACCTTCACCTGCTACTGTTATTGGAAGCAGTTGTAAAGGCTCTATAAGAGTAGCATTCTCTTAGTGAACACTCACTTCCTGATTTGCTGTTGCTGCAGTTTGTATCCTATCCTGCTTCACTGTGGTATTGTATTATATTTTGATGTATTTTGTATTTGTATTTTAACTTGCCAAACTTGCTCATGTTCTCCTTTAACCTTTTGTCCATTAAGAACCTATATGCTATTTTAATCTTTTAACTAGAATATGTAAAAGACTATTTCTCTTTCCCTATTTTGTCTTCTGAATTTTCTTTTTTATTTACAACGATAGTGCTCTCATAGTGCGATTGTATTCAAAGTGTAATGAACTTAAGTATTGGTTATAACATCCCAGTTTGCTCTGGAGGCAGGAAGTTGACGGTGACCAAGATCCTTATTGGTCTTTCATGGCTAGTGACCACTATTAGCCACCGGGATTTAGATCACTTTTCACCTTCCCATATAAGGATTGGGTTTTTTTCTATCTAATTTTCTTTGTGTTATTGTGACTATTTCAAAAATACATACTATAATCTGAAAAAAGCAAATAACCAGTTAAAGAAAGTTACTTAAACATTTCTGTGATTTTTAATTGGAACATACTTATACATAAATAAACTACATTAGAAGATTAACACTGTTAACAGCCTTTGTAAACATGACCTTTCTGCAAGATTATTTCTCTTCCAACAAGCAATCAATGCCTGCCAATTTTTTAAAAACAGCCAGTACCCATCTGCGTCTATCTGCACAACAGCAACCAATTTGCACATTAAGATAATGTACCAAAGCTTCCTTAACCGTTTCTAAACAGACAGTTGCTTCCTAATAGTTTTTCAACTTAGAATCATAGGATCATAGAACTGGAAGAGACCACAAAGGCCATCCAGTCCAATCCCATTCTGCCATGCAGGAAGACACCCTCAAAGCACTCCTGACAGATGGCCACCCAGCCTCTGTTTAAAAACCTCCAAGAAGGAGACTCCATCACACTCCAAGGCAGTGCATTCCACTACCAAATTGCTCTTATTGTTAGGAAGTTCTTCCTAATGTTTAGATGGAATCTCTTTTCCTGAAGTTTGAAGCCATTGCTTCATGTCCTAGTCTCCCGAGCTGCAGAAAACAAGCTTGCTCCATCCTCTTCAGATACTTAAACATTTAAACGTGGGCCATGAACAGTTTTAGCCAATTCTTTGCTCATGGATGCACATCCTGCCTCTACATTGTATGCACGTTTTAGTAGGCAAATAAGGAAAAGGAATCTGACTAGGGCCATTTCCGCACTAGACTGTTACAGCGCTATTATTCCACTTGCAACATCCTACGGAATCCTGGGGTTTGCAGTTTCGGGAGGGGCCCGCTGGCCCCTCCCGAAACTGCAAACCCCAGGATTCCGTAGGATGTTGCAAGTGGAATAATAGCGCTGTAACAGTCTAGTGCGGAAATGGCCTTAATGGGGAAGTATCCTTAGGACTGCTCCATGCCATGCAATCAGGCAGTGATCATCGTGTCCAACATTTCACAGATGAAAACCAGGACACTTGAAACCAAACAATATCAAATGACAACGAGGAAGCTAGGGAAGACCGTGGCAGTTTGCTTTTGCCTGACTCGCCTGGGAAGTGCAAGATTCCACTGCCAGTTCTCAACCCCCACTTAAATGAATGCAAACTGCTTTTGCCCTTTGGACTCAGTTTGCAGCAACTGAAGCAAGCTGAGGACAAAGGGATAACATGGGTGGAGGACAGACAAACCAGGACATAATAAAAGCCCCTGAAAAAGTGGGCTGGCAAAGATTAATTTGTCTCTGCCAAATCGAAACAGTTGGAGGGTATAAGCGACGCTTTTGCATGTCACAACCTTCCTCTGAAATGCAATGAGGAAGAGCTGAATTCCAGAAGAGCCGCTGTTGTGCTGAGAAAAAAAAAAACAGAATTGGATCCAGATTAGACTTAGCAGTGTTACAGCAGCATTCACCCCCAACAATTGGCAAATATTATTTAATTGGCGCTATTAATTGGCGTTGATATAACCAACCAGCTGAAGTGACTGGGAGGTCACACTGGAAGAGACATATTACTGGCTGCAGATGTGAGATTGCAAGGCAGGTCAGCCACACCTACCTCTCAGGCAGGAACAAAGTCATTTTCAAGCTAGTAGTGCAGACTCTCTCAAGACAATAGGCTTAAAAGATCGTAAGCTGTGAAAGGGAAAATCTCCACCAAATTGTGGTTGCCTTAACTCTGACTCTGAACACCTGGATGTTTCCCTATTGTTCCCCATCTCTTCATAATACTTGGCTATCATGACAGCCATTATCCTTTTGTCACCTAAAAACAAAGACCATCAGCTCCGTCCAGACTTCATTGTTTATGTTGCAACTTCCATTTTCCGCTTGGCTGGGGGAGTGATTCACAGTCATATCTGCACACTATTTTTTTGGATATAAGAACCCCTGATTTCAGGCTGTCCAGCACAATCTCTCACCATTCTGAATGCCACGTTATCTGTTTGATCTCTGAATGGGAACTGTCCTTAGCTTTCTACCTAAGCCACATCGCTGCTTTCCTCACGGCTCTCTGGACTGGTGATTATAGCCTCATCCCTGAAAATCCTCTATCATGCTTTCTTCCCTTTTCCTTCAGCTAGTCCTTCTATGCTTGTGTGAGTTCTTGGATCTTTGCATGTTTGTGTGAGTTTCTTCCAATACAACAGATTTTTAGTTTACAATTTAAACTCTCTGGCTGGTTCTTTCCTGCGAGGACCCATAAAGTAGGTGGAAAGATCTCGGTAAGTTACCACCATCTCACAGGCCTCCTGACTAGGAGCTAATCATTCCCCGCTACTGGCATCACTGGTGGGCCCTCGTGGCAGCCATGTTTGGGGGTAACAGCAGGGTTCCTCTCACCTTGGAGAAAGTGATGGAAGATCTTTGTGATTTCTGCTTTCCTTCTGTAGTTTTTTATTCCTATTTCCTATTCCTATGAGTGAGGCTGAGGGGCTCTCTGGAAGAGGAGGAGAGGAGATACAGAAGGAAAGGGAAGGTGGAGAAGATCCCCTCTTTGGACTCCTCCAAACTGATCTAAAGAAGCATGAGCCTGACAGTATCATTCCTTGGATTTTGCCCAGTTTTGCCGGCTGTTTTGACCTCTGCATCCCCTTATTCCATTCTTCTTGGGGGCTGTTTGCAGTGATTTCTTGAATCCAGAGCATTTTTAAAGGAATTGTTATTGGGTGCCTATTCTCTCATTTCAACTATTGGTGAGTGGAAGCTTCTCTATTACATGCAACCCGAACATTCATATTGTGTTGAAAGTGATTTTTTTCTAAAAGGAGGAAGCCAACATAGAGCTGCAAGTGCATTTTCACACATCAGTATCCTAGCAATTTTTATTATCCTCCCACAACCAAAAAATACCTGAATTAAAAAGAAGAAAAATCTCTAAAATTCTTCTCATAGCTCAGAAAAAATAGTTTAAAAACATGACTGATGTTTGATTGCAAAATAAAAATATTTGTGAATAATCTGCAGAAGGCATTGAAACAAGGGCGGGATCATAGGGTTCAGTGATTAAATTGTATGCATCCATTTGTCTCAAATAGATATCCAAATGCCAGAGTTAAGTATCCACTTAGACACATAGATATAATTTAAAAATGGATGCTTCCATCTGCACTAGAGGTCTTCCAACCAAAAAACAGAAAAAGAAAAAGAAAAACACTTCCTATTGAAAAAGATTGGATTGTGAAATTATTAGATATGAGTTTTATGGACAAACTTACAATTTTATTAGAAGGAGAAAAAATTGAAAGGTTTACAAATGATGTGATGCTGTTATGTCGTTATCTTAAGAACACTTGGATAGATACAATGATAGCAAATTTTGAAGTTTAATGTCATTGAGACAATTCTATATGTAAATATTATAAGGAGAAGAAATAAGTAGAATCATTTGTTATATTAGATGAAAAGATATAGAATTTATAGTTAGTGTACACCTAAACTTTGTCAGGAGGAAGTCAGTGTATATAATAATGATGAAAGGCTACGAATGATTGTGTTTATATGCTTGATTCCTCTTTTTGTTTTGTTTTAAATGTTATAATGATTATTTTAATAAAAATACATGAAAGGCAAAAACAAAAAAAACAGGGTCATATTTTGCTGGCATGATCTTATGCCATGAAGGGCAAACTCCCCCCCACCAAAAAAATGATAGTCCAGAATCATATATCATCTTCTACCGCCATTTCCACACTATACTGTTATAGTGCTGCTATTCCACTTTCAACATCCCATGGAATTCTGGGGTTTGTAGTTCGCTGAGGCCCAAGAGCTCTCTGGCTGAGAATTCTAAAGGCCCCTCCCTAAACTGCAAACCCCAGGACTGAAAGTGGAATAATAGCACTATAACAGTGTAGTGCAGAAATGGCTTACGTTACATGACTCTGTGTACACTTAACTACATAGCAGAGGTGCTATGAAACCCTGTTGCTGAATTGCAAAGAGGTGTAAGGGGACACTGGCAAGAGCACCCAGTGTTCACCGGTTGAGTCCAGTATGCTTTGGTCTCTTTGCTGGCTCCTCTGTGTAACAACATAACAGCAGCTCCTTACCGGATACGGACGTTACGGAACTGCCCAGTTCTAATTCCTGCATATGGAAGACCACTTAAGGAGACATAACTCTCATACAGGATTCTGGCCAGAGTGCTATAGGGCGAAAATGCCATTGGACTAGTGGACGAGGCACTGTAGCTGGCCAGCTGATGTGGTGTCCTGTGCTGACAGCCGTCCAAGACTTCCAACTGTCTAATTAGCCTGTTGCCAGGCGCTAGCAAGCAAAGTTGGTCTCAGTAGCTTGCAGTCCAGGTTCTCAGTAGATTTAGAGAGACAGAGTCCAAGTTTACTGTCAGTCCGGAGAGAGAGAGAGAGTCCAATGGTAAAATCCATAGATGGTAAAAGTTCTAGAAGCACAAGCTAGGAATCCAAGCGTAAGCTGGGCTACTACCACCCATAGGATCGGTTGGCTACAACAGCCCCTTCGCATTCTAGTCTCTTGTTATATAGGTTCAGAGTCTTAAGCAACTATAGGTTGTTGTGGGTTTTCCGGGTTTTGAGACTGTGTTCTATTAGTATTTTCTCCTGACATTTCGCCTGCATCTGTTGCTGGCATCTTCAGAGGATATGAGCAACTATTAAGCAACTGTTGGTCTGATTAATGACTCCTTATTATATAAATGCTGCCAGACTCCTGGGATCTCCCTTTTCCACCTACACTGGCTGCTGAAAGTACTGTTCCTCTCATGTCTCTGTATTGTGGCTGTTGGGAAGGATCCTATCTGGGTCCTAGGACGGAGGCATGACATGTGGTGGACCTACAGGTGATTTTTTTTAATTAAGTGCCAGGGATTGGTAACATACTTGAGCCCATTGGCTATCATTATTTCTTTCTTTTGGGGGATTCTAGGCTTTCTGATTTGGTCCTCTCTAATGCTAGCATGGAAATGAATTCCCATGTAATGTTCTCCTTCACAGTGATGCCGTGATGAATGACCAAAGTCATGAATGATTTGCTTCAGGCCTTCAAGGAATAGATAGTAACATGGGTATATCCCAAGGCAAAGAATTTCCTCCAGCACGCAGCTGCCCTATAAAAAAAAATTGTAACAGACAAAACAGGGGTTGTCATCCTGCAAATGACATCAACATGCATAGGCTTGTTGTCTTGGACCTTTTTGTCCAGTGAAGATGTCCATATTCAGCCGAGGGTTGCAGGAGCAGATCTGCGCATGCAATGCCATTGCACACATGGTGCCATTGCACTTGTTCATGCCAATGTTTATTCTACATTTGCACATGCAGATATGTTTTTCACATTGCAGTCATGTATTCCACATTTGTTTTCATATTTATTTGCATAATGTTGGAATTTGCTAATGCACCACTGTCTGTGAATGCAATGTTACACTCTCCTAGACATAGGATCTCTGCCAGAGTATATTAGGATGTAATATGGTCAAGAAATGGGTTTTACCAGTCCTGATACCCCAGACGTATTTGCCAGAGTTGGTGCTGGTGTCTTACTCAAATGTAAGTCATAGAATCATAGAATCATAGAAATGTAGAGTTGGAAGAGACCACACGGGCCATCCAGTCCAACCCCCTGCCATGCAGGAACACCCTCAAAGCACTCCCGACAGATGGCCATCCAGCCCCTGCTTAAAAACCTTCAAGGAAGGAGACTCCACTCCACTCCGAGGCAGCATGTTCCACTGCCTGACAGCCCTGACTGTCAGGAAGTTCTTCCTGAGGTTCAGGTGGAATCTCCTTTCCTGCAGCTTGAATACATTGCTCCTTGTCCTGGTCTCTGGAGCAAGAGAAAACAAGCCCACTCCCTCCTCTACATGGCATCCCTTCATATATTTAAACATGGTTATCATGTCCCCTCTTAACCTTCTCTTCTGCAGACTAAACATACCCAGCTCTCTAAGTCTGTCCCGATAGGGCATGGCTTCCAGGCCCCTCACCATTTTGGTTGCCCTCCTCTGGACCTGCTCCAGCTTGACCATGTCCTTCTTGAATTGGGATGCCCAGAACTGGACACAGTATTCAAGATGAGGTCTAACCAAAGCAGAGTAGAGTGGTACCAGTACCTCCCTCGATCTAGACACCATACTCCTATTGATGCAGCCGAGAATCGCGTTGGCTTTCTTGGCTGCCTCATCACACTGCTGACTCATGTTCAGCTTATGGTCTATTAAGACTCCTAGATCCCTTTCACACGTACTGCCATCCAGCCATGTGTCCCCCATCCTATATTTCTGTATTCCATTTTTTCTACCTAAGTGTAGGACCTTACACTGCTCTCTGTTGAATTGCATTTTGTTAGCCTTGGCCCAGCTCTCCAATCTGTCCAGGTCATTTTGAATTTTGATCCTGTCCTCTGGTTCGCCTGTGGAAGCAGTTGGAAATTTCTGACCAATGCTGAACACTCACATTCAGTTTGAGTTTACAGAACCAGAGTTGCATATGCAGGTGTCATGCTCCAGTCCTAGGACCCAGGTGCAAACACAGACAGAATCCTCCCCAACAACCACAACACAGAGACATGAACAGGACAATACGTAGTGCAGCCCAGCATAGATGAAAAAGGGAAAGCCCACAAGACTCAGTATATAGAGAAAACGTATTAATTAGGCAAACAGCTGGGGGAGGCTGCTGGCCAAAAAATATCAGAGGTGGGGCAGGGAGAAGTCTGCTGCAGACAACTGACAATTCTGGTGGAAGCAACATAGTCTTCTTTTGATCCTTGGTTTGTGTTCCTGAAAAACCTTTACTCCTGTCTCATGTGCTGACTGTGCTGCTGGATAGTCCCTTGAACTGACACTCTGAATTTATTGCTGACCTGGACTGCCGAAACGGTAATTGACTGAGAAATTTCTGTAAACCTTGACTGGGGCTGCTACTGTAAGTGAAGGAAAGACAATCTCCATTACAAGCCAGGAGGTAGTCACGTACACAGGAGTCCTAGCCCCTCCCGTCTGCTGACTCATGACTCTACCTCACCTGAAGCGCCGCCCTCTGGGCATTTCCTTATATGGATGGAAGTTTCTGGACATTACCTAATATGCGGCGGGTGGTCTGTGGTTGGTGGAAAAATGCGGCAGTGGGTGTGTATGCTGTTTACCTGGGCAAAAAGGCCTTGCCCCACCTCCGGCCTTTGTCCCGAACCTCCGGCACCCTGCTGCAGCAGATTTATATATTTTTATACTTTTATACTTTTGTACTCAATAAATCTGGCCTCTAGCCTTTGAACCAAGAAACGTCTGGTCATTTGCCTATTTCTCAGAAGAAGCTGTCCTTCTTAAGGGCATAGAAGGTGACACTACTATGGACTATGTTTAAGGACTGGTGATTGTTAAACAGGACAGCAGTGCCATTGTGCAAGGGTACTCATTGCACATGGATGTGTATTGCACATTGTGCATACATGCACATATGCACTGAGTTGTGCACTGACTTGCACAATTGGGATCTTGGTTCAGATGCACAACATTGCCACGCTGCACAAGTGTTGTGTAGCACATGCATGATTCTGCATGTGAAAATGTACACTATACAGCCCTGACATAGGATCTCAGCCATTGGGAGAGCCACATATTTCTTTTGGCGCTGTCTGTTAAGGGCGGTTGAGAATTTCATAGCAGCCGCTTGAGCCTTCTCCATTCTGTAGAGCCACTAATAATACATGACAGTTCCTCTTTTAAAGTAGTTTCATATTTCCTTGAATGGATTGTTTTCCTCTCCTTGGAACAAGTCGAGCTATTGTGCTTTAATCAAAGAACAAAATATAAACTAATCTTGCACGTCTACGACAAGAAGGTGTAATCTTCAACCGTTAAACGTCCTGGCTTATCCTCAGACAATGAGAAGCTTTTTGAGTTTTTAAAATGGGGTGCCACACCTCTTTACTCAAACACATTGGCTTTGGAAGGATTGCCTACACCGTCCAAAAACGGGAGTAAGAGAAGCATGCTGCTTATACACTGTCTCTATAATGTTGACTCTCAAATTTGGATGGAACTCATCTTGACTCCATTTCCCTGACATTGTTTCACTGATAAACTATGACCGTAATACAGATGGAGCAAGCAAGATTATAAATGATTATTTATCTACATAAAAGGTTCCTTTTTCATTTTCCTGCTGTTAATATTTATAAAATACATAGAATCATAGAGTTGGAAGAGACCATAGGGGCCATCCAGTCCAATCCTCTGCCATGCAGGAACACGCATCAAAGCACTCCCAATGGATGGCCATCCAGCCTCTACTTAAAAATCTCCAAAGAAGGAGGAGTCTCCACCACACACCGAGGCAGCAGATTCCACTGCTGGACAGCTCTGATTGTCAGGAAGTTCTTCCTGAGGTTTAGGTGGAATCCCCTTTCCTGTAGTTTGAATCCATTGCTCCTTGTCCTACTCTCTGGAGCAGCAGAAAACAAGCCTGCTCCTTCCTCAACATGACATCCCTTCAAGTATTTAAACATGGCTATCATGTCCCCTCTTAACCTTCTGTTCTGCAAACTAAACATATCCAGCTCCCTAAGACGCTCCTCATATGATTGGCTTATATCTATAGTTATATGAAATATAAATTTGCCTGGAAACCTGCATTGTAGTTACATATTTGTAACTTAGGGCCTTTCTGCACTATACTGTTATAGTGTTATTATTCCACTTCCAACACCCTGTGGGATCCTGAGGTTTGCAGTTTAGGGAGAGGCATTTAGAATTCTCAGCCAGAGAGCTCTTTGGCCTCAGTAAACTACAAACCCCAGAATTCCACAGGACGTTGAAAGTGGAATAATAGCACTATAGCGGTGTAGGAAGGAAATGGCCTGAGAATTACGTATGGATAATAGCTCTGCATTCAGATGTGCTCTATGTGTGTGCTTTCAAGTCGTCTGTCAACTTACGGTAACCCCCTGAATTTCATAGGGTTTTCTCAGGCAAGGAATACTCAGAGGTGGTTTTGCACGTTCCTTCCTCTGAAATATAGCCTACAGCACCTTATATTCATTGGGTCTCTCATCCAAGTACTAACCAGGGTTGACCCTGCTTAGCTTCAAAATTCAGACAGGATATGTTGCCTTTAGGGTATTTAGGGCTGGCACTGCTCAATTCTATTTCCCATAAACTTAAGTCAGCATGTCCCATGCTGTATTCCAGTCAATAATAATAGGAATAGAAGAACTTTAAACTCTTCTACTATATAGCACACAACAAATATACCTGAAGAAAGTTTCCACAGAGCTGGGGAAAGGACCTTCCCTAGAAAATGAACAGTTCAGACCATTTAAAGAAATGAGCCCCGGCCAAGCTGTCATAGACAATACAGTGGATTTGATGATAAATAGAGCTGAGGGCTGATGAGAGCTAAGCTAACCCAAGAGGATTACTGATGCTCTTGGCTCTCTTTGTGTTATGCATCAAGACAGGAAAAGTCACTCAGGTTCCAAAACTATGTTCTGGAGCCTGACTGGGGAGGGTCACGAAAATTCATGTGACAATTCGTCTCGATTTATACATAAGAAAAGAAAATAAGATTGGGTGGTGATTCCTCAAATCAGCCAGATCCAAACATTATTGATGAGAACTGCAAAGAAAAGGCATGGTAAATCTTTTTTTTATGTCCTTATCTTATGAGAGTAGAAAAAAATGAGGAAAGGACAGTTTGGGGCTGAATCCAAATTCAGGCAGTGGTGGCTTCCGTGGTCATTTCCACACTAGACAGTTATAGTGCCCCTCAAGGGCCCCTCCCTAAACTGCAAATCCCAGGATTCCATAGGCTGTTGAAAGTGGAATAATAGCACTATAACCGTCTAGTGTGGAAGTCGCCCATGTCAACGCAGCAGCCAATCTGCCCCGGGTGTAAATCACTAACAAGGTGCTAGCAACAGTCAGAGGGACAGGAGTTACCTACGACTGCATGAAAAGCAGGCCCACCGACTACCTACAAGTCTCCACCTTTTGTTCTTCTTTCTTTTCTCATTTGTGTTGTCATTATGGAAAACAAAAGACCCGGGGACACAGAACTCCAGACCTCCCTGTAAGCAGCCACGTCTGAACACAAGCTAAATAACAGAGTGACTAAAGGAGAGCAGAACCTGCCATAATGGAGAAAATAAGCAGCTTTGGTTTGTTACATCTTAAATGCCACTTAACAAGATAATTACAGCTCCCGTCGCAGAGGGGCTGGCAAGTCGAGGCACTGGGACTATAGCTCTCTCTCTGATCCTCCTGGATTTCAGCGCAGGCGTTTCTGAAATTTAAGAAGGTCACACATTCTTTTCCTTTCTCTGAGGATAGGGAGCTAGACTGAAGTTGGTGCCTTCCCAGATTACCTGCTTTTGGGCTCTTCCAGATGGGCTGGATGTATCAGGAGGATGCAGCATTTGTGGCTGTTCTCACTTAAATCAACCTCTCTCTCTCTCTCTCTCTCTCTTTCCCCGCAAAGGGACATTTCAATTGTCCCAGGCTTCTTGTTATGGGTCCTCAAATTGTTTCCAAGTTGCGGTGGCCCTATCCTGGGGTTTTCCTTGGAAGATTTATTGGGCGGAGGTTTGCCATTGCCTTCCTCTGAGGCTGAGAGAGTGTGACTTACCCAAGACCACTCAATGGGCTTCCATTGCTAAAAGAGACTCAAACCCTGGTCTCCCTGAGTCCTAGTCCATTCTAGTCCAACATCAGCTGCAACATTTTAACTCTCAGATGGGATTCTTTTTCAATTCTGAGTCCTATTTTTTTAAAAAAGTATCTTTTACTTCTCTCTCTCTCCTTTTTCGAAAGATTCTCTCTCCCTCCCTTTAAGAGCTACAGTGCTATAGTGCATCATTACTTCAATGGAATTGCATTTTCATACTATAATACTATGGCAGGCATCTTGTCAGTTTCTTACACATGGGTTGTACTTTTTTGGCCATGGTATAACTTCTGTTTTCAGCAGAACATTGTGGAAGCAAAGTTGAACATGCAGTGCCATTGCTCATGTAGTGCCACTGACCACTGGACATGCAGGTGTGCATTGCATGCATTGCTATTGTGCATTTCACATTTTTGTACATGCAGTTGCACATGGTTGCCTTTTGTTAATGCGTGGTCATCACAAAACTCCACGAATGTAAAGCTTAACTCCGTTGTTTCGATATAGTACCTTGACCTAGATCTATAAGAAAAGTTTTTAACTTTTAAGAACTTCCTGACAGTCAGGGCTGTCCGGTGGTGGAATATGCTGCCTCGGAGTGTGGTGGAGTCTCCTTCCTTGGAGGTTTTTAAGCAGAGGCTGGATGGCCATCTGTCGGGAGTGCTTTGAGGGTATTCCTGCATGGTAGGGGGTTGGACTGGATGGCCCGTGTGGTCTCCTCCAACTCCACATTTCTATGATTTCTATGAAATCCAGAGAGGAGAAAGCTTGCCCTTCTAACCATAGGACCAGCTCAGGACCCCATAAAAAAAATCATCTTTGAATAAATTCTGCAGATTCAAGGAACTGATACGACCAGGTCCTGAAAAGATGTAAAGAATGGATGCAGAGGTGACAACAAATGGCAAAACTCAGCAAAACCCAAAGATCCATATTTCAAGAACCCCTCCTTCTTTAGACCAGAGTGGAACAGCCCTTTCTTTCTAATGTGGAGCTAATATATGGCTGGCATCCTATTGGGAATTTACAACATCATAAACCAACTTGCCGTTGCACAGTTTAGAACTGTGGATTTGGAGGGCAATGGAGAGTCTTGGCTGCCTGTGTCCAACTGGAAAAATGTTGCCATCTTTCACAGTACCTTCTTGAGTGGTGGGAACCCCCGTTTTGCAATAGGAGATTTTCCATGGTGCCTCACTGCACATCGTTGCAGTTCTGTGACATGGTTGTATATTGGGTCAGCAGGGTAGCTCTGTCATCATAATGCTACACATTGTAGCCCATGATGCTGGATCTCAGCCAGACATTAGGAACTTTCTATTGTGCTGTTTTATTTCCTCATTTAGATCCTTTAGAACACACGTGTCAAACGCAAGGCTCGCAAGCCAGATCTGGCCCACCAGGCCAGTTCACGTGGCCCTGGCACCTCTCCTGTGCTCCCCCCACCTGGCGAGCCCAGTCCCCACATTGTGGGCCCCTGGCTGGTATTCTGAAGAGGGGCCCAGCAGCCAGCACTCGCAATCTACTTCTACTTCTGACTGCTCCTCTGCCCAAGTCTTACCGTCAGAGTGTTGCCACAATGTGGGGATTGGGCTCACCAGGCACAGAGAGAGGCGGGGGGCAGAAAGAGCTACAAGGGGGGGGCAGAACGATGCACAGAGAGAGTCTGGCCGCAGAAAGAGGCACATAGAGGGTCTGGGGGCAGAAAGAGACATGGAGAGGGGCTGGCGGGGCTGAAAGAGCCACAGAGAGGGGCTGGGGGGGGTTGAAAGAGCCACAGGAGAGTGGGGAAGAGGCAGACAGAGGCACAGAGAAGGTCTCAACTGGGACCAAAAAGTTAAACAAAGTTAATGTAATAAGCCATGCTTGGTAATATTTGTCTGTTGATTAAAAAAAATAACTTTCTGTTTTCAAAACTCATTTTTCAACAAATTGTACAATAGTTGTACACTTGAATATCTGCTTGCCATTAATTTTCCTAGACTTCTAGTTTCAGAGCTAGTTATTACTAAAACCAGTAATAATCAAATACAGAGGCAATTATTTAATATGATAAAAGAGTAGATACAGTTATATAGTCTTACAGATACAACCGGCACTTTGAGGGCAACCATAACGCTGATGGCTCCGCTGATTTGTGTAGTGTCTCTCCCACTCTGCAGAAAAAATCTTCTGAAAGCTTAAAATGGCTCTTCCAAGCCTTACCTAATGGCAGTCTAGGTCTTATGCTACAATATGATGACATTTTAGCCCCATTCTTTTGCCTTTACTCCCACCCACCACCAAAAGCTGCCCTCCAAAAAAATTCTCTGAAATTGAATGTGTTTTCTATTTCTAAGTTTTAAAAAAATTCAAAAAAAGTTAAAAAATGGAAGACACGTTCAGTTTCAGTTCCTGCATCTTTGCAGAGAAAGCCAACATGGTGTCGTGATTTGAGTTTTGGACTACAAGCCTGGAGACCAGGGCTCTATTCCCCGCTCGGCCATGAAAACCCACTGGGTGACTTGGGCAAGTCACACACTCTCAGCCCCAGAAAACCCTGTGATAGGTTCACCTATCACCATAAGTCAGAAACAACTTGAAGCACACAATAATCTTTGCAGGTAATCTATTAGGGCAGTAACATGTGTTGCAGAGGTGGATCTAGGCTGGGGAAACTGGGTGCCAAATGTTAGGGACCCCCCACCTGCCCCCAGCTGTGGCTCACTTCCCCCCTGCCTGCCACTCCCCCCACTGCTGCTTGCCCCACCACCTCCACTTGCCCCTCTGGTTTATTCATTTTTTTACTTCAGTGCAGTGTTTGGTCACAACAGTGAGACATCAATGAGCAGAATCCTGTACTCAGTGCAATGGAATAACATTCAGCTGGTGATATATTTTTGAGACTGAGCATTAGATCTGTGCAGCATCTTGATGGCAGCATATATCCAGTAGTCAGTCCTAAAAGGAAGGGGATTAGGTGACAAACTGTAGCAAGGGCAAGAGAAAGGAACTGTGGATCAGTCACCTTCCTCATTTTGCACCAGTCAGCTACCTCACCGGCTACACACGCATAAGTTCCACTACAGAAACGGCTGGACATTTTTGTCCAGTGCAGAAGTCTGTATTCAGCTGAAGGCTACGGATGCAAAATTGTGGCTGCACAGATGGTGCCACGATGCGCTCTGGATTCAGATGTGAAATCTGCCTCGTAATTGTGCATTCCACATTTGTTTGTGCATTCAGTTGTGCAGTGTTGCAATTCACTAATACAAATCAGCCACAGAACGCTGTGAGCATGAAGTTACACTCTGCCTCCTTGATGTAGGATCTCAGCTAGGATTGAGGGTCAACATTTTAGTACATCCTGAGGGAAGCTGCAGCCCCCTCTCCTGACCCGTGCCACTGCCATGCCCCTTTTCCCATTGCTATTTCCTTCCTACCTTTTTCCTAGCAAGCAAGAATGGACAAAGTGCAGCCTTCCAGACGCTGCTGGACAGCAGTGCCCATCAGTCCTTGCTGCCGTATCCAATGGCAAAGGATCATTGGCGTTGCGGTCCAACGACTGTAACCGTGAAAAAGAGAAGCACCTTTATCCAGCAGTCCAGTGAGTCTATCAGATTCCCAGAAACAGTATTCTGGTTTGGAATTGTGATGGCCTATTCCTCTATGCCTCTCTCTCTCCCCCCCTCTGTGGTGAACATGCCACCATGAGCCAACTCTCTGAAGGGATTAGAAAGATGCAATTACTTGGAGGGAGGGAAAGCTCCCATTTTCATAGACCATAGGCTGCGGCAACGCACCAAATGGGATGGTTTGCTTTGAAGCTGTCCCAGAAAGCTTACAGCCTCCCATCTGTCAGAAGGTGTCTCCTACATCAGGCAAATCACGTCTCCAGCACCTGCAAAGTGACAATGCTGCCAAGTTTGGGAAACACTGTGGGCTGGGACAAGGAGAGGGGGGAATTCCTCCTTCATTTACAACTTCAAAGGCTCTTCCTCTCCCCCACCCACCTTTAACCGATACTTATGCTTTACGTCTAGCTTCTTTGGGCTTGAAACTTTTACAAACAATTTGAAAAGAAATCATCCTTAGGGGACAGTTTAGAAGAGTAAATGCATCCTTCCTCATTGCAGTGCTAGTTTAGATATGTAATATTGCAGAAGAGGTTGCACTGATGGGAAACAGGTTTGTTCATTTTCCCTCCTCCAAAAACTTCAAGATTACACACACCCCAAAAAATGCAGGGGTGATTGGGAGGAGACGGTGGCACACAGCAAGGAATAGCACAGCTAACGGAATCTGGAGGCTTGTCTTTTTTTTTAAATAGCAGGGTGCATGCCAAAAATTCTATTGAAATTCCAGGCCAAATGAGACATTTTGGCCGAGATCCTCCATCAGGGTGGCATAGCTTAGATCTCCACAAGCCGAGCTGCGCATACTTTGTGTGACATGCCATTCTTGTGTTGAACAGCAACACTGAGCAACTGTGCTCAGCCACCAAAATCCACTGGGTAACCTTGGGCAAGTCACGTTCTCTCAGCCTCAGAGGAAAGCAAAGGCAAGTTTATCTAGAGATAAATCTTGCCAAGAAAACCCCTTAGGGTCACCACAAGTTGGAAATGACTTGAAGCCACAGAACAATAGCAATAACAAACAACAAGAAGCTAACAGGATTCCAGCTATTAAAGGCATCTTTGTATTTAACACACAGGGTTGCTGGTTTTTAAATGCAAATAGCACTAGCTGCGGCACTATGCTGGTTTTTAATGGACTCAAAGAAGGCACCGAGAGAGAATTTAACCTTTCCCCTCATCTTATAGTCTTTGTCCTCTGAAACTGGCATTTCCTTTGAGTAGAAATCACCAACGAATCTTTTCCTGTCCCTGTATCTCTATGCAGAGGCGTTGAAAATTTACCCACAAGATTAAATGTTTAAAATTTCTTTTCAGCAAAATGGGGAAGGTTCATTTCCCCATCAGGACAGCTGTGTTTGGTCTTCTGAAACAGGTCAAAACTCTACTAGTGGAGAAGAGCTGCAGTGGCCTAAGCTTAGGAGTTTAGCCAAATATCAACTTGCAAAGAGGGAGAAATGTGTTGTGGGCATCCACCCGACAGTTTTAGTGACCACCAGAAAGTATAATACCTTTGCTTCCTGCTCTCTATCATTGTCGGGAATGTTGCAGTTCACTAGGTATCCTTGTGATAGTGCATCTTATAGAAAAAGAAATTATATTTTAAGAAATTGTTTTAAGTAATTGAAAAATATTTAGCAGATGTCTTTTAGCAAAATAGGGGTACGTGGAAGCAACTGGACACTGCTTGTTAAAAGATTGAAAATAAAAGATAAGAAAGATGCTCCAGGGAGAAAAACAAATTAGACAGGTTTTATTTGACAGAGACCAGCTAGAAATAAGAAATAAGAGATAGGCAAACTGATCTTTGTACTCTTGGTACAACATAGAGTTGAAAAACAGGGTTTTAGGGCAGAGATAAGCAAATTATGCAGATTAATCTGTAGTTTACATCAGTGTGGGTTTTATCCAATGGGAATTATAAATGTGTATGAAAAAAATACTGAGGGTATATAAATTTCAGATGAAAATCATGTTCAGCACCAGTTTCAGAGCTAAGAGCTCTAGTTGGTCCAATTGTGCAATTGTAATTTTTGTCTTAATTAAACTGTCTTCTCACTTCAATCAAGACTCTCTGGGTTTCATTGGCTCCATAGCTCAAGGAGAGGCAATGTTGCAGCAATGCTTGGATTGCATTTCTCAGCATTGACTGTGATGGCTAGCATAGCCAGTGGTGAGGAATGCTGGGACTTATAGTCCAACAACTTCTGGAAGGCCACGTAATTCCCACCCTCCTCAAGGTCAGTGGTTCTCTCTTTTTGGTTCCCTTCAGAATTTCAACTGCCAGGATCCCTGACCATTGGGGTTTCTGGGAACTGAACTCCAAAACAGCTACAGGCCCAACAGTTTTTAATCACTGCTCCTGAATAGCCTCTCCCAAGCTGATGACTTCCATATGTCCTGGACTGCAGTTCCCATGAGAGCTGGGGGATTCCAAGAGTTATAGTTGAACATTTCTGTATTCATTTCAAGACTACACAAGCAGAATTGCACAGAAAATGCATTTGTATGCATAGTTGCTCATCAGGCATGGTTGTGGATGTGCATTGCACCTTGCTGTACATGAGGCACATTGTGCATTAGGCAGGGATGAACATTGTACCTGGTTGCACATCAGGCATGGTTCCAGATGGTGCATGTGCACTGGTTATATTGCTAGTTGTGCAGTATTGCAATTCACTATGGAGATGGCACTGCACAACTGCCACTTAACTATGAGAATAAAGTTACACTCCATCTCTTCAGTGAAGGACCTCAGCCCTCTTGCATTGAGGATGGCCTGGACTAAAAGATGAGCAATGAGGCAGCTACATTTGCTCACAACACACAAATATTCAGGGTGCTACCACTGCTGCTGCCAGCGGAACGATCCTGGTGCCATGCCACTGGAGCTCAGTGAGCCACAAGTAGAATCATAGAATCATGACATCATAAGAGTTGGAAAGGACCACAAGGGCCATCCAATCCAACCTCCTGCCATGCAAGAAGACACAATCAAAGCACGCCCAACAGATGACCATTCAGCCCGTGTTTAGAAACCTCCAAAGAAGGAGACTTCGGCACACTCCCAGGGAGCAGAATATTCCACTGTTGAGCGGTTCTTACCATCAGGAAATTCTTCCTAATGTTTAGATGGAATCTCCCTTCCTATATTTTGAATTCGTTCCTCTGTGTCCTAGTCTCTGGAGAGCACAAAATGAGCTTACCCCATCTTCCATATGACATCTTTTTAAATATTTAATTATGGATATCATGTTACCTTGTCGCTGTCTATTCTTCAAGCTAAACACACCCAACTCCCTAAGCTGATCCACACAAGGCATGATTTTCAGGGCTTTCACCATTTTGGTTGCCCTTCTCTGGACAGGTAGAGTTGATGCAAGTGGCAGATGGGTCTGTTGCCATGATAATTGAGTTGTGGCCCTACCCATTACTAGGGACGATCTTAACAGCTGCCATTTTGTTGTTAAACAATAAAGAAACATTTCCCCACTGTCTCATAAGACATAACATCCAAAGAGAACTGGGAAGCTCTCATGAGTCACACATCTGAGATAAACAAATGGTTTTCAACTTGGTCCTCCAGATGTTGAGAACTTCAGCTCAAAGAATCCCTGACCAGGAAGAAAACAGGAAGTGGAGGTCAGCTGAGAAAATCAGGAAGTGTACACCAATTGAATCAGGAAATTGTTCATCCCCATTTGAGAGCTATAGGCAACTAAGGGCTGTCTGTGTCTATGGCTGAGCCAGATAAGAAAATACGGACATCAGGGCACTGTTGACTTCCCCTTTCCTACGTTGTAGTCCACATAAGAGACCTGAGTCAATGAGTCCACCATTCCCCATCACTTCTACTTCAGCCCTCCAAACCTCAGTCCAGACAAACTTTAACACTTCTGACCTCCAATTATTTCAATTGAATCATAAAATCATAGAGCTGGAAGAGACCACAGGGCCATCCAGTCCAACCCCCTGCTATGCAGGAACACAAACTCAAAGTACTCCCTTTGACAGATGGCCATCCAATCTCTGTTTAAGAACCTCCAAAGAAGGAAATTCCACCACACTCCAAGGCAGTGTATTTTACTGCTGGACAGCTCTGACCACTGGGAAGTTCTTCCAGAGGTTCAGATAGAATCTCTTTTCTTGTAGCTTGAATTCATTGCTCCTTGTCCTAATTTCTGGAGCAGTTGAAAACAAGCCTGCTCCCTCTTTAACATGACATCCCTTCAAATATTTAAACATGGCTATCATGTCGCCTCTTAACCTTGTCTTCTGCAGACTAAACATCCCCAGCTCCTTAAGCTGTTCCTCGTAGGGCATGGCTCCCGAACCATCCACCATTTTGATCACCCTCCTCTGGACACACAGGTTGTCAATATCCTTCTTGAACTGAGGTGCCCAGAACTGGACATAGTATTCCAGATGAGGTCTGACCAAAGCAGACTAGAGTGGTACTATTATTTCCCTCAGTCTAGACACCACACTCCTATTGATGCAATTGACTTCATCCTTATGCTGGCATCTACCTTTTTGGATACTGCTCTGCATAGATGCTGAGACTAAAACCAAATAAGTAGTTATTCTTGTGTGCGTGTGTGTGTGTTTTCAACCTTAATGATGGCTGAGATCTACATTGGGGTTGCGTAATATAAATCGCCACAGGTGGAGTTTACGCATTAATGGTGCTACACAATCTTTGAACAGCAATATTGTACAACTGAACCAAGACACCAAAAGGCACAGTGTTCACCCACATTTAATGACTTCACATGTACAACTCCACTTCCACAACCTTGAACAGAATATGGCCCTTCCAGCATCTGACAAAAGTGAACTTACTCATGTGTACAACACCAGTAGCCTTCTGGCTTCTCTAGCTGTATGTTGGATGTTCATCACATTGGTTAGAATGAAATATGATATGAGCTGGCATCTTGGATAAAGAAATACTGAAGACGAACACTTCTCTCTCTCTCTCTCTCTCTCTCTCTTTCCGGCCATTTCCACACTACACTGCTACAGTGCTATTATTCCACTTTCAACATCCTATGGAATCCTGCAGTTTGCAGTTTAGGGAGGGGCATTTAGAATTCTCAGGCCATTTCCACACTACACTGTTATTCTGGGGTTTGTAGTTTAATGAGGCCACTAAATGCCTCTCCCTAAACCGCAAACCTCGGGATTCCACAGGATGTTGAAAGTGGAATAATAGCACTAGAACAGTCTAGTGTGGAAATGGCCTCTCTCAACCTATGTGCGCATGTGTGCACGTGCATGCGTCTGATGAATTTCATCTTACTTCACCCCAACTCAGGATAGAAGAGGTTAGTGGGGTCTGGATAATGCAGCCAAATGATATCCATTTTTCTAAAATCTACTGCAGAGGCCAGAGATTAAACGTGCAGGCTCCACGTCTTTGAGCGGTGGGGGAACTCCCAAGCTGCCATCTGCCCACAAAGAACATCTTGCCTGTCAATCAGCCGTTTCCTAAATGCCAGAGGCTGACAGATACAGATCTTGGGTGGGTTTCTACAGAGAGAAGCTTTGATGTTCAGGCTTCCATAGCAGCATCCCTGCTGCCTCCGCCTCATGGAAACAAAGCAAAGGCCTTGCCAGTTGTCCAGGTATTAGGTTTACCCTCCCAGATTTGAGGCAACCTTATCCTTGTGACCTTTAGGTAGGACCTTCTGTTGTGTCCCATCTGGGTATCCACCAATGTTTGCCAGCTTAAATTGACACCTTTTGTTTTTCATGCAGCTCTGCACAGGAAAGCAAAAGCAAGTGGTGAGGAGACAGGGTGAAACCAGGGAGAGCTGGGGCTCGGCATGTATTACTAAAGAAAATTTTATAAAACTTTTGTACCAAGATATTCATTCATCACTTCTGTGGTCTTCAGAGCCATTCTTGTGACCCCCAGGGCCCCGCCGAGCATCAAAAATCCACCCCCAATATTCTCTGGGGGCACAGGGACATTTTTTGCCATGCTTTTGTTCCTTTCCGTCCCAATTTAGGTCCAAGAGAGGCCATTTTTTGAAACAAGAAGTGAAAAGGAGGTGACTTCTGGTCACTTCTCACTCTTAAAAAAGGGGACCAAATTGGCCCAAGGGGGCTAAAAACATGGTGAAATGCCGCCTGGAAGGCACTTGAGTGTGTTTAGGGGCCAAAAATGCATATTTTTTTGCGTATGTGAGGGAGGAAAATGTGACCTTTCTAGGGGGCTGAGACCCCCAGCCTCCCATAGTTGCACACCCCTGATTGCAACCACCAAGGTTGTAAACGGTTTCAAAGAAAGTAGATAAAAAGATGTTGTCCTCTCCCAGAGCCCTAGGTGTTGTCAGGAGTATTCAGTTAAACCTGAGGTTTGGATCAAATGAAAAGAAGTAGCCACAATGATAGGCTAGGGAAGTTTGGGAGATATTGGCCAGAATCCTCTATGGCAGTTACAAAAGTATAACCTAGAACATTTCCGCACAACACTCTTATAGCGCGATGATTCCACTTTCAACCTCCTATGGAGTCCTGGGGTTTGCAGTTCTGGGAGGGGCCGACTGGCCCCTCCCGAAACTGCAAACCCCAGGACTCCACAGGAGGTTGAAAATGGAATCATTGCACTGTAAGAGTGTTGTGCAGAAATGGCCATAGAGTTGCACACTCATGGCTGTTACATATTCACAATATAGAGCCATTAAAGTCCTCCAATCCCTACTTACCAGGGAGCAGCTGCTGCAGGCAACAGGAGTCTCTTCCTCTGTTAATTGGGAAGTGGGTGACTGACGTTCCCACTCCTCCTGACATAAGCAGTCTTCAGCACAAGGGGGAATTGTGACGGGGGTCCTGCTTTTGCACGTTGCACCACAGACCACTCATAGGACAGCAATCAGATATTTCTTAAGCAACAGAGAACAGAGTCAACTACCTCTAGTTTTTTACTCAACCTCCTTCTTTCTTAGATCTTGTTCAAAATCCTGTTGCATAAGTTCCTCTACCAAAGTGGCTGGACGCTTTTCTCGAGTGCGGAATGACTGCATTTAGTTAGGATTATACAAATAGAGCTCTGCATGTGGTGCCATTGTGAAGAATTTCAAGGGAAAAAAATCACCCTGTGCTTTGTAAATTGTATCAAAGAATTCTATTGTGTAAATTGTTAGAAGTTATATTTCAGTCTGAAAGAAATGAGTGTCCTACATCATCTGATTACTCTATAGTCTGGACAAGGGGCCGCTATCAGGACACAAGGGCCCTTTGCACAGCTTACCTGCATCCCGGCGGCATCTGGTGACAATGGCGGCAGCAGTTCTCTCCAGAGGGGATCACAATGGAGCACTCCCGTCCTCACCGGCTGCCTGCAGGATCCAAGAAGCACAATGGCCATGCCTCTTCCTGCCACGGCACAGCCAGGTACGGTCCTGGGCTGCACTGGGGCAGGAACTGCAGCCATTGTGCTTCCAGACCTCCGCAAGCAAGGTAAGTGTGAGTGCGCAGTGGGAGGGCAGCGCAATTGCTGGTCATTGACAGGGAAAACCTGTCAATGATCTGTGGCATGATCACACCACCTGGGGATGGGAGAAGGATGGGACCTGAATGATGTCATGCATAAGAGTCTTCTGGGTCCCGTCCTTCTCCTGCCCCCGGTGCTAGTTGGGTGCGTCAAGCAGAAAGGGCCAATGCTGAGAAACAGAATGGTTTTTCCATTGGCAAGGAGGTCAGATAAGACTGCTGTCAGACGGGCCACCAAGTTACGCACTTCTGCCGAGCTAGTTAGACTGCTTAGCTGCTCTGTTGCCATATTGCTTTGTTCACTTTGCTGTTAAGTGTTTGGTAGGAGCATGCAGGCCAGAGCCTGGGAACCAAGGAGCTGGTAAAGCCTTGCGTCCTGTGGGAAAGAATGTGAACATGAAATCTCTGGCAGGAGAATTGGGGAGTTCTTAAAACCAAAACCTGTGCTGTATCTTCAGTTCTGGCAAAAGCGGTGTCTCTGTGCTGCATCGAATCTCTAATAAAGCCTTTCTGGATTTATCCACTAAGCCCAGTTATTGAGTTAGATTAAGATAGAACATTACAGCGGCATTTTATCACCCTCTCACTTTAATATATTTGTAGAACATATCATAGGGAAAGTGAAGCTAGAGTCAGCGAAACAAGGTGTGAAAACAGAGGAAGGGACATCAACAACTGAAGATATGCAGATGACACCACGTTGTATACAGAAAATAGCAAACACTTAGATTGACTAGTTGTGAAAGTCTTTTTTAAAGTGCAAAAATTAGGCTACTGTTGAATATTAAGAAATTGAAAAAAGCCCAGAGAAAATTTACATAAATGTGAAGGGGATCATGAAAACCTAGGAAGATTTTCTATACCCTGGCTCAGTAATCAATCAAAATGGAAACTACAGCCAAGAAATCAAGAGAAGGCTAAGACTTGGAAAAGTAGCCTTGAAGGAACTAGAGAAAATTCTTAAGTACAAAGATATATCACTACATACCAAACCCAAGATCATCCATGCCTTTGTATTTCCAATATCTAAGTATGGTTGTGAAAGCTGGACAGTAAAGCAAGCTGATAGGAAAAGAAAAACATTCACTTGAAACGTGGTGTTGGAAGAGAGTTCTGCAGATACCCTGAACTGTCAAAAAGACAAGTATATGGGTCCTTGAACAAATCAGGTCTGAACTCTCCGTAGAAGTCAAAATGACTAAACTGAGGCTATCATACTTTGGCTGTATCATGAAACCAAACGACTCATTGGAAAAGATAGTAATGCTTGGCAAAATAGTAGACAGTAGGAAAAAAAGAGAGACCCAGCATGGTGTGGTTGATTGAACATTGGACTACGACTCTGGAGATCAAGCTTTGATTCCCCGCTCTGCCATGGAAACCCACTGGGTGACTCTGGGCATGTCACACACTCTCAGCCCCAGAAAACTCCATAATAGGTTCCCCTTAGGGTCGCCATAAGTCAGAAACAACTTGAAGGCACACAACAACAGGAAAAGAGGAAGACCACATTATATATGGATTGACTCAATCAAGGAATCCACAGGACTGAATTTGCAAGACCTGAGCAGAGCTATTAATAACAGTGTGTCTTGTAAGTCTTAACATCAGAAAGAACAGCTGACCTTCTTTGTGGAACTTACATCTTTGTAAATAGCCTGATGTGTGCATGAAATTGAGCTGAGTAATTTCATGACATCCATATTCAACTATGGGATGCTGTAACATTAAAACATATGCTGAAGTGACTGATCTGCGGTGGCCCGAGGCGCAATGGTCATTGATATGCATCAGGACATTCCCAGCACACATCCACACACCAGCTAGAAAGTGCTACAGCACAACAGGAGTCCCTGATGTGCATCAGAAGTACCCAATGTGCTTTAAAAGTGCCCAGTGCACATTATTAGAAGTGCCCAGTGTGCACCACAAGTGCCTGGTATGCACTGAAGCTCTGTTGCCAGTGCCCAGTGCACATTTGCAGTCCACTAACAGGGTTTAGTTGCACATCTGCAACACAGTTAGAGATTCATTACCAAGTTTGCAGATGACACCAAATTAAGAGGGGTAGCTAACATCCCAGAAGACAAGATCAGAATTAAAAATGGTCTTAACAAAATTAGAGATCTAGGCCAAAACTAACAAAATGAATTTCAACAAGAAGAAGTGTAAGGTTCTACACTTGGCCAGAAAAAATGAAATGCACAGATATAGGATGCATGACACCTGGGCCATTTCCGCACTAGAGTGTTATAGCGCTATGATTCCACTTTCGACATCCTATGGAATCCTGGGGTTTGCAGTTTCGAGGCCCTCCCAAAACTGCAAACCCCAGGATTCCATAGGATGTTGAAAATGGAATCATAGCGCTATAGCACTCTAGTGCAGAAATGGCCCTGGTTTGACCACAGTACATGTGAAAGGGACCTAGGAGTCTTAGTAGAGCACAAGCTGAATGTGAGTCATCAGTGTGATGCGGCAGCTAAAAAACATCAATGCAATTCTGGGTTACATCAATAGGGAGTATAGTGTTTAGGCCAAGGGAAGTGATAGTACTCTGCTTTGTATTCTAGTACAGTACAGATCGTATGCTGCTTTGCTCAGACCCCACTTGGAATCCTGTGTCCAATTCAGGGCACCACAGTTCAGGAAGGATATTGAAAAGCTGGAAGGTGTCCAGAGGATGGTGACCAAAATGGCAGAAGGTCTGGAAAACCATGAAACCCTATGAGGAGCAACTTAGGGAGCTGGATATGTGTAGCCTGGAGAAGAGAAGGTTAAGAGGAGACTTGGTAGCCTTGTTTAAATATTTGAAGGGATGTCACATGGAGAATGGAGCAAGCTTGTTTTCTGCTGCTCCAGAGAATAGGACACAGAGCAATGGCTTCAAACTTCAGGAAAAGAGATTCAATCTAAACATTAGGAAGAACTTCCTGATGGCAAGAACAGTTCAAAGGCGAAATACACTGCCTTGGAGTGTGGTAGAGTCTCCTTCTTTGGAGGTTTGTAAACAGGCTGTACAGTCATCTGTTGGGAATGCTTTCATGGCGTACTCCTGCATGGCAGAATGGGGTTAGACTGGATGGCCCTTGTAGTCTCTTCCAGCTCTCTGATTCTATGATTTATAGTTACGAACAGTAGAATTTGATGTAGGAGCTCAGCCAACTTCTTTACTTTAAGAACTGTTCAACATTGGAATAGACTGCATCAGAGCACGGTGGCTTTAGCAAAATTCCCAGAACACATTGTGGTGGTGCCTTTATTAGGCCAGCCAACGGGTGCAAAATATGCTACACGAGCTTTTGAAGCTCATAGGCTTCTTCATCAGGCTTGGATGTCAAAAGGCATTTTAGAGGAAGAAAGGAAGAGTCACAGAGCTGCATCTTCCTTGAGGTGGTAAAGCTGAGTTTCAGATGGCAGTGGAGAGAGGTTTGATGCAGGTAAAACCAACACCCCTTGCTGGCCGTCTGTCGGGGACACAAAAACAAGGCAAGGCAGTAAACATTTTGTCTTCACTGTCAGAAACAAAGGGAAATCCTTTGCAACCTAGGCCATATCTCTCCCATGCAAAGTTATAAGCTTCTTTGTAGGCAGAATATAGTGAGTCCCTGTTTAGCATGCTGCCCTACAGCCCATTCACACCATAGAATTCTAGCATTATTATTCCACTTTAATTGCTATTGTTCTGTCCTATAAGATACTGCTGTTTGTAGTGTGCACCAGAGCACTTTGGCTGAGAATGCCAAATGCCCTCCCCAAACTTCCAATCCCAGGATTCTATAGGACAGAATCATGGCAGTTAGAGTGGAATAATAGCATTATAATTCTGTAGTGTGAACAGACCCCTAGCCACAGCAAGCTGGCAGAGGTGAGAGGGTTCCCTGAGCAAGGAACCCCTCGTATACATTACAACTGCTCTTTCGGAAAAGGTAGGCTTCTCATCAGAACTTGGAAAAGTTACTCTGGGGGACTCCAACTGCCAGAGTTTCTCCACCACCCGGCAGCCACATTAGCTGCAAGATTCTAAATCCCACTAGAGCAGACCTTAGAATCAACTGCAAAGTGGTGAGCCATCCCCTAAGTAAACGCCCTGGATTCAATGAGTCTACTCCCTTAGTCAAGCCTACCAACAGGATTTCACACCTGAGAGCTGTGAGCCATAAAACAAAACAAAAACCACCACCCAGATCTTTCCTCTTCTCTTCCCCTTCCTAGAAAGCAATAAGAGACATTACTGGAAGCTGTTGCTTTAATAAAATATGCACAGAAGCACTGAAGCGTGCCTATTTTTAAGAGGAGGAAATCTGAACTCACTGAACAGACTGTTACAAATGAGAGGGAGGAAGCGTCAGGTGGCTTTTATCTCAAAGAGCATCTCTGGAAAGAACTGGGACTCCCATTTAGGCAGGAATTAGTGTTGAGACCATCTGCCAAACAGGCGGCAGAGGTGGGGGGGGAGGTGGCT
Organism: Cyclura pinguis; assembly: GCA_030412105.1. NCBI lineage: Eukaryota > Metazoa > Chordata > Lepidosauria > Squamata > Iguanidae > Cyclura > Cyclura pinguis. Next base: position 381,748,095 of record CM059599.1, read on the forward strand.
GGAGAGAGTGGGAAGGTCTGATCCATGGTCGGGAGTACAGCTTGACACTCATTTTCTAGATCTAATTAATCTAATTAGCCTTCTCCTGTTGGATTCCTGGGCCTGGATAGAACTTTCAACAGATGTGCTCTGAACTCAAGGGTGAAGACACGCTTTCCAGCATCACAGAAGCTTCTTGCCTAAGCACAGAGCTTGGAAATGCCTGACTTTCTTTTGGAATTCAGTTCCCAGCTCCAGCCAACCAGCCAGGCCAACTGCTGAGTGTGAGTTTCTGACAGTTCTCATTGTAAAACTCATTTTAAAACCAAGGCCATTTCCGCACTAGCTTGTTAGAGTTATTCCACATTCAACATCCTCTCTAAACCGCAAACCCCAGGATTTCATAGGACATTGAAAGTGGAATCATAGCACTATAACAGGCTAGTGCAGAAGTGGCCCAAGCTTCGTCTGACTGCCATTTTACATTGCCACAGAGCATTTGCTGGTGTAGTTATGCTTGGCTAGCACCATGGGATCCCCATACAGAATAGCAATATTGCATGACACACATTCAGGAATGGGCCCCATTTTGCAAAATACAATATGCAATATGCAGTATTCAAGGACAGCCACCTAATGAATGTACTCTTCTGTCCCTGCATGCACAATGGTTCCAGATGAACAGCTCTGCTTCGGCCAATACCAGCTGAATATGGCTGTTGTACAATGTGGAAATGCATGCACCATGTCCAGCAGGATGCAAGTCCAGATTGGGGCAAAGGCAAGATGGTGGTGGTGATGATGATGATGATGATGATGGGGACCAGATTAAATTTACCATTTTGTGGAAGCTACCAGCCACCAGTGTACTCTACAGTATCTTTCAAGAATGACCATCATGTCCCTCAACAGTCATAACTTGGCACAATTTTTAATCCATGCAACTGATGTCAGAGCAGATTCCTCTGCATTCAAAATGGTAGTTTCATTTCCTTCCTTTGCTCTGATCTTCCTTGTCTTGGAGGTCTTTGCTCCATAGGATTGCCGTAGGTTGAGGTCAACCTGATGGCAATTAACAAGACCTTTATGGCAACATATAAATAAAAGAACAGAGTTACGCATGTAGTACCTCTGTGCACAGATCAGCATTGTAGATTGTGAAATGTTGTGCATAGGGCAGGAATGTGCATGCAAATTTGATTGTCTGTTCTGTTTCACTTTTGGTATCTTGGCTCAGTTGTGCAACATTGTCATTCAGCAGAGGAGCTGCATGTGCAATTAATTCTTAATTTCACATGTCAAATTATACACTAACCTCAATGTAGAATCTCATCCATTACGTTGCACTGTGTGGGATGTATGAATTATGCCTCTGAAGAATTCTTCATGTATGATGTAGGCAACATTATGAAGGATGAGGCCTACATTTGCTTGCTCCCTTCCCATTTCTTCTACCATCACCACATCTTCATTGCGTGCATATTACATTGGATTTGTAATTGGTTGACTGGCCGAACCCAAAGGATGCTCACCAATTACTACTTTTCGTCCTGGAGAGAACTGACTAGAAGGGTGCCATAGGGTTCTGTCCTGGACCCAGTGCTATTCAACGTCTTGATCAATGACTTGGATGAAGAAATAGAGGGCATGCTGATCAAATTTGCAGATAATACCAAATTGGAAGGAGTTGCTAATATGCCAGAGGACAGGATCAAAATTCAAAATGACCTTGACAGATTGGAGAGCTGGGCCACAGCTAACAAAATGAGTTTCAACAGAGAGAAATGTAAGGTCCTGCTCTTAGGTAGAAAAAATGGAATGCACAAATATAGGATGAGGGACACATGGCTGGACGGCAGCACACGTGAAAGGGATCTAGGAGTCTTGGTGAACCACAAGCTGAACATGAGTCAGCAGTGTGATGAGGCAGCCAAGAAAGCCAATGCAATTCTCGGCTGCATCAATAGGAGTATGGTGTCCAGATCGAAGGAGGCACTGGTACCACTCTACTCTCCTTTGGTTAGACCTCATCTTGAATACTGTGTCCAGTTCTGGGCTCCCCAATTCAAGAAGGACATGGTCAGGCTGGAGCAGGTCCAGAGGAGGGCGACCAAAATGGTGAAGGGTCTGGAGGCCATGCCCTATGAGGATAGACTTAGAGAGCTGGGTATGTTTAGTCTGCAGAAGAGAAGGTTAAGAGGGGACATGATAGCCATGTTTAAATATTTGAAGGGATGCCATGTAGAGGAGGGAGAGGGCTTGTTTTCTGCCGCTCCAGAGACCAGGACAAGGAGCAACGGATTCAAGCTGCAGGAAAGGAGATTCCACCTGAACCTCAGGAAGAACTTCCTGACAGTCAGGGCTGTCCGGCAGTGGAACATGCTGCCTCGGAGTGTAGTGGAGTCTCCTTCCTTGGAGGTTTTTAAGCAGAGGCTGGATGGCCATCTGTCGGGAGTGCTTTGAGGGTGTTCCTGCATGGCAGGGGGTTGGACTGGATGGCCTGTGTGGTCTCTTCCAACTCTACATTTCTATGATTCTATTATTCTATGACTTACATTTGAGTAAGACACCAGCACCAACTCTGGCAAATACGTCTGGGGTATCAGGACTGGTAAAACCCATTTTTTGACCATATAACATCCTAATATACTCTGGCAGAGATCCTATGTCTAGGAGAGTGTAACATTGCATTCACAGACAGTGGTGCATTAGCAAATTCCAACATTATGCAAATGAATGTGAAAACAAATGTGGAATACATTACTGCAATGTGAAAAACATATCCTTGAACAATGCAATCCTATGACAATCAGAGCTGTCTGGCAGTGGAATCTGCTGCCTCAATGGAGTGTGGTGGAGTCTCCTTCTTTGGAGGTTTTTAAGCAGAGACTGGATGACCATCTATTGGGAGTGCTTTGATTGGCGTTCCTGCATGGCAGGGGGTTGGACTGGACGGCCCCTGGGGTTCTCTACCAACTCTATAATTCTATGACTCTATGACTCTATTGTAATCCAGGGACAGAGACAGTGCTATTTTCACTGTATCAGCCTTCCCCAACTTCATTTCTTCTCAGGACTTGGAACACAACTGCTATCAACCACAGCCAGCACAACCAAGGGTCAAGGATGATGAGACTTGGAGTCAACGATATCTGGCAGGACTGAAGACTGGGGAAATAATTTGTGGAAAGTTGATGACAATGACTATTATGATGATCGAGACTTCAGTATTTTCATTTCCTCTTCAAGTCTTCAGTATTTCTCCTCCTTGTAATTTTGCTTAATAGCTATGTGACCTTCAAAGGCCATTTGGTTAGCTGCTCAAAAGTGTCTCTTTCAATGCAGAACATTCCATCTCTAAATTGCAAGGAGTCAGACACAATTAAGCAAGAGATAAGATCAGCAGATTCCACCAACTATTCCAGAAGATTGTGCCACACAAATATGTTGTGTGTCTGGGCAAAGGGGTCATATTTCTTTTACATGGAAGAGAGGTTATATACCTCTCTTGTTCAGTTACTGAAAAGGCAAATAGTTAGGCTGATCCGTTTATTTCAATTTAAGCGGGGGGATGAAAAAGTCAGTTGCAGGGCAATCAGCACTCATCCTTCCAAAGCCCCCACTGCACTTCATTCCAATCAAACTCCATGTGGCATCTCTGATCTGTTTCCCCCTAAAGGAGGTTGATAAGAAATTCCTGATTTTTGCTTAAGGATTCAGTGGGGCAATTAGAAGCATTTCGAGGTAGCAGGAAAGGGAAGGAGGAAATGAGATTGCAGAATAAACCTTGAACCAAACAAAACCTGAGAAAGCTATCTTGAGGGTTCAGCTGCTTACTCATGGGACAGACAGAAAAGAAATGATTCCCAGATTATTTCTTCACATACTTGTGCAACTTTTTGAACACAGTGGGAAGATGGCAAAAACAGGAAGACAGCTTCATCGCTGAGAACTTGCCTTAATATGTATGCATTAGACCAAAGGTTTGAGATTCTACCTCAAAATAATGGAGCGTAACTTTAGGTCATGGGCTGCCATTCAGCATGACTCAGCATGGCATATTAATTTCATGTGCAGACCTATACTAGGTTGAGAACCTGAGAATATGATCCTTCCATGCCTCATGGGGAGCAGGCAGAATTAAACTATCTGGCTATGTCCCCGTAGCCAGATGTGAAATGATTACAGCACCAAGATCCACTGGTGTTCTCCAGAGGTCTCAGCATTAGACTTTGTGTATTTATATATTGTTATAAACTTTGGTTGGATCCTACATCGCAGTCAATGTTTCATAACTTTACCAATCCATGGTTATGTTGCAGAAACGCAGTGAACCCCATCAGTGAATTATGAACATGTGCATCTATCACCAACAAGAGTACTCCAGTACACATTGGCCACTTCTGACATGCACTGGGCACTCCTGTTGCACTGTAGCACTTCCTACCCAATGTTGGGATGTGCACTGGGGAGCACTTCAATGCACATCACTGCCCAGTGTGCACAGGGCCATGGTGCATTAGTCTACTGGCTAACATTGTGCAACAGACACTCACAACCTGTAATGTCACGGCAGCCCCTTGGGGAATAAGGGCATTGCAAAGTAGTCAGTTCAATTGTGCAGGCACATAAGGCCATTTATGAAAATGCAAATCCCAAACAAAATGCCAGCCATAATTTCTTTTGTACTTACTTCTTTGGTTGCATTATGTTCTGAGGCAGTGTTCTTTGTATTTGGATGGTCTTGCTATATTTATACGTGCTCTGTGCATGCTTGCATTTTGACCGTAAGTTGTGGTTTTCTATTTAGTTCTGCATTTTTATATTCCTATTCATTTCTTGTCCATATTGTCAGTAAATACCATTCCCATGTGTGAGAGTCATTACGCTGTTCAGCGTTCTTTTGTCTATGATTTTTGTGGTGGTCCTTTGTAATTGAGAGCCTTCCCTTCTGTATTTGTTTGATCAAGACAGATGCTGGACTACGGCTGCAGTCCTATATCCCTGGGAGAGCATCTCTGAGGAGGCCTGCTGATGGGAACGTCCCATACCATTTCATCGCCATAATCAGCATTCTCATGATGGAAAGAAAAAGGAGGAAACATTCCAGACTGGAATAATCCTACGATTTAAGGAGATAGGTGAGTCTGAAATCTAAAATAGTTGTTGTTCTCACTGTGTAGCTTCATGTCGTTTCTGACTTACGGTAACCCTAAGAAGAACTTATCATGGGATTTTCTTGGCAAGATTTGTTCAGAGGGGGTTTGCCTTTGCCCTCCTCTGAGGCTGAGAGGGTGTGACTTGCTCAAGGTTACCCAATGGATTTCCATGGCCAAACAGGGATTAGAACCTTGTGTAGTTCAATGCTCAAATCACTACAACCACACTGGCTCTCAGCCTAAAATAGTTAATCTTGGGGCTAAACCTATTTTGCAAACAGAGGTTAGTTCCTTAGGTAGTGACTTTAAAGTTCAAAGAGAAACTCAGAAGAGATATGCCACAGCCAATAGCCTCCCAACCAAATACTAGGTTATATTATCATTCCTGAAACGGTAGTCTGATTATGATTCCAGTAGTGCGCATGTGCAATGGGGCCACACGCACAGCTCCATTTCTGCAGACCTGAACTATATGCAGTCTTTCCACATCAGAGAAAGATGTTCAACCACATCAGTAAGAGAACTGATTTAACAGGATTCGGACCACGGCCATTTCCACACTATACTGTTACAGTGCTATTATTTCACTTTCAACATCCTATGGAATCCTGCGGTTTGTGGTTTAGGGAGGCCCCTCTCTAAGCGGTAAACCCCAGGATTCCATAAGACATTGAAAGTGGAATAATAGCACTATAACTGTCTATAGTGAGGAAATGGCCCAAGACCTTACAAAGGAAGAGATTGGGTGGCAAACTATGGCCATTTCCGCATGAGACTGTTATAGTGCTTTGATTCCACTTTCAACATCCTATGGAATCCTGGGGTTTGCAGATTAGGGAGGAGCCAGCCGGCGCCTCCCGAAACTGCAAAGCCCAGGATTCCATAGGATGTTGAAAGTGGGATCAAAGCGCTATAACAGTCTCATGCAGAAATGGCCCACGCGTACTTGACTTTATCCCTGGCAACTCCACTCTCTGCCCCACTAGCCCCAATGGGCAACAAGTGCCATTGGTTCTATCAACACAGATCAGAAAAGGCCCTGGGTCTGCCAGATCTAAAGTCCTTCTTTCTTCCCCACCGCACCCACAAAAAGCAATGTACATGAGCCCTGGAAGTGGCTTATTTCACTTCATAGCCATCTATCCTCCCTGCTGGTGTCAGTTCAAACAGGGTTAGGATTTGGTGGCTCCTAAAATAGAATCAAAGGATCAGAGCTAGAAGAGATTATGAGGGCCACTGAGTCCAACCTCGTGCCATGCAGGAATACATCATCAAAGCACTCCCAACAGATGACCATTAGCTTATGTTTAAAAACCTTCAAAAGTGTCTCTAGCACACTCTGAGGCAGCATATTCCACTGTCGAACTGCTCAGAAGTTCTTCCTAATGTTTAGATGGAATCTCTTTACCTTAACTTTGAAGTCATTGCTTTGTGTCCTAGTCTCTGGAGCAGCAGAAAACAAGGTTGCCCCAGCTTCCATATGACATCCTTTCTTCCTCAACTGTAGTGTCCAGAACTGGACACAGTATTGCAGGTGAGGTCTGACCAAAGCAGAATAGAGTGGTACTATTACTCCCTTGATCTCGATACTGTACTCATATTGACATAGTCCAGAATCACATTGGCTTTGTTAGCTGCCACATCACACTGCTGACTCACTTTCAGCTTATTGTCTACTAAGACTCCTAGATCCCTTTCACACGTACTGTGGTCAAGCCAGGTGTCTCCCATCTTATATCTGTGCATTTCTTCTGCTCAAGTCTAGTACCTTACATTGCTCCCTGTTGGAATGTCTTTTGTTAGTTGTGGCCCTAATCTGTTAAGTTCCATTTTGAATACTGATCCTGTACTCTGGAGTGTTAGCTACCCTTTCCAATTTGGTGTCATCCACAAATCTGATAAGCATGCCCTCTATTCCCTCATCCAAATCATTGATAAAGATGTTGAACAACACTGGGCCCAGAACAGAACCCTGTGGCAGCCCACTAGTCGCTTCTCTCCTATGTCTGTGCGATGGTGAACCTGCTTCAGGTTTTATTCCAGATCTTTAAGGAGCTTTCTAAGGTGCTGAAACCTATTCCCAAATAGTTTCAGTACTCTGGATAGCTCCTTCACAGTTATCCAAAAGCCAGTGTGTATTCACAGTCCCATTGACATCAGAGCCAGTAGCCACCATGGCTTATGCCTATAGCAGGATGAGATTCATGCAGCCCTTCAGATAGGGCCATCCAGCCTCTGCTTAAAAACCTCCAAAGAAGGAGACTTCAACCACACTCCCAGGCAGCATATTCCACTGTCAGACAGCTCTGACCGTCAGGAAGTTCTTCCTGAGGTTCAAGTGGAATCTCCTTTCCTGCAGCTTGAATCCATTGCTCCTCGTCCTAGTCTCTGGAGCGATAGAACACAAGCCTGCTCCCTCCTCAACATGACATCCCTTCAAATATTTAAACATAGCCATCATGTCCCCTCTTAACCTTCTCTTCTGCAGACTAAACATACCCAGCTCCCTAAGGTGTTCTTCATAGGGCATGGCTTCCACACCCTTCACCATTTTAGTTGCCCTCCTCTGGCCACGTTCCAGCTTGTCGTTCCACTCAGCCATGGAAACCCTCTCAGTGACCTTGGACAAGTCACACTGTCTCAGCCTCAGAGGGCAACAAAGGCAACCCCCTTCTGAACAAATCCTATCAAAGACACCTTGCAACAGGATTATCTTAAGGTCACCGTAAGTTGGACATGACTTGGAAGGCACACAACAACAACAACTTTTCGAGGATGACTCTTGCTGTTAGCTCATATGATTCCCCTGTCCATGGATCTCTGTCCAGTCCATTGGGATAGTTCCTTCATTCTCAAAAGCAGTTGGAGCTACAGATCACACATGATGCGGGATTAAAAGACAAGTGTTTATTACAGCATATTGATGCATTATATTAATTTACAAAGCGATATGATTTATATATCGATATAAAACACAGCTGCTTATGATGTACAATTATTGGACACTGACGGAAATATTAACACAATCAACGCTCATGCTCTTAACATGCACATTTGCGTGTGGGTTTTAAGAAAACATATATTACACAATGTAATCCAAAAACCTTTTGGGTTTTGCCCAGAGTCCAAAAGGAAGAAAACTGACAGATAACAACCAGGGAATTTAAACACTTGAGATACTCTGTACAGTTCTGGTCATTATGTCTTTAGAGAAGCATGTTGTAGAAGAAATGGTATAGAAAAAGGGCAACAAAAGCTATCTGGAGGCTGGAGTGACTTCACTGTGAGCAAAAGTTGTAACACTTGGACGGGAGCGTTAATTTAGAAATAAGTAAGGGGGAGCACAGCCAAGGGGCCCTTTCGCACTACGGAGTTATAGCACTACGGTTCCACTTTAACGGCCATGGCTCCCTCTAATGGAATCATGGGATCGGCAGTTTGGTGAAGGGTGCTTACAATTCTCAGCCAGAGAGCTGTGCTGCCTCATGAGACTACAAATCCCAGGGTTCCATTAGATGAAGCCATGGCCGTTGGAGTGGAACCACAACTCTTTAATTGGGTAGCATGAAAGGGCCCAAGGTTTGCAGACTTATGCCTAGAGTGAAAGAAGTGAATAGTGAGTAGTTTTTCTCCTCCTTCCACAATATCCAGGGGCTGCCATGTCTGGAGGCCAATAAAGCTAAGCTGGGGTTTAGTCTGAACTTTAACGTAAGTATCCAAAGTACTGAAACTCTTAAAAAGTTGCGAATGAGATTCAGCACCTTGGATTATTCCTTGAATGTTCAGACTAAAGCGCAGAACAGATTCACTGCTCCACACACAGGGATGCCACCAGCCACAACTGAAAATATTAGAACCCCATGAACATGGGTCCTTCCAATGAAGCTGAACTGTGTGGGAATTCAGGATGAGCAGAAGAAAGCACTTTCCCCACAATCTAGGGGATTTGCACCTACCAGATAATGTGATGGCCCCCAATTTAGGCCACTTCCGCACTAGTGTGTTATAGTGCTATTATTCCACTTTCAACAGCCTATGGAATCCTCGGGTTTGCAGTTCAGGGAGGGGCGAATAGCAGCACTATAACAGTCCAGTGTGGACATGGCCTTAGATTGCTTTAAAGGGAAATCAAAAACACTCAATGATAATGTCTATCATTGGCTACTAGTCAGAATAGGTACAAATTCACTCCACTAGGAGCCAATATGTCTCTTAGTACCAGATGCTATGTAGCACTGGCAGACAAGTGGCAACTGGTGCTCATGTCCTGACATGCACCTTGGATTGCTTCTTTACAGTTCACATTGAAACCCAGAGTAGATTTACTGCTCCATGACCGTGGGAGCTACAAGGCACCTCTGATAACATGAGAACCCAGGGTTATCTAATGAAATTGAATCACGAGGGAGGAAAGATTTTCTAGGGGGCACTGGTTGGTCAGGGAACAAGAAGCAGGAGTTTGGTTTGATCCAAACAGAGCCCTTCTTCTCTTGTTACAAGGGACGGTCGGGGTTCCATCATAGAGTCAGAACAGCCAACAAAGGAGCATGAGAGAAAAACTGACCCACTATAACCTCACCACACACATTCGAGATTTGATTCTACTGATAGCACAATAAAAAATGTCCAGAAATGAAAAACCAGGTCAAAACGTGGGCAGATTGACCACTGTGCTAAGGTGGTATAGAGTTAGGAGGGAGTTACTTTTTTGGACCACAAATCTCCAGCTTACTGGTAGTTGTAGTCCAAAAATGTAACTATCCCTAACAGCCCTCCTGACCTTGTTTTCAGACTATTTAATAACACGGGAATCCTAATGTTTGTGCAAGCCAAAGCAAATCCAACGGAATTTACCTATGCAATAACTCACCAGTCAACAATTGATCGGACTTGCTCCTTATCTCAACCCCTTTATAATTCCTCACAGAGTAGATCTTTTAAAGGCATTTGGGTACCAATTCTATACATCCTTCCTTCTGAACAAGTCCCAGTGAACTCCACAGGACTCAGCTCTGAGGAAACAAGCATAGGATTGCATTGTTCAAGGATTTAGTTATCCAAAGCTGTGCATTATAATATTTATCACAGGATTTAAAAGGCAGAGAGGATCATCTTTCAGTGGCAGGGACATTTTAAAATTGCCAGCAGCAACTAGCCTGGCAAAGAGAAACAGAAGGGGAATAAAGCTAGAAATCTTCATAAACATACTATGCTGCATTGCTCTAGCAGAATGATTTGAACCTGGAAAAAAAATGATACACACTTCCAGTTATTTCTATACTACACTTGGGCTCCAAATTTCATAATTTTTTCGGGGGGTGGTGAGGAGGTTAGGGAGACAAGCTGGCATTTTGCGAGCTTTTGTCATTCTGAGGGTTTAAGGCACAGGGCTATTTTTTCTTGGCACCTCACCACTTAAAGATATCCCCCATGGTTTAGTTCTCATTACATCACAGGTATCATGTATACAGAGGTGGGGTTGCCAATCTGGTACCCCTGCCTTCTGATGCTCTGCACTACAACTCCCATAATCCCCAACCATAAGTAACAGTTGTTGGGGCTTATGGGGTTGTAGTCTTTGGGAGGTCAAAGGTTCCTTAATTCTGAAATAAAGGGAGACTTGTGTCCTCTGTGGAAGTCTCATACCTCAAAGCCCTTTTGAGACTCTCTTGGGAGTAAAGGAATTCCAAACCATCTAATCTAAGACTGACTGACTTGCAAAAAAAGTTATTCACATGGATTAAAAAAAAAAAAATTAAAAACCCCACACACTGTACAAATTTGCATAAATGAGAATAAATATGAACATATTTCCTTGACATTTAAACATATCCAATGATAAGGTTTGGCACATAAAATCCCAAATCAATTCTTCCAACTGACACCAATCACCACAAGATTTACATTGGTTTTGCAAGCATTTCTGGAAAGTTTTTCAAACTTCAGTGTTGAATTCAAATAGGTGAAAATCTGTTTACGAGTGATAATGTCAAGTCCAAAATTAAGAAATTTTTCCCAAAGGCTAAGATTTGTGCAATTATTTGGATCCAGGGTGCTGCTCCGGTGGGTCTGGGACAGTCAAACAAACAAAGAAGCATTCAGTCTCAACCATAAATGCAAAAACCAGTTCTTATAACAAAACATTTTGAGGACATGTTCTGAGAATTCCGCATATTTCTGCCTCTCTGAATTTCCTTGACAAATGAAAGATCTGTAGAAACCAAAGTAAACAGAATACTTAGACCTTCTTTAACTCAGCCCCGACCAAACAGAGAAAGTTGCCCAGGGATCTTTCATTTCCACAAACTCAAAGCTGTCACAATTGAAAAAAACTGATGGCCCCTTGATGAAAACTAGCACAGTGGCCTTTGTTTTGCCACTTTAAAGGCACTAGTACTGACACAAAATTTGGAGGCTCAAGTGACATCAGTTCAAAAGTTTTAAATACGTGCATCTTTTTTTAAAAAAAGACTAAAAGAATAGCATTCTATGTACAAGAAGCACCTTAGTTTCATTTAAATTGGGCAATGTGCGCATGAGCGCATGCATGCTCATCCAAGGCATGGCTACTGGACAGCTTTGTTTTGGCATTTTAGTGCACATTTGGAGAGGAGAGAAACAGCACCAGAAACCAAGGAAAGGTTCTGCATAGAGCAAGGCATTTATTATTTTTCTGCTGTGTGTCACTAGGCACAGCTAGTGGCTTATGGTATCTTCAAGCTACCGAGCACAAAAGTCTTTGTAAACTAGAAGACGGTTGGTCTGTTTCACCTTGCACGCCCACCTCACCCTTGTGAGGCCCCCAACATGTGTCACACACAACACGGACATTTGCTCAGTTTGGACCTATGTTCTTCACAAAGCCATTTTTCCTTCTGGTATGTTTTGGGATGCACTAGAAGCACAGGTGTAGAAAAAGTGAAGGTAATAAAACCTCCCCCAGTAAGAATTCTGACCCACCTGAAACTTTCCTGCAGTCCCTAATGTCTAGCATTGCAGGGAGACAGTGAAATCCATACCTACACCCTTCACATTTGCTGTGTTCACATTCCCTTTGCAATTTTGTTTGTCCCTTTTCTTTGGCTACCTAAAGAGTATTCCTAAATTCTCAACTGAAGGTACTGCGATGGTTAAAATCAGGGGAGTGATGGAAAATTTCAACAGAGGAAAATTCGTATGGGGGACAATATGGGTGCCAGATTGGAAACTGGAGTGGACTCCTGGACCTTTAATGGTTGTGTAAAAGATAAAATTTGTCTCACAACTAGCTAACAAGTAATGTCTGTAGAAATTCCTGCTTCTACACAATTGATAAAGAAACAAGAGCCTTCTCCAGTTTTTTCTTTAATAACCCTGGAGGGCAATGCCCTCATTTTGCCCTTGCCCCCACAGCTACACCCCTGACTAGAAGTTGCAGGTTCCTCCCACATTTTGCCAACAATTAGGTCTCCACTTCTGCATTTTCTCACAGGACTGCTCGGATCCAATTATGCATGATAGCCTGGCATCACTTTCTTCTAAAAAGACATCTTTTTAAAACAGAAGTTGCAGAGGGAAGCACTACTCAGGTTTGGGAATGCAGCGAGTGGGGAGGGATTTTAAAAGCAGCGCCCACTATGCCATGATTCTGCCAAAACAGCCTCTGTTCACTCCCCTCCAGCTGCTATTTGTCAGGGATGGGAAGCTGGCATTTAAGACCCTCCAATATTTCATAGATGAAAATTGGGACCAGGGCAACCAAGCAGCATCCAGGTGGTCAAAAAGGCAAAAGTGATTAAGGAGGAGGAACACACAAGCTTGGAGAGGCTGCAGTAGTTTGCTTCTGCCTCAGCCTACCAGCAAAGGCAAGATTCTGCCCTGTCCTTTCTTCTCTAACTGAACACAAATTACTTTTAACTGAATTAACTGAGTGCAAACTACTTTTGGACTCTGAATGCAGTTTGCCCCAGTGGAAGTAAAGGGAACAGAAAGGGGAAAGTGGAAGTAGGATGGAAAAAACTGGAACATTTTAAAAGCAGCTGAAAAAGTGGGATGACTGAGGACCAATCCAGACAGTCCCTGCCCAACCAGGACAGTTGGAGGCTGTGGCAGTTTTGGCAATGGCGCCTTCCCTCTCATGCTAGATAGGAGCCAGCGATGCAAGTGATTTTGCAAGTGAAGTGGAGTGCAGAAGGAAATGATTAACCCTCTCATCAGCCCTCCATTATGTCTGCAATTTAGCTTTTAAAAAAGTTTTTAAAAAGGCAACATGCCAATCCTTAGTTTTACTGTAATGTTTTTAGGCCTTCAGAAACTTGGTTTGTTGTTATCAACATCCCTGCAATGCTGCCCAAAATCAAACATCACTCCATGCCTAAAGCCTCCACCTGAGGGATGGGGAAAATGAGGTCCACAGGCCACATGTGAACTTCACAGCTATTTTTGAAGCCCCCAGATTCTCCAGCCTTTCACTGGTGCCTTTAGGGTATTTAACCCCCTAGACAACCTTTACACATACACATACTCCAACACTGCTGCCATGCAGCACCTGAAAAGGTTACATCCACTACAAATCATTTCTTCATTTGCACATCCCACCTCTTATATGTTAGGGGACACTTCACTCGGAGAGCCTTTTGTTGGATGAGTGGAGGAGTCGACATTACCTTCTGTTTTCTGTATACGGAACAAAAGCATCCAAGGCCCCACAAAAACTTGGTGTGCAATGCACATATCCCTACTGGAGACCCCCCCACACACAGGTCTCTCCAGCAGGCATCACCACCATCATCATCATTAAAATCATCACTGTTACTGTTTATGAGCAGTAGAAATTCAGACCGTAGTCATCAGTTTGAGAGAGCCAGATCGAAAGCGGAGGATTTTCTTCTTAAGGTTATGCGAGGCTTTAATCTTAACAAAAGCTTTGGCTGCATTTTCATGGAGCTCTGTAGCCGCAGCAACTGCCTGAATCGGAAGAGTCTGGACAAACTGGGACCAAATGAGACCCCCGCTTTCATCCGAGTCACTGGTCGTCGTGCTTTCGCCGACAAACTCCACCCCGCTCAAGCTGGACTCGCTGTCCCCAAAGCAGTTGGTTGTATAGTTGCTCCTTTCGTCCTCACTGGTGTCCACTACTGTGGAATGGAAAAGGGATTCACACTCAGCTGAATACTCTGAGTCACTCGCCACATAGGCGTAGGGGCTGGCATAAGGGTGGGGGACCTGTGTATAAACCCCAACTGCTTCTCTCCTGTTTCTCCTTGCCCTCCGAAGGGCCTCCTCGTAAGACACCTCAGCTGACAGTTTCCAGCGGCGATAATCAGCCCGCTTATGCTTGGGTTTGGCTACCACAGGTTCTCGGCCGTGTCCGTGAGGCTTCAGTCCAGTCTTCAAAGCACCTGATGGCCGACTGAGAAGGCTGGTCTCTGGCAGCAGATGGTTGCTTTTCTTCCCTCTTACGGTGGCCTTCTTCGGCTTCTTGGTCACATCCAGGTCATCAGGGAAACGGCACTTTTTGCTTACGGGTTTGCCTTTCTCCCGCCCAACCTGTGGCCCATTTTCCATCACAGTGACAAGATGGGACCTGTGTTTTGCCATTGAGCTTTTGAGGATTTTGACACTTCTGGAGCCCTTGTGAAGCCTCAGTGTTTGGGGCTCAGCTGGTACGTACTGAGCGTTCACCAGTACGCTCTCCTCCAGGCTCTGAGACGAAGACCCTTCACTCTTGAAATCCAGCGGAAGTCTTGTTTCCTGAGGCGGTTTAATGGAGCAAGCTGCTTGCACCCCACTGTTTTTAAATAGTATCTTTTTGGGAAGCTGGGTGGCTTTATTTTCTTTCCGTAGTGTCCCAGGCCGACAAGGGCTTTCTTTAGGACACGTCACAACGGACTGACCGCTTTCCTTGGCGATATCCCCCTTGTTGACCACAGGACACCGCGTCACCTCTTGAGATTTGACATTCCTTGTCGGGTGTTTGCTTTGAAGTTCATTATTAGCATTTGTTGGAGGCACCTTTTTGGTCTCCTGATGCTCCATCTCTTTTGAATGCTGCTTTAAGGGGGAGAAGGCACCATTATCAAGGGTGGGAGTGGTTCCACTGGAATGAGGAAATATCTGACCCAAACTCTTAAGAGTCGTAACACTATTGTGGGCTGCGCCCGTCACCTGTCGAACACACATGCTTCCGTGTCTCAAAATCCCTTTGGCAGGGTCTGCATTCAGGTTTGTTCTCGGTTTGTTAGTCCTCACCGAAGGGATCTTTTTCTGCACAAGGCTCAAGATGTAGCTGTCCATTTTTCGGCTGGCTGTGGGACAGGATGCAGAATGAGAGATGTGTGGGAGACAAGAAGCAACTGGTTTTGCTGAGTTAAGTTCAGTTCCACCACAACCATCAACAACATTGCCATCAGATCTCTCTTCCTCTTCTCTCAGCGGGTTACTGATCATTGGCAGAAGAAACATTGGGCTCTGAACTGCAACTGCGTGTAGGGGACTGGGGTAGCGGTACACGTCACTCCCATTTTTGGACACCAGATCACATTGGTATTTTGGATGCACATCAGCAATCACGTCAAGGGAATTTGAGTGTGGCGTGGAGGGAGAGGACGAAACCATCCCTGCAGAGTGGTCTTCATGTTGGCTTCCTTTATTAAACTCCAGCCAGCCAATGAGATCTGAAATCCCACGGGAAGAAAAATAAGTAAAGAAAATTTCTGCTTTTACAGAAAACATTAACTTTCATGACTACAATAACAATATCAAGAAACATGGCCAGAATTCACTAGGGCAGTTACAAATGTGTAACCAACATAGTTACGTAGCTACATAGCGTCTCCTAGTCTGAGTCCCGAATCCACATTTATTGGGCAGCAGCTGCTGCTAACAACAGAGCTTTGCTCCCCTTTCGATCAGGAAGCAGCTGATTGACGTTTTCACCCTCTTCCCTGAGCTATCTCCAATGTGACAGCCTAAAGCAGGGTCCCTGTTACAATTTCCCCCCATACTGGAGACCACCCACATGAAGACTCTAGGACCATCAGCTGGTTGCTTTCCAATTGACAGGGGAACAGACCACTGTTACAGGGGCTGCTGTCTGGTAATTAAGGATGGGAGGACTTTCATGGTCCCTACATAGTCCCTAAATGAGTTAATAAGGGTTGTTGGGATGGTGGTGGTGGTGGTGGTGGTGGTACACCTTCACGTTGTTTCTGGCTTACAGCGACTCTAATGTGACCCTATCACTGGGTTTTCTGGGGCTGAGAGAGTGTGATGTGCCCAAGGCTTTCCATGGCTAAGTGGGGAATCGAATTCTGGTCTCCAGGGTCACACTCCAATGCTCAAATCACTACATCATGCTGGCTCATGAGTGAATATGTAGCGATCGTAGGAGTCATGGATATGAACAGTTACAAATGTGTAACTCCAAATTACATGTTCCTAACCGCCTTAATGAATTCTAGACCAAGTAACTTTCGGAAAACCAAACCAAGGTTCCACATTCTATAGTTTTCACCTTTTTAAATGATCTACAAACAACAACAAAACTCTAACAAGAGGATTAGACAGGGACACAGCAGCCAAGATCTCCCTTCTCCAAAATTATAGATTTCAGGATTGAGGCATCCCTCACCCTCGCCTCACCATTCCCCATTAGAATTTAACCTATCCCTCCTCCTCTATCACAGCACTTTTGTTCTGTGTTTACTAATGTTCGCAACAAAATTAAAAGCTTAAGATTGGAAGTTTAGCAGGCTTTTAGGAAGGCTTTCTTTCAGCTTGCCTGGCAGAAGCTTCTGCAACACACCCATATAATTTGGAGCATGGGAACAGAGAAGAAGGGAAGGAAGTGTTTTGCTTCAGCTGTATAAATCCTCAGAGCTTGGGTTATGAAGTCCAGTTACTGGCACTGCTTTCGCGTCAGGTCATATGCATGAGATCAACTGAGGCATGACCCATAACCTCTGCAGGACTGTTTGCAGCAAGCACTAAGATATAATCTTTGCTTTGTGTTGTCACTGGATGACAAGTTCAGCACCAAACTAAAAGCCTGGTGGGGCCATGCCAGTGTGCGCGTGCCTTCTCAAGTCACTGGTCAACTTCTGGCAACTCAATGAATTTCATACTGTTTTCTTAAGCAAGGACTACTCAGAGGTGGTTTTGCCAGTTCCTTTCTCTTAAACAGAGCCCATAGCACCTGGTATTTGTCAGTGGTCTCCCATGCAAGTACTAACCATATCTGACCCTGCTTAGCTTCCTGCTAAGAGGAGTGACTAGTCCTCAGTGGTACTGAAAAGACTGAGGATTAAAATTCTACTTACAAAAGAGCTGCATTGTAAACAGTAGTTAGAAAAGCTACTTTTTGAGTACAACTCCCCGAATCACCCACTTCTGCAAGATTCCTTCTCAGTGCTCTACTGGGGAAGAAATACAGTGCTTTTCTAGAGGGAATTCTAGATAGTTTCCAACAGTATTAAGACTAAAGAGATAAAAACAGGGATGGTAGGGGAGCTGAATTCTTCTTCATGGCCTGGAGACAAGCAAGTAAATGACACAAGTACAAGGGAGCAATGTGGCTTCCTGTGAAGAAGAAATTTGAGAAACTTGTCTGTTTTGAGAACTGATGGAAGCAGCGGCTGGTGGTTTCTATATCAATGGTGTGCAGAATCTGCTCCAGGTTTTAATCTAAACTCTAAAGAATATATCAAAGGTGCTGAACCCTAGCCCAAAACAAGCTCAGCACCTTGGAACAGTCCCTTTAGAGTTCTGACTAAATGCCAGAGCAGATTCATGGAAACCATCGGCCTCCATTAACCAGCAGCTGATGGAAGGGATGTGATCACACAACTATTGTTGTTCTCAAGATTCACCAGGGCAGGCCCTACCAATAGGCAAACTGAGGCAACTGCCTCAGGTGAAAGATGGGGGCCAGCAATGTAAGCCCCTTGGGTTTTCCTCCTGAATCCCTCAAAGATCCTCCTCTCTTGCAAGACAGAAGTCTGTATGACACACTGCCTGTCTGGGCTCTCTTGCCCTGGACATCCAGAGCTGCTTCCTTTGGTGTGCTGGCAAAGGTGGACAGAGCTGCCAAAGGTGGACTGCCAAAGGTGGACAGAGCAGAGGAAAAATTACATTTTTGGATGACAACATCCCAAATCCTTCAGGCAGAACACCTACGGGAGGTGGCCGACCCCAGGCAAACTAGGCCGGCCTGCTGTGCAGACATCGTAAATCCAGTCCTATCACTACAGAGCTTCTCGGTTGCACTATCCAATCTCACCATTTTGGACCCAACAGGAGGCAGTCAAATGATCCGGGCAACTCACAAGCAGGGCATGGACAAAATGGCCTACCTCTCCCTCCCACTCTCTGTTAATCGGAGACAAGATTGCTGATAATGTGGGGTGGAGGACAACCATGTACATCATCTCTGAGCTTACTGAAGGAAAGCTGAGATGCCCAGGTTTAGCCTGTGGATTCCTGCACTGAACAAAGAAGTTGGACTAGACAACCTTTGGCTTCCCTCCATAACTACGGTTCTCTGATTCAGTAGATGAATGAATAAATAAACATCTCCAAAGTGCCAAACAACCTCCCTGATCGGATGCATGAGTCCTCTGCAGAGCTTGAAATATTCTGGAATACAACACCCAGAACCCTGTGACCCTGCTGGCTGGAGAGTTTGAGTAGTTGCAATCCAAAAAAGCAACTTTTCCAAGCCCTCTAGAGCATTAGCAAAAGTCAGTGTGGCAGAGTCCAAGGTCACAATTCAGAAGCCACCACTATTAGGCAAACTCTTAAACTGCTTCTGCATTAATCTGTCAATTTCCAGCCATACCTGCAGACTTGGGGCGTCCATCTGAGCTGTTCAAGGAGGCATCCAAAGGGCTGCAGAAGCAGGTGCTGGAGTGGCAGCTGGACAAACATTCACTGAAAACAGAGTTGGACGAGTTTGAGAGGGACCCAGAAGCTCCATCGCTCAGTTCATAAAACCCTACAGGAAGAGTAGGAGAATCAATTACTGTTATACCTGGTTAGGACAAAAGGAAATCCATGCGTGTGTGTACATGCCTTCAAGTCACTCTTGTTGTGGTCCAGCAATGCCTAGCTAGAATTGGATATTGGTGTTTGATCAGGAGTGTACCTATGTGCGTTGGTGCCCACTGCACACTAGGGCCATGGTGCATCAGTCACTCCACTGGTCACCATTGTGGAATGGATAGCTGCACAATGGAAAATCACAGCAGCTTCTAGGCAATGACAGACCTCATGAAACTCTGTGTATGCGCCTTCCTATCACCTGTCATCTTATGGCAACCCCATGAATTTCATAGCATTTTCTCAGGCAACAAACAGAGGGGGGTTTGCCAGTTCCTTCCTCTGAAATAGAGCCTGCAGTACCTGGTAGTCATTGGTGGTCTCCCATCCAAGTACTAATCAGGACTGAGCCTGCTTAGCTTTCAAGACCAGACAGGATCTTGTGCCTTTAGGATATGTAGTAGGCCCATAGGAACCCTAAAGTTTTTAACTTGGATTATTCCAGTATTCCAACAATGACACGTTTCAAAAAAACTCCATTCTTTCCTCCTTTTTAAAATATTCTCCTAGAAGTAAATCAGTCTTCCAGGAGCATTTAGGAAGGGAGGAGGTCCCTTAGATTTTTTTTTTAAATTTTTGTAAATGTTTCCATTCTCTTGAGAATGCTTATACCTTCTCCTACTTCTACTGCACCAGAATAAAACTTATGGCAAAACAAAAGCGTACATCCCCCAAAAAAAGATATCAAAAGAAGACTAAGATTTGGAACAGCAGCTATGAAGACACCAAAGAAGATCTTCAAGCGTAAAGATATATCATTGAATACTGAAGTCAGGATCATTCATGCCACAGTATTTCCAGTTTCAATCCAATGTCTTGCAGTGTTTTTTAAATCAAAGTTAAAATGTGTATGCTTTTTTGTGGTATTATTCTTCTTAATATCCACATTTTTTTCATTCAACTTTACTGAATACATATATTCTTTTTCTCCCCAGCAATTTCCCCTTATAATATGTCACTTTTTCTACAGTTCAAAGTATGTATTTCAGTAGTTAAGAAATCAAAAGAAGGATAAAACTTGGATGAGTCACTATGAAGGAACTAGTAAGTTCCTCATGTACAAAGATATAAGTTAAGATCATCCAGCCTATAATATTTCTGACTTCTATGTATGGTTGTGAAATCTGGACAGTGAATAACACTGACAGGAAGAAAATCAACTCATTTGAAATTTGGTGTTGAAGGGGGAGTTCTACAGATGCCATGGACTGCCAAAAAGACAAATAAATGGGTCCAAGAGCAAATCAACCCTGAACTCTCCCTAGAAGCCAAAATGGCTAAACTGAGGGTATCATACTCTGTCATGAGACAGCACAGAATTCTAGAATCCTAGAGTTGGAAGAGACCCCAGGGGCCATCCAGTCCAACCCCCTGACATGCAGGAACCCACATCAAAGCACTTCCAACAGATGGCCATCCAGCCTCTGCTTAAAAGCTTCCAAAGAAGGAGACTCCACTACACTCCGAGGCAGCATATTTCACTGCTGGACAGCTCTGACTGTGAGGAAGTTCTTCCTGAGGTCCAGGTGGAATCGCCTTTCCTGCAGCTTGAATCCATTGCTCCTTGTCCTAGTCTCTGGAGAGCAGGAAACAAGCCCGCTCCCTCCTCAACATGATATCCCTTCAAATATTTAAACACGGCTATCATGTCCCCTCTTAACCTTTTCTTCTGCAGACTAAACATCCCCAGCTCCTTAAGTTGCTGCTCACAGGACATGGCTTCCAGACCCTTCACCATTTTGGTTGCCCTCCTCTGGACATGCTGCAGCTCGGCAATATCCTTCTTGAAATGAGGTGCCCAGAAGTGGACACAGTATTCCAGATGAGGTCTACTCAAAGCAGAATAGAGTGGTACCATTACCTCCCTCGATCTAGACACCATATTCCTATTGATGCAATCAAGAATCACGTTTGCCGTCTTAGCTGCTGCATCACACTGCTAACGCACGTTCAGCTTGTGGTCCACCAAGACTCCTAGATCCTTTTCACATGTACTGTTATCCAGCCAGGTGTCTCCCATCCTATATGTGTGCATTCCATTTTTTCTGCCTAAGTGCGGGACCTTACATTTCTCTCTGTTGAAATTCAAACCTACCAGTCTTTAAGGTGTCACAAGATTCTTGGTTATCTTCACTATCACAAATTAATACAGCTATCCTGCCCACCCCCCACCATGCTCCCCTGGAAACCTTTCCTCTATTTAGGGGTGAGAATTGTGTGGCCCTCTAGGTGTTGCTGGCCTGCAACTTCATCACCTATGATGGCTGAGACGGATGGGAGTTGCAGTCCAACAACACACGGAGAGCCACATGACTCCAACTCCTCCTCTAGCTTCTCAATAGCTTCTTTTGGTCTACACAGCTGGTACAACTCAAAACCTGAATTCATTGTCAATATATATATGATTGTTGTTGTCATGTGCCTTCACTCTGTTTCCAATTTATGCAACCCTAAGGCAAACCTATCACGGGGTTTTCTAGCGGCTGAGAGTGTGTCGCCCACTCAAGGTCACCCAGTAAGTTTCCACAGCCAAGCAGGAAATCAAACCCTGGTCTCTAGGGTTATAGCCCAATACTCAAACCACTACATCGTGCTGGTTCTCAATATCATACATGTCCTCAAAAGTGACCTTAAGACACCATATTTCAGCTGGACAGATATAGATCCAGGGTTAAAGCAAAGAATATTGGCAAACATTTGACATCTCCCCATAAGTCACCTTCCAGCATTCAAATATTGGAAGTCAACTGGGGTGGGAGGTGGGAGGGTGGGAGGCATGCTGAATGCAAATGTTTGCCTCAAAATTTGACTTTTACAACCTTAGATTTGTGAGCATCTCTTGATATTTTTTTCTCTCTTTCTTTTTTTTATTGGAAGGATAAAAATATGAGCTTTCATCAGCACCTGGTAAATACCCAGTACACTTCCATGCCAGCTATCACATAGACAAAACCACTGTGGTATAGATCTATTAACTTACTGTCAAATATCAACTGTCTTATTCAATGCGAAAAATCAATAACCATCAGATGTCAAGTACAGTTTTCTAATGTCGCTGAGTAGTTCTCAGACATGCAGAGCAAGGCTGTATTTAGATGAGGGAAAAAGTTTTGTCTCCTTCAAGAGAGCATGGTTGACTGGGCTGGATATTGCCACCTGGTACACCTGGCATCCCAGATATTTTGGACTACCACTCCCATAGTTGTTGGTGTGATGTGCTGATTTCCCTCCAGCCTGGGCCCTACAATTCCTAGTCCCTGGAAACCTGTCCCTGTCACCCTGCCTTCCAGTCCCCTTTATAAAATCCCTCCGTGGATTTGCAGTCCTAGGCCTTCAGGTGATCTCAATGTGTGTGTGCATTTGCTTTGTGTTGTTTGGGGAAGGGTGATTTTCCTCTTCCTTCAAGGTAAACAATGAGGTTTACAAAATAACTACTAGAATAACTTTATTTATCAGAATGAAAGTTTGCAGGTTTCAGTTCTTAGGTTCAAACAATGAAAACTGTTTTACTTAGGGGCCTTTCCACACTACACTGTTATAGTGCTATTATTCCACTTTTAATATCCTGTGGAATTCTGGGGTTTGTAGTTTACTGAGGCCAAAAAGCTCTCTGGTTGAGAATTCTACATGCCCCTCCCTATAGGATGCTGAAAGTGGAATAACAGCAGTATAACCATGTTGTGTGGAAATGGCCTGTGCCATATCTCTCCTCTCAAACCCTCTCCAGACTCACCATCTGAACCCTGCAAATCCCCCTGGGCCATCATTCAGTGGCTGGTGGATAATCGGGCGATCAGAGAAGCATCTGGCTATGCCATCATAGCCAGACACAGACCAATCACACTGTCCATTAACATTCTCCAAGTTCCTCCACGGGTCTCACCGGATGATGTAATCATTCTGTATCTGACTACTGGGACATAGCCAGATATTTCTGTGACTCCCTCACCACTACCACTCCCCACTAGCCAATGAATGGTGGTGGGGCTGTAGTATTTAAGTGGCACGTCATGGGGGAAGAGTTCAGGTGTATGTTGGACGTACGCCTGTGCGTTTGCCACTGACAGGATGCCAGCTCATGTGTGCGTTATGCTTTCTTTTCCACCTTGATGCCAACATCTCATTCCACGCATAATCTACAGGCAGGAAGGAATCCATGCCTGAAATGTATAGGTTGCAGAATTCAGGTGCAGAAACACATTCAAAAGCTGCAAAATAATCATGACAACTGCCTCTCTAAGGCAGAGCTTCCCAAACTTTTTGTGTTGGTGACACACTTTTTAGACATGCATTATTTCACAACACAGTAATTCAGCAAGAAATTCAGTAAGTAGAGGCAGCCTCTCCACCCAAGCCTGGCCCACTGCCGCCATCACCAGGGTCTTCCTCGGCCCAGAGTGGCTTTGCTGGTGGGGGGAGAGGCAGTCCCTCCACCCGAGCCTGGCCCACCGCCACCGCCCTTGCTGGAGCCTTCCTCAGCCTGGGCCGGTGTCAGGAGAGGCAGCCCCTCCACCCAGGCCTAGCCTGCCACTGCCCTCGCTGGGGTCTTCCTTGGCCCGGCAGCGGCAGTCCCTTCACTCGGGCCTGGCCTGCCATGGCAGCAGGAGAGGCAGCCCCTCTACCCATTATGTTTGTGCGACACACCTATGCACTGCAGCCGACACGCTAACGAGTCATGACACACAGTTTGGAAAGCTCTGCTCTAAGGAGTCATGGGCCCTTTTTGCACCTTACCTTGTTCACGGTGCCGTCGCAAGGGGATCATGTAAAAAGCTTCTTGTGAAAAGGAATCGTGTCCCCTCCGCTTCCCTCCACACCAGCTCTGTGCTGGACGGAAGGAAGCAGGATAGCTCCGCCCTTTCCTCCCACAGCGCAGCTAGGTACTTTCCCAGGCTGCACTGGGGGAGGAAGCGTGGCTATCGTGCTTCCTGTGGTTCCACACGCCAGGTAAGTGCGAGAAGGACGCGAGAGGAATGTGCAATCGTGCATCATTTTCGGGTTTTCCCAAAAATGATACAATGCACAATTACCGTGAGATTGCTATGGGAGTGCCGCGCGATTGCAAGGACGTCATGCGGAACCATCCTCACGATTCCACATTGCTCCCGTGGCCATTTCGCATCCAAAGTCACACGCGAAAAGGGCCACGGGTATCCACCAGTGTCACTACATCGAATACCAACCTGAGCTAGGACGGCTGTCTGTCTCAAGGTGCTCATCCGCTGTTTTCTCCACATCCAGCCTCAGATCACTGATCTGTTTGTCCAGTTCTTGCAGCTGGTTTAGCAGTCCCGCATCACGTCTTCGCAAGCAGTTCTACCACGACAAAAAAGAAAACATGCCTGTTTATTGATTTATTTTATTGAATTTATATCCTGCCTTGCTCCTGGTGGATTGCAGAAATGTTGAAAAATAATACAACGAAGAGTCTGACCATTAAAAAGTTTTTTAAGAAACCCAATTAGGTATCATATTAAAACACCAGTAATTTAAAAGAGTTTTTAAAAACCATTTTAAAAACAACAACAGCAATAAGGAGAGACGTGCAGCACAAATGCCTCATTAAAAAAATCCATCCTGCACAGCCAATTAGTCACCAAATGCCTATTTAAATAAGACACGATCAAGCCAGGAAGGGCAAACAAGCTGCAACAACCAAAGTTCTGGAGAAGGTACAATCCCCGGAATCCTTCAGCCAGCATGGCCAATTTCTGGGCTTTGTATAAAAAGGGATTCTCGGAATTGTAGTTTAAAAAAATGCGCTAAGCTCTGCAAAGGCTCCACATGTTTTGCAGAGGCAGATGGCAATGCTCAAGTCAGTGAGGAATATCATCATCATCACCATCATCACCACCACCACCACATCGATTTATAATGCCATTCTCACCACTTCCTGCTCACCACATCACCACATTCCTGAGAACTGCTAGCAACCACATTTGTGGACCTGTGACTCTTAAAGCTCCCTTTAGCCTCCCCTTCATCTCAACAGCTGGAATACTCAACTACACCATTAGAAATTACAATTCTGCCTTTTCAGCAGCTCAGATTCTGTACCCAGTACTGATGAAGTTCTATTACAAGTTGAATATCCCTTATTCAAAATGCTTGGGAACAGAAGTGTTTTGTATTTCCGATTTTTGGGGATTTTGGACTACCTGTACTGTAGCCCCTCCACATTCACAGGTTTCACCTTTGCGAATTTGATTATTGCTCCCCCCACCCCAAATTTTCCTCCTCTCATCCCTTGCATTGCTCACCCCAGGCTTGCAAGGCTCAATTTAAAATGGATGTGTTTTTTTTTCCTTTTGGGTGAGCAAAGCCCTCTCCCACTGCTGAAGGTGTGGCCTCTCAGACATGTGGTTGCACATTCTGCTGTGTATTGGCTGCTGATTGGTGAGGTGCTCTTTTCTCAAGATTTCCACTGGAAGTAATTAGAACTCCAAAATTCCCCTTTTCTCTGTCTGAGGGGAAAGCACCAGTAAGCCAGTAAGTACCAGGTTGTCTTTTTCTCCCCTCTTCCAATGCCAGGCCAGAGACAAAGGAATGGGAGGGGGGAAGCTCCAGAAGGGAATGGGAAGGGACTTGGCAGGGGGGGTATTCGCAGTTTTCCCACTTTTGTGAGGGTTCTGTGTCCTGAACCCTTGCAAATGTGGAGGGGCTACTGTGTTTCCATATACATCAACATAGCACTGTACAGCAGATCTCCAGGAAGCCCACACATAAATGTGCAGGAGGTCCACAGCCACCACCTCAAAAGCAGAAGCAAGTGACTGGTGGCCTCCCTGGAGATCCCTTGTACAGTACTGTCTATTTTTTCCCCAAAATACAGGTATCAGGTCCCTTATACCCTCAGTCTCTCAGATCCTCAGTCTCTCTCCAGCCTGGAATCTGATACACAACACAAGTAGCAAATGAATGAGACATGAGGTTGGAGAGAGACATGAGGATCTGTGAAATGGCAGGAGGCATGGATTCGCACCGAGCACTACACTTGGGATTCGCACCATTTGACAAATCCTCACATCTTTCCAGCCTTGCATCTCGTTCATTTGCTACTTGTGTTGTGCATGAGATGTGAAGCTGGAGAGAGACTGAGGATCTGAGAGACAAATAAATAGGAGCACCACCCTGAAGGCAGAACTCATTAAGAACGAGAAAAACTGCAAGTCCTCTTTACATTCTTGTAGGCAGCAAACTAAATCTGTCCACGGCTAATCAATCTAAGCAGCATATTTACTGGAGAATTTCCTCTAGCCTGTATTTGTGGATTTTATGTAATGGTCCACTGTTCTTTATGTACCTTCAAGTCCGCTCCAAGTTGTGGCAACCTTATCATGGGGTTTTCCTGTCAAGATTTATTCAGAAGAGGTTTGCTGTTGGCTTCTTCTAAGGCTGAGAGAGTGTGACTTTCACCAAGATCGCCCGGTAGGTTTCCATGGCTGAAGGGGAACTTGAACCCGAGTCTCTCAGAGACCCAGCCCAATACATCATATGCTGGCTCCAAATGGTATTGATAAATTATTTAAGGTAGAAAGCCAGAAGTCAGGTAGAAGAAGTGAACATCCAGCTGCTTTTGATATTTTTGCGAGTGAGACTCAGGGTGGATCTAGGAGAGGAGAACTAGCCCCTGGACTCCTGGAACTTATGCACCCCTGTTTAATTGTTGTTATGGGCCTTCAGTAAACCTGTGAGGTAGGTCAGTAGGAGAGACAGAGCGTGAGTGGCTCTATGAAGCTCACAGACTCTCTCCATGAGCTTCACGGATTGTTACTGTCATGTGTCTTCAAGTCAACTCCATCTTATAGAGACCCTATCCTAAAGTTTTCTTGAAAAGATTTGTTCAGGAGAAGTTTGCTATTGTCCTCTCCTGATGCTGAGAAGAGCATGACTTGCCTAAGCTTACCCAGTGGGTTTCCATGGCTGAATCTTAATCCAACACATCATTTTTCTTACTCATTTTCATATGTGGGAAAATTCTAAGGTTTTTTTTTTCAGTTTATGTTTATTAATGTTTATTGTAAACTTGCTTGAAACCTTTCTTTAGAGTAAGTAAGAACAGAATTTAAAGGGAGATTAGAAAACTGTTTTAAAAATAAATAAAATCCATTTCTTACAGAGCTGGATTTTTTACCAAACACCATAATCTGTACTTTTTTTTTTTTTTGGCATTTCTCAGAATCCCAACCCTACAGTTTTTGACCAAGTTAAAATATCCAAGGCAGCTATGTCCTCTGAGCATTTCAGGTTAGGAATTTAATCTCATTTTATAATGCAAGCATTCAGCTACAGCAATCTCAATTTACACATGAAGGATCCATACCCTTATAAATCAAGCAGATCTGATTATATGAGCTGTATCAATGCGATACAAGGACACATGGTAATTCCCTTCTCTACCCTCAATTATACTAATGCATTGCTTTCTTGAAACAACAACAGCGGTTAAGCAGTTTTGCTAAGGTGTTCTTGACGCAAACTGCTACAGAGAAGGCGTTTAAAATAAGCTCATTAACCCCCAGGTCAGAGCAATCAGTTTTCCTGCTGAATCTTGTAATTATCTCTATCTTTCAACCAACCAGTTGGATAAAGCTTTTTCTACGCATTTTGCTTTGCATCTTGCACGGTTTCACCACACTGCCTTCTAGAAGATATTGCTTCTCTGAAAAATAAGGATGAGAAATTCATTAACTGGCAGTGGTCCCGTCGAGTGACATAAAAGCATTGAGACCTTTTTGCGATATTGTGGGATACTGTGCTTCAAAAACAATTTCACACAGCCCAAAGGGCCACTTAAATACCTCTAAATTGGGTGACCACACATCAAGGTGATGATGCTTGGAGACCCACTGTTTCAGATCTTTGCAGGTTCAGAGGGCCCTGGCTGGCTGCCATATTGCCACCCATTTGCAGCATTTATAAAACAATAACATCCCACTACTCCAAAAGAGGGCCCACCTGTTTGTCTGTGCTTTCCTTCAACATCTCCTATGCTTGCATGGCTATTGCCATCAGCAAAAGTAGGTGGCCTCCATGTCAGTTGGGCGGTGAATCCATTCCAGGTTTTAGTCTGAATCTTAAAGCAGCTATGCAAGAGATCCAGCATGGTTGAATGGTTTGAGTGCTGGATTAGAACTCTGGGAGACCAGGGTTTGAATCCCTGCTCAGCCATGGAAACCCGCTGGGTGACCTCAGGCAAGTCACTCATTCTCAGCCTCAAAAGGAAGGCAAAGGCAAGCCCCCTCTGAAAAATCTTGCCAAGAAAACATTGTGATAGGTTGTGATAAGATGGAAACGACTTGAAAGCACACAACAACAAATCCATGGTCCTGATCCTATTTTAGGCAGGATAAGTATTCAGCACCTTGGATAGGTGTCTCGAAGCCCAGAGTGAACCTGACAGCTAATTCACCAACTCAGCTGAGACAACAGAATAATGGGCCATTTCCACACCACACCTCCTTCCGTTGTCTTCCCGTCGCGATCCCAGCAGCGCCTTTGTCAGGAAGGGAGTGTGACGGGAATGCTTCCCTCCACACCCAGCAAGCTCCCTGCAGAAGGGAATGCGAGCGACATGTGCCTTCCTTCCACAGCGCAGCTGGCCTCTTTCCTGGGCTGTGCTGGGGAAGGAAGCACCTCCATCGTGCTTCTGCCCCTTCCGCATGGCCGACAATGACAGGAATGTCACACAATCATGGGCGCTTAGCGGATTTATTCCATTAAGCAAATATCCCACAGTCATGACGGATGAGGACAGGATGCAGCAGGACCGTGACAACACCATGTGAAAGCACAACCCACAAACTGCTGCTATCATGTCTCTATCAGAGGACTGCGAAACCATGCAGAAATGGCCATGGAATCACAAAACCATAGAGCTGGAAGAGCTATGCAGGAAAAACCATCAGTGACCACAATAAAACCTGGAAGTATATGAACTGCATTAGGCTGCATCTGGGAAAATGAGCCTTTTTAGGCAGGTTCTTCACCAAGCCCCTTCCTCTCTAAGAATTACACAGGGGAATGTCAATCATTTAGAAAGCCAGGAGTTCTTTGTGAATCAGCAGCCATTCCAGACCAATACCCAACCTCCCTTCAGACCTCTCTACACTATGCAAATTGCCGAAGGTATTTTGGGAAAGAAGGGTTCAGCACCTTGAATATCTCCTTTAAAGTCTGGATTAAAACCCAGAGCAGATGCAGGAAGCCATCAGCCACCAGTGGATTTTAAAAGCTGAAGTAACAAATATTTAGAGATGAAGTTTATCAAAAAGGCGGGAGAGATCTGAAGAGGGAACCCTGAACAGTCCATTTTGCAATGTCTGTGGCAGATCCATTTCTCGATTTGGGCTGAATTTGTCAGAAAGTCCTGGACCAGGTAGAGACAGTACACCTCATGAGTTTCATCTGATGTCTGAGAACTCAAGTAAAATTGATTGGTGGTCTTGGACAAGGAGAAAGCTATAGAAGAACAAAGTCTGCATCTTTTAACTTTGGTGAGCATCTGGACACATACTTCCAAAAGTTCAAAACTGAACTGCAGCGGGCAACTGTCAGAGGTTAGGAAACTGTACTGCCCCCCACGAGAGGACTAGAAACCATGCCCTGTGAGGACAGGTTATGTTTAGCCTGGAGAAGAAAAGGTTAAGAGGTGACACGATAGCTATGTTTCAAAATTTGAAGGGATGTCATATGGAGGAAGGAGCAAGCTTGCTTTCCGCTGCTCCGGAGACTAGGACACAGAGCAGTGGCTTCAAATTACAGGAAAAGAGATTCCACCCAAACATTAGGAAGAACTTCCTGACAGTAAGAGCAGTTCGAGAGTGGAATAAGCTGCCTGGGAGTATGGTGGAGTCTGCTTCTTTGGAGATTTTTAAACAGAGGTTGGATGGCCATCTGTTGGGAATGCTTCTATGATGTATTCCTGGATTGCAGAATGGGGTTCGACTTGATGGCCCTTGTGGTCTCTTTTCTAGCTCTACGATTCTATGATTCATAGAAAAGGCAACATAAATATGAAGGGGAAACCTTGAACATTTTATTCTACACTGTTTGTGGCAGATCCAGTCCTTGATTTGGGTCAAGTTTGTTAGAATGTCCTGAACTCAGCACAGACAGTCTACCTCAGGTACCTGAGAACACAAAGACAATTGGCTGGGGGTCTTGGACAAGGAGCATCTGGAGATACACAGTACTTCCAAAAGTTCCAGGCTCCAAGTTGTGCTGGGAAATTGTCAGTGGTTAGGGGACTTCACTGCCCTCCCCAAGAGACATGGTGGCCTGCACCATTCCTGACAATCCCCCAAGTTTGTCCCCAACGCACCTGACTGCCCACTAAGCAATGTGGGGGCTATTTTCACCACATTTTGCCATTTGCAAATTTGGCCATCTTAGGCCAAGGAGAGGCCTTTGTTAAAACTAGAAGTGAATCCAGTTCACTATCCTGGGCCTAAAATGGCCCACTGGGCCCCAAATATGGGGAAATTACCTAGAACAACACCTAAAGGATGTTGGGGGGGGCATTTGGGGTCTACAACACTTTTCAAAAAAGAACGTTGAACCCTAGGGCACCCTATAACCCCAAAAATAGCCCTGAGGGATCCGTGCGTTCCACGGGCCGTACTCTGCTCCACTGTATTCTAAACCCAACAAGGTCTTCACCCATCTGGTCTCTACATGAACTATTCCTGCTTTATCAGCTGGCCATTTTCTGGGCCCAAGTAAGACTCACCAGGACCAGGGCTTCCCACCAGGATCACAGCCTCTTCCAGACCAAGGTGTTCAGTTGTGGCAGGAAGGGAAAGTTAAACAGAAACCAAGCTTAGCTCTCTTCCAGAAAGGATCAGAAGGACAAGAAGATGTAAAAAGGTGGGCAGTGCTGAACCACAGAGCACAGGCAGGGCACCTCTTTCAGCCCAAAGAGCAAAGTTAATTTCAGAAAAGGTCTCACAGGGCTAAAAGACAATTCAGAGGTAGGTGGGTCAAAAAGACAAGAGAGATGAGACCAAAAATACCACCAATTTTGCATGAAACACTTAACAGCTTGTTACTAAAACTTTAGCAGAGGCATGCCCAACTTTTTAGAATAATTTTTTTAAAAAAAATTACAAGCGGTGTTTCTACACTGTACAATTACACCACTTTAACTGTCATGGCTCAATCCTATAGAATCTTGGCATTTGTAGTTTCATGAACGATGTGGAATTCTCTGCCAGACACTGCTACTCTAGCCCACTGCTACAACTACCAAGGTATCCTGAGTGTCTATCTACCATTAAAAAATTTGGTTAATTTATCAAATAATTTAATCTTCAATCCTTCTCTTTTCAGGGTGCCTTGGGGCCCTCTGAACGGCCTACCAAATTACAAATCCCAGGATTCCATAGGACAGAGTGAGGGCAATTAAAGTGGTTTCAAACTGCTATAATTCTGCAGTGCAGACTCATCTCAAAACTATGAAATCTCGAAACGATGATACCAAGGAAAAGGAGGTGTGGGCCCCAGGGAATCACAAAGGTCCCAACTAGGACCCCAAGAGGGCTGGATTAATCCCTAGGGCCCAAGATTCCTGCCAAATAAGAGAGGCCTGAGGATGATGGGAGCTGTAATGCTATATATATGTGGAGAAACCAGAGCAGGAATCTGCATGTCAGCTGGGAACAGGATGTACCCCCACAAACAATGTCTTTGCTCTAGATGCTGGGACAGTAGCCATGCAGGAGGCGGTGGTGCAGCTGTTCATAAAATCATGTTATCATTGGAAGGGACCTGGAAAGCCAAGCAGTCCAACCCCTTGCCATTCAGAAATACATAGCTAAGATGATTGTCCAAAAAAAAGAAAGAAACTTCTCCAAACTCTGTAGAGTTCACATTAACAAACTGAACCTACATCTGGACCACATGGCTAAAATCCTCCATCAGAGCTATGTAGCATAAATCTCCATGTGTACAATTATGCACCGTTTCTACTGTTGTGAAACTTGTGTTGAAAGGCAATGTTGCACAACTGAATGTACAACCAAATGTTCAGCTGAATACATACTAGGATGTACAAGTGAATATATACAGCTGAATCTGCCAAAAGAAAATGCACAACTGAATACACAACCAAAGACACACTGTGCAATGGCCTTCTATGCGTGACTCTGATTTTATAACCTTGAACTAAAAACAGATATTGCACATCAGTCAAAAATGTCCAACAGCTTCCACAGGGGAACATACACATGTATGAGACACCAACAGGATTCTGGCCCATGACTTTAGGCTGGGACAGAATATGGCAGAACTTGGCAGAAACTGCTCAGGTTCCCTGGCTCCCATCAGGGCAAACTGCTCTGATGCCACCCACAGGTATGAGACAATTCATCAACATCTAAGAGCCAGGATGGCTAGATATTAGTGACAGCTGGTGGCATCTTCATCACAAGCAGGCCAGCATACCAACTCTAGGTGCCAGTGTGAACTTTAAAGGAATGATCCATCCAGTGGGGGAGCTTGGAGTGTGTGCGAAGCGGCAGGAGAGGGCAGGGCTACAGCGGGGGGGGGGGTAGTGTGAACTTTAAAGGAATGATCCATCCAGTGGTGGAGCTTGGAGTGTGTGCGAAGCGGCAGGAGAGGGCAGGGCTACAGCGGGGGGGGGGGTAGTGTGAACTTTAAAGGAATGATCCATCCAGTGGGGGAGCTTGGAGTGTGTGCGAAGCGGCAGGAGAGGGCAGGGCTACAGCGGGGGGGGGGGGTAGTGTGAACTTTAAAGGAATGATCCATCCAGTGGTGGAGCTTGGAGTGTGTGCGAAGCGGCAGGAGAGGGCAGGGCTACAGCGGGGGGGGGGTAGTGTGAACTTTAAAGGAATGATCCATCCAGTGGGGGAGCTTGGAGTGTGTGCGAAGCGGCAGGAGAGGGCAGGGCTACAGCGGGGGGGGTGGCTGCAGTGGGGGGGGTGGCCACGGCACATGGGGACATGGCCGTGGTACATGGGGGTATGGCTACAAGCCGGGACACCCCAAAAACATTGCCGCTGGGGGCAAACCGCTCCCATCACCCTCCTCATCCCTACGTGACTGGATCCATGGTTCCGAACTCTATTCCCTATCCCAAGACTCCTTGGTGTTAACTAGGCTGGCTAGAGCTGGTAGGATATACTGTCCAACAATATTTGGAAGGCTACATGATCCCCACCTCCGGCCTACACGAAGGAGAAGCCATGTTAAAGCTCCAGGTTCAACTGCAGTTAGGGCTGCCAGAGCAAAAACTAGAGAGGGCTCCTGTACTTTTAACAGGTGTATGGAAGGGGGAATTCCATCAGGTGTTGCTTGTTATCTGACTGTGGCAAGCCAAGCCTGTTGAAATTCCCTCTTTAAAGCATAAGAGCCATCTCCAGTTTTCAACCTGGCAACCCAACTGCAGAGGAGATTATACGTATTCTTGTTGTTGTTAATGATGGGTGTGATTTCTTCCCATCCATCCAACCCCACCACTCCTAACCAGAAATCAGAGATTTCCTTAGAAGACAGAGGATAGTGACTTGGATTGTGAATTGGTAAAAACATATGACTTAATCTCATCTGTGTCAATGGGGCCAGCTTATTCATGGTTCAATTGGTGCAATTACTGCAGGTCCCCCACAGCCTTATGGATTCAGCAATAAGGGATAAGTGACTCAGACATAAGGTATAGCTTGTTTCCTCTTGTTCCTTAGTCACTTCTGGAATCTCCCAATGTTTCTGATGTCATCAACAATACGTTACTTGAGTAACGGAATCAAAATACAGGGAATCAGGAAGTCAATATCAGGGACTTCCTGATTCCCGTTACCATACCAAATCAATGTAAGATATACAATTTTCATAAACTGGACTTGTCAATGACTGGAGAACATGGTAGAAGTCATGCTGACCAGAGAACATGTTTCTGGATCAAGCTGACCTTAGATGTGTTCAGGGTTGTAAGTCCAGAGAGGATTAGGCAGGAAAACCCAACACTGATAGGTTTGTGCTAACTCTTTTACCACTCCAGGCTCTTTGCATTTCTGAACACAATGAAAGATGAAGTGCCCAGATTAATGAGCAATCAGAGACCATCCTTCAATTTTATCCTAGAGAGATCTTTCCTTTACACCCTACCTGACTGAACATTAGGAGACTGTCATGACTCCCATCAATGTTTTGTCACTTCAGAATAAAGCAATCAGCCCATTCTGGATCTCTTTTGTCAGTCCTGTGGGAAAGCCATTACAGCTTTGTCAATGCACCCCTTCAGGATATGAAATAGAGTACAAAAACCCTAGCTTCAACCCCAGCCAATTCTAGTACATTGTACGTGGTGCACCAGACTGTCACTCCTCTGTGCTACCCTCGGATGCTCTCTGAGCCACTCTTCTGTGACCTCTTCTTCAGGACTGGTAACTATAACCCTTTCCATGCAATCTCTTTCTATCCAAACTTTCTTGACTCACTTTCTGATAGCCTTGTATGGTTCTCAAGAGTGTCTGATTTCTTGTGTGTTTGTCAATTCAAATAAAATATCTTGTTAACTTTAACTGGAGTCTTCTCTACAATTAGTACAGGTATACACAGGTGAATAGATCCTGCCGTTACCCTTCTCTTGCAGGCTTCCTTTGATCTGTAACTCCGCAACTTCTAAAGAAACACTGATGTTGTGGATGAATGTTCTCCACCTCTTCGGGTAACAGCTGCAGAGCTGAAAATGGCTTTAGAAGTGAAGAATGTTTTTGCTAGTCTCTGTTATACTATTTAATTCCTATGCCACCACTCCTAGCATAGCTCATGCTTGTGCACAATGGGGGAAACTGGTTCAGAGCCCCAACCTTCTTACTCTGGCCTTGCGTGCCATGGAGATCCCCTTGATCATTCAAGCATCCCCAAATCTCAGAGCCTGACTCTGAGTCTCCAG
Organism: Cyclura pinguis; assembly: GCA_030412105.1. Lineage (NCBI taxonomy): Eukaryota > Metazoa > Chordata > Lepidosauria > Squamata > Iguanidae > Cyclura > Cyclura pinguis. The sequence goes on from CM059599.1 coordinate 381,783,222, forward strand.
TTTCTGTGCCTTATCTCTCAAGGATGATAGTTCTACAGTTTGGCTGGGCTCATCTACAGGCAAGAGGAAAGCTGTTGTTGTTGTGTGCCGATTTATGGTAACCCTAAGGCAAACCTATCATGAGGTTTTCTGACACCGAGAGTGTGTGACAAGCCCAAGGTCATCCGGGGGTTTCCGTGCCTAAGTGGAGAACTGAACTCTGGTCTCCTCTGAGTCATAGTCTAATGCTCAAACAGTTACACTACACTGGCTCTCCAACAGGAAGGGGTTGGGTGGAAATTTCTCATAGAATCATAAGAGTCGGAAAAGACCCCAAGGCCCATCCAACCCCATTCTGCCATGCAGGAATATACCATCAAAGCATTCCCAACAGATGGTCATCCAAGCCTCTGTTTAAAAAACTCCAAAGAAGAGACTCCACCACACTCCCAGACACTGTGTTCCCCTGTGAACTGCTCTTACCATCAGAAAGTTCTTCCTAATGTTGAGGTGGAATCTCTTTTCCTGAACTTTGAAGTCATTGCTCCATGTCCTCGTCTCTGGAGCAGCAGAAAACAGGCTTGCTCCATCCTCCATATGACAGCTCGTCAAATATTTAAACATAGCTATCATGTTGCCTCTTAACCTTCTCTTCTCCATCTCTAGCTGAGCTATGAAAATAACAGTTTACTACAATTTGCAAGAATCAACTCATTTGTTGCTGCAACTTGCAAAGACTCAGTAGCAGAGTCTGCGTAGTTACTCAGTTATCTTCCTCCTTCCCTTCCAGCCACTGTAGCATCAGAACTCACCTTCTATACTCTGCTCTGCATCCACCTTCTGGCTACAAGCAATAAGCTATATTAAATATTCCTCATCCTGTCTCCCTATGGAAGTCAGAAGGAATAATCCCCTCATTTAACCTTGTCTTAATTTCCAAACAGGGCGAAAAAAAATCTCTCTCTCTCTCTCTCTCACTCACTGACTCTTCCATCCACGTGCTTGAATGACAAGCGGAGAGTAACTGTGGCTGGTACTTAACATGTGACGCTTAAGTGACATTGCCACAGGCCATCCCTAGATCTCAGCCCAGAAACCTCAGAGGCTGGGAGGATCCAACAACCCTGACCCTGAGGCACAGAGAACTGGTCTGTATCATGCAAGTCACAGTACACTCTGATGCTGATGAACAGGTACAGAGTCATTCCCGAAAGAATTGCTAGCCCAACATTTACTTGCCCAGGTATAAAATAAGTAGCAACACATTGTCACTAAAGTGAGGCACAGAGGGGAGGAAGGACAGGTGAGACCTCCCCACATAATTAATTACTTGCCTCTCTTTCTTAGCTAAACAAGCAGATGGCACCGGCTGGAAATGCAACTGCTAAACATGCAAATATTCTTTCTGCATTCTTGCCACACTTCATTCCCAGCTTGCATGTGCCAAACCCAAGGATCACAGACACATGGGAGATGCTTACACATGCATCTATAATCCGCTGCAATGGTGAAGCCTTGGATGCTATTTGGCTGAGCTAGTATGTTGGCACGGAAAAGCCACAAACTTTCCAGCTGCTCAAGGAACACATCTGTTGGAATATCTGCAGTTCAACTTCAACGAGGAAAAGAAAAACTATCCCTTTCAGTGGGATTAATACAGCATAAAGACCCTAAGGAACTATTTCTCTTGTGGCATGGGCCATCTAGACCTTGAGAGGACTGTTCTATATTTTAGGAGTCAGCAAAAGGGGGCAGGGGTTTTGTAGCATGTGATCTGGCATCTACTGTCAGCTACACATCTGTGATCTGGCAACATGCAATGGAGAAGCAGTAACGAGATCCAAGAAGCAACATGAGTAATACAGAGTTTGGGAAAATTGCTCCAAAAGACTACAATTCCCAGTACCTTGCTGGCCAGGAGAGTTTGGGAATTACAATCCAAAAGGTACATTCTTCTAAGCGCTGGAATAGTATAGACTGAACTTTGCACACTGCTTTGAAGTAACCAAACTATTCCTTAGTTGCAGGTTTCCTGTTTCATTTCTACTATGGACTCAGCTTCTGTGCCCTTCACAATGACCCAACCACTTCTTACAGCTTCCTGGCATGTTTCTCACTAATGCCGTCAAATCCACCCATTTTCTGACTTCCATCCATCCACACCGTTGCTCTTCATCTGCAGTGTTCTAACTGTGCACAAAAGCACCCAAATTAAACACACACACACACACACACACACAGGGAAAAAACATGGCAATTGAGCACACTTACTTTGCAGTTTGCCATATTTCTATTTTATTATTTTTGTATCACTGAATTTTGCTGTATTTTCTCTGTCTCAGAAGCTTTGCCCTTGCTTAACAGGGAACTCAGAACTCCATGGCAGAGAATACATGAACAGCCCCTGCTGACTGGCTCTCTGGAGAAAATCTCACATTGCTGCGGCTACAACAATCCTTCCTTTTTTAAAAATATAGAGAGAGAGCTACAGGAACAGCCCTCCTCTACCAAAACTCTTCCTGCACAAACCCCTATTGATAGGAAGCCCAGATAGGCTTCAAACGCGGAACGAGTGGAGGGGGGATGCAAACCAGCAAGGAATTTTTTCCCTGCACAAACTCTCCCGCAAAGGGAATGAGACACAAGAGAGAAAGATGCTCTGCCCTACAGTGGAAAAAAAGTCTTGGCTCCCCCCACTGCAAAACGCCCCCACCCTTACAAAAGCACCCATGCTGGAATGCAGCACACTCAGCTGAGGTGGGAATAGGAGAAGAACCAGCCAAGCAAAACAGCACCTGATCTTCATTTCTTTCCTCCTCTCTCAGCTTTCCGCAGCTCAAAAGCCTGGCTGCCAATGTTTCAAGAGTACCGCGGAAGGTATCTTTTCACTCACTCCATAGTTCCTTGCTGAAGCGAGGAGGATGGCGAAGCAACGGCAGTGCAACTCCCCATCCACTTTGCTGGGATTTCTGCAGGGGAGAATGACACCCATTGTTCCTCTTCAGTGCAAGTTCCTATGTTCAGCGCAAGTCCCATTTTTGATGCATGCAGCAAGGACAAATCATCCGATCTTCCCAGCCTTCCTCTTCACCCCACCATCCCCTTTTATGAGCAAGCAACGAAAGCAACCTACAAAGCATACAATGCCGCTGACGGAAACTTGGGAAGGGCAACGCTTGAGCTTCGCCATTCCGGTACCAGCTCTGGTCTCTTGCCAACACAGACACCCATTCACCAGGAGGAGGAAAAGCAATGCCTTTCAGCAACCAACGTAATACACAACAAGATGCCTGGCGAGACAACAGCATCCACATATTCCCCATGCTCCCCCCATCCGCCTACCACCCACCCACTCGGTAGAAGTGGCCTCCCCACATCTATCAGGTAAAGACTCAGGAACTGAACCAGCTGCAACCCCAGCAATGTGTGGGTGGGTGGGTGGGGGGAAATCGTTGGAGGAGGGAACGATTCCCCCTAATCACTTTCAATACAGCAAGATAAGCCAAAAAGCAAAAGCAAAAAAAAAGCAAAAATCCTGTTTATTTGAAAGCTGAAGGAATTAATCACACTCCATGCTAGTGGTAAGGAGAGGCTCTCCTGGAAAGAATCAGAAATTGGATCAGATGCACCACAAGCAATGTGGGAGAAAATGGCAAATCGCTGGAGGAGGGAGCTATTCCCTATGGAAAGCCAGTGGGGTGCAGTGCTTTGAGGAAGACAAGTGTTCAAAATCCCTGCTCGGCCACATGGATGGGTGACCTTGGTCAAGTCACATTCTCTCAGCCTCAAAGGAACGCAAAAGGCAAAGTCCCTCTGAGCAAATCTTGTCGAGACAATCTTGCGATAGGTCCTCTGTTAGGGTTGCCAAGACTAGAAAACACACCACAACCCAAGGACGGTTGCTACTGCTGGCCCCAAAGTGGAGTGAAAGCCAGGCAAGCAGTCAGGAGGTTTAGAAGGGAGCAAAGCCCAGCCGTCCTGCCTAGGATAGACTGAGGAGGAGAAGACAATTTTTCTTTTTCTTACTTCTCTTACGTGACCAAATGCAAACAGAACCACAGGGTCCTTAAGTGAGGCAGAGACACCCATTCCACAGCCCGCAACCATGATCGTCGGGAATCAACCCTTCCACACTGTGGGGGCACAGCTCAAAATAACCAGGTGACACAGGGTGGAAAGTGGGGTACCTCCTATGTTTACAAGGTCAGAGGTGCACGGGGGAAGGTTAACCTTCTCCCCATCTTTTGTGCCCTCTTCATTCCGAAAAGGCACCACCTTTCACCGCCCCTTCCGCTCCTCCGCAGGCCAGCTGCCTCCTCCTTGGATGCCTAGACCGCAGGCACATCCCCAGTCACAGACTACGGCTCTCGCGCATCGGCATAAATCCTTTCCCGGACGAGCCGGTGTCTCGGCCATTTATCTTCCCCGCTGGTTTACATCTGGGGCCGGCCTAAACTCACTCCGGGGCCAGCTTTGGGAGGAGAGAAGGGGATATGGCGACAAGCCTCTTCCCCCTCTTGTGATATAGGCTCCCATCTCACCTCCTCACTCTCCAGGATTCCTAAGTCTCCACAAACACACACACACACACACACACACACACCCGTAGGCACACCCTAACTCTCCCTGCCCACTACGTACCTCAGGTAGGGGAGAGGAGAGGTCCCCTCAGGGGTAAGGGACCACAGCCCCCTCCCCAAGGCGAGGGAGAGGGAGTCCTCCCTCTCACTGAAAAGGCTGGAACTGGCCTCTCGGCTTCCTCGGGGGCCACGGATGCCCCAAAGAAGCCCTTTTCTCGGGGCCAGTTTTTCTTCCCGGGAATTGGCGGGGGGGAGGGGGGACAGCGGAAAAAAGCTCAGTCTTTTGGCGAGAGAGAGGTGGGGGGCTCAAACCGAGCAGCCCCATCACCCTTCTCTTTCTTCTCCTGTAAGCAACTGCCCGGGGCGGGCGGGCGGCCAAGAGAGGAAGGCGGCGGCGCTCTGCACATGCACAGAGGTCCCCTCGGCGCAATTTTCAACCATCCGAATCTTGACACTGGAGGAAGGGGACAGAGGGAGGTCGTCAAGGCGGGGGGGGGGGTTAAAGGGCCGTCCCCTCGTGCCGCCCCTCCGCAACCCGTGAGGACGGCTGCCTCGACGTCGCCCCCCACCCCTCTCCGGCCCCAGGGCGGCCCCCGGCCCTCCCCTTCGGCTCACCAGCTGCCTCCTCAGGAGTAGGATGTTCTCCTCCAGGAACTTCTCCTCCAGGCTCCGGGGCGCGGCGGCGGGGCCGGCGGGGGCGCCTCCCTCTCCGGGGCCCGGCGGCGGCGGCGGCGGCGTCTCCTCGGGGGCGCCGGCGGAGGGCGAGGCGGCCAGCAGCCCCCGCCTGACGCGCAGCTCCTGCCGCTGCCGGAGGAACTCCAGCTCCGCCAGCCCGGCGAGGGTGGCCTCGAGGCGCTCGCGGGTCCGGAGCCGCTCCGCCGCCGCCGCCTCGGGGCCGTCGCTCCGGCCGCCCTCCCGCGGCGCCCCGCGGGCCCCCGCCGACGCCGGCGCCGCCTCCCTGCCCTCTCGCCGCGGCGGCTCCGGGCTCGCCTTCATCCCCGCGCCCGGCTCAGCGCATGGAGGGCGCCGCGCCCGCTCCCTGGCCCGCCCGCCCCTGACGACGCCTCCGCCGCAGCCGCCCCCACGGAGCCGCCTTGGCTCAGAGGAGGAGGGAAAAGGGGAGTCGCCGGGACCCTCGTCGGGCGGCGGCGGCGGCGGAGACGACGCCCGCCGGCCACCCCAGCATCCCGGCCGCGGGGCTCGCCTTCGCCTCCCTCCCGTCGCGCCCGCCCCGCTTCTCCGGCCGCCTCTCCGCGCCCTGGCGTCGGGCGCCGCGGCTCCTCCCCTCCCTCCGCCTCCTTCGGCCTTCTCCTCCGCCCCTCGCCCGCCCGCCGCCCGCCCACCGGCCCCCGACGGCCGGCCCGGAGGCGCCCCCGCCCGCAGTCGTTGGAAGGCCCGCCCCGGGCAAAGCCAATCGGCCGTCTCCGCACTAGCCTATTATTCCACTTTCGACAGCCTGTGGCGTCCTGGCGTTGGAGGTTTCTGTTCTTCCACTTTCAACCTCCTAAGGAACCCTGGGGTCCTCAAAGGCCCCTCCCTACACGCAAAGCCCAGGATCCCATAGGAGAGTGAAAGTGGAACGATAGCACTAGAACAGGCGAGTGCGGAGACGGCCAGAGACACGCGCGAGGGAAAAAAGGGACTCCCTCCCCAGCAAACGACCTCGCCAAGCCCCCTCCCCCGCCAGAGCAGCCCCGATGGCGGGGCGAGGGGCTCTGCGGGGGGGGGGGTGGCGGGGCTTGGGCGGCGCCTTTGTCTCCAGGGGGCTTTGTGGATTGATTCGGTTTATTGATTTGGATGCGTAGCCCACCTTAGGGGCTGACTTCAGCTGCGGTCCGGCATCCACTCCAGCGCGGGGTGGGTACCTACGTGCGGGGCACCGGCGCTGCGCGACCCCTGTTCGGAACAGCAGGGTCGCGCGACGCCGGTGGATGGATGCCTGGATGATGCTGTGCAATGGGCGATGTGCAATGTGCGATGTGCAACCCTTGCCCCGTGCGCAACTCCGCTGCCATCGCTGCGGGCCGAAGACGTCTGTTGCACTGTGGAAGCCATGCCTTGTGAGGATAGACTTAGAGGGCTGGGTATGTTTAGTCTGCAGAAGGGAAGCTTAAGAGAAGGAACAGGATGGCCACCTTTAAATATATGAAGAGATGCCATGTAGAGGAGGGAGTGGGCTTCTTTTCTGCTGCTCCAGAGACCAGGACAAGGAGCAACGGATTCAAGCTGCAGGAAAGGAGATTCCACCTGAACCTCAGGAAGAACTTCCTGACGGTCAGGGCTGTCCGGCAGTGGAATCTGCTGCCTCCATGGAGTGTGGTGGAGCCTCCTTCTTTGGAGGTTTTTAAGCAGAGGCTGGATGCCCCTCTGTCGGGAATGCTTTGATGGGTGTTCTTGCATAGCAGGGGGTTGGACTCGATGGCCCCTGGGGTCTCTTCCAACTCTACATTTCTGTGAGGGCTGGTTCGCACTCGCTTGCCTAGTGCGATTTAGGAGCTTATCCCACCAGGCAGGTGAATCACCGTTCGGGTGGGATAATACTGCCTTTGGCTGGGACTTTTAGGGCCTTTCCACACAACACTGTTCTAGTGCTATTATTCCACTTTCAACCTCCTCTGGAATCCTGGGGTTTGTAGTTTAGGGAGGGGCCTTTAGAATCTTCAGCCAGAGAGCGCTTTGGCCTCAGCAAACCACGAAACTCAGAACTCCACGGGAGGTTGAAAGGGGAATAATAGCACTAGAACATTGTGGAGCAGAAATGGCCTTAGCACAATACCTTCTTCCTCTCCTGATGGGAGACCATATGGAAAGGGTTTTTGTTTTGTTTTTTTCGAAAGGACGTCACTAAGGGATTTTTTGTGTTTGTAAAAAGAGAGGCTTTCTCCCCGGGGCAGGACCACGGAAGAGGAACCAGGGCAAGTCCCAGCCAAAGATGCTGTTATCCTGCTGCAATGGCAATTTGCCTGTCCCCTGTGGTAAGATACTTAGCCAAGTGTATGGCCATTTCCGCACTGGACTGTTGTAGCGCTATTATTCCACTTGCAACATCCTATGGAATCCTGGGGTTTGCAGTTTTGGGAGGGGCCGGCCGGCCCCTCCCGAAACTGCAAACCCCAGGATTCCATAGGATGTTGCAAGTGGAATAATAGCGCTACAACAGTCCAGTGTGGAATGGGTCAAAGTTAGGAAGGAGAGCCAGCTTGTATAGTGGTCTGAGCATTGGACTAGAGCCCTTTCCGCAAGTTACTTTCTTGCAGGAGCACCCGATGGCGATCCCAGCAGTGACTCTGCCAGGAAGGGAGCGCAACAGCAATGCTCCTCTCCACACAAGACTGGCTCCCTGCAAAAGGGAGTTGCAGTGGATGCGCCGGTTCCTTCTGCAGTGCAACCAGATACTTTCCCAGGCTGCGCTGAGGCAGGAAGCACCACCATTGCACTTCCTGCCCTTCCACAGAATAAGTGCGGAATGGTGGCGCAATCATGGGTCATTGATGGGAAAAACCTGTCAATGATTTAACCTGCGATCACACCGCCTGGGGACGGGAGAAGGACAGGACTGCGACTCATGGTCCCATCCTTCTCCCGTCCCCATGGCGGGATGGGAGGGTGCTGCAGCGGGCAGAGTTCACATCCCCACCCAGACATGGAAACTCGCTGGGTGACCTTGGGCAAGTTGCACTCTCTCAGCCTCAGCGGAAGACAAACGCAAACCCCTTCTGAATAAATGTTGCCAAGAATACTCCATGGTGGGGTCTCCAAAGCTGGAAATGACTTGAAGATACACAACAATGTCACCAGCAGTTTGCTGACCGACGGAAGTTAAATCAAAATGGCAAATAAAATATGTACAAAAGTTTTGAAAAACTACCCAGTCCAATTAAAACATCAAACAGACATACAAACATCAAACAACATAAAAGAAATTAAAAACCTATTACATATTAAAATTAGACGACACTTTTAACATATTTAATATTATATATTTAATAAACAACACATTCATTGCACATCCCTCTCTCCCAACCCATGAAAAGCTGATATCCTGTTTGGATAGGAATATTTTTGCCGCCAAAGAAGAGAGAGCAGGGAGGGGGCCAACCGACCTTCCCTTGGGAGGGAGTTCCGTAGCCTAGAAGCAACCACCAAGAAGGTTCTCTCCTGTGTTCTCACAATACCTGGCTGCGGGGGTGATGGCACAGACAGAAAACTCTTCGCCACAGACTGTAAGACGCGGGCAGGGGATACGAGCTTTCCGATAGTCTGGACCTAAGCTATGTAGGGCTTTATAGATCATAATTAACATTTTGCATGGTGCTTAGAAATGGATCAAGAGCCAGTGAAGCTGTTTCAGCAAGGAAGTCAGATGTTCCCTATAAAGTTGTTGGTGGAGGGGTTGTTGCTGTTTTTTTTATGGTAGTGGTTTTCCTTGTGTGGGGATGTATGTTTGTATGTTTCTGTATGCTTATAAGGGAATGGGTTTCACCAGTGCACTGTATTAGTTTGGTTGTTGTCTGCCTTTGGAGTGTGACTTACCTAAAGTTATCCAGTGAGTTTCTGTGGGTGGGTGGGGATGCCAATCATGGTCCCCCATAGTCCTAGTCTAACACTCAAATCACAATCGCTACTAAGGGCCTTTCTGCATACACTGTTATAGCGCTATTATTCCACTTTCAACATCCTGCGGAATCCTGGGCTTTGCAGTTTAGGGAGGGGCATTTAGAATTCTCAGCCAGAGAACTCTTTGGCCTCAGTAAACTATAAACCCCAGAATTCCACAGGAGGTTGAAAGTGGAATAATCGCACTATGACAGTGCAGTGCAGAAACACCCTTAGTCATGATTTCAGCATTATTGCTATGATTGTAACTCCCCTCCTAACCTACCTAAGCTACATGGGGAAAGGGAGGCCATTCTGCTGGCAACTGGAGCATGGGTGAATGATGTTTCCATCAGATTTGTAGGGTAGGGCCAGGAGAAGTTACTTATTTAAATTAAGGTGATACAGAATTCCAGCCATTGTTTCCATGGTCTGCCTTTTACTTTGTGGCACACATTTTCAGTTTAGCCTCAGCAATATATGCTGGTGGAAATACCCTTTAGCATGTGCAGAGAGCAGAAAGCACTCCTATTACCCCTGAAAAGTTCTAAGGAGTCCTCATTTTCCAGGGTACTATGGGATGGCTTTCTTCCAGAGCAGACATTCTTGGAAAGTCAAGTTTCTAATTTTTTTATTCTAGAAACAGAAGCCTTTGCCAGACTCCCTTGGTCGTGCAAAAGCTTGGTTGGTTAACGGAGAATAAACTTGATTCAACTTTTTTGGTCAGTCTCCCCCAACTGGGCATCCTCCATATATACTGGACTACTGCCCCCATCATCCCCACCCATTACTGGCCAATGCTGGCTAGGACAACCTGGAAACAGTAGTCCAAAAATCCCTCCACCTTTTATAAGCTCTGACTAACACAGCTTCCCTTGGTACAAAACTGGAGTTGTTTGATGCAGGATTTTAAGCCATCTTGCGTACCACTCTGGGCTTCAGTGCTGCGTCAGTAATTTTTTTTTTTAAAGCCACAAATGCAAAACCAAAAGTGGTGTTGGAGGAAAGTCATTTCCCAGGGGATCTGACAGACGATGGAACCAGGAGGTGAGGAAAGGAGACTCCTTTGAAGACCGGGGAGTCCCAAATTGTAGAGGACGGGGATCAAAGCTTCAGCCCATGGCCTCTTACTGTTAAAGCCAGGCCCAAGTCAGCCAGGCAGGGTGGTTGGCAAGAGAGCAAATGTTCAATGGCGGGCAAGCTAATTACTGTCTGGGAGTTACAGAGAGGTTTCGTTGCAGGGAGAGCATGCATGGCGGGGGGGGGGGAGACAAGGAAGGGCAAGCTTTGAAGGGAAAAATCAGAACAAATGGGAAGTCACAGTTCACTCCAAAGTGAACACCAGATCTTTTGAGCCTGGTTCTCAACAGCAGGAGGACGATGGTAGAGACTTGGTTAAGGATTCAAGGGGAGCCTAGAATCATAGAATCATAGAGTTGGAAGAGACCCCAGGGGCCATCCAGTCCAACCCCCTGCCATGCAGGAACACCCTCAAAGCACTCCCGACAGATGGCCATCCAGCCTCTGCTTAAAAACCTCCAAAGAAGGAGACTCCACCACACTCCCAGGCAGCATCTTCCACTGCCGGACAGCGCTGACCCTCAGGAAGTTCTTCCTGAGGTTTAAGTGAAATCTCTTTTCCTGTAGTTTTAATCCATTGCTCCTTGTTCTAGTCTCTGGAGCAGCAGAAGACAAGCCCGCTCCCTCCTCAGCATGACATCCCTTCAAATATTTAAACATGGCTATCATGTCCCCTCTCAACCTTCTCTTCTGCAGACTAAACATACTCTGCTCCCTAAGCCACTCCTCATAGGGCTTCATGGCTTCCACACTCTTCACCATTTTGGTCACCCTCCTCTGGACACGCTCCAGCTTGTCAATATCCTTCTTGAAATGAGGTGTCCAGAACTGGATATAGTATTCCAGGTGTGGTCTGACCAAAGCAGAATAGAGTGGTACCATTCCCTCCCTTGATCTAGAAGCAGAACTTGGAAACGTACATTTTTGGACTACAATTTTCATTGTTCCCCATCTGGAGATGGAGTGTAACTTTATGCTCAAGGGGTTTTGTGATGTTTGTGCATTAGTGAATTGGAACACTGTGCAAATAAATGTGCAAACAAAGGTGAAATGAGAGCAAGACACATCTTCAGGCTCTATGCGCTCTGTACATCCACATTTGCAATGCACAATAGTACCACATGCACAGCGACATCATAGGTTCAACTTTGCTTCTGCAGCCTTCCACCCAATATGGATGTTATGCCATGGCCAAAAAAACTACAACCACGTACATAAGGGAAATTATGCAGGTGTGCATCATTATCAAACTTCTATATACCCTAAAGGCACCAGACCCCATCTGACCTTGGAAACTAAGCAGGGTCAGCGTTGGTGAGTACTTGGATGGGAGACTGCCAACAAATACCAGGTGTTGTGGGCTACATTTTGGAGGAAGAAACTGGCAAAACCACCTCTGAGTATTCCTTGCCTAAGAAAACCCTATGACATTTAACGGGATTGCCGTAGGTTAACAGGCAACTTGAAGGAACATATCTGCACAAGTCACTACTAGGAAGCCAGACCCACTCCAAATAAGAAAAGTTTCCAAATTCTAATTGTATCACGGTTACATCCACTAGGAAATGGTCAAAGATCCCTATGAATCCAAACAGGGCCAACCCATCTGTTAGGCAAAGTGGGTCAACCATCTGAGGCATGAGATTTCTGTTGACAAGGCAGCAATTTATTAGTCATTATTTAATGCTTGTGGTATTTTTATTTCCAGGGAGATGGCAAGATGAATGTTGATGCCCCACCCCAAATGAATTACAAAAATAAAACCAGTAAATTTTCAGAATCTAAAGACTCAAATTCTGTCAACGTGATTAGTCAGGGCAACTCCTGCTGACTGGGGAAGAGGGGAGTTGTAGTGCAAAGCACCTGGATGGCACTAGGTTTAGGAAGGCTTGAAATCACACTGAGTGATAGTATTTTTACAGGATGCCAGAACAGAGCCTTTTTCATACCTATATAGAAATCCTGAGCTTTTGACCTGCATCTAATGCTTTTCCCTTTTTTTTTTTTTTGGTATTGTGTAGTGTGTGAAATGTTTGTTTTCAATATACTATGAGCACAACTTCAGATTTTCCGGGTAAGAATGCATTTGGACATGGTCTCTGTGCTTTAAAAGTTGTCAACCCATATCCATATCCTTCTGTAAAAAGCAAAATGAGTGGTTACAACCTAGGATATTATTATTATAATACACCATTCTCGCACACACAGATTCTCATTGCGAGACAGCTGTTTCTCCCCTGTTTTCAGTCAGCTGTTTCACGTAGCCCTTAATGGGCTGACCCTTTTAAAAATAGACACGTAATTTATGAGAAGCTGGAATGTTCAGCCTGGTCGGTGGCTAGAAAGATCTCATCAGGAAATTGATATCAAACAAGATTTTCACACGACAGTGGCCCCTCCACATTTGCGAGGGTTCAGGGTCCCAGAACCTTCACGAAGGAAAAATTGCAAATAACTGCCACCCACCCACCCACAGTCCCTCTTCCATTCCCTTCTGGGGGCTTCCATCTCCCATTCCCTTACCTTTTACTGGGGTGCGAGTCTTCCTTCTTTGCTTCAGGGCCACGGGCAAGGGGATGGGAGAGGGGACCTCCGGAATGCAGAAGGAACTCACATGAATCAGAAGGTAAGGGGATTGGGGAGAGGGAAGAAGGCAGCACGTGCTTTCCTTCTGCCCTCCAGAGATCCCCCTCCCGTCCCCTTGCCCCTGGCCCCTGCACTGAAAACTCATGTGGGGCAAAAGATAAAGGAATTGGGAAAAGAGAATGCAGGGGCAGACACAGGGACCTTGCAAATAATCAAATTCACGAAGGTCAAATCTGTGAATGTGGAGGGAAGACTCTAGCCAATTATAGCACTATTATAGCTACATTCTAGGGAATTCTGGGATGTGTAGTTTGGTGAAACAGTGGAGTTCTCTGGCTGAGAATGCTAAATACCTCACAAAACTACAAATCCCAGGATTCTATAGCATGAAGCCCGGCCAATTAAAGTGGTATCAAGGTGCTATAACTGTGAAGTATGTAAGTGACCTTAGACATTTCCAGATCTTGACATTTCATGATATGAAGCACTATACCTTTAGATTGTGATTTCAAGATTGGTTGGTTGGTTGGTTGGTTGGTTGATTGATTGATTGATTGATTGATTGATTGACTGATTGGCTAAATGAGCCAATTCTTTAAAGGATGCAAAAGAACTTAATATCAAGTTAGGAAGAACCACTCAAGAAATCTTGCAAGCTTTTTTGCAGCAGTCGTGTGCAGAATTACAGGAGGACTGGCCAATGGCCCTTGTGTCGGTGAGTGAGAAACAAATGGTTCTTTTGGCAAAATTGACATGTTCCGACTCAAACATGGGAAGAGTTTCAGATTTAAGCTTAAACCAAGACCATAGAATCAGGATCTGCAGACTCTCACAGACGGTTTGGTCAACAAGCTGGAAGAGCTGGAAAACAATAGCAGATGAGCAAATCTTTCTTTTAAGGGTGTCCAACTTGCCCGAAAGAAGTAAAAAAACCTTTTCTCACTGAAATAGTTATAAGGCAAAATGTGATCGGCAGGGATGCAAACATTTTCCTCAATTCTCTACAGGCTGAAAAAAGAAAAGTTAAGCAATGAATATATCTCCTCCCCTGAATAATTCCATTTTGGAAGATTTAATTAAGAGTGTGATAACGAGGTCAAACCTGGGAAATCTGCAGGTGTAGAGGATTTTATGAGTGAGTTTTAAACCTTTTTCTTGTGGGTATCATGCTGCCTCATCTTAAATCATTATAAAGAGATCTTAAATCATTATATGCTTTGAGAGGTTCAAGTTTCCAAGGAAATGAAGCACTACATGTATCATTAAAATAAAGAGAGGGGGAGACTGCCAAATGATGAAGACCTATTACCTCATAGCTTTACTGAATCAAGATGTCAAAGTCTTAACTACATTTTTTCCCCCAAATATGTGAAAGATTTAATTACAAAATATATACTGCTAGATCAGATGGGAGGAATGCCCAATAGAGAGAACAGGCACACTCAGGCAGAAGAGTGCTGAATAGATTTCATCACACTAATAGTATAAAGAGGGAAGAAAGAAACGGTTCCAGTTTTTCAAGATGATCACACAGCCTTTGATCAAAACTTTTGGAAAAGTGAAGATTTTGGAGACAAAAGGCCGGAATCTTGTTGGTTTCTTAGGCCATTTCTGCACTAAACTGTTATAATGCTATTATTCCACTTTCAACGTCCCATGGAATTCTGGGGGTTGTAGTTTACTGAGGCCAAAGAGCTCTCTGTATGAGAATTTCAAAAGCCCTTCCTTAAACTGCAAACCTCAGGATTCCATAGGATGTTGAAAATGGAATAATAGCACTGTAACAGTACAGTGTAGAAATGACCAAAGTCATATGCACTTCAACATTTTTGCCGGATGAAGATTGACCCCTTTCAGATCAAGATTACAAAGCCATAGTCCCATATGTCCTATATGTAGTTACACTGCCCATGATTGAGCATTGCCCATTGTTGTGTATCATGTCTAGCTGCACATGTATGTACATACATGTTCCACACTGCCACTTATGTATGTGCGTGTGCATTACACACTTGTGTATGGATGTGCGTGTGCATCACACATGCATGTGCGTTTGGTTCCACAATGACACCATTTGCTAGCAGGGTGACCTTGCGCAATTGTCTCCTCAGTGTAGAATTTTGGCCAACTGCTAAATTCTATGAAGGCTCTTAGGAAAGTAGGGCCATTTCTGCACTAGACTGTTATAGTGCTATTATTCTACTTTCAACATCCTATGCAATCCTGGGGTTTGCAGTTTAGGGAGGGGCCTCAAAGGACCCTCCCTAAACTGCAAACCCCAGGATTGCATAGGATGTTGAAAGTAGAATAATAGCACTATAACAGTCTAGTGTGGAAATGGCCTATATTTAATACCAATAAGTAGGAGTCTGTACTAGTTAAACTCAGCCAATGTGCAGGGCAAGAATGTCCACTTTCCCCATCAGTCTTTGACATTACAATAGAGCTTTTGGCAAATCAGCTCTGTTCCACAACTTGAAGGCACACAACAACATTACAGAATTCTTGACCATAGATAAAAGTTCCAAATCCTCAAAGCTATTTGCTGTACCCCTATCCTGAAAGGATGAGTCTCTGCCCTAAGCATCCCAGCTGAAACAGATGGTTCATAAGGAAGAACACCTCCATGCCACAGATCTGAATGGACCTGGAGAATTATCCAGGCTCTGTCATACTTTGCTCCTGCAGCTTCCAAATTAAGAAATTTTTAACAAGCTATCAAATCCCTTGTTGAACAAGGTTCTTCAGGTAGGGCAGTCATGGATCGTGAAGAGCTGGGGCCTTGAAATTTGCCCATCACCAATTAGTACCTGAAGAGCACACTGAGCAGCAGACATGTAGGTAGTTGCCTTGATTATCGTCTTCCCCATTAGAATAAGATAATAGCCAGGATTCTACATCCTGGTTGTGTAATGAAAATCAATACTCTCATAGTTAAGGAGCAGTTGTGCTACGGTGCTCTTATGATGAATGCCAACATTGTGCACTCTCTTTGTGATAGTGTCCCTGTGATGGTGTCCCTCCACACATTGCAGTGCATCAAGAGGTACATTGAAGGCACTGATGGTTGGCTTTCACACCATCCGAGAATGCATACCTATATGTGAAATTTGTGAAATTCCGCTAATGCAACATGAACCAGCTACGGGCATTGCACTCTGAGCAAAAAGTTCAACCACATGCCTAAGGGAACGTAGGCATGCATAAGTCACAATGTCAGCCATTGTTCTTGGGGAAAAGTCATCCTTCCCATGCTCTGGAGACTGCAGTTTAGGTCACGGGGAATAGGAATCTTGGGGGTGTGGAAGATGAGATTGTTGCCCGTGCTAATCCAAAAGGTCTGCTACCCCAATCTGTGATCCCTGGCTCCACCACTGCTGTGTGTTCATCAGGTCCTATGCAGATGGGACCCCAAATGGTAACAGCTGAGAGTAGAGTCAACAGGCATAACCTTATTGTTGTTGTGTGCCCTCCAGTCATTGCTGATTAATGGTGATTCTAAGGTGAACCTATCAGAATTCTATATACAGTTCTCTCTCCACATTTGTGGACTTGACCTTTGTGAATCTGATTATTTGCAAAGCACGGGTTTGCCTCTCCCTCGTTCTCCTCCTCCCATTTCTTTGCATTCCTCACCCCAGGCTTGCAAGGCTTGTGTTTAAAATGGATTTTTTTTTCTTTTGGGTGAGCAAAGCGCCCCACTGCCACATGGTTTCACATTTTGCTGTGTAATAACTGCTGATTGGTCAGGTGCCCTCTTTGCTCCTACCCCTCCCCTCTGGGAAGAATCTCCTTTCTCAAGATGGTGACTGGAAGTATCTAGAAAGCCAGAACTCAGTGCTCCACTCTTCTCCATCTGAGGGAAAAGCACCAGTATGCCCTTTATCTTTTATTTTTTCTTTTCCCTGGCAGCTCCAGGATCAGAGACAAGGAAATGGGAGAGGAATTGCAGGGGGGTGGGGGAGTTATTTGTGCTTTTTCCACTTTCTGCACCCTGAACCTTCACAAGTATAGAGGGGCGACTGTATCTCACAAAACTACAAATTGCAAGATTCCATAAAATGGAGCCGAGGAACTTAAAGTAGCATCACAGTGCTATAACTGTGTTGTGTGAAAGAGATTCCAGCCCCTGCTGAACTTTTGTCCCTCTCTGTTATGACTGGAAACTTGGGAAAACTACAACAGAAAAGGAGAGAAAGGGGATAAACGGAAAAAGAGAAGGAAAAGAGAAGGAAAAACAGTCCTCTCAATATATAATCCAGTTTGTCTCCTTTTCGGAGAAAACAGCCTGGTCCCCACCCCAGTCTGCTGGAATCTGGAATCTCATGACCAAGCAGCTGATTTAGGAAATTGGATCCCTTGCATTTTGCTTGCTGCTGGTTTATGAGGACCAGATGTGAGGGGGGGGAAAAGGAGAAACTTTCCCTCAGAACGCCAGCCTCCTCTTCTTCCAGGAGTCACTCAGCACTGTGGAATGCATTTCATTTCAAAGCTTCCAGACATTGCTAAGCTAATTAATCCCTTTATATTGTCAGGGGGCATCACGCAGTGGCCGAGATGGAAAAGGGGATGATGTCACAGGTCTAATTTTTTTCAAACATGTGGCAGACGGAAGACTCCGAAGGTCTGGTTTAGGCGGCCTTTCTTGATACTTGGTGACTGTAGCACTGAAGGATGACTTGAATGTGTGAATCAGCATCCCAGGTCAGATACCCAAGAGAAAACAACCACGTCCACTCAAATGCAGTGCTCTTAACTGGAGACTGTTTGCTTAATCTACCGGTTATCCTCAGGATGACGTCCTCTCCCTTTTATCTACCAACACTGCTTGCATTCTCTGATGCTTTCTATGGCCACAGTCTGGCTGGCGTCTTTGTTTGCCGTTGTGTGCCTTCAAGTTGTTTTTTACTTATCCCAACCACAAGGCGAACCTATCGTGAGGTTTTCTGGGCAAGAAGGGGTTTGTCTTGGCCTTCCTCTGAGGCTGAGAGAGTGTGACTTGCCCAAGGTCACCTATTGAGTTTTCCTAACTGAGCAAGGATTAAACTTTGGTCTCCAGAGTCCCAGTCCAACACTCATACCACTTCTCAAAGATCCCTCCCTAAACTGCAAACCCCAGGATTCCATAGGATGTTGAAAGTGGAATAATAGCACTATAACAGTCTAGTGCAGAAATGACCACAGAAGCAGACTCACACGTGCGTTTCGATGTGAGTTCAAGCCCCCTCCACACTACACATTTATAGCACTATGATTCCAGTTAAATTGTACTTGCTCCATCCTATGGAATCCCAAAATCTGTACTTTAGCGGAGGTTATTAAGAATTCTTGACCACAGAGCTCCTCTCATTCCTCCCCAAACTGCAGATTCCAGAATTCCACAGGATGCAACCATGGTAGTTAACGTGCAATCATATTGCCATAATTGTGTAGCGTGTAAAGATAGTGTGTTGCGCAGTTGGTTGTACTATCTTGCCAGTCAACACCAGGGGTGTGTAGCACAATTAAGGGATTTATTATTGGTTGGTTGGTTCTTTTATTCACTTAAGACATTTATCACTTCTCAGCCCACCAGGGATGTAGTGGTGATGTGTGATGGGTAGAAGCTCCACGAGCAGAAAGGTGTGCTGTGTAACTGTGCTGTAAGATCTTGGCCCATGTCTTTTTATTTATCTTATATGCATTCGCTCATGCTCATTTTTATCCCAATTGCTCGATGACTGCAGCATTGAGGAATAAACTCTGCATGTGTCAGAGTCCGCAGAAACCATGCACCCCAAACAAAAATTGCAATACAGCTCCCACATCTTCTTTATCAGCAGATGCAGTTCTGTAAGTCAAGCCAGCTAATCTGTGGTCAGATTTCTGGTGTAGGAGGGTGGAAGGCTAGCTTTGTCAGGCTGTAGCAGCAGAAACAACCCAGAGTCTTGTGACAACTTCACCATTAGTCAGTTTTATTTGGCATGAACATTCATGGCAGCTGGAGTCCACAAAACCTTATGCCAAATAAAACATGCTATTTTCTGTTGGGGATGATAGGAGTTTCAGCCCCACGGAAATGCAGCGGAAAAACCAGAGTTCAGCGAGCCAACAGCAGCAGCCTTGTTCCCCAGTAAGGATACTCACACACGGAGGAGTTTCTTCCAGAACAGGAGGCACTTTATCTTGCAGCAAAGTTCCGTTATGTACAAAACTTAGGACAGACGGACAAAAGCTTGCGCCAGGCACCAGGTTTGGTCAACAGACAAATACATACTGGCGTTGCTTTGTTATATACATATCTACAACCCATCAGGTAGAGGTTTGCATACCTCCCTCTACCATCTGCACACGACCCCAGTTTCTTATGCAACCTTGCAATTACCCAGAGGTGGGGCACGATGCACCATCTTTGCAGTGGGCTGATCATTTTCCCAGGGTTCCCTGTCTGGAATCCCTGACATCACTGGACTCTTTGTCCGTCCGTCCGTCCGTCCGTCCGTCCGTCCGTCCGTCCGTCCGTCCGTCCACCTACCTACCTACCTACCTACCTATCTGAAACTCTGATACCCTGATCCTTTCCAAAGCTCAGAATGGCATTCGGCAGAGGATAGAGAGAACATTAAATTAAGACATTAAATAAGATATTGCAATAAAATAATAATGGCCAAGAGCCTACATAACCATCTATGTTTTGTAACTATGTGCGATGGAACCTGGGTTGTTTTAAATTTCCCTAAATATTCACCTATTTCTTCTCCCCCTAGATCCCTTCATCGGCTACCAGTTCAGACCAGGGCCTGTTTCAAACCTTTGGTTCTGATATTCAAGGCTATGTATTTTAACTTCTCTCAGTACCTCCCATGAGCTCCAAATGTCCCAGTTAGGCAGAGACAAACCCCAGTTAAACCTCTACTATCCCACTTTCTCAGCAGCTTTGAAAATGTCCTGGTTTCTGTCTTGCCCTCCCACTTTCCCCCTTTGTCCTCAGCTTCCTTCCTTTGCTGCAAACTAAGTTCAAGGTGCAAAAGTTGTTTGCACCCCATTAACTCAGCAGGGAGGAGAGGAGAGAAGCAGGCTGTATCTTGCCCTTCCCCCTAAGCTCAGGCAAAAGGCAAACTGCTGCATCCTCTCCTAGCTTGTGTGTTCTTCCTCGTTAATAATTTTTGCCATCTTGACCACACTCCGATGTTGCTCAACCACGTGCGTCCTGGTTTTCATTTGTGAAATGCCGGAAGGCCCGTCATCCCGGTCATCCCAGTCCAAGGTTCTGTCGGCTACTCTACAATGGCTTCCTGAAGTTTTGCATCCTCAGTGAAAAGTAGCTGGAGAAACTGGGAACTTCATCAGGAAAGTCATTATCTACAATAATATTTATGCGAACTGATTTTAAAAAAAATAAAATAATTAAAGCTAATTGAAAACAGAACAGTTAAAACTAAATAATGTGTCAATGCTTTTACTCTTGGGAGCTTTTTACAATTAAAGTCTGGAGAGATTCTGAACAAAGTGCTGCTGGCACCTCCCGTACACACGGTTCTTTGGCTCCTCCCAGCATACCTTGCAGTGGTATTTGACAAAGTTACTATTTAAATTTCCCAGAATGCCCTTGATGAAGCATCACTTGAGGGAATTGTGTGAAGTTAAAATGACATCTCCTGGATCCAAAAACAGTTTCAAAGGGCAGCACGGGGGAGGTATCAATGATGCTGACTGTATGGCCATTTCCACCCTACACTGTTATAGTGCTATTATTCCACTTTCAACCTCCTGTGGAATTCTGGGGGTTGTAGTTTACTGAAGACAAATTGCTCTCTGGCTGAGAATTCTAAATGCCCCTCCCTAAACTGCAAAGCCTAGGATTCGATAGGATGTTAAATGAGGAATAATAGCACTATAACAGTGTAGGGCGGAAATGGCTTACTCTTGAAGAAGTCTGGCAGTGGTGATCAGCTTAGAGACTCATTAGTAGGGGAGCTAGTGTGAACTAGTAGTCAGAGTGCTTGAAATCATAAAATAATAGAAACATAGATTTGGAAGAGACCCCAGAGGCCATCCAGTCCAACCCCCTGCTATGCAGGAACACACATCAAAGCATTCCCAACAGATGGCCATCCAGCCTCTGCTTAAAAACCTCCAAAGAAGGAGACTCCACCACACTCCATTGAGGCAGCAGATTCCACTGCCGGACAACCCTGACCGTCAGGAAGTTCTTCCTGAGGTTCAAGTGGAATCGCCTTTCCTGCAGCTTGAATCCATTGTTCCTTGTCCTAGTCTCTGGAGCGGTAGAGAACAAGTCTGCTCCCTCCTCAACATGACATCCCTTCAAAGATTTAAACATGACTATCATGTCCCCTCTTAACCTTCTCTTCCGCAGACTAAACATGCCCAGCTCCCTAAGCCGTTCCTCATAGGGCATGGCTTCCAGACCCTTCACCATTTTGTCGCCCTCCTCTGGACACGTCCCAGTTTGTCAACATCCTTCTTGAATTGAGGTGCCCAGAACTGGACACAGTATTCCAAATGAGACCTAACCAATGCAGAATAGAGTGGTACCATTATCTCCCTCGATCTAGACACCATACTCCTATTGATGCAACCAAGAATTGCGTTGGCTTTCTTGGCTGCCGCGTCACACTGCTGACTCACGTTCAGCTTGTGATCTACCAAGACTCCTATATCCTTTTCACACTTACTGCTATCCAGCCACATGCCCCCCATCCTATACTTGTGACTGTCATTTTTTCTGCCTAAGTGCAGGAAATTGATTGATTGTTGGGAGATTCAGGTCCCATGAGCCATCAAACTGATTGGATGACTTTGGGCTAGTCAATCTCTCTCTCTCTCAGTAGGGTTGATGTAAGGATAAAATGGAAGAAAGGAAAACTATGCATGCTACCTTGGTCTTTTTTGGATGAAAAGAGGGACAAAAATGAACAAATCCATACTGACTGGTAATATGATTTTTGTCTTGGTAAGTTAGAAGGCGGTAGGAAAGAGGGAAGACCACATTACAGATATATGGACTCAATCAAGGAAGCCGCAGCCCTGAGTCTGTGGGACCTGAGTAGGGCTGTGGATGATAGGGTGACTTAGACATCTCTCATTCATGCGTGTGCATGTATGTGCCTTCAAGTTGCCTATGGATTTATGGCAACCTAACGAATTTCATTGTGTTTCCTTAGGCAGGGAAAAATCAGAGGTGGTTTTGCCAGTTCCTTCCTCTGAAATATAGCCTGCAACATCTGGTATTCGTTGGTGATCTTCCATCCAAGTGCTAACCAGAGCTGACCCTACTTAGCTTCCAAGATCAAACAGGATCTAGTACGTTTAGGGTATTTAGGCAGTCCTAGGGTCACCATAAATTGAGGCTGACCTGACAGCAATTAACAACAACAATAATTTTTGTCTATAACGAGAATGGAAAAAATATGCCTTATGGGACTGCAGGCAAGGGCCCTCTACCCAATTCCTCCTTCTCTTCTCCCTCCATTTCTCCTGGGCTTTTTAAGGTCCAGGAGAGCCCTTTATTTAACCAGGAAGAAAATGGAAGTCAGCTCTATTCTACAGGCTCCACAAGATGCTGAAGACAGAGAGAAGGAGACTTGTCTTCACACAATCCAGCATTTTATGGATTAAAAACCAGAACAATGATATCACAGGGCCAAGACACAGGACCTTTGTACACACCGCCCATCACTACTACCGATCGAATGGTTCAGTGAGGTCCTTGGATTGGCCCCTCCAGGGTCGGCCACGGCCCTGGCAAAGCGCCGAGAAGACGGTTGAATTTGACTATCTAGAGGAAGTAAAAGTCGTAACAAGGTTTCCGTAGGTGAACCTGCGGAAGGATCTTCTATGATTCTATAAGGGATGTCATGTTGAGGAGGGAGCAGGCTTGTTCTCTACCGCTCCAGAGTCTAGGACAAGGAGCAATGGATTCAAGCTGCAGGAAAGGAGATTCCACTTGAACCTCAGAAAGAACTTCCTGATGGTCAGAGCTGTCTGGCAGTGGAATATGCTGCCTTGGAGTGTGGTGGAGTCTCCTTCTTTGGAGGTTTTTAAGCAGAGGCTGGATGGCCATCTGTTGGGAATGCTTTGATGTGTGTTCCTGCATAGCAGGGGGTTGGACTCGATGGCCCCTGGGGTCTCTTCCAACTCTAGGATTCTATAAGAGAATAAAAGTATACCACCACCACCATTGAAAGATACTTTGACAACAACCAGTTAATATCTCAAAGCCTGCCTCCTACCCTCTGGCATTTCTCTGATGAAAACCAGGACACGTATGGCCAAGCAACCTCAGAGTGTGGCCAAGATGGCAACAGCTATTAATAAGGAAGAACAGTCAACCTAGAAGAGGCTGAAAAAGTTTGCTTACGCCTGAGTTGACAGGGAAGGGAAAGATTCAGCCCTGCTTCTCCCCAGTCTCTCTTGCTGAGTCAAATGAGTGCAAGCTCCTTTTGCGCTTGGTTTGCAGCAATTGAGGTAAGCTGGGAACAAAGAGAGAAAGTGGGAGGTGGAGAGAGAAACTGGGATGTTTTAAAAACAGGTGAAAAAGTGGGATGATGGGAGATTAATTGTTACTGTTGCTGCCAAAATGGGACAGTTGGAGTTGTGTGCATTGAGGTGCACTGAGGTCAGGCACTGAGATGGCCACTGTTAAGAGGCACAATTGTGGCTCAGTGGTTTGAACTAGTCAACTAAGATCTATGGAGATACCAGAGCTTGGGAAAATTACCTCTTTGACTGCAGCTTCTAGAATCTCCCAACCAGCATGACTGCTGGCTAGGCAGGCTGGTGGATTCTGGGAGCTGCAGTCCAAAAATGCCCCTCCTCCCCCAAACTCAGGGGTGATGGTATTACTCTGTTTCTCCATTTTTGAGATTTTTTTCTCCTCCAGCCTCAAAGCTACCACCAAAGCAACGTGATGGAAATAAAATCAACTTGTTTGCATTACTGCGTGGGAGTTTTTGTTTTGTTTGTATTCAGCTCCTGGAAGGTGCCAGTGGACTGCAATCAGAAAAACAACCAGAAAGTTCCTTAAGAGGTCTGAACTTGGCAGCTCCCCATCTTCTTTTGAGAACAACTTCTCCCACCCCAACACACCCTGACATACACAGCAGCTGGTTTGGCTCCTGTCTGGCCTTTGCTGCTCTCTGGTGATGCTTGAGCTCACCACCAGCAAAATACGGTCCTCCCAGTAGCAGTGGCTTCCATCTCAGTGGGGCAGTGAATCTGCTCTGGGTTTTAGACAGAGCTCTCCAAGCTAACAAGCCCTATCGCCAAAGGAATCCCTTCCCTTTAAAAGTTCAGACTAAACCCAGAATGGGATCATTGCGCCATTGACATGGAAACTGCCAGTCACCAGCATTTCCAGCTGATTTATCACTACATTATGGCACATTTAATTCCCCCATCTCTCCCTACTTGCTTCCCTGGCCCCACAACTAGTGCTTTGTATCCTGCGTATCAGGGATGGCTGCACTCCAGACCCTGGATGGCAAACCCAATCAGAGGACCACAGACGGTCTGCCATTGTGGGCAACAGAAAGTGACATCACATCACTCCTGGTAGCCTTTGGGGCTGCTTTGGAGTGAGATTGCTACCCAGAGAACTCTGGGCCTTTCCATACTAAACTGTCATAGTGTTATTATTCCAGTTTCAACATCCTATGGAATCCTGGAGTTTGCAGTTCAGGGAGAGGCATTTCGAATTCTCAGCCAGAGAGCTCTTTGGCCTCAGGAAACTACAAACCCCAGAATTCCACAGGATGTTGAAAGTGGAACAATAGCACTAGAACAGTGTAGGGCAGAAAGGCCCTTTAATTATGCTCCCAGGGAAATCTGCTCTTGGGGCAGTCTGCACAAAAGATCTCATGCAGACATTATGTAGTTGAAATTCATACCAGCTTAGCTAGGCTAGGATTGTCCTGGTGATTGTATTTCCCATTTCAACGTATGGTTGGGAAAGCTGGACGGTGAAGAAACCTGATAGGAAGAGAATCAACTCATGCAAGATGTGGCACCAGAGGAGAATTCTGTGGATATCACGGACTTCCGAAAAGACCAGTGAATGGGTCTTAGAGCAAATCAAGCCCAAATTCTCCCTAGAAACCAAGAGGACTAAACTGAGGCAGTCGTACTTTGGCCATATCATGAGAAGACATGACTCACTGGAAAGACAATAATGCTTGGTAAGGTGGAAGGGACTAGAAAAAGGGCGAGTCCACATTACACGTGCATAAAGTCAAATCAGGGAAGCCACAGACCTGAATCTGCAAGACCTGAACAGGGCAGCTGATGATAGGGTGGCTCTGAAGTCTCTCGTTTATAGGATCACTATAAATTCAGAGCAACTTGACAGCAGTTAACAAAATAGCTAGGCTGGAATTATACTACACTGGAGTTATCCTGGATAACTTAAAAAGATAGCAATGGCTTGCACTCACTTGTCGCATAATGATGTAGCTATTTCTCAAGCGTCAAATGAAATGAAGGCACAGCAGAACTTCCTAGAAAGCACAACCAGTTGTGCAACCGTTACCCCAGTGCAACATCTCTTGGGCAGCCCTGATGGCGATACCATCCTTGGGCAGCTTCCTCAAAAATGCAACCAAGGCCATTTCTGCACTAGACTGTTATAGTGCTATTATTCCACTTTCAACATCCTATGGAATTCTAGTGCAGAAATGGCCCAATTGTGTAATGCCAGTGTCAAATCACCCTCACCCATAGGATTCATACAAACTCATCATTGAAATTCATTAATATTTGGAGGAAAATCGCATTCAGAAAGAGAAATTCTCAGGTGAAAGGAGAGAAGTTTGACAAACAGAAGCAACCACTAGTGGTGATTTATAGTTTACTCCATTTGGGGTATTTTTTTTTTAAATCCTCCCAAATGTTGATTGCTGTATCCTTTTGTATTGGTGTAATCAAAGAGGGGGCAAGACAGACATGGAAGGATTATGAAGACTGCAAACAGTAATTAGCATGCAGATTTTGAGACAGAAGCACATCTGTGTGCTTTGGTTGCCTCTGTGTGTTTGTTTAGCTGATGCGTCTGCGGTCTGAACTGGGGCTTTGCTTAGCCCTGCAATTAGCAGCATAAATATGAATTTGGGATGAGGCTAATTATCGCATGCAATCGCTTTTCCTTTCCCCTAAATGGCCCTGACACTGAGATGCACCCAGGAGAGGACTTCAGCCATTGCTCGGTGGGTGGTTTCCGAGAGGAACTTCTCCAAATAAAAAAAGAAGAAAGAAGGTTGGGATGAGTGCAGGGGGAGGGGGAGAAAGAGCAGCAAAATCCCCAATTTAATTAACAGGCGATGGAGAGCATTTCTAAGAAAAGAAAAGAAGGTGGGGGAAGGCCACGTAGCAGCAAGCTGCCATTCATAATGCATATATTACTGTAGAATGCACGGGAATTAATTGGGCTCCTTTCAAGGTGCAGCCACAGAGGTGGCTGGGTCCTGATAATTGCCTTTGTTTTACACAAAACCTTGGGAGGATTGGAGAGAATAAATTAAAACAGGGAATGCAGCAGAAGGCGAGAGCGAACAGTTCTGAAGGAGAAGTAAAGGTCTCGGCAGGTAAAGAGGACCAAAGTAGTGTGACCTGCTAAGCCACCTTGGCCATTTCCACACTACACTGTTATAGTGCTGTTATTCCACTTTCAACATCTGATGGAATCCTGGGGTTTGCAGTTTAGGGAGGGACATCTAGAATTCTCAGCCAGAGAGCTCTGTGGCCTCAGTGAACTACAAACGCCAGAATTCCACAGGGTGTTGAAAATGGAATAATAGCACTAAAACAGTCTAGTGCGGAAATGACCTTAGTGTGGTCTCGTGGTCAGAACAGCAGGGGGCAATTTTTGTCCCACATTGAAGCCATTTCCGCACGACACACTTATAGCGCGATGATTCCACTTTCAACCTCCTGTGGAATCCTGAGGTTTGCAGTTCCGGGAGGGGCCGGCCGGCCCCTCCCGGAACTGCAAACCCCAGGATTCCACAGGAGGTTGAAAGTGGAATCATCGCGCTATAAGAGTGTTGTGCGGAAATGTTCTGAGTCACACCGAAACATCGTGGCACATCACTTCTGCTCACCTTTTTCAGATGCTTTGTAAAAGGACAGAATCTGGGGATTGGTGGTTCTGGGAATGGAGAAGCCAAATCCAAAATTACAAAGAAAAAAAAAACTCTGGGAGGAATATGGGAGGAAAGGGTGGGGTTCAGGGGCTATGCTTTTCCTACCCTTGAGAGTTACGCAAAGAATACAATCGGCCCTTCACATTTGCAGGTTAAACTTTCACGGATTTGATTGTGAGTTTCTCCAATTCCTCTCACCTAACCTCAGGAGCTTCTTTTCGGGGGGAATCTTCCCTCTTAGCAGCTCTGATCAGGCCAAGCAGCCCTTTAAAACCCTGCATCTGGTCCACTGGTCGTCCTCCGCCTCCACTAACAACCACTACCTGGCCAACGAAGGCTGGTTTACAATCGGACTTCTCAGCACCACAATGTTGGGGATGATAGGAGCTTCAGCCCCACGGAAACGCAGCGGAAAAACCAGAGTTCGGCGAGCCGACAGCAGCAGCCTTGTTCCCCAGTAAGGATACTCACACGCGGAGGAGTTTCTTCGAAAACAGGAGGCACTTTATCTTGCAGCAACATTCCGTTACATACAAAACATAGGACAGACAGACAAAAGCTTGTGCCAGGCACCAGGTTTGGTCAACAGGCAAATACATACTGGCGTTGCTTTGTTATATACATATCTACAACCCATCAGGTCGAGGCTTGCACACCTCCCTCTACCATCTGCACACGACCCCCGTTTCTTATGCAACCTTGCAATTACCCACAGCTGGAGCATGATGCACCATCTTTGCAGTGGGCTGATCGTTTTCCCAGGGTTCCCTGCCTGGAATCCCTGACACACAAACCCTACCCCACGGCCCCCCCGCACATACCCAAGAAAAGAGATAGCCGAGAGAGAGAGGGGAAATATAGGGACATCATTCTGATCCAGCAGAATGGAGCAGCAGGGAACAGGCATGCTCCATCCTCCTGATGACATCCCTTCAAATATTTAAGCTACAAAGCAGAGATAGTCAGTAACCCTGTTAGTGAATTGAGAAGAGGCATAATGGGACACCAGCAAGAGTGTTCCAATGTGCATCAGGACTCCCTAGCTGGTGTCTCAAGACACGTAGCTCTCTTACATGCTAACGTAACAGCCGCTCTATACAGAATACAGACATTATGGAAGGGCGCAGTTCTTGTTCTGCAAATGGAAACCCACATATGAAGATCTAAGTCCCCAACAGGGTTCTAGCCATGACTTCTAATTTGCATAGGTATCTGTAAAACAGCACGTGCACATTTTAGTCATGTCTTCATTTTTCTCCTTGCAAACTTTTTCTTAGGCCATTTCCGCACTAGCCCGTTATAGCGCAATGATTCCACTTTCAACATCCTATGGAATCCTGGGGTTTCAGTTTCTGCAGAAACTGCAAACCCCAGGATTCCATAGGATGTTGAAAGTGGAATCATAGCATTATAACGGGCTAGTGTGGAAATGGCCTCAGTGTGTTTGCACAACTTGAGTCTTCTGCTTTTAAATAGAGGTCTTAAATGGTTTGAATTCTATAGGGACTTTACCATCATTTTAAACATAATTGGTTGGCATCCTGTTAGTGACTTATACATGCGTAGGATCTCTTGCACATGCAGCTGTACCTTTTTAGTCATAGCACAACATCCATAGCCAACTTTAACATACTAAAGTTTTAAAGCACTGCAGTTTTTAAGTACTGAAGCTCGTGGTAAGGCTTCAACATGTGGCGCGCTTGCAAATATGTGGTGCTCTTGCAATTGCATATGCTGATGTGCATTGTTCATTGTGCATGAACATAGTACTTTTATCCTGTTTCTTTTTATCTTGTGAAGCACTTTGATTCTCACCTTTGGAGAAAATGTGGGGCACAAATAAAGTGATGGCCCAGAAACCTAAGAACATTTAAGTTCCCCTGTAGAAGCAATTGAATGGGGAGCATACAAATTTAGTGCAACACTGTGGAAGCAAAGTTACGCATGCAGTGCTATTGCGCACACTTTTGCATTGATCACTGTACATGGATGCACGTGGCCATTTGGCTGGGCATTCAGGTGTGCATTTGCTCTGTTGGTTCAGCTTATAAAATGGCAAAATCAAAGTTTACTTTTTGGATTTTTTAAAATATTTTCAAGCCACGACTGGTTGAATCTGTGGATACAGAATCTATGAATATGGAGGGCTGACTGCATGTCTTTCTTAAAATGAGACACCCAGAACGGAAGACTATACGGCACAGGCTCAGGCTGTCTGGAGGACTGGATCTTCCCATATGAGCCTGCCTGAAGCCTAAGATCTTCAGAGGAGGCATTTATCTCAATCCCACCACCCTCCCCAGCACTTTTGGTGGGAATGTCAAGAGGACCTTCTCCATAGACGCTCCTGAACCCAACACTCCCTTCTTTGAGAAGCTAGGGTGACTTCTTCCTTGCTGTCTGTCAGGATGCATAGCCCCTGCTATGGGAAATGAGCTAGGTCTGCTGGATGTGTATTGACCCAATGTATTTAACCATTGTAGGAGCAGTTACTATGTATCTTTCCTCAGCTGGGTTATAATTGTTACAAAGTATCCATTGCTAATTGCTTTATTCCTTATTGCTACAATGTATCGGGTGTAACAGAGGAAGAACAGAGACAGCCGAAAATGAAAGTGTAGCCTGATGAGGCTCTGCGTTTTGAGAACCTCGTGTCTGTGAGATATGGAACAGGAAATATGTGCCTGGATCAGAACAGTCAAAGGTGGAGGGAAGTGGGAAACAGGCACAGGTCTGGGAATTGTCCAGGAGGTGGTGTGATGCATGGATATATGGCCCTCACCAGTCATGGCTTTTCATGCCTAACTTTTGGAATGATCTTATAAAAAAGATGTAAGCTACATGTATACTTTGGTCTAAGCAACTTCAGTGGAAGTGTGCTCTGTTGCTCATACTGTTACCAAATAGGAAGAACAAGATGTTTCTAAAGTGTAGCCTCAACTGTGAATACCAGAAGGTGTAATAAAGTAATGTATTAACTCCAATATAATCAATATGATACAAAACAGTATAAACACAACATGTAGAACACAAAATGAAGTCCATTGAATAGATGAAGGCTGAAAAAATACAAAGGAGTAGTCAAAAGGATACCAAGTATAAATGTTCCACTGGAATGTCAGGAGTAAATGATGAATTGGCAAGTTTTCTAATGTCACCACAGCGAGCACAAGCCAAAGTTTTCACATAAGTATTCAACAATCCATGTAGAGATGATTAATGCAGAAAATCTAGCAGAAAGTATAGGCATATCTCAGGTAAGTAACAGCAAAGCAAAAACGGCCAGTCCAGGAGATGTCTAGGCGTTTCGAGCCATGTCTTCCTCAGTTTGCTAATATGTTGTTAACATCCTACAAAATATGTTCATTTTGACATAATTCATCAATAAATTACAAGAATTATTAAAATTTACTAGAAAATTGTTTTCAAAATTCAATACGTACCTACAAGAATATAATCCCATATATACCTACTATTACCCGAAAATGTGGGTGACTCAGTACCTCATGCCAGTACCTCAATGTGACACTGGGAAGTTAATTAGCTCGATTAGGAGGTCTGAGAGAGGAAGGTAACCTAACAAGATCTTTCCACCAATGTTTACATGGTTCTTGCAGAAAAAAACCAGCCAGAGATTTAAAAGTAAACTAAAAATGTATTTGATTGAGGGGAACGCATTCTCACATGCACACAGGATACAAGCAGTCACACAAGGCTAACCGAGGGAAAAGGGAGGAAAGTTTAAGGTAGCAAAATTTCAGGGTAAAATGGGCAATAGTTACCAATCCAGAAGAGTAGTAAAGAAGCAGTGGAGTGGCTTAGATTTGTGTCTAAGGGTAGACCAAACTGGAATTCAGAGCGATACGGTGGTGTCCAGCATTTCACGTACTGCAAACTAGCTGCCCAAAACTGGGGGAGGGGGTTATACCCTATTTCCCTCTCTGAAGGGGTGTAATTTAATTGCCTTCTGACAAAGTAAACATAAGAGGACTGATTGTTTCAATGTCTTGGTTGGATAATTTGAATGGGGAAGGCTATGGTAGGAAATGCGCACAGCAGGTGCGCTTGCCTGTTACCCTGACTTCTGGGGGTCCTGTGGGGGACACCTTGATTCGCTCCAAGTTATAAAAGTTGGGGAAATTAGGGGAGCACTGGCAATAGCAAAATGAGGGGGCAGGGTACCCCAGCTGGATCTTTTACCCAACTTTATGGGGTCAGGCCAAGCAAAAGCCAGACAAATGTACTAAATAAATGAATTTTATTAAATGAATTTAGTACCATGCACTCATGCAATCACACACACAAGGACTATTGAGGAGGAAAAGAGGTGAAAAATGGATAGGGGATATAGCAAAGGGAATTTAGAGGGGGTGATACTGCACCTATCCTGAAGTCTTCAGTCCGGGAAGTGGCATGAAGAATGGAGCTCAGTAAAGAGACGTCTGAGGGGATCATTCAACTAACAGAGTGCTGGTCTGCTAGCGTGGCGGGGAGTTCTCCAAAGAGACCCTCAAAAACTAGGACCACTTATAGGTCAGAACGTACCTTGAGGGCAAGCCCTCTCCCGGGGAGAACAATGGTCACAGCGAAGGAAGGAATGCCAAACAATGGCAATTTGGTCATTTGCATGATTGGTTTATGCTGGGTTGCAAGTGTTCAGGGTTGCAGTTGCAAAGGGTTGCGGTGTAAGTTTATGTAGATGAACCTCGCCTTGTAGGATTTTTCCAGAATCACAGTTGCTTAACCTGGGGAAAACACGCTAATCCCCTCAAGTTGGCTACCCTTGGCTGAGGACCCTTTGTTTAGGTAGATGTGTATTGCCCGAGGTCTCCTTGGGCTATGTGATGGGGGATTTTTCCGGTTTTGACCTGTTTTCAGTTGTTCGACCTCTTTGCCTATGTGCCCATCTGGGCAACATCTCTGGCATGGCGGGCATATTTGATATCAAATTTATAGTCCCCGGGATAGGGTATGCCAGTGAAGTAACATGCCTGCTGCACCTGGGTTTAACTATTATTTTTGGAAGTTGGGCAGTTGACAGAATTAAATCAGGCTTTCCCAGTTAATCCACATTGAACTTATGACCTGGTCAAGCCACTGATGTAGACTCAAGCTGATAGACTCAGACTCAAGTCAGACTTAAGTCGCTTCAGTGACTTGACTCGGACTCGACCTGGCCATAAACGATGCACTGACTCAACTTGACTCGAGACTTGTCTATTTTTAATGACTGACTTGCTGCCCTTGGTTCAGTAACATAATGCCTTCATCCAGAAACCTTACAACATTGAATAACGCCTCCATCTCTTTTTGCCTACTGTTCACATGACAATCTCTCTCAAGCCCAAAGTGTGGGCACGTTTCTCATAGGGGAGCAGCAAACAGGTCAGGCAATGGGCTTGAGGCAGGCTTGAGGTCTGCTCAGCAGCCTGTCCCTGCTGCATATAGGAGAAGCCCTCTAAAACTTTTCCAAAAAACAAGATTCGCCCCCAGAATGCAGGGTGCATTTCTCAGAGGGGAACAGCAAATGTGTTACGCAACGGGCTTGAGGAAGAAGGATCCTTCCTTCTAAATCTTTTGAATCTTCACTAATGGGGAGTAAGGTTGGATCCTATTCCCCACTTCCAACGCTGCAGATGGCAAAATTGCAAATGTGGAGAGCCAACTCTGCTTAGATTGTTAACACTGAATTTATTTCACTCTGTCCATTAATTCTGAAATTTTGGTTGGGTTAAAAAGTTGTCTTCCAGACTTGAGACTTGACTTGAAAGTATCTTTAAGGACTTGAGACGTGACTTGGGACTTGAAGGTGGAGACTTGAGACTTGACTTGAGTACTTGGGGTAAAAGACTTAAATACATCAGTGGGTCATGCTGAGGCCACCTCTGACCTACTTTTGCACATCTTCCCAGCCAGCATCCCTTCTCCACATGGCCTTTCATCCATAAGTGTATATAACTTAATTTCATGCCAATTAATATTTGCCAATTAGACCCTATCGAAGAGTAGGGGTGTATGCCTGCTAACAATACCTATACGAATAAACCACTGCCTACCTCAGAGTGAATTTTGTGGAGCTGGCCAGTACATGGCACCATCCTTCCACAGTCAAGTGAAGACCTTTATATCCCTGCAGGTATTTGGAAACCTATTGGTTTATATATTGGGTTCTCTGTTTTAGCTCTGTACTATATTTAATCCATGCATATAAATGTAGGTTTAATTTTGTTTTAATTGTATAGTTAGCTTAATATTATTTTAATCTTAGCTTTTTGTACATTTTTAGCTATTTGTGTTCTTACTTGCATTCATTGTAAGCCACCCCAAGTCCCACTTTTGGAAAGAAGGAGGGATATAAATAAAAACTCTTTGTCTGACTGACTGGTGTTTGACTGGTGTGGAGATCTATACTACGCAACTCTGGTGTAGGAGCTCAACCATTACAATACAGCACAATACAAAGTGTTTCTTCGCCTTGCAGCAACAGCTAAGTAGTGACCTAACTCTACTCTGCCTCGGTCAGACCTCAGCTGGAGCGCTGGGTCCAGTTCCGGGCACCACAGTTCAAGAAGGATATTGACAAGCTGGAACGTGGTCAGAGAAGAGGGCAACCGAAAGCCTGGAAACCATGAAACCTATGAGGAGTGGCTTAGGAAGCTGGGTATGTTTAGCCTGCAGAAGGTTAAGAGGTGACACGATAGCTATGTTTAAATGCTTGAAGGGATGTCCTATGGAAAATAGAGCAAGCTTGTTTTCTGCTGCTCCAGAGACTAGGACACAGAACAATGGATTCAAACTACAGGAAAAGAAATTCCACCTAAACAAGAGGAAGAATTTCCTGACGGTAAGAGCAGTTTGGCAGTGGAATAGGCTGCTGTCCAAGAGTGTGACGGAGTTGCTTGCTGTGGAGGTTTTTAAACAGAGGCTGGATGACTATCTGATGAGAGTGCTTTTGTTGTCTCTTCCTGCATAGCAGGGAGTTGGATGGGATAGTCCTTGGGGTATCTTCCAGTTCTATGATTCTAACAGAACTATAGCCTTATCGCCACTGGTTGTCCAAGCACAAAGAGCCTCTCTGCTTCATCCAGGCCTATTGCAACATTAGGGCACAAAGAACAAGAGCAAACAAAGCCAAGCACCTTGGTTCTGCTGTGAAATTTATGGCTCCCCTGGGTGCCCTGGAGCGGCCTTATTAACACTGCCGCTTCTCTAGCAGGGGAGCCGAGCGAATGGAATAATACGCTCCCGGAATCATTAGTGTCAGCACCTTTGGAATCATGTGTATTAATGGCGGGGGAGAGATCTGCGCACACCACCCCGCGACAGCCAGCACAGAGGTGTTCCTTCACTGTTTGACACCCATGAATAATGGAAGACGTTGCACAGCATTTGGTACACATGACTAACCTTCCATCCCATGTGCCCACAAAACATGGCAGCAAGCAGCTACAGAAAGACCAATGTGTGTGTGTGTGTGTGTGTGTTGCGGGGGGTGACATGTCACATCCTTTACCTCAGCCATCATTAACCTAGTTGAAAGCCACGGGTGATACGGAGGCTAATTGAAGCGCTTGCCCGACATGATTTTATTAGCCGGGCGCAGCCAGCATTAACTGGAATTTTAATCTTGGGCTTGTCCCGGTGCACTTGTTGGTTTCCCGTGGAAAGACTCGTAAATAATTAGAAGTGAGTTTCAAACGCCTGCAGGGTGGTAGCAGGAATGCGTGTCTGTCTGTGATGGCAGCACCAGGGAAACGGGCAGGAGGGAGAATTTACTTGCCTATTTCCAGAATTATAATGGAAGATACTTTGCGGAGATTTGTAAGAATAAAATCCACCCAAAGAACCAGTTGCCGTGGTCACTAAGAGTCAACACAGGTTTCTCAAAAACAACACACGCCAGACTAATCTTATCCTGCTCTCTTTTTAATAGACTTACTAGCTTGGTAGATGAAGGGAATGCTGTGGGTGAAGTGTATCTTGATTTCAGTAAGGTCTTTGACAAGGTACCCCATGATATTCTTGCAAACAAGCTAGTAAAATGTGGACTAGAATCATAGAAACATAGAGTTGGAAGAGACCACAATGGCGATCGAGTCCAACCCTCTGCCGTGCAGGAACACTCAAAGCACCCCCTGCAAATAGCCATCCAGCCTCTGCCA
The DNA here is from genome assembly GCA_030412105.1 of Cyclura pinguis. Lineage (NCBI taxonomy): Eukaryota > Metazoa > Chordata > Lepidosauria > Squamata > Iguanidae > Cyclura > Cyclura pinguis. Next base: position 381,818,340 of record CM059599.1, read on the forward strand.
AAGAAGGAGGCTCTACGACACTCCCAGGCAGCAGATTCCACTTGAAAAGGGCTCTGACCGTCAGTAAGTTCTTCCTGAGGTTCAAGTGGAATCTCTTTTCCTGTGGTTTGAACCAATTGCTCCTTGTCCTAGTCTCTCCCTTCAAATATTTAAACATGGCTGTCGTGTCTCCTCTTAACTTTCTTTTTGTCCGGCTAAACATACCTAGTTCCCTACGCCTCTCCTGATAAGGCATGGCGTCCAGACCCTTCACCATTTTGGTCGCCCTCCTCTGGACACATTTCAGCTTGGACACAGTGTTCCAAATGAGGTCTAATCAAAGCAGAATAAAGTGATATTATTACAGTAGCTAGACAATGCTACTGTTTGATGGATTTGTAACCGGTTGAACAACCAAACCCCAAGGGTGTTCACCAATGGTTCCTCTTCATCCTGGAGAGAAGTGACTAGTGGGGTGCCACAGGGCCCAATGCTATTCAACATCTTCATCAATGATTTGGATGAGGGAATAGTGGACATTCTTATCAAACTTGCAGATGACACTAAATTAGGAGAGTGAGCGAACATCCCAGAGGACAAGATCAGAATTCAAAAAGATCTTAACAGTTCAGAGAGCTGGGCCAAAACTAACAAAATGAATTTCGACAGGGAGAAGTGTAAAGTACTCCACTTGGGCAGAAAAAAAATTAAAATGCAAAGATATAAGATGGGTGACAACTAGCTTGACCACAGTACATGTGAGAAGGATCTAGGAATCTTAAATCACAAGCTGAACATGAGTCAGCAATGTGATGTGGCAGCTAAAAAAGCCAATGTGATTCTGAGCTGCATCAATAGATGTATAGTGTCTCGGTCAAGGGAAGTTAGAGCCTCACTCTATTCTGCTTTGGTCAGACCCCACCTGGAATGCTGTTTCCAGTTCTGGGCACCACAGTTCAAGAAGGATAATGAATAATGGGAACATGTCCAGAATTGTCCAGAACATCTCCAGAATCAAAACGGTAAAAGACTTGGAAACCATGCCCTATGAGGAGCGGCTTAGAGAGCTGGGTATATTTAGCCTGAAGATGAGAAGGTTACAAGGGGACATGTTAGCTATGTTTAAATATTTGGAGGATGTCACATAGAGGATGGAGCAAGCCTGTTTTCTGCTGCTCCACAGACTAGGACACAGAGCAATGGCTTCAAACTTCATGAAAAGAGATTCCATCTAAACATTAGGAAGAACTTCCTGATGGTAACAGCAGTTTGACAGCGGAATTTGCTCCCTGGGAGTGTGGTAGAGTCTCCTTCTTTGGAGATTTTTAACCGGAAATGGATGGTCATCTGTTGGGAATGCTTTGGTGGTGTCTTCCTGCATGACAGCATGGGGTTGGACTGGATGGCCTTGTGGTCTCTTCCAACTCTGTGGTGCTATGAGTTTAACAATCTAAGATCAAGAGCCTTTGCATACTACATCATTATCATAGAATCATAGAAATGTAGAGCTGGAAGAGACCACACGGGCCATCCAGTCCAACCCCCTGCCATGCAGGAACACCCTCAAAGCACTCCCGACAGATGGCCACCCAGCCTCTGCTTAAAAACCTCCAAGGAAGGAGACTCCACCACACTCCGAGGCAGCATATTCCACTGCCGGACAGCCCTGACCGTCAGGAAGTTCTTCCTGAGGTTCAGGTGGAATCTCCTTTCCTGCAGCTTGAATCCATTGCTCCTTGTCCTGGTCTCTGGAGTGGCAGAAAACAAGCCCTCTCCTTCCTCTACATGGCATCCCTTTAAATATTTAAACATGGCTATCATGTCCCCTCTTAACCTTCTCTTCTGCAGACTGAACATACCCAGCTCTCTAAGTCTGTCCTCAGAGGGCTTGGCTTCCAGGCCCTTCACCATTTTGGTCGCCCTCCTCTGGACCTGCTCCAGCTTGACCATGTCCTTCTTGAATTGGGGTGCCCAGAACTGGACACAGGATTCAAGATGAGGTCTAACCAAAGCAGAGTAGAGTGGTACCAGTACCTCCCTCCATCTAGACACCATACTCCTATTGATGCAGCCGAGAATTGCATTGGCTTTCTTGGCTGCCGCATCACACTGCTGACTCATGTCGAGCTTGTGGTCTATTAAGACTCCTAGATCCCTTTCACACGTACTGCTATCCAGCCACGTGTCCCCCATCCTATATTTCTGCATTCCATTTTTTCTACCTAAGTGTAGGACCTTACACTTCTCTCTGTTGAATTGCATTTTGTGCGCTTTGGCCCAGCTCTCCAATCTGTCCAGGTCATTTTGAATTTTGATCCTGTCCTCTGGCGTATTAGCAACCCCTCCCAATTTGGTGTCATCTGCAAATTTGATCAGCATGCCTTCTATTCCTTCATCCAAGTCGTTGATGAAGATATTGAACAGCACTGGGCCCAGGACAGAACCCTGTGGCACCCCGCTAGTCACTTCTCTCCAGGATGAAAAGCAGCCATTGGTGATCACCCTTTGGGTTCGGTCGGTCAACCAATTACAAATCCAACTAACAGTAGCCCTGTCCAGCCCGCATTTTACTAGCTTCTTTGCAAGAATGTCAAAGTTTGTCAAAGGCCTTACTGAAATCGAGATATGCTACATCCACAGCATTCCCTTCATCTATCGAGCTAGTAAGTCTATCGTAAAAAGAGATAAGATTAGTCTGGCATGACTTATTTTTGAGAAATCCATGTTGACTTCTCGTGATTACCGCGTTGCTTTCTAAGTGATTAGAAACTGACTGCTTAATGATCTGCTCCAGAATCTTTCCGGGTACCGACGTCAGGCTGACTGGGCGATAATTATTTGGGTCCTCTTTTTTTCCCTTCTTGAAGATGGGGACAACATTTGCCCTCTTCCAGTCTGCTGGAACTTCTCCTGTCCTCCAAGATTTCTCAAAGATTATAGCAAGCGGTTCCGAAATGACCTCTGTCAGTTCTTTTAATATCCTAGGATGCAATTCATCTGGCCCCGGAGACTTGAATTCATCCAGTGTGGCCAGGTATTCCTGTACCACCTCTCTACCTATTATGTGCCGCATTTCCCCTGCTTCCTCACCTGCTCCCCAACTGCCAGGTTGAGCGCTTGTATCCTTCTGGGGAAAAACTGAGGCAAAGAAGGTGTTAAGTAGTTCTGCCTTTTCTCTTCCCCCTCTTAGTAATTCACCATCTTCTCTGCGCAGCGACCCTATCGTCTCCTTCTTTTTCCTTTTGCTACGGACATATTTAAAAAAGCCCTTTTTATTGTTTTTGATGTCTCTGGCCAGCCTAAGTTCGTTCTGTGCTTTAGCCTTTCTGACCTTCTCCCTACATCTCCTGGCTACTTGTTTAAATTCTTCTCTGGTGGTTTCCCCCCTCTTCCATTTCCTGTACACGTTTCTCTTAACGCTTAGCTCAACTGAGAGTTCTTTAGTCAACCATTCTGGTTTCTTCAGATGCCTTCCATTTTTCCTCCTTATTGGCACAGTTTTAGACTGTGCCTTCAGGATCTCCCTTTTAAGGAACTCCCATGCCTCCTGAACTCCTTTCCCTTTCACTATTCTTGACCCCTGAATTCCAGCCAGCAGCTCCTTAAGTTTACAGAAGTCCGCTTTTTTAAAATCCAAGACGAGTGTCTGGCTACACATATCTTCTCCTTCCCACTGAATGCCAAATTCCAATAGGGCATGGTCACTCCCCCCTAAAGATCCAACCACTTCTACCTCATTAACAAGGTCATCCCTGTTGGTCAGGATCAGACCTAGAATATTTGATCCCCTTGTGGCCTCTTCCACCTTCTGGACCATGAAATTGTCTGCAAGACAAGCAAGAAACTTGCTGGACCTTGCTGTCTTGGCAGAGTTTGACTGCCAACATATATCCGGGTAATTGAAATCTCCTATTATTACTGTATCTCTCCTTTTTGAATACGCGGTCATTTGGTTGAGGAAGGCGTCATCAAAGTCCTCAGTCTGGGTTGGAGGTCTGTCGTAATCCCCCACCAGAATATCCCTATTGTTTCTCGCTCCCTTAATTCTTACCCAGATGCTCTCGATCTGGCTTTCTGGGTTTAAGTCACGGATCTCTTCACAGGTGAAAACATCCTTGACAAACAAGGCTACTCCTCCTCCTCCTTTCTTGTTTGGTCTATTTTTACAAAATAGGCTATACCCCTCTATTCCTACATTCCAATCATAAGACTCATCCCACCAGGTCTCAGTGATGCCTATCAAATCGTATTTATTTAGTTGTACTAGGAGTTCATCTTGCTTGTTTTCCATACTCAGTGCATTAGTGTAGAGACACTTAAATCCCCGGGCCCTTCCTGCAAGCCCTGTACTATAGTTTCTACTCCTCCCGCCACTGGCCGCTTGTACTACTTGTCCAATATCATTTGGGCCTTTTCCCCCTGCACTCACCGAGTCCTGGCCTTGATTAATATTGTCTCCCTCCCCAGCAGAACTTAGTTTAAAGACCTCTGAATCCTCCTTGCGAGACTGTTTGCAAAAACATTCCTGCCAAGTTTCGTGAGGTGCAGCCCATCCCTTGCCGGAAGCCCACGTTCATGGAAATTCAGGCCGTGTTCCAGAAACCCAAACCGTTGCCGGCGGCACCATGTGCGGAGCCAGTTGTTGACCTCTGCTATTGCCCTTTCCCTATCCTTGAACAGGGAGGAGAGACGAAATAACCACCTGCGCACCAAGGTCCTTAAGCTTCGTCCCCATCATTCTAGAACTATGATTCCACTTTCACTGCCAAGGGGTACAATGGAATCCAGGGATTTGCAGTTAATGTGGCCGTTTGTATAACATTGCACAACTGATTGTGCAAACTGGTTGTCTGAACCTCTGTAGATACAAACTGCAATGTGTAATATGTCTCCACATGCGCAATGTGCAACAGGAACACACACCTAACTCTGTTTCTTCAACCTTCAGCTGAACACAGACTTCCATCTCGGACAAAAAATACCTTGCCATGTGCCCAAGTCACCATGGAATGCCGCCCAGAGTTGTTATTGCTGCAGTTGGTATTACTGCTGTTGTTGCCACCATGATTGTGACCTGCGATGCATTTCTATTCAGACAGAAGTTGGAGCACCACATGAAACAGAACTAAATTTTGCAAATAATACCTTGGCCTGAAGAGTGAGATTATATAAATTTCATTGATCCAACGGGTATAAATATTTTGGTAAATAACTGATAAATTAATATTAACCTCACTTCATCAAAATTCATTCATTTGCTATGTACAGAGTCATAAGAAAGAAATGAATATACTTGAAGAGAAAGGAGGAAGAAATTCCAGGCTTCGACCTTGAGTGTTCCCAAATACCCTAAAGGCGCCAGATCTTGTGTGATCTTGGAAGCTAAGCATGGTTAGCGCTGGTTAGTACTTGGATGGAAGACCTCCAATGAATATCAGGTGCTGTAGACTACATTTCACAGCAAGGAATGGCCAAACCCACCTCTGAGTATTCCTTGCCTAAGAAAACCCTATGAAATTCAAAAGACAAACACACACAGACACAAAACCTTGAAATCCACAATGCAACGATCTCTTTAAAACAGGCAGGGAAGGCCAATGTGAAACCCCCTACCTTCCAGCACAATGATGCACCTGAGGCTATTTCCTCATCTTCATTTAAATGTCCCTATTTGCCTTTTGTAACATTTGTCTATAGGGATTTTAATTATGAGTGGCATTGCACAATGTCGTCTATTTGATCTTATCTACTTCAAAGCTGTTCATTCATGCTGCATTTTTTTCAGGCAGACTTGGAGGAAGCCACTTTTTTTTTTTAACATGTCAATGGAAAAGCGTCTTAATTGCTATCTGAGTGGCTTCTCAACGGCTGCTTGGCTTTCACAATGAGCGATAGCCTTGAGATAAAACTGTTACAGCTGAAATTGGGTGGGTGGGTGGATTATTCATGAGTAATTCTCATGGGGGAAGACCGGAGAGAACCTGGCCAAACTGCTCTTGTCAATTTCAAATTTTGATAATAGCTAAAAGTCTCGGGAGCCAGCCATTTGAAAGATGCCTGGTACCCATCTTGGCCTGGCTAGTATTAGCAGGTTTAAGCGGAGTCCCAGTTGCAGGTCCTACCAGCCCAAAAGCCCAGGTTGGTAAGTAGACAGGAGAGTCTTTCAGTGGCACCTGAGCTCTTGCAACTTTCTCTTTGAGGGAGGAAAGAGATTCCACCTAAACACTAGCAAGAGCTTCCTGAGGGTAAGAGCAGCCTTGGAGTGTGGTGGAGTCTCCTTCTTTGGAGGTTTTTAAACAGAGGTTAGATGACCATCTGTTGGGAATGCTTTGATGATGTATTTCTGGATTGCAGAATGGGCTTGGACTTGATGGCCCTGCTCGTCTCTTCCAGCTCTGTGATTCGAAGTCAGGCTGGCTCCTTCCTCGAGGATATCCACACAGTAAAACTATACCACTTTCATACCATTTTAACTTGCAGAATCCTGAAATTTCTAGTTTTGGCGGGTACCTAAAATTCTCTGCCAGAGAGCAATAAATACTGCTGCTCAAGGGAGTGGACTAGAAAGTTCTGAGTACCTCCCCAAGCTCCAAATCCCAGCGTCCTGCCGAAGGAACAACCACACTTAAGATGGGGACAAACTGCTACAGTTGTGCAGTGTAAATAATTCCTCGTTGAACTTCTATTGGTTTTAGATAGTTAATACTGTCTAAGGCCATTTCCTCACTGCACTATTACAATGCTGTTATTCCACTTTCAACCTCTTGGGGAATTCTGGGGTTTGCAGTTTACTGAGCCCAAAGAGCTTCCCGGCTGAGAATTTTAAAGGCTCCTCCCTAAAGTGCAAACCCCAGGATTCCATGGGATGCTGAAAGTGGAATAATAGCACTATAACACTCTAGTGCGGAAATGGCCTAAGTCAATCTGATATTTAGTTTTTAAAACAGACTTTTAAAATGTACTTAATCTGTGTTTAAATATATTTTAAAAACTTATCATGTTGCACATTGCTTGCAGAGGGACTAGTGCATAGAGTAGGAATTGGCAAATATTTCAGAGATAGATAAATAGTTCTTTGTTATATGGCTTTAAGCTGATTCAAACTTCTGACGACTCAATCACAAGGTTTCATTCATGATAATATCTTTAAATACCAATATCAGGATCATTTATGCCATGGGAAATACCATGTTGTAAAACGTAGACAGGGTTTTAAAAGGTAGGCCTGTTCCGCACAAGGGCAATACATCGCACTGGCATCGTATTCTTGCTGTTACAACTGCACGTTACACTGGTTAGTATTGATGTTTCCTCTGCAGATTTGCACGGCTTGAGCTCTTAGCACGATTACTATCGACGTGAAACCAGAAAAATTCCAATGTAAAGCACGAAAACCAGTTCAGCTGCATTTCTGACAACATGTAGAAGGTGTACATGCACAGGTGGTTCTCTGTGGGCGTCCCCACCTTTCCCTGGCGTCATTTCCGTCCGCTCCTGTCTCCGACCCACAAACGCAGGGCGGGTGCCGTCGCATTGCATGGACTGCTGGAATACAACGAAATACGTCGGGATCCTCAGGATGGTTGCTTTTCAATTTCTGGCTATCTAGACCGGAGCTTTCCAAACTTTTCATGTTGGTCACACACTTTTTAGACATGCATCCTTTCGCGACACAGTAATTTTACTAGCAGTTTTACTAGCAAACTGGAGGTTAAACTAACCCCTTATAAGAGATCCAGGCGTATACATAAATTGTAATAATGAAATGTATGGGGACACAACAGAATCTCACGAAAACCTTTCATTTATATTTTTAAAAATATATGATTTATTTATAGCATGCAATATACATTTCCAAGACTCGGGTGGGGGCTTGTCTTCCGTAAGAATGAACTAAAGTAACTCTGCTGATGCGTAGCAATGGGTTGTTTTTTTAAAAAAGAAATCGACCAATCAGAGGCGGCGGTGCGGAGCAAGGGCGGGAGTGGGAGGAGGACGGGGGTTTCACTAGAATCGACGGAGGGGGAGCGGCAAACGATTTTCACCGCATTACTTCAACAGAAACAGAAACCGGAGGGCGTGCAGGTAACAATCCAGTAACATCGGAGTAAGTCGGGTCAAGAAACACCGCTCACAACACACGGTGAAACGCTCCTCCGCTCCGGTGCAGAAATGGCCATAGGCAGGGAAGAAAGTGTCAGGAAGCCCACCAGCTCACTTGAAATACGGCGCTGGAGGCCGTTCTACGATTGCCAGGGACTGCCAAAAAAAACAAGAAACAAATAAAGGAGTCCTACGGCAGATAAACTCTGAACTCTCTCTAGAAGCCCAAATGGCTAAATTGAGGCTATTGTACTTCGGCCGTATCGTCGGATGACACGACTTATCGCAGAACGGAGGACGACGCCTGGTAAAGCGGAAAGCAGCGGGAAAAGAGGACGACCGCATTACAGCCGAATAGACTCAGTCAAGGAAGCCACGGTCCTGAATTTGCCGTGCTAGAGCGAGGCCGTTTTGGCAGTGACGTAGACTCGCGTCAGTTGACTTGGACTCAAGTCAGACTTAAGTCGCTTCGGTGGTTTGACTTGGACTTGACCCAGCAATAAACGACACACCGACTCGACTCGACTCATGACTTGTATATTTTTAGTGAACGACTTGCTGCCTTTGCTTCAGTAACACAAGACATTCATGCAGAAGCCTTATGATTTTGAACAAAAGCGTCCATCTCTTTTTGCCTACTGGTCATTTGACAATCTGACTCGAGCCCAAAACGTGGGTGTATTTCTCAGAAGGGAACAGCGAACATCTTAGGCGACGGGCTTGAGGTACAGTTGAGGTCTGCTCAGCAGCCCGTCCCTGCTACCTATCAGAGAAGCCTTCTAAAACTTTTCCTAAGAGGAGGGGACCAAACTGGACTACTGTGGATGGGAGTTCCACAGTCTGGATGCAGCCACCCAGAAGGATGTCCTCCATGTCCTCACCAAATGGACCTGTGATAGCGGTAGGACCAAGAGAAAGCCCTCCTCCCACTACGGTCATTTCCCCGCTAGACTCTTATAGCGCTATTATTCCACTTTCAACATCCTATGGAATCCTGGGATTTGCAGTTGCAAACTCCAGGATTCCATAGGATGTCAAAGGTGGAATAATAGCACTATAACAGTCTAGTGCAGAAATGGCCTGCACCTCATAGAAGGAGATAACAGATTGTCTGAGACAAACTGTGCCTCATCCACTTAAGTAAAAAAACCGGGCCTCCACTTTGGCCTTTTCCTTCCTTCTGTTAAGACTGCAACTCTTCTGCTTTACCGCTATGCCGGGAGGTTGTATATAATCCTGTTTCACAGACCTTTATGTTACCGAAATGCATGGAAGATCCGCAAACAACAAAGGTCTTCTCCACACTACGCTGTTACAGTGCTATAATTTTTTCTAACTTTATTTTTATTAAACAAAAAAGAGAAAATTATTATTTACAAGCAATATTCTATTGTTACATAAAACAGGAAAAAAGAGAAATAATATCGACATTAATTCACGCTATACCGTAGATTTACTACCATTTTATACATCTTCTAGTCTATCCACTATATACAACTATAATATCTATTATTAGATATCTCAATATCTTTCCGTAATGACTGTTATAGTGCTATCATGACCGAAGCTGGGAGACATGTCACTAGGCATGGGCAAATAAAAAGGTCTTGACACAGAACAGAAAGACGGGAACGTTGTGGCAGGTGAGGCTTTGTGGGACAGGCATTCCATACACAAGAATGCCACAACTGAGAAAGAAAAAACAAAAAACCATGTCCCTACTTGCCTAAATTCATGAGGCCATGAATACACACCAAAGGATAGGAGTAATATCAAGGCCGTTTCTGCACTACACTGTTCTAGTGCTATTATTCCACTCTCAACATTTTATGTAATCCCGGGATCTGAATTTTGGGAGCGGTATTTAGAATTTTCAGCCAGAGAACCCTCCGGCCTCGGTAAACTACAAACTCCAGGATTCCACAGGATGTTGAAAGTGGAATAATAGCACTAGAACAGTGTCGGGAGGAAATGGCCAGAGTTTACAAGACGCAGTATTATGTCTTCTTCGACTAGCAGATTGTCCTGGGGATGGAACAAGGCGGTCAAGTGCCAAAACCAGTTCCGGACATCTGGTGGACTTGGCTTCGTGCGTGCGTGCTTGTGTGTGCATGTGTGTTTCAAAGGGGCTTGGGGGTGGAAGAGCCATGCGCGTTGGGAGATCCATAAAGCGTTCACAGAAGAGCCATTGTCAATTTGTTCTGAGGCAGCCAGCGAATGCAGCCAAAAAAGACTTCAGGACCTTTGGGTCAGGTTCTGAAGGAAAGAGATTAAAAGCAGTCTTGGCCAAAATAACAATACTATGCAGCATTGCTGGATAATTTGTATACATCAAGAGTTTGCTTAATAATAACAATATGGAAATACATACAGTTATTCAGAGGAACGGATCAAGGCATTATTCTTCTAGCTGCTGGACCACCACACACACAGGCCATTGTCTTCAGATCTTGAATTGATTGTCGACAACACACACACACACACACACACACACACACACAAACATACCAAATCTAAGCCATGTTATCGAAGGACACTTGCAATCTAAAAAGAGGTAGTCCTGTTCCATGTGTAATGGAAATAAATGGAAAGCTGCATGTTCCAGGAAGGGGAAGCATTTGAGCAGAGGACCAGAGCCACTTCTGCACTGGCCTGTTATAGCGCGATGATTCCACTTTCAACATCCTATGGAATCCTGGGGTTTGCAGTTTTGGGAGGGGCCAACTGGCCCCTCCCGAAACTGCAAACCCCAGGATTCCATAGGTTGTTGCAAGTGGAATCATCGCACTATAACAGTCCAGTGCAGAAATGGCCAAAGCCTTCCCCCGCAGGTCTTAGAATATAGACAGGGTCATATAAGGAGATACAGTCCTTCTCTCTCTCTCTCTCTCTTCTCTGTCTCTCTCTGTCCCTTATTCTCCCCCTCTCTCTTACTTTTTAAAAAAATTCAAAAAGAATGCAAGCTTTCCCCAAAACACTTTTCTTACTCTCCAGAAGGAAACTTCTTGGAGTTTAAGAACAACAACTTAGGAAAAACATCAGAAATCTGTTTGGTTATTTTTAAAACCTGAGTCTGGAAGAGCGGCAAAACAATTTTATTAGACTCGGTGGGCCCATTCCAGCAGCTCATTCCTTTCAAACACATGACCAGGTTTAAGATCTTCTGTCTTCTGTCCAGAGGCCAAAAACCCAGATCCGTTTAAAATCAAGCCATTCCGTCCAACTTCCTCCAAACTCACATCCAGTGGAAGGATTTGAAAGACAGAAGAGAAAACACACACTCCACTGGAAGGCTGTCTCGTCTCCAGAAGAAATCCTTTGAAACGAAAGAAGCCGCGCTGGAGATCAGGAGACTGGCTTGTGACACAGTCTGCACTGCCCAGGTCCCCGAGGATTTAGTATAAACAAATCAAATGGATCTGATCCCAAGACTCGGTGAAAAAGCATACGAGGTTATAACAAAGACAAGTACATTTCCACACAGGACTGTTATAGTGCTATTATTCCAGTTTCAACATTCTATGGAATCCTGAAGTTTGCAGTTTAGGGAGGGGCCTTAGACCTTATAGGCCTAAGGCCCCTCCCTAAACTGCAAACCTCAGGATTCCATAGGATGTTGAAAGTGGAATAAAAGCAGTATAACAGTCTAGTGCAGAAATGGCCAAGAGTTCAGTAAGTGGCAACTGCTGACTCCCATTTCAGTGGGCATGTTGAATCCGCTCTGGGTTTTGGTCTGAATTTCAAAAGAGCTCTCAAAGGTGTCAAACCAATTCAGTGGACAGGGCTCAATGATTTGGGTAGCTGAATACTGATTGAACATGGGTAACGTGTGCATTGGGCATGGATGAGCATGCTCATTCAGTGTTTTGGTTCTGTTGTGCAAGGTTGCCATTCAACACCTTTGAGGGTGTTCCTGCATGGTAGGGGGTTGGACTGGATGGCCCGTGTGGTCTCTTCCAACTCTACATTTCTATGATTCTATGATTCTATGAACACAAGGGTTGCATTGCAGAATTAACGTGTAAACTTGCCTGTGGACGTTTATGCTACACAACTGCAAATGTAGGATCTTAGCCAGTCTGAACACTGAGCACCCTTAACTTCATAAACGGACTGTTGCTGTTGTGATCGTCTGAACTTAAATCCAATGCCAGTACCAAATATTGGACAAATCTAATCAATGGAACTTATAACAAAAGCTGACTTTTCTGTCCCTGAGACTTTCAGAGGGCCACCCGGACTGCCAGAAATAAAACAAAGCAGAACAAATCACCTGTCATGCCCTGCTTCCAGAGCATAGACTCTGACTCAGAGTCTGAAGCAGAGGGCATACCAGAAGCTGAAACAGAAGGCACGCCAGGGCCTGCTGTACAGAGAGAGGTTACAGTGTCAGAAACAGAACAGGGGATGGTGCCAGCTTCAACAGAGAGTCCTGCCTCTTCAGATATAGAGGAACACTTAGCTCGACCTGTTGGGGATGATAGGAGTTTCAGCTCCACGGAAATGCAGCGGAAAAGCCAGAGTTCAGCGAGCCAACAGCAGCAGCCTGGTTCCCCAGTAAGGATACTCACACACGGAGGAGTTTTTTCCAAAACAGGAGGCACTTTATCTTGCAGCAAAGTTCCGTTATGTACAAAACATAGGACAGACGGACAAAAGCTTGCGCCAGGCACCAGGTTTGGTCAACAGACAAATACATACTGGCGTTGCTTTGTTATATACATATCTACAACCAATCAGGTAGAGGTTTGCACACCTCCCTCTACCATCTGCACACGATCCCCGTTTCTTATGCAACCTTGCAATTACCCACAGCTAGGGCATGATGCAACAGCTTCACACAACAGAGACAGCAAAGAGAGACCCAGTGTTGCTCTCTCAGATTTATAACCGGCAAGAATCAATCAAGTCTCAGCTGAGCTAGGCTTGGGACATATTTAGCCAGCGTCCTTCCCCTCCAGGAGTTGTCAGAGCTTATCTGACCTGCTACCTTGCGGGATACCCTGACAAATGCTCGGATTGACCTTGGACACTCCCTTGCTGTGAAACCCTGCTGGATTTTGTTTATGGTGGACTTTATTTATGACTTCTTGTTTACTGCCTGGAAGGAAGTAACAAGCTGGGAAATATTCAGTTTGTTTTGTTTGATTTATCAGCTGTGCCAGGACTGAGATAGGACATCGCCAAACCAGAAGTGGCCTGAAGTCCACTTCTATTTTTTAAAAACTTCAGGCATCAGAAAGACAGAGCAGAAGATGGAGTGAGCTTGTTTTCTGCTGCTCCAGAGACTAGAAAATAAACCAATGGATTCCAGCAGTACCACTCTATTCTGCTTTGGTCAGACCCCACCTGGAACAGTGTCCAGTTCGGGGCACCACCATTCAGGAACTGTATATGGTGATGATGCTATATAAAATGATCAGGAGGAGGAAATAGTAGTGAGGGAGTGACCTCTGTAGGCTGTTTGTCAGCAACATTCAAGTTGTTGTATGCCTTCAAGTCATTTCTGACTTATGGCAACCTCATCATAGGGTTTTCTGGGGCTGAGAGTGTGTGACTCACCCAAGGCCACCCAGTGGGGTTCCATGGTCAAGCGGGGAATCAAACTCTGGTCTCTAGGGCTGTTGTTCAACATTCAGATCACTATACCACAGTGGCTCAGTAGCTTTTCTTAAGCAGAGGAACGTCAAAGACAGATTGTAAAGTAAATTTGCTCCACAGCAGTTCACCAAGAGATTCGACTGTCTTTCCTATGGTTTCAGCAAGGATAATTTTTCAAAAATCACTCTCTGTGTTAATCAGCTTATGCAATGCAGCCACCATCTGTGTTATCGCCTACTGTCTAATGAGTGACCATGGTTAAGATAATTTATCCTTGTCTATTAACTATCTGCATTTGAATTTCTTCTGATCTCGCTGCTTCTACACACACAGGCACACAGAATTAATATACATATCTGGGGCAAACGCAGCAATACCGATCAAAGGCTTTCTTCAGATTATGGAAAAGAGATGGAGCTATATAGAAAAATCTCCAGACTGACAGTACCTTCCGTCGAACATTTTTACTTGCAAAGTAAAAAGGGAAAAAAATTAAAAGTATTTCCTTCCGTTAGTAATGAGGTTGTAACTGTCTCCCACTATCACCCCCTTTTTTCTTTATCTTTCTTGTTGCTGTTTTTCTTCCCTTCTTGTCACTGCTTTCAAATTCTGTTAATCTTTATAAGGCTGTTAGTGCCTCACGCATGCCTAAGTTCCTAGATGGAAATGATTGGATTTTTTTTTGTTTGACACAGGATGGCTGGATTCAGTTCAAGGCTCCACAGTCTGAGTTGCACATGGAAGGACATAGCACATGGGTACTTGTGAGCATGGGTGTGTATTGCACAATTTGCACAAGCATTTGGCAGTGTGTTTGGTTGCACATTTTGGTCTCTTGAGCATGTGGAACAAATTTCTAGGACTCCAAATGTCTTTATTACAAATGTATGTCTGATGCACCTGGCTCTGATTCTTGAATCTTCTCTCATGTTCTTGTACTGGCAAACTGGTATTATATCTCTCTTCCATTTTTTCCTCCTTCTTAATTGGCTTTTTGTGACAGAAAAAAAATTATAGACAAAGCAGTGGCTTCCAGTTAAAACCAGCAATGAAGCAGACGATGAATTTTAAGGGAGTCTAGACGACTGTAGCCTGAACCCTATAGGTTAGTCCCCAACTAGAATAGACCCATTAAAGCCGTGGAATCTATATGTATTAACTTGTGTTCGTGCCTTTAAGTTGCCTCTCAACTTACAGTGATGACCCCACAAATTTCACAGGGTTTTCTTAGGCTGGGAATATTCAGAGATAGTTTTGCCAGTTCTTTCCTCTAAAACATAGCCTTGAGCCCCTGGTATTCATTGGTGGTCTCCCATCAAAGTACAAACCAGAGCTGACCTGCTTAGCTTCAAAGATCAGACAGGATCTGGTGCCTTCAGAGTATTTAGGCTTTATGTACTGATTTACCACTCCCCCATTCAATAATCGATTCATTGGGTTTATTCTGCTTGGGATTAATCACTAGGATTTAGGTCACTGCCTTCTCTTTGTAACCTGCCCATCTTTTCCCATGGCTTATTCTGTTATTTTTGTTTTCCTATCATGAAAAGTCGGTTAGGGAGGGGAAAATGGAAGAGATACACAATACCAGTCTGCTGGTACAAGAAGAGAAGATTGAGAGGTGATATGATGGCTATCTTTAAATATTTGGAGGGATGCCATTAGACAATGTGTTAGGGACCCACAGACACCCCCCCCAGGTTTGATACGATGTAATTGGCAAAATATTGTTTAATTGGCAAATATATTAATTGGTGCTGATATAAAATGGAAACTGAGGTGACTGGAAGGTCAAGCTGGGCAGAGGAAAATTACCAACTGAACACATATGATCCAGGTCAGGACAACTGATCCCCTCTAGGCGCAACCAATGTCATTGTTAGGCAGATTACCAGGCAGCTCTGGAGATAATAGGCTTAAATTGAAGCTGGAACATCCAGGACAGCATACAATGGTCAGGGGACGTTCCTACCAAAACACTGATTGTTTCAGCCCTGTTCCTCACACTTGAACGTTTCCCTGCATTGTTCTTGTGCCTCTCCATAATTACAGAGCTATAACGACAGCCATTAACTCTTTTGTCACCTAACAAGAGCCCTGGTGGTGCAGTGGTTAAATGGTGGTACTGTAGCCGCGTGAGTTCGATCCTACCAGGCTCCAGGTTGACTCAGCCTTCCATCCTTCCGCAGGTCAGTAAAACGAGTACCCAGCTTGCTGGGGACAATTAGCTAACACATTGTAAACCACTTAGAGAGCACTTAGCTGATAAGCGCTATAGAAATTCATATGCTATTGCTATTGCTATTGCTAATGCTAAGACCATTAACTCTGTCCGGACCCACTGTCTATGTGGGCAACCTTTGTTGTTTGCTCACCCAGAGAGCCATTCACATCATGTCTTCAGGATAGATTTTGGGTATAAGAACCTTCCACTTTGAGCGGTTCGATGAAGTACTTACCTTGCTGAAGACCACTCTGTTGTTCAATTTCCAAACAAGTACTGTCCATAGGCACTCGTCTAAGCCACATTGCTGCTTTCTTCCCTACTCTCCAGATGAGTAATTATCACCCATTCCCTGAAAACTCTTCTATCCACAACTTTCCTCCCTTTATTTGGCTAGCTTTTTTGCAAGTATGTGAATGTTTGGATCTTTTGCATGTGTGACTAATCTTTCAATAAAACACATTTTAGCTTATTGTGAATCTTTCCTGAAAGACCCCGTAAAAATTGGTGGAAAGATCTCATTAGGTTACCCCACTCTCACAGGCCTCCCAATTGAGCTACTTAATTCCCTATTGTCAAGTGGAGATACTGGTATTGTGGGTGGATCCCCAAGTCACCCACATTTTGGGGTAACAGATATAGCAAGAAAAAAGTTTCCACTTAAACATTACAAAAAACTTCTTGACTGTAAAAGCTGTTTGTCAGGGGAACAGGTTGCTTTAGAAGCTGGGAGGGGGAACTCTCCATCTTTGGAGATCTCTGAACAGAGGTTGGATGGGCAGGAGTACTTAGCTCTGTTTTCCTGCATGGCCAATTGGTTGGACTAGATGATGCTTGTGGACCTTTCTAATTCTATGTTTCTCTGACTAGGAATCCTCCATGGGAAAGCACAGAAACAAAAGAAGATGAGTTTTACTTCCAAAAAGGACCTTGAACAGCTGACATTTGAGTGCCTGGGTAACAGAAACGTGATTTAGCTCAGATTTAAGCAATAATTTCATTGGCATGACAGCTAACACTGCTGGGCTTTTTCCCTCCTGGAGCAATCAGCATGTCCCGTACCTATCCGTGTGTTATGGGCAGAGTATGCAATTAAGAAATTGCAAAACACACACATGGAGGATAACGGCTTCGTAAAACAACAGAAGGACTGAGCTAAGGGGAGGTGGGAGAAATCCAGGGACATACCTGGAGCACAAAGAAGCAAATAATGCACATACCTAATAGAAGGTCCACCCAGCAATCTAGAGAACAGCAGAGAGGTTGGAAAATGGCTAGATGAAGAGATCTTTCATGCCATCAGGAGCTCTTCTCCAGCACCACCATCTTATGCACTAGTTCAGGGTTGGGGAAACTCCGGCCCACCCAATGTTTTAGTTTACAACCCCTAGAATTCCTTCACATTGGCCAAACTGGATAGAGCAAATGGGAGCTCCAGGCAAGAAAATTTGGAGGGCCAAAGATTTGAGCAAAAGCCCCCTTCAAGTTACGCATGAATTTAAGTAGTATAATTACTACAAAGGAGATGGAATGTAGCCGTACACTGACAGAGTTGTGTGATGATTCTGCATTAGTGGGTTTCAACATTGCACAACTGAATGTGCAAATAAATATACAACACACCATTACAATGTGTAATGCATGGCTGCATGTGCAATCCGCAAATTGTACCTGCACGTTCAGTGTGCAATGGCTTCACTAGCACAAGGGCCACTCTTGATATACAACCAGGTGTAGCACTAATTCACTAAGAGATTGGTCTTACAAGCTCAAATATCTCTTGAAGAATACGGTCGAGGAAAGTTAGTGCTCTGAGATCATCCCACCCAATCACAGGGCAAGAAATTTCAGCAAGAGCTGGCATCCTGTTAGTAACTTATCCATGCACTGTTTCTTGTCTTTCTCCCAGCATGGGACCTAAGGTGACTTAAAGCGTTGTAATAAAGAGCTTAACCCCCGGTTAAACAATTTATCATATTAAAATGCCATTAAATTTAAAAGTGTAAAATTATTTAAAAACATAACCATTAATAATACAGCATCACCATCACCCCATAAAAAGACTTCTTGTGACCAAACAATCATTCAATGCCTCTTTGAATAAAAAGGTCTTTGCCAGTCAGAGAAAAGAGAGCAGGGAGGGGGTCAGCTGAGCTTCCTATGAATGGGAATTCTCCAGTCCAGAAGACTCTTTACCATGTCCTCAACAGATGGGGGCAAGAGAAAGCCTTCTCTTTTCCTATCCATTGAGCCTCTGTTACTGTGATAGATAACCCTATCCCAGGGTCTACAATTTAATATTAAAAATATCTCCACGTGCTTGAGAGGTCCCCTGAAGGAGCACATAGGCAGGCATGGTGGAATGGCCGAAAACAGGAAAAACCCGGTCAGACCAGTATATTCATAGTCACGTAGCACCAGGAGACCTCCAGACATGTAAAATATAAAATACAAAAAGGGTCCTCAGCCCCAAGGAGCTGGCTTGAAGGGATTAACGCATCTGACAAACAGCCCATCAAGAGAGGACGATTTGCATACAGCCGAAGTTTTGACAACCACGGCAAATTCAATCATGCAAAGAACGCTGACATTTTGGAGCTTTGTTCTAGCTCCTCCACCTTATTGTTCTCCCCGGGAAAGGATTAGCCCTCCAGGTACCTTTTCCCCATAAATAGACCCAGTTTTTGAGCGGCTCTTTGGACCGCTCTCGGATCTTTCCCGACCGTCACTCCACCCGTTGAGCCATCCCCTCAGCCCTCCACGTGCTGAGCCTCATCTCTCTCTCTCTCCACTGCCGTCTCGGACCTCCGGACTTCAGGACCAGCTGCAGTATTCCCCAGCTGCAATCCTCCAAAAAACCCCATTCCAATGTCCTCTCTTTTATTTCTAAATAGCTGTTGTGTGAGTGAGTGCGTAAGTGCGAACATGCACAAGTCTTTATTTTTTAATAAAATCATTTTATTAGACAAGTTTGCTTGGTTTTTGGCTTGGCCCGACCCCATAAAAATTGGGTTAGAAGATCTCGCTAGGTTGCCTCTTGCATTGCTATTGCTTGTGCTTTGGCTAGTCTCCATTCCCCATTGTGTGGAGCACTTTGAGGTGTCCCCCAAGGGACCCCAGAAATCAGGGTAACACCTCCTTTATCCAGAAATCCAAAACCCTCCAAAACCCAAACCTTTTTGCTGCCAACCACTCTCTTCCTCCTTTGAGGTGGCAGCAGCACTCCCGCTCAAGGCAGAAGCGGGTGGCTGAAGGGAGAGAAAAGAGACATGAGGCTGTAGAGAGAAATGCAAAGATGATTGATTATTGCCTACCCTTTCCTCTGGCTGTTCTTTGTCTTTACTTAGACAAAAGGAAAATCCTGGTGGAGCATCAGAGGGGGAAGGGGAAAAATCATTGTTTAATCTTGGATCACATCTCCAAGATGTCCCACTATGTGTGTAAACGCAAACACAGGTATTCCAAAATCTGGAAAAATTTGAAATACAGAACACTTCTGGTCCCAAGCATTTTGGATAAGGCAGGCTTACTCTGTACTGCCTTGGACGTTGCTGAGCACGTTTGCCGTTCCGAAACACTAAAAATCACATCATGAACAGTATTTCCAGATATGCATTAAGGCTGGGGAGCTGCATTGACACACACACACACACCCAGAAGGTTTTGAAGGGTTGCAGCCCTTACTGCCCCTGCTCCCACAAAAAACAAATGAAAACTTTTTTTTTTGCCCCAAACATTCTCAAGAAGAGATAGGTGTATTTTTGCCATATTTGGGACACTTCCGGGGCCATTTTAGACCAGAAGAGGACATTTTTAACAACAGGAAATAAGCTGAGGTCATTTCCTCTTCAATTCCTGTTTTAAGAAAAGCTTAAATTAGCCCAAGTGTGGCTGAAATGTAAGAAAATTGGGCAAAAATGTAGAAATAAATGGCATTTTTTTTAACCCTTGGGGGCCACAAAAATAGCTCAATGGAATGCATGCAACTTGTGAGCCACCCCTTGCCCATATTTTGCTGTAAGGGATTGGATCCCAGGCGAGAGCCTCAGGCTATCTTGAGTTTTTTTCCTTCTAACTTCCAATAATGTTGGCAGCTGCTTAACCACTGCTTTCTGTGTATACAACCAGACTGACGCTAAGGCCATTTCTACACTAGACTGGTGCAGTGCTACTATTCCTCTTTCAATATCCTATGGAATCCTAGGGTTTGCAGTGCCCCTCCCTAAACTGCAGCCCCCAGGATTCCATAGGATGTTGAAAGTGGAATAACAGCACTACAACAGTCTGGTGTGGAAATGGCTTGGATCGCACATTCACAAAGCACAGGCCTGATGTCGGGTCCAGCTGACATGTCGGGGTGGAAGGCAGCCTGAGTTATATCCTCCCGGGCTGTTGCTGAACCCGAATAAAGAATGAACATCTGAAGACCCAAAAGCGATAAAAAAAAAAAAATCCCCCTTGACTTTAAGAGAAAATTGTTGTAAGTCAATGCATCGATAGTATATGACCCCTCAAAAATTAATGACGATAACACAAAAGGGAATGGCCAATGTTGGAAATGTGGAAAAACAATAGGAACTTATTTTCACACATGGTGGTTATGCCCCATAGCAAAAAAATATTGCTAAAAGATTCATGATAGTATTACTAAGCTGGTTGATATTAAATTTGAGATGACTCCGGAAACATATTTACTAAACATGATCATGAGGAACAGCCAAATGAGGACAAAAAGGACAATGTTATTAAATTTAATAACAGCAGCAAGATTGAATTACGCAAAGCACGGGAAAGAAGGAATAGAACCCTCCCGAGAAGAATGGACGATTAAGGTGATGGGTATTATTGAAATGGAAAAACTGTCCAACATGCTGAAAGGTAATTCAATTCAACAATTCGAAAAGCAATGGAATGAAATTATTAGATGGGTGAAAGAGTACAGATGAAGGTACAGAATTGAATAAAGGATCAAAAGGGTAATACTTATATTAAGGTGGGAATATAGACTGAGTAGGAAAATTAAGGTAGATTACAGTAACAAAAAGAGATTTCACACTAAGGAGGTTTAGAATAAGAAACAAAAAAAGAGATTGGAGGGGGGGAAACGCGTAATAAGAAAAGGAAGGCTAGAGGGGGAAGGGACATAGAGAGAGAAGGGAGGGGGAAGGATAAATTGATGGCAAAAATACATTGTTAATACATAATGTATTGTAAATACGGGGGGGCAGGACAGGATGGGGGGGAGGGGTTGATTTAACAATATATTAAGGAAGGAAATAATTATGTAATACTGCACAGAAAATATTAATAGAAAAGTTATGTAAGAATGGTGTACAATATGTAATATTGTAAACTGTAAATGAGATATACATTCTAGTTTTTATGGGGTTTTAATATAAATAAATAAAAACACAAAGCACAGGCCTGTTCACATGGCAGGGCTGCATACAGCCGCTCTGGCTTGCCAAGAACGCCAGAACCAAAAGTGATCCATGAAAGGCAACCAGGCTGCTGAAGTTGCTAAAACTCGTACCACTGATTTCCCCAAACCTCTGTTTAAAACGGAATGCAGTTCATTTCAACGCTGGAGTCAGATCCCCGTAGGAAATGATCTTTGCCTTGTCTTCTTCCCCAGGAGCGATGTTTAAATTAAGTGTTGTGGCTATACGGAGTCTTTCAAGTGCTCGGTGTTAAATTAGGCTTGTTAACAACATGCCATGGGAAAACCGGGCTCGCTTTCAAATTGAGAGTCAACAGACTTAGAGGGAAGCGATATTCTCCTGTGGTCTTGACTGATAAGTACTCTCAGATATAAAACCATGTGAGGAGAAGTGAGGAGAGTTTAATCGCGCCGAGCTGAGCCGGGGAGGAGGACCAGAGCTGGGGTGTGAAGTGTCAGCACAGCAAAAGCATACATCCCAAAACCCAACAGGAAATATGGCTTTTCCTTGTGCACTTCAGAGCTGTTAACTCCTACTTCTCACAAAGGGTTCGTCCTCCCTCGATTTCCACTGGGGGTGGGGGGGAGATTTCTTTCCACAAGACCGTTCTGTTCACACACAAATATTTTGGCCAAAATGCTGCACTGGGGACTTGTAAAATAAATTTCCACATGTGGAGGATCGCACTGATTGTTCTATGCAACCCTTGTACTGAATGGCAACTCTGAACACGCAACCCAATTCAAAGCTGATGTACAATACCTCGCCACGGTCATGCTCCAGATGCTTCACTGCACAACTCCACTTCTGCAAATTGGAATTGCATACGGTGACACTTACACAATTCCACATCTGCAACTTGGAATTGATGGTGGACGCTTCTCATTGGAAAAAAATGCATAAAAGTTTCTGAAAAGGAATGTATGCATGTGCAAGATACCAACAGGAAAACTATGCATGCAGTAACTTATTAATTCTAATTGCGCAGCCCTTGTGTTGAACGGCAGTGTTGCACAACTGAACCAGACGCCAAATGTGCAACCAAACACACAACCAAATGCACACGCACATTATGTGCAATTCATATCCATGCTATGTGCTTGTTGTTGTGTGCCTTCAAGCCATTTCTGCCTCACGGCAACCTTAAGATGAACCACACTTCTTGGCAGTGTATGTTTACAAGGGGCCTGCCTTTGCCTTCCTCTGAGGTCAAGGGAGTGTAACTCACTCAAGGTCACCCAATAGGTTTCCATGGCTGAGCAGGGATGTGAACCCTGGTCTCCCAGCGTCTTAGTCCAACACTCAAAACACTACACGACGCTGGCTTTCATGCCATGCGTACCCACCTGCAATGTGCATCCACGGGCAACGCTGATTCCACAACCTTGAGCTGAATGCAACCATCCTGCATCAGACAAAAATGGACAACTGCTTCTATGGAAGAACTCACACGTGCCCCACTACTGCCCCCATTTTCTGATTTTTCTGACCCAAAATCAGCTGTCTGAGATTGCTGCTTCATTTTCTGAAACGGTAGGATCGAAATAATAACGAATGAAAAATCTGACTAGGGATTATTCCTAACAATCGTCCTCCAAGAAAAAAAGTCAAAAAACAGTGCTGGTGTGCTACTGAGGGACTGGGTCACACCAGCAGGCTCTATCCCACTCTCCTCGCTTCTCCCATCAAATGAGTCCTTTGGTATTTCCTCATATCTTCTCAAGTGCCTGGTTTTCAGACTGAACAGTTGCCAATTCCGTATTTTGATTTATTCCTGAGGTGAATAGAAGCAGATGTTTCTAGTTTCCCGGAGAGATTCTGCAAGAAGTTGAGCTAATCAGCGGAGCAGTCTCTTCCGCACAACCATTTCAAGCAGCTCCAGCCATACCTAGCTTTGGAGTGGTTTCATAACTGGGTAGCCTTGTTTACTTAGAAGATAGTCTTAGTTCTTATTTATTTATTTATTTTTACATATTTTTGCTTTCTTTTGTGTTTTTGTTTGGTAAATGGATATTTTCCACAGCAGAGAAAGAAACATCTCTCACAAACCGTCGGCACCAGCTATATTTTATCGTCTAAAACAACATCCTGCAACAACAACAAAAAGAAGGCTGCAGGTTTTTGGATTTCAACAGGGCCAAGATTTCACAGCTAAAATATTTCTTCTCCAGAGCAGGCTGCACATTTTTTTCTTCCCTTTCGAAGCCAAAATGTTCTTTTCCCCTTTGTGCCTTCATCACCATCTCCCTTTACCAGTCTACCAAGTTTTGGGGCCTTCAGTCCTTCAGTTTCTATCCAAGAATCTAGCAGCCCTCTCACACTGCACCACCATAGTACTATGATTCCACTTTAACTGCATCCTGTGGGATCCTGGCATTTGCAATTTAAGGCAGGGACTCTAGAATTCCCACCACTTCCTCTCCAAACTACAAACCCCAGGATTCCATAGGATGTTACTGTGGTACCTGAAAGGGGATCGTAGCCCTATAATTCTGAGGTCCTTTCAAATAGTCAGGCTCTGCAGCAAAAGCATGTCTGATATGGGAGATCCTAGCAGCAGCAATGCTATTGTCACTAGAGTCTCTTACTTAACTGGAGCACGGAGTCCTACCATCATGGAGAGATAGTGCCAAAGTGGGCCAAGCACTACACCAAACTAGAACCTCCGTGGATCCATAGCAAGGAACCATGAAACACATCACAGTTAAAGAGAATTGCGTGTTGTAGCTATGCCCTCATTCTCCATGCAGAGTCTTCCTTGACCACTTCAGTCTCATGCCATCAATTATTTTTCCTAGAATTTCAAGGTCTTTCAAAGCACAGTTTCAGACAACTAATATATGTAAGAGAGATGGAAAGGCTTACAAATTACGGGAAAACTAGTTAGAGAGCTAATGTTGTGCAGTGGTTTGAACGCTGGACTACAACCCTGGAGACCAGGGTTTGATTCCCTATTCAGTCATGAGAGTGACACTGGGTGACCACTTTCAACATCCTCTGGAATCCTGGGGTTGAGAACTCACTGGGTGACCTTGGGCACATCACACACTTTCAGGCCCAGAAAACTCCATGATAGGTTCACCTTAGGGCCCCCATAAGTCAGAAGACACACAATGACAGATTAAAGCAGTATCAAAAGACAGCCCATTTGTCGCAGTAGTCCAGTAGCACAATCGCGTAACCGGCATGAAAGCTGGATGGTGAAGAAAACAAACGGGAAGATAATCAATTCATTTGAAATGTGGTGCCGGAGAAGAATTCTACAGATACGATTGCATTTCGTACCTTCCAAATGTCCTGACTGCAGGTGCTTGTAAAATATCCCAGTTTCGCTCGCCTCATACCACTTTCCCCTTCGTCTTCAGCTTATTTCAATTGCTGCAAACAGAGTTCAAAACGCCAAAGTAGGTTTCTGCCATAACTCACTCCTTGGAGAACAATAAGTAGGCAGATTGCCAAGAAGCTATCGCTCCTTCTTAGACCAAGAAGATGGGGATCTGAGGCTACAGCCACAGACATACTCCTATCCTCGGTGAGAGACACAGGCAGAAACACCAAATTCTTCACCGTTTCAATAATAAATGCCGAAAATTAGCACTAATGAGACACCCGAGACCTGCAAGGAGCTGCTCATAAATACCGGGGCAGTTGCCTCCCAGCCTTAGCGCTGACAATCCTCTTACCTAGTTACCCAGCAATACTCACTCCTGTTCCTGTTTTGACTTGACCTTAGAACAACTACTTTTTTTTAATTTGCAAACAGTAAAATACAAAAAAAACAATAATATATAAACACGTCAATTAATCGTACATTCATACATTCAGTTCATCCAACTTCATATACGCCATACTTAAGTTATCTTCTATAACAGGTTGCCATTTTATTATACTTCAGTCCATAGATTATCCAGATCTTTATCTTATGTATAAACGATTTTCTTGATCTCATTCCCAATTCTCTGAGCACCGATCTTACACTCTGTTTGTTGCATCTATACCCGATACTCTAAAAAGAGCAGCACCGACCAATATAGCCGTTTGCGACCTATTCCAAATTATCAACTCCAGTTTCGGTCTTGGCTGGCTCACGTACCCGGATTTCTGACATACCGATACAGCTTTTGGACTAGCTAAAGACCATCCTCATACTTCTCCCTGTATCTTGGCCATTTCCGCACTAGCCTGTTGTAGCACGATGATTCCACTTTCAACATCCTCTGGAATCCTGGGGTTTGCAGTTTCGGGAGGGGCCAGCCGGCCCCTCCCGAAACTGCAAACCCCAGGATTCCAGAGGATGTTGAAAGTGGGATCATCGCACTATAAGCTAACCCATGACTGACCTGGACTGGACTGACTTCTCAACCAGTCCTACACCTCAACCTGCTTCTGTGGGCACTTGCTGACTTGTATTCAGGACATTTCCACTCAGTTAATCCCACTGCGGGGAGAGGCAAGGACACTAGGCTCAGGCCAAAGCAAACTACGACAGCCCCTCCTAGTTTGTGTATTCTTCCTCCTTTATATCTGCCAGCACTTTTGACGACACTTTTGAGATTACCCGATCACGCGTGTCCTGGTCTTCATCTGTGAAATGCTGGAGGGTACAATATCTGTTCCAGAGCAAGCTCCGCTGAGCTCAAGGAGACTTATTGCTAGGTGATGATTTTCGCTAGGTTTTCAGAATTAATCCCCCTCTTATTTTGTGTGTGTGTGTGCGCCTCTTGCCAGCAGCTCTGATCTTGTCCTTTTGCGACTACTGTGCTCACTGAGCAAGATTTTGACATGAAGGATTGATTTTCTATGTTTGTGCTAGGAGTATAATACTGCCTGTGCCCCAAGGTAATTCTAAACCTGTGCAACGGTGTAAGCTCCTACCTGTACCTATCTACCTTTAGATATATTACACTCTGACTTTTGATTTATTTAATGGTGTACAAGAATGTGCAAAGTTGCCTTCGCTGTAATTAGGTTGTTAATTTGATGTGTAATGATTTAAAACCAATAAATCTGGTGGGGAGAAAAGGAGAAGGTAGCTCAGGCACACATTGTTTCGAGGGTTCTCTAAGGAACATTCCTGTCTGGTTTGCAAGGTCAATGTCCAACAGCATATTCCTAAAAACTCACAAAATTCAGCACACGTCGCATTCACAGCTCAAAGGCCACCACGTACATTGGTTTAGTAATATGTACAGCTTTAAGGGTAGGGCAGGGCAGTCAAATCTCGCCAGGAGAATAAATCTTGCCAAAAAGCTCCCATGATAGAGTTGCCATAAGTCAGGAACTACTTGAAGGCGTCCAGTAACAACAATGAAAAGTAGTTTTGCAAACCTGTAACACATACCTCTTTCCCAAACAAATGCCCTAAATTCTTCAATCCAAGCATGCAGTCTCAGGAACCATAAAAAAATTGGTTTTAATTTGGGAATTATTGTTACATATTTTACTCTTCTGAAAAAGACCTCTCTCTTGATACTTTAGTTTAATAACACCCAGTCTGAGAGTCTCAAAACTTTGCTAATTATCTTGCAATGTTTTGGTCGTTAGCAAAGGCAATATCTTGTCAATGTCTTGATTTATTATTATTATTATTATTATTATTATTATTATTATTATTTTAATGGACACTCTGGCTGCAAAAAGAAAAATAGGCCAACTAGTTTTAAAGTTTTATTTTTCTGGCTGTTTTCATTGCAAAACATAAATTAACTCCTTAAAGTCCATTTCTCTTGCAAATTCACCTTCAAGTAAACAAGAGGTGACTTAACCATTCTTGCTTTCTTGCAGAACGCCTGCGGTTTTTGTTGAGCGTTAACTTGCTGAAATGTGTTTCAGCTGCTGTCAGAGTCACAGGCAGGGTGCTAAAAAAATTCCGTAGAGCTAAGCACTTCACTGACAATGAGATGTAGTTGTGTCTTGCAAACCTCATTTAACAATAGTTGGGGGTTTTTTGTGTTTTTTTTTTTTTTTTGGTCAGGTGCAGCATTTCAAGGAGAATTTTCTGAAAGACCTGTGAGACATCTCAGAGATTCTCAAAAGCTTCTTCCTCTTCCCTTGACTCTAGCATAACACATTTTAAGACTGAACACAGTGTAAAGCAACTGGCATTGATTCCTTTGAAGCTGTTCTTTAATGTTCAGATGACATGGACCAAAGTTGCAATGGGACGGTGAGAGAATTAGACACTTACTAAGAGTCCAGCAAAGGCCACTGTCTTATGATGCTTTGCCTTCCCATTTCTGCCAGGCGCCTCTCCTTCTAGCCTAGGTACTTGGCACCCTGGGACTTGCGGTTCTTGATGTGGTCGAACGTATCAAGTAAAATAGAACACTTTTCTTGACTTGTGAGCCTCATACAGTCCCAGTTTAACTGCACACATCTTCTGGACTCTTTGGTCAGTAAACAACGCCCTTTCCCACAACGTTTTGGTCCAAGAGTTGAGAATTAACGTTATCTCAGTACTTTTAGCATTAAAGTCATTACTGCTATGACTTTGATCTTTTTTAAATTGTTCTTCAGTCTCTACCGATTGAGTTTGCTTTGTACAACGTACGCTTTTGGCAGAGATAGCAAAGTTCATAGAAAAAAGGGTTCATGTGTTTAGTTAATCACTAATTTACTAAAATATCTAATTCAATCATGTTTGAATTAGAAACAAGAAAAAATTCAAAGATTATGTTTATGTTGACTTGCCACTCAGAATCATAGAACTGCAGAGCTGGGAGAGACTACAAGGGCCATCAAGTCCAACCTCATTCTGCCAATGCAGGAATATACCATCAAAGCATTCCCAACAGATGGCCATCTAACCTCTGTGTAAAAACCTCCAAAGAAGGAGGCTCTACCACACTCCCAGGAAGCATATTCCACTGTCAAACTGCTCTTATCATCAGGAAGATCTTCCTAATGTTTAACTGGAATCGCTTTTCTTGAAGTTTGATGTCATTGCTCCATGTCCTAATCTCTGGAGCAGCAGAAAATAGGCTTGCTCTGTCCTCCATATGACACCCCTTCAACTATTTAAACATAGCTGTCATGTTGCCTCTTAACCTTCTCTTCTCCAGGTTAAACAAACCCAGCATCCTAAGAATCTCCTTTGAGGGCACGGTTTCCAGGCCTTCTACCATTTTGGTCACCTTCCTCTGGACACATTCCAGCTTGTCAGTATCCCTCCTGAACTGCGGGGCCCACAACTGTACACAGGATTCCAGGTGGGGTCTGACCAAGGCAGAATAGAGTGGTACTATCACTTCCTTTGACCTAGACCCTATACCCCTATTCATACAGCCTAGAATCCCATTGGCTTTTTTAGCTGCCACATCACACTGCTCACTCATGTTCAACTTATCATTGATCCCTTTCACACGTACTGTGGTCAAGCAATGCCAACCATCTTGTATCTGTGCATTTCATTTTTTCTTCCCAAGCGCAGTGCCTTACCTTTCTCCCTGTTGAAATTCATTTTGTTAGTTTTGGCTCGGTTCTCCAATCTGTTAAGATCATTTTGAATTCTGGTCTTGTCCTCTGGTGTGTTAGCTACCCTTCCTAATTTGGTTTCATCTGCAAATTTGATAAGAATGCCCTCTATTCCCTCATCCAAATCATTGATAAAGACGTTGAATAGCACTGTGCCCCCTCACTAGTCACTTCTCTCCAGGATGAAGAGGAGCCATTGACACACACTCTTTGGGTGTCACTGTCCAGTCCAGATTTTACTAGCTTATTCACAAAAATATCATGGGGGACCTCATCAAAGCATTACAGCAGATCTAATTTCATCTATACAGACTTTAAGCCTCATACTGAATTCCAGTCTAAATTTTTAAATTTTATATGATATGAATTTTTAAAGGTGCACTGGTTTTAACCTTGTTAAGCTGTCTTTGAGCTCCTGAAAAAGGAGTGAGATAAATATAACAACAACAAATATATTTATACACACCTTTCAAGGCACTGCTCTCACCCTTCCTTCCCTTCACCCTAAGGATCAGAGAAGATGGGCCAAGCCCTGAGATTCAGGGCCTGGCCTAGAGATCTGGGAACCCTGGGTGTAAGCTGAATCAGCAAACATGCATGTTTGAATAAGCAAACAAACACAGGGACCCCTGGAACTCTTCCAATCTCACTCTCCCAATGCTACAGCTTCATCTAGGCTGTGGACCCGTCTGGCCTTGTCGCCACCGGTAAGAAATGCAACTTTGCTCTCCCTTGGTTTTCCAGGAGACAACAGGGAGGGAATGTGGTGTTTCTGGCTGGGAAGCAGCATCTAAATGCATCTCTGGCAAGAGATCTCTCTGTGCAGGGGAAAGTGCTTGGAGTGGAGGTGTGGGGAGGGGATTTTCTTCCCTTGTAACAGTGCCAGGAGACCACTGGCTTGGCCAGCTTCAGTCCCTGCCCAGAAGAATGCTTGATGCAGCGCTTAGCAACATATTAGAAACAGGGGAACGCTTTTCTTAAGATTTATAGCATGCCTGATTCCAAGGTCTCAAAGAAGGTTACAATATGGAAAGAGTTTCCTGTCTCCCAGCCTCTAAGATCAGACAAAGCCACCGAATGGAAAAGCTGGCTGGCAGCAGGGTGAGGAACGGAAAGCAGTGTGTGCGCGCGCGTGTGTGTCGGGGGAAATGTTTGTACTAAGTATCACCAAGACCAAATCTGGAATTCCAAAATCTCAGATTCAACCAACAGCTAAACACTTGGATTGAGGCCGGGGAATTGTCAGTTATTTGGGAACATGTCACCTTGTGAAACTTTTCCAGACATGCGTGTCTGTGTTAGTTGGTTCATCAATTTCACGACAAGCTGTTTCTTCTTTGTTATGCGGGTGTAGAACATGGTATGTTTCTTCCAATGTAGCAACATCGGTCTCCTTCCAGGATTCACGTTCCAAGTTGTGAAGACGGGCGGCAGGAAGCCAGGCCTTCGGACAAACATCAAACCATCCACTCTCGTTTCTCCCAGTGTGACACACATAACGTACGCACACAGCTTCGCCTGGAAGTCATCAACTTCTTTGCCAGCAGAGCCATTTCTGTATCTGTATGCCATATATAGAAAAAGATGCCCCGGCTCTGCCTGAGCCGTGAAATCGGTATTCCTGGCCTCATCGAGCTATATACAGAATCACTGAATCGTAGAGGTGAAAGGGCCTCCGAGGGACACCCAGTCCCACCCTCTGCCAGTGCCGGTGTAGCTCTGAGTGGGGTTCCCCTGAGCCAACTAACGTCTGCTTTTAAAACTTGCAGTGAAGGAAAATCCACTATAATTAACACAGATGCCATGCATACATGCACATGTGAACACACACACACACATACAGGCCAGCCTTGCTGCAAATGAAAAGAAAATCATAACATGAAGCCCTCGCTCTTTTGACATTTCCAAATTAAGGACAAGTTCCACTAATCCGACAGGGGTTCCGCTCTTTCATCAGTTCGTCTTGTCTACAGAGGCTTGCTTGGAACCGTTCGTATGCGCATACTGCTTGCAAAGTGAGCTGAGGGGGGGGGGAGGCACTAAGCTAGCCGAGAGACTGCAAGCAGCGCATGCATGGTCAATCCCACGTGAGTCCTCCGTGCTCCCTACAGTACAGTACACAGTTTGCACCTTTCAACTAGTTCCATTTTTTGACATTGCTCTGGTCCCTAACCTGTCAGGTAAGTGGGCGGAGCCCGCATTTGTTCTGTGCATAGCAAACCAAGCTAGAGACCAAGAAGAGGGATGCTGACTTTGGGATAAGCTGGAGTGACTGCTTTGACTTACCAACCACAACAAAGGAGAGGGTGAACTTTGCTTCTGAGATGCTCTATTCTGTTACTGAGAAGTTCAGCCTGGACAGAATTTTACCGCTGAAATGACAAATAAATGGGTTCTAGAGTAAATCAAATCTGAACTCTCCTTAGAAGCCAAGATGACTAAACTGAGGCTGTTGTACTTTGGCCAAATTATGAGAAGACCTGACTTCACTGAAAAGGTGATACTGCTTGGTGAGGTAGGAAAAGAGAAAAACTGCATTACAGGTGGATAAATTCAATCAAGGAAGACACAGCCTTGACTTTGCATGACCTGAGCAGGGCTGTTGATGATAGGATGACTGATCCATACGATCACAAAATAACAACATGGCAAGGGTGACAGGATCACTGGGTCCCTAGATGTTAAGTTGGACTTCAATTTCTGTCAACCCCACCCAGCATGGCCAATGGTCAGGGATGATGGGCACTGTAGCATGGGGACCCCAAGGTTCGCCATCCTTGTCTTTCGCTCAAGGAAAAACTGCATGGACATAGGGCTTGTGGCAGTTAGAAGCCAGAGAACTTGGAAGTTACTTTTTTTTGGGGGGGGCTACAGAATCCCCCAGGCAGCAGGTCAGCTGTCAACAACCATTCTGGGAACTGTAGTTCAAATCTATCCCCCAATTGATCTTGAGGGTATTAGGTTAACTACCTGTCCTTTCACAACAGGCACCTCTCCTAAATCTCACATACTTTAGTAATATCATATCACGCAAGTCACTATTAGCCGAGGTTGCAAATTTTCTGCTCCAAAGTGAAATATTTTATTCTAAAGGCACTTTTAAGGTTTCCCCTAGCAGAGCAAAAACATTCTCTTAGGAGTTGAAGGGATTATCACATCTGTTGCATCCAACATTTCTCCTGCAGCGTGGGGATACAATGGGCAGGATTTGAGGCTTGTTCACTTGTTTTGTGATGACTCACTAAAACGATGGAGAAATGTTTTGTTCACGAAAACCCAGGGGACTAACAGTCTGTAAATCCTTGCATGACGGTACCTCTCGTTGCTGATAATGAAGAACTGCTCAGCAATGTAAACGAGGGGAGTGAAGATAGCCACGATGTTATTAGACCTAGTTTCATGACTGCCCTCTTATATGGTATGCTGATATAGGAAGAAAATATTTCTTACTCTTTCGCCTTTTGAAAAGGGAAGGTATGCAGACAGGGCTGATGAGTACCATTCCTTTTTCCTCTTCAGTTCTGATGCCCATTCACATCACACAACCACAACACTGTGATTCCACTTGAACTGCCATGACTACGTTCTATGGACTCCCGGGATTTGTAGTTCAATGAAGCCAGAGAGCCGTGGTTCCCAACCTT
This sequence comes from Cyclura pinguis, assembly GCA_030412105.1. NCBI lineage: Eukaryota > Metazoa > Chordata > Lepidosauria > Squamata > Iguanidae > Cyclura > Cyclura pinguis. The sequence continues at coordinate 381,850,805 of CM059599.1, forward strand.
TTCTCACTTGTGTACCCCTTGGCAGCCCATTTCGATAAACGGTATCCTCTATATTAGCAAAATGTTTGTAACTAATAGAGTTGGCTGTTACTTCAAATTTAGATGTTGTAACTCACTCACTGAACACTGCTCACAGGACTGAATGAGCTGTCCACTTATATGTTGGTGTGACATTTGCCCTAGTTAAAAATACCCTTGAAGAGCATGTGGGGATACACCTGGGGAATGACTTGGCAAGTCATGATGTAATCCCTAGGAGACAGTAAGGCTGAGTCATGGTAATGTGAAATCCTGGCAAGGGGTTGCATCAGCCATTGTCCCCAGCTGATGAGCTATCACCTGGTGTGTATATAAGAGGGGAGCTCAGACTGGTTCTTTCTCTGACTCTTGCTGATTCTATGACACTGGAACTCTGTCCGGGTGAACCTCTGCCTGATGTGATGCTGAACCTATGACTGAGGATCTGCGTATCCTGCTTGTACAGATGTGTATATATTGGAACTTGAAGAATAAAAGCCTCCAGGTATTTTTGGATGACAACGCTGTGTGCTAGAGTTACTAACCGGTGAGTAGACTGGGATCAGTGCTGATGCTGTATGTTACACTCTGCTGCTGCTGTTCATGCTTGTTACTCTCTTGATACTCTGTTGTGTGTTTAATGCTTGCCTCTGGGACACTCATGTTCAGAACGCAGTGGTTACTGGGAGGATTTTGTGCTAGGTGCTGTAAAATCTCTCATTATATGTAACCTGCTCTGGCACAAAAGAACAGGTTGCTTACCTGTAACTGTGGTTCTTCAAGTGGTCATCTGTGCCCTCACACATTGGGATCTTCATGCACGCGCGGTAACGTTCAGAAGATTCTAGAGCTCAGCGGCTTGGCGGGAACCCCTCCCCCCCGCTCGTATTGAGCATTCTCAGCCCGCCAAGCCAACGGTCTCTCCTCAGTTTTAGAGTCCACCGGAGCAGGACCTGAAGAGGGGAAGGCTCGGCGGGTATGTGTGAAAGCACAGATGACCACTCGAAGAACCACAGTTACAGGTAAGCAACCCGTTCTTCTTCTTCGTGGTCTCTGTGCCTCACACATTGGGAGATTATGTAGCTTACCAGTGGACGGTGGGTCAGGTCCTAGAGAACAGAAGACAGCACCGCATGGCCAAAGCGGGCATCCCTTCTGGCCCGGCAGTCCAGTTGGTAGTGGCGCACAAAGGTCAAAGGTCATGACCAAGTAGCCACACAACACAACTCTTGCAGGATGTCTTCACAGACCCAGCTCCCCCTCTGCTCTCTCCTCTGGGTAATGTGCTAGAGGGCCGTTGGGAGCTCCTAAAAAGACTCCTCCCCCCTAGCTGGCTCCTCCCCCTTGTTAGTCAGGCCATGTGCTCAGGGAGAGCACATGGCCAGCACAAGGAGACTAAACAAAAACAAGCAAACAAACAGACAAACAAGCACTGCCCCACAAGCCTGTAAACACACCTGGTCTAGGATGTCTTCACAGACCCAGCTCCCCCTCTGCTCTCTCCTCTGGGGAATGTCTGAGTCGATCCTCGTCCTGGACCTGCCACGATCGGAGGTGGCTTCTCGCCACTGAGGGGAGTGATGTCTTCCGGCCCAGTCCAGAGAGCGCGCTGCGACATCCTGCGCCGTGACGGAGACCGTGGAATCTCCGGGGCAGGATCTGAGCGGTCCATCCTCTGCGGAGGGTGACTGAGCGGCATGGCTGATACACCCAGCACAGGTGGATCCGAAGGAGCTCAATGGTCATCCCGAGTCGGTGGTACCAGGAGAACTGGGAGCTGGAAATCATCACGCTCCACAGACATATCTGGCGGGCCGTCTCCCCCAGCCACATCCGTCACAGGCTGAGTTGGAGGAGGCGTCGGCGGACAGGTTGCCCGCGAAGGCAACCTCCGCTTCTCCTTCTTCTTCTCCTTAGAAGTAGTATCAAGGGAAGATACGACCACATTGCAAAGGACTACGAGCTTATGAGGACGAAGCTTAAGGACCTTGGTGCACAGGTGGTCATTTCATCTCTTCTCCCTGTTCAAGGATATGGCGCACGAAGGGAAAGGGCAATAGCAGAGGTCAACAACTGGCTCCGCACATGGTGCCGCCAGCAACGGTTTGGGTTTTTGGAACACGGCCTGAATTTCCATGAACGTGGGCTTCTGGCAAGGGATGGGCTGCACCTCACGAAACTTGGCAGGAATGTTTTTGCAAACAGTCTTGCACGGAGGATTAAGAGGTCTTTAAACTATGTTCTACTGAGGAGGGAGACAATATTATTCAGGGCAAAGACTCGGCGAGTGCAGGGGGGAAAGGCCCAAATGATATTGACCAAGTAGTACAAACGTCCAATGGTGGGAGGAGTAGAAACTATAGTACAGGACTTGCAGGAAGGGCCCGGGGATTTAAGTGTCTCTACACTAACGCGCAGAGTATGGGAAACAAGCAAGATGAACTTGAACTCCTAGTACAACTAAATAAATACGATTTGATAGGCATCACTGAGACCTGGTGGGATGAGTCTCAGGATTGGAATGTAGGAATAGAGGGGTATAGCCTATTTTGTAGAAATAGACCAAACAAGAAAGGAGAAGGAGGAGTAGCCTTGTATGTCAAGGATGTTTTCACCTGTGAAGAGATCCATGACTTAAACCCAGAAAGCCAGGTCGAGAGCATCTGGGTAAGAATTAAGGGAGCGAGAAACAATAGGGATATTCTGGTGGGGGTTCACTACAGACCTCCAATCCAGACTGAGGACCTTGATGACGCCTTCCTCAAACAAATGACTGCACATTCAAAAAGGAGAGATGCAGTAATAACAGGAGATTTCAATTACCCAGATATATGTTGGCAGTCAAACTCTGCCAAGACAGCAAGGTCCAGCAAATTTCTTGCTTGTCTTGCAGACAATTTCATGGTCCAGAAGGTGGAAGAGGCCACAAGGGGATCAAATATTCTAGATCTGATCCTGACCAATAGGGATGACCTTGTTAATGAGGTAGAAGTGGTTGGATCTTTAGAGGAGAGTGACCATGCCCTATTGGAATTTGGCATTCAGTGGGAAGGAGAAGATGGCGAATTACTAACAGGGGGAAGAGAAAAGGCAGAACTACTTAACACCTTCTTTGCCTCAGTTTTTTCCCAGAAGGATACAAGCACTCAACCTGGCGGTTGGGGGAGCAGGTGAGGAAGCAGGCGAAATGCGGCACATAATAGGTAGAGAGGTGGTACAGGAATACCTGGCCACACTGGATGAATTCAAGTCTCCAGGGCCAGATGAATTGCATCCTAGGATATTAAAAGAACTGGCAGAGGTCATTTCGGAACCGCTTGCTATCATCTTTGAGAAATCTTGGAGGACAGGAGAAGTTCCAGCAGACTGGAAGAGGGCAAATGTTGTCCTCATCTTCAAGAAGGGAAAAAAAGAGGACCCAAATAATTATCGCCCAGTCAGCCTGACGTCAGTACCCGGAAAGATCCTGGAGCGGATCATTAAGCAGTCAGTTTCTAATCACTTAGAAAGCAACGCAGTAATCACGAGAGGTCAACATGGATTTCTCAAAAATAAGTCATGCCAGACTAATCTTATCTCTTTTTATGATAGAGTTACTAGCTTGATAGATGAAGGGAATGCTGTGGATGTAGCATATCTCGATTTCAGTAAGGCCTTTGACAAAGTTCCCCATGACATTCTTGCAAAGAAGCTAGTAAAATGTGGGCTGGACAGAGCTACTGTCAGGTGGATCTGTAACTGGTTGACTGACCGTTCCCAAAGTGTGCTGACCCGTGGCTGCTTTTCATCCTGGTGAGAAGTGACTAGCGGGGTGCCACAGGGTTCTGTCCTGGGCCCAGTGCTCTTCAATATCTTCATCAATGACTTGGATGAAGGAATAGAGGGCATGCTCATCGAATTTGCAGACGACACCAAATTGGGACGGGTTGCTAATATGCCAGAGGACAGGATCAAAATTCAAAATGACCTGGACAGATTGGAGAGCTGGGCCAAGGCTAACAAAATGAAATTCAACAGAGAGAAGTGTAAGGTCCTACACTTAGGTAGAAAAAATGGAATGCAGAAATATAGGATGGGGGACACGTGGCTGGATGGCAGTACGTGTGAAAGGGATCTAGGAGTCTTAATAGACCACAAGCTGAACATGAGTCAGCAGTGTGATGCGGCAGCCAAGAAAGCCAATGCAATTCTCGGCTGCATCAATAGGAGTATGGTGTCTAGATCGAGGGAGGTACTGGTATCACTCTACTCTGCTTTGGTTAGACCTCATCTTGAATCCTGTGTCCAGTTCTGGGCACCCCAATTCAAGAAGGACATGGTCAGGCTGGAGCAGGTCCAGAGGAGGGCTACCAAAATGGTGAAGGGCCTGGAAGCCAAGCCCTATGAAGACAGACTTAGAGAGCTGGGTATGTTCAGTCTGCAGAAGAGAAGGTTAAGAGAGAACATGATAGCCATGTTTAAATATTTAAAGGGATGCCATGTAGAAGAGGGAGAGGGCTTGTTCTCCTGCTCCAGAGACCAGGACAAGGAGCAATGGATTCAAGCTGCAGGAAAGGAGATTCCACCTGAACCTCAGGAAGAACTTCCTGACAGTCAGGGCTGTCCGGCAGTGGAATATGGTGCCTGGGAGTGTGGTGGAGTCTCCTTCTTTGGAGGTTTTTAAGCAGAGGTTGGATGGCCATCTGTCGGGAGTGCTTTGAGGGTGTTCCTGCATGGCAGGGGGTTGGACTGGATGGCCCGTGTGGTCTCTTCCAACTCTACATTTCTATGATTCTATGATTCTAAGGGAAGAAGGGTGTTTACGCTGGGCCACCGTAAGAGGCCTGGTTGGTTGTGCCACCTGCGGTCCCGCAGGGGCTTCCCCCAACGCAGAGGTAACTGGCGTCTTGTGAAGCTTCGGAATCCGCGGTAAAGCAGAGACTGGAGGCAAAGAGGATGGTACCAAGCCCGGTACCGTTACCGTCGGCATCGCAGCTGTCGATACTGAGGGCGTGGTCGATGTTCTCACTGCCGAAGAGGAACGGGAAGCCATAGCAGTAAAGAGGGCGGTATTTTCGGCCGCCTGCTCTTTGATTTTTAAAGACTGTTCCCAACAGTGGGATTTTAGCCTGGACGACCTGTTCCTCAGGGTCTGTGCTGTGAAATCCTTACACATGGGGCAGGCCCGAACACTATGGGTTTCCCCAAGATAAAATAGGCACTCGGAGTGCCCGTCGGATAGGGTGACTTTCCCACCACAAGTAACACAGTTCTTAAACAGAGGAGACATAAGGAGGAAAAGAACTCTCACGAAAGAAGTCCGACGAAGGAGGGATTCTGAAAGAGGAACGACGACGAAAGAGAAAAAACGGCAAAGAAGCCACTAAGCTGGAGAACCTTCCATTCGCTGCAAACACGCCGGCGGACGAAAGAAAACTGAGGGGAGACTGTTGGCTTGGCGGGCTGAGCATGCTCAGTACGAGCGGGGGAGGGGTTCCCGCCAAGCTGCTTAGCTCTAGAATCTTCCGAATGCTACCGCGTATGCGCGAAGATCCCAGTGTGTGAGGCACAGAGACCACGAAGAAGAACTCAAACATTCGCAAAGCAAAGGAGAGTTAAAGTTAAGCCTGTGAGGGGCACACTGCCGAGCATGCATAGTATAGTGGAGTGTTCACAACACATTGCTCAGGAAGATCTTGCCCACCACTCACAAGGGAACAGGGTTTTTCTCGAGCTTATATGGAAGATGGAGCAAGTTTGTTTTCTGCTGTTCCTGAGACTAGGACACGGAGCAATGGCTTCAAACTTCAGGAAAAGCTATTTCATCTGAACATTAGGAAGAACATCCTGAGGGTAAAAGTTGCTCTACAGGGCAACCAGTACATTTGAATGGTTTAACCTGTGTACTGGGAAGAGATCACACCTCTTCTCTGCACAGGCACATATAATTATTTATCAAAACACTTGTATTCTGCCCTGTATCCAAAGATCTCAGGGTGGCTTAAAATAAAATCAATTTAAAATAATAAATAATAATTTTAAAAGACTAAAACAACACTAAATCATTTATCAGTTAAAAGCCAGTTAACTGAAAACCAATTAACTTAAAAGAGTGCCAATCGTAGCACATGTACAACCTGGATAAAATCAATTAAGTCTGAAGGCTTTAATAAAAACCCAAGTTTTGACTTGGTATCAGAGTTGGAGCCAGGCAAGCCTCCGAAGGGAGGGTATTCCACAACTGGATGCCACCCCAGAGAAGTCCCTCTCACAAGTCACTCCACAACATATTTCCCCTTCAATAGGCCTCAGTACAGTTACTGCAGTATCTTTAGGTAGGACTCAAAAAGAACCTGATCTCAAGCCCTAGAAAACTGCTGATTGTTGCTGTTGTGTGCCTCCAAGTCATTTCCAACTTACAGCAGCCCTAAGGCAAACCTTTCATGGAGTCTTCTTGGCAAGATTTGTTTAGAAGGGTTTTGCCTTTGCCCTCCCTCTAACAGGGCTGAGAGAATGTGACTCACTCAAGGTCACCTAGCAGGCTTCCATGACTGCGCAGGAATTTGAATCCTGGTCTCTAGAGTTGTAGTTCAGCACTCAAACCACGACACCATGCTGGTTCACTGGAAAAAATCAGGCCTGAATAAAAAGCCAAGTTATGAATTGGTGCTAAAAATGAGATCAAAGTTGGGGCTAATCAAGTCTCCAAGGGGAGGGTTCCAGAACTGATTATCACCACAGAGAAGGCTGCTAATAGTACATAAATAATACCAAACCCTCTGGGATTTTTTTCTTCAGAAACTTTCAGAAATCCATGGCCTACAGTCATGATGGCTGGAGGATTCTGGAAGTTACAGCTCCAAAAAAGTAACTTTCCAAGCTCGGGACCATGCTGCTTTGACTTTCACCAGGCAGCTTTCCTGTGTGCCCTCCCTCCCGCTTATGTAGCCCAAATACCTTCCTCCTCCAACATGCAGCATTGTCAGACAAAACTAACCACATACAAACCATGTACGAGTACACAGAAAGGATTAAACACTTGTTTAAAAAAAGAAAAAAGAAAAAATATGTGTTTAATTTGTTTTTAAAAACGTGAACATATTCACACGCAAGACACACCCACACAAACGCATGTATAAAATGCTTGTGATGAAAAGTAAGCTGATTCCACGTCAAAACCACTGGGTTCCTGAGAAAACGCCTGCTCCTTCCATTATTTTGAGCCAAACAGCTGGGATCGTTTCCCTCTCCCTCCACGTGCTTTCCTGTGCATGAGCGCACGGAGGCAGGCTTCAAAGTGTATCGGCCCCAGAAGAATCTGAACTCCCATGGACAGAACTGAAGCTTTGAAGCTCATCATCAATATTGACAGACGGGACTTTCACAGACATCTTTGCTGGTTCAGACGGGGAGCTCAGATGGAGCGCAGCTTCTCCCACTGAAAGAAAGGAGAGCATATTTAGTTGTTTGCAATCCAAACTAAATAAATACAAGATGCATTAAGACCACCAGCTGATTTCATCATCTTCAGATGGAAAAATATCGGTCCTTGCATGTGTGTGTCCAGTGTCCAGAAATCAAATTCTATTTCGGGCACGGTTCACCCCAGAGTTCTGTGTTCCAACATGGATTAGCCACCCACACTGTGACTGACAGCTACAAATAGTCAATATCAAAATTGGAGGGTGAGCAACAGGGAGAGAAGAGTTCCTTTCCAAAATCCAAAAATAGAAATTGAACTATTAGGTTATTCAAACTTAACCATATAAATTCCAAGAACTGATGAATACAAAAACAAAGACCACAAGATACAATTAATTCTGGATCCCATCTCTCTAGCAACCACTTCAAATCATGATTCCAGTCTGTTTCAATGTGATGAGAAATGACAATTTCCATAAACAGGGAAGAAAGAAATGCGCTGAGCAAGGGGAAAGAAAGCACGCAACCATGAGTTTTTGGCACAAGCAACTAAACCATGATTCACCACTACCTGTGTGACAAGCGACAAAAGCTGGCAAATATTACGCCTTTAGAGTTCAAAGGGAAATTGCTGCACATTTTAGTGAATATTAATTTAAAGGATCATAATATAATCTTTCAATTTCTTGTTTTGAGTAATACTGACTAGAACTTTTATACAAAACATTTGTGGGCCATACTGTTCTTGTTCGGTACTGATTTATGAGTCAACCTGCTCTCTTCCTGCAGCCTTCCCACCCTGATAATCTCAACAAACTGCATCCAAAACCAACATATAATGGAGAAGATATAGTTTCATAAAGACAACCTGGCTGTACCCCTTGATGTATGAGGCTCAACAAAGCAAGAGCAAGCTGAGAACTCTGAAGATTTGAATTACATTCAAGTATGAAACCAAAATCTCTAGTGGAGTTTGCACTGCTATCAGGACATGCTAAATTAATAATCCATCTCCTCTCATTTGACATGCACAGCCAGTAACATTTCCCCTTCAATTCTAAAGGGATAATATTTGCCAACCTCTGCCCCTTTCCCTGCTTAATTATCTAACGTGACTATGCAATGGCAGCTCAAATTCATTTAGTCTGTTCCAGACTGTGCTTTGGAGACTACTAATTAGCTGATCAGGCCTGGCATGAAACCCTTTCTCTGCATCCATCCACTCCTCCACCCCTTTGTTTATATCCCGCCTTTCTCCCAGACTGGCACAGTCACGTTCAAGGGACAGGACTGAGTTTTTAAAGAGACCACAAATGGGCTGCCTTGCATCTCCACGGCATTTACCCACAGCGAGTCCCTTTCTAGAGGGAGACCAACAGCTAAAAAAACTGCCTCCTTCTCTTTGAGGTTGGATGAGAACTCCCAAGGAATGAGTTCTCATTACTTCCCCTTGCAATCTACTGCCCAGCTGTGAGCTCTGTCAAGATACTAGAAAGCCTGCCATTCCAGGTATTCAGCCCAGCCTAGAGAGTACACATTCAAAATGGACATCAAGACGCTCAAAGGATAACTACTTCTCTCCTTCCTTGACTATCTCTTCACGATCCCAACTGAATTTTTTTTAGAACGCTTATAGCAAAGCATTCCCATCTGCCACTAAAAACTTGCTTCAATACAGGCTTCCCATTGCTTCTGGAAGACGCTGGGCTCCACTCTATGGTGGACAAACAAGGATGCAACTGAAAGGGTACCGAAGCTGTCAACTAAAAGGCCATCCCTATAAACAGTGGAACTGACACTATGATGTTCCAGGAGGGAAAAAACAAACTTTGGCTATATAGGAAAATGCACTTAGATCTGAGTTCCCATTCTGATTATTTATACTTCTCTACTCTTGCTTTAGGGAATGAACTGTAGGTTTGAGTTTGGGACTTGAGTCGCCAACCTAAAGCAATCCTCCTTCCTTAAACAGTACACAAAGCTGCAGCCAAGGGGATATCCTTTCAGGTTATTGTGTTGTCTATGGAAATGTCAGGAAGAAACAGTACCCATTGTGGGGTTGAAACATCTCCCAAGGGAAAGTGGGTATTGAGGAGAAGGCTCAGTGCTACATTCTTTTCTTGGCTCTTTTTTGTAGCGGTAAAAGGTGTACCTTCAAACCACTTTTTTTTAATTCTGAAATGAATCCAGAACTGCTATTGATATTCTTTTAATATACTGTTTCTTTCTTTCTAGAATGGAATGACAATTGCTAGACACTACTGAAATATAAATTCAGGCTACGTCCTTGAGCACAAGCAGCTATAGACCCTCATGGAGATAGTACAATTAGCCTTCCGCATTTGCGGGTTTGATTATTCACGGATTATTTGCTGCCACTTCTGCTGCCTCCCTATGCCATTTTTAACAGGGACTGCAAGCCTTGTGAGACCGAAAAACTGCAAAGGAGGTTTGTAAGTCCCTAGTAAAAATGGTGTGGGGCAGCAGTGGAGGTGGCAGTCAGCCCCACCAGCCACCCACTTCTGCCTTGTGAAGGAACCCCGGTACCTCAAAGGAATCCATGGTGGGTTGAATATGGTGATCATACATTTTTGTGTGTTGAATATGTTTTGGGAAGGCCTAGCATTAGTCACAGGTCTTCCACTTTCACGGGGGTCCTGTACCTCTAACCCTAGAGAATGTGGAGGGATGACTGTACTTAAAAAGCAGTGCTTCCAAAAGGGCTAAAGATGTATATTTATGCTGAGGCTTCATCATGTAGGGTTTCTGTGGACTCAAGGGCTGTTGTAAAAAATAGCAGTAGTAGCAGTCGTTGTCATCATCATCTAAGAAGACCAGAACGGCTCCATTCAATTGCAAGTAAAATTAACACAGAATGAAAGACATCCAAGAAGATGCCAAAACCACCGCAAGCCATCAAGTACTAAACCTAATCAAATTTGTGATAGTCTTAAGAGTTTTCCCTTAAGTTTTCTAAAGGCTCCCCTAAAGGAGAAGATGAATACAGGCAAAGTATCTCTGGGATATGATGCTTAGCTCATCAACAACGGCTGCTCAATATGGGTAGTGGTGAAGGCGGCAAGCTCCATGGCCAGCATCCCATGGGGTCAAGCCTCTTTTTCTGCAGTGGACCGTAGCACAAGCCATTTGACTGTTTCATTACCCACACAATGAGATATCTTGAGACCACGTCAGTCCCTTTGCTCCTTGGCAACCTACAGTGGCAGACTCAAAGCTTCTCCTGCGTATGTGCAGGGAGAGAAACAATAAAGAATCCTGTGGTACCATAACGTTTTATTGGACACATGTTTTCATGGGGTCTGATCTACTTCAGCAGATGCACGAAAGTGTATCACAAGTCTGAAGATGCACAAGGTGACTCCAGTCCATAAAAAAAAGCTTACATCTTTAAAAAAAGCATATTTATCTTTAATATGCCACAAGACACTGGGCTGTGTTTGCTGCAACACATTAGCACAGCTATCCCTGCCTCAAAATTCCTAAAAAAACAATCTTAAAATAGCTAGGACTTTTTTCAACTGAGGAAGAAGAAAAGGTAAGATGAAGTGGAGCCCTCCACATTTGTGGGTTTCACTTTTGTGGATTTCATTATTCACAGATTATTTGCTATCACCCCTCCTGCCTCCCTATGCCATTTTTAACAAGGACCGCAAGCCTCGGGAGAATGAGAAACTGTGAACGAGGCTTGTAAGTCCCTATAAAAAATGGTGTGGGGCAGCAGAGGAGGTGGTTATTCAAATCACTCTTTTTTAATATCTGTTAATTTTCTTTAAAAAAAAAAGATCTTCCCCTTACATCCTGGCTTTAAAGTGCTCTCTGCTTTACATCTATATAAAATACATTTGGAAATACCAAACATATATGTAATAGTAGAGTTCCATGGATACTCTTCTCAGGGTGCTCTGAGATTTTAGTTAACGACTGCTGAATTCCAAGCCAAATGCTTTCTGCAAACTCTCCGTGGGCCCAGTTGCTCAACTCCAAACGGCTTTCATCTGGCTTGTATTAATTGCACTGGTTGTCAGAACTCCAGCATGTGGAAGTCAGACACTTTATAAACACAAAGCCCTGGAAGTTCATGTTCTCTTGCTCTCATGCAAGTGAACGCGTGTGCACACAGAAACACATCTACGCAGATACCCATCTACTTGACACAGGACCAAGTTCATCGAGTCAAGCACAGCTAGGGCTGTGGCAGAGCACAAAGAAACACTCCATGTCACGTTCCATGCAGAAGAAACCCAAATTCTAAGCTCTGAAGATATCTTTGCATCATTAGATTTAAAGGTATTTCAGTCAGAATAAAACTGGCATTCAAACAAAGAGCTAGCTCAAATATATTTTAGACTGAGGTGCTCAAAAATGATTCCCAGTATACTTCAATATTAGTGCCCCATTTTGCCAAAGAAAGATGAAAAAGAAAAAAGGAAGAAAAGAAGTAGTTGAGACTAGTCAAATTTTAGGACCTAATTCTGTATGACAGAGCTTTCCAAACTGTATGTTGCGACACGTTAGTGTGTCACCTGCAGTGTGTAGGTGTGTCGTGTGAACGTAACGGGTAGAGGGACTGCCTCTCCCACTGCCACAGTGGGCCAGGATCGGGTGGAGGGGTTGCCTCTCCTGCTGCTACCACAGCAACCCCGGGCAGAAGAAGACCCCGGTGAGGGCAGCGGCACCAGCAGGCCAGGCTCGGATGGAGGGGCTGCCTCCACTTACTGAATTACTTACTGAATTACTGTGTCGCAAAATGATGCATGTCTGTATGTCACCAACATGAAAAGTTTGGAAAGCTCTGCTGTATGAGGACAGGCTGAAAAACGTGGCATCTTCTCAAAAGAATGATCAGGTACAGCTCGGCATGGTGCCACGATCCTGTGGCTGCTTTCATTTTGCCACATAGTTTTCAGTCCAATTTTGTAGTCCCGCTTTGATCCTTGTCACTGTTGTGTGTCTTGAAGTCGTTTCAGACTTATGCTGATCCTATCATGGGTTTTCTGGGGCTGAGAGTATGTAATATGCCCAAGGCCACCCAGTGGGTTTCCATGGCCAATCCAGAGTTGCAGCCCAATGCTCAAACCACTACGCTGTGCTGGCTCTCTGTTTTTCATCCTATTCTCTCTACTGCACATTCTCAAAGGCTGACATTAAACAAGAGAAAACCTTGGGGACTCTTGATATTTCTAAGAAAACCAGAAAACCTCCCAGCCCTGGGCCCAGTGTCAGCCTTTTACTTAATGCTTGTTTCTCTTGTGGATTCCTCTTTCTAGCAACTTCCATTTATCAGCTCTCTTCCTTTCTCTGCCCATATCTCCTTTGAAAAAGTTCCTTTTTTGAGAACTCCTATGATTTCTCCAGTCAGCATGGGCAATGGGAATTGTAGCCCAAAGAACTGTGGTGGAGGGGGGAAAAAAAGGTAAGCTTTCATTGTTCAGGACCTTGCTTCTCACCCTGCAGTCTAAAAATCTTTTTAAAAAAAATTCTGCTCCAGAATGTCCCCAAATGCACTCTAGAGCTTGTAGAGGGCACTTTCACCATGAAATTCACTGCAGGCCTCTAGGGATCAAAAGCAGTGGGTATGGCCCCAAAATGTCCACTAAGGAGCATGGGATCCATTTCCACTACATTTTGCGGGGCCCTGGGCCAATTTAGGCCCAAGAAAGGCCTTTTTTGAAACCTAAAACCTGGTCAAAATGTCCCATGCCCCCTAGAGATCTTTAGGAGCAACAAATTATTCATTCATTCATTCACACACACACACACATGCACACGCACACACACTGTGCACTGGAGCAGGTGTGGCCTTCTAAGGACTCCTACGGGGCTAATGTGGTCCCCCAAGCTTCCACAGTTGCCCACCAAAACTTTAGATGCTCGGTTTTAATATATATCGTAAGCTGCTTTGAGTCCCATTCAGGAGAAAAGCCAGATATAACTCGAATAAATAAATAAGCAACCAACCAACCAACCAGGAGTGTAGATACAACCATTTCAGTCTCACCACCACCGCCGTTTTTGGGAAAAACAGCGGTAAGATCAGTTCATGCAACAACAATTCCCTTGGCATGGAGAGCATTTGGTTATTGTGTTATGTACTCTTTGGACACAGTGAGATGCCATCCTCTTCTACCCTGCAAGGCTTATCTTCATACATTTTTGTTTCCAAATAAGAGATCAGAGAGCAGCTTGACTTTTCTTCTCAAGGGAAAAAGAATTCCTCCAGAAATCTATTCTGCCTGAAATAGACTTGGCCTTACTGCCCAATGGTAGCACACACTGCCTTCTCCAGCTGCGGTTTCAGATCGGCTGACTGGGAAGAAGGGATCCTGAGTCCCACACTCTATCCAACTTACCCACATGGGATTCTTCCCTCCTACATTCTCCAGGAACATGCACTCTACATTTTAGCAATCTTAGAAAAATCTTATCTGAGTGGTCCCAAGTCAGTACATTAAATACACAGAATGACTGGATTCTCTTAAAGATTACTCTTGTCCTTTATCTTTTGATATCCCCTACACGTGTCGGGACAGAAAAAGAGAAAGAGAGGGGGAAATCAAGATATCCTCTCTTTACTAGTTTGCATTCTAATCCAAAGATGAAATGGCTCAACTTGATGGAAAGAGCACCTGGAACAACATCCTTCACACAGTATCCCTCTTCCATTAAGAGCAGGGCTGACAGAAGTGGCCTGTTTCTTCTGCTGCCAGATCCTGGCTGCTCTGCTTTGCTGAATGCTGACTTCAAAGTTTCCAGGGCTGTCACGTTCCAGCATCTTAGTGCCCCCCAATGGCAATGTCTTAAGCCTGATTCTCAGAGCTTTGAACACACACCTGCAACCCTCTAATTCAACTTTTTAACATGCTTCCAGCGGGGAAGTAACAACATTCCCTCTGTCTCTCTTTCTCCTTTCTAAACCATCCCTCTACTCCTCTTCTTTGTTCCCCACTCCCCCTTCTTCTTGCCTTGAGCTGCAACACATCTGGATCATATTTACAGATGCAAATCTTTTGCAAAACACAGATCCCAGGGCTAGCGACACTCAGGCAGGGCTCACTGCAAAGAAATATATCCGCATGTGAACATGACAGCTGTTAAAGACCTACATGCTGCATTATGGGTGCTATATGCTGGGGAGAAATGCTACTGTCCTTGCTCAGATATCCCCCTGGTGCAGACCCGTGTAAGCTTAACATGCCTGTGGCAGGCGAGAAATAGATCTGCTGCTTGGATAACAAGCAAAATGGAGGGGAGTGAAGAAGAGAGATCTTTAAACAGAGGTTGGATGGCCATCTTTCAGGAGTGCTTTGTTTTGTATTCCTGCATGGAAGGGACTCTATGATTCTGTGAAGATACTTGAGAAGGGAGAAGGGCCAGTGCAGGACGGTTAAGGAAAAGGTTTTGCTGAAGAAGCGGGTCTTCCTGAAGGAGAAAAAGGAAAGTGAGGAAGTCTAACAGAAAACAACAACAACAACTAAGTGTGTTTGGAGGAGGGTTTGTTTCCAGGACAGAGGCAGGAGAGGGAGAAAAAAAGTCATGGCAGGGGAGCGTATGGAGTCAGAAAGAGAAAGCAGCGGGACTGGGAATCAGGGAAGACAGAAACTTTATTTCCTTCTCTCTCTCTCTTTTTAAAATGTATTTCCTTTGCATGTTGTTTTAACTGTATTTGGTTCTTTTGCAAACAATGCACTACTGCCAGATGCTTTGGGGTTTTCTGTACATTATTTTTCAGCGGAATGCACATTTAAGAGATAGGTATCCGGCCTTCTTTTCACTTGAGGTGGCTCAAGAAGCAGGGGGTTCTGCCATTGCTCGGAGATGGTGGCAAAGATTCTCGTGGAAGGCGGCTGGCATGGCACACCCCACCACACCCGCATTGGTATCCCAGTGGGCGAAGAAGCACTCTCTGTGGGATCAGAGCAAAAGTTCTGCACTCTGAGGCCATTTCCGCACTAGGCTGTTACAGCGCTATGATTCCACTTTCAACCTCCTATGGAATCCTGGGGTTTGCAGTTTCGGGAGGGGCCGGCCGGCCCCTCCCGAAACTGCAAACCCCAGGATTCCATAGGAGGTTGAAAGTGGAATCATAGCGCTGTAACAGCCTAGTGCGGAAATGGCCTGAATCTCACAGTGGCCAAACACCAGGATGATAGGAAGACTAAATCACTTCCTCACTCCACATGCTTCTTTCAGTGGCCATCCTTACTGGTAGGACATTCAAGGAAGATCTTTATGGGTCCAAATATGAAAGGAGACCTGGATGGACGGAGAGGCGGTTGTGGTCTTGTGACTACAAAGGGCTTCAAGAATTTAATCAAGCAACTTCAGTTTGAGCCTGTAAGTGAACTGGCAGCCAGCGCAACTGCTGTAAACAGGGCTGACTGAGCACGACCTAACTTTCTTATGGTCTTGAGGATTCTGTGCCAACTGAAGCATCAGAGACCTCTTGAAAGGGCAGTTTCACACAAAGCACATTAAAAAGAGTCACTTTGACAAGTTACATAGAAATGGATGACAATGGGTGAGACTCATTTTCTCCAAAAAGAGACAGTGTTTCCTAACAAGTACATGTACAGCTATCACTCTTAGGTAAAATGGCTACCTGTTCCTCTTGGAGGAGAAATGCATCCAGGAGCATCTTGGATCTACTCTTTGAGACCACCCACTCAGAGTGGTGCCCTCAGAGCATCTAATCTCCCCACTTCCTTGGATTCGACTTCGGTTTGTTCAGAGTCAGATCGGATTAGGCTTACTGAGTGGTCTGGACCTCCAAAGAAGCCAGGGGTATCACCTGGCCCACTTTAGCCTATCGACAACTTCCTTACTGGCTTAGTGAGTCTCCCTCCTTCAGACAGTATTGTCCAGGATGAACTCCCAATCTGTCTCCTCCAACATCCTGGATTTAGAATTCAGTCTTAGCAATCAAACTGCAGGAAGGGCAATGTTGGTAGAAATGGGGTCTAAGGACTTCAAATGAGGCCACCAGGGTTTTTAGGCAAATGCACCATCTAAGCAAATTACAACTGTTAGTTACAGGTAAGAACCACCTACAAAAATTACCTGTGAGTAATGATGTAAAATACCTACTGGGTTCAATCTGAGCCTGATCCATACCTCTTGAGAAATCAGTACAAGGGGAAAACAAGGCATTTGTCTTGTAACAATCTAGGTTACCAACAAGAAAAGAAAGAGAAAAACCATGGAAGGAACAAGTGTGCTATCAAGATGATGCTAAGAAGTTAGGAAACAGGCCTGGACATCCCTTTGAAGTTCCCCAGCAACTTAGGTTTAGTTTTCATGGAAGTGCTAAACCTGTGTCTGGACCATGCTGCCCCAGACTGTGGGTGGAATGTTGTGTGACTGAGTGCACACATGCATTTAGCTATTCCTTGCACAGCTGCCCTCTGACTCTTCTCCTTGGGATGGGAGAACATATAGTCATGTATACCCTACACCTTAATCTCATATGATACAATTCAGACCCAGAGATAGCTTAGGGAGTCAGAAGAGGAGGTCTCTTCTCTAAGCATGAAGATGGCCCATCTTGTCTGTATGGACATTTAGAACTCTGGGCAGAGTGCCTGACACTAGAGAGCTATGTTCCTATCTACCTGTTGAATTCTGGGTGAGATTAGCGAAGCCAGTGGGAAGCCTGTATGAATGCTTCCTTGGAGAATACGTACACAGGGACAGAGGAACTTTGTGTGGGTCAGACTGACCTGGAGTCAAAGAATATAGACTTCATGTGGAAACTACACATCTGCTATAGGACTGGTACTCAACAAGGACAGTTCAACATTTGGTTCACTATGCAAAATTGACTTACAGCTGTAAGATCTAGTAACTATTTTTAGAGAGCTTTAGAGAGCTCAAAATACTAAAGAAGATGGTACAATTTTACCAGAAGAAAAAAAATCAGACACATAACAGGGAACAAAGAAATAGAGAGAAATAGAGGTAAGCAAAGGGACCTGGAACTAGAACTACAATTAATTTAACCTAGCTATTACATTAAATAAGCTATAAAAATTAGAAACTTTGCGTTTAGCTTTGTGATGTTTTCTGTTAATTTATATTGTCCCTCCTCTCCATATACTTTTAATACCCCAGAGTGCCTTTTATCTGCGTAATTCACATCCCCTACCTCCTCCCACCAGGTTCTATCGTACCATATCATAAGGACTCTCCTTTCCATGGGGCTCAATGGCCCAGAAATATCTTATCTTACTATTAATATTATTACCATTAATACATGACATCTCAAGATATCTCCTCCCTGAATTTCCAGCACTTTTGACCTTTTCTCAAAAATATAGGTATTGCAAAAGATTCAACCCTGCAAGGGTCAGCATCACAGACAAATAACTTGTTAACTGATGAGACCTGTGGCCAGGGTCTTAATAGTAAACCAGGCTGGCAGGTTTACCTTGGAGCTCTGATTTCAGATATGAATTGCCTGAAAATTTGGACATCATTTCCATACAAATCTTGTACAACTAAATTTAAAGAATCCACTCTCAAAGTGATTCACAGGTGGTACCACAGGTGGTTCACCAAAACCGTATCTCCCAACTGTTGGGGGGCTGTAGCTCCAAGGGCACCTAACTCCATACATGGTTAGCCTGTCTTGCAATAGCCCAAATCTGGTTTAAAGTTTTGAAAACCAATAATGCTATTACAAAACAAACAGTTGATCCTTGTCCTACCCTTCCGTTGTTTTCAATATATAACCCCAAACACAAGCAGTTCAGTCACAAGGACCTCATTAACCTTTTTCTCATAAATAGAAATTTGGAAGTTGCTTCCAATTGGAAGATGGGTAATTTCTGCACTGAGAGATGATGGGATATGATGTGGGACACTTGGCTAATGGAGAAGTTTGCACATAACAAGAGGGTAACAAGGGATACATCATACAAGATTCTTTTGAAGAAAAATGGCTTCTCTTTATTGATTACATCAATAATGCAATGTACCACCATCAAAAACCTCCAACAATCCATTCAGGAACCTGGCTGAGTGCTTCTCTAAGCAGTCAGGATACCTGCAGATATGAATAATTCAGTAGATCTGCATTGCTGACTCACTTATTATTTATTCCTTTGTATTTTGTTCTCTGTTCTCATGTTATCTTACTGACAACTGTAATTTAAAGTGAAAAAAAATTCTCCTGCCCCAAGGAGACTGCAATTTAAAATCTGACATGAGAAACAGCCAAAGAAGAAGGGAAACAAAGAAGCTAAGAGATTTTTTTTTCCTGGTGAGATGGGCAATGGGGAATGGTAGGACTATAAGAGAAGCTTTCTTTTATCCCATACCTTCTGCAAGGACCTCAGAAGGTATATGCAGTTTCCTTCCCTCTCTGAATGCCTTCAGCCACCCTATGAAGTAAGTTAGCTTGAAAGTCATGGACTGGTCCAAGACGTAGAGCTTGGAAATGATACCTTTTTTTTTTGCGGGGAGGGGGGGAGAATAACTCCCAGAATCCCCCAACAACCAAGATTCTGGGGAAGCTTTGGAATTACTGTATTTACTCACGTATAATACTCACTTTTTCCCCAAAAAAATACTGTTTGAAAATGGAGTGTGTCTTACATGCCAGTGTATCTTATACATCAGCAAGCAGTATTTGCTGGCATACAAATGGGGTGTGTCTTATACGCTGGTGCATCTAATATGCCGGCATATACAGTAGATGTTCTACCAAGACCACCCAAGCTCCCATAGTCACCTTATCCACTCTTGTCAAACAAACCCAAACTATAGAAAGTATTTGTTCATTATGACGCTGGCTGACCAAATCACCAGGGGCTCATTCTCACGTATGCTTCTGGTTCACCATGGTTTGGCTGACACAAATTAATCTCTAGGAGATTCAATAACCTTCAAATCCCACACACTCTTTTAGATTTTATGTTCTGATGAAAATTGTTTCTACATTTAATATTTTCCTCTCTGTCCCTGGAAGGCTCCTGCCCCAATGACTTTAATAAAAATTCTTCCTGAATGCCTACAAGATACGCCCACCCCAAAAACAGAAAGTCTTCTTGGAATTTACATGCAAGACCCAAGACACACTTAGCATAATGTGACGAATTTAATGGTGTGAAAAGGTCCGCACCTCAGCTGCTTTTACAGCAGATTGCTAAGAGACTGTCTACTGGGCTAAGCGCCAGCACTTTCAAAATTACTCAAAAGCACCTGGGACAGTGTTGGAAAAAACTGTCAATAAGTAAGAGGTTTCCAGTTCTCCTTCATGGATCATGCCACACTGCTGCAAAGGAGGAGGAAAGGGGGGACTGCTACCAAAATAATGGGTAGAGAAGATGGCTGTGCTTATGGTTTAACCATTTAAGGACAGGAAGCAGAGTGTAGGAATTAAGTTTTCAGTGTTTAGAGAAGACAGAAGTGAAGTCCCTTGGGGATTTCTACAAGGGCCTGAGCTATCTAATCAATTGATGATTGAAAGGAAGAGGACAGAGATATTCAAAATGGAGAAAAGCCATGCAGACTGCAAAAGATTCCAGAGATTATCACAGAATTATAAACAGTGTTAAGAAAGTAAAGCAGTACAGTCAGCCCCCAACATATGGGGTTTCACTTTTGCAGATTTGATTATTCACGCATTACCCTATTTGCTGGTGTATATGACTCGCTTTTTTTCCTGAAAAATACTGTTTGAAAATGGGGTGAGTCTTATACACCAGTGCATCTTATATGCCAGCTAATAGCATTTGCCAGCATATAAATGGGGTGCGTCTTATACATGTGTGTGTCTTATATGCCGACAAATACGTATCTGCTGTCAGCTCTGCTGCTGCCCTATGCCATTTTTAATAGGGACTGCAAGTCTCATGAGACTGAGAAACTGAGAACGAGGCTTGTAAGTCCCTCTTAAAAATGGTGTGGGGCAGCAGTGGAGGTGGCAGTCAGCCCCACCAGCCACCCACTTCTGCCTCGTGAAGAAACCCTGGTGCCTCAAAGGAATCCCTGGTGGGTTGAATATGGTGATCATACTCTTTTGTGTGTTAAATATGGTTTGGGAGAGCCTAGAGTTATTCACGATTTTTCCACTTTCACACGGGTCCTGTGCCCCTAACCCTAACGAATGTGGAGGAATGACTGTATTTTTACTTTCTTCTCATATGAACTCAGGAGTTGGTTCACCCCAGTGGAGGAAACAAGCACTAAGGTCTGAACAGATTCCTCAAAAGTATCAGCTACAGCAGTCAACTTGGTCCTCTGAAGATGTTCTTGATGACCACTCGCATCATCCCTAACCAGCCTCCCATGGAGGATGACGGGACTTTTTGGTCTAACTCATTTGCAGGGCACCAGGCTGGGCAAAGACTGAGCTAAGATGATATGTTCTCTCAACCACGATATCTTCCCGGATCAACTGGCAACACAACACATTGGCATCATAGTGCTGCTGTTCTGCCCTCTCTATGGAAAACTCAACTGTTTCAGGAAGGAAAGGGTGAATCCATACCAGAAACTAAGCCAATATGGCTTTGATCTATCTCACAGCATCTGGATAGATGCTTTTTCAATCACTCCTCAGGGGTTCAGAATCATTTGACTCCATGTCCTCTGGCCCACACCAGGAAAGAACACCTAGAGGCACCTCCTTCCCTGATTACACTGAAATTATTTAGTTAAAGTCTTTTTACGTGACTCCTTTTTTTGTTTCTCATGAACAGAAATGTCCAATATTGTGAAAACAGAACAAAACAATGAACCTTGAACCCAGAGCTGTTTGAATGCTGGGTGAATCCATCTTCAATTATTGTTTACAATTCTTTTCCCACACCCTTTCCTTGGCTTTGGATATGAAGCTTTTATCTTTTTATTGGAAATATTTGTAGCGTATGTTCAGCGATGTTTTATATAACAGTGCTATATAAGGGAAGACTCTGAAGGGGGAAAAAAAAGCCGAACCAAACCAAAACACAAAGGAGATGATGGTATTTGTATACATTGTTTTTATGTGAGTGAAAGGCGATAGCAGCGAAGCTAACACATATTGCCCAAGCTTGGGTTGCAACTATGCAAACAAGAAGATGTGTTTTAACGTCAATCCCAGCTCTTTCATCTGTGGTCAAAGCTGGGCTTGCCAGGAAACTGGCCCAGGTTTCTTTCATTTAAAAAAAAAAATCAGAACTTCTGGCCTTGGAATAAAAGCAGCCAAGGAAAACATACACTTTCTTGCTTGCGCCCTCATTTACGCTCCCAATTATTGCCCTGAATTAACATCTCCAGCTGCAATTCTCCAATATTATGCTTTGGGTTCTTTGTTTGGGACTGAACAGTAAATCCACAGTATCGTCAAAGCAACCTTCTAGGAGCATCCAGGTATGTGAAAATGAAAGGATTAAGAGGGTCTCTCTAATTTTATCCTATCCTATTTGTTTACTAATTGTAAATGCTGCCCCTTTAGTCATACACTGTTAAAGTAATTTATAAGAAAAACAAAATCAGCAAGGTAAAAGAGGATAATGCAAGCGAAGGACCGTAACACAAAACGCACAGCATGACAGTGAAGATAACAAAAATGAAACAAATCAACAATGAAAGCAGCAGAACCACACAAGCCAGCAGAATCACACAAAGTATGGGCAAACAAAAAGGTTTTGACACAGAACAGAAAGATGTGAAAGTTACAGCTGGTGAGGCTTTCTGGGAAAGGTATTCCATACACAAGAATGCCAAAATGGAAAAGGAAAAAAAAAAACCTCTGTCACTACCTGCCTAAATTCATGAAGCCATGAACACACAGAAGGACAGGAGTAGTACTAAGACCATTTCTGCACCATACTGTGCTATTATTCCATTTTCAACCTCCTGTGGAATTCTGGGGTTTGTAGTTTCCTGAGGCCACAGACCTCTCTGGCTGAGAATTCTCAATGCCCCTCCCTAAACTGCAATCCTCAGGATTCCATAGGATGTTGAAAGTGGAATAAACACTATGACAGTCTAGTGCGGAAATGGCCTAAGCCATGTTATCAACATCAATATAAATGACATAGTTGGGATAGGAGTTCAATTTGAAACTCAGCACCCCTTTTCAAATTGTCATTTTATCACCCTATTAATTTGCTTCCTAATCTGTCTTTTATTGTTGCCTGCCTTCAGGTCATTTGCAACGCATAGTGACCCTAAGGTAAGCCTATCAAAAGGTTATCTGAGACTGGGTGGCATGTTCCAGGTCACCCAGTGAGTTCCCATGGCCAAGTGGGAGAATCAAATCTTGGTCTCCAGGATTCACAGTCCAACCACTACACCATGCTGGGTCTTTTTTAGCTGCTGCTAAAATGCTTCCCTGAGTATATTGTTTAAAAATATTAAAATATCAGCAGAATACTAGTTGATCAAGAGTGCTGTAGCAATAAATATGTGGTAGTTCTAACGTTAAGAGTATTTTTTTTAAAAAAACCTTTCCCTCTGTTGCCATTAACTCTATTCCTAAATTAGGATGGAGAAGAAAGGGTTCTCTTTCCTGTACAGGTAAAAAAAATCAGATTGATAAACTGTGTCCCTCTAAAAAAAAGAAGACAGAGACAGAAGATTGGCCTAATGAGCAACTGTTTCTGGGGGATTCTGGGAGTTTTCTATGCTCTGGACTAACATGGTTCTGCTCCCCTGTCCTTGTCTGGCTCTCCTCAAAGCCTGAGATCAACAGAACCCAATGACTATCTTTATCTTTATCGCTTTCTGAGCTACTTGAAGAATTTGCCCTTGGTCTAGGAAGGCGTGGTAAGATTAAGGCAATAAACGTCCTAATTTAGAGGGTCCAGCTTTGACATGGAAGCTAAATGTGATGGACAGGGAATCTGCTTATGTAAAAATAATCTGAGGAATGCTTTTAGCATTACAGTTTGGGATCACTTCAGTGCTTCTACAATTCCCTCCTGACAAAGAAAACTGTAAGACAGGGGGACTTAAACATGGTATCATTTAACTATGAAAGAATGGGAGAACAAGAATCCTGGGGGAGTCCATGAACACAAATAGTGGTGGGATTGGCGAGATTCCTTCCAGCATATTTATCTTATCAAGGGGGGGAATTTTTCCAATAGATGGAAGAATTATGCACCACAAGACCAATGGGCTGCATCTCAGCAGCTATATACAGCTTGGTCAGAGAATTATAGGATATCCTCGCCCTTCCACATTTACACAGTTTGCATTTTCCAGCTCTCCGGCAGAGGCAGAGAACTATAAAGGTTTGAGAGGAAAGGGGACTTCCATTTTTAAAGGGAAAGCCTTAGCTCACATTGCTCGCTGCTGGTTTAAGAAAGAAAAAGACGCAAGGAAAGGGCATTGTCCCCCTCCTCTTAAGTTTATGATGACTGTTTTCAAAACGTTAAGAATGGGAAAAGGTGGTCATTTAATACCTAAAGACATTAGGTAATGTTCAGGTTCACCACTATTCCTGTATATAAATGATAAATACCATGCAGAGTCCAATTACTGATTTATGAACCCTAGTATTGTCTACCCTGGTTGGCAGGTCTCTAATCCAAGGCCTGAGGCCAGAGTCATCTTCTACTCTTTGTTGCCTGACTCTTTCAAACAGAAAAGCCTGAAACTGAACCCAAAGTTAGGTAAAACTGCCTTTCTTTAGGCTACAGTTCCAAGGATCCCTTCAGGCAGCATGGCTGTTTTGGCTGGGTGTTTCTGGAAGATGTATTCCAAAAAGGATAATCCTTCTCAATTTTTCACTGGAACCTGGCCTTCGGTCCGCAAAGAACATGCTCGATCACTCCCAGAAGTTTTCTGTCCTACGTTGTATGTCCAGCCAGGGTCTTAAGAATGAACATTCATAGAGGCTGATGAAGTAAGTGCCACTAAACTTTAAAAACATCCCTCAAAAGTTCATCCACACGCATGTTAGTTTCCAAATATTTCAAATGTGGCACGCCTGTGAGGTTGTACTAGTGAAACCAAATCTCTAAATGCTGATTTTGTATAATACATTTACACGTGAGTTAGCCCAGAGTGGGATACTGACTGAAAGCAGAATGGCACAAAACTTGAAAAAATCTTGTCAAAAACTCTCTGAAAATGCCCTTGGAAGAAAAATTTAGAAGTCACTAGGTACTGTTACTCATTATACCAACAAAGTGATGTTCTTCAGTCTTGCTTGTTACTTTTATTTGAAAAGAAACTTCCTTGCATCTTTGTTATTTCCATCTGAAAAATAAGTAGTTACACATAACTAGTAAAAATAACTAGTTACTTTTTTCCCCTTTCAAGCTCCACCTGCACCTAACAGAACAACTTCATTATTAAAAAGAATGGGCACAGTGGACTGTGTGCTAAGAATGCCAGCTTTTTCCTTTCTTTTGATTTGAAAGAGATGGGAAAAAAAAGCATGGGGGCAATGTCTGCTAAAAATAACACACACTAGAAAGGATACAGAATTCTTATGACTGAAGGGCCAGGCTTGTCTTGTAACCAAGTGAATGCAAACCTGCCTGCAAATATGTGCTATATTAGTACAATCAAAGGCAGCACAGAGAAGCTACCAGTCAAATCTGTTTCTAAATCCTACTTGCAAAAGCCATCAAACAAAATTAACAGAGTGCTAGAAAACCATGGGCTTTCCATTTTCACACCGGATGGCATGCCGGCAGCTGTAGCACTGTGCCCTCATTCATGCTGCTATTCCACTACTGTTCACAACTACATAAAAACTCAATCCAGTATAAGTGGAACACACACAAAAAGACTCACCTTCTATGTATTACAGAGTACGGTAGGAGTACTGGCAACTAATCACTGGTCTCTGGAAAACATAATGGCAGTCTGACTTTGTTCTTTATAATTTTAGAACTTTTTGAGCATTAAAGGCTTTATGAATGTTGTGGCCAAAGACTTGAGGTAGGAACTTCAGCCACAAACCCAGAGCTAGATCAAAAGAGGGAAAGTAAGGCAATTGTTCCTTTCAAAAATTACAGAGAGCAACTCTGCTTTCCTAAACTCCCCAACATACAGTTACTAAGTAGGTTAGGGATATCATTGATTCTGGGAAAGTGACTGGAGGAAATGCCATCATCTCACTAAAGCAGTGGCATGCAGAAGGAAAAAAAAGATTACACCAGGGAGAAGGAGAAATCTGGCAGAAACGTAAGTTTGGTCAAGGAGTCAGACAAGAGACAGATGTTTCCCCAGCAGCCAGCCTAAGAGTAGAAAACCACAAGATCACAGATCCAGGACTTTGTTGTTACTTGCCATCAAATCA
This sequence comes from Cyclura pinguis, assembly GCA_030412105.1. NCBI lineage: Eukaryota > Metazoa > Chordata > Lepidosauria > Squamata > Iguanidae > Cyclura > Cyclura pinguis. The sequence continues at coordinate 381,876,489 of CM059599.1, forward strand.
ACTTCTATTTATGACAATGCTATGAATGAGAGCCAAGAGCCATCAACTAACCAAGGCTATTCCTCTACAAATGAACCAAGACTACTGCCTATCATGAGCGACGATGGTAAAGAACAGAAAATAAGAGCAGCTTCGAGAGGTGTCTGTCAGAGAAAGAGGGATCTGTCAACCATGTAAGAAGCCCTAGAGCACTGCTTCTCAGGCTATCTGGAGGACCAACAATGATTATTTTCCAGTATGCCAGAGACCGGCACCACATCTGTGGCCATTAAGTACAATTTTTTGTTCCTTTGCTAGAAATATGCCAGGAATGACAGCCAAGGGCTCAGAGAACAGTACCACTTTGAGTAGCTTTCAGTGGGTATAGTGTGGACAATCAGTCGAGATAGTCAGGGGTGGAAAGGGTCTTGAGAATCCTACAGTTAATAACAACAACAATAATAATTTCTTACCCACCTCTCCCTACGGACTGAGGTGGGGAACAACGGATTAAAATACAGCAACAAATAGATACATATCACATTTAATAAGAAAGACACCAAATAAAAATACATAGCCAGTTAAAAGAGCATAACACCAGTTTAAGAGCATGGATATTGAAAACAATCAACTCATAATTTAAAAACCATCTGGGTAAGATTGCTGGAAAAGATTGGCATTTTAATGCTCTTTTAAACTCAAGACAGCACCTCCAGCTGCCAAATCTCTTCCAGCAGGTCATTCCAAAATCAAGAAAAACTCCTCTATTTAATAGTTACCATCCTAATCCTGACTGACTGAAGTAAATGTCTCCTAGAAGATATGAGTGTACAGGGCGGATTATATAGGTAACAACAGCAACCTCTAGGACCAGAAAATAGATCCCATGGGGCATAAAGACTGACATAGAAGGTGGTCACAGAGCAGAAACAGCATCAAGACAAAAAAAAAAGTTCTTTAAATACATCAGAAACAGGAAACCAACCAGAAAAGCAGTTGGATAACAATGAAAATAAAGGAATTCTGAAGGAGGATAAGGAGATTGTTGAGAAGCTGAATGAAATCTTTTCATCCATCCTCACTGCTGGAGAGGTAGGGAAAATGCCAAGGCATAAAACAGCATTTCCAGGAGGGGAGAGTGATGTTTGATACTTCATTTAAAAATTACAAACAAACAAATCACCAAATCCAAATAGTAAAGAATTCAAAATTGCTGATCTAACTAAAATGCATAACAGATTATCCTCTATATCAGAGGAGTGGAGAGCATTCAATGTTATACTGATGTTTAAAAAGAGATCCGTGGGAAATCAGGAAAATGGCAGGCCAGTCAACTTAACGTCTGTTCCACATAAATTGGTGGAAAAAAGAACAAAATAAAACATATTAAGGATAAAATAAGCATACAGAAGGACAAGTCCTGGTGATAAAACGTCAACATGGCTTTTGAAAAGGTATATCCTGTCTCACTAACCTTTGAGAGTTTTCTGAAAGTGCTGATGAACATGTGGATAGGAGTGATCCAGCAGTTATTCTCTAGTTGGATTTCTAAAAGGTTCTGAAAAAGTCCTACACTAAAGAGTCCCCAGAAAACTCAGCAGTCACAGGATAAGATGACAGATTTTCTTTTGGATAAAAACTGGCTCATAGAAAGGAAGCAGAGATTAGAAGTAAATGGCTAGTTCACACACTGCAGGGATAAGAACAGCAGGGTCCATCATGGATTTGTATTAGGATTAGTGCTTTCTAAATTATTCATAAGCAAACTAGAATTCAGGCTGAGTAGCATCGTAGTCAGATTTGCCAATGACACTCAATCATTTACGGTGAGCAGAACAAACATGAATTGCAAAGAGTTTCAAAAGGATCTCAACAAATAGGGAAAATGTTCGTTAAAATGACAAATGAGGTTAAGTGTAAGAAAGTATAAAGGGATGCATATTGGGGCAGAAGATCTCAACTTCACATGTACACTGATGGGATCCGAACTGCAGCAGCTGATCAAGAAAGGGATCTTGGAGTTCTGGTTGATAGTTTGATGAAAATGTTGACCCACTGAATAGCTTCTCTAAAAAAGAGCAAATTCCATGTTAGGCATAATTAGAAAAGGAACTGAATTTGCTGATGCGATGCTGCTGCTACACACACAGATGGTATAACCACATCTGGAATACTGTGTACAGTTTTGGTCACTGCACCTAAAAATAGACTATTCTAGAACTATACAAGGGCATCTAAATGTCTTATGAGGAAAGCTAATGTTTTGGGCTGCTTACTTTACAAAAAAGAATAAGGGGAGATATAATAAAGAGTTGAATAAAATTACGATGTGGAAAAGGAAGATAAGAAAGAAGGTTTTCTACTTTTCTCTTTAATTCTAGATCCTGGGTCCAATACTGAATCTAGAAGATTCAAGAAAGAAAAAATTAAGCACACAGTTAAACAAAAGGAAAAAGTGACGGTTGCCAATTTTCATAGCTTTAAAAAGGAACTGCATAGATTCATGTAGGATGGGATCATCAATGGTTACTAGTCACTTCTACTATCAGAGACAGTGTGTCTCCATATATCAGTTGGTGGAGAGTGCAAGACGGAAGATGCCATTGAATTCATTTATCTCATAAGCAACTGGCTGGCCACTGTGTGAACAGAATGGTGAATGAGCCAGATTATTAATCTGATCCAACATTCTTATAAACCCCTCTCCCAGACCCACTGTAATTTCTGAGCATTTCATAACCACTACCCACCCATATGTTCCATTAATTTAAATCAACACGTTTAACAAAAAACGGAAACAGAGATTCGTCTCAGGCAGAGATAAGCAAAATGCAGACACAGGGCTGCATGTGGCCTCAAGGCTGTTTTTGCTGCTTTTAACTCAAGGCTCTCCAGATAGCCTTTTTATGTTTAAAAAAAAAAAGCAGAAGCCCTCAGAAGCCACTATTCATATTTTTTAAAAACTGCACCCCTTCTCCCAATTCTTCAAAATCAGAAGTGAGAAATACTAATCGATCAAAAGTAGCAGTCGACAACCGGCTGCTTCCATTTTGTTTCTGCTATTTTGTTTTGCATTTCCGCAAACAACACAAGGGCTTTGCAGATGTACAAACCTGGCCCTCAGACCCATTGGCCTTGCCCAGCCCTGATCTAGAGGGCCACAGTTCTATACTAGATTAAGAATTCTTTGCACAGAAAACACCAATGTAAAGTCAGGTTCTGCAAACAATCCTTGAAATTTTCAGATGAACTCTATACAAAAGCACCCTTGTTTCCACTAAGAATCCCATATAAAAAGAAAATCATAGTTCAAACAAGCAAGCTTTGTTTGTACCGTGGCATTCGAGCCACTGTCTTGAACAATGCCGCAGGAAACTGGGTTAATGGTTTTTCTGTGTGTATGCACGTACACAGACACGTGTTTAACTCTTTAGAAAAACTGGTACTCTTGGGTACAGGAAACTGTTGTAAATGAAAAAAAAAACCCTTTTAAAAGAAGGGATGAAAATTACAAGTGGAAAGGGGAGGGGTTCCCGAAAACTCAATTGTAGGGTTCACCATTATTGCATTGTTCACTGTACTTACATGACACCAATGGGAATAAGGGCCGATTCAAGTTCTAAGTTGCCATTATTTGGCTAATAGCTTCAAGCTGCTGCGGCACAGCTGCACAGGCCCAGCCAGACAGGCTCTCACAGCAATGCTTTGATAGCATGGGGGCCCTTAAGTGTCAGGATATAGGAAAGGCAGCAGTTGGCTGTGAAAACAGTCTGATGCAAACCAGATGGGGACTCGCTTGATGGGCAACACAAAAGGAAAACAATCGGTTCATTCAACAAAAAGTCAGCTCCTGCCCAAGAGAGTTAACAGAACACAACAACGGGGAAGCAAACAAGAAACAGTTGTGTGGTTCTGGCCGAAGGAAATTTGTTTCTCTTCAGACTAAACAAGAGTTTTGATTTCTAATTGTAAGAATCATTAATTTCAGTCCAGATTACATAGCACCCTGCTCGCTGCCAGCAAGCTTCTAAAATTGTATATATCTTGGGTTGTTTATTTATAGCAGAAGACTTCTTATGACCAGGGAAAGGCAATTAAAGGGCAAAGAAAGATTTAAATTAAATATGCCTTGCAAACTTCCTAACAAGGAAGACTTTTTTTCTTGAATATATCCAGAAGGGGTGGCCATCTGACTGCTATGACAGTAAAATATGAGTTTTTCACATACTAAAAGCACTGCTGAACCCGTGGGCATCAGTGACCCACTCCGCTGTACTGAAACCACCTTCCCCCACCTCACATCTTCCAGATGTGTTAGATTACAGTAGACCATGAGCAAAAATATTTGGTTGCTACAGTCAAGCATTATAAATAGGGTGGGGAACCACTTTCAGCAAAGTTATGCTGAGGAAGCCTTCCAGAGATGGGCAGGGCAAAAGTGTGATGAAAATCATCAGCATGTTTTAGCCAGAGGATCTTAGCACAGAACCATAGACTCACAGAGTTGAAAGAGATCCCAAGGGCCATCCAGTCCAACCCCAGCCACGCAGGAATACACAACCAACACACTCCCAACAGACAGCCTCTCTTTAAAATTCTTCAAAGAAAGAGACTCCACTGCACTCTGAAAGAGTGCATTCCACCATCAAATTGCTCTTACAATCAGGAAGTTCTTTCTAATGTTTAGGTTTCCGCCTCTTTTAGGGTTTTTTTTCTTGTAGTTTCAATCCACTGCCACATATCCTAGTCTCTGGAGCAGCGGAAAACAAGCTTACTCCATTTTCCATATGACATCCTTTCAAGTATTTAAACACAACTATGAACAGGTTGCTTACCTGTACCTGTGGTTCTTCGAGTGGTCGTCTGTGCCCTCACACACTGGGGAGTTTTCGCGCACGCGCGGTACCGTTCGGAAGATTCTAGAGCTAAGCAGCTTGGCGGGAACCCCTCCCCCATGCCCGTACTGAGCATGCTCTGCCTGCCAAGCCAACGGTCTCTCCTCAGTTCTGGAGTCCTGTCAGGGATTCCAGGCAGGGAACCCTGGGAAAACGATCAGCCCACTGCAAAGATGGTGCATCATGCCCCAGCTGTGGGTAATTGCAAGGTTGCATAAGAAACTGGGGTCGTGTGCAGATGGTAGAGGGAGGTGTGCAAACCTCTACCTGATTGGTTGTAGATATGTATATAACAAAGCAACTCCAGTATGTATTTGTCTGTTGACCAAACCTGGTGCCTGGCACAAGCTTTTGTCCGTCTGTCCTATGTTTTGTACATAACGGAACGTTGCTGCAAGAGAAAGTGCCTCCTGTTTTGGAAGAAACTCCTCCGCGTGTGAGTATCCTTACTGGGGAACAAGGCTGCTGCTGTTGGCTCGCTGAACTCTGGTTTTTCTGCTGCGTTTCCGTGGGGCTGAAACTCCTATCATCCCCAACAAGTCCGCCACTGCAGGACCTGAAAGAGGGGACGGCTGGGCGGGTGTGTGTGAGGGCACAGATGACCACTCGAAGAAGAACAGGTTGCTTACCTGTAACTGTGGTTCTTCGAGTGGTCATCTGTGCCCTCACACACTAGGAGCTTTCGCGCATGCGCGGTAGCGTTCGGAAAATTCTAGAGCTTAGTAGCTTGGCGGGAACCCCTCCCCCCTGTCTGTACTGAGCATGCTCAGCCCGCCAAGCAACGGTCTCCCCTCAGTTCTGTAGTCCGCCGATAAGGGACCTGAGAGAGAGGGGACGGCTGGGCGGGTGTGTGTGAGGGCACAGATGACCACTCGAAGAACCACAGTTACAGGGAAGCAACTTGTTCTTCTTCTTCGTGGTCTCTGTGCCTCACACACTAGGAGATTTTGTAGCTTACCAGCAGGACGGTGTGTCAGGTCCTAGAGTACGGAGGCCAGCACCGCTTGTCCGAAACGTGCATCTCTACGGGACCGGCAGTCCAGTCGGTAGTGGCACACGAAGGTCGATGGTCTGGACCAGGTCGCCACCCGACAGAGTTCTTGCAGGTCGACACCTTGAAGGAGGGCTGCTGAGGATGCCATGGCTCTGTGGAATGAGGCCGGAGCAAGGCTGGCGGAGGCTGCTTGGCAAGTTCATAGGCCAGCAGGATGGTTTGGGCCACCCATTTAGAAAACCTCTGGGTGGACACCTTGTGGCCCTTGCAACACTGACCATAGCACACGAACAAGTGCGGGGTCTGGCGAAAAGACGCAGTCCGGTTGGTATAGAATGCCAAGGCCCGACAAACATCAAGAGAGTGGAGGGACCGCTCCAGAGTCGTCGTTGGGTTTGGGTAAAAGGTCGGCAGAATGATGTCCTGGTTGAGGTGGAAGTGTGACACCACCATGGGCAGGAAAGAAATGTCAGGTCGAAGGACTACTTTGTCTCTGTGGAAAACAAGGAAGGGCTCGTCGGCCCGCAACGCTGTCAGCTCACTGGCCCGCCTGGCTGAGGTGACAGCTACCAAGAAAGCAGTCTTGATGGTCAGGAGCCTGTCATCCGCAGAGGCCATGGGCTCGAAGGGTGGTCGCGTCAGCTGCGATAGTACCAGGGAGAGCGACCAGGGCGGTAGCGGCGGCGATACCAGTGGGTAAAGATGTTGTAAGCCCTTCATGAACTGCTTCATGGTAGCGTCTCGGAAGAGAGCGGCCGATGGAGAGCCCCGAGGTTGGTAGGCCACGATAGCGGCAAGGTAGACCTTCAGCGATGGGAACACAAGTCCCTGCTGCCGAAGGTGGAGCAGGAAATGGAGCACGGTAGACAGGCCGACAGGCGATACCGGCTCACCCCGCACCTCAGCAAAGGCGACAAACTTTCACCACTTGTAATTGTAGTTACGGCGTGTCGACTCCTTCCTGGCCGCGGTCAGGACGTCCTGGATGGGCGGATTGTCTAAGGCTTTATCCGCCAGGCGTGGAGGGCCAGGAGCGGCAGGTCGGGATGGAGAACGAGACCTTCACAGTGCGACAGAAGATCTGGCACTGCCCGGAACCTGAGGAGACGACCTCGAGCGGCCTCGAACACGGGCCCAAACCAGTGCTGTCTCGGCCAGTATGGGGCTACAAGGACGACGTCCGCTCGGTCCGCAAGGATCTTGGCGACCACGCGACCCAGTAGGGGAAATGGCGGGAACACATAGAGGAGCCCGCCGCTCCACTCGAACTGGAAGGCGTCGTCGAGAGAGTCCAGGCCTCGGCCTGCTCTCGAGCAGTACCGGTGACACTTCGCGTTCGCTGCGGTGGCAAAGAGGTCGATCGTGGCTCACCCCAGCGGTCCCGCATCATCCGGAACGCTTCCCTCGAAAGGGACCACTCGTGGTGGGAGGATGTGTCCCTGCTGAGGGCGTCTGCTGTAGTGTTCTCTTGGCCCGCTAGGTGCACGGCTATCGGGTGGACCTGAAGCGACACACACCAGTCCCACAACTGAAGGGCAATGGTGAGGAGCGTGGTCGAATGGGTCCCCCCTTGTCTGTTGACATAACAGACGGCTGTCGTGTTGTCCGTTAAGATCAGGACTGTGCGGCCAGCAACCAGGTTGCGAAATGCCCTCAGGGCCTTCCAGATGGTGAGCAGCTCGAGGGCGTTGATATGAAGGTCGGTCTCTTCGTCGATCCAGCGTCCCCGGACTCTGAGATCGCCGCAGGGCGCTCCCCATCTGAACAGGGAAGCATCTGTCAATATCGTGACTCGAGGAGTCGGCTCCCGGAACGGCATTCCTGAGAGAAGGTGATGGTAGGAAAGCCACCATAGTAGGGAGCAACGCACCTGTGGAGGAATCCGGAGGCGGCGTCTCTGGTCGTCTCGGAGCGGATTGAAGACCCTGACGAACCAGTGCTGGAGCGGGCGCGCGGAGTCGAGAGAGGTAGGTGACTGTCGTGGTGGAGGCCATGTACCCGAGAAGCTGCTGGATCCTCCTCGCTGATACCGTTGGTGCATCAAAAATGGCAGATGCCGCCCGACAAAGGGTACACGCGCGCTCCATGGGTAGATAAGCCCTGGCAGAGACCGAGTCCAGGGTTGCCCCAATGAAGTCGAGCACCCTCGCCGGCTCAAGATGGGACTTCTTCGGATTGACCCGGAGGCCAAGATGAGTCAGGAGAGACAGAGTCCTGTGAATGTCCCTGTAGAGTTTCTGTCTGCAGGACGCGACCAACAGCCAGTCGTCGAGGTAAGGGTAGATGGAGACGCCCTCCGTCCGCAGGTGAGATACCACCGGGGCCAGGCACTTGGTGAAGACTCTGGGAGCGGTGGACAGTCCGAACGGCAGCACCCTGTATTGGTAGCAGGTGCCGTCGATCGCGAACCGGAGGTACCGTCTGTGCTGCAGACGAATGGCGCTGTGGAAGTATGCATCTCGAAGATTGATGGAGGCGAACCAGTCCCCTCATCGAAGGAAAGGTAGGATCGAAGACAGGGTGACCATCTTGAACCTTTTGGGGTGGATGTATTCGTTTACCCCTCTGAGGTCCAAGATGGGCCGTAGGGTACCATCCGACTTCGGTACCGTGAAGTACCGAGAGAAGAAGCCAGTGGTAGTGGCCGAGGATGGAAGTTTTTCGATCGCTCCCTTCTGCAAGAGGGACTGGATCTCTTCCAGCAAAGCCGAGTTGGCCGGGGTGGAATAGTAGACGCCTCACGGTGGAATACTTGCAAATTCGATGGCGTAACCAAGACGGACGATGGAGAGAACCCAAGAGTCCGTGGTGATATAGCGCCATTCAGCGAGATGCCTGGCCAGGCTGGGATGATCTTCTAGGGCTGCTGGCAGTTGGAAGAGTGGCTGTGGGGGTGACCTGCGCGACACATCAAAAACGGGACTTCGTCCCAGACGAAGACTTCTTCGAAGAAGGCTGGCGTCTCCGAAGGGGTCTCCGTGAGGAAGACGAGGTCGACGGGCATGACGGTGCCGATTGAGGAGAGCGAGGTTGGAAGGTGGAAGATGACGACCTGCGCCAGGAGGGTCGCAAGCCAAAGCTGCAGCGCGACTGTGGAGGCTGGTGGATCCCCATCTTCTTGGCAGTCAATCGGGCCTTGACGATGTGGTCCATGGTCTCATCAGTCGTCGCACTGAAGAGTCCCTTGCCGTCGAAGGGGAGATCTTCGATCCTCCTCCTGGTGTCCTCTTGGAGACCTGATGAGCGCAACCATGCGTAGCGACGCAACGCTACGGAGCCCACCATCACCCACGTGGCCACCTCGACCGAATGCCTCGAGGAGATGATTTGTTGGTTGGCGAGTGCTACCGCTTCGTTGAAAAACTGGTTAGCACTCGCCCGATTCTCCTCTGGGAGGCTGGACAGGGGAGGGTGGAATCTGTCCAACAAGCTCCTCAGATAAGCCGCCAGGCAGGCCTGGGTGTTGGACACCCTGGCTATCAAAGATGAGGCCGAATAGAACCTCCTGCCAAAGGTGTCAAGCCTCCGGCCCTCCCTGTCCGGTGGAGTGGTATGCGCTCTGGTCCCTCCCTTGGTTTGGGCAGATTCGACAACCACAGAGTTCGGCAGCAGATGTGTGAACAGAAACTCGACCTCCTCTTTTTGGGTCCGGTACAAGTGTTCCAGCCAGTGTGGAATCGGCTGGGCGGAAGCTGGCTGGGCCCATGGCTGTTTCGGGGCCTCCATCAGGGCGGGCAGGAACGGTAATGGAGCCGTCAATGGTGGACGGGTATCCACATAATGGAAGACCGGATCCTGCACGGCCGGGGCCGGCTCCGAAACCTTCAGACCGAGGGCTGTTGACATCCGGAGGAGGATGTCCGAGAAACGGTTCACATCTTCCAGTGCCGACTCTGGTGTGGGATCTCCGAAGGCCAAGAGAGGAGACTCGTGTGACGCCGGTGTAGACTCGTTGGAGTCAGAGTCGGACTCACAGGTCTGGGAGGACCTGGAAGAGGACTTGTCCGGTGATCTCTCCCTCGACAGCTGACGAGACGGTACCGTCAAAGTCACAGCGGGGATGGTAGCAGTGGTTGGCCTCGTGGACGGAAGAGTCATGGCCGTTGGCTGGGGCTGAGTGGTCTTCGTGATCAGTACCACTGCAGGCCGCGGGCGCTGAATCGCCTGGGTGACAGTAGCGTCAGCAGTTGAGGGTTGCGGCGGCGAGACTCCGAAGATGGATGGGAGACTGTGGAGGTAACCCTCGGCGGAGACACCGCCCGATGTTTAAGGACCTCTTGCAGTGCCAGAAGAAAAGGCAACGGTGCTGTAGATGGCGGACGGGTGTCCACGTAGTGGAACACCGGGTCTTGTACAGATGGAACCGGGTCTGACACATCCAGCCCGAACGCATTCACCATACAGAGAAGGATGTCCAAGAACTGTTTTACGTCTTCCGGTGCCGAATCCGGTGCCGGGTCCCCAAAGGCCAAGGGCAGAGACTCGTGGGAACCAGGTGTCGATTCCTCAGACTCAGACTCCGTCTCATATGATTGCAAGGAACAAGAAGGAGACCTCTCTGCCGATGGCTGTTGAGTTGGCAACGACAAGGTGACCATTGGCGTGGTTACCGTCGTTGGCGCAGCCAGCGGTACCGTTGGAGCTGCCAGTGGCTGGGAAACTGTAGCGGAGACGATTGGCAGCACTGTAGGCACTGGATGTTGAATGGCCTGGGTGGAGGTCAACGCCGGAGCCGGGGTCTGCGTCAGGAGGGCCTCCGAAACCGGACGTGAGACTGTCATGGTGACTCTGGGCGGCGGTGACACAGCCCGGTAGCGCAGTGAACGTTCCCGGGACCGCTCATAATACAGAGACCTGGAAGGCGATCATGAAGGTGAACGCCAGTATCGCGGATGGTACCTGCTGCGGGATGGAGACCGTGACCTGCGATACGGCGACCAGTGCCTCAAATCCGGGTGGTACCTGTCTCTATACGCCAGCAAATAGGACCGATACGAACCCGGTTGCTCACACCAGAGGTGTTCACGGGCGTACCTCTCAATATAAGAGGCAGACGAGAAGGGTGAGTCTATCGGGGGCTGAGACAGAGCCCGCTCCGGGTAGGCCTCCCGACGATGCAGGGATCGATGTCTCTCCCGCCATTCCGGGGAACGAGACTCACTCCTCCTGGCACGGTCTCGCGAAGTGGCTCGATGGCGAGATGGGGCCTGAGGTGTAGCCAGAACAGGTTCCAGGCGGTCCATCCCCTCCGGGTGACCGAGCGGAGCTACCGCGGCAGATAGAACAGGTGGGCCCGAAAGCGCCACATTGCCAGCAGTCAGGTCCTCCTCAGACACCTCGATTATCTCCGGTGGCCCAATCTCCTCGATGACCTCCTCAAGATGTTGAGTTGGAGGTGTTGGAGGGCAGATCCTCCTAGAGGGCGAACCCCGCTTCTCCTTCTTCCTCTTCTTCTTTTCCTTCTCTTTAGATGTATCAAGAGAAGGAGGCCGCTTGCGCTAAGTGGCAGTCAGCAGCTTTGCCGACTTCGCTGCCTGCAAGCCCACAGGAGCGTCCTTAGAAGTCGACGCACCCGAGGAGAGCTTCGGGATGCGCGGAAGGGCCAATATCAGAGGCCGAGAGGATGGTACCGAGCCCAGTACCATCGTTGTCCTCGGTACGGCAGCCGCCGGTACCAACGAGGGCGTGGTCGAAGGTCGCGCCGATGAGGAGGGGCGTTAAGACATGGGGATTCTTCTTCGACTTGCTCCCTTGCCCTCAGAGACTCCTCCCAGCAATGGGACTTCAGGTGAGATGACCTGTTTCGCAACATTTGGGCTGTGAACTCCCGGCAAATAGAGCAGGCCCGCACGTTGTGGGTCTCCCCAAGGCAAAAGAGGCACTCCGAGTGCCTGTCGGAGAAAGCAACCTGACGCCCACACGAAACACAACGCTTGAAGAGCGCAGACATAGAAAGAAGCCGAAGAAGAAGAGAGAAAGTCCAAGAGGGGGAAGAACACTCACGGAGAACATCGACGAAGAAGATCGAAGAATGAAGAAAATACGAAGGAAGAGGGGTTCGAAGAAAGCCGAAAATACCAAGTCCAATCCAAAAATCCAAAATCCAATACCCAATATCCACAATCCAAGTCCAAAAGCCGAAATTCAAACCAAAGCACAAGCCAAAGACGCTGCCAAGCAAAGAATCTTCCATTCGCTAAGGTGGATGAAAAAGAACTGAGGAGAGACCGTTGGTTTGGCGGGCTGAGCATGCTCAGTGCGGGCATGGGGGAGGGGTTCCTGCCAAGCTGCTTAGCTATAGAATCTTCCGAACGTTACCGTGCATGCGTGAAAACTCCCCAGTGTGTGAGGCACAGAGACCACGATGAAGAACGTGTCACCTCCTAACCTTCTCTTCTCCAGGCTAAATATACCTCGTGACAGTAACTAAGTCTCATGAGAGTCATTTAAACCTTTCAGGATGGGATTTTTTTTTTTAAAAAAAAGCTGGGAAGTCACCAAATCAGAGTATCATGAAGAGGACAGGATCATCTGAGAGAGTTCACCATACCTGTAATAAGTCATGCACTCTATTTATTAATTACTGTGATTATAAGGAACACAAGCATTAACTCTGCACTCAAGGTGGACAGAGGGGGACACAAATACTACTGGTATTCTGTTCAGCAGCTACTGTTCGTGATAGTATGTCCTAGTAAAAAGAGTCTCTCAGGAGAGAGCAGGGTCTTTGACTTTTTTTTTTTTTTGAAGGCTTGTGGGAATGCTTTTTTGGTTGTGGTGGTCTACTCTCTAGCCTAAGGGGGTAGGTCTTCTGCTGAGTCACTGATTTGCTTTGGGGTAGAGCTAGCAGCCACTAGCTCTATATAACTGTTGCCTCTGTCTTTGGAGTTCAGTCTCTGAGAGCAAGCAACAGTCATATTAGTAAGAGTTCTTACCATCTGAAAGGGGTTCAAAAATAACTGCAGGGATGGAGGAAGAAGGATCTGTCGTTGTCACTGCAATGTGCATTCAATGTTCATCTTCCTATCAGGAAACCTCATTGACTACACTTGCATCAAGTGTAAACTGGTGGTTCTCTTGGAAGAGAAAGTCAATGAGCCGCAGCTATGTGCTGAGACTCTTCAACACATCAGAGAACACAAGGACTTGGACAGAACAGAGGGAGAACTACAGAACAATAAGAAGAAATTGCCAACGAAAATGAACAGGGCTGAAACACTGAGGAAGTGCCCTGGGGGAAAGTCACCGCCAGGAGTAGACCCTGCACAAGAGATTTGGATCTGCTCCAGCTAAGCAATCACTTCTACATCTTCTTGAGCATAATGGTGGTGAGGAGGCCCACGGAGGGGAGCAGCAGCAAGAGACACTGCTTGTCAAGGAAGGGGCCAAACTAACCCCCAACTGCAGCAAGAAGAAAAGAAAGGTGTTGGTGGTAGGGGATTCACTGCTCAGGAGCACAGAGGGAACTGTTTGCCAATCAGACAAGATGAATTGGGTGCTGTCTTCCTGGCGCACATATCCAGAATGTCACTGACAAATTGCCAAAGGTCATCAAGAACACAGAGCAGTACCGGCTTCTTCTGATTCCTATGGATACTGACAGTACTGCAAAAAACACCTTGGCCTGTGAAGCCCTGGGCAGGAAAGCGAAACGTTCAAAGGCACAAGTGGTATTCTCACCAATTCTACCAGTGAAAAACAGAGCACCACACAGAAACAGGTGCAGGTGAACCACTGGCTACACAGATGGTGTTGATGGGAGAGGACTGGCTTCTGGGACCACAGTCTTCACTTCCTAGATGAAAGACCACTGGCTGCAAATGGGCTACACCTCATAACAACAAGGAAGAATGTCTTTGGCATAAGCACTGCAAATCAGATTGAGAGGACTTCAAAATAAATCCTTGGGGTGCTGGAGATGATAGCTTAAACACCTTTCTAAAAGCAAGCTCTAAACACAAGGATGTAAATTCTAGAAGAGAAGCTGAGGGAAATCTTAGATTGGCAGCATCTTTCTGTTCACTTCTTTTTGGTTTCTTTTTTAAAGGCCGATAATGTCCCAGGGGGCTCAAAAACATGGAAAAATGCCCCCAGAGTCTGCTAGGGGCATTTAGGGGAAAAATATTGTCCCAGTGATGACAACCTCAGTTTAGTCATTTTAGTGTCTAATGACCGCTCAGGGTCAATTTGCTCTTACACCCACTAAATGTAGAGATGTGAGGCAGAAAAAAGTGTTTATCACAAAGTACATAATTTAGGGAATTAGTTGCCACAAGAACCATGGGTGGCCTTTGCTTCAATGGTTTTAAAATGGTATATACTTGTTCACAGAGGAGGAGCTATGGATATCTAATATCCAGGACACTTTTATGGAAACCATAATTTTCAATAATTGGAGGGGGATCAGTACCCATCTTCCCACCTCAGGACGGCCAGTGTTGTTTAACTGCAATTCTGGCATACTATCTCAGTTTCTTAACAAATGAATTAGTTGGGTAAAAAAGGCAGAAACATAGCCATAGCTATAATTGTACAGTTGAGCGCAAAACACAATAACCTTTAAGAAATAACATCTGAATTATGGGTTTGGGCTTTCCACATCATTCTGAAGCAGAACCAAGTATGTAGTCCTCCTTGTTACAGAGGAAACTGCAGAATGCCGCAGTCAGGGAATAAACCTTGTTTCTTCCTAAGTACAGAGCCTCTCCTCGGAGCTCCATCAGTCTCTATATAATATTTGTCAAAGATTTGTATTCTCTCTGCTCCACCTCATCTACAACAAAAGGAAAATGGAAATGTACCCAATATCAACTACAATCTGCTCAATTTTAGGCTTCTGATTACATCTCATTCATTACACAATATAGGCCGGGGGCAGATAAGGACAGTTTTACATTTTCTTCTCAGTGCAAATCAGGAATGACAGACACCATGCTGTGACAGTCCTAATTTGCAAAAAGTGTAGGGAAGGATAACTAAGTAGTTCTTGGGTTCATGCAGTCATTAGCAACACAGCAAGACTCTTCCTTTAATGTTCATTAATTTGCGTTTCGGTCCCTTGTTCATGTAAAGGGATGTATGCTTGAGGAGGGTGAAAGCAGGTCAGCCTTGGCAGCTTTTATTCACCACCGCTCAAATTTGGTGCCAATGGGATCCTTGCCTGCCTGGCTGGTTTGCATTTCTCAATGGAGGCAGCAGCAATTACTAGTTTCATAAAGCTAATACTATGGTTTGCAACATGGAAAGGACAAAGCCTTTCCAGTCCCATCCTCATGGATTTCTGAGTTCTGTGAGGGACTTTGAAAATATGCCATTCTGAAACCATTTTCATCAGAGTAGCAAATATCTCATACACGAACCTCCAGAACCCTTTTTCAGACCAGTTGGCTCACTTCATATAAGCAGCTTCAAATAAATGTAGCAGTATCCAGTTGGAGCTATTTCCTTTTGGAGTCAGGAAATGAAGGGTTACATAGGATGGATGGATTGCTGCATGTTACAATTTCCCCCTACACATAAGCAGAAAACCTTTATAACGAAACTAAATTCTGATCAGCCTTCATTTACTTATCATTGACTGAAACCTATAGGTTAGACCCAGCTAAAGTAGATGCACTGAATCAGTTGCTCACCAGTCAACAATAGGCAAATCTGACTGATTCATTGGGTCTACTCTAGGATTGCCAGATGTCCCTTATTATAAGGAATATTTGAGGGCCAGAACATCTGTCTCATACAGGGCTGTCAGCTATCGCTTATTACAGACGATGTCACCTATTTGAGGGTAGGAATAATTTTCCTTTTATATTGAGTGAATGAGATGCCACAAAATCCTCTATTTTGGGGTGAGGGATAAAGACAAAACCATACACATTATATAATTTATGAACATGGAAAATGCATTATTTTTACAGAGAAACACATGACTAAGTTAACTGAAATCAACAAACTTGTTTATAGCTACTTCCTGACTGTCAACCCTGCACATCATGAATTTCAACTTGCCAAATTGCTATTTGGAAAACCTGGCAACACTAATTGAAACTAACAAAAGAACGGAGGCTGGTGTTTTCTCTTTCAACTTGCCTCAAATCCCCATTTCTCAACAGCAGATTCAGACAGACAAGTTTTTTTTTTCACCCAATTCATTTTAACCCATGGATTCACTGCCACAAGAAGCAGCGAAGGCAGCTGGCTTTGGGCCAAAACAAAGGAGTTGTAAAAGAGAAGTGATGGTGTTCTTTTGATTTTTCCCCCCCAAACATCAGCTTTAAAGCAGTTGCTGGGAATTAGCAACAGTAGGAAAGCAACGGTGGGAGAGTTTAAGGGTCTTCTCTAAGCTAAACTACCCAGGACAAGTTGTTGTTAACCCTACTAGTGAAAAAATACAGATCCCATGTCTGAATTTTCCTTCCTCACCAGAGGAGAAAGTGGCAGCTGGAGATGGCAGTTCACACACTGGGGAAACTGCAGAGGGAAAGAAGGCTATTTCTTTTCCAGCACTTAGGATTCTGGGAATTACAGTTAAAAAGAAAAAGCTCCTCCACATTCTATTTCTGATCCAGTTCCAAATTGCTCTGACAAGAAGATGGGGAGTCTTGAGGAGCTGAAACCATGACCTGAAGGTAATTTGTCCACTGATCTCTCAAAAAGATGGAGGAATTAGCAATGTGGGACTTGTGATCCAAATAAGAAAGTCTTATGTCAATGCACCAACCACTCAAAACTACTTGGCTTCCCAGGTATCTCCTACTGGAGAAGACCAAAAACACAATCTAAGACCATTCAACCCCACCCTAGATCATGGTGCAAAGTCTCGACATCTCCTTGCAACTTTGCTTGAAGGAAATGGTCTGGTAGCCATTAGACCCCGTTAGGGGAGAAAAGCTCCACTGAGCTTTAGATTTCATGAGATAAACTCCTGCTTCCAAGAAACTCTCCTGGGATCTAATTCTATCCTACTCTCTACTGTGCAAAACCCACCCACTCTTACTGATTCTCTTGGTTGATTCTCCCAGCCCTTTCCAATTAATTATCCTGGAAGCTCACAATCTAGGTAGCAAAGCATACCTAGTCATACACTCACACTCCTTGGAAACCACCACCAAGAAAAAACAGGGAAAAAATGAAACACTTGGTATTTTTAAGGTTCATTCTCAGTTGGTGGAAAAGAACAAACCACACAGAATGGGTTACATCCATCACCACTCAGAGAGAGGCAAAACAAAAAACAAAAAAAAACCCTTGGTCATTTCTGCGTTTTCAGCCCTTCATAAAAAGCACAGAGAGAGAAGCAAGCAAGGGGCAAGAAAGAAGAGCCCAAAGGGAAAAAATCCATCCCCAATATCTAGTGAAAAGATAGCCACACAATGAGAAGGGCATGGATTCTTCCTCTTTATCAACCCAGAATAAACCTTCATGGTAATTCCTGAATATATCACTCTCTGGGTTTGCAAGAGGAGGAATTATACAGATGGGAGGCACCTAAGCCTTCATATAACTTGAGAGGGAGTCACTCTGTAAGATTTAAATTTGTCAATATTATAAGTCCCAAAAAAGTAGTTAATGTGCTCTGCTGCTCAGCAAATCTCTAAAAAGTGATGTGCTGGAGGAAAAGGCAGAAGTCATAGCAAGAGTTCTAGTGGAAGACGGCACTTTAGCAAGATCATGGGCCATGCAAGTAACATGCCTCTATTCATCTGGGCAAGATGGATCTGGGCACCTGATTCCTCCAAAGACACAAGGTGACACAAAACGAACAAGGAATCTGACTTTCTGAATCAATTAGCTCCAGGAGTGTAAACCTTCAAGATGAGTCTTACATCAAGATTATGCTAGGTAGGTCCCAATGAATAGGATGGCTTTGGACAGAAAAAAACAAAACAAAAAACAGGAGAATGTTCTGGGAGATAGGAAAGGAAGAAAGAACTTCTGGCAGGAAGATTGGGTATAACTGCAAAGAGACGATGTCTTGATAAAAGGTGAAAAAGGCGCTCTCTAGCATGAAGTTCAGAGACTTGTCTCACCTAGCCACTAGGAATCGTAGAATCACAGAATCAAAATTACTCTGGGTGACAGAAGACATAGTGAAATCTAGTTTCATGCTTCAAATCATGATTCTGTTAGCACCTTTAATAGCAGCAGCAGACACAATGTACGCAAACAATGTACTCTAGCCATTGAATTTAGAGAAACATCACTCTGAAACAGTTTTAGTGAGGATGAGGTACCAGAGATGTTTGATTTGGCTTTGAAAGAACTGACAAAGGGCTGCCACTTGGCTCTTCAATGTGTTTGGTCTAAGTCTGAGGTCTAGTCTTCCTTGAAAAAAAAAGTTAGACAAGGAAGCTCTGTGTAATCAAATTGTACCCCCTTGTAAATACTCTCCACACAGCCTCATAAATTCTCAACGCTGACAAGAGAATGGCAGGGAACTGACAACTTTCTCTGAGCAGTCAAAACTCATTAGGACTTGCCACTCAGTCTACAGAACTGGCTAAATGAGCAGATTGAGATGGAAGCAGCAGAAGCCCAAACAGGAAGAGCAGTCCAGTTGGCCAGAGAGACAGAAAAATGAATTGTCTTTATACCCGCGAGCACTAAAACCTAGAGCATAACTAGAGCAATTTATGGTTGGCCCTCAGGCAAAGATATCCACCATCTTGCATTCTGTCCTCTCTTGAATTTTTGTTTTATGTGTATTTATTGAATTTAGACCCAACCTTTCTCCTGAAATGGAATACAAGAATTTCAAGGAAGACGCTGGAGCTGACGCTCTATACCCTTAATGATTTGTTCATGCTAAGGAAGTCTATCCCCAAATTTGTGGGGATACACTGGAATGATATGGACAGTACTGTTTTCTCCATTCACTTGACTAAAAGGGGTGCCTCTGTGTAACAGGAGTGTGGTCAAAATCCATCCTGTTCAAAAATATGATCCCACATTGCAATGTTGTTGGTACAGACAACATTGCTGATACAGACAAAGCTACAGAGTAGAACCAGCTGCTTAAAGCTCCCATCTATTTATGCTGAGCATCCCAACATTGCTGCAGCACTTATCCTAAGTAATGTGCCCTTCAGCAATGAAGGATGGTATAGGATTGACCACAATCATTATAGCGCCAAGCAAATGGGACCCACTACCTAAACTGGCCTGGCTCGTTCACTATTGAAGTGATGACTTCCTTTCTGGAAAAAAGGCCAATTAAAAGATGCCATGTGTTGGCAATTTGTAGCAAAATGGTCTGACATTACAATGGCTTACTGAGAAACTAGACCCAAGAAACTACGCTGCTAAAACTATAAGGCCTAGCAGCTTTGTCAGCGTTATGATGCCTCAGACTTTGTATGAGAATCATGGAAACTTAATTGTCAAGATTCAGACTTCTGTCTTTGGTCAGAAAAATCACTGTAACAGGATGTTGAATTCTGCTCCCAGATGAGTGAATACCTGGAAATAAAACTATGTGACTTTTCCAGAAGTTCATCAAATTCCAAGACTGCAGACAAGATATTGTGATATAAAACTGTCTGCAAGCCTTCATCTAGGAAGGTGTCACTGGAAAGATGCCATCTAGGTAGGAATACAGGTGTATGTCCCTGCAGCCTCAGATGAACTACAATGGTCACCATTTGCTTAGTTGAAGCCTGGAGTACTAATGCAAGGCTAAATGGTATTGCTCTGAACTGAAAATAGAGTTAGTTATAGGAAAGCCTTAGAAGTATCCTGCTCCTTGGGGCCATCAGTACATGCAAATAAACCTGTTAAACCAAGAGAAGCCAGAAAATTATTCTTCTGAAGTGTTGCCCAAATAATGGGCAAGGGTTACATTTCTATACTACAAATTTCTTTATGAACCTGAGGTCTAGAATGGAAGGTCAATTGCCCACTTCACTTTGGGAACACAAGGAAGATAGAACAAACACCAAATCCTCTAATGAAACTGGTTTTCTTTCCCCAATGAGAGGATGAGTCTTGGTCCCCAGAGAATAGACAAAACTGTGGAACAGGCAGGACTGGTGACGCAGCCAGGAATGAAAAAAGATTTTTAAAAAAAGTTGCTGGCTGAGAGTGCATTGCTTTAAGAAAATGGGGCCAAACAGCAAATGGAACCAATGCTACTCTGTCTCTGTCTCTTCCCCAAAACTGTGATAAAATCATTGCCACTATGGCAAGAGAATCAGGGTTAACTAGTATGGCAACAGCAGAGAAGGTGTCAAGAGCACATGACCAAAATGGCCGCCAGAGAAGGGGTTAACGGAAAAGTGTGGGAAGTATTTGGCTGCTGGAAAACAATGGGACAGTCTAGCACAAAACACCAACCTTCTTTCTCAGAGTCAGAAAACGCAGCGTTTCCCCACTTCCTCAGGCAAATCTTCAGTCCCTTTCTTCTGTTGTTCCTGAGACAGAATAGATATTCACCCTCACTGCCCACGCCCAAACCTGAGAGATCAAAAAGGAAAGGCAACACCACTTCCCTTCTGACTCTGCTTTGGATACAACAGTCGTTGCACGTGGTGGCAAATCTGTGAAGTCAGTTCAGAAGCCCTCCTCTTCAAAATCAAATTAGCCTCCCTCAGTACCTTGCAACTCATCTACCATGGTATGCTCCATCCAAGAATTTAAGATCTACAGGCAGAGGATTACTATTTGTTCCACCAACGTGTACAGCTCTGTCAAGGCTCTGTCAAGGAACCGCATTTGTGGAACGGTCCTCCTTTGGACCTCCAGCTGGAAGAGGATCTCACTGTTTTCATAAACGGTTGAAGACCTTCTTCTTTGATTCACCAACTTAAGCCACTGAGTTAAGATGCTGAGATGGGTAGCAACTGGTGGGCTCTTAGGGATTTCATTCCAAGTGTTGCTATAGCGTTATTTAACGGTCTTTGTCCCTGATTGTAAATGTTGATGTTCTGCTCTTTGGCAAAAAGGGCATTATAAATAAACATCATCATCATCATCATCATCATCATCATCAGTTGGGAGTTGGAGAAAAGAAATCTATTCCGGGCAACACTGGAAAAAGAACTGATGGGGGGAGCTAAATATGCAAAATGATCAATCACTTTACGACCACGTGACTTTCTTGCCTGCCTCTTGGCAATGACTAGCACAACCCACTTTATGTACATTCCTCTTCTCACCCATTCCATCAACTATTGTGCTTCTTAAATCTGACTTGTGCTCTGAAGGTGGCCCTAACGTTACTCCATCAAATGGGAGCACCTGGTAGAGATTTGTTATACCACAGTAAGTACTGTAACTCATTAGAATAATTTCTGTCTAATAAGGAGATGACAGCAAAATATCTTGCAAAGTTGAGTAATGAGCCTATTAACAGAGGAAGTGAATTTCGTAAACCTAATAGCTTTCAAATCTAAGGGAGGAAGATATTATTTTCAACATGGAACATGGAGCTTCGTGGAAGCTTTTACAGATTCCACTTTGGACCACCCACTTCCTCATCACTCCTAGCGCACTTGCCAGACCTGCTGGATAAGGCTTGATGATAAACATGCTCATTTCTCCTTCCACACGACACACCAATGCACAAAGAAGGTCCAGACATCCCGTCTGCAATGCTACACAGCACTTGTTATGCAAACTTTGTTTGGCAGGACCCATCTGAAACTGGGTCCAATACTTAATTGGCTCCAAGACCAGCAAGTTAGCAAGGAATTTTGCAGAAACTGAGATTAGATTGTCAAATAGCTAAAGAACTGTGTGTCCCCTTTCTGGAACTCAGTACCCAGAGGATTTCATCATATATTGCCCACACAAGATTTACTGCAAGCCCCTCATAAACCACCACCAGACAAAGAAAACCCAAATCTACTTCCGAGTTTATGGGCCCAAACTACAGATATTTGTGTGTAGTGCTCTCCAATTTTGCCTTTTGTTAACTGAAGTGGAAGGGGGCATCTGAGACATTTAGATTATTGTAGATTGAAAGCACAACCTTTATTTGTACTTTGAATACTACAGAAAGCCAAAACAGATTCAACACAAAGCAAGGCCCAGAAGAAAAAACTAAGAGGGCCATTGTGTTGGCAGGTCTATAAATCACTGGACTGAGCAAATTTTAACACAATTGGCAGCTTATATCCTTTTACCACCAGAGATAATTGCTTGAGCTTCTGAAAATGTATTTTAATGTCCTGTAATCAAAAAGAACATCTGCAGGCGATGGAGAAAGATTAAAGGATATTCTGAATCCAGCAAGCATACACAGCCAACATTTCCACAAGATCTAGTGAACAGAATATATGTGTATCTGTCCAAAGCTACACTCCACACTGAAATCCATCAGGTATTATTTTCAAAAGCAACATCTTGCTTCCAACAAAGTCACTTAAAGAGCTTCGCTGACCAAGAAATCTTAAGCAAGCTATCTGTTTACTTGCTCTGCAGGATTGCAAACTTCTTAGCCAGAAAAAAAAGGATATTGGACATAGATTTGTTAGACTCTCCTTAAGAAGTACAAACACACACATTATAAATGTAAATACTATATCTGTAGAAAACCAAAAATAAAGGTTAGACATTAAATACTAGCTATTAGTATATAACTTTAAGAAAAAATAGATCATTGTTCTTTCTATAAATTCCTGCAGGATAACTTATAAATCTACGGAGAAATGTTTACTGTACTGAACATCCTATAAATGCTCCTGCTGTAAACACTACATATACTCATGTATAAGTCTACCTTGTGTATAAGCCAAGAGCAGGTTCTGGAGCCAAAATTATGCATTTTGATATCTCTGATGGATACATCAAGGGCCATTTTGCAGAGAAGGGAAAGTGCCAGCATAACCTCAGGGTGCCAGCTGCCCCTCGCTGCCATCACCCTTTACCCACCCAGGCATTCAAAAAGGACATTCACAATTCTACTTAGAACCATAAAATCATAACGTTGGAAGAGACCACAGGGGCCATCCAGTCTAACCCCCTGCCATGCAGAAACACACATCAAAGCACTCCCGACAGATGGCCATCCAGCCTCTGCTTAAAAACCTCCAAAGAAGGAGACTCCACCACACTCCATTGAGGCAGCCTATTCCACCGCCCGACAGCTCTGACTGTCAAGAAGTTCTTCCTGAGGTTTCAGTGGAATCTCTTTTCCTGCAAATCCACTGCTCCTTGTCCTAGTCTCTGGAGCCACGGAAAACAAGCTCACTCACTCCTCAACATGACATCCCCTCGAATATTTAAACATGGCTATCACGTCCCCTCTTAACCTTCTCTTCTGCAGACTAAACATATCTAGCTCCCTGAGCCACTCCTCGTAGGGCATGGCTTCCAGACCCTTCACGGTTTTGGTTGCCCTCCTCTGGACACGCTTCAGTTTGTTGATATTCTTCTTGAAACGAGGTGCCCAGAACTGGACACAGTATTCCAGATGAGATCTAACCAACACTGGTTAGAGAATGGGATTGTCTTTTTTCCCCTTTTTGGATAAAAGTTAAGGTACAGTATTAATTCTTACCAAAAAAAAGGAACCATCCCTTTCTCTGAGAAGAATGGCGAAAGGTGAGATCTTTGTCTATTCTTGGAGAACCTAAAAAAGCACCGACCACCTCTACTCTCTCAGTGCTCCTTTGAGGGGAAGCACCAAAGAGTCAGCACTACCACCATTTTTTCACTCAGGAATTCTTTTTGAATTGCCACAGCAGAGAGTAGCTTCTTTTAGGAACTCTCAGGATGGCCTAAGCTCTTGCCTTTCACCGCTCCTGTTCAGAGAAGGGGACAGTTTCTTTTTGGACAAGAGTTAAGGTACAGTGCTTACACTGACCCATGGATAAGTCAACCCACATTTTTTGGGTTAATTTTTTGATTCAAATTTCTAGACTTATACATGAGTATATACAGTACACTATAAATCTGAGGTGGAATTGTGTAGCCCTTCAGATGGTGTTGAACTGTAACTCCCATCAGCCCCAGCCAGTATAGGCCATGGTAAGGAATGCTGGGTGCTGCAGTACAACATAATCTGGAGACTTGACAGTTCTGCTGTAAATGATGTAAATAGTTCCATAACAAGTAACAGAACTATTCCACCCATTATTCTTTAAACTAGTTGATACCAATGTAGCACCCGATTTTCAGGTATTGATCTTCTATCTAGAGGACAAAAGATGTCTGATTTTCATTTAAAATCCTCCCTTTCTCTCCCCCTCA
Source organism: Cyclura pinguis (assembly GCA_030412105.1). Taxonomy (NCBI): domain Eukaryota; kingdom Metazoa; phylum Chordata; class Lepidosauria; order Squamata; family Iguanidae; genus Cyclura; species Cyclura pinguis. Next base: position 381,900,543 of record CM059599.1, read on the forward strand.
CTCATTCACTCACACAGGCATACCACCATTTAACACATTCCGTCCATTTCATTATGGGTCCTTTGTCATACTTTACACAGGCACAATTGAAATGAAGCAACCTTCCCTTTTTATATATTTAAAATCTTCTTTTAATGCACAATTTTTACTTGGCATGATTTCCCTGTGTTGTCCAAGCAACCTATCGGTAACTGCATTGGTTTCATACACCTGCAAGATTTAGTCAGCTACAAAAACAGGTCAGCTATGACTTAATGCAATCCTACTGTATATTTTCCTTGGCAAGATTTCTTCAGACGAGTTTGCCTTTGCCTTCCTCTGAGGCTGAGAGAGTACAACTTGCCCACAGTGGGCTTCTGTGGCTGAATATGGGAATGGAACCCTGGTCTCCTAGAAGTCCTTAAACCACTATACCACTGGCTCAAAAAATTCTTTATAAAAATTGGTGTGATAAAGCAGTTTTGAATCTATTAAACAACAAATATTTGCTTCTAAATAGACATTTTTTTAAAAAAAATCAAACATTATTTTAAATACTATAACTTATAAAAATTATACAAGGCGAATGACATCTGAGAAGAGGCATTTCCTTGTGAGTGGTGAAAGATGGGAAGAATGTCTCTCCTACGATGGTGACTGCTGGCGGTTCCTTCAATACTTGAGTACTTTATCTAAGAACAAGCATGGTGGACTTTTTCTTCTTCATGGCTATTTTTAATCAACCCCACATATCTTAACAATTAAGAAGAAAACTAGTTCTCCATCCCCACACAACCTCATGTTGGAATTCAAAACTGTCCTCAACAGCAGTATGGCTACAATGCCCTTATTGATGTTGTTGTGTGTTTTCAAGTTGTTTCTGACTTGTGGCAACCCTAAGGTGAACCTATCATGAGGTTTTCTTGACAATATTTGTTCAGAGGGCGTTTGCTTTTGCCTTGCTCTGAGGCTGAGAGTGTGTGACCTGCCCAGGGGTTTCTCTTGTAACACAGAGGTTGGTGTCAAGGGACTCTCTTGAATTGCTATTAACCATTTCAGTCTAAGCTTTAGCTCTGCTTTAAGAGCATAACAATCACCCTTAAACTTCATTTTCCAAGGATTAGAATTTTTTATTGATTTTGTTGAATAATTTTCTCTTCTTTTTAAAAGACCAACAATTCTGTATTCATTAATATATGGAGACAAGCACATCTGCCATTCTCCTGAAAGAAGAAGAAACAGACGGCTGCCATCTTGTGGCCAAGATCTCACATACATGGAGATCAACTAAAGCAGATTCATACATTATCCAGAAAAAAGTGTGAAACTCCCACCTATAAGGCTGCCAGGTGTTCCTTCATATTAGCAATGTTCCCTATTTGAGGGTTAGAAAGCTTTTTCCTTTTACATAGACTGAACAAGATGTTCAAAAAAAAAAAATCCTGGTTTTGGGGGTGCGGGACCTTCACAAAGACAGAAATGTATGTATCATATTATGTATGAATCGGAACAATGTGTTGATTTTACAGAAAAGCACTAGGCTAAGTTAACAGAAATCAACGCTTTCATTCGGTATCTAGGCAGATGACAATCTTGTAAATAGCTACTTCCCAACTGTCAACTCTGCATGTCATGAATTTCAATTGTCCCTTATTGCTATTTTTAAAACATCATTGCTCTAAATTACTATCAAAGGTAGTAGGGAGTCACAGCTAATCCAAGCCCCCCACCAAGTGTAGCTACATATGTGCTAACACAAGGGCCACCGTCACACTTAATGTACTCAGGTACACAATACAGGCCATAAAAACTAAGCATATTTTTTTCTAATGAAAACATTTAAAACCTGCCTTTTTTTCAAAGCCTCTTTCTGCAGTTTAAACATCAACACATGACGCTGCTTCCTACATCTATGCTGATACTCCTTAAAAATCCTTCAAAAGGCAACATAAAATTCTACTTAGAAACTTTGGCAAAACATAAATTTCCAATGAAATATTCAACCTCAGTTTGGCAATTCTTTCCATTTCTGTACTCTTTTGTTACAATAACCCTGCCAGACTGAATTAAACTTTAAAATTCAGGTACATATGATAGACACTAGAGTGTTATTATAAGATCAATACCCAGTTACTCATTCTAGACTGGAACTGATTTCTCTGAAAAATCTTCTCCATTCTCTTGCTGGGCTAGCCTGCCCTGTTCAGAGCGCAAAGGACTGGGTACTACTTGCTCTGGTCTCACACTTCTTGCTATGCATTACCTTCATCCTTTTGTCCTTTTCTTTCCTTGAGCACCTATACTTGGCCATTCATGCAATGTGCCTGGCAGTGCTTTCGTTGTGAGGCAGAGGTGGGGATGAGAACAAAAGTCTATACTGAGCCAGTAAGTATAAACCACTGGTGAGAATTAGGTGGTTTGTGACTTTTATGTGGCCCACCAAGCCCCCACCTCCCATCATGAGTGGGAGAAAATGGAGAATTGCATTTTCTGAAGCTTCCAGGCTGCAGGGTTCTCCATTTAAGGTCTTTTCAGGTACAGGTCTCACACCCTCTGTGGCTGCTCATCCCAGGTTTAAATTGACAATTGTCATTGCCACAAACTGTTGTCTCAATGTGAGAACAGAAGATCACGTTTAAAAGATTGAGGAAGGAATAATTTACCTTGCTCCTGTGTGCCTTCGGATTTGGGTTTCACACAGATGACTCTGGGTTCCACTGGCTGCAATGTCTCTTGGTGCTTCTGCTGTACACCAGTTATTAAAAGTATGGTTAATATTCTGATATATAACAACAATCTAAGAAAACAGAACTTCAAGGAAAAAAATGTTCTTCTTAACTTATTAAGTTATATTTAAATTTGCTTAAACCTGGGTGATTACAAAAGTCACACATTAAATTTGCTTAAACCTGGGTGATTACAAAAGTTGGGTTGTGTCCAGGGAGAAAAGTGGAATAAAAATTAAATATATAATAAAAACTGGGTGGTAATTAATGTGTATTTCTTCAGATATGATCAAAGTCCACAAATAAAATGGAGCTGATAAAATGGGTCCTGGTCCATCATTGTCATCTGTAAAATCTAGGATGGAGAAACATCCTGAAGCTGTGTACTTTATACAGTGATGGAAAGTATGTATGGTAACAGTGAAATCACATTTCCCTGATATTCTGAAATGGATAATGCAGGTCCTGCTCAAAACACAACTACTGTAGACACAAGATCAGTATTCACTGAAAGCAGGACTTACCAATGTTGCCCCAAAATGCTGCCCCAAAAAAGTATTCCCAGGAAGTAAATTTTGCGCCATCATGAACTTCTGGAAGCAGACATGTTTCCTTGTTTCTGTCTTAAGGGCCACTCTACATTCCTAAATAGTCCTGTCTGGATGTTTGATCTGACTGGTTTTAAGGGATTAGCATTCATCTATCACATTTGTGTCTTGTAAGCTGTTTGGTGAATGACTATTGAAAAAAAGCATGCAGATAAAGCAATAAAATAAACTCAACATGTTTGTCCACTCTGAGGTAAGAAGGATGGACAACAAACACTGCTTCCATCGTGTCTGAATTGAGTTCCAATCTAAAGGACCACAGCAGATGAATACTTGTTCAGAAAGCTACTTCTTGACTGGACCAATAGATAATGGCTGGAATCCTGTATCAGCCACTTAATTAAGTGAAATAAGTAAAATAGTTAAGTAAAATAAAATATACTTAACTAAGTAATCTTTTCTGGCCTGACCACCCCCCCCCCAAAAAAAAAAACTGATGGAAATGGCATTCACCCATGCTCCAATTGCCAGCAGAATTGCCCTCCTTCTCTTCATGCAGTTGATGCCTGGTAAAAAGTAGGTTTGGGTGGACTTATGATCATGATACTACCATCACAATTGTGGTTAAGTAGCCATTGTGAACAGTTACTCAAATTCACTTATACACAACTATTTACATAGCTGATACAAAATTCCGGCCACTGTTGTGTGCGTGTTCATACATATATACTGAACATATGCATTCAGTATACTGAAGCAACCCCATTCCAGTTTCCAGATCACTTCTCACAGCAGTTTCAGATGTGAAGCAAGCATGGCAATGAAACAGGAAGAATCTGTGCAGAATCCTGCACTCTGGAGTGAGCATGAGACTCTACCTGTTACTAAATCTTGTTGATAGGATACCAGGAAGTTATCAACTAAAGCATAGAAAGTATCTGAGAGGTTGAAAAAAGAATCAGCACTTCCCCAGTCTCCCAATGTCCCTTGTCTTTAAGTTACGTAAAATCAAATCAAAGGTTTTCTCTCTGTCCCACTGTGAGTGGGTTGAAATCTCATACCCACCGTATCTGAATGGGTTGGACACGGAGCTGGGATGAGCTCTGAAACCGGGTAGGAAGTGAGGCAGCAACATAGAATGCAAAGTATGCAATGCAATAAAACAAACAAAAGAGTTTCTTAGGCCAAAGGATCCTGCTGATAAGCAGAACTGTGTTCAGTCCAACCTACTAGCTGTAGTGATCCAGAAGGATAACTTTATTCTTCAAGCTTCACGTTTTTATACTATTTTCTTGATTAGGAAAGCAGAATAAAACATACATCAGCAAAATTAGTATTTCACTTAAGACTGACTACTTGTTATTTCTTATCTAACTCTTCAGTCAGCTGTCTGGAAGAACAGAGGAATGTGTAACTATCATAATGTTCACAAATAAGTCTATCACTGATGTAACAAAAGTACTCCTGATTTCATCAATAGTAGTTTCATACAGGAGTTTGCAAAACAGAGGTTATTCGTATAATTGGTCAACAGAAGCAGTTAATCAATATTCTTGTTAATTATACTAAAGAGAGGGCAACTGAGAATCTCCTAACATCCCTCATGCATATTTTAAGCCAACATCATCACCATCTCAGGCTCATCTGGTGAAGACACGGGAGAGAGTCTTCTCAGTGGCTGCTCCCACCCTGTGGAACACTCTTCCACAGGAGGCTGCCAGGCTGGCTCCCTCCCTGCTCTCCTTTCGCCAGCAGGCAAAAACTTTTCAAAGAGACTTTTACATAAGCCAGTTACCTTTATTTACTGTTGTGATTAGAATATCCTTTAAGTGTTTTTATGATTTTATATCCTTTTAATGTTTTTTAACCGTTTCAAATGTTCTTAATGTATCTAATGTGTTTAATGTTTTTAATGTGTTTTAATGTGTATTTATTGTTGGAAGCCACCTTAGGTTCCAATTCTGGGAGAAAGACAGCCTACAAATACAATAAACAAACAAACAAACAAACAAACAAGCCCATCAACCCAGATCGGGTAGTTTAAGAACACTTGAAAGATACAGATCTGTAAAAGATGCTGCAGTACATTACCAGGGATGTGCTGTCCAAGTGGGATGCCACTCTGCTGTCTCCACTGGCTGTTAGAGAAACAGGTTGATCCAGTTCTGCCATGCTCATTGGTCCAAATGTAACATCAGCATCTTCAAGAACTTCTCCTGCAAAATTTAACACTATATTTAAAACAGTAAAGCTGTGAGTTAAAACCATGGCCATTTCTGCACTAGACTGTTATAGTGCTATTATTCCACTATCAACATACTATGGAATCCTGTAATCCCCGGATTCCACAGGATGTTGAAAGTAGAATAATAGCACTATAACAGTCTAGTGCAGAAATGGACTATGTGGCATGTTCCAAGACAACTACAGCAAATTAAATTGGGATTGATAACCTCCCACACACCCAAGAACACTACACTGTGAGGATGTTACTTACATTTATTTATATGCTACTTTCAGAAGAGGAAAGTGATTCTCTCTCATGCTCAACACCCTGTGAGCATGACTCTATGTCAGCAAAGCCATAGCTCTCTGTACTGTGCTGTTCTGGAAAAACTGCAATGGGAATTTTACCAAGAACCGAGGAATGCTTTGAAATGGAGGATTCCAAGTGGCATCAAATAAGATTTAGCCATAAATCTCTCACATACCATCATTTTCAAAATTCACTGTAAGAAAGAAACCCACAGTGAATGCACTTCAAAAGAATCAGTACAGACAAAATGAGACCAATCTCTTAACTGCGGATAAGAGTATTATATTTGCACTAACTGTATGGTTAATGCTGTGAGCTTCAATTCTGAATGAATGATCTGAACCTGGTTAAACAGGGAATCTGTCAAGCTTTAAACTTTGGTTAAAGTTGGTGCCACTATAATGCATATTTACAACTAAGCAAAAAGGAAGAAGAGGAGATGGTGAAGAGAAACAGGCAATCCAATAGTTAAGAGATTCGCCCCACTGCATTAGCACAGGCCCAGACTCATTCTGTGTGCTGATTAATTTTTTTAAGGTAGATATTGATGCTTAAATGCAGAGATTCTAAGTCTGCAAGTACGCACATTTATGAATTACAGCTTCCAAACTGATCCAAGCTTATAAACTGTGGTCTCAAAAGGAAGAGCATTTCAATTTATTATGGGAACAAGCAAAAACCCAGCACATACTAATTCAAGACAGAGTAATTAGCTTCACGATCAATTGCACATTTGCAGACTTTGTGAAAGACAACAGCAGAGTGCTGATTCTGCTGCACTTCAAGTCAGAGGTGTGGGTTTTTAAAACAAAAAACAAAAAACCATGAGCTACAGAAAACATTGATTTATATTAGGAATGTGGAGAGCGCCACAATTATGGCTTGGCGGCTCAAGCAGACATGACTAGCTCATAAACTCTTGGAACAGCTCACTGAATTTATGACATGCAAAATAAAGGCAGGTCACACAACTGAAGCCACGATCCCTAGGCAAGCTGCACCATAACAGTTAACACGTAAATCTTTTATTTGCTAAATATCGAACCTGAAGGCCTACTTTTAAGTAGGGCGATTAACTTAATGTTTATTTCTTCAATGCATGCACAATGTCAAACTCTAGAAATATGTAATCTTTTATAACCAGGTGATGTAATGGGCTATTTAATTGTTCAACTTCTAAATTATAATACAGGCAGCAAGACTGAAATAAAATATAGCACTTAACCTCAACTGTTGATGGATTGATGCATAACGTCATGTTATACATTTTACTTCTTAAAAAAAGGGAATTAGCATGAAAAGTGGCAGCCATTCAAAAAGTAATTATTATAAGTTTCAGTTTTTCCTGGAAGAGATCGCTCTCTGTTGAATTGCTGTTCTAACTGTTCTGGGCTTTTGGCTGCTCTGAAAGAAGACTCTTTGATTCCTTTTCAAACAAAAAATTCTTCTTGCTGAGCAGCCCAGAGCTAAATATTTGGAAGTGTTCTATTAACAAGATACAACCTTGTAAGAAAGCAGGCTGTTGATAGCTTGGAAAAGTTACTTATTTTTTAGGCCACAAAAATCAAATGCACACTTACAGGATGGGAGATATTTGGCTTAGCAATAGCACATGTGAAAAGGACCTTGGGATTATTATTGATCATAGGCTGCACATAACCCAGGAGTGTGAAGCTGCAGCAAGGAAGGCAAATAATATTTTAGAACCACAGTTTCTAAGACCAGAAAAGTAACAGTCTCACTATATTCTGCTCTAATCTGACCTATCTAGACCACTGTGTTCTCTACTGGGCACTTGATTTTAAGAAGGACAAAGACAAGGTGGAGCAGGTTCACAGAAAGACAACAAAGAGGATAAAAGGTATGGAGAACAAAAAATATGAGGAAAAATTGACGGAGTTGGACATGTTCAGCCTCGCTGGAAGAGAAGACTGAAGGGTGACCCAGCTGCCCTCTTTAAATATCTCAATGACTGTCACAGAGAGGAAGATGTAGGTTTGTTCTCTGTTGCTCCAGAGAACAGATTCAGACCTAATGGTTCTAAGCTACAGGAGGATAGATCTCAACTGAACATTAGAAGGAACTTCCTGACAGTAAGAGCTATTCAACAACAGAACCAATTATCCAGAGAATTGGTGGTGGGTATCTTTTTCTGTATATCTTCAAAAAGAGGCTGGATAGCTGCCTGCTGGGGATGTTCTAGCTGGATTTCCTGCATTGAGTTATGGGGAGTTAAGACTCAGTGTTAAATGGGGCTCCTTCCAATTGTATGATTCCAGTTCCTGGAATCCCCCAGCGAGCAAGACCACTGGTCATATTGCTTAGAGCATTACAGGAGCCTTTGGTTCTCAAACAGTAACTTTTCAAAGCTCTGGCTTTTTCATAGTTTTTCAGAGTCAGCCTAGCATGGTCCCCTGTAAGAGGTATTGGGTCTTATAAGGTCACAGACAAAGGCTATTCAGGGTCTAGCCGCCTCACAGCCATTATGCTGAAAATCCCAGTGACTAGTTCTGGCACAAACATGTGAGGCATGTGCCCTTCCACATTGCTGTGAACCTTTCCTGAAGCTTCTATTCAATTTGTAATAGGAACTGAGGATTTAAACCAAAGAATACAAGGCAAGAACTTGTGTATACTGTGCTTCAAATTCTACAGAGTAATTTACAACTAAGTTTTGCCTTGCTTGCTCTCTGAAAGCCAAGAGAGTTCTGTTGTAGGTTTCAATTTTGATTTTTTCCCCTATCTTCCCCTGACACATTAAAAAAATACTTATATACCAGCTATCATAGTCTGTTGTCTCAGGTTCTACTGCTGTGTTAAAAAATAACTTTTGTGCTTGTTTGCTCATTTATTTATTCAATTTATATCCCACTTTTCCCTCAGTATGGGATCCAAGGCAACTTACAGCAAGCTAAAGACAAAGTACAGCTAAAACCTATTTGATATAAAAGTTTAAAAACCACTGAACAAACAATTCTGTTAAAAACATTGAACTGTAACAGTTTCAAAAACAGATTAAAACAAAGTGAAAAGGATAAAAGCATAACATAGTCCATTAAAATATCTTTCTGGCACAGTAACTAAAGAGTCACAGGCCTGCCTAAATAAGAAAGGTCTTTGCCTGCCAGTGGAACAGCAAACAGGGGGACAATTTCACCTCCTGGGGCAGGAAGTTCCACAACACGGGAGCAGTCATTACAAACGCTCTCTCCTGTACCCTCACCCATGATGGTGGCAAGACAGAGAGAAAGCCCTTTGTGTTGTTGTGTAAAAACTCATATTGTGAAGTGGCAAGAAGGCACGTTTTAAACCTGTAGTGTGCTCTGTTTAGGACAAGGATGGGCAGCTGTGATGAACAGAGAGACTGATTTTCTGCCTCGGGGACTCTCAAGAAGCCACAGCTTCTGCCAAAAATGAAACAAACACACTCAGGAGTGGCCAGAAGCCCACTTCTTTTTTCTGAAAAAAGATAGTATTTTTTAATGCAAAATAGTGCAAGGGTCCCCTACAGCCTATTTTTTTAAAAAGGGGAATTCTGCCAGAAAGATGGTAGAAGAGTGGTCTGGGGGGCACAAAAATGGATTTCAGGATACCTCAGGAGAAAGATTATTGCAAATCTGCACCTGCTTCTCTGCCATGTTGTCCAGGTGGTGGCTTATGGAGAGCTGGCTGTTTAGGAGCCTGGCTGGCAGGCCGGGCTCTATAAACAGATTGTCCCATTAGGATACTTTCTGCAGCTCTTGTCAGCCTCGGTCTCTGGCCCTCGCTGAGTTCCCCAGCACTGTCGTCAGTATTCTGAAGTAAAAGGAAGAGAAATGGGTCTGAGAGAAGCAAGGGGAGGCCACACCTTCCTCCTAAAAGCCACCCACACTGAGCCCACACATTGACAATTAATCCAGATCTATCTTTCTTCCCAGCCCAGCAAACAAGCAGTGTGTACATGCATGTAGCCAGGGTGAAGAGAGAGGGAAGACAGCAGCTGGAATGCAATGAAAAACATGTTGCTGCTTCCACACCTGCACCTTGCACCACTTATATTTCAGAGTGCTTGGGCTATTTCCAAGTCTTTTGCCTATAGGCATATATGGGTGGAGGGAAGGAGGTGGAAGAGTTATAACAGGTGTACAAAATGATGGTTCTCTAAGGATCACAGGCCAGTACATTGCTCAGTGTTAATGCTTAACTTCAAATCCCTAAGCATCCCTGGTTTAGCATCCTTTAAGAACCACTTCCTCTCATATTGGCTTATCTTGTACCTGAGATCTAGGAACCCATCTCTGTGGGGATTTCAGGGGTCCTTCTCTCCAGCACCACACCCCCACCTCTGGCTTCTCTTGCCATTTTCTACTGGTCAGTTAAGGATGACAAGTCACTTCCATACTGTGAATGGCTTTTACTATGCCCATTTAAATAAGAGAATGAGTTAAAGATTCAGCTTTTTAAAAATCTGTTGTTTTTCATTGGTTACACTTTACTATTTTTCTGATGCTATCTGTTACTGTGGATTGCAAGTTTAGGTCACGTAAACTGCCTTGAGTGATGTGCAAGACAAAGAAAGGCAGGGCTAGAATTCTCAAATAAACAAATCAGTCCTGGTTTCAAGTGACAGCAAACAAAACAGAGAGGAGTGAGCAGCAGTAATGGAAGCTTGTAGCAGTAACTGCTGGAAGGAGAAGGAACAGTAGGAGCTGCCTGTGGGCATGTAGTAGAGACAAAATTGTGGTGAGTCAATACGAGCTAGCTGCCGTAGGAAAAATGTAGTCCTAAGCAGAAAAATACCGCATCTTCCACTCCATGCCTCATCTACCTCGAACATAAAAGATAATCTTGCACCAGAAAGAGCAGAAACTTCAGATTTTAACCAATGTTAACCATCTCGTGCAGACCGAAGTAGAGAAGCAACTGTGCGATCGGTATGTTTTTTTTTTAAATAAAGAACCTACCTCAGACCCATAGATCTCTTCCTGAGAAGCAAGTGGAGCTTGGTTTAATTTTGAAAAGAGGGAGAGGACCAGATCCCTGTGGTATCCTTTGTGAGGTCTCTGCAGTACCTGCCCTTCACTGGGGGGATCATAATCCTAAAAGATGCAGAAGAGAATTGTGCTGGTGGGTGGTTAAGCTATGTATCTTTGAGGTCAGTCACTTTTCCAAATTTTTATATTCCTTTATATATCGATGGATTCAGAAACAGCAGCAGCTAAGCGAAGGAGAACATCAAAACACTTTCTGATGAGGTGTACTACAGGTTCAGTTCCTATGAAAGTATGACACTTTATCTACCATATGCCATAATGTAATGAATGTACCCAGCCTTATAAGATGCACTATAATGTAAAGGGAATGTGTGTGTGTGTGTGTGTGTGTGTGTGTGTGTGTGTGTGTATGACTGCATGTAATGAATAATCTAAGAGACTAACAAGAGAGCCTGCTCAGTCTCCCACATACATATGTGAGATTCCAGTACCTAAGAATGCTTGATGTTAACTCTGCCCATCTGGATTTTGCCACTGTATACAAGTTGCATGCTCAGGCAACCAAAGGTGATAAATAAATATATAAATAAATAAAAATGGTGACCTCTGGACAGATACAAATTAGCTGAAAAATGGCAAAGAAGCCTCAGCCCCTCAGTCTAAGAGACAGGGGTGAAGAACGATGCACAACAGTAAACCAAACCCGGGCAATTTCCTGTCTTTGGTTCTCAAATGTTACATTTAAATGCACCTGAAGAACTTGCCTTCCCTACAGCTTCTTCCACAAGCATTTGGCTGGAACTAAAAATGTAGGTAAAATCATGTGTTGGAACATTCACATCTTAAAAAATAAGGTGGGCTGCTATCTAGGTAGCCTGGTCAGCCATAAAGAATGAGTAACCAAATTTGCTATTTTATGAAGTTGACACATGCCAGATTCTACCTCCTTTATTTGCAAACTGAACTATTTCAGTTTGTTCTACCAGATTCTGTTCTTTCTGCAATTCATGGAACACTTTAATCATCCACTCCAAAGTAGAATGGAACAGTCTCTGTTCATTTCAAACTGTCTAATTAAAGGATTTCATTACCATCTCTTGAGCATCATGAAGAGAACTGGTCAAACTGTCACTGAAGTTTGGAAGACACAGCCCTCCTTCTGCTAAAGCTAGAATAAAAATTAAAAAATACACACTGTCAGGAGAAGGTCGCAATTAATAATCACTCACAAATATTTCCAGAGAGAAAAATATGTTTTGTGGGGTGTAGGGGGGTGGGGAGCATCTCTCTTTGTGTCTTCCATATCATATTTTTGCATGAGTTTGCAGCTTCTTCAACACCAGTTTTAACTTTTTACCTTGAAAGGGCTTCATTGTTTTTCTTCAGATGAACCCAGGCAATCAAGGATCATACTGCATAGACAATTACAACTTCATGTCAACCTACCTCACTAGATGAATGAAAGGCATGTGCTTTGCTCCAATTAGTTGTGGGAAAGGCAGGTGGGTGGGTGGAAGAAAGAATGTACAGAGATCAGTGTCTTGTAGAGTAATCAATGCCTTGTTTCCAAGTTGTGATGGTGCATTACTTTTTAGAATGGTCCCTCATGCTAAAGATATACTTTCCTGATAGTCTAAATCGATACTGCCCAAGTCTTCCATTTCAGCACTTAAATGTAATAAAACATAGGCAGTGATGGGAGGGAACAGTTCCCAATTGCCATTTCTGTCTGTCTGTCTGTCTGTCTGTCTTTTTCCTTCCTTCCTTCTTTCCATATATATAGCTTACAAATCACACTTGTCTTCTTACAGAGATGTGCTTCCTACTCTTAAGGGGGTGCAGAGGCTTTTTTAAAAAAAAAAATAATCAGGGAAGGACAGATGGTCCAAAATAGTTTCACCTTTTGCAGCTAGCAGTTGTCCATAACTATACAAAACTTCTCCTTCTGAAATTGGCTTGTCTGCAGTCTCAGTTTCTGTGGTGGTTAGACTGCTTTCCTCTGTTGAAGGACCAGAACTAGGGGTATGCACTGAAGAAGATGGGGTCCTGGCTTCCTGAGACTGCAGATCATGGGGCTCCATCAGCACTGAAGCCGGCAAAACCAAGCTGTCTGGTTCTTCATGTTTAGCCACAGACATGATCCTAAAAATGGCCAAAAAATGCTTATTAAAAATGATGCCACATACTGACTTTTTTATTTTACCCTTCATAGTTTATTGAGGAAAATAAATGTTCTTTTGTTAAACCTAATGTTACCCCTCCCATACACCATTATCACAGCATCTGTTTGCACTGACACTAGAGCAAAGGCAACGAAGATGAGTGCATCTTTAAAGATAACAGAATGGACCTTCATAGTTAACGACAAAATACAGCAGGCCCTCAGCTCTCTTGGGTTTTACTTCCGCAGTTTTGACTCTTCATAAGTTTTTGTAGCAGCTGCTTAACTAGCTTCTCTTCCTCACCCTCCTCCTCCTCCTCTTCTTCCTTCCTGTCTCCTTTCCTGCCAGCAGCCCCCAACCCATACTGTCCTTTTCCATCTTGCCACTAAGGTACTTCCTCCAGATATTCCAAGCACCTCTGCCTCATGGTAACTCCTGTCCTCAATCCACTCCTCCTCCTCCTTTTCTCCTTTCCCACCAACAGCCCCATGCCATACCTCCCTTTCCCACCTTGGGACCACGATGCCTCTACTAGATTTTCCAAGCCCCTCTGCCTGCTACGAACTGCTGGTTTGTCATTACTGGGTTGAGGCTGTGATCGAGAGAGGAGGAGGAGGAAGAGAACTGGGGCAAGAAGGACAGCAGTTCCTAGGAGGTGGAGAGGCTTGGAAAATTTGCTGGTGGCAGGCATCGTGGTTCCCAGGTGGGAAAGGAAGGTATGGCACACGTATGCTATTGGTGGGCAAGAAGGAGGAGAGGGTTGGAGAGGTTAAGCTGTCGCCAGCAACTGCTGCTAAAATCAGTTTCACTGCTGAGTTCTCAGGAGGCAGAGGGGCTCGAAAATCTGGCAGAGGTATCATGGTGCCAAGGTGGAAAAGAGGGAGATGGGCCGGCGCTGTTAGTAGGAGTCTGTAGTATACATATTAGTGGGGCGAGGGGTGTATGATATTTTCTAGCATGGCATTAGCTTAAAATTTCAGTTGGGCCCTTAGAAATACAGTTCATGCATCCAAAGAAAGGGGGCAGACAAAGCAACCAAGGCAATGCCAATACAGCAAATGTGAGATCGCAAAGGGATCTTGTAGCACCTTTGAGACTAGTTGAGAGAAAAAAGCCGGTAGCATAAGCTTTCATAGACTTCAGTCCACTTCTTCAGATGCACGGAGAAAAAAATGAGAGGTTTAGTTGTGAATTATTTTCAATACCTCACTCTCTGCAATGCTAGAAATTTGGGAACTGAAGGAAAAGTTCACTGCCTTATAAGATAAGGCACTTCATCATAGATGCATCTCTTTACCACTGAAACTAAGGACAGCAGGCTTAGAAAGTGATTTTAGGTTAACTCAAGGGACTCACACAGCTCTTGGATGATAGGTTCCTTCCTCACTCTGTGGGCTGGGTTTCTCTTCTTCCAGAGGAAGTTCTGCATCTTCCCATGGGTTTGGAGGTGCTGGTTTTTCCAACTCTTCCCTGTCTGGAGCACGTTCTGATACAGGACTTGGTGTAGCTACTTTGGGTGGCGTAGCCTCAGGGGTAGCCACAGGTGTGTTAACCAGGCTAGCAACAACTGCCTCAGCTCCTATACACATTTAAAATAAAAAAGAGGAGAGGGTTAAAAAAAAAGGAAAGGAGTGCAAAGACCCTTCTGGGTCTGAAAGCTACCCTTCCTACAAGATTCTGCTCACTGCCAGAAACCAAGCCTAGCTGCTGGCCAGAATTGGTCAAAAATTATTCCTTTCAGTTTCTATTACTACAATTTCTGTTACTATTACTACTTGGGGCTTTGAGGTTCTCAAAAACAGCTGTCCTTTCTTCAACCTACCCAAGTACAGCCATGCAATGAACAGGAAGTGGATTACCTCTGCTGAAATGAACCAGGAGGCCCTGGGACAGCTTACTTTCCAGCTGGGTGGAGATCTCATTGGATTTCAAGTCATTTTAATTTCAATTCTTGTTCGGAGCATGAAAAACACACACACATAAACTTTCAGTACGGAGTGAATGGATTTACTGAATCACATAAGTCAACTTTTCAACCTGTTTTGATTCACCTTGCTTTTTGGTGGGAGAAAGAAACTTGAGGGAGGAGGTTATTAGCATCCATTTGGTCAATGAGCTTCTAGACACATGACTTCCCTGCTTTCCTCTCTCTCTCTGGATTCCTCTGGATTCCTCCTTCACCAACCCAGAAAATGACTTTTGCACATTATCATTGTTTTAATCTACCTCGCTTTTCAGTTGGGTCAACTGTCCTCCCGCATCATTCTGTGGTTTTTGTTTGTGTTATTTATTCTTATTGCATGTATTAAGTCTACTGGCATGCTCCAAACCACCCTGAATGGCAGGACAAGACGTTGGTCTCAATTAATGGGATATAAATATTTTAATAAAAAGATAATCAAAACCATTTACTTACTTATTTTAAAACCATTTAAATCCCACCCTGTATATGAGACCTCAGGGTACAAGTAAAATCAGTATTAACAGATTAAACAATTAAAAGGAAAAAAAATAATTTAAAATAGAATAAAAACATATTAGACAAGTTGATAAGTCACAAACAGGTTAAGAAGGTTAAAATAATTTAAAACCAGGTACATAAATAGTTTGGAGTGGCTCACTTAGGCCTCAAAAGATTTAGTGAACCACTACGGTTTTACTTGGCACCTAAAATAAAGCCAGCATTGGTGCTAGTTGGGTCTCCAAGGGGACGGCATTCCACAGCTAGGATGTCGTGGCAAAGAAGACTCCTGCTCCCATGTCCTCACACAGTGGCCTGACCTCACTGGTGGGACACAGAGGACGGTCTCACTAGGAGACCTCAATATTTACCTTGTGATGGCTTATTTCTCTTAAGCTCTGCTCAGTTATAGTATGTGACCGCATAAGTGTCCAAAGTAGGAAAAGGCAGAGGCAGAGTAGAGATGTTTTCTATTTAGTCTCCAGTAAAGCTACCAAAGCAGGCACCCTACAAAATTATGCATGGAATTCCATGCCTCTTTCTGCAAAGCGTAGGAGAAATGGGTGCCTGTAAAGAGGCAAAGCTAAATGACCAAAACGAAGATAGGGTTCCAGACTCATAACATCATCTGGTCTACTGACTTGATCCTGGGAGTGGGTGATCTGTCCCTGGGACCATTCTTCTCCTTGATTCCTACAAAAGGTGATGGCCAAATAAGCATTTTGTTCCAGCATGGAAACATGTTTTGTTACCTGCTCCTGTTAGTGGCTGTTCACCAACATCTCCACCCATTTCAGTCACTGATGGAGAAGACTCTGGGGTTTTTACCGGAAATGGTTCATTTAAAGGTGGTGGTGGTGACTGAGGTGGTGTGGCTTCTGGTGTGACCAGAGGAGTAGACGATATAGTTTCCTGGGGACAAAGATGGCACACAAAAGCAGTCAAAAGACAATGGTAATTTTGGTGGAACACACAGGGCAACCCTATCATAGTGTCTTCATGACAAGATTTATTCAGAGGGGGTTTGCCATTGCCCTCCTCTGAAGCTAAGAGAGTGTGATTTCCCCAGCATCATCCAATGGGTTTCCAAGGCCAACTGGCGATTTGAATTCTGATCTCTGAAGTCCCCGTCAAACCACAACACTGCACTGACGTACCCCCCTTTAAAGACTCTCTGCTAAATCTCCATATTGAATGTGGGGGGAGATTGAAGCAACCTATCTAATAAACAGCCTCGTTTGCCATTTCTTCTCAGTTAAGCAGAACTAGCAGGCATTTCTGATTCTCAGAAGGGAAATATTACTATGAGTAAATATTTCATATACTGAGACTCGGGAGAAGCTGAGTGAGGTCGCAATCCAGGGCTTGGTGGGAATAACAAATCCAACTCGATGCAGTTAATCTTTGAACTACACACACAGATAAAACTGAGGAAAGAACATAAAGATGGGGTTCTATAATCATGGCTTGAGTAGGGATTACTGGTTTTCTTTTTCATTTTCAAGGTATTTCCATTCACCTGGAGAGAACAGCTATGTGTGCTTATGAAAGCAGACCCAAAGAAAGCTCTGGGACACCCTTACATCACTTCATCTAGGCCAGCCTTACCCAAACCCATTTATAAGGAGTGTGTTTTTTATAGTGTGCTGTGCTATTTTTATTTCTTTCCTTTTTAAGAAGATACATTTTCAATTCTTTTTAATTTCATTGACAGTTTAATTTCATTTTGATATCTATCCATCCATCCACTCATTCAAGTCATTAATTTATCCCCCCTCAATCCATCAAGACAATCAGTAAAACACTTAAAAAACATTAAATAAAAAACTAAAATCCAATTGCAGTCAGACCTCCATATTTGGTAGGGATAGGGGTGCAGGACCTTGTGAAAGTGAAAAAATTGCAAATATCAAAATATGCGAGGGGGGCTCAGACATGCTGGGGAGAGTGGGCACCCAGGGTCCAAACCAGGTCAGGAAAAGGGGAGGGGGGGTTGGTGACCCTATACTTCCTCTCTCTCTCATCTATCTCCTTCCTTGGGTGGTAGGGGCACTGGCAGAGGCTTTGTGGTGCTGAAACAGGCTGCGAGCCATCTTTAGCTTGTCTGGCAGTGGCTGGTGGAGGAGGAGGAGGGGGAAGAGCACCACAAGTAGGTTTTAAAAGATCTGTGTTGCCTGACTGGAGCACTGAGAGGGAAGTTTCCCCTGGAAAAGAAGCACCTGAAGTTGGGGAAACTCGCGAGTAAACAAATATGTGAAAGTCAAAGCTACAAACATGGAAGGGCAACTATACATGTTAAACTGCGTGTCTGGTTTAGAATTATTTTTAAAGAAAAAAACATCCAGAGCAGCCAGTCGTAACTTTAAAAGGCCATGGAAAACACATGGTCTTCGCTGGCTGCCAGTGGACCCCACCAGACACTGGGGGGGGGGGGGGCGGGTTGCCGGCCTGACTTCCCAAGGAGTTCATTCCACAGCTGGGGTGCTGCTACAGAGGAAGCCCTGTCAAGTGCACCCCTGAGTCTAGCCTCAGAACGGTGAGATATGTAACAGGTTCTCCGCTGCTTATCTTAGGGATACTCATATAGGAGGAGGCAGTCTTTCAGACGTCCGGGCCCTAAGGCATTTACGGTTTTGTTGTTGTAGTGCCTTCAAGTCATTTCAGACTTATGGTGACACTAAAGGGAATCAATCATGGGGTCTTCCGGGGCTGAGAGTGTGTGACATGCCCAAGGTCACCCAGTGGGTTTCCATGGCCAAGCGGGGAATCAAATCCTGGTCTCCAGGGTTGTAAGTCCAATGCTCAAACACTACACCACAGGTTTTATAGGTCTGTTTTTTTTCTGTTTGTATATACATAGAAAAATTTCCTGTATGTTTTTACATATGAGTCGTATTCATAAGTATTTCCATTTTTGTAAGCTGCCCTGTGATAGGTTCACCTTAGGGCAGAGCTTTCCAACCTGTGTGTTGCGACATATTAGTGTGTCAGCTGCAGTGTGTAGGTGTGTCGCTGCCACCCTGGGCTGAGAAGGAAACTGGCAAAGGCGGTAGGTAGTTAGTTAGTTTAACCTCCGGTTTGCCAGTAAACACAGACACATAACATAAATTGTAACAACGAAAGGTACGGAGACACAACATATCTCATGAAAACCTTTCATTTTTAAATATTTTTTAAAATATATGCTTTATGCTTGCTTGCTTGCTTGCTTGCTTGCTTGCTTGCTTGCTTCCTTTCTTTCTTTCTTTCTTTCTAATACATAAAACTGAATTACTGTGCTGTGAAATGATGCATGTCTCAAGAGTGTGTTATCAACATGAAAAGTTTGGAAAGCTCTGCCTTAGGGTCACAATAAATCAACAACACCTGAATCTCAGTTCTAAGGCCAGATAATCAAAGCTGTAACAATGATGACTACAAAAACAATCTGGCTCCTCTAAAGACTATGTACTACAATTTCTATCATCCCCAATATGCAATAGACAGAAGCTAAGGAAAAAAGTGGGGTTTCTGCAACAGTGAGAGAGCAAAGTTGAGAGAGAAAAGAGATGAAATACAGATCAAAATTAGTGTAGCTTGCAAATATTTCCAAATGTCGTGGCTGAGGCTGAAAACATGCAAGTAATAAAGAAAATAAATGTTTATTCTTAAGCATGGATATTAAAAGCTTTCCCTTCAGAATTACAATTTAAATGGAGCATAACTGCTCCCAGGATACAGCACCTATTCATCACTTGATATCACTGTGGAATAATTACACGAACAAAATGGACCACATTAGCCTCAAACAACTACTTCCTGCTGATTTGAAATATATGTTTTGAAGAGAAAAGTCTAGCATCAAGAGATTCTAGACTCTTGATTTTTTAAACATTTGGAATGATGGCATCACTGGAGTCCATATCCACTTCATTACGAAAACATCATTTGGTGATTTCCCAGAATGTGTTTGGGTTCTTTTCTTGTTCTAAAAGGCTGAGATGACTCTGCAAATGCACAGCTACTGGCAGCAAAGTGCTATAAACTAAAATGTGCTGGGTTTTGCCCCACCATTTTGGTTTTGGCTTCAGCCACCAAGGGAGCAAGGCTCTCAAGAACTTGTCTGAAGTGAGCTGGAACCCTGGGATTCCTCAGATTTGTTTTTGCACATCAGTTAGCTGCATGCACACCTATCTGGCAATAATCCCACTTGCCCAGGGCAGACAATGACTACTTCTGGACAAGAGGACAGCCACTCTCACTGCTGAAACACAAAAAGATTGTGCAGGAGGATGAAGTCCAGTCCCAAAGCACACTTCAGTAACCAAGGTAATGACCTCTGGAAATGTACAGAGAAGATTTCTTCTTGATTTACGTTTGTACTCCTAAGAGTATAGGATTACCATGTCCAAGTCAAGGCATGTGACATCCTGGCCATCTTTAGCCCTGGCATCAGATTTTAAAATTCATAGAATCATGGACTTGGAAAAGACCACAAGGGCCATCCAGTCCAAACCCATTCTGCCATGCAGGAATATATAAGCAAAGCACTCCTAACAGATGGCCATCCAGCCTCCTTTTAACAACCCCCAAAGGAGATTCCACTGCACTTTGAGACAGCATACATCAAACAGCTCTTACTATCAGGAAGTTCTTCTTAATGTTTAGGTGGAATCTGTTCCTCTAGTTTGAAACCACTGCTGCATGTCTTAGTCTCTGGGGAGGCAGAAAACAAGCTTGATCCATCTTCCATGTGACATTCTTTCAAATATTTAAACATGGCTATCATGTCACTGCTGAATCTTCTATTCTCCAGCCTAAATATACGCAGCTCCCTAGGCTGCTCCTCATAGAGCCGGGTTTCTAGTTATGCCTTTGCACTTTGCAGGGGCACAAAGGCCGAGGAGCACTTCCCTTTCAGACTTTCCTTTTGGTCACATACACAGAGTGAGAAAGAAGACATTAAGATTACAAAAAGACTTGTCATCCTTAACTGAAAGAAGCAAGTCACCTTTTCTGGCAAGAGTGTCCTTACTGAAGGAACGACTGTAACAGGAGCTGCTTTCTGGCTTCCTCTGTCACCAAGCATGGTAGCCACTGTCTCAGCAAGTGCCTCATTCACAAATTGTCTGATCATTTCTGAATCCACGGGGATGCCAAGGTCAAGAAACAGCTGGAAGCCTGCAGTGCCTGCAGCTTCCACTGAAAATAAATTGGAACACACGTAAAAGCTCAATTCAAATTGGTGGGTATTATGGTTTGGATCTTAAGAATCAATCTCCAGTTAAGTTTTGTGAAACAGAACTTCCCCAGTGTCTTTCACTCTTCTCCTCAAGTTCTGTCTCCCTTCGCCTGCGTGATCCTGAAAGTCAAGGAATACCTAGGAGTGGTATGCTTCTCCTTAACCCCTAGAACTCCTAATTTATTAGGGAAAAAAAATGCCAAGCTTTTTCCCCCCCCAATAGGGTCCCCAAAATGGATCAAAATGGGGGGAAAACACAGCAGTTCTGCTCCTCCAAGCCCCATCATACATTGGTAATGTATCAAAATTTCAAAAATAAAATAAAATGGAAAAACATTAGTTCAAGTCAAAGACAGAAGTAACGTTGTTCACTTCCTGTTTCAATTTTGGCCAATTTTCAGCCACTTTTTAAAGGCGCTAGCATCTTTCTAAGATATTTGGGGGCTTAACGCAGCAACCCAGAAAAAAATATATATTTTACATTTTTTATGGGATCTGAATTCACACCATGTTCTGGCCTCCTGGAGGGCGAGGGAGGGGCAAAAATTGGCTACTGTCCCCTCTGCACAGTTGTCTCTGGTGTAAAGGAAAAAATTCCCACAAGTTTCCAACCACTATCCATGCTGATTTGTACTTGACTGACCTTTCTGAATGGCCTTGGAGGACAACTCCAGATCAAGGGCATAGATTTTACACCTCCTTCAGATTTGCCCTGTGGAGAATTTGACAACACTGTATAGCAAATTTGATTTGCTGTGTTGTGTTTGTTTGATGGATGGATGCTATTTGTTGTGATTACACTAGAAAAAGTGGTGTTGGAGTGAGAAAAGGGGGTTAGCAGCATTGGTTTTGCACTGGTTTTTGACTCCTGTCTTTCTGAACCCATGTCTGGGTCAGGCAGAGGAAATGCAGCATTCCACATCTGAATCAAGCTGTTAGGAACATAAGCCTTTCCAAATTCAGACCACTTATTATTCAAACCGTGGCCCCTTTTGAGGGGTTGAGGGAGGAAACAGCCAAGGAGAGAGAAAGACAGTCCTCTTGCTCACCAATGTCTGAGGACGCAGCTTGGCTGTGCTCGCTCTCCGAAGAGTTTATGTCAGGCACTGCCTCCTTCTGAGCCAGATACATCCCACTGATGATTCGTGCCATTACCTCTTGCTCCACCCTGATAGTATAAAAAAAGTTGTATTTTTAGCCCATGTGCTTTTATGTGGTTCAGCATCCTGAGTATACAAGAAGAGAATTACTTTTGTGTGGGGTTCTCCTATTGCCTTCTATATCTAACACCAAGTTTTTGTTCCTGCCTTTCAAGTTGCTCATGACTTAGGCCTGATCTACCTCTCTGTCTTAACCTATCCACTTGCAAATCTAGCTGTCCATCATCTCATGACAGCTTTCTCCTGCCTGGTGCCCTCCGGATGCTTTGGACAACAACTCCTCGAATTCCTCATCATTGACTATGCTAGCAAAGAGGTCTTTCTCCAATTCCTTGGCATCACAGGAACAAGATATACTGTGCAATCTTCACAGTGTCAGCTTGTTCATCCAGAAGTAATTTCCTAGGACCAAGACACACATTTTAAAAGCAATACAAGCCTTCTGGGGTTAGCTCAGGTGAAGCCATGTTAGTTTCCCCTCAATTGGCTAGAGCTGATTTGAGCTGAAGTCCAAAATATTCAAGAGGTCACCAGCCTAGGGGAGGCTTCACTCTGGTAAAGCTGTCCAAAGTGTTCCTTTAAATGAATGCTTCTATTCTTTCTTCGCTATCCCGACGCTTGGGCCTCTCCCAGATTAACTCCATATTGCCAGCCTTCTCCTCCCATCTTCAGATTCTGCAAAACTGATTGTTTTGTCCGGATTCCTTATGCTGTAATCTAACCAAAATTAGTTCTAAATCGATGTCACACCATTGGCACAAACCTATCTTTCTCATCCCTTCCCCTTCTTTTCTTCTTGCCTCAGTTGTGCCTAAAAGAACGGAAAATTGCACTGCAGACTCCTCAGGGCAGGAACCTCTCTGTTTTGCACATGATACTCTACAAAATCCGACATACCTTGATGATGCTACTGGAAGACAATAAAGTATATGGAAAATAATATATTACAAAGAATAGAAGGCAAAACACAGTCCATCAACATTTTAGGAACACTCCTCTGAGAACTCACCAATCAACCATTTTGTTTTCCAGGGTCTCCCGTTTCTCTATGATCTCATCCAGAACGTCTGAAGAGACTTGAGGAGCAGGAGCAGCTGGTGGAAATGGAAGCCCATTGTATTTTGGGGATTCTCTTTCTCCTTGTCTGTTGAACTCTAGGGGTGGTTCTGCAAATTCTGGGATGCCAATATCCTCATCTTCTTCATCCTAACAACAACAAAGACTAGTTCAGCATAGTCAGGCAAATTTACACTACCTCTCTCTTAGCAATAAAAATCACATTCCCGAGTTTTCACGTGGTAAACATTCAAAGTGCCAGCAACAAAGGAAACCTGAACTTCGTGTTTCACATGAAGTTGTGCAACTTAAAGAAAGCATACAAAACTGTTTGCATCAGAAGGCGCATCACTGCAAGCAGCTCTGTGGCCTGGGTCTCTATAAACAGCCTTGATGGTAAGTGCTGGTGACAGAATTCTCCTCCTAGAAGTGCCCATAATCATTATTACTGAAATTTCATTTCTTATTATCCGCACCCAGCAGCAGTGTTGCTACTCTCCAAGCCATTTGAACAGAAAGAAAAAGACCACAATGGCTTTGAAAATACACACAGAGAAGACACAAAGATGTTAAGTTTAGTAAGATGGGGAAAGATATTATATATTAACAAGGCAATGTGTGTGTGCGCGCGCATGTGCAAGGAGCTACCTTAACAATAGATAACAGCAATGGATTTATCTACTTCAATTTTTGGACTACAGATTCTATGCCTTGCAGTCAAAATTCCTTTTTTTTTTAAAGAATCCAGGTTTTTCTCCACAGAAAAAGGGGTCTAGGCTTGCTCTCTGCCACTTATTACTGTTTTTAAAGAGATCCCTTCAAGATATGCAGTACTAGTTATATAATACTCCCTTCTGCAAATCTGGTTTTTGTCTTGTCACCACATGTCTGAGGAGAGGGTTTTGACCCACTGCGAGCCTATATCTGTTCCCAATTTCTGTTCTCATTAAAACACCAGAGTCCTGCAGTGCCTTTAAGAGTAATGTGTGCAAAAGAAAGGTGTCACAGGACACTTTGCTACAACAAACTAAAATGGCTACCCCTGTGAAAATTGTTCCAACTGACTTTACCTAGGTTTAGAGCCTGCACTAAACCTTCAAGCTCAAGGTAGGTAAAGGCAGATCACTCACCATTAACTGTGGTTTTGTGAGTGGTACTCTATGCAGCAATACATATGAGACCTCTGCCTGCAAAGAGCAGAATCTTGGAAGCTAAGAAGTGCCTCCAACCCCTATCTACAAGCAGAAAAATGGCATGTTCCTACATGGCTCGCCTCTCCTCAGACATGTGGTGATCTCTACAAGTGCAAGACAAAAACCAGGCTTGCAGAAGGTAAAGAGGATAGATATAGATAACCACACAAATTATAAATACAGGAAAGCAATCTTTTGTGGTCTCTGTACAGGAACACACATGGGAGAGCAGCAAACTGACCACTTAGAGGTGGAAACAGGCCTATCAACACCTAAGGTTCTGTAACAGCATTGCCACCATAAGTTATCTTGTGACTGCCTGCATGTAATTCATAGGGCATAAATTACACAAGCCCACGGACGGAGAGCACACTGGCAATGTATAAGTCAGATAAATGTGTGCTCTCAAAAGAATGTATGGAGAGAACTAGTCAAGTGAAGAGACTCCAGAGAGAACAGAACAGACATAGTTGTAAAGATACAGCACAGTTGTTTAATAAGAAATATCCAGTATGGAAAGGCCAAAAGAGTCCTCCTCTTGGGTTCATAAGAATGCTCCACGATTCTTATGAATAGATGTAAGAATAAAAGAAAGTAAGGAAGCCTTGAAGAGCATCATAATGAGAATCAATACATAAAATGTTCCAGTAATGACAAAGAAGAAGCTTACAGCAAATCAAATCAAATGTCAGAAGGAACCAGTCGCTGGTTCCCAGTGAATGAACTGAGGTTGCTACCATTTCTGTGGTGAGAGCAGGGAGTGAGTGTTGGATAAGGACACACTACATCATTAAGAAAAAGCAGATGTTCTTGTGCAGACACAAGACAAAGAGAGCCATAACACATGATAAGAGCAGTATCTACTGGAAATGACTGCCACGAAAAGATAACCAGACCCTTATTGTACCCAAATGACCTGTTTCCTGTGACACTTCAGCCAGTGGTTCTGCAGCACATACAGCATGAACTGGCATCAGAAGGAAGCAAGTGCTTCTATCCAAAGAAATATGCCAGGCATACATACGGTGTCTGCACCCCCTAACCACCAATGCAAATTGTCTATGTAGAAAAGAACATGGAAAATACAATATATACAGTCTGTTCACTCAGTCCTAATGGAAATAATGCTAATTAATGCTTAAGAGGCAGTGAGGAATGGTAGCTTATTGATGCACACAATGATAGTTTTCAGTTCTACTCATTCAGCTTCCACTTCTTATGAAGACATAGATTTAATATTTTTCCTCTGTCTGCTTTGCAAAAGGCACCACAATAATGTTAAAAAGGCAGCAGATCAGAGACCGAG
The DNA here is from genome assembly GCA_030412105.1 of Cyclura pinguis. Classification (NCBI taxonomy): domain Eukaryota; kingdom Metazoa; phylum Chordata; class Lepidosauria; order Squamata; family Iguanidae; genus Cyclura; species Cyclura pinguis. The sequence goes on from CM059599.1 coordinate 381,925,864, forward strand.
ACAGGATGTCTTCTTTTATTTGCTTGCGGAGGGTAAGAAAAAGATCAAAGCTCCTGCCTGATGAATTCTGAGGTTAAACATTTTTCCAGAAACAGGAGTCATTCGTCTCATTTAAGAAATGGAGAAAGTTCCTTACTGTATCATTTAAATTGTTGCCACAAAAGAAGTCAGCCTTGGCACTGCACTGGGTTGGCATTTGCTTGGGGCGGGAAAGATACTTTTCTGGATAGTCTACAATGCCCAGAATCCCAAGTGACAATGCCAGCGCAGGGATTCTGAGAACTGTAGCTCAGAAAAATAATTTTTGCAAGCTCTAGTGTTTTTACCCACAGAGGAACAAGAACTGCAGGCTCTTCTAAGCTCTGTATGTCTTTCTGAAGAGCTGCTCTCCAAATGCATGATTGCACAGAAACCATAAAGAATGTTTTCCCATCTACCTCATGTCACAACAAGCCCCATGATGTAGGTATTTATTATTATTCCTACATTACAGATGAGGAGCTAAGATCAAGTGTGGGCAGCATGCCTAGGGTCATAAAATGACTCTACAGCAGGAGTATGACTCAAGCCCAGATCTCTGCACTTCAAGTGCAAGAACCCACTCACCAGACCACACTGGTCCTAAACCAAGTTTTCCTATTCCAGAAATTGGGTACTACAGAAACCCATACACTTCCTTCAGTGCACAGTTCAAAAGACAAACGATACTCCACATATTAATATTCACACGCCTCATTAATTTTAAAGTTCAAGCAAGACTCCCATATCCTTCTTCACAGGCCTAGAGAATTGGCAAGCATTTCTCCCCAAAGGAATACAGGCAATCATAGTGGTAATTTATTCCAACAGCAAAAGGATGGTTTTGTTACCCAAATGTCGAGTTACTGGACAGCATTTCTTCCACTGGATCCCTCTGACATTTCAATTAAATCCAGCCTTTTCTGAAGATATCAGAACAGAACACATACGGCTCAGGCGACGTGTAGTTGTTTTCAAGTGCCTCCCTCTTTTCAGCATTTTTTGGGAGGGCAGGAGAAACACTCATTGTAAACATGTTTCCAATTCTATGCAGTAGTCGCTTATTCCCCTGGCTGCTGCAGTAACTGGTTCCATCACTGTTGCTTACCTTCCATCTCATTAGCCCTTAACCGTATTCAAGTCCAAGTTTACAACAGCACTAAAGACCAGTCTTGGCCAGTAGGCTTATCCAGATGATTTTTAAATTATGAATTTTAAAGTTTTTATTGATTGTTTTTAATACATATTGGTTTCACATGCACTTTTAAGAGTGTTCTGAGTTTAATTTGTTGTTTTGCCCCACCTTGATCCAAAGGAAGGCAGGTAAGGAATAAATATTACCATCATCAACTATAATATTCATCTAACTCAGTGATTTCCAAATTCTAGTCCTCTAGGTGTTTTGGACTTCAGCTCCCAGAAGTCCCAGCTGCCTTGGCCAATGACCAGTGATTCTGGGAGCTGGTGTCCAAAATATCTGGAAGACCAGAGTTTGGGAAACACTGATCTAACAAGATAAGACACCTTGTGTGATTCCCTTTGGTGAAATCACACTTCCACATTTGATGCAAGGTGACCATGGATGCCTGGTAACAAAGCCACATAGGTTACCACTCAGCCAAATTAAGCAGCCATGATGGCAAATGAGGTCAAGGCCAGGGAGATGAAAACAGGACAAAAATGATGCTGAAAAGAATCAGCAGCCAAGCCAAGAAAAGGGTATTAAACACAGAAACCACTCAACAGTGAGGGAGGCAGTACTCTTTAGCTCACATACTTTTCACAACAAAAAGTGTTCTGCCAAACAGTTAATAGACATTTTTTCTGTATGCATGCACTTCCAGCAAAGCTGTTAAGAGGATTTTCTTTTCATGTCTTAAAGATTTATCCATTTTATAAAATGAATTTATATACATGTTTTCGGATTAAAATGGATTCCCACACATCCTCCAGCCCATCATCTAAAATTAAGCCAAACATGTGCTGGAGTTGGAATGTTTTAAAGGCTTTGCATACGAACAGAGTGCTGCAACTGCCAAAGATGCATGATAAAAGCAATTCCTGAGAAAACAGAAAAGGGAAGGGGAAAATAATGTTCCCATCTTTAAAAATGATGATTCCTGTGTCTTTTATTGCCACTTTCTTCACAAAAGCTGGAAAGAAAAAGCTAGGCAGTTCCATTTTACTTTTTAGCAGAAAGGGAATGCTTTTTCGAAACAAAAGAATGGTGGTTTCTGACATTATAACCTAGGGATTTTTAAAAAACACATCTGAATTAAAACAAGAAAGAAAGCTGCAAAAAAAAAATCATGATAAGTTACTGCTGAAGTTGTTGTTATATTCAACAGTTTTCCTTTTTTTTTTTTAATTTGATGTTGAGGATTATGCAAACAGTTTATTCCAAACACAACCCGGAACCACAACAGCCATAAACTTTCTAAAATCTCATTTTACTTTTGGAAAAGATAAAAAAGACTTTAAAAAATCAAGGAAATTCTGCTTTACCTAGTTCAAATAGCTGACATTAGACTTTTCTATGTAAAAGTGGGGACAGGATGAGACTCAGTGGGTGAAAGGAACAGCCAAATAAGAAGAGAAAGAGAGAGAGAGAGAGAGAGGACAGCCTACAGCACAACCGATTTCCTTCTTCTGAGCAGTCTATGGCCTAAATCCAATCAATCATTAGTTCCAATCCAAGCAATGAGTGTTGAATTATCAAGTTCATATTGGTTGAATGGATCTAGTTTAGCTGGAATTAACAGTTACATTTAAGTCTAACTGACTCCCTCTTCCACCCTGATGCAGCCCAAGAAGCATCTTAGCAAAAAAGCTATTTTAAAAAGTCAACTACTATAAAGCAGCAGAGTTTGGAAAAACTCAGAAACACCTATCCAGTGAGATCACTGGCCATAGTAGCTGGGCTATTCTGGGGATTATAGTCTCCAAAAGTAACTTTTCCAAGCTCTGAAAAAGGGGAAGCCAGCTAGGCTCGTGGGCCTGCTTTTCCATAGGAACCCGAGAAATATCCCAGCACACACAAAATGCTCAGTCTCATTTTTTCAGAGAGCAACAGTGTTTTTTTGTGACGTTTTAAAACCCTGTCCCACAACATTTGCAACACCAGTCCATTTCAGGATGCACAGCTCTTTCCAAATCCTGGCATGTAGGCAAGCTCCTAAAGTCCTACAGAAGCTGCAACTCTGAAAAGTACTATGAAGATTCCATGATTTCACCTGTGTTTGCATGTATCTGTAACTGGCCTCCTGTTGCATGCTTTTCTTCATTAGGTGTTTGTCTCCTTTTCCCCTACGCAGTAGCCTATATGGCCCATGCTGCTTTCACATATGGGTTTATAGTGCTCCAGCGAAGCCTTCAGTGATATGTTTTTATGAAATGGAAACCATACGGATAGGATAGGTTTTAGTTGAAATTCACATGCACCACAAAAACCAATAGGGATGTAGCTGCTAATTGCAATAATGGGTGCTGAATTTTTATAAATGCCATTTAATGAGTTTGTGTCTTTAGCTGTCCTTTTGGCATTTATAAATTCATCAGACAGGCCTGCTAAGAAGATGGTATTAATAGGTAAAAAGAGTGCTCATTGAAAGGCAATCAAGAGACGTTATCACAAAACCCACCTGACTGACATCAGTGACATCAAAATGAGCACCAGGAAGTTTCAGTTCTTCATCCTGCAGCAGACTACCCTCTGGAGAGGCCTACAAAACACAGCGGAAGTAAATCAAGAGGCTTAACTGCAGAAAACAAGTAAACAGACAAGTGCTGAACTGCAACGTAGGAAGCAAGGACCAGGAAGAGAAGACGGTCACGAGTCGATAGGAATACAAACTGAGTCTCCCTTATTTGGAAATCCAAAACATTCCGAAACCCAAAATTTTTGAAAAGCGGAGCCCAGTCTTCTACCTGTAGGGAACATAAAGGAATTACAGAAGCTCACTTGGAGCGGTGCACATACAGTCCCCAGAGCTGAGAGGGGGAAAATGGGCACCAGGCCAACTGAGAGATTTTGCAAGCAGCATGTGGTCTCTAAGGAGCCTTCTTAATTCCCTCATGTTCCCTATAGGAAGATGGGAAGAAGAGAAGAACTGCCCAAAGAGCACACCCCGTGTCACAAGAACAGTTTACAATTTACAAGAATTTTACTTTACAACAATTATACAATGGTATATATAATTATACAATGGTATATATACAACAATAATAAATAACAGTATATAATTTACAAGACTTTAACTTTACAATTTGAGGCGTATAAGACACATAACCAAATTTCATGCTTAGATCTGGGTCCTATCTCTAAGGTAGCTAATTATGTACATGTAAATATTCCAAAACCCCAAAAAATCCAAAATACAGAACACTTCTGGTCTGAAGCATTTTGGATAAGGGAGGCTCGACCTGTACTAAAGATTACCATATGTCTGAAATGTGATTTCTCAATGTGCAGTGGCAGGATGCACATATTCATGTCCCTCTCTCCCAAGAACACGTGAGGCTCTTGAATGCATCCCATACAGCAATCATGAACACAACTGAGGCCTTAGCAGTGACTTCAACCAACTTGAAACTATGACACAGGGCACTCTCCTCCTCTGTTTAGTCATATTGGTCAGACAGTAACTGATTGTTCTCTAAAGGCAGGAGGAACACGGATGCCAGGGCCACATTCAGCCACCTCCCATGAAGACTATCACATCCAGCCGCTCCTTATTTTTGGAACTGAGTGCCTCAGTGCAGAAGAAGTAAGGAATTTTCTCTTCCAAACGAACCAGGAAGCGAAATGGTGAGCCCAGGGGAGAGCCTGTCTCCTGCACAAAGCAGCTAAATGGGTCTGCTTACCAGCTCAAAAAGTTGACCCCCCTCCCCATCAGTGGGAGAAATCCAAGTAATACAGATTTGTGTAGATTTTAAGATGCAAACTATATATGCACACTAAGAACACAAACCCATGGATGTTCACCCAGCGGAAATCCCTCTGACTTCAGTGGGACTTGTTCTCAAGAGAAAGGCCTGAAATGCAGTGTAAAAAGTCTATATATAGGATCCAGGAGCACTGATAGGATTTGGTATCCCTAGTCCTCAGAAATACGAGTCCCACTGAGTTCAATGACCTTTATGTAGTGTTTCAATGATCTTTAAATTTAAAAAAAATCATGATTTCATCTATCCCACATGAATAATCTAAGCTACATCCCACTCATTTAATCTTTAGCATCAGAGAAAGGAAGCCTCAAATCCTGCTAATTCCTAGATCGACAGTCAGAAAGAGAGCCAGTGTGGTATAGCGGTTTTGAGTGTCAGACCGGAGAACAGGGTTGGAATCCCTTCTTGGCCATGGAAACCCATTGGGTCACTTTAGTCAAGTCACTCTCTCTCAAACTCACAGGAAGGCAAAATCAAACCCCTTCTGAACCAATCTTGTTAAGAAAACCCCATCATAGGGGAGACTTGAAGGCACAGAACAACAACAGTAAGACAATTTAGAGGCTGTTGCAAGAATAACAGAAATGGAAGTTATTAACGCCCATTACACAAAATCGAGTGGTAGAAATCTGCTGTGTATGCCACAACGGAAGCTTCTCCAAACAAAGTCCTCTTCAGGTACCAAAGGCCTTAATCCTACTGATAGGCCAACTACAGTAAACCCACTGCATCAATTGCTGACGGCAAGTCAACCACACTAATACAAAACAACTATTCTAGACAGGATTACCAATAGGATTCAAGAGATGGTTAGCACAGCCTTTCCTTAACATGCATATTTACCGTTTCAAATTGATTTTACCATAAGCCACCCTGAGATTTTTGGATATAGGGTGGCATATAATTATTTTATTAAATAAATAAATATAGGGTGGCATATAAATATTTTAGTTACTTAATTAATTAATTGTTTTGTTTTGTATTTTTTGGAGGAGGGTTTGCACATGTAACTGCAGCTCACATAGCCTGGAAAATACGGAAGAGTAGGATCAGTGGTCCATACAGTAAGAACTGCCTCTTCTTCCCCTCACAAAAGCACTTTGGTATTAAAAAAAAGCACAGTTTATAAATGACTACATTGGCTGGGGGTGGAGAGGATCCTAAGAGTTTTTGTTCAAAAAAAGCACCTTTCCAAAGCTCTAGGGGAAACCTTGAAAACTGTACACAGATAATCATGCAAACCAGTTACATGGTTATTTTTGTCAGATACACAGACTGTGATTCTTGTAGTTTTAGGACTTTCAGGCACAAATACAGTCAGAGAAACAGCCACATATGCAAGCGTGACACAGTACTGCTTTCTTGTAAAACTGAGTCATACATGGGGCAGCCCACTGATATCAAATTCCCTCTTCCATCAGCAACCCCTGTAGACCTCCCTCCTGTGACAAAGAAAGCTCATTATGATGTGACTTGGCATTGTATCAACGTGCATGTATAAGAAACCAACAGGAGCAAATTAAGGTACCTGTATCATGGTCTTTGCTGGAAGCGATGTTAAAGAAACCTGGTTCCCGCTTGTGCTGTCACTTACAATACTGTCAATATCAACATTAGGTAGCACCTGGAAAGAAAAAAAATAGATTTAAACTGATTTCTTCAATTTCTGAAGTGTTAAGAGCACAGAAATCACTCCTCAAAACATTCTTTGTTTTTTTCTGAACCATCTATCTGTGTTCAGCTTGTGGCAACAGAAACAAAGTACAAAGGTGGGCGCCATCTGGCAGTATTACAAACCAGACAGTAACCTCTGCAAAGAATATCCATGCCTGGAAAGGTGTATTAGAACCCCATCTGATAAACAGGGCTGCATTTCAGAGTTGGAGAGAACGAGACAGAGAGAGGGCAGAATCTGAGAGCAAAAATCCTCCATCCACATATTCATCAAATCAAGAACTCCAGCTCTTCTCGTTTTGAAGAAGGAACTGTGAGTTACAATAACTCAGGGGCTGCCCTGCCAACTTCTGAAAAGGGAAGCTGGGTAGCCAATATCAACAAGACACTGATCCTAATAAGCCATTAGCAAGAACTAATTGTGCACCCTACTAGGTCAGAAACACACTGGAAGGAAAACAAGGTGACATTGCCATCACGGGAAGACAAATAATCTGAGAGCCACGCAACACGTCAAAGATAAATGGAGTGTTTCTCTACTTTTGGAGGGAGTTTCTTATTTCAGATATTTATGAGTCCTTAGTTGGACAGTATATAAAACAGGAAAGAAGAAAAACTGCAAACACACAGGAGAGGGGAACTGGATCCCCACCACACCTTCAAGCAGCTCACCAGAAGGTCCAAATGCATCTGTGAGAGTTACACAGGAGTAGGGGAAGTCATGCTGCAGGAGGGGTGAATTTGGACAGAGAAACAGCAGGTGGGAACAGGTGAAGCACATTCTCCATACATAATTCTCTCCTCTTAAGGCAGCATTTGGCCCACATGCTAGGTATGTGTATCATATTCTTTTGATTTATTATAGGTTTGTCCACCTTCTCTCCCCGCCGCCTGCAAAAAATACTTCTAATAGACTTCTTAAAAGCCTGTGATGTATTAATCTCTTGCCATCTTTTTTAGGACATGTAAACTTACAAGTTTCCTTAATTACTACAGGGCTGCCAGAGTGATAACTTGAAAGGGCTCCTATACCTTACGTTGAAGAGGTAATCTCTACTGGTGTTGATTGCCACACAACCAAATTTCCCCTTCTGCTCAACCATTAAAAGGTATAGATGCCCTCTCCAGTTTTCACCCTAGCAGCTCCAGTTTCTTAAGATGAGAAAAGAAACCTATCCCAGCATGTCTCCTTGTTCAGGGTAATCTATCAATGCCTTCAGAATGCCAAATATATGATAAACCATTCCTCTTTATTTCAAGACAACTTTCTAACTGAAGCATGTGATTACAACTTCAAAGGGCAAAAACACAGAAAAGATGGAATCATTTTTATTGCAGCTCAAGCACATAGAATAATAATGGAATAGGAACATGGAGAACTACAGAATACTCCAACCAAATCAGCTGGATTTATTTTAAGGATACCCAATGCACCTTGTCATGTGTTTTATAGCCCTGCCCCCCACTTTACTGTTTTCATGAAGCCATGCTATTTCCTATGTTTGTAGCATATATTTACATACAAGCTCTGCCCCTTTCAACCATTCTTCTGCAGCCGGGTTGGGGAAGCCATCGAGCTCAAAAGCTCACTGAACCATTAAACAATCTGACTGCGGCCGTTTGTGCACTACACTGTTATAATGCTATTATTCCACTTTCGACATCCTGTGGAATTCTGGGTTTGGAGTTTACTGAAACCAAAGAGCTCTGTGGCTGAGAATTCTAAATGCCCCTCCCTACAAACCCCAGGATTCCATAGGATATTGAAAGTGGAATAACAGCACTATAACAGTGTAGTGTGGAAATGGCCTGCAGCTGACAACTAAGTCCATGAATCACTGCAGGGCCACAAGCTTCCTCCAGCATGTGAGCTGGCAGTGTGCAGCCCACAAGCTACAGGTGGCCTACAGGATCCATCTTTTGACCGCCACCCCAGAAACATAATTATGCTCCCCAAATAATAAACTGTGCTACCACAAGCCCAAGGGGTGCAATTTGCCCTTGAAAGGTAGAATATCTGTATCAGGGTTACATTTTTGAGATATAATATAGTTTTTTTAGTGGCACTGCATTTATGTGTTCACGGTGGTTACTTGTGTAACTTGCAAAGACTACTGACTTGGTGCAAATACTGTTTCACTGGATTTGAAATGTCTCAGGTTTCAGGGATCCCTGCCTAGAGATCCCCAGTATTCCTTGGTGGTCTCTCATCCAGGTAAAAACAGGCCTGACCCTCCTGAGTCTCTCAGGTCAGACGAGATACAAGAAGGAAGCTTCTATGCTACTGAGTCAGACCACTGGTCCATCTAGTCCAGTACTGTCAGTTCTAACAGCAATGGTTTAACTTATCAGGGTACTGGGCTGGATTATTTCTTAGTCCAAGGTGGTGATCCCTGGTGGTCTTCCATCAAAGAACTTACTCAATCCTGCTTTGCTGCTAAAACCACACTAATCTTGCTGTGTTGGGTGGGAATACAAAGTTGGTTGGTGGGTGTACATTAAATCTCAAGTCACAAAAGCAAAAAATCTACAGCACACATTTTTACAGTGAAGAACAAAAACAACACTTTCAAATTGTTCAAGAAGTTTTACATATTACAAAGAAAGCTTGAGTAGCTATACAGAAGAGACGAAGTAGTATTAGGCTTACATACTGCAATCCCGCTTTTGTCCTTCTTGTTCCATACCTGCAGCGTCAATTTGGGAGGGTCCTTTTTCTCCGACTTCATCTGTATCACTGCAACGTTGGGCTTCTTAACCTTTGGCTGTGGCTTTTGTGGAGGAGGAGGAGGAACGGAGGTTGTCACAGTAACCGGATGGAATTCACCTATGCTTATGCCTGAAGGCTGAGGTGAGATACCGTCAATCTGTTTTTGGCCTAATAAAAATTCAAAACAAAAGGAAAAGCCACGTTTAATAACTCTGGAACCATGACGAGGTTGTACAAAAAATAAACACTTAACAAATGTGATGACCTGGGTGAAGGGAAAAGCACACTGTTACATTACAGCAACCACAATGCTTTGTTCAATGTTACCTTTCCCAGGATATTGTTGTTTTTTTTAGGTTAACAGTACCTAAACCATTTTTTTTACTTTTCTGCCATAAAGATGATGTGCCTTGAAAAAAATATGAAAAAATCTGCGACTCTGTTTCTGCTTTTTTTCACACACACACACACACACACACACACACACAAATAACAGAAAACAGACAAACAAAAAGAGCTCCCTCCCTCAAGCACACTGAATACATGCCAGCACAGCTTGAATTAACATATTACTCCTCTTCATGACACACAGTCACAAGAAAGGATATTCTGGACTATGTCCAGTATTTTTTTCACCTGTGTTAAGTAACCTATAGCTTAACATATTTCCAAATGGCATCTGAATGAGCTTGAAAAAGTTACTTTTTCAGATTGCAACAAGCAAGATCTCCCAGACAACACAAGACATCTGAACAGCAAAGTTCCCCAGTGCTCTGTGGCAATTCTTCTCTATTACAGTGACCTCTGTGGATGTGAAAACAGAACTACAATGACAATCAAGTTGCAAGAGGCTGTTCTTACACAGACACCCACAATATGCTAACAGGGGGCAGGAAAATGGCATAGAAGCTGGATAAGTTTTTTGCACTTGTTTTCACTGTAAAGGTTGACATCCAGAATCCAAATAATTTTGTTTTGCTTCACAGTGGGAATAAAATTCAGCAGAAGAGACAACTGTGTAAATATTTCGATAGTATCTGGACTGAAAATGACCAATCAGGAAAATAATTGCAACCTGTGGAGGCAGCTAAAGGAAAATTGCAATCTAGTGTCTGGCAGCAGTGAAAAGGGCAGATCCCATGCTAGGGATCATTAGGAAATGGGATTAAAAACAAAGGTGACAGTACGGTACATTTTCAAATGAATCTATGGTACAAATATATTTGGAGTGCCACATGTTGTTCACTCTGTTGTACCTCAAAACCCCTACAATAGGATTGAAAAGGGGGAAGGAGGGCAGCAAAAGTTATCAGGGTGCTGGTGCAGCTTCTTCTGTAAATAAAAGGCAGAGTGTTTGGCTTAATTTTTAAAAAAACCTGCATAGTGTGGGAAATTAATGGTTAAAGGTTTTTCCTCAGCAAAAAAAAAGTTCATGGTTGGTTAGCTATAATGGGAAATAGGAGGTTGGAAAGATATATTTTTGGTGTGATCCATCTTAGCGACTCTCAAGTAGCATACCTTGATATTGTTGTGTGTCTTTGAGTCATTTCCAATTTATGGTACCCTAAGGCAAACCCATTACAGGGTTTTCTGGGGCTGAGTGTGTGTGACACACTCAAGGTCATCCGGTGAGCTTCCATAGCCAAGCTCGGAACTGAACTCTGTCTCCAGGGTCATAGCTCAATGCTCAAGCTACTATATCAGGCTGGTTTCCTACCTTAAGCTACCCCAATCACTTCTATAAAAGCTGTGTTCCTTATCTTCCATATATGTTCATTGACAGAGACTCTCAACTTCCCTAGAACAATAGAGTTAGAAGGGGCTGCAAGGATCATCTCGGCCAGCCCCCACATCCTTCTTAATATTTAGATGGAAACTCTTTTTCTTGTAGTTTGAATTTTACACTATTTTTCCCCCATAAGGACAAGCAAGACACACAGTGGAGAAACACACACTGTGGGACTTATAACACAATTCTAACCACACACCAAGAGCCCCCATTTTTATGCACATACACATCCTTAATGTTTTAACAGCAGCTTTGACTCAGCATTAAATTATCTGGATAAAATGCTTCAGGCAAATCATCATAAATATTAGAGATTTCTCTCTCAGTTACAGCAGCCCAGGGAACCTGAGGGATCCCTGGTTTTTGTCATACCTAGTGGAATAGCCATTGGAATGAGATGACCTTCAAGAGGACCAGAAGTACTGGGTACCTCTTTAATGGGGCTGAAGAGATACTGGAGTTCTTGCGGAGCAGAGGGTACCTGTGGCTTTTCAAGAGTAGCAATTTTGCTGTATGTATGGTTGCTGGTTTGTGTCCTTGTTGACTTTACTTTTGTACCTAGGAAGAAAAGTGTTAAAGATAATGAGTCTTTTGAGCAGAAAAGGGCAGTTTCAGAACAACTGCTAGCAGAGCAAATTAAAGAAAAATAAAAATTCTTCAGGGCTCTTGGGACTGTCTGAATTTAAAGCTGGGAAGAGATCTCAGCTTGTGATTTATGGGCACTCCAAATGATTCTGATTAAGCATGGAAACCCCCCCACCTCTCAGCAGCATTAACTGGTATTTTCCAGCTGTAAGGAAAAAATACGCACAAAGAGTGATGCTATTCCCACTCTCCTCAGAGGGGAACGGATCCCTGCCATGATTTGCCTGAGCAGGACTTTATAATAATAACAATAATAACAATAATAATAGATTTTATTATTTTATCATTATCATTATCTTTATTATTATTATTATTATTTATCTGTCTCTCCCAAAGGCTCAAGGCAGGGTACAACATGAATTAAAATACAATTAAAAATACATCATAAGTTCAAATATACTAAAAATAGATAACACCATTTAAAATACAAATATATCATAGTTAAAACGTATCATTATTAAAATACATTAGTTAAAAATAGACTGTGTAGGCCTGACAGGAGAGACAGGTCTTTATTTGTTAGAGACCCTTCATTTTATGGAACTTAAGGAAAGCAGCTCTTCTATAAGATTGAGATAATGGAATACTAACCAGATTTTCCCATTACAGACATTTTATATATGGATGGTAGTGGCTACAATAATATGAGCTCTAATGATACATCACTACAACAAGGATACTGCTTTGAAGAAAAAAACGAGAGAGAAACAAAATGCAGTGTGGAAAACAGAGGAACATGATCTTCAAAATATAAGCTTTAAAGGGAAGAGGAGAGATCAGTTACCTTTAACGCTTTCTATCAGTTTAGGTCTTGGAGGTTTTGATCTGGGAGGGGGTGAGTTGAACCTGAGATATGGAGATTTTTTAAGTGTGCTCCTGTGGCCCTGGTAAATTGGTCTGCCATAAACCTGAGAGAGAAGTTCTTCATTTTGTAACTCTACCCTTATTTTCGAAAGATCCTGCAGAAAACAGAAAATCCTGTAATGTCCAGTTTAAATAGGAAGGTAATTACACAACAGTCAGCACATCACAACAGAATGTTGGAACTGGACCACAGATACTGAGGTTCATATACTTGCTCTGCCACAAAAGCCAAAGGGGTGGCTTTAGGCAAGTTACACTCTCAACCTAACCATTTCAGCAAAACTCCAGTAAGAACAAAACTAAGTAACTGTACTGACTGCTTTACAGTAGTGCTTCTTATGCTAGCTGACATGGGGCCTGGCAAGTATTATTTTCTACCATGCAAGGGACCAGTACCATATTAGTGCCCATGGACAACTGTTTCTTTTTTTCCTAAAGATGGTTCATGGCCTAGACAAAAGTCCACAGACCACCACTTTAAATAGCATAGTCTTAGAGGAAAAGGCAGACAGGCAAATATACACAGCACTGAGAATGGATAAGTCTGTAGTGCAATATAGGGAGGCCTGGGGCTTTGTAGGGAAAGCAGAGTGGGAATAAGAAAACACTGCCACTGCATATACTAGATTCTATATGGAATGAGAAAGATGACATTTTCAAGCAAGTGCCCAATGCTATCTCCATGGTTTTCAGCTGAAAACATTCAGAATCAAAGCTTAGGTGGTGATGCTCTAGTGGGATCTGGACTTGGAGTTTATAGTCTCCAGCTTAAGGTCCCTAAAATCAATCGCTAGGGGCCTGCGGTGTAGTGAGCAAAAGACACTGCTCTCCTGAACAGGACAAGACCGAATTCTTAGCACTCTTACTGGGTCCATCAATCCGCAGGCTTCATTTTGCCTGGTAATTATAGGGATCGATACTGTACGGGACTTTTTCTGCCAGTACGCAGAATTGAAATCACACACAATAACTTGTAGCGCTTTGAAACCAGCACCTAAGACCTTGCAGAACTCCGCATTCTCACCTTATCTGTGTGCTTTTGAACGGGTCTTGTTACAGGCAAAGGCCTTTTTGTTGGTATTCTTGGGGGATGTTGAGATTTTCCATTCGTTTCTCTGCTGACCCTTGTCATCTTGGTGGACTGTTGCCTCTTGAGGCAGTCGGTCCTTGCCATTTCATCCTAAAGACAAAGTGTAAGAAGAGTTCAGAAAATGACCGCTTTGATTGCACAGAAGTGTCTGAGGACACTTTTGATTTGAAAACCATGCTTCCAACAGAAGTGACTGCAATATAAACAGGCAGTCAGGTAAGGAGTTTTTATGATGCAGTGCCATATAAATATCTCACAAATACAGATACACTGCAGTTAACGAAGTGAATGCATTCCTGGGATTTACTTCTTTAACAGAAATGCTGGTACGAGAGGTAGAAAAAACATGGGAAGAAAAAGGACAGATTCCAATACCACAAAAAAGAAGAGCAGTTCAACAGGTTTCGGAAAACTTTTTCTTCAAAACTTAGTATGCACAAGTGAAATGAAACAACCAGATCAGGTAAGCGCTGCAATAAGTAAGCAAGAACACTGTGAATCTTCCTAAAGACCACGTCTTCCAAAGTGCATCCCAGGACGATTTTTTTTTTATTTCAGCAGCTGACACTTTTGTTATGATTCCCACTTTGGTGGAAAAACTTACAGGTGTCAGGATGCATGGCTCCTGTCATAAGGTACTTCCTGAATGTGTATTAGAATAGATAGGATTGCTAGTGTAGGCACTGCTAAAGTGAAGTAGAGCCCTACAAAGTATCAAACACCAATTGTTGATGGTAACAGTGTATCTGCTTAAAGCCTGCTCGTGTATTCCAATATATCAAATTATTAACTGCTTTATTGTCCACTGCTACAGTGTATCTGGCTGAGGGGGAGAAGATCAGAACGGGGAAAACGACATTGCCAAAAGGTGTTGTGAGAACTGGAAGGGTTCAGAGATAAGGGGGCAGGAAACATCTTCCAACCTCAGCACTGAAAGGTGGGTAAACAACTGCAAGTCCGAGAAATGTCTAAAGCAGTCAGATGATGTTAAATTTATGATCTCCAATCACAGCATTGCGGGCCTAACCTTGTATGGAAAGATATAAAACGAGTAACTGCCACGTATGCTTCAGCCTCAGCAACTTCAGATGAAGTGTGCTGCGTTGCTTGCCTTGCTACAAATAAACACTGTTGTCTACCTTTGAGTGGAGTTTCTGGTCTGCAAGTTATCGAGTGCATGATAATAGGTCGATGCCTTTTTCAACATGCCACAGTATGTTCCAGTACGTATCTCAGATAAACACAGAAATTAGTCTTACTGGCTTCTGCACTGTGATCATTCTCACAGAATCTTACCCATTTCATCAAATATCCCATTCCTTGTTCTACGAAATATGAAGAAGGCTGTGACAATAAAAAGCACCTCCGGATTCTCCTCTGTACTGCTGGAATATAGAATTCCTAACATATTCCCAATTTTCTGCAGGGAGTTGCCACAGATTTTTTGTTAAGACAATCCACATGGACAGTTGTCTAATTAGGCAACGAAGTCATAAGGATAGCCCAGCCTATCTCTCTTTTTTCCAAGTGGTGAAAAATTTGACTATAGAATTTACAGAGTCGCTACTATTTTTTTTTTCATAATTATTTACCAACCTCTACAACTTGGAGAAATAAAAATCTCAAAATGCTGATAAGCTCAATCCACAGCATGTCTTTTAGTACAGCCCACTTCTGTATTTCTGGGAGCCATTATATTCTCCAGAATAATAGCCAAGCCCAAACTAAATTTAGCCCCACCAAGTAGTATGGGTTCAACTATTATGGTAACTCTTGAGCCTAATCACCAAAGAAATATCTCTACATACATAAGTCCCTCAGAAAAGCTATATGAGACAGTCAACAGTGAAATGTCTCTGCTGTCTGGAAAGGAAAGAAAACCTGTTTTCTTGGTTTCCCTTTAAAGGCACAAAATTTGTTTTATGGGTCTCACCTGGTTCACAAACTTGCTGCTAAGACCACACAAATGCTTCTAAAAAATCATAAACACTCTTTCTCCGCTTGTGATTCTAGATGCTATACCTGGATTTCCATGCTGATGGTCTTGATCCATTCATCCACAGTCTTTCTGATCCGTATCTCCTCCAGAAAATCTCTAGATGAGGAGGAGGAGAAGCAGAGGGATTATAGCACCTACTAACAGGAAAAGATTTTGTTCCCAAGGATTAGAGGACTGACCTCATATCAAAGATGTTCTTTCTTAAAGTATCTGAAATTAATGCTTAGGTGGGGAAAGCACACCAGGCCCCCAAACCTTCCCACTTCCCAATTCTTTAAAAAGTGCAATTTTCAGACAATTTGTACCCCAAAACTATGCAGAAAGCTTCACAAACTCACGAATACATGAGAAAATACCTCCCACCCCCACAAGCACCCAAGAACACTGCACTAACCCCCAATACCTCTGTTCTCTTGCAGCCCCTCTCAAAATGGCAACAGGAAGTGATAGGACATCACTTCCTGTCGCTCCTGTGAGAGGGACTACAGAGGAATGCGAAAGTATTTGGGCTTGCTGTTGGAAAATGTGGTCTCTAGAAGGTCTAGAGGGAAAAACTGCCCCCCACAGTTGTCCACTCCTGCTTTAAACCTTTGTTATTCCACCCACCCCAAAAAACCTAGTATTACTAGCCATGTAAGTTTCCGTAAATACACTACTGAACCTCCATCTCTCAGTGCCTTCTGATGCTGTCAACCACAGAATCTTGGCTGACAGGTTTTGTGGGCTGGGGTTAGGGCAGCACACAAATATGGTGTCTCTCCTTGCTCTTGAAAGAAAAAAAAATCAGTTCCTTCAACTTCCTCCCCCTCATCATCTGTTTTGTTTTTTTTAAATAATTCCATCAGCTCTTTTTTAAATTCTGACAGCATTTATCAGATATTATCAGCTGTCATTCATTTTGGAAATAATACTTTCAGAAATCCTGCAAAGAAGAAGTTTAACATAATACACTTGAGTTGGGTTTTTTTTTGTTTTGTTTTTAAATGACCTACAATTTTTGCTATTGGAGACATCTCCACTACCAGTATGCTAGTTGGGAAAACTTAATTCAAAATGCTCCCTACTCTCTCTGGAGTAAAAGATTTAGAATTTGTATGAAGGACTCCTTCTGTATCTTTCAATCAGCAGAATCAACAAAGTA
Organism: Cyclura pinguis; assembly: GCA_030412105.1. Lineage (NCBI taxonomy): Eukaryota > Metazoa > Chordata > Lepidosauria > Squamata > Iguanidae > Cyclura > Cyclura pinguis. Next base: position 381,942,741 of record CM059599.1, read on the forward strand.
GCTTACAGAAAACTTATAAAATACACAGTCTTACCACAGAACAGAGAATACCATGCATAGGCGTGTATAAGTCAACCTCATATATAAGTTGAGAGCAGGTTATGGATTTTGATATGACTTCTAGATAAATTGAGGACCATTCTATGGGGAGGGGAAGTTCCAGCACTATCTCAGGGGAACAGCTACCCCAAAGACTCTACTGCTGCCACCATTTCCCACCCAGGCATTGAAAATGGCCTTTTACCACTCTACTCAGAGAAGGGGATGGTTCTTTTTTTTTAATACATATATATAAAAGTACAGCATCAACTCTTATCAAGAAAGGTACCATCCTCTTTCCTTGAGTAGAATGGCAAAAGGTGAGAGCTTAGTCCATCCCAGGAGAACCTAAAAGAAGCACCAATCCCCTCTACTCTCTTGACATTTCTTTGAGGAGAAGTTCCAAAGAGCCACTGCCACCATTTTCCGACCCAGGCATTTAAAAAGGCCAGAAGCAGTGCTGTGGCAGAGAGAATTCCTTTTTTGATAAGAGTTAAAATACAGCACTTACACTGAACTGTGAATAAGTCATCCCAAGTTTTTTGGGTCAATTTTTTGACTGAAATGTCTAGACTTATGTATGAGTATATATAGTAAGCATAAGCTAAATTAAAACTGGAGATAAAAGTCCATTCAGAAAGTTTAAGAAGTAGGATCCTTTTAACCACACAATAAACTGCACTGGAAGCAGCATCTTTGTAAGTGATCCTCCTCTTTCCTTCTCTTGGTGATTTTTGCTTGCTTTCCCACTTTTATTATTAAACATTTATAATGTGTTATGGACAGACCAAACACAGAGTTACACATTGGACAAATGCAGTTGGCCCTCTACATTCACTAGGGTTAGGGGACCAGGACCCCTCTAAAAGTGGGAAAAGCCCAAATATCAAAATGTGTGTGTGCGTGTGTGTGTGTGCGCGCGCGCGCCTGTGGTAACGGGGCTGAGGCATGGCGGGGAGAGTGGGCACCCAGGAGCCAAACCAGCTCTGGGAATGGAGAGAGAATGGGGGTAGGTTACCCAAAACCACTTACAAAAATCGTGCTTTTTATAGTATGCTATACTATGTTTATTTCTTGCCTGTTTTAGTCGATACATTTTAAATTCTTTTAAATTCTATTGACAGTTTAATTTCATTTTGATATTCATCCATCCATTCAAAACATTTATTTATCCCCCCTCAATCCATCAGTACAATCAATAAAACACTTCAAAAACACCAAATGTAAAACTAAAATCTAATTGCAGTCAGCCCTCCCTATTCGCTAGGGTTGGAGCGCAGGACCCCTGACAAAAGTGGAAAAATCATAAATATCAAATGTGCGTGTGTCTGTGGGAAGGGGCCTGAGGCGTGGTGGGGAGAAAAGGCACCCGGGGTCCAAACTAGGTTGGGAAAAGGAAATGGAAAGGGGTGGGTTGACACAGTAGCCCTATACTTCCTCTCCCTCATCTATCTCCTTCCTCGTGTGTGCTGCAGTGAGATAAGGCAAACTAAAGTCTAACAGGCTGACAGTACACTGTGGTGGTGTTTTATTAATCTCAGAATTTAGAACCACCAACACGAGTGTCACTATTATTCTTTGCCTACCAACTATTCTAATGTGGCTTTACACAACCACAAAATCTCAACAGCTGGGACAATTTTCCCTTTCTGGTGCCATTCTTGCTCTTCTTCTTTACTTTATACTTTCTTACTCCAGACCTCTGTCTGTCCCATCCAGTACTGCCATTTTTGAAAAACATATTTTATCTTTCACTTCTAGACCCAATATACGATCAGAAAGTGAAGAAAAATTTAAGGTAAAGTTCAGTGTCTTCACAAAGGAGGCAGAGAAGAACCATCTGACAGGTAAGTCACAGCAACTCTCAGGTTTGTAATGTCCACAGTACAAGGAAGTAAAGACCAATAGAGAGATCTGATACCAACATACGAATCATAGCATATCTGTTTTACAAAGCAACAGAAGCCAACCTGTCTGCTGTAAGCTCATCTAGGAAGGCATGTAACGCATTGCCATCCTTGGCACGAATAATGGCTTCCAGGTTTTCTTCCAGGAGCTTCTTATTCTTCTGCACGGCTCTCAGGATCTTTTCAGCATCCCTCAGTATGGATTTTGACGCCTTGGTTGACTGAAGAATGGATGATTTAGAAAGCTGCTGAAGCTCAAGGAGAGTTGGGGCAACAGGATCTTTTTGCTAAAATGCAAGCAAAAAAAAAAATTTTTTTTTTTTATGGAAACGACCATTCTGCTTATCACCAACATCCAACAATCAGAGGTACGTCACGTGCCATACTGGGAAAAAATCAGGATATAAATCAAATATTGCCTCTCCATATGCAAGTTTCATTCCTTTTACTGTGCAGCGAACGCATTATTCCCTCCCTGCACCCCAAGATCAACAAACAAACCAAAGAAGAAGAGGATAAAAGAAATAGAAACTCAATATCTTAAGACAACGGTCATTTTAGCATCCGTCATATAACCATTTTGCCATCCAAAACCAAACCTGAGTGTTAGGTTTATTTGCTGTCTATTCCTACTCAAAATCTCCTGGAATATAGATAGCCACGAAATGGAAATAACACATTTCTATCTGTGTCACGAACAGGCATGGAAAACAATGCCAAAAGCGATCACAACATAGACTTAAGGGATCAAATGCTGTTGAACTCACTGAAGCAGAAGTAGGGTAATTCAGAAGAAATACTAGAAGAATAATATTAAATGTCTCTATTAAAAAGAAAAAAGCCTCATTTAACTGGGCTCCCTTTTAAGCATGTGGAGTAGCACTGGACTACATCCTGAAGGAAAATGTTACAGAAAGTCTAATTAGTTATTTGCATGTTTTATTTTCTAAGAACGGCATTTAAAGGTCAGCCACCCATCTTTTTAAAAAAAAAATTAGACAGCTTTTAAAAGATCTATCCAGAAAAATAGCCTACTTCCTCTCTAACTAAAACTAGGTTTTTTGAGATTCTGAATATACAGTCCTCCTTCTACATTCCCAGGTTTGACCTTCACAAATCTGATGATTCATAAGGCACATGCTTGACTCTCCCTTCATTTTCGTCTCCCATCCTTTGCATTCCTCACCCCAGGCTTGTCAAGCTTGTGTTTAAAATGTTTCTTTTCCTTTTGGGTGAGCAAAGCCCCTCTCCCACTACTGGAGGCGTGTCCTCTCTCCCATGTGGCTGCACTCTCTGCTGTGTAACAACTGCTGATTGGTCAGGTGCTCTCCTTGCTCCTACCCCTCCCTTTTCAAGATGGCCACCAGAATTAACCAGAAGGTGAGAAATGTTCTTTGAGGGGAAAGTACTGGTAAGCTCTTTACTGTGTCTTTTTTTCCCCCTGCCCCAACGCTGGGGCCAGAAGTAATGCAAAGGAATAGGAGGGGGAGCTCTGGAGGGGAATCATGGGGGTGGGACTTATTCATGATTTTTCCACTTTTCCGAGGGTTCTGTGCCCCTAACCCTTGCAAATGTGGAGGGGCTATTATATTAACTAATTTTTTTTATCCTACCCTTCAAATATATTTTCCCTGTGTACGTTTTTCCTGTTCCCGTGTTTTCCTGATGGAGGTCTTTCATTCACAGGGTTGCTGTAAGCCAAAGCCGGCGTGACAGGAAACAACAATGACAAATAGGACAAATAACACCACCATTGAAAAGTAGCCGAGAAAGAGGAAAGAGAAGGACAGAAGCAGAAAGAAAGAGCTTAGAATGTCTGAGAAATGTCAGGTGCCAAAAAAATAGCAAAGTTAAGTTCCAGGTAAGTTCCTTCCTAGGGACAGCATTCTACACCAGGGTGCCACAAGGGAAAAGGCCCTCTCCTTGGTTGCTGCCTGTTGTAGATACCTCAACCGGTGGAGGCATGGGGAGAAGAGCCTCTGATGATGGCAGCAACGAAAGGGAAGACTGAGGCTGAGGTAGGCGATCCTTCACTTGGACTGCTTCTCTCAGATGTGGGGTGATCTACAATTAAACAGAAACATTATTAAACATCTAATAGAAACGGATAGAATTGATCACCTCACCTGTGTATGTTTCTAAGGCAGAGCTTTCTAAACTTTTCACGTTGGTGACACGTCTTTTTAGACACGCATCATTTCACAACACAGTAATTCGGTTTTACTAGCAAACCAAAGGTTAAACTAACCCCTTAGAAGAGATACAGACACATACATAAATTGTAATAACAGAATGTATGGGGACACAACATATCTCATGAAAACCTTTCATATATTTTTAAAAATACATGATTTATAAATAATAACATATATTTCCCAGATTGTAGGCGACACATCTAATGTGTTGCGGCACACCATTTGGAAAGCCCTGCTCTAAGGCAACACCAGAGATCATCTGCAAGGAGAAGCCAATAACACCAAGCTCTTCTGGAGAATATTTTTACTTCGCAAGAAAAAGGTACATGAGCTTCTTCAAAATGAAGGGAGACTTCTTGAAACCACATGGCTGCCAGGCCCTCTGCCACTGTCCAAGTTCCCACCAAAAAATGAACATTAGATTGTATTTAGATTTAATGCTGCTGCAACACACACTTTATTGCTGGTCCGATCCTTCATGCTTCAGTCAAACTGAGCCTCAGATCAAAAACGTTGATGACTGTAAGAAGGGGGCCAATGAATAATGACTGCTCAGTGGACAAAGCCCAAGACTGGCAATACAACTTTATCTATTGAAGTGTACACAGCTCACCACCACAGAGGAACATCTTATCTGTTCTATTTTCTTCATTTCTGGTTTATTGCTTTGATTTATATCTCACCGTTCCATCAAAAAAATGAAACCAAAAGAAGCATATAAGTTAAATAAAGTAGCTAAAATAATACATGGCATAAAAGTTAAAAAAGAAAAAAACAATCAATCCAATTACAACATTACTCTTAAAAAGAATTATAAAGTCTTCATAGAATTTCTTATTCTCATTACATGGAACATATAAGCCAACCACTAAAAGCGGGGGACCATCCATTTTAATCTCCACTCCAACAAATCTTCCTTTTTAATCATCAAGGAGAGCAGAGGGAGCCAACCTAGACTCACTCACTCAGGAATTCCATAGTTTAAGAACAGCCACCAAAAAGGCTTTCTCCTGGGTCCTCCCCAGCCAAGACCAGGAAGGTGATAGGATAAAGAGGAAGCTTTTAGTCATAACCCTAAGGCAGATTCCTATGGGGAGACAGGGACCTTCAGATAGTCTGGGCCTAAGCCATACAGAGCTGTACAGGTCACACCCAGTGCTTAATTCTTTTAAACATAAGAGCACTGTTGCATCAGACTACACGCCTCTCTAGTGTAAGATTCTGTTCCCATGGTGGCCAACCAGATACCTAAGTCTGAAAGAATGAGGGGAACTCATGTACATCAGCCACTGATATAGGAAAACATACTCTAACACAGGAGGTAATCCAAAGCATCATAAGTAGCAGGATTTTGAATTATTTAAAGAAAAACAAGTCGCAACGCACTACCAGTGCTCCATTTCACTAACTTTAAAATGGATATAGCACATTCATTTTATTGAGGCTGAGCCTCGAGTACCTCAGAACTGAGTGACAAATGGCCAATATAATTAAAAAAAATTAAGTGAACAGAACCTTCATAAACTTATTCATGTCCAATTTCCACTCCTTTGCATCCTGTAAGGCAGAAAAAAGGTCTTACATTCATGTCAAATTTACAAAAACATAAAAGAACTGCTCTTACATATTTCTGGTGAAGACAGCACATAACATAACCATTACTTCTTTGGTCCTTTTCCTTGTTTACTGAAACATTCTTAAACAGCCCTTCATCCTTGTGTATACTAGAGTGTGGTATAAAAAAAAATCCATTCCCTTATTTAACATGGTATGAGGCCTAATAATATTGAATAAAATATCCTTGCTTACTTAGAAAGGAAGTATAGTTGACTATCTAATGAAGTCCAATTGATGTGATTGTTTTAATAACAAGAATTACAAAAGCATACAACCCTGTAATAAAATATTGACCAAATATTTTATGAATCACATTGTTCTCCACAGTCCAGGAAAGACTATTTGCAAAAGAGAGGAGAGTATGCTGGATTACTCCAGTTCTTGCTCACAACAAGCCTATGCAATATGTATGGCTAACAGACGCTGACTTGTCTAAGACTGGCCCAGCAAGGTTCACAGACAAGATGACAGGTGAAGCTAGCTAATGAAAACTGTTTTTAAATTGTTGTGCATCAGAGCTTTAAGCAGCTTGCCAGTTCACAGCCACTGCATACTATTTGCATAATTACTGTGCTTGAAGCAATGCCTGAAGTTTGGATTTCCAGGCTGCAAGATTTTAACTTGCAATAAATGCATCCACATGCCCAAGGTCCAGAATCCTGACTTAGAGAATCCTGATCCTTCCTTTCAGTTTTTCCCACTTTCAATTATTTAAGCAACAAAATTATATTTTGTCTTACCTGCAGGATGTCGTTCATTTCTCTCTTCAGTTGGCTCAGATCACGGAGGACATCATCTGCTTTCTTAACAGTTCTCTCAACCACAGTGAGATTTGGATTTGTGCTTTTAAATGCATGGAAGGGCTCTGGCTGCTGAATATTGGATCTGCTAAGGAGAATATTTACAAAAACTCATGAATCCCTACTGAGAGTAAGAACACATTTTTATAAAGCTGTCTAGATTATGGAATGGTGTTGCATAAAAGTCAATTGAACCAGCAGGTGTCATGCAGTACTTACAAATAATTGTTGGGAAACTGAGGTAAATCCCATCACAACTGGGTGAGTGTTTATGGCTCACACTGTTTAAAACTACAAAGGAGCACCAAATCCCAATAAAACAAGCATGTGTAGAATGGCAGGAAAACAGTATCAAAGTGAGTCCTGTTTCTGGCTGTCATATTGTCACATATTAATTGAGAGACCTGTCCCTGCCTCTTTTCATTCTGCCCAGCACAAAAGTGCACTTCATACAAGGAAAATTAATTTTGTATCTATAGTGAATTCAGCCTCTGCCACTAGGCAGACAGATTTTGGATTCCTTGCCAGTATGATAGCCAAGCATTAACAGCTTTCCAGTGGCACAAAAAAGATTAATTTCCATTAGTTATACTTTTTTTGCAATACCATAGCAATTTAAGGCTGGAAAAAGATATGAAAGGACAAGGATGGACAGGGGCAGTGAATTTTCCTCTGTTACTAACCTGCTTGCATAGTCCTCATAGCTACTAGGGGCAGGGAGAGATGGGTCAAAACTGTACCCTTTGATTTTGTTTGCTCCCACATTATATAATCTTTGGGAGCCCCAGTTACCCAGCCATGGATTGCAAGCCAGAGATAGTGTAGGTAGAATTAATTGTTTACAGTTCTACTATTGGCTGTAAGGGAATGCTGGACTCCATCATGAAAGGGCTAGAACGTTTCTCTGCTGTAGATCATCCGCTGCTTTGTTTACCACCAGTAAAGCTCATCTGATAGTAGTAACTTTTCAGTGTTTGGTACCCGGAGGAGGCCCAGAACTAGAACCAGTTTCAACACGGAAAAGTATCTATCATTTTGCAGCTTTAAAACTGTTGTGCCTAGCTTACATAGTTCATAGTTCTGTTCTGTCTAGCTTACATAATTCATAGTTCTGCCTAGCTTACATTGTTCATACACTTCTCTGACACACTTTGAATAAAACAAATGCAAGTGTGGGCTCACTGGATAGAAAACAAAAACAAATTCTTACTCCAGGCTTCGCCTGTATGACACTAGAAGACTGACTAACATATAGACGTAGTACCACTGCTAATAAGAAAGTCAGGTGCCAAGGCCAACTGTGAACACAGCCAAAACAGTGCTACTAAAAAACAAGAGGGATGCATTAACATCTTTAGGAAACTCTAAGGTATGAAGAAATAGTTTTTTTTTAAAAAAAAGGAAGTAAAGCACACAAGTACAGAGAAGCCAATCAAGACAGACCATGTTCAATGGCTACCGACTGTGCATTGGAACATGGAACTTTTGCCAGCAGGTGAGCAGGAAAAGGAGTAGAGCTTCTTGTGTAAGAAAGATGGTCAGCTGGCTGCATTTAATCATTACGACAAGCTGGCTCAAACAGAAGTACACAAAGTGTACCACTTAGCATAGATAAGCTGAAAGGGGGTATACAAGTGTACTTTTAACCCTTGCACTATTAATGCAAATTCAAAAACCTTTGTAAAGGTTCCATAGGTTGTTGTGGGTTTTCCAGGCTTTGAGGCCATGTCCTATTAGTGTTTCTACAAGAAACAACACAATAGATGGCTAATGTACTTAACGCACTGTTATGCATATCCCCTGACTAACAACTCAACCCTGGGGGATATCCCATTTACCAACAGGCCATCACACACAGGCCAACTTAACATATGCAAATTGCTTCCTCCCACCCAAGGACTACACAAGCATATGTCCTCTGTCTCACTTCCATGCCAACAGATCCTCGGAAGATGCCAGCCACAAATGCAGGCAAAACGTCAGGAGAAAATACTAATAGAACATGGTCTCAAAGCCCGGAAAGCTCACAACAATCAAAAACCTTTATTGATACAGACAAAAAAACCCAGTCTCTTTTGGAATGCCCTCCTGGCTGCAAGGAAAGCTAAGACTTAAGGAAAGACTTAAAGAAAGACTTAAGGAAATTATGGAAGGAAGCCTCTTCATTTTAGTCTTCCAATTGTTTCTACAGGGTATCTGGAAACAGATGCAAAACATGTTCACTCAAGTATCAGCAAATCAGGAGTGGGCAACTAATGTGAGTCTGGGGTCCATTTCCACTTGTGACACTCTAACAAACAAATGAAGCAAAAGCAAAAACAAACAAAACAAAACAAAAATTGGAAGCAACTGGAAATTTACTTCTTGTTTTGAAAAACAGTTACGTTCACCAGCACAGCGGGGCTGAAGCCTATTTCAAAGATGAATTGCTGCTCCTGAAGTCTTCCAGAATAGGCAACTCACTCTTTTTTGGCTAGAAAAAGGGCAGCTGAGGGAATCTGGAAGAAATCAAGACCTACAAAAACAGCCTTGGGGGCTACATGAGGCCCAGAGTTGCACTGGGCTGGCCATGGTGGTAGACCCTAAGCAACCAGGTCATGCCATACCTGCATTACAGCAAATGCACTGGTTGCAACTGCATTTCTGGGCCTAATGTAAAGTGTTGGTACTGATTTTTCAAATTTGGGTCCAGGTTACTTAAAGGATGGCCTTCACTCATACTGACATGCCTGTATTCTGAGATGAGCACCGCAAGTCCCACTTGTGTTCCTGCTTTAAAAGCTGTTAGGCTGGCAAAGACAAGTGACAGGGCCTTCCTAGAAGTGGACCTGCCCCTCACAGAACTCTGATGTATGCTATGTCTCATTATCATAGGACTTCAAGCAGTTCTTAAAGACTCATCATTGACCCTGGTCTATTATCAAGTCAGGACTGCACAGGGACTGTTGTATAGATAGTGTTTACCTGGTTTAATTTTTGAGCTTTTACTATGTTTCGTGTTTTTAAGTTTTGCCATGAATTGCCTTGGGAGGGCTTACTCTGAATGGCTTATAAACTCTTTTAGATGCAGCTGAGGTAAGAATACCATGGCTGATTAAGTGAAAGGCAGTTCGATTTTCAGTACAACCTGTTTTTCCAACTGGAACTCATATTAAAGCACATTACAAAGCTTGAAGCCATGCCCTATGTGGAGTGGGTTAGGGAGCTGGGTATGGTTAGTCTGCAGAAGAGAAGGTTAAGAGGGGACATGATAGCCATGTCTAAATATTCGAAGGGATGTCACGTTGAGGAGGGAGCGGGCTTGTTTTCCGCTGCTGCAGAGATTAGGACAAGGAGCAATGGATTCAAGCTGCAGGAAAGGAGATTCCACCTGAACCTCACGAAGAACTTCTTGACGGTCAGAGCTGTCTGCCAGTGGAATAAGTTGCCTGGGAGTATAGTGGAATCTTGTTCTTTGGAGGTTTTTAAGCAGAGGCTGGACGGCCATCTGTTGGGAATGCTTTGATGTTTCTGCATGGCAGGGGGTTGGACTGGATGGCCTCTGTGGTCTCTTCCAACTCTAGGAATCTATGAAGCAACAAGTGAGATACTTACCAATCTCTTTCAAAAGGCCACAGCATTGCATTGCTCTTCATTGGCTCTTTCAAAGATGCATCCCGGCTTGATGGAGTTTCTTGAGAATTCAAAATCTGTTCTAGTAATTTTCCTCCACCTAGAGGAGAAAAGAGCAATATAACTAAATAAGGCCATGAGTGTGAACATGAACATGTGTGTGAGTGCGCACACACATGTGCAAGCAGAGTACTACTGGTTTCCATTTTCCATTCTAGAACGGCAGCATTTGTATCGATTCAGAAGTTAAATGTCAAGGCATATTTCTACAATAAAGTGGTAGTAAAAAATTCATTTGTTTGAGTTTCAGTTCAATGCAAAATTATTCTGATCAATACCAGTACCAGTAAAAGACACATGTGAAGTTTGAAACAAAATGGACTATAATTGACCATCACAGTGTGCCTATTTAGAACAAAATGTTGAAATATATTCAGGAAGGCAAGATGCTCTTAATGTTCAAGAGGGTGTGATACTGTACTTGGCATATCCATGTAAATAAACAGGAAAAGTCACAGCCACCTTTGAACCTTCTTTTCCCTTACCCTGAGTTCTTCCAAAAAGTGGCTGATGCATATTTTCTTTTTCTCCAAAAGGTTGTTCTCTCCTGGAAATTTTCTGGGAGATTTTAGTATCTCTGGAGACTGGCACAGGAGCATAGCGCCGGGGTGCTGGTGTGTTCAGGGGGGACTCCTGCTTATGAATATCATGGTTTCTTAAGTGCCCTGAACAGGCTAGAAAGTAGAATGAAGAACAGATTTGTCCATGAAGAAAATACACATTAAAAGACAACGAGAATCCAAAACCACAAGAATCTTTCTACTGTTTAAAGGAATCTCATTCAGAGGAGAGGGGGTCCTCTTCTTCCCCCAACAAAGCCATTCCATCTTACAAGAAAGGTGAAATTAGCAATCTGGAATTAAGTGAGTGACAAAACTCCACAGAATACAGGCATACCATCTGTTTTGTGATTACTTAACAGAGACACAGGATGTACTTAACACAATATGTGCTGTCAGATTTTTGGTGACTGCTCACCAGGAGTGAAAGACTTATGGAAATCTGCCAAAACTTGGAGATGTTCTGAAATGGAATTTTTATTTGGGAAATCTTCCAGAAGTCAATAAACATATAGGAAGTAAAAGGAGAGGAGAGAGAGAGAGCGAGATCACCTATCTTCTCTTTTTCCACCACCTCATCCTTAAGAGGTCACTACAGTTTGAACGTTAAAGCAATGCACAGACAAAATATTGAAAAAATCTAGGTCAGCTTTGTCCTTATGGGAGAGGTTACTGTAAGAATGGTTCAGTAGATGTCAGCTACATGAATTTTCTGTTCTTGCTTTTTGGAGAATCTTCGATTCAGACATCACACCATTCCATGGTTAAGGATGCTTAATCATCATTTGACAAGACTTTTTTTTCATTAGGGTCTCCATAACTCACAAATGACTTGAAAGGCACACAGCAACAATAACAACTTACCAGTCATTCGTTTCACCCATCAAGGCCCCCAAAAGGATGTACAGTGAAATATAATAAGGCCAATCTTATTAATCAAAGCTCACACGGAATCATAGTTTTGAATGCTCCCTGGAAGCCCAGCAAATATGGATCCAGACTGACTTCCACCCACATGAGGTGCTACTATGGAGAAATGTACTCATAGACTCACTATTCTAGCCTTTCACTGTTCGTAAAACATAGCTGCTACTAAAGACCACACAAGAGGAGATATCTGAACTTAGATGCAGCAGTTTGCAAGTGGCTGGAAAACTAGAACCAGTAATCATGATCTGAAATAGGTTTGCAGAGCATGGTTTGGTAATGATGTTAATACTGACAAACCAAGTCATCTTCATCGTTTTGCTAAAAGTGAAAAATGAGCAAGAGTAAGAGCAGTTTGACAATGGAATGCACTGCCTAGGAGTGTGATGGAGACTTCCTCTTTGAAGGTTTTAAACAGAGGTTGGATGGCCATCTCTCAGGAGTGCTTTGATGGTGTATTCCTGCATGGCAGGAGGTTGGACTGGATGGCCCTTGTGGTCTCTTCCAAATCTATAATTCTATAAGTAACCTGTGGTTTGCTTACTGTATAGGTAGAACCTCACACCATGGTCTGGACTCTAACTAATGCAAACTATGGCTTGATGTTTGAGCTGACCCACAGTTAATTCTACTGAGCTGGCCGGTGAAAACAAAAAATGCGTTGAGTCTTACCCACTTCTGGATATTCAGAAATTCAAATTTTCTATGTTGTCTACATTTTATAGAATCTTAAAAAAAAAAAAGCAAAAATAGCTACAGTTTTAAGCATCTGAAAAGAGATACATGGTATCACTTCTTTCCTTTTAGAAAGAACATAAAAGAACACAACAAAAAACAAAACAATAACTGAACATCTCCCACCTTGTGTATGGGCAGCACTAGCAGAAAATAAATCCTGTTGATGAGGTGCCGTTTGGCTGGCAAGTGACCTTCCTGGCTTTGCAGCATGTTTTGTGGTTTCTTTGGAAGTTGCTGTGCTGGCAGCTTGGAAGCCGCCTGAATTCAGTGCAGAGTTAATTAAATGGGACTAGGAGGAAGAGATTACAGGTTCAACAGAGGAATCACTTGGTAAAATCCTTTTCACACACAGAAGCAGTATGAGCTGCAGGGATAGTATCTCAAGTATCTATCCACCATCCTATCCCAATTCAAGATGAACAATATATGACCGCCAGAAGAGTGCCAGCACCATGTATTAGGGAAAACAACTGGGAGCATAGAAGCTCAGCCTGGACTTCCCATCAAACCTCTAGCTAGTCCTACTCAAAGGATCTACCCAACCTCTGTCAATTTCCTACAGGAAAGACAGAAATATAGAACTCTTAGCTCCTTCTCTGCCACTCTGAACATAAAGGAAGCTTTAGCTTAATTCACTTGAACCAGCACTGAAGCCCATCTCTGACTCAAGGTACGGCAAGTAGAAGCAAGCTGCTTTTTCTGCATAAGGGAAGAACTGCTCCCAACTTTGTCCTGCTAGTCATGCTGGGGTGGGGTGGGGGATTTTGTTCAAGCGCCTTTTGCCTAGGTCTCAGCTCATGTGGACAAGTTAGAAGGGAAAGTCGGAGTGGCTGGTCTTCAACCTCTTGCCCATTTCAAATTATGCCCTTTGCTTTTTTTTTTTTAAGTTGATCAGCGACATACTGGTTCAGACTAAACATCCCACAATGTAAAGGGCAGGAAGAAAGCAGCCAGAACAGAGTATAACGATCCTCAGTTCAGTATGATATTTACATCTTATTTACAAATTTTGCTTCACTTGTGGGATTCTACCTGAGACGACATCAGGAATGGGACACAGGCTCATTCAGCTCATCCCTCTTTCAGCGTGGTCGCTATAGCAAAATATCAGGCATAATATGTCACTTTCCTAGTGATCTGAACAAAGGACTCATCTCAACTTGTTGAGAATATGCATGTTTTTAAATATGCAAAGAGCTGCGGGGGCCAACATTGTGGGAATTGTAGCAGGCAGGGAAAGCCCTGAAAAAACTCTTCCTCTATAGTTGGTACATGCTGCTGGAGGTACAATCCTCCCGGGCTTCTCTGAAGGGGAGGTCTTCTTCAGGACTGCAGCAGGAAAAGAAAAGGTTACCCTCCAACTCCCTGAACGCCACAATCCCAATAACTATCACTCTTGCTTCCAGCAGTTGCTACTGGCATTTTGAAGACTGCAGGCTGACCACAAGGACTCACTGAATGTCGCACCTAATCTGGTCTTATATACCCCAGATCCCCAAACCCTTATTTCACCTAACTTCTTCCTCAAACTATGAAACAGATTTTTATTACATATAACAACTGCATCCACTTAGATAATTAAGACTGTGATTTTTAAGATTTAAGAGAGACTTATTTATGTGTGACAATGTCCACAAGACTGAAGGTCAGCAGAATGAAGAGACTGAGACAAGATCAATATAAGGCATCCTCCCCCAATCTAGCACCTCCTTCCAATGTATTGGATTAAAACTTTCATTATTTCTACCTAACATGGATATTGTTGGATGCAGACGGGAAGAACTGTAGTCACACATATTGGGAGAGTGTACAGTCACTGGGAGTGGAGGGACTGCTGCAAAAACCATGATAACACAAAGTGAGTCCTACAGCCCTTTATGTGTTTCTGTAAATAAAAATAAGGTTACCTGAATATTCATTTGCTGCTGCTGCAAGTTTTCCAAATGCTGAAGCCGCTGTTCCATGAATATTTTCATTTGCTTTTCAAGCTCACCAACCCTCTGGTGGCAAGGGGACCTCTCGCTCTGTTGAGGCTTTATGGCCGCTTGCTGCTCTGCCACACGCTGCAGCTTTCTGTCTGTCTCCTGTAACTTATTAAGTATTTCAGATACGGAGCTCACTTTTGCTTCCAAGTCACTCTGGACCTGAGAAGAGGAAATGTAAGTCAACATCCGAGGGGCTGTGAAGGAGGAATCATTATTTAGTAAAATATTTTTATCCCACCCTTTTATTATGAGATCACAGGGCAACAAACAAATAAAACAAGATAAACCGTTCCAAGGTAAAATCAATAAATAATTTGAACACAATTAAAGAAATACTTCTGATGAACCCTAGGGGGCGTGGCTAGTAGAGCAGCCTAGGGACAAAGTGATCCAATCTGATTGGGTCTCTGACTGAAGAACCCAGCTCCAGCCAGAAGGAGAGGCTATGCGGGTGAGTCAGCAGAACACATTTATAACAAGATCTAGAAAAGATTTCCTTCAGTGAGATTCCAGCGAGAGGGAGGGTGTTGAGCTGGAGCTTCAGTCAACCAGGGAGAGAGAGAGAGGTTGCCTGCGTATTAGTTTTGGTCTACTCAAGAGTCTAGAAAGAAAGACAGAGGAGAGACAAAACTAATATTGAGTTAGGTCATAAGGGTTAACCTATACTTGGTAAAATAAGTCTATGAGCAGAAGGAAAGCCAAAGGCCTGTGAACATATGGAAGTGTTTGCCTCTGTATATGGAGTGAAGTTCTGTGCTATTTGAAATTATTGATTTGCCCAATACCTTTTCCTTGTTTGCTGTTTTAAATAAACTCACATATTATTTTTATAACCTCCGGACTCAGTGGAATACTCTCCGTTTGAATTAATCCATTTATGACAAGTTACCACAAGTTATATCTTCCTCTTTGTTAACGTTTAAGACGCTTCACCCAGATGCTTCACCCTTTTTCCACAAAGGTTGCGGGTTGAGGGAAAGCAGAGGTGTCATTAATTGTAGAGAGGGAACCACAGGGGTGATAATTATAAAAAGGGGGTGCTGCTTCTCCAGGGAGGGAGAAAAGAGAGCAGGCCTGGTTTGTTCTAGCCCTGGCTGGCCCTAGACCTCCACAATATTAAACAATTCAAACAAATTAAAAGAGCTTTAAAAGTCTAAAAGAGCTAAAATCACACACCTGCTTAAAGGTAAATTTGGCTCCAAAGGCCTTACTAAAAAGCCATGTCTTGACCTGGTGCCAAAAGGAAACCAACCTTGGCTCCCAGTCAGGCCTCAAACGGGAGGGCAATCCACAAGTGGAGTGCCAGAGCTGGGAAGTCTTCTCCTGTGTCCTCTCCCATCATATTGCCCCCAGAGGAGGAACAGACAGGAAGGCTTCCACCAGAGCTTAATCCTTAGGCAGGCCTACATGGGGAAACAGGCTCTTTCAAGTATCGAGGTCCCACACTGTTTAAGGCTTTGAATGTCATCATCAGCACCTCCTAAACCAATGGATTAAATAGAGCCAGCATGGTGTAGTGGTTTGAGCCTTGGCCTATAACCCCAGAGACCAGTGTCTGATTCCCTGCTTGGCCATGGAAATCCACTGGGTGACCTTGTACATTTCACACACTCTCATCCCCAGAAAACCCCATGATAGGGTAGCCATAAGTTGGAAATGACTTGAAACACATAACAATTCCCAAAAGAACAAATGTGGCAGGTTCTTTGAGGAAGAAGTAAACCAGTAACTTACAAATAAAGAAAAGCTACTCTTGAGAATCAGGAGGAGCATGCACCTGGACAGAATGCTTGGTAACAGTTATCCAGACCAGTCACTTACTTTGAGAAGTGGAGCTGTAGAAGCAATGGCGGCTGCTGTGGCAGCTGCAATGGTAGTGGCTGAATCCATCTCACTGTGTGTTGACTTAAGATTGTCCTTTCTGTCTGGGAAAATGCCATCCAGAAGCTGTACCTTCACCTCTTTAAATACTGGAGCATTTTGAATTCTAAGTTGAGAAGATAGACAGGTGTGTGCTTTTTTTCTTGTTCTTACCTAAACAAATTTCCTTTATCTGTTAGACTATTGCATACTGTGACCAGCAGCAGCTTTCCAATGATTCAACGAGAGAGAAATTCTTCTCATCCCCAGCTACCTGTTCCTACCAGAGACTGAAATTCTGCAAGCAAAGCTCAAGCAGACCACATGCCAGAGCCCTTCAATGGTAATACATAATGGCTGGAATCCTGTTGGTGACCTATGCATGTATAACTTGGAGTTAGACATGTGTATATGTCTTGTTCTGGATGGTACATACGGAGATAATTGCTAGTCCCTTGTGCACCACCCTGTTCAGACCTATGAGACACTGGTATGCCTGCTCAATGACCAGAGGAAGGATGAGACCAAACAGTAGAGACTATAGCTTATACCAGACAGAGTTCTCCACCTGGAAGAAGAAAAATGCAGTTCTCTATCTAGCAGAGGGATCTCATTTTCCATCCTTTGGCTGGAGAACTGCAGCTGGGAAGAGCTGCATTCCCCACGACTGCAGTCCCCCCCTCCTCCCTTGGGCATTACGCAGCCAGAGCAGCAAGCGCATGAGGCCTGATATCTGCCAGGGAAGATACAGAACTACCCATGCACAGCATTACGCTTCACATGCTAGATGGACAATCTTAGCCAATAAATCTGTTCACAAAGACTCTCCTAAGCCTTAAAGTGAGATCAAGTCCAATGATCAGATAAAAGTGTGAACAATGTATATTAATAATGCAGAGGCAATTGTGTCTACTTTGTAATAAAACATTCTTTCCAGAACACTGTATCAAGGGAAGATATAGCCTCCCAATAACACAGAGCAGCATCACAGTAACAGACCCAAGAAACTAAAATGAGCTTTAGCTCTATCTTCCCAACATCAGGTTCTTTCCCACAGTAAATACAATATAATCATAGACTACCCCATCTATGGGCAGGATAGTGAGTAGTAATGGGCAGCAGAAATTCTTGCTATGAGAAACTTTTGGCTAGAAATTGGCAATGCCCAATTGGTGTCCCCTTTCCCAGAAGACTGAGACTACAACACCCGTAACTCTTAATCATTGGCCTGAGGCTCATGGTAAATGTAGTCTAAACCATTTGGAGAGCTCCAGATTACCCACTCCAAAGATTGAACAAATAACCATCTAGAGTGCTTTAAAGATGGGATCCAGCCAAGATAGATTCAAAGGAAGATGGAATGTCATTTCCTCTTCAGGAACCTTTAGGACACTGAACGTATCCTATAGCATCATTTCAGCACAGTGCTTGTGCCAAATATCAGGATTTACATACATGCCTTTTTTTGTTGTTTTTAATAATAATTAAAATATACTGAAGGGAATTACGACACACTCCATCCTTTGTGCTCTCAAAAACTGTCAGAACAGCAATAGCACTTCAGAGCCCTTCAACGAGATCAATACTTTGCTCCAAGTGGCTGCCTTACCTCTGCCTGAATACAGCTCTTACAGCTTCCTTCTGTCCAGCGTCGTACTGGGAGATGAAAATGTCAGTGGCTGTAGAACAGAAAGAAAATAAACTATTGTTGTTGTATGCCTTCAAGTTATTTCTGACTTATGCCAACAATGAGGCGACCCTATTAGGGGTTTTATTGGCAAGATTTGTTCAGAACGGGTTTGTCCTTGCCTTCCTCCGAGGCTGAGAGAATGTGAGCTGTCCTTGGTCACCTAGTGAGTTTTCATGGCCAAGCGAGGATTTGAACCCGCCTCACTCAGGCCGTTTCCGCACTAGCCCGTTATAGCGCGATGATTCCACTTTCAATATCCTCTGGAATCCTGGCGTTTGCAGTTTCGGGAGGGGCCACCTGGCCCCTCCCAAAACTGCAAACGCCAGGATTCCAGAGGATGTTGAAAGTGGAATCATCGCGCTATAACGGGCTAGTGCGGAAATGGCCTGAGTCCAGCAGTCAAACCACTACCTCACACTGGCTCCTAAAACAAACTATACTCTGCAGAAAACAAAACTGTCACAAAATACAACATTATGAAAAAGAAAGCAAGTCCTCTTCACATACTCTCATCACCAACAACCTGACACACAGCAAGATGGGATCTTGCCTGACACACCTTCTTTTTGTACCCAATCTTATGTGGAAAAGCATGCCAGAAGTATGGATTCCAGGCTTGTACGTAATTTTGGCTATGTTTGAAATAAGAGGAAGAACAAGGAAATGGTAGGACCACTGCATGGAGAAGACTGTGGGATGCTAAATGGAGACACAGAGAAGGCCAACTGTATGCGTAACCTTCTGCTCTGTAATCCGTACATTGGCCAAGGCTCTGTCAAAGAGAGAAAGCCAGCCTCCAATTCAATCCCCTCCCAATGCCTTCCAGAGCTGGCCTTCGAAAAGGGTAGATAGAAGCCTGTGCATAGTCAAAAATACACAAACCCTCTAAGTTCATGATTTTATTTTGTGTGCTCACTCTGATTCTAACTGAGCCAGTGACTGTACAACATCATTTGTTTTATTATTTAGATGAACACTTGCTCTACACAGGTAAAACAACTCTCTCAGGTAAGATTCACAAAGACTTTCAGAGAACACTGCAGGTTCTATTCTAGTTCAGGAAGAAACTAAAGGTTTGTTCCTTCAGCCTCAGTTTAACTCCCTGAGAGAAACGATGAAAATTTATCTCAAAAAACACAAACAGAAGCAGAGATGCCATCTTCACATACACTTTACCTTTTTGTTGAGCTGCTTCCTCTTTCACTTCTGAAGGGACATGTACTGCAGTTTTATGGCAATAAGCCTATTGGAAGGATGGAAGAGAGAATTACAAAAGCAGCTTCCATTCTGTGTAACACAGATAGCATAGCACCCTGTCTCTTTTTGGACCACACATGGGTCTACTCTGTACCCTTCGCATCCAATCCAAAACCAATCCCCTCTGCAGCTATCAAGTTCCAAGAGATGGGCTTACTATTGTCTACTGGTGGAGAGGGAAGTAAACCAGATGACAATATGACTGGACTGGATTCCACGGGGATTGGAAAGGAGTCTGCACTCCATCTATGAGACCACTCTTGTTTCTTTTCCCCTCTTAGTTGACACCAGCTCCTTCTTCATCATCTGTCCAAAGTAAGAAGCAGCAGAGCAGCCTGACAGCTGAGAGGGTAAGAGGAAGTCAAGGTGTTACCTTTCACCTGCTTAACACTGGATTTTGAATATGGTCATCATCTGTTGGTAAATTCTAGATGGATAGCCTTGTGAATGTGATGCAGCAAAGAGTCGACTAGCACATTAAAGATCAGGAAACATATTGCAGCCCGATACAGTAGCCAGATGCTATAAGATTTTGTTATTTTAAAAACTATTTAAATATGTGTAGGATTTCAAATATGTAGAATACAACACAACTGCTCAATAATCACATTTAAAGCAACATTTGATTCTCAAGCAAAGCGCAACTGCTAAGCTCTTGAAATCTTTAGCTTTAAACAGCCTTTAGATTTTTATAAAAGAAAATTTCAAAAATGAGATGTTAAAGTTTCTAAAAGGATGAGGAAACAAAGTAAGAAACATCCAGGTTTGTGCTCCTTCAATGATAATGAATTGCAAGCATTAGAAAAAGTGAAAACTTAGTCAACATTTGACTTGGCTACTTCAGTTGACAGTAAAACCCTTAGAACAGCAATACTGTAAAACTTATGAAAGTTAACTTAGGATATAAGACTTCCTTTTGGAAAGCACAAGCAAATAGTCTGTTTAAGAAAAATGCAAGATGGCCAGTTTTCTGATTTTTGGGTTTATAATCATCTGAAATACCACTTGTAGGCAAAAGAAGAGAAAACTACTGTACTTACCTCTGGAGTTGCCTGTGGAGCTTGTTCATCTTTTTCAGAAGATGGCAGCTGTTCTGAATCTCTGGCAAAATATTTGCTTAGATCACCTAGAAGAAACATTAATTTACTGACTGAATGGTCTCTGGATTAATCTGTGAATGGAATACCTATTCAGGTGGATCTTGCTAACCTCTGCAGAGAAAAGCCCAAATAAATCCTGCCAGAGAGTTTTGATACATGTTCAGGAGAGAAAGAAGTTATACGTATTGTGCCTCCTGTTAACACAAACTATTACAATGTCTAGACAAGCACCATAACAATACAGAATTGATTTAGTTAACCAATACAGATTAAAAAGACTCATTAGATCTAATCTAGTTAGGACAAACAGCTTGAATCAGGCCCAAGTATCCCACCAGTCCTTTCTGACAGCCTCCCATAAGACTCCCTAAGAAGTCACTAAAAACTCATACCATGTTAGCAATATAACTGCAATTTAATTTTTATATAAACTTGCTATTGGAAATGGAAATTCAGGTTCTCTTACCTCCTTAACAATCAACTGCCTCACTCTATCCACATACACCTGAGAAACAATTTTCTGCAACTTGGTCTTTCTGTAACTTCGGCATGGACTGCCAAAAAAATTACAACTGAAACAAGCTGGAAGTGATTAGAAGTCCGCCTCTAGTTTTGAACAGGGTTTTTAAAACACATATATATATCACAGAGATGGGACTTAAGCCTTATTTAGAAGATGAATCACCATTCCAAAAGGTTTCCAGAAAGAATCAATTCACTAATTTCTTGGCAGTCCAGGAGAATTGGATGAGCCCACAATAAGAATCCTGGAGGTCTGGACTTTCCCTGCCCCTGAATTAGGCCAGTAGCAGCCAAAAGGGCTATAGCTCTCTATCCAAAAGGTCCGAGGGTATAAAAGAAGATAGCAGACAGAGAAAGCAAAGGTTAAGAGGAAATGATGGAGCAAATTGAGCTGAGAAGGAGAAATTTGTAACACTCAACATTAGAAGACCTTTCACTTGAAATCTAGATGAAAAAGTAACATCACTGAAACACAAGTTTTGTGGAAACTGTCAAATCGGTAGTACTTAGGGCTTACAAAGAAAAGTGACAGCCTCAGAGAAAGTGCTGCAGATACGTGTGACAATTAATTTTTCAACTGATATCAATCAGTTGGATTGCTTACCTTCAAAAGATTTAAACTTGTACAATACTAACAAACATACCTTCTGTCATGACTTCAGATGCTTCTGTTGTCGGCTGACGAGGTTCAGGTTTGTTTGCCACCAATGCTGGTGGAATATAAGCACCGTCATCTTTAGCGACTACAGAACATTTGGGATGACTGGGTGGAGCTATTTCCCGAAGCCTCTTCACTGAAATGGAGACCTTCTTCTTAGCACAAGCAGCAGGTTTGACCTCAGCAGATGCTGCCGTCTGAGTGTCAAGAGGTTTCTTCTTCATGTGGAAGTTGGTGGAGCGGATAAGGATGGCACCAGCAGTGAGGCTAATCAAAAAATCTTCACTCCAGCCAGCAGTCTCTTCCACTTTTATTGGCAGCTCACAAAAAAGACTTCAACTCTTGGTCCTTTTAAAGAAAGCACAGAACTAGTTGATGCGTTGCTGAAACACAAGATGAGTTGATGCAATTGAGAGGTAACAGGAAGAAAAGGGGAACACAGAGAAATGTGAGTGACTTAAACCCCACAGCGCAGTTACTGTTTAAAAATGCAAACTAAGTATTACTGCGACTGTAATAAACAGAGATTATGCTCAGGACACAATCACGTCACCAAAAGGCCTGCAAGAAGCACATCTGAATACTCCAGAGGGTTCTGCTCATAAATGACCTGAGAAGAAAAACTTGTGGGGTATTTTCCTTAGTGAAGTCTATTTTACAGAACATTACATAGAGAAGAAACTACAAGAAAAGTTGTGATCTAGGCAAGCTGCCTGGAAAAGTCACAGGGTTCTCTTGAGCCACTTCATTTCCAGTGAAATACCTTCCCAAACCACAAAACTATAGTTTTCCTATTTGTTCACAATTGGAACAGAGAAAAAAAAGAGTTTCTTTGAAATTGGTCTACAGATTAGTTGTCCCCATATTCTTCAACTCAGCATGCAAAACTTAAGATTACAGCAGCACAGTGGTCGAAAAGAACATCCTCTGTTGTTCTCTTGCTGCATAGCTACAGTAAGTTCACTGGACTTCGTAAAAGGTTGTCACTGTCTACTAGTCTACTACAGTAGGCCTTCCACATTCGTGAGGGATAGGCTACAAGCTTCTGCCCAACTGGCGCACCCACCCGGGCAGGGGGCAGGGAGGCAGGGAACAGGTGAGTGCCTTCCCTGCACCTTCCTGCCACCTGCACCAGCAGCAACAGCAGCGGCAAGAGTGCAGGAATTGGTGATTGCCTTCCCTGGACCTTCCTGCTATCGGCACGGGGCGCTCCCCCACCCGCGGCAGGTGCAGCGAGAGGAGCACGGGGAACTGGCAATTGCCCTCCCCGGACCTTCCTGCCGCCCAAGTGCTCACACCTGTGGCAGCGGTGGGAGGAGCACCAGGAACTGTCAATCGCCCTCCCTGGACCTTCCTGCCCCCCCCCCCATGCGGGGTGCACCTGCACTTGTGGCAGGGAGAATGGGAGGAGCAAGCGGGGTGGGAATGGAGTGGGAGGGGGAGAATGGGGGGCAAGTGGGCACCCCACGAATAATCAAATTAGCAAAAATGAAACCTGTGAGTATGGAGGGAGAACTGTAGTTCCCTGATACTCAGATTCCCCAAACAATTTTCCTGGTTAATGGCATAGTGCTCTGTTCTCTGTAAAGGCCCCACACACTCATAAATCACAAGAAAATGTGAACACAAGGGAACCTTGACATCTCGATGTCTCATAATACAAGATGTCTTTTGCATTAGATAGCTAAAGTCCGTGAAAACAATATTTAGTTCCCAAACACTAACTATGCTGAATATTCCGTGCATTTGGTATACAGAGAGATACTGTCTCTCTGCATGGAAGTTCAAATGCATTGTTGCAGTTCTATAAAGCCAAAAGACATCTAAATGCTCTTTGAACCCCACATAAATTGGTAATCACATCAGCTGGCAAGCAAACACCAAAGATATAGGTAGCTCAGCCGATGTATTCATTTTGGATGCCAGCCTATGCACAACCATCTGTAAATAAGGCATGCTAAGATCTCTGATACTTACTTACAAATAAGCATACTTAGGATTCAGCTGCTTGTGGGGTAAAAACATTCGGTTTGGCTTTTGTTTGGACCAGAACACAACAGGCTAGATGTGGGAGACCTGCAGGTCTTCCATTAACTTCAAATTCCCACCGGGTCCCAGGACCCTGCTCGATGGTCTAGACTGATAGGAACTGTAGTACATTACTTATTATTATTAATTTGTTACCACCTCTCCCCAAGACTCAAGGTAGGGTACAGCATAAACAGTGCAAAGTAAGGATAGTAAGGTGGGTGGGGAGGCGTGATTAAATTAGGGTGAGTGGGGGGAACGGAAGGGGGAAATTATGGGAATAATTAGAGTTGTATAATAACGTAGTTACGAATAGATTGGGGGGAGGAGGGGGAATATAAAACATGAGAAATATAGGAATGGGAATATGAAACTAATATAGCTAATTTATATTCTAGGGGGAAATCTCCCTTCCGTAACACTTTGAATGTTATTGAAATACTAAAATAGTAAAAAGGAAAGGAAATAGAACTAAAAAAATCATAGTTAAAATTCACTAAAACACTTAGAATGCATCTGGAGGACCAGATTTTCTAACCCAGACAGTTCGATAGTTTAAAAAGAAACTCCCCCTCAGGACAGGCAGCCCCCGCTCCACACATTATACATTACACTAATCCGTACACGATGCGCATACAAAGGAGAGAAAAAAGAAAACCCGTCGCCTCCCGCTCTCCCCAGAAGTCCAAAGCTCCCATCAACGTCCACCGCCGTGGGAGGCCCCCTCCGCCTCCCCAAACGCCTACCTCTCGCATTTGCCCGCCTCCCACCAGAAACACCGGTTGCCATAACAACAGCAGCGCCCACAGGCAGGGCTCCCGCCACTTCCAAACAGACCAACTTGGCCCAACCCCTTCCGCATCCTCTAGCGAAAGCCGGATGCCTAGAGAGTGCGCATGTGCGACTCGAAGTCACGCTGCCGAGCAGCGCGCCGGAGGTCCACGCGCATGCGTCTCAAGCTCTCGCCTCGCCTCCTTTGTTCCTTCGCTGACAACCATCCGGGTAGAAACAAGTCCTCTGCAAGAATTACTCTGGCGCCTTTCCGTTCTGCCCGTACAAGTATGTATAATCCTCTCCGGTGAGGAGCCCCGCGACCTCTCATTTCGCTCGCCTTGGCCCAAGGAGATGGGACCCAAATTTCCCGGGGTGGTGGTGGTGGGCTGGGAATAGGGAAGCTCGTCCGAGATGAGGGGGACACTTTACAGTGACGCACCCCACGCGGTAGATGGAAGGTAAAATTGCTCCGGGCTCCGCCATCGCCGATTCGTCGCCAGCACGAGGTAGGGGAGAGGGGCTGAGTGATTCTGAGGGGACCGAGGTGAGGGGGACCGGCTGTTTTGAAATAAGCTGCGCGCTCAGAAGAAAAAGGGTAGCCCAGGGCGAAGGAAGAAGGGCGGGATCCTTCGGCTGCGCGGCGAAACGGGGTTGCCATCCCTTAAATCTGTGACTGTGCCTTTAATAGGAGCATATAGTGGGAGAAAAATTATCAAGTAATAAAGATTTTCTTAGTGGGAGGAGAAAATGTAGGGAGGAGAAAAGGCTCGCCTGCTGAAATCACTGCCTGTCAGGTTGCCATTATGAGTGCAGGAATCGAGAATATGAGGAAGAGGTCGCAGCTCTAGGGCCACTTCCGCACCACACTTTTATAGCGGGATTATTCCACTTGCAACATCGTATGGAATCCTGGGGTTTGCAGTTTGGGGAGGGGCCAGTCGGCCCCTCTCGAAACTACAAACCCCAGGATTCCGTAGGATGTCGCAAGTGGAATAATCGCGCTATAAGAGTGTAGTGCGGAAATGGCCTAGGAGGGAAGGGAGAGCGAGGACGGAATTTGCTGCCGGGCTTGTGGGTTCCTGGCGGCTTTCTAGCGCTGCTCTCCGGGAAGGGAGAATTGCAAGCGTTCCTTATGAGTTTGGCAGTCCCCACAACTGTCACCAAACTCCATTATGGAGAGAGGAATGAGTTTAGCACCGATACAAAATTTCATTTCTCAGTCATGGATTAACTGGATGTTTTTGGACAAGTTATGGGCCATTTCCACACTAGACTGTATAGTGCTATTATTCCACTTTCAACATCCTATGGAATCCTGGAGTTTGCAGTTTACGGAGGGGCCGTTAGAATTCTCGCCAGAGAGCTCTTTGGCCTCAGGAAACTACAAACCCCAGAATTCCACAGGACATTGAAAATGGAATAACAGCACTATTAACAGTGCAGGGCAGAAGCGCCTATGTCTCTTTCCGTTCCAAGGTTCCTTTAAAAAATAAATACACCATAGCTTTCATTATATGGCAGAAAATCTGTCATATTTGCCAGCATATAAAATGGACCGGCATATAAGACACGCTCCATTGATACACCGGCAAATACTATTTGCTGGCATATAAACTGCACCGACATATAAGATACACCCCATTTTCAAACAGTATTTCTCAGGAAAAGAAGTGCATCTTATACACCAGCAAATAGGGTATATTCTCTGTTACATACCCCTATTAGAATAATGGCTAGAAAAACTATGTTTCCTGCAAGGTTATGGTGTACATTTGCATGTTTAAAACATGTGGAAAACTGCAATGGGTGAAGACATTCATGGTATTGTTGGATGATTGATACAATAAAAATGGTAAGTGCTTGCATGATAAGAATACCAGTTATCAATTATTAAGTAAATGGCAATCATTGCTCCACCAGAGCAGACATCATTTTGTCTTATGCATAAATGTAAGTATTAAGAAGTGCTTGATGGGAGATCACCAATGAATACCAGGTGCTGTAGGCCACATTTCAGAGCAAGGAGCTGGCAAAACCACCTCCAAGTATTCCTTGCCTAAGAAAATGCTATGAAATTCCTGCCATAAATTGACAGGTAACTGTTGAAGACACATGTATATGCACACACTTGATTCAGTGCATCTGCTCTGGAACTAGCAATTGAATATAGGCTTTTGGCAGCAGTGTTTGTATTTCAGCCATAAATGTTAATGGAGTGAACACTGACTTAAATATCTTTTGTTCAGTTTAGGTGGCAGTTGGCTGAGCATTAAATTATGGCTGGGCAAATATCAGAATCTGATCAAATCAAGCAGGTAAATAAAGTACTCTCAACTTGGAGCCTACAGGATGCTTTTGAAATGTTTGTATTACAATGCGCCGTCTTCTTGCATGACCTGCACATGTATGAATGCAAGATCACATGAAGCATTGCTCCCATTATAGTCAGTAGTTGCAATGGATGGGTGCACACCCATGTGGGCATAGGCACACTGCATTCATTGACTACAGTGGGTCACAACACTCATGTTTCTTGTCTTACATGGAGGTTCCTGGAAGGGAAACCCTGCGTATACAGAAGGTGTGTCATACATAACAATTTGACAGTTTGAATGGTGTTCCCCAAGAAAGTTGGTTTCCCTAGATGTACCAAATGCTGATTTTATCATTAGAGTTATTTATTATATGCTGTGTAAGTGCCCTTCACTTCTGTGGGGGTTACCTTTTCTGCATCCTTCTGTACCCACTTGTGCCCAGTTTCCCATGAAGCAAGGATCTACCCAGTTCTAAAGATCTGTTTGATTTATTTACAGTTCAAGGAATTTCTTGGGACATACAACAGACTGACAGAAACCTGCTTCATGGATTGTGTGAAAGATTTCACTAGCCGAGAAGTCAAGCCAGAAGAGGTAAGTTGCAGTTCTGTCAGCTTTGGATTTGTTTTTGTTGAAGCTTCAGTGTAAATGGGAAAACTATGTTTAATGAAGAAAGGCAATTAACAGCCAGCCAGTACAAGAAAAGAAAAAAAGAAGTTCAACTTTTCAGTCTGTGTAGCTTATAAAGCAAACGTATAAAAGAAACTCCTGGGTAAGACCGAAGACCTGTGTAGTCCAGCTTTCTCTTTCCAGCAGTGGCTAGTCAGAGGCTTCTTGGAAACCTTTTAATAGAGTTACAGCACTCATATAAAATATGTCCCCTGCATCTTGTATTTTGAAGGGTACTGCTTCTGAATATGGAAGCCCTATTTCTGGGTGGAATGCAACATTGCATGGGGGAAATGTTAGGTCATGAATCAGATCCTCTTCCCCCATAGTCTCTGTAAGCCCCACCACCAGAAAAGGCTCACCAATGGCAGAGGGCGAGGGAAATACCAACCTCTGTAGAGTGCATCATGTGGGAGGACAAAAAATGCTGCACTGAGGAAGCTCTCACAAATGGTGCAGAATTCCACCACCTAAACTGCCAGGCAGGACTGGGTCTCACCCTTTGACAGAGCTCTCCTCCCAGGGATTGACAAATCCCTTTCAAAAGCCGTATAAGCCCACTGTGCTGTCCTGTATGTCCTGCTGTCCCAAATAAAACAAATGTTTTGCCTGAAATTCTCTTGATGTCGAGACTGTAGAGATCGCATTTTTACATGTACACTTGTAGATACTACTGTTGTGACCAATTTCATATATCAGCTATGCTTAACTAACATAGATTTTTAGTTTATGGGATGTATATAACAGTGGAGTTATCGGCCAAATTGTATTAGTTTAGAAGCTGATAAGCATAAGAGCAGCAATTTACAAGTAGACAGCAAAGGACTGTTAAGAGCGTACAGAATGTGAGCAGTGATGGAGGTGGGACATCTTGAGTTATGTAAATCTATTTAGTTAATGTTGCTGTAAAGGTAAAAAGGAATAAATGAGTTTTTTTTTTAATTATTAGCAAAATCCTTAGAATAATGACCGTTGATAGTGGTGCATGTGAGCATCTGATATTGGAAAGAATGGCAAAGCCTCAGAACAAAAGTCAAATAATTGTTGTTGTTGTCGTCCATTATGGAGTTTCTCTCTTTTGAAAATCAGCTGATGTAGTGTTAAAATATCAAATGCAAGAATGAAGCCTTAGGAAAACTGCATGGGAAAACCTGAGCTCATTGATGTTCTCTGCAATGTATACGTTATTAATTCTATGCATGTTTGGAAATATGCACATTTCTCCTACTGTATATAACATGTGTGCATACATTTTTCAAATTATGCATTTTTAGCATGTTTTGTTATGTGAATCATGTCATAAGCTTAGATCTGTGGACTTCATCTTGATTGCTGAATCTGTGTTTTGTTCTGGGAGGCCTGAATTGCAGAAAGTCTGTTCAGAGTGAACTGAGATTAATTTCTCATCTGTTCCTAACTACAATAGACAATGTAATAGTCAATTAAACAGAGAGAGTTATGTAAGCTAAGTTTTTCAAATCAGCAGGTATCAGTAAGTTTTAAAATTGTGTTACGAACTGCTGTGGAATAAAAGTTTATGATGGGCTCTATCCAAATAAAAAACAGGTTATATGAAGATAGAAGGCCATTTCAAAACATTAAACATGTTTTAAAAATCTGAGTGATTACCCCTGACCTCCTGTCTCTTCCTTTGATACAGATGACGTGTTCGGAGCACTGCTTACAGAAATATTTAAAAATGACCCAGAGGATATCTATGAGGTTTCAAGAGTACCACATTCAGCAGAATGAAGCACTTGCAGCCAAAGCAGGACTTCTTAGCCAGCCTCGCTAGAAGTCAGTGGCTTGTCTATATGAAGGTGTTGCCAACAATGATTGCATTACACCAAGGGGTGTGCTGGTCTCCACTACTGTTGGAGCAACATCCACCAACTCAGAACAGAACAGCTCAGAGAACCACAGACTGTGGGAGCCATCAGTGGTGGAACTGAGGGAGTCTGTTCCAAAATCACCTTTTATTGTTCAGTGGAATAATGTTCATGCTGCCTTTTCTGGAGGCCTACAGACTGGTTCTGCCAGTCCCTAGGTTAGAGATGGGAGAAAGCAAACACTTAATTTTTCTGTTGTTTCTCATGCAATGACTGTTTGTTTTTAAACACAAATGGGTTATTCAAAAATTATATCCAAAAGTGTCTATTTTTTATTAATCAAAGTAAATAAATGGAAATTACTGTCTGTATTGAAAGTCTTTTGAAATGAAGGCTCTTGGACTGTCATAAGGTCCTGCCTCAAGAGCAGCTGTTTGTGTGATGCTGTGTTCTCTCATTTCTAATCTTGTTCATTCAGAGCCATCTCAAGCCGCTATCAGAGAAAGAAAAAATTGACAGCTGAAGGATGCAAATGAATTAAATCTTCTGAGTTCAGTCTTTTATAAAATATACTAGTTTATGTAAGGGAGTACCTAGGCTCACAGGTGACTCCTCTTGATTTTTTTGTAGCCCAAGTGTGTATCCCTTGTCTTTCGATTTAAGAGAGGAAAAAAACACACAGCTCAAATGCAGTAAACTAATCAAAATAGGCTACCTAACCATAAGCAGGGCTAGCTGTCAGTTCAGCATACACCACACTCTTTCAAGTAATTCTAGCATAGACCTGATGAACAGCATCTGATGCTGCAGCAGTGCTGAGCTTAAGTAGGTATGGACCTGCTTAGTAACTTGAAAGTGAAACCACTGCAAATCCCATATAACAGCAAAACATTAATATGAAGAAGTGAAATTGAATGTAGTGTCATTACTTAACAAAATTCTGATCAGGCTATTTCAGCACTAACTCCTGTTTACAGTGTACTAAAAGAGTATTCTTCCACACTTTCATTACTGTGCAAAAAAAGTATCTCAGTATCATTCAGATATTGCTAGATGTTGAGAGCCAAGGCCTTTCTCCTGGGGATGAATGTTCCTACTACATTTGCCTCTTTTCTGAAAAGCTGAGTCCCAAATTTCGTTTGCCTTCAGGAGCCTCGGCTATATTAATTAAAGGACTCCTGACACTGCACAGTATGGAAATGTTACTTTGTACTGTATGCACAAACCATGAAGTAAAAATTTTCTTCCACATTTGAACATCGTGTTCATGGGTTATCAAATGATGCATCATCTATCTGATCTTGGAAAGTTTAAAATATATCTACCTGCACTGCATATGGAATGTTGTGCAGAAGCATCTCAAATACTTGGGGTGGCAGAGTCTCCTCCAGGACTTGCATTAGCTGAGATGGATCTTTACACACTGAAATGGCATTGGCAAGGTGTTCTGAGCTCTTCTTGGGCTCACCTGTAATTAATTCATTTTCCTGAGACTCAGGTGTGTGTGATCCTTAGGACTACATTCTGCGCAGAGCCAACCTCAGTCTGTGTCTGTAGCACTGCCTCAGTATCAGATGTTGTTGCTGCCCTACCTCCTGCTCTCTTCATCCCCTTTACCTATTGTAGGCAAATTTCTGCTTGTTCTGGATTCCAGGTGCCCTTTCTGATTGGGGATGATGAGAGTTGAAGTCCAACATATTGGGAAGGCAATTGTTTGAGAAAAGGAATTCATCCGACAGAATGTAGCAAAGGAGCTGAGAACCTACTTTATCTACATAACCACTATCACAATGGTACTACCTCTTAAGATGGACAATTCAGGCCAGGTATCCAAAAGTATCACTATTACTCAGCAGTAATATATAATTTCAGCTTTTCTAGGTACTTCTTACAATACTACTAGAAGGTAGGTGGACATTATTAACCAGAGCCTTCTATGACTCCTAGCCATTTTCCTACCTCGGATCAAAGTAAAACCTGATTATTTGTATTTATTTAATCTAAAGCATAACTGGTATACATTCTGTTAATTCTTTTATGGTAAAAATGTTATTGGCTGAGCTGATAAATGTTGTTTGGTGATTCTGTTGGGGTGAAATATATTTTGACAGAGCCTGTTTCAGGGCTGCAAACAATTCAAAACATTATTCAAGAAAACTTCTCCGAGTCTCCCTGTGGAGCATGGCACTGCACTTGTACCACTCTTGAAGGACTGTACGAGGAACTAAAGATTTGGTACTGTTCTCACTCAAACGCATGCATAGTTTGTTTCCTCATAACTAAATGTAAACTGCCTAATGCTGAGTCTGGGTCTTGATCCAGCTCGACCTTCCAGGGCCTCAACCAGAGATACATTATCCTCAACCCTGATGTACAAGATCTTTCAGTGCATGAGATTGAAACTTGGTGCACACAAAGCATGCACTCTGCTACTTGAGCTTCAGCTCATCAGTTGTCAGTATTTTTGCCATTACCTTCGTCTTTTCTGCCTTTCCAGTCATTGTCAAAATATCTAAGTACTTTGAAAACATGGATGTTTGACAGAGCTGAGCCACAAGTGGTAAATATATGCCACAATCTTTTCAGAAGGCATATATAAAAATTCCTCAATGGTTTTAGTAAAATGCTGAGCCATACTGTTTAGTTCTTATAAAAACTGGTAGAAAAGAACAGGTTGCTTACCTGTAACTGTGGTTCTTCGAGTGGTCATCTGTGCCCTCACACACTAGGAGCTTTCGCGCATGCGCGGTAGCGTTCGGAAAATTCTAGAGCTTAGTAGCTTGGCGGGAACCCCTCCCCCCTACCTACACTGAGCATGCTCAGCCCGCCGAGCAACGGTCTCCCCTCAGTTCTGTAGTCCGCCGATAAGGGACCTGAGAAAGAGGGGACGGCTGGGCGGGTGTGTGTGAGGGCACAGATGACCACTCGAAGAACCACAGTTACAGGGAAGCAACCTGTTCTTCTTCTTCGTGGTCTCTGTGCCTCACACACTAGGAGATTTTGTAGCTTACCAGCAGGACGGTGGGTCAGGTCCTAAAGTATGGAGGCCAGCACCGCTCGTCCGAAACGGGCATCTCTACGGGACCGGCAGTCTAGTCGGTAGTGGCACACAAAGGTCGACGGTCTGGACTAAGTCGCCACTCGACATAGTTCCTGCAGGTCCACACCTCAAAGGAGGGCTGCTGAGGATGCCACGGCTCTGGTGGAATGAGGCCGGAGTAAGGCTGGCGAAGGCTGCTTTGCAAGTTCATAGGCCAGCAGGATAGTCTGGGCCACCCATTTAGAAAACCGCTGGGTGGATACCTTGTGGCCTCTGCGGTGCTCACCATAGCACACAAACAAGTGCGGGGTCTGGCGAAAAGACGCAGTCCGGTTGGTGTAGAATGCCAAGGCCCGACGAACATCAAGGGAGTGTAAGGACCGCTCCAGAGGCGTTGACAGGTTTGGATAAAAGGTTGGCAAAATGATGTCCTGGTTGAGGTGGAAGTGTGACACCACCTTGGGCAGGAAAGAGATGTCAGGTCTAAGGACTACCTTGTCCCTGTGGAAAACAAGGAAGGGCTCGTCGGCCCGCAACACTGTCAGCTCACTGGCCCGCCTGGCTGAGGTGACAGCTACCAGGAAAGGAGTCTTGATGGTCAAGAGCCTGTCATCCGCCGTGGCCATGGGCTCGAAGGGTGGTCGCGTCAGCTGCGACATTACCAGGGAGAGCGACCAGGGCGGTAACGGCGGCGATACCGGCGGGTAGAGATGTTGTAAGCCCTTCATGAACTGCTTCATGGTAGCGTCGCGGAAGAGAGCTGCCGACGGAGAGCCACGAGGTTGATAGGCCACGATAGCGGCAAGGTAGACCTTCAGAGATGAGAACGCCAGTCCCTGCTGCCGAAGGTGGAGTAGGAAGTGGAGCACAGTATGTTGGCCGATAGGCGATACCGGCTCACCCCGTGCCTCAGCAAAAGCGACGAACACTGCCACTTATAGCTGTAGTTACGGTGCGTCGACTCCTTCCTGGCCGCGGTCAGGACGTTCTGAATGACCGGATCGTCTAAGGCGTTATCCGCCAGGCATGGAGGGCCAGGAGCGGCAGGTCAGGATGGAGAACGAGACCGTCGGAGTGCGACAGAAGGTCTGGCGCTGGTCGAAACCTGAGGAGTCGACCCTGGGTGGCCACGAACAGGGGCCCAAACCAGTGCTGCCTCGGCCAGTACGGGGCTACAAGGACGACGTTGGCTCAGTCCGCAAGGATCTTGGCGACCACGCAACCCAGGAGGGGAAACGGTGGGAACGCATAGAGGAGCCCGCCGTTCCACTCGAATTGAAAGGCATCGCCTAGAGAGTCCAGGCCTCAGCCGGCTCTCGAACAGTACCGGCGACACTTGGCGTTCACTGCGGTGGCGAAGAGGTCGATCGTGGGTTCGCCCCAGCGGTCGCATATCAGCCAAAACCCTTCCCTCGAAAGGGACCACTCGTGATGGCAGGAGGTGTCCCTGCTGAGGGCGTCTGCTGTAGTGTTCTCTTGGCCCGCCAGGTGCACGGCTATCGGGTGGACCTGAAGCGACACACACCAGTCCCACAGCTGAAGAGCAATAGTCAGGAGCGTGGTCGAATGGGTTCCCCCCTGCCTGTTGACGTAACAGACGGCGGTCGTGTTGTCTGTTAGGATCAGGACCGTGCAGCCAGCGACCAGGTTGCGGAATGCCCTCAGAGCCTTCCAGATGGCAAGCAGCTCGAGGGCGTTGATATGAAGGCCGGTCTGGTCGTCGATCCAGCGTCCCCGGACTCTCAGATCGCCGCAGTGCGCTCCCCATCCGAACAGGGAGGCATCTGTCGTCACCGTGAGTCGAGGGGTCGGCTCCCGGAACGGCATCCCTGAGAGAAGGTGATGGTAGGAGAGCCACCATATCAGGGAACGCCGCATGTGTAGAGGAATCCGGAAGTGGCTCCTCTGGTCGTCCCGGAGAGGATTGAAGACTCGGACGAACCAGTGCTGGAGCGGGCACGCGTGGAGTCGAGATAGGTAGGTAACTGCCGTGGTGGAGGCCATGTACCCAAGAAGCTGCTGGATCCTTCTTGCTGATACCGTCGCCACATCGAGAGTGGCAGATGCCGCCCGACGAAAGGTACGTGCACGGGCCATGGGCAGATAAGCCCTGGCGGAGACCGAGTCCAAGGTCGCTCCGATAAAGTCGAGCACCCTCGCCGGCTCGAGGTGGGACTTCTTCGGATTGACCCGGAGGCCAAGACGAGTCAGGAGAGACAGAGTACTGTGAATGTCCCTGTAGAGTTTCTGTCTGCAGGACGCGACCAACAGCCAATCATCGAGGTAAGGGTAGATGGAGACGCCCTTCGTCCGCAGGTGCGATACCACCGGGGCCATGCACTTGGTGAAGACCCTGGGAGCGGTAGACAGTCCGAACGGCAGCACCCTGTATTGGTAGCAGATGCCGTCAATCGCGAACCGGAGGTACTGTCTGTGCTGCGGGTGAATGGCGATGTGGAAGCAGGCATCCCGAAGATCGATGGAGGCGAACCAGTCTCCTCGTCGAAGGAAGGGTAGGATCGAAGACAGGGTGACCATCTTGAACCTTTTGGGGCAGATGTATTCGTTTACCCCTCTGAGATCCAAGATGGGCCGCAGGGTACTGTCCGACTTCGGAACTGTGAAGTATCAGGAGAAGAAGCCGGTGGTAGCAGCTGAGGACGGAAGCCTGTCGATCACTCCGTTCTGCAGGAGGGACTGGATCTCTTCCAGCAAGGGCGGACTGGCTGGGGTGGAATAGTAGACGCCCCGCAGTGGAATACTTGCAAATTCGATGGCATAACCAAGACGGACGATGGAGAGAACCCAAGAGTCCGTGGTGATGTGGCGCCATTCGGCGAGATGTCTGGCCAGGCCGGGATGATCTTCTAGGGCTGCTGGCAGTTGGAAGAGTGGCTGTGGAGGCGACCTGCGCGACACATCAAAAACGGGACTTTGTCCCAGACAAAGACTTCCTTGAAGAGGGTTGACGTCTTCAAAGGGGTCTCCGTGAGGAAGACGAGGCCGACGGGTGTGATGGTGTCGATCGAGGAGAGCAAGATGGGAAGGTGGAAGAGGACGACCTGCACCAGGAGGGTCGCGAGCCGAAGCTGCGGCGCGACTGTGGAGGCTGGTGAATCCCCATCTTTTTGGCAGTCAATCGGGCCTTGACGATGTGGTCCATGGCCTCATCGGTGGTTGCACTGAAGAGCCCGTTGCCGTCAAAAGGGAGATCTTCAATCCTCCTCCTGGCGTCCTCCTGGAGACCCGATGAGTGTAGCCAAGCATAGCGACGCAATGCTATGGAGCCTACCAGCACCCGCGTGGCTACCTCGACAGAATGCCTGGAGGAGATGATTTGCTGATTGGCCAGTGCTATCGCCTCATCAAAAAACTCGGTAGCACTCGCCCGGTTTTCCTCTGGGAGGTTGGACAGGATAGGATGGAACCTATCCAACAAGTTCCTCAGGTAGGCCGCGAGGCAGGCCTGGGTGTTGGACACCCTGGCTATCAGGGATGAGGCCGAATAGAACCTCCTGCCGAAGGTGTCCAGTCGTCGGCCCTCTCTGTCTGGCGGGGTGGTATGCGCCCTAGTCCCTCCCTTGGTTTGGGCGGATTCGACCACAACGGAGTTCGGCTGCGGGTGAGTGAAGAGAAACTCGGTCTCCTCCTTCTGGGTCCGATATAAGTGTTCCAGCCTGTGTGGAATCGGCTGGGGGGAAGCCGGCTGGGCCCATGGCTCTTTCAGGGCCTCCATCAGAGCGGGCAGGAATGGCAGCGGGGCCGTCGATGGTGGACGAGTATCCACGTAGTGGAATACCGGATCCTGCACGGCCGGGGCCGGCTCCGCCACTTTCAGACCCAGAGCAGCTGACATCCGGAGAAGGATGGCCGAGAAATGTCTCACGTCCTCCAGTGCCGACTCCGGTGCGGGATCTCCAAAAGCCAAAGGAGGGGACTCGTGCGACACCAGTGTAGACTCGTTGGAGTCAGAGTCCGACTCGTAGGCCTGGGAGGACCCAGATGAGGACCTATCTTGTGATCTCTCCCTCGACGGCTGACGCGGAGGTACCATCAAGGTCACAGCAGACATGGCAGCAGCAGTCGGCCTCGTGGATGGTAGTGGTGTAGCCGTCAGCGGGGGCTGAGTGGTCTGCGTAATCGGTACCACTGCAGGCCGCGGGTGTTGGGTCGACTGGGTTACGGTAGCGGCAGCAGATGAAGGTTGTGCCTGGACAGTCTCCGATGATAGACGGGAGACTGTGGAGGTAACCCTCGGCGGAGGAGAGACTGGCCGATAGTGAGGTGAGCGGTCGTGTGACCTACAATGACTCGGCGACCTGGAGTAGGAACGCGGTGATCGTCGGTACCGTGGGTGGTAGGCTCCACGTGATGGAGAGCGGGAGCGACAATATGGCGACCACTGTCTCACATCGGGGTGATACCGATCCCTACACGCCGGGGAATAGGAGCGGTACGACCCCGGATACTCTCTCCACATATGCTCCCGACCGTACCTCGCGATATGGGACGCTGAGGAATACGGTGAGTCAAAGGCAGCTCGAGACCACTCCGGATAGGTCTCCCGGTCACGTGGAGATCGTTGTCTGGCTCTCCTCTCTGGCTCACGAGATGTACTCCTGCCCGAGGATCCGCAATGGCGAAGTGAGGCCTGGGGCGTCCGGGCGGAGACACCGCAGCAGTCAGCAGGGGCGGGCCCGAAGGCACCGCGAAGCCAGCAGTTTCCTCCCCATCAGAGACCTCCAAGACCTCTTGGGGTTCTGATTCTTCCTCCGTTTCCTGGAGGGGCTGAGTCGGGGGAGGCGTGGGAGGCGCAGGCCTCTTGGGCGGAGAGCCACGCTTCTCTTTCCTCTTCTTCTTCTTCTCCTTCTCCTTTCCCTTTTCCGGGGGAGCAGGCCGCTTGCGCTGGGCAGGAGTCAGCGGCTTAGATGGTCTAGATGCCTGCGACCCCGCAGGAGACTCCCCCGAAGTCAACGCCGAGGAGATCCGCGGGATCTTTGGCAGGGCAGATATCGGTGCCCGAGGTGGCGGTACCGAGCCCGGTACCGTCGAGGTAGTTGGATCGGCAGCTGCCAACACCGACGGTGGTGTGGTCGTAGGTCGGCCTGATGTCGATGACTTGGACATCGCCGGTGTAACTGACGGTCGGTCCTGTGCCTGTAGAGCCTGCTCCCAGCAAAAAGATTTAAGGCGGGCCAAACGGTTCCGAAGAGTCTGGGAGGTAAAGTCTCGGCAGATTGGGCAGGCCCTGGTGTTATGGGCCTCACCCAAACAAAAAAGGCACTCGGTATGACCGTCAGTTAGGGCGACCTTACAACCACACGTTCGGCAATGCTTGAAGAGAGCCGACATAGAAGTTGAAGAAGAAGCGAGGGGAAAATGGCGGAGAAGGCAAGGCGAAGACGAAGCTGACGAGGACGAAGAGAGCGGGGGGGCAGAAAAGGGGTGAAAAGTCCCGAAAACGGGTGCCAAAGTCACCAAGTCCAATTCGATATCCAAAATCCAAGTCCAAAGTCCAAGCCAAGTCAAAAACCAGAGAAGAAACAAGCTGAAGAAAAAAGCCAATAGTGCTACCAAGCTCAGAACCTCCGTACGCGATAGCGGACGAGAAAGAACTGAGGGGAGACCGTTGCTCGGCGGGCTGAGCATGCTCAGTGTAGGTAGGGGGGAGGGGTTCCCGCCAAGCTACTAAGCTCTAGAATTTTCCGAATGGTACCGCGCATGCGCGAAAGCTCCTAGTGTGTGAGGCACAGAGACCACGAAGAAGAACAAATGTTGCATATTTAATAGCTAGGCAAAGGTGGTTCGGAGACTTCTCCTTCATAGGATCACCAAAAGTTAAAGTTAACAACAAAGTAAGGTAGAGAATCTCTGAATTTGTACTTTCTTACCACATAGCCTGTGCACTAATTTTTAGAACATTGTTGGACCTCTAAAATTCTTCCTATAATTTCAGATGCAATTGTTGCAAGATTAGGGGCATGATCTTGTTCTGGAGTGATTCTCATAATCTAGTTCAGATTGCAAGATCTGCTTTATTTTTTAACTTGAACCATAAGGCCCAACAACCACAGCAAAGTAAAAAATAGTGGCTCAGGCAGGTTGTGCCTTTGAGAACATACTCAGCCCAGGAATTTGGGATTAGTACCAGAACCAAGATGGTAGATTCTTTTACCCAGAAATGTGGTCTTGGTTTCCGCGCCCTTGCCAGCTTCCTGTCAGAAATCTGATCTACAGCAAATCACCCAGAATTCTACAAGAGTAGATCCTGATCTATCTTTAGCCATCCCAATATGTTTTCTGATTTATAGATGAATGAATTGATTATGTTCTAACTATTCTATTCTTCAAATCTTTCTTCTGGTAATCCAAAGTTAACGGAAATGTCACATAAAATTTTAGCTCCAAAGCTACCTTTAGAAACAGCAGAGATCATCTGAAATCAGTTAACAAGATGAGAGCTGTATCATATGTTTCAGCGTCCTTTTTAAAGGAACAAAATGGATCTCTGGGTTGCACTTTGGCAATCCCATATTTAGCCAAAATTTTATCCCAGCTCCTTTTTTCTTTTCTTTTTTTTACTTTCAGTTCCTGAAGGGAAGCATCATAAATAAGTAAATTTATAGCAGCTGCTTTCATCTGCAGAAACAAAACCCTTCAGTTCTACATACAAAGTTCCCAAAGAGGAATACGAAAACAGATAAGAATATGATTGCTATTGCCAAAATAATTATGTAGCTCAGCTATATGATGACGATATTGACTATGTTTCAATTTAATGGATATTTTCAAGCAATTTAATATATGTGTATCTATGTGCATACATGCATGTTCTACCAAAACTCCCATAATTTCTCCTATCCTTACCTTTTGCCAACCACAGCTCCGCCAGTCGTATCTCTTGCAGAAAAAAATCTTGTAGCTTTTCAGTGTTTTTCAGCTTGCGAAACTAAGAGTGTTACAAACATTTTCATCTTAGAAAAATGAAGCATTGACTAATGAATCTGAAGGCTAATGAGAAAATAAGGTGGAAAAAAGATTTTAAAAATGTCTTACTAAGCTTAAGTATCCAGTGCTAGAAATTAATCCTGCAAGGATTTCCTTGCCCATGTTTTGTGAATAATTCCCTTTCTTTTAATAAAGCGTCTGTTTCTGAAAATACTCTACCTGTAGCTGGAGCATCTGTAGAACTACCAACCATTATGAAAAATGTTGATGTTTCTGACATGACCTTTGGAGTTAAATGCAGTTCCCATCCTTGCTTTATCAGACAGGATTACAGACTAGGAGAAAACTGACAGTTTGTTCAGCTAAATAGGACATTCATCCTGAGCATAAGGATCACAACTTATCTGCATATTAATTAGCATCAAGGAAAGCTACAACTAAGAAATGGTGCAGTTCTTACAGATGTGCAAGACCACATCTATGCAGACAACCCATAGCACGTGGCATCTTCTGACCAATATCTTCTTTGCCAGCATAACTACAACAAAAGGAGAAGTGGAAGTGGCAGTTTCACAGTGGCAGAGGAAAAGCCATCCAAGGCAGCTTGTATCTCCCCAGGGAGATGGCTTTCACTGCTCTTCCCCCACTATTATTGCATCTCAGTGAAAAAAAAACAAAAAACAACTTATGTTGATGTAAGTGAGACTTCTGGTGGCATAAGTCATGAACAGGATTCTAGCTCTATAGTCTGAGGCATGGATGCTAACACACTTGGGGGATCCACTTCTCAGGCTATATGATACCAAGATTCCAAGTTACTTACAGGAAAGCACGTCCCTTCTGGAAAACTAAAATCATTGAGTCTCTCAGAGAATGCCAGCCTAGCTACCATGCATGCTGAAAGCTTTACAACAATATTTGTCATAGAGATGTGGACTACCAAATATTAGGATAATCATTCCAAACTGGAGAACATCTAGCTGCCAAACTCTTATGCCTTGCCATTTCACAATTCACAACTGCTTCAGCTTTGGGGAGAAAATGTATCACCACAGTAGGCAGTCAGACGGCTCCCCATTTTGCCAATACATGGATAGATGACACAGAAACTTGTTCAGATCCACTCCCTCAAGGGCTCTCCTCTACTAGTGACACATTGATAACACCTTTATCA
This sequence comes from Cyclura pinguis, assembly GCA_030412105.1. Lineage (NCBI taxonomy): Eukaryota > Metazoa > Chordata > Lepidosauria > Squamata > Iguanidae > Cyclura > Cyclura pinguis. Next base: position 381,983,045 of record CM059599.1, read on the forward strand.
TCCGGATATGTGGACAGGAGTCACTTCAGAAGTTCCACCAAAACTTCAGTAACCTTTAGACTGCCGTCAGTCTGAGCCTAGACCACATAATAGATTAAATTTCCTGACATTATTGGGCAACTACAAAACAGTTATAAAACACTTATTGTTGTTGTGTGCCTTCAAGCCGTTTCTGACTTACAGTAACCCTAAGGTGAACCTATCACAGGGTTTTCTGGGGCTGAAAGTGCGTGACACACCCAAGGTCAGCCAGAGGGTTTCCACGGCCAAGCTCCGAACTGCTCAAAAGTATAATCAGTGAAAAATAGCCAGTCTTTCACAACTAAATTTCCTTGTCACAGCCCTTGGGCAGTACATCTATTCTTGCTTAAAGATAACCAGCTCACCTAAGTAGCTATTCACTTGCAACAAAGTGCCATACAACAAGGACATAAACACAGGAACCAGACTCTGAAACAAATCTAGATACCAACTCTGTATCCATTTGTACTCTGGCAAAACTAGCACAGCACCTAACATTTTTACTCACAAGATTTTCAGCTGTTTGTTTACTTGCTTCTCTTGCAATGTGATATATGACATCTTGATTGATTGATTGATTGACTGATTGATTGATTGAATTTTTACCCTGCCTTTCTTCCAGAATTGGATCCAAGGCAGATGAAGCATCAGGTATGTCCTTCTGCTATCTAGATAGGGAAAACAAGCCAATCTCCAAACAAAATAATAAGGCCACAAATAAAAGAGTTCAAAGAGTAATATTCAGAAAACACTGAAAGAAAATTTCACCCTCCTAAGAAGCTCTGTCACTAACCTTAAAGTGATCACTGCAGAACAAAGGGGGAAAAAAAGATCTGCGAACAAAAGACTCCTGAGTTAGAATTCATCAGCAGGTTGGACTTGTCTCCAGAGAATGAGAATAAAGGTTTCCTATCACAATTTATGAAATAATTAGACTACTGAGTACCACCAGGATGTGTGTGATCAACAACAATGGTTTTGTGAGCAGCTAGTACTAATAATAGTTACTGTCAGTACAGTACATTCTACATACTTAAAATCTGTCTGTAATTCTAGGTAACATTTCATGCATCTTGACAGCTTATGGCATGATAAAACTGGCTAGTATTTAAGGTGCCATATGACTCTTTGCCAAGCTAAAGAACTAGCCCTTTGGCAAGGTCCATCCTATCCATGACTACTCCACAGTAAGTCTCACTGAATTCAAGGTGATTTACTGTGGACTGAGTGTGTATAGGATTGCTGCTTTCATGTGTAACCTTCTACAACATGTTTGATACCAAGACTGATACTCTAAACTCATTATTTTGTGGGGTGGGGAGTCATAGACATAGAAAACATGAAAGCTGAAAAGTAATTCTGAGTTCTTTTCATTTACCTCAGAGTTTTCCACATATTTTAGCACCCAAACTGATAATGAGTGTTCCCTTATTATAATAATTTCCCAGCACCCTCTATTAGCTGCTAATTAATTGGAGAGGGGGGTTGAATCAGGGAGAGAATTCAGATAAGAATTGGTCTTTTGTTATAATTCTGCAAATCTGCAAATTTGAAATTGTATTTTAAATTTCACACACTATCTGGAAATATGGTTGCCAGGTCAGGATTATCTCAGGCCCTGAGATTTTAGGTCCAAAACCTGAAATTTAAGGACAACCCCTTGTGAAATTACAAGATTTATGTTAAAAAGGATATCCCTTGGTGCTGTCACTAAGCATCAGTTGCACATAGTACACCAGTAAATAATAACTTAAAAGAAAAAACACTAATAAATGAGGAAACTATATACCCAGATACTTTTCAAAGTAGCATTGTTGCTGTGATCTTCCACTAAGGACTGGAGAAGAGAGTCCAGGCCCTAAGATTCAGGGCCAGGCAACCCTATCTAGAAAATTGGTATCATTTGCAAAAGCAGAGACCCAACATAGGCCATTTCCGCACTACACTCTCATAGCGCGATTATTCCACTTTCAACATTCTATGGAATCCTGGGGTTTGCAGTTTAGGGAGGGGCTGGATGGCAAACCCCAGGATTCCATAGGACGTTGAAAGTGGAATAATTGTGCTATGAGAGTATAGTGTGGAAATGGCCATAGTATAGTTGGTTAGAATGTTGGATGGGACTTAGGAGATCCAAGTTCAAGCCCCTACTAGCCCTGAAACTCAGAGAGTAATCTTGGGGAAACTATTTTTATCTCAGCTTGACCACACTCACATGGTTGTTGTGAAGATAAAGCAGTGGGGACAGCAGAGCCGTCTATGCTGTCTTGCGTTCACTGAAAGAAAGACAGGCTGTACATGAAAATAATAAAGAAATGTGATATTTCACCTTTGCATCATGCTCTTTTGCCTTTTCATTTTCTTTTCTTCTTTCTGTAACAGTAACATGGAATATATTAGAGCCAGTGTGGTTTTGCGGCTTGAGCATTGGATTACGACCCTGGAGACCAGGGTGTGATTCCCGCTCAGCCATGGAAACCCGCTAGGTGACCTCGAGCACATCACATACTCTCAGCCCCAGAAAACCCTGTGATAGATGCGCCTTAGGGTCACTGTAAGCCAGAAATGGCTTGAAGGCATGTAAAAACAACAACATGGAATATTAAGTTTCTATATTTAATATTCCAGAACTGTGAAAAATTTAAGCTGGACCACATATTTGTTCATTTACGGATTCCCTCTAACATAAAAGTGAAATAACAAGTAATGCAGGAGATCCATAACTGCATCTCCTGATAGTCTCTGTCCTCCTGCTTTTTTTTTAATTACATTAAATTATATTTTCATGGTCTGAATCACCCTCATTGTGAAACAGATCTTATATGTTTAGCTGTAAAGAACTTTTTTTGGGGGGGGGGTGTCTGGGGCTGCAGTGGCTATTGAGGATATCACTTAAAATTGGCTACACCAGGCGCCTCCCTAAACTGCAAACCCCAGGATTCCATAGGATATTGAAAGTGGAATAATAGCACTATGAGAGTGTAGTGCGGAAATGGCCACAGATAGGATAAGCAGGTGAACAGGCTTGGCCAAATGCCCGTTATTTGAGAGAATATCCCCTATTTAAAGACTGGGAACCTTTCTATTTTATACAGACTGAACAAGATTAAAAAAAATGGGAGATACATGGATAAAAAATGTAAATTATAGACGTTTATATAAATGTTAAAACTAGTATGTGTAAAGGACAAAAAAAGAACAATAACCAAAAAAAGGCGTAACTAACAAAGCATCAAGAGGGGGCAATTTGGAGAAAACGCTAAAAAAATGGAATCCAGGATTTGGGGGGAGATAGGTATATTGTATAGCTATAGGAAGAATGACGTAGAGAGATGTGTTTTATATTGTGAAAACTTTTCATACTAAAAAGTATAATCAGGATGCTCATTTTACAGAGAAAATGAAATAGTTACTTCCATTTTGGGGTTTAGGGTAGATCGCAAGCTTGTAACTGCTTCTTGCACGCCGTGAATGTCGACGGTGGGGTTTTGAATTTCTTGCCATTTTGAAAAGCTCGGCCAGACGACGGGTGACTGAGCGCAAGGGAGGATCTGTACGTGTCTTTCCGCACTAGACTCTTATAGCGCGATGACCCCACTTTCCATATCCCAGGGAATCCTGCCCCCGCCTAAACTGCAAACCCCAGGATTCCATAGGATGTTGAAAGTGGAATCATCGTGCTATAAGAGTCTAGCGCGGAAACGGCCTGTGTGTGTGGGTGTGGGTGTGGGTGTCGTTTGGTCCTCCTGCCGTTTTACCCCCGACGGGGCCGCTTTCGTCCCTGAGGGAGAAGCGAGGGCGGGCCCCCGGCCTGAGGCGAAACCGCCGCCACTCACTTTCCCTCAGCCTCCGCTTGAAGTCCGCGGCGCCTCGCCGCTTCCGGTCGAAATAGAGGCAGTAGCCCAGCACGGCCAGGCCGCAGGCGCCCGCCAGCAGCCACAGCAGCGTCCGCCGAAGCGCCATGGCCGCCGCCGCCGCCGCCCAGGCCCCGCCCCTTTCCTCCAGCCGCGGGCGGGCTTGAAGAGAGGGCCTCGGGGGCCCTGGGCGGCGCTTGGGAGAACCGCGCTCTCTTCCACAAGGCCGCCGTGTTTCCCTCAGAGCGGCGGGAGCTCGCCCTCCTCTCACACGCTTCCCTCAGCTCCTGTGTTTGTAGGGGAAGGAAGGGCAGTTTTCACTTCAGATTTGACCACCACAGGAGGCAGAAAATCCCCTCAGTATTTAAAAATGGGATGGGAGTGATCAGTGGGAAGAACCGTAGAGTTGGACGAGCCCACAAGCGCCATAGCGTCCAAGTGAGGCCACATAGAAAAATACTGATTTCCGTGCAAAATGACGAGGTACCAGAATAAGTCTTGAACTGCAAATAGTCTTTGGGAGATTTTGCAGTTGTCAAAGACTTTCGCACAGCAAGATTTCTTTTTCTCGTTAAAATTATTCGTTGGCCGTTTCCGCCCTACACTTTCATAGCGCTATTATTCCACTTTCAACATCCTGTGGAATCCTGAGGTTTGCAGTTTAGGGAGCAGCTTTTCAGCCACGGAGCTCTTTGGCCCCAGGAAACTACAAACCCCAGAATTCCACAGGAGGTTGAAAGTGGAATAATACTCCTATAAGTGCAGTGCGGAAATGGCTGTACAGTCAGCACCACTGCCGCCTGCCCTGTGCTGTCCCTTGAAGCAGTGCCCGTTTCTGCACTAGACTGTTACAGTGCTATTATTCCGCTTTCAGCATCCTTTGGAATCCTGGGCTTTGCAGTTGGTGGAGGGGCCTTTAGGATTCTCAGCCAAAGAGCTCTTTGGCCTCAGTACACTACAAACCCCAGGATTCTACAGGAGGTTGGAAGTGGAATAAAAGCACTATAACCATGTAGTGTGGAAATGGCCTGAGATTTCTGGGGTAGGGTTGCCAGTGAGAACAGGAGCGGGCTCCTGTGTCTTTAATGGTTGTGTAGAAGGAATTATAAGTCGCATAACCGGGTAACAGGCAACACTTGCTGAAATGCCATCTTCTGCTTATCTCTATGAGGCACAGGACCCCCCCCCCCCCAGCTTTCATTCTGGCAACCCTATTCTAGCCCCCATCCCGAGGTGGTGGAAAAACAGGAAAAATAAAACCCGAGCCTGTTCTTGCCAGTTTCGCATTGATCGAACACGTGCGGGGGGCCACAGTTAAAGGGAACAAACTTCCACAGTCGGGGACAGTGTAGCACAGCAGCTCGGTTGCTTTGGGGTCTGGTGTAAGCAACACCGGAACGGAGGGCGTCCCGGAAACCGCTGTACGGTTAGCACAGCAGCGTATGTTTCAAAGAAGGATCTCTTATGTCCGAGGGTGCAAAGGGGCTGCGTTCCAGAGGCTGGCAAAGTTGACTTTTTGGACTGAAGCTCCTAGAATCCCCCCGTTTGCATGAGCATTGGCCATGGTGGCAGGTCGATTCTGGGAGCCATAGTTCCGCCTTTTCCAACTTCCATTTATTTATTTATTTTCATGATCTCTGGAGAATGCTTGGAAAGTGACAGTATTGAGATATGTTGTACTAGAAAGCAGGGTGCTTCTGGACACCTCTTGCTGGGAGAGGGGCAAGTGTAGGTTTCCCCAAAAACATTGTTGTCACTGTGCTGGAGTTCAGGCTCTGACGTGCACCGTGGCTTCCGATATGTAAACACAAGAAGAGACCAGCCTCCTTTGACAGCCTTGTTTCTTTTATTCATGTCCCACCTTTCCTGACACAGGACCCGAGGCGGTCCGCTTCAAGTTAAAAATAAAACAATGTGGAGTTTTCCTCTCCGTCTTTACCAGAGACCAATCTAATTAAAGTGTCTGCCCAACGTCTCCTCCAAATCGCAAGCTTTGAAACTTTTAATACCGTGCCTAGCTTTTTCTTCTCCGTCCCCGGTGCAGCTTCGCTTCACACTGAATGTTAGGCAGGGTGCAGGACATGAAACATGCTGCATTGGGGTCAGTTGGCCCTCATACGTGTTAGTGGGCTACTATGTGTTTTTTTTTATTGGGCCACACTATTAATAAAAAGCAAATGACTATGCTTAGAATACCGGGAATCATGCAGCCCTCCAGATGTTGGATTGACATTCCCAGCAGCCCTGGCCAGTGAAGATCTGAAGGTGAATACTGGGAGTTGTATTCCAACATCTGGAGCTGCGCACAGTTCTCACTTCTGCTAGTACTGAAGCCTGGAGATGAGAAATTCCTTGCAAGTTTTCAGTATTGTTACAACTGTCCAATTGCTATTTTAACAAGTGAGACCAACTGACTCCCGCTGAATGTTCCAATAAGGTGCAATACCAAGATCTTCACCACTGTAAAGTAGCAAATCTGAAATAAAATGAGGGCCGTGTACAAGTATTTGTTGTGAACTAGAATCTCGATCTTGCAGACGCCTCTATTCATACGAGGAAGACAGGACTTTCACCAGTTCCCCCCTCCCTTGGAGCTCCCTTGCCCTATTTCAGCATTCTGAAGGATTCTCTCATATTATAGAAATGGGGAGGAGGGCTACGGAGGGAACCAACTAAACCGCCTCCCCTCCTTTTCTGTTAGCAGAGGTCTGCTGGACGAAAGGAAAGCCAGGAGGGCATTGCACGCTTGAAGCTCGTGTGCCAGTTGTCCCTGTTTCTTGACATCCCAGGGCCGGCCACGGAGACAAATGCCTCGATCACATCCCATTTTGGAATACTGTAATGCGTTCTATGTGGGGCTTCTTTTGAAGAGTGTTCAGAAACTTCCAGCTGGTCTAAACTTCTGCAGCCAGATTTGTTAACCGGGGCTGGCTGGAGGGAGCACACAACTCCCTTGTTCCAACAGCTCCTCTGTCCCCGAACGGAATTCAACGTGTTGGTGATCTACTACATCAAAGCCAAAGTTTGTGAGTCAGTTTGTCTATTTGTCCGTGTCAGGCAGGCAAAGAAGTGTGAGGCAAGAAGACCTCATACGACTGGCTGGCTGTGAGGAGTCTACGGAATCCTGGGGTTGGCAGTTTAGGGAGGGGCTTTTAGAATTCTCAGCCAGAGAGCTCTTGGGCCTCAGGCCGGTTGCTATGGAGATGAGGCCTAGCATCAATAAGGATGCCAGAAAACATTTGGGAGGCATATGTGAGAAAAATTAAAGTGACAATACACAACATAGTTACCAGATCTTCTCACCTCGCACAGTAGATTGTGTGGGTTTCATATGTGAGGAATCTTAAAAGTTGAAATTCGATGCTTCCAGAAAAATGCAAAGCCATTGCACAAATTCAACAGAAAGCAAAAAAAAAAAAAAAAAAAAAAAATCAAAAGCCAGTACATCAATGTCACCAGACAACACAGATTGGATTGGGGATTATGCGAAAAAGTTACAGGTACTGGAACAGGCCAGTTGCTATGAAGATGACGCCTAGCAGTCAGGAGAAGGACAGTGTATTCCCGCAGGAACCCAACTTCTGTATGTTAACATCTCTGAATACAGACTGGATTGGGAAATATGGGGTAAGTTACAGGTACTGGAATAGGCTGGTTGCTGTGGAGATGAGGCCTAGCAGCAAGGAGGAGGTCAGTGTATTCCCTCAGAAAATCAACTTCTGTATGTTAACAACTCTGAATACAGATTGGATTGGGGAATATGGGGAAAAGTTACAGGTACTGTAGCAGACAGTTGGGTGAGTTCCTAAGAGGAAAATAAAATCCCAGGCAACGCTAGTGACTTATAAATCCCTGTTACACTTCAGATTAAGGTTATATGAATGTCATTTTCTGGGAAGGCTCTGTCCCACCACCCTCACTGGTACATTTGCTAAGAACACAGGAGAGAACATTCTCTAGGGCTGCTCTTGAACTCCCTTCCTACTGAAATCAGACTGGCATCCTCCTTACTTTCTTTCTGTAAGCAGGCTAAAAACCTTTTTATTCTAGAAAGCCTTCGAAAAATAATTCCTAGGGGAAAAAGTCCTTGTATAATGCGCTAGACTTTTGGTTGTTGCTACTGTTTTAATTGGTTTCACTTTTATGGTGGTTTAATTGCTTTTTAACTTTTCTATAATGTATATTTTCAATCATGTTTGTTCTACCTGTTGTAAACTGCTTTGAGTTCTGAACTGGGAAAAAGGCAGGATATATATAAATGTGATGGGAATGAATTTTAAAAAATGCCTATCTTGTTCTCAAATTAATAGTGGAAATGTTAAGCAGGATAACATGTGACCCACATTTTTACTGTAATTATAATGCCTTTTATTAAGTATATAGATGCCCAACTTTGAAGCGCCTACAACACATTGTGAAGCCATATATTTCTTCTGTTTGGTCATGATAGCAGGTTTACAAAATCACTTAAAATAAAATAAAGCCTATGTTTAAAAAGATAACCTTTATTAATGCTCTCCATTGAGCTCCATTTGTATCATACATTGAAATAGCTCTGCTTAAGAAAAGACAGAAAAGTGCATTTTTACAAGAGTACTTTTTCCTTTAGTTCTCTCTGAAAATGGAAGGAATTGGAATCACAATTGACAGAGTGGCAAAATAAAACTGCAGGAGACATCAAGCTTCAGCTACAGGGCCCCTTCACAAGTCTCTCACAGTTGAGAATGTCAGATTGAGTGAACTTTCAGGATCCTGACAGTCTAGATAACATCTGTTATAATTCTAGAGCATATTAACAGAAGGAAAGGCAGAAAGCCCCTTTTCAGTGTACAAAGGTGGATTTAAAAAATTGATAAAAAAATCACTTTATACACAATGCATATGCAAACCTTCTTAAATACATGGTTTTGGGAAAATTATTTACAAACTGTTTTCAGTCTGTGGGACAATCCACAGCCAAAACAGTCATGTTAATTCTTTGATGATACACATCTCAACTTTGGCAGCTGTAAGACTCATTTCAGCAATATGAAAAATGAAAAAAAAAAAGTGGACAAAGCACTGTGAGGGCAACCCAAGAAAATGTGTTCCTTAAAAGCAACAGAAGTACTAGGACTGCCAAAGTTTTCAAGACAGGTTACAGTTTAATCCAGATGCCAGATTACAGTTTTACACTGTGAAAAGTTGAACAGACAAAACCATTTCATATACAGGTATGGCTAATACATAAAGCCACCTATATATGGATTTACTTTTTAAGTGGCAGGTATATTTTACTGAAAGAGTGAACCTAACAGACTTTTTCTCCCCAATTTTATTATTTTTTTTAAAAAATACATAAAAATACAACATCCAATGTCTGAATAAATATATTTAACAAGTCGCAAGATACCTTATTTTACACAAAAAAATTCAGCTTTAGAAATCTTGTTAAATAACTTCATTGCTATATATTTTAATTTTTTGCCTTTTTGTAACAAAATAAAAACTCTGAAATTACATAGAAAAAGAGACAAAATACATTTGTCAAGAGATAAGATAGTCCACTGAAAACCTATTCACAATTCCACTGTAAACATTAAACATTAAAATATTTGCATAATCATGTGCTCAAAAATCCTATAAAAAGTGGAAGACTCGTTACAATGGTAGTTTCCAGTCAACTACACTTCCTTTCACAATTTATTTTGTCCAATTTACACCTTTAAAATTGGGCACATTGCTGAATACACACTTTGGCAGGTCTGTATAGCAAGTGCTTCTTCAAAAATAAAAAATAAAAAATAAAAAAAATGGGACTCTCACTCAGGATTAAGATACAGCTTGGTGAAGAAAGTGCAGCAGTAGCTATTTTCAGATGAGTCTATTCTGATGCCAATTTGATGTGCTTGCTCTTTTTTCTTTGTTTAAAAAAAAAAGCAAACTTCTTCATAACGCCCAAATGCTAAATTGGATATCGGTGTTTCCAAATTATACTAAGTGCCCTTTTTACTGTTTTAAAGGTGGTGGTGGTGGAACCCTAAAAAGCACAAAGACAGAGTTGTCTAAGTGCACCCATACACCTTCCATTGCCAAGTAGCTTAATTCATCTCCATAATAAAAGGGTGTTTAAAAATCCACAATGACAAAATGGAGGGAGGGGCACAAAGAGGAGGAGAGACAGACACAGTCCAGCAGTGGAAGAGTATACAGAATATACTTGGCAATGTCAAACCAGCTGAGTGCTTTCTATGGTATATCAGGATTTCTGTCCATGACAGCAACATGCTGCGCAAGGCAGGGGAGACCAGTATCACCTGCATTCAACTGCAAGCACGTTCTGAGGAGGAGAGGAAGAGGAAGGGCTCATTCCAGTGTCTGAGGAGGCAGAAGACATGGAAGCTCCAGTATGGGATACTGTAAAATACAGGGAAAAAAATTATCCATCCCCTTCACCAATAAGTCAGTAAAACGTTAGCCCCAAACTACCCCACTTTCTGATAACTTGCTAAACAGGCCTTCCACATCTTTAACTTGCTACCAGCCTACTATGCTGGAATCACTAAAACTTCTTCAGTGAGCCCCCGAGCCACGACACCATTGCTCCTCACACAACAGCAGCTAAAAATAACCCTGAGGTAACATTTTGTAGAGCTATGGATAAAATATTTAACAAATACCACATAAACTTCCCGTTAACATTACATCTAAATGTTCCATATAAAATATACAAAAGCTTCAGCAATGAGGGAGAAGTAGCAGGTCAAGAGTGGTACAAAATATGTCTAACAAGGCTACTGATGCAAAAGCTTGTATATGTCACAATGACTCAACTTGCCTTCTCGATCTTTCTTTTTCAATCGTTTTCTTCTCCTGTCTATGGTGGCTACTTCAGACTTCAGAGACATGTAATATTTCCTGATTTCCTGCAGTTTTTCTTGCAGAAAGGAAATCCTCTCTGTGCTGCTCATGTTGTCCAATTCATCTTTAAAAGTCAAATGACACATTTTAAAAAGACACATAACCAACTTAAAAGCCTTTTTGAACAACTGTAAATATTTGGGATTAGTATAGAAAGTAGAAGTAAATATATGAAGAAGTAGTGAGTATTATCACACTCTGTGCCACTGAACAGAACAGTATTTGGCACAAGACAACCAAATATGCAGTAGGCATACATGCTTCAATGAAAAAAAAAAATTGGATGAAATCCAACTTTCATGGTATTGGTATTTACTGAAAAAGAAATAATTTGCCTTAAAGAAAAATACGATGGATCTTCCCAGCTGCATCTCTGTGAGCAAGATAAAGTAAATTCTATGCTCAGGTCATGTATCATCTTTGTTGTGTGCTCTTTATAAATCAGCTCACAGAGCAGCTATTACTATTCAGCCTGGACAAGAACTCGTATCCCTGCTCATGAAGTCAACCCACAAACATCAAGTTAGGGACAGACACCATCTCAGCCTATTGTAGCTCTCAAGGATTTTAAAATAATATGGGATTATGGCATAAGCCAGAGATCCAGGTAGAGCACAGTTTCCCTTCACGGAAATGAAAAACAAGCTATGCATCCTGACAGTCTTAAATTACTACAGTGCCAGTATATGGAACATAATAAAGGCAGGGAGAGCATCTGAAACTCATCTGCCACATTCAGTCAAAAAGTTCAAAAATGTTTATAGTCTACATAGTTACTGCCAGTTTTAGAGTTTTAAAAAATATATTAAAATATGTATTTCAAAAATGTATACTGTATTTGGAGATTGGCTCTGGACTGGGACACTTGAAGGGTCACTTCCTTTCATATGAGCATGCCAAAAAGCTAAATTTTTTTCCAGAGAAACCTTTAGCACGTTCAGTAACTGCTGAACTTTGTAGGATGACAATATCCAAGTGACGAGTGCTCCCAGGAATCAGAATGCTCTCCCCAGGGAGGCCTCTCCTGTTCTCTACGTTATCTTTTCTTTCATACTGCATCAACACTTCTGTCTTTCTGACAGACCTCTGGATTATAAAGTGGTTAAATACATCCTCTGGCATTTTGTCACCACTTTCTTATTAAATAAGTGTTAATGGCATTGTAACAGTTCCCAGCTTTTAATGTGATTCTTTCATTCATACTGTGTTGTTTACTATTTACTACATTTTTGTTAACAGCCAAATTGGACACTTTTAAGCAACACTGAGATAACTGGATCATTACTGCAGTTGAAAGGGGCAAAAATGGATAACCTGGACTGTCGTTTCGTAAAGAGATTGGATGCAGAGAAAACCAGAGTCTTACGACCTGTTTCAAAATCTAGACAGATAGGAATTGAACTGACTACAATCAATAAGGGATTTTTAAAACAGATTTTCAAGTGTTCTACGTTTATGCTTTACCTACTAAATCTACCATGAAAGTGCAGCACACTTGCACAGGATTCTGAGTCACAGCTAGGACACATTTTGAGTTCACATGGGGATACGGCTGCCTACTGCACTTTATCATGGTTTGCCCCCTGTCCCCAACAGTCACCTGTAGTTCTGTACTGCAAAGCTCAAAAGTGGTGGGAACTCTCTCTTTCATTTACTGGAAAAATTTTAGAGAGGCCTAAGTCTCTGACTGCTGTACAGGTAAATTAATACTCACAGGAAGGTTATCAAAGATTAAAATTAAAAGAACTAAGGGAGACTCCCCAGAATGTTGTTCTGAAATTAACAGTAGCAACAGTCAATGTCCAAAATGGAGTGAATACATTCTATGTTGCCTTAGCTCCTCCCCCCAAAATAAACAAAGACTATTAATTTATAATCAGAAACATAGCACTTACTGAGTTGGAAACTCCATTTATACACTCTTGGGGAAACATTTTGATGGCTCTTCTCCCTCTGCTTGTCTTTATCTCCGTCTTTGATATGTGGAGATATCACCCTTGCAGGTGATCGAGTGAGCTTCTGTGGCTTAGACACACCAAGATGTTTTACAGGAGTACATTTGCTTGAGTTGTCCAGGCCAGGAAGATCTTCACTGTCACTGCTTTGCCCTGTAACAAGATAATGTTTGGTCTCTATATACAGCCAGTATTTTAAATGGCACAAATTATGCATCTACGAATTCTTAGAGCATGTATTCTCCATACATGCTCTTACAATTACAAATCCTGTTACCAATAGTGGTCTTCTGCTAGTAGTCAAGTATACAAATACCCAGCATTTCTATTATATTCTAACTGTCTTTCATATATATTGTTTCAGTAATCCCCAGCTCTTAAAAGAAAGTCAGTATTATCACCATATTGCATATTGGGGGTGGAGCAGGAGTAGAACAGAAACTAAGAGAAGAGTAGCTCATTCATTGTTCTTCCTCAGTTCCTTTTTTTCCCCCTCACAACAATCCTATGAGGAAGGTTAGGCTGCAGATGAGTGCATGATTTATTAAGATCTGAACAGGGGCAGGGACAACTTCAGCTCACATTCTCTGCCAGGAGCTATACCAGCTGCCATAAACTCCCTACTCTGACATCTACAGGAAGTGGAACACAGATCTTTTTGCTTACAAACCAACATCATATATCGTGAAGAATACTTTGGGCTCTAGTGATTGGTTCAGTCACTTAGAGAGTATCAACACCTAGTACATTCTGAGAGACATTTGGGGCACATGTCAAAGGCAACCTGACTGTTAGAAGGAAAGCCTGAAAACCAGACATTTGAATCCCTTGCAACTGAAACGTGGAACACGAACCCTTCTGTTTCATAAACTGCAGCCAGTTTGCCAAGCCACATCTCCAACAGAATCTAGGACACACTCCTTTACATATGTAAGAATCAAGATGAAAACTTTTTGCCTAGCAGCAGCCAAGAACCCATCTATACTTGCAAAATGTAAGCTGTATTTACAAGCATAATATACATACACAATTCAGCTGAGCAGGCAACACTATTAGAATTCTTATCACTGCTACTGATTAATTATAAATGTGAGCACTAGGTTCTTACCGCAGAGTCCAATTCAATAACCACATGCTTAAAATTAAATTCTGGAACATACTGGAAAACTATAGGCTTCTGTATTCTTTGCTTTGGCCCTATCAGCATGCAGTCAAATGCAGAAAATATTTTTTGACACAATAAACCACATTTCTAAGAATTGTTGACCAAAGTAATAGTTCACCTTCAGAGTTAGAGGAGTTGCTTTTGATTTTGTTTAAGTCTTGTTTGCCAGCATGAGGTATCCAAGCTGTGGAAGAGCAGCCAAATCAAGACTTTCGTACTTAACACATTAAAAAGGACAAACAAACCCTAAGTTCTGTAGAAATCCATACTGAATAGTTCTATTACGGCTGGTGAAAAATCATGAATCTTCACTTCCTAAATTGAAAATGATTCCCTCTTGGGCAAAGTGCCAATCCCTCCCCACCTATACTACTCAAAATGCCTGGAGGAAATCCACATCTTTGTAACTGTAGCATATGTAATACTGGAATTAAAGAAAGAATGGAAAAGTAGAGCATGTGCTCTTCTGAAAAATAAAAACATACCTGCCCCATTCTTCTCATTTTTGGCTACAGTGCTTGCTCGTTTTGGGGTACGCTTTTGCTTCTTTGTCAATGAGCTGCTACTATTGTCGCAAGGCCTTTTTTGACCTGGAAATAAAATGAAGGCGCTTTTAGTTTAATAACTCTTTAGGGCATGATTGGTTAAAGTTATAGAACTGAAAGGAGGCATGAAGGCATCCAAATGAAGGGTACCAAAATATAGTATGCCACAAGCTGGTATAAAAATCAGCTTGAGGAAGCTTGTAGGGCAGGGCATAATTTTACACAGAGCTCCCCCAGCAGAAGGTTACAATATTCTACAATGACAGCAGGAGAACTGACAGAAAATTCAATAGAGTAACGTTTCCTACCATCCAACAATGTGAACAGCTCTATAGGAATGAGAGAAGTGCATAGAAAAGCACTCTCTAGACAGGATGGCAATGAAAATTACATGGAGTAAGCAAAGAAACCCAAATGGGAAGCAGTGGTGGACAAAAGACGTAGTGAAAACCTTGATCTTGCAGCAGTTTCCCTGATTCTGTTCTGTGGTGTCCACTAGCATATTTCTTGCTTGAAAACAGTAGTAAACTCCACTTATTTAGAGAAGGGAGATTTCTAGCACCCTATGATCAAGGTTTTTTAGTTTTGTTTTTGATACACAGAATGACAGTTAAGTAAAGGGAAGCCATGACAGTCACTTTGATAATAATGCTGCTTTCTAAACTATGACCTCCAGGTTACAAATGGCTCTTGCTTGTCTCACTCATCACTGTGTTCTATCCCACAACTGCAGAGTTTGGAAGGATGTTGCTGTGCAAAGGCACTCACACACAACATCTGGACAACAACATTGATATTAAGAGTGACCACAATTCTCCCAAGTATGGATCTCTACAAAGTCAAACCAGTACCACCAATACATATATTTTCAGGAGCACCCAAGAGCTTTAGAAAAATGAAATTAAAAAATATTCAGGAAAACCTTCATGGATCATGGTGAGGGCATTCAGTGAGCAATGAATGTTGACTAACTGATAGAAAATCAAACGAAAATAGAAAATAGGGAGGGGAGAATGGAATGGCTGCAGTTCTGAACAGGGAGCACTCCGCATGGTGACATTTTATTGCAGAGCCTACATGCCCTTCATAATCCCTGCTTCCATGCCTCAAATAGCTCATTCCCTCTAGAAAAGCACATGGAAGCAGGATTGGAAAATAAACGTGAAGTGGTTTGCACTGCAGTTCTGAGGAAATATATACACATGGAGCTTCTACCCAGTACTTTTACAGTACGCTAGCTCAAGGACAGACAGCTTTGCATTGAAGCCTCTGTCAGAAACCCCAGCACCTATTTCAGGGGCACAGTTTACCACAACTTGGTTATTGTTTTCAGAAATAAAACAGGGATCCATAAATTTTCCCTGGTCTTTGGGGTTACTAAGTAGAAACTCAACTTTGGGAACCATGTAGAAGGGTCTCACTCCTGATCTTGTTCCAAGTCTCCTAAATTTGGACTGGGGTCGGGCACAGAACCTCTGTCTCACTCTGATCCAGGACAGGAGGCCCCCACTCTATTTTGGATCTGGAGGATCATCCCCAGTTGTGCTAAAATTCAAACATGCTCTAAGAAACTTCAGAATAGAAGCTGGGTTCATCATGTTTGTCAGCAGGCAGAGAAAACCTTGCTGCAGCTAACACAACTGATTTGCAAATTGCAGATTATTCTAATATTTTTACCCCATTTGAACATTTTATTGTTTGCTGCCTTACGGGGAAAAAAAAGAACAAACAAATAAATGTGAAGAATTTGGGAGGCAGTTCTCCAAATGCCATGACCAATTAGGGTCTACTTTTCCCTTTCTGTTCTTCATGCTGCAGTGTTCTTGCAATCATGCTTTCAACATGTCTAACTCACCACAGAGACTAGAAACTCACTTTTTTTATGGACCATCAAAACAGGTATTTTATTCAGGCAGGGCAACTTACCTTTCTCTCCCATCTCCCTTTCTGGGATGGCTATGCTACAATTGCTTGAAGTGGTACATGCTTCAAACCCATTTGCAGACTCACTCTCACACAGACCTTCCTGAGACTCTTCAGCCACACTGTCCACTTCAATGGTTATGTCACTTTCACTCTTTATGCTCCGTGATTCATCCTGACTGAGAGTTAGAGGTGAGGCAACAGAGAAGTTTGGCTGGACCACAGGAGGTAAGGCAGATAGGTTTGAAGTGGGATTATTGGTGTCATGTTTTTCTGCTACAGAGTTCTCAGGCCCACTCTTGTCCTTTTCATCAATGTCATCTAAGTCCACTTCATGGCAAAGGAGGGTTTCAGGCCCAATGTGTGGCATGCAGTCATCTTCCTCCTTCAGTGGGACGTTACCATTGTCCTCAGAAGAACAATTAAAATGCTCACTCCCCTGCACATGAAGACGTTGATCCAATTCTGCCACCAAGGAGGGCATTTCCTCATTCTCATTTCTGAGGGACTCATCAGCACTGAAGTCCTTACATTCTTTTGTCCCAGAACATTCGCTCGTCCTCCCCTCAGTCACAATATTTGGCACTTCCATTTCATTCTCCAGTCGCAGCCGTTTGTCAGGTGACAACTGTTCCGTTGTTTTCCTTTTCAAAAGCTTCTTGTCTTTTGCACAAGCATCTGTTTCATTCTCTGAAGTGGTGTTCAAACATTTACTGTCCAAGGCAGAAGTATCTAATCTTTCACATTCAACAAGATGTTCACTTGGCTCTTCTTGGTTTAGCTGTACAATCTTTACATTCTCTAAGGAAGAGTCTCTTGTTCTGTTCTTTCGCCCTTTCCCTTTAGGTGATTTCTCCATCTCTCTCTTGATGTCCTCTACTTGATCATTTTTGTTTACCAAAATCTGAACCACTTGTTCACGCTCTTCAACTTCTAATTTCAATGTTTCTAGAGAATAGACTTGATTCCTGTCATTCTCTTTTAGCACATGCGTGATCTTTGGGATATCTTCCTCAGATTTATCAGTGATTCGTTTCTCCTCTTTTCCCAGTTCAGAATTGGCTGCAGAAAACTCTTCATTCATATTCTTTTCAGAAGCTTCATCTGCCTCGCTGTCAGATGAAATGGAGTCTACCAAAAATCACACATACCACAGAATGATCAAAACAAGGCACAACTCCACATACAATCTATAAAAGCATTGTTCAAATAAAGCTACAAGCAGACTGGGCTAGGACAATGGTATCAATGTGAAGCACATCTCCTAATATTCAAAGTATGCTTTGCTTTGAGCTCCCTGATAAAGTATAAGATCTGTTCACTGAAGATATGCTCACGTAGTTTCTTAGTTAAAAAAGTCTCACACTATTTCATTCAGGAGGAGAAAAAGAAAAAAAAAAGACAATTGATATTTTATAACTAGTTCTCCTGAGATGTTTTGTAGAGGTATCAAAATACAACACAGACATTGACATCAGTTATACAAGATGCATATGCTTATGAAACACTGACAACTTGTGAAGTACATCACGCTCCTTGTTTAAAAGTCTTTAGAAGATTTAAAACATCAGCTCACATAGGTATATGTAAATGTAACACTACTGTAATTTATCCTCTAGTTTTGGTATGAAGAGTACAAAATATCTCATTAGAATCATTCTTTGGAACAAAATGCATGTGTGCTTGGAAGTGAACTGTATTATTTGGTTAAGTTATGCTATCCTAAAATCAGACATGAAAGGACAATGAATACTTACACTGGGGAAAAAAGCTCAATTAACTACTGGTCACAGTACGTAAGTCACAAGAGACCATGAATAACCACCTCAATTGACAACCAGTAACTACCAGGTGCTACCGAGAAATTAACATAAGCATTTATACTTTTAAGTGTCAAGTAAAAACAAATCCATGGCACATTCTCCACTGCAGTTACTAACCCTGCTCTCATTTTCTACAGGTTAATACTGGCCTGCACTAACTCTCCATCCCTCTTTTTCCCTTTTTGTGCACCATCTTCCCACAATTTACAAAAACCCTGCTCACCATTTGAACCTCTATCAGAATCCAACATTCCTGAGCTTCGTCTTGTTTGTCTGCGAGGCACTCCTAAAAATTAAAGGAAGAGGCTGCAGTATCAAAAGGGAACAAGGAGTTTCTACAAAGAAAACCTTTAATTTTACTTCTTTCTGCAATGCCTGTGACTGTCTCAACACAAAATGCTTTACATTTCTTCATTTTTGAGAGATACGAAGCTTTCTACCCTAGTGGATATCATTAGCAGGTTGTGCCGAGTGAAAAAGGAGCATAGGTCCCAATCCATTACGGCACCACATTGGAAGTTACCTTCTGTTCCATTAGGTAATGGTGAACAATCTGGCAGGCTGCCCCGTGAACTTCGGGCTCCTGGCTTATTTTCACTATTTGGAGTTTTGGTTAGACAGGAAGACAGGTTTGACAGAAGAGTGGATTTCAGAGGAGGGCGTCCACGCTTTGCCTTTTGTTTCTCCTCTTCTTTCTTTTCATCTTTTTCACAGTCTTCTTTGCTCTGAACACAAGCACATAGATTTTATTTAGGGGTGTGCATCGGCTAGAAGTTTGGACTCAGATAATGTCAGTTCAGAAGATTTACTGTGGACCACCTTGGCAGCTACCAAAGTTTAATCTGGGAACAAATAAGAATCTCCCTTCTGAATACCAAAGATTTCCCCTTTTCCTACTAAATGTTAACAGGCATTAAAATGGTACAGCTTTTCAGCTTTCAGATGGCACTGGATAAACCCTGCAAGCAAAGCAGCCAATTCTGAGAAGACAAAGCCTGACAAATTTCATATTGTTTATGTATTTTTTAATGTATTGCTAAAACATTTTTATCATACCTTACATCAGCAAACTGTAGCGTAAAACAATTTAAAACAGTAATTTAAACATACTAAAATCCAATTAAATACATTAAGAAGTTAAAATAGATTTAAAAGATAAAAACAATTTTAAAAGCCAATGCATTTGAAGTAAACCAGTGAGGACCAAAGGCTTTAGTAAACAGCAGTGGTTCTACGTGGTGCCTAAACTACACCAACACTGCTGTCAACTAGGCCTCCAAAGGGAAGATGTTCCACAATTGGGATGCCATGCCTGAGAAAGTCCTCTCCAACATCCTCACACAGTGAACTGACATCCCAAGCAAACAAATACAGGGAGATGTCCTCCCTCACATTTTAAGGTCCCAAGCCTTTTAGGACTTTAACCACCTTGAATTCAGACAAGAAGCACACTGACACCCAGTACTAATCTGACAGAGGGAACCATTTATGGAAATCTAATGCATATCTCCAGCTGTGGTTGTTTTTTTTTAACTGACGCATTGTCTGCAATATTTTCAAATGGTAGTCAGAAGGAAAGTCTTTTTAGAAAAACAGATTTCAGTGATGAAAATCAATTCACCAATATCACCTACTTTTGCTTTTTTCTTTTGTTTCTTCTTTGGTCCTCCCTTCTCTGCAGGCCAAATAATCCGATCAGCTTTCACCCACTCATCATACCTACAGGAAACACACACACCACGTTATTAGGCCTATCAACAACAGCTTTTGATCACGTGTTAACTGTAAAAAGATCCATGACCTAGAATTTAGCAATCTCAGACAATGCTGATTGCAAACGTGCAAGCAAAGTCCAGGCTCATACTTAAAAAAAAAAGGGGGGGGGTCTAGTAATTTTTATAAAATTTGCTAATTTTTCTAGTAAATGCTTATCTTTCCAGATCTTGATTAGTTCTAGAAATAAATAAAATTCACTTTAAAAAGAAGCCTCTCATACTAAGACAACTTCAAGTTATGAATTAAATGAATAAGTACATTAAAAAAAACCTACAGTCATCCCTCCACATTCACTAGGGTTAGGGGCACAGAACCCCCATGAAAGTGGGAAAAAATGTGAACAACTCTCAGCCCTCCCAAACCGTATTTAACACACAAAAACGTATGATCACCATATTCAGCCCACTGTGGATTCCTCTGAGGCATCAGGGTTCCTTCAAAAGGCAGAAGTGAGGGGCTGGTACGGTTTACTGCCACCCCCACTGCTGCCCCACACCATTTTTAATAGGGACTTACAAGCCTCATTCACAGTTTCTCAGTCTCATGGGACTTGCGGTCCTACTAAAAATGGCATAGGGAGGCAGCAGATAATCCGTGACTAATCAAATCCACAAAAGTGGAAACTGCAAATGTGGAGGGCTGACTGTACTATAAGCTGCTCTGAGTTTACCAGGAAAAAAGCAGGATATATATAAGGATGATGATGGTATTATTATTATTACTACTGCTGCTACTACTACTGTGCACCTTCAAATTATTCCCCATGTATGGTGACCTTAAAGCGAACTTATCACAGGGTTTTCTTGGCAGTAGAGTTTCTTGGCAGTCGAGGTTTGCCATCACCCTTTTCTGAAGTTGAGAGTTTGTGACTTGCCCAAGGTCACCCCAGTGGGTTTTCATGGATGGGATTCAAACTCTGGTCTTCCAGAATCTTGGTTCAACACTTACTATTCCATGCTGGCTCTCAAATAAACAGATAATACATGTAAAATTTTTCAAAAACTTTCTGATTTTAATTCTTGTATTAATAAACACTGTTGTGGATACTTCAACTATGCCTCAATTTAAAATTCCAATAAGGTTGATAGAGAATAGATAAAAATAGCTGGGCAGGCCATGTTCCATGCAAAAGATGCCATCAGTTAATTGCTGGTTTGGAACATGGATGCAGGCAACAGAAAATCTTACTATGTCAAGACACTTCCATGAGACTACTATTGTATGTCCATGTGTGCTCCAAATGTTTCTGAACTAGTATTTCCAACATCCCTGACCACTGGCTGCATTGTCTGAGGCTAATGGGAGTCTATCAACTGGAAGGCTATAGGTTCCCTAAATTCAAACTGACGGGAAGGTGCAATAGTCCATGATAACCTGTAACTTTAGGGAAAAACAGCTCTGTCAACCAGTTCCTAAAACAACCCGAGCAAAACTTAACAGATTGACAATGGGCTGCTCCTGGTCTAACCAAGACCAGGAGCAGCCACATCCAAAAAAAAAAAAAAAAAGTGGTGGGATAGGGACCAGACTGTAGCTGGCCAATATGAATTTTCCAAGCCAACGTTACACAACAGTGTAAATCAAGGCTGGTTTGACATCTTTCCCCTTACCTTACATTCCAGCCGTAGTAATGTACCAAATACAATATCTCTCCATCATCATTTTCTGTACTTTTAATACTGGCTTCATAAATTTTCTGGGTTTTCCCACGGCCATACTTGACTTTGACTTTGGTTCCTGTTAGACAAGGCTCGGCGTCTTCTTCACCCTCCTCTCCTTCTGATTCTCCTCGGTTTTCCAGTTCTTCCCTGCAGCAAGAGGGGAATGAGGACGCAGACCAATTAGAGGCCAAATGCAAGCAGCAGAATAGCGGTCACCTTCCTCCCTCATGCTACGCTTCTCTGATGGTCTGCAGTGCTGCCAACCTCTGCCTTTAAGGAGCGTGACTCAGCAACGGAATCCTGGCAAACCTTCACTTCCCAAGTAATGAATCTTGTAGAAGCACCTAATCAGTCCTGCAGTGATACAGGGTAATCAATGGAATCTCTTCAGAACCGCTTTTAAACGTTTCAGCACTATAGTAAGTTTTCCAAAGTGGTTGTCTACTGCTTAAAAAAAGGTGTTTTAGCCACTAGTGCTAGTTCTTTCTCTATAGTATCTTTAGCCAGACTAGTTATGAAACACGAAGTAGAGGAGAAAAACTGTGAGAAGGCAACACACACATTAAAACTTGTTTATGAATAATTGTTTCCATCTAGGAGACTGCACAGATTATGCATAATAAAGGCTGCACAAACATTCTGCCACGATTACATTCCATTGGAACCCAGCCCTCCTCAAGGCTTCCAGTTGCATGTGCACATACCAAAATAAACAGAAGTGCATTTGTCACAGGGCCTGATGTATGTGCAGGGTACGTTCAGGTTCTAACACAAGACAGGACATTGTGCAGCTGAATTAGGCTTGTGTTGGACAGATCCGTAACAACTAAAATAAGTCAAGGAGCAGGCTCTGTGAATTGTCTGGGAGGGGCCGCTTGCTTCAGCTGTGTTGATACTAAAGCAGGTCTGGACCCGATCACTCAATATGGAGCCGATATCTACCCCAATAATCTCTCCTTGTGCAGTAATTTGCTAACCTCTTAAGCTACAGTCATTGGAACCCTCAATCTTAGATCATCTACATATAAGGCAGGAGCTCTATCAAAAGTTACGTCCTTGTTTCCAGAGCACCTAGGGTAAGAGTTTATTGGAAACCCCACTTAAGCACAAGTAGCTCAGAGGCTTTGGGGGCCACACTTCATTAAAACCTGTTATTTGCACCATTTGTTCTTCTAATGTACCATCACCTTCAGACAAGACTAGAAGCAAATGTATCACTGCTTCACATCTTGCAAATTTCACATAAAATTATTCATCTTTATGATATTCTTTTTAAATCTTTTGATTTCTCCCCACTTCCAGCCACTAGCTCTCAGTCTGTCTAATTAAATCCTTCTAACCCTACAGAATACATTTCAGTGAAAACCAGAAGCAAGGATCTTGATCTCAGTCTGTGCACTTTTATCTACTTAATTCACAATCTCTCCCCTTTGATTTGTCTACCTGCTTTAGAATACAAGGTTTTCTAGATGCACTACTGATCAGATACCATAGCACCAGTACAGCTGAGCCCCTGAAGGTTACTTCAGAATTAAGGCTGCAGCTTATTTTAAAATGTCTTAAAAATTAAAATATAATTAAACAACTGATTAGGAACATGTGATGTTCTGGATTAGATCTGTTCCCAGAGGGACCAACCAAATGCCTGTGTGGAGACCACGAAGAGGACAGGGGAGCAAAGGCACCAACTCAATGGTATTCCCTCAGTAACCAGTATTCAGGGACACAACACCTGGGAGGGTGGGACACAACTCCTTTCTCTTGTTAGGCAGCAGGGCCAGGAAGCTTTTTCTAATGAGAGTCATTCTCCATCGGGGGAATCTGCCAGGACTGCACAGTGGTGGCATGTAGAGCCACCCTGTTTATTCTCTCTCTCTCTCTCTCTCTGGCTTCTCTTCCTCCTCCTCACACAGGGAGCTTGTCAGAAAGAGACAGATCACTTGACAAAGGTGTGAACTAATTATCTGCAGAACTTTTGAAATTAGGGTGCATCCAGACTTATTATAAAGACAAGAAAGTCCCAGATTTTGTTCCTGTTCTTTCTGATTTTATTTTGGAGATCCATACACACTTTGTTTACTCCAGAATACTTTCTGTCAGGTGCTAGTATGAGCAGAGGCTTGTCATACCAGCTTCTCAGGTCGGTTTATTTTAACCCAATATAAAATCAGGGGAACAAAAACCCCAAGAATAAATTCTGGAACTTTTCTATCAGTCTGGATGTGCTTTTAGCCCAAAAGCTGCAGCTTATCCACCTCTAATTTAAACAGAACTAAAAGGCAGCAAAGCACAGGCACTGTGGGTTTAGATAATCATCCAGCTGGAAAGGACAAGGGCCCTGTAGCCCAATCCGCTGACATGCAAGAATACACACCTAAAGCACTGTTGAGAGGTGGCTGTTCAGCCTCTTTTAAAGACCTTCACAAAATGAGATTCCATGAGTCTCTGAGGTAGTTTATTCCATGACTGAAGAGCTCTTACTCTCTGGAAGCTCCTCCTAATTTTTAGGTGGAATTTTTCTCTCATAATTTAAGGTGTCGTTATGTGGCGAAACTGCTAAAAGCAAGAGGCAGGGAAGCCTCCAGTTCCAATTTCACTTCAGCTGGGCATTCATAAAAGGTGGTCGCAGGAAAGGCATTCCTGCAGCCCCAATGCCTCTTTCCTCTCTCTGCAACATGGTGTGAATACTGACTCCTGACAGAAATCCTTACAGAAATGTTGCCATAAGAAGCAACATTTTGAAAACATGCTACATAAAACTGTATTCCTCTTTCTCCCGAACACCTCTCTCTCTCAAAACTGATGGATGACTGAACTCAAACACAAATTCAAAAGTTACTTTGGCTGGGATCTGTATGCCTTCTTATAACACAGAGAGACCAGGAAAATCTAACGAGGGGGAAAGACTTGACATTCCAGGACTTTGTTCCAAGGAAACCCAGATTTTACGTAAATTTTAACATCAAGTTATATAGTAGCATGTATTTATTCTGCCATAGGAGGAAGGACTAGTGTTGATGTAATGATAACACACAGTTCAGCATTGTAGGAACAGGCTTAGTACATCCAGGTTTGCATACTCATATTCTGTCAAGAAAAGGAATTTGGCAGTTTTCATTTGTGTTTTAGATTCACTGCAGCTTACTGTGTCATCCAAACTTGGCTAAACTGGGAAATTTTAACCACAGCTAGTGGAAACAAGCCAACTTCCACCATTGTTTATGAAACAGTGCAGGTTTCACTAGACAGCTAAGGTTAACCACAGCTGAGACTTCAGACAACATGGATGGCTGCTATTAATTAACAATGGAAATCTCTGAACTCCCACTTGGAGCTGCACCAAAGAAAAGATGAAGCATGGATTCTGAACTAGGGCAGTCATAGCCTCTTCTGATAATAATGAAACAGAATTTGCATCACATCTGAATGCATCCACGACAATCACACTACGATGCTCTTAACAACCATGAAGATTAGACTTGCAGAGATGAACCCTTTATATGGATCTAGATAGAACTGCCGAATAAAAACAGCTTTTCACTCAAATTACAGATTAAGGCTGCAACACTGTACTCATTTACTCTGGAGTAAGCTCAACTGAATTAGATATGGAGTAGGCACATACAGTACTGCACTGTTAAGTATCATTTTCACAAGCTGACTGATTCCAAGCCTTTTGTACTCAGCAGATGTGCT
Source organism: Cyclura pinguis (assembly GCA_030412105.1). Taxonomy (NCBI): domain Eukaryota; kingdom Metazoa; phylum Chordata; class Lepidosauria; order Squamata; family Iguanidae; genus Cyclura; species Cyclura pinguis. The sequence continues at coordinate 382,008,364 of CM059599.1, forward strand.
GCAACCCCAGACAGACAGACAGACAGACAGACAGAAAGAAAAAAGGATGTTTTTCTTGCCTCCTCTCTTCTTCTTCATCTGAATCCCTGTCAGATTCCTCTTCCTGCTTTGCTTTCTTCTCCTTTTGCTTTGGTGTGCTCTTCCTGCTTCCAAGCACCATCTCATTTTCCCCTTTTTCCGCATTATTGGACATTTCCTCAACATCGTTGTTCTCCTTGTTACTGTCTTTTAGTTTGTCCTGCATTTTATCATCTTCACCTTCTTTTTTAGCAACAGCAACATCACGGACAAGTCTTCGTCGTCCCTATGACAGGAGAAGGGAAAACCAGGCCATTTAAAATGCACTGTTGCCTTCCAGGCAGCAGGATTATACAATACAACACTGCAATATTAAATTACAGCTTTTTCTTGACAAATGGCATATCAGAGAATTTGTGTACGCTCTATTGTAGAAAATCAGCATTGGGGCTTTGCTATTCAAGATCTGAAGATGGGAATACAAGGGAAGCAGGCAATCAGAGAAAAACTGGGAGGAGTAACAATAAGGTACGGTTCTGGCTTACTGTTCTCAAGTGGTATCCTAGAATATGCTGAACTCGTCCTACAGGGAGAGGGTCATTTAAAAAAAACACAGACCTTCTACCTTCAGACTAGAGAGAAACAAGTCAGAGTTCCCAGTTCATGCACCATATGCTAAACAAGCCATAAGCTAAATGAAACCAAGGACAGAAGGCCTGTTTGGTTCTGACTGGAGGAGCCAAATGGTGAATACTAAGCACTGTGCACCAGCACCCAGCCTCATTCATAGTAAGCCAGAATTCTTTACAGGTCTGGATTCCTGTGAAATGAAAACATAGCCAGAAAGATAAGAATAAGTGGCCAACCATTTCTAAAAGAAACAGAGAGGAAGTATGCTTCCCTTGCGGTATAGGTGGGTTTTTAAAAAGCCCTGCTGGGAGAACAATGACTCCAAGTGTTTTTGGACATGTAGCTAAGCTAGGGTTATCAGGTGAAAACCAGGGCAGGGCTCTGTACTTTTAATGATCGTGTAGAAAAGAGAATTTCAGCAGGTGGAGCTTGGATGACAAGCAACACCAGCTGAAATGCCTTCTCTTACATAACTCTTAAAGGTAAAGGCACCTTGTCCTGTTTTTCACCAGGCAACTGCAAACTCAATATGCCTGGCAACTGAAGGGAGGCAATGCTGAATCCTACTGCAAATCTCAATTTAACTCGTTCCTCCACCAATACAGTACAGCTAGATACCCAAAAATACACCCTGATTAAACTTGGCAACATTTTTCATGTCAATGTTTGGAACTATAGGTATGGTCAGCCTTCTATATTTACTAGGGTTGGAGTGCAGGACCTTTGCAAAAGTGGAAAAATCTCAAATATCAAAATGTGTGTGTGTGTGTGTGTGTGTGTGTGTGTCTGTGGGAAGGGGCGAAGGCATGGTGGAGAGAATGGACACCTAGGGTCCAAACCAGTTCAGGGAAAGGGGAGGGACAGGTGTGGGTCAGCATGGTGGCACTATACATCTTCTCTCTTGTCTATCTCCTTCCTTGGGAGTGGGAGGAGCATCAGGGAGAGTTTATGGTGCTGGGAAAAGCAGTTGTGAGGTGTCCTTAGCTGGCCAGGGAGTGACTGGTGGAGGAAGACCAGAGGTGGGTTTTTAAAGGTCTGTGCAGCCTTACCAGAACAACCAAGAGGAAAGGTTCCCATGAAAAAGAAGCACCTTGAGGTGGGAAGGGGCAGGGGTTTGAGAAATTCACAAATAACCAAATCCATGAAAGTCAAACTTACAAATGTGGAGGGGCAACTGTACTTACAAAAACAGTGGATGGCAGGCATAATCTTTACAAAAACTTCTCTATTATGTAAGAGTGAAAGGAAAGATAGTGCTTCTACGCACACACACTTAAAAACAAAAATCTAATTTTTTTCCCTTCAGAAATGCTATTTTAGCCACAAGCAAATGGATATGGGGCTAAATCAATGCACATTGTTTTGAGTAATCAACTAGTTTCTTTAATCAGCTCACACTCCTAATATAAAACATGGAAGACAGATAGAGGGAGAGTTCATACTGTAAACATTGACAGGATTTCTAATGTGTTTAAGGAAACTTTTTATGAAGGGTGAAGTTTTCTAAATAAACACAACATTATCTATTCTAAGAGGCCTCTGGAATGAGAAAGCGGGGACAAAATATAAAGTAAATACAGTTTTACACACACACACACACACACACTTTGGGTTCAAACGTGAACTCTGAGGCTTAAGAGACAAAGTAGACTCTGAGAGTGGATTTGACAGAGGAGAAAGAAATAGAATCAGACAAATAGCCAGGCACTGAGTTCCAGACATGGAGGAAGAATAGAAGATGTCCTCCTATTCACAGAAAATCTATAATCTAGTACAGGGTGAGAAACGTGTAGTAGCCTCCCAGGTCTATTTTTGTGGTCCCTAGGTCTCCACTGGATCCTCCCCTAAAAAATCCCAAAATGCCCTGTAGGGGACATGGGAAGCATTTCTGCCACATATTGGGGAACTTCTTGGGCCACTTTAGGCTCAGGAAAGGCCTTTTTGTAAATTGCTTTCCTCTTTTGAAAAAGCCCTTTCCTGGGCCTAAAATGGTCCAGGAGGGCACCTAAAGAGCATGACAAAATGGTATTTGGGGGCATTAAATATTGAGGTTTCTTTTGCTATGGGAGGTGCTGCTCCCTCAAGGTATCTCCTAGGAGGTTAATGCAGTCCCTTAGCCTCTCATAGATGCCCACCCCTGACCTAGCAGAAGCCTTCCAAAAAGCAAGCAGCAGAAGAATTTTAACCTGTTTTGCTTTTATTCCGTAACACCACCCTGGGACCCTGTTCTAGGACAGCTTAGAAATGTCATAAATAATCTATGATTTAAACAAGGATGGACAAAGTCCACGAAGAGCCTTGAAAAAATGCAAAATACACTTGTGCTCAGTGTGGAGAGGGATGGCACTGTATCATTTTTAAACGTTTTTTTTTCACATTTCAAATTTTATTTTTAAATTGCTTTTTATTATTATCAATGTTTTTTTCTAATCACTGTTAACTCTTAAAGTTTTTTTTTAAATTCTTCTTTAAAAAATTACTTTAAAAAATAATTCCATTTTAATGTTAGGCATTTGTATGTTTCTTACTATACTGCAATATGTACACTAAAATCTGTAAGCTGCCTTGAGCCTCGATTTTGGGGGAAAGCAGAGTATAAAACAGTTTATAAGGATAAGAATTTAGAAGAAGAATTTGAGGACACAAATTGCAGCACCTACTTTACAGGAGATGATACGAATAGCAGAGGACTTTTTCAAAACACTTACCCTTGGAGACCTCTGCTCGATTCCTTCCTTTTCACTTTCACTGCCGCCATCATTTTCTTCCACCTCATTCTGAACCTCTACGAGGGACATCTCCGGCTCTTCTTTTATTCTCTCCTCCATTGGCTCTTCTTGCTTCTGAGCTACTTGTATTATTTTTGGTTCATTGTGGTGGATGGTTCTAAACTGAATGTTTGCAGAGCGGCAGTATTCTTCAAAACCATAAAGATACCTACAAATATTTGAAGTCATCTTTATGGACTATGAAAGCACAAAGAGTTCTTCTCATCTACTCAACAATATAAAGGAAAAATATACTCTTTTTTTAAAGCTCCCCCATCAGATAACAGTCTGACCTCTAGAAGTATTCTTGGTTTCATCCCCAAAGCACACTCCTGCATTCCTTTTGCTCAGCAGCAAGCTGGTTTTCCCTCTTCCTTCCCTCCTCTCTCTTTCAGATGCTCTGACACAATATATTAAAGCATGGAATACCACAGGAAATGCTACTGCAATTCACTGTAGCCACTATTAACAGGCTTCCTATTCCACTTTGAACTGTATAATTTCTGGTATTTTAAACTGTTGTTAGCCATTGCAAAAGCTCACAAATTGAACAGTAAATATGCAGCAAAACTGTGTTATTGTTAATGAGAGTCCCTTCTAAATAGTGCTTATTCTCTGTAATCCTTGTTGTTGTTGTTGTGTGCCTTCAAGTCACTTCCAACTTATGGCAAGCCGAAGGTGACCTATCACGGGATTTTCTAGGGCTGAGAGTGCATGATAGCCCAAGTTCACCCAGTGGGTTTCCATGGGTGAGTGGGGAATCAAACTCTGGTCTCCAGGGTTGTAGTCCAACGCTCAAACCACTACACTACACTGGCTCTAATCCTTCACCCTCCCCAAATGCTGTTTCTCATTTTCCTTTGAATCTATATTATTTTGAGTTATTTGGGTGTCCAGTGCAGAAAGAGAAAAGCTTAATGGTAAAAATCTATGTACTCAGGGGCTTTTGTCCTTTAGGCAGTAGGTGTGTAGTTTAGACAAGCAAACGGACTACTTACTTTCTATAAGCCGTTTTTACATTGTAGGAAGCAGCTGAGTTCAAAATAGGAATGCCAAGGTCCATATAAATTTGCTTCCATACAGCTCCACTATCAATCTTTTGGGTGCATGGGTGGGAGAAAGGAGAGAAGTTTTATTTGTTAACATATTTGCTAACAAAATTTTTAATTCAATGTTCCTCTAAAATCAAAGGACATGTACGCAGGCTAGCTCCAAGAAATGTCATACTTACACTGTCACATCCACCCTGCTGATATACCAGTCTGAAAAGCTTGAACAAGTTAAGATTCTTATAGCCCAGAACTGGTGGTTTATTGATAGGTGTACCTAAACAGATTTTAAAAAAAAAAAAGACAAAAAGTATTGCTATGCTAAGTTTTGCAGTTTTACCATATGTTAAAGACTTTTATCACACACGCACAGTTCAGCAAGCTTCTTGCCTGACACCCGTGACAGCACAAGGAATGCCTCCAGCACTGAAATGTTATGAAAGCTGATTCTTTCTAGACCACAACCAAAGAGTAATTGCAGGCTAGTGAAAATACTAATGACTGATGAATGGACTTATCTGCATGGCTTCATTACAAATTGCTTCTTCTAATTACTTAGACAGAAGAGGCATCTTAAAACCTAAAATTCCCATTTATTTGCTGACTTTGGGAGAAAAAAAAAGGTCACCCTAAACAGCAGACTCGCTTAAATATTCAGATCTGTCAGTTAAATGTCATGTAACAGGAATTCTAGTATTTTCTTATAATTATTAGAAGTTCGGTATAAATTAACAATTACTGGTACTTTTAGACATAAGAGAATTGTCAGAAAATCCTGAGCAGCTCCAGCTACTAGATTAACAAGAATCTGTCAGTGGGAATATATTATACTCAAATTCTCCACTTGTTTTCTATAGCTTTCTGGGTATAATCATACAAATGCATATTCCACTAAATTTTACTGACAAAACAATATGATCTAACACATATCTACATCTAAGTTTGTTGTTGCTGTGTGCCTCCAAGTCAGTTCTGACTTATGGTAACTCTAAGGTGAACTTACCCTCAGATATTCTAGGCAGAATTTGTTCAGAGGGGTTTTGTCCTTGCCTTCCTTTGAGGCTGTGAGTGATCTGAACCCTAGTCTTCCAGTGACTTAGCTTACTCAAACCACTAGACTACACTGACTCTCAGAATAACAAAGTACCTATCCTCATCATTGCTGCTAGAACTTTTTATCACAATAAATCTCTTACATTTGGTTAAGTTTTAAATGCTTAGCATTTATAGTGCCAATTCTGTACGTATGTGTTCAGAACTAAACCAGTAATTTTAATGGAACATACTTTCAGAATATGACATAAAGCATTAAGGCATTTCATGCAGATACAAATGCAACACTGGTTAAATACAGTTTCACACTAGCTTAAATGTCCCCCACTTCATTCTAAGTTGTTAGTTACCTCTGTCTTCCATAAACTTGTAAAGCTGTTGGAGGAAATTGTCCCTCTCTTCAGGATCAAGCTCTTCCTCGGGCTGTCAAAATAACACAAAAAGTCAAGATTTTAAAAGACATACTTTTGATTTAATGGCAACATCACAAGCATTTGCACTGGGATAGCTTCAGCAAATCTCAGATCTGTTTAAAAAAAGTTAAGATGCACAAATGGGCATTATATGGAACTCCAAGCAATTCAGTGGAAAGCACACTGTATGCTGATGTTTAATGAAAATGGACAGGATCTGGAGACAACCAAACATTCTTCTTTTTCTAGATACTGGCCTTAGTCCTAAGAAATCACTGATTGCCCTGAAAAGTTATCTTCATCAGGCCAAAACAAGGTGCTCTCCATTAGAATTACTGGCCTCTGTTCAGCTTTCCAAATGGAAAGACTTGGAACTATAGGCAAGATTTCTGAGTCTTCAGGAAGTGGGACATGCAATGCAGGAGGTGTTGCCACCTCTTGGAAGTGTTCGGGGATCTATCCCGCCATGCCTTCCTGCAGTATTCTGAAAACTAGGCTTTCCGCCTGCAGGTTCTCCTAACATTTTCAGTTTTTTTGTTTGTTTTGCAACAGAAGAATCACAGCTAGCAAACACACCGCTCAATTAAGATTTTTCTGTTACTTCTGCAAACTTCAGGGTTTCCCTAACCCTGCTGACAGCTCCCTCTTATTTGTCAGGGGCCCTGCCCTGACTATTTCTGTTGGTAACCACTGTACAAGTTCACAATTGAGATAATTACAGCAGACACATCAAGGATCAAGCTCTCAGTTCTGGAATTCTACTGCAACATACCAGAGAACAGACTACACTGTGAAATGTACAACTTTGCAGAAAATCTCCTGATTTTTCATTACTGTTTTTACCTGCTCTTTCTCCAAGGAATTCATGAAGGAACACGTCTTTTTGCCATCCTGCTTCATCCTTATAACCACGCTGCGATGAAAGACTAATCTGAGGAACAGCTTGAACCTAAGACTATCTGCATAAATGACTCTTTATAACAAGGTTCATGCCCAGGGGGAAAACGAGCCCCTGAGAACCTCTACCCGCATCAGAAATGGCAAAAATATTTCTGGGAGGTTACATTCCTGAAAGCTTTGATTTCCCCCTCCAGATATCCTGAAACTGCACTAAACAAAAGTACATTTCTGTTGACAAGATTTTCTTACTGCAGTAGCTTTAGCGATTCTTACTCTTTATTCTTCTCCATTCAGATCTCAGTTTAGGTAGTAACTGGGATTTGACATTAAAGTCAGTCTGTTCATGTTTTTCACTGGTTCTAGAAAGTAAATGGAAGTCTTTATTCTACTTAACTGCAGTATTTAGCAGACATCAGTAGAATAATATGACTTCCTTAGATCATGTGCTTTCTTGTTTCCTTGTGAACAGCACACCAGTGTTCACGTTAATTTTTTTAACTGAAGTAAAATGATCCAGCAGTTTGTAAGTTTAATGTAAATTTGTCAGGTGTAACTGAGCTGAACTTTGAAGAAATAAAGCGATGCTATGACAACTAAAAGTAATGTTAGCTTTCTGTTTGTTTCCAGTAAAACTGCAATATATCTAAATTTCTGAGTATGTGCTCTTTGATGGTTTAAACTCATTGCATACAGGAAGAATGGATGGAGTCTGGGACAGCATGCTTTACATGTATATAGGAGGCAAGAGCCACTCTCCCAGGTGCAGCATTAAGCCTATTAATTTGGAAATGACACAGCTAGAAGCATTTTATTTTCACAGTTCTGCAGACAGTTAACAAAAATAAAACATTAAAAATATCTAATACACTACAGAATGAACATTCCCAGAAGAGACACCCCTAAATCCAAATTCACGGCATAACTGAGAAGTAAACAACATAAAACTAATGGATTAAGAAATCAGTTTTAGGGTCTCTGATCTTAGAACCTGGAAAAATAAAAAGGCTATTAAAGAAGATGCTAGATTGGGGAAAGTATGATACAGCTGGAGCTCCATCTGAGCAGGTACTCTTCTCCAAGAACCACCAGCCTCAGTTTCTTCAATTGTCTGGAGTACCCAGAACAGGATCCTGTGGTGAAAAACCCCTTAAGGTTTGGACATACAAGAGAAGTAGATTCATAGCTCCTTCTTTGGAAGCTGCGCAATTAGATATCTACTGACCAAATTCAGTTATGCTCTCTAATCCTGTTTTAAATAATGAAGCCATTGTTTCCCTTCAAAAATTCCACCAGCTTTTTTTTTTAACAAAGTTTATTATGGATTGAAAATGAGTGTGACACAGTAGTTAAATACAAGTATTTTCTTCATCCAGTAATTTAGCATAGCAGGCTTTGCTTTCAGCATAAAGTAAAATATCTAAACTACAATCTGAATCCATGTAAAATCTACCTCGTGTAACAAAGGAACTTGTGGACCTGCACAGTTACTTTCTGAATGTTTTTAATGGTGACAGAAGCACATTTTGCAAGTGATATGGGATTGCTTTACTCTCACAAAGGCAAATAGAAGCCTTTGTTCAGACCAGGAAGCACTTTATATACACACAGACACACATATACGTATTCTCTCTCTCCCCCTCTTCTCCCTCTCCCCCCCCCCCCACACACAGACAAACAGAAAGGACGTCTATTGAAACAACAACCAAATCCTAAGGCTACATAACAGCATTGAGCAACATTTTTTTTGCTTCTTTTAACATTACAAGGATTCGAAATAATAAGAAAATATAATCACTTTTCCCCCCAGAAGGATTAAAAAGAAGGCTGAAGGTCCAATACGTGTAATATCAGCAACCCTCCCCCAAATCTTATTTATAGCCCCAAAGAACGAACAAACAAGTAAGCACGACCATTTATGCAAAACACTCATAACAGTAGCTGAAGTCACCATGCTGTGTAAGCATGAAGATGTTAGAACATGCTGGAAAAGTTGGAATGCTGTTTTTGCATTCTAGATAAGCCAAAAGGCCACAAATGTATCTTCTTCTGCTGTGTTACCTGGTCAACAGACTATGAAATTTTCAAGAGAACCAAACTGTAAAACTGCAGTTTTACAGGAAAAAAAAAAGCTCACCCAAAAATGTGCAGGCACACCTTCCAACAAGGACACAAGAGTCAGAAGGATACTGGTCTTGCGCTGCAGCAGATACAGATGCCTTAAGTTACCCAGGAAATATGTTTAGGCAAAAGGAGAGGGAACACACTATATTTTATGTTAGGAAGGTTTTAAGGATTTTCAAAGCACACAATCTTGGCACACTTTTTAAGCCACGTTTTCTGAACACACACTTTGCACTAATGGCTGCATGCAGTTTTAGGTAACAATTTGGACTCTCAAGGGCATTTAGGCAAGAATAATTCCAAGGGGGGGAAAAACAGTATTAAAAGATATCAATCATACACAGGAATAGTATGATTTCAGTCCTTAGACAGACAGTTAACTTGCGGCTTCATTTGATTCCCAATTTTAACCTTTTGTGCTTGATCAGTGGTAAAAGGCTTCCTGAAATTAACATCTACCCTTGACTAAGGCAAGATCTCCAATAAGCCTTCTTTTCGATGATAAGAGAAACCCAAAGCAGTCTGGAAAATGGAATTATGGCTTTTGCCTCCTCTGAATAGATGCCTCTTGAATCTCCGTAACTCCCTGAAGACTGGAGTACATGAGCCCATTATGAATAAATCCGAGATCCAAGGAAAAAATGCACCTATTGCTATTTTACAGAGTTTCAGGCAGATGAGACTTATTTCAAGGACAGGGATTTCTATTTGGCCAAATCTAAATTCTACTCTCTAACCTCTGGGGAATGGAAGAGATATGGATTTGGGCTATGTGGGGAAGAATAATAATTAGATTTCCTTCCAAAACTGATAAAATATGAACACGCATGAAATTCTTACTCAAAACATGACACACTAAAGCTCAAGATTTACACATACTATTTCAGGACAGAAACAAAAAACAACTGATTTTTCTCTATAACAATACCTTGATCCGGCACATGGCAGCAGCAGAAGTCACCTCTGGCTTCCTACAAGCACTGTTTGTGCAAGTCACCTCACAGAAGAGGTATATTATCAATTTGCTACAGGTGCCCTGAGAGCAGTTTCTGTGTAAGCAATGTCTTGGATCAAGATCCAACTTATCTGACCAACCGTTGAATGGTCCAATAAGAAACCTACTGAAATTAATCAGGTTAGTTACGTACTATACATATGTCTAATACACATACACACACACACACACACGTATACGTGTGTGTGCGCATGTGTGTGTGTGCGCGCGCGCGCGTGTGGAAAGGGGAGTGTTAACATTGTAGAAAACTGGTTGGGCTTTAATTAGCAAGTCCATGGAGCTGCTGCATAAGCTCCACACATTTCAAGAGGGGATGCCTTGGAGCCTCAAAAAAGCTCTGCTGGAGTTAAATGAAGCAATGATTAGTGGATTGGGCCCCATGTGTCATTTCTCAAGGAGCCAAGAACTGCCACAAAGATATCCAAGTAGCAAATCTCAGCACAAAGGCAGGTTTAGAAAATGGTATACCTTGATTAGAAAATAATCTATAAATAAATACATAAATACCCTATTTTTAAAAATAAAACACACAGAAGATGTTTCATTTTAGAAAGCTGGCAGAGAAGCCAAAATAAATCAGTCTATTTATTGGAATACTTAGGAACACATACAGTTCTGAAGAAAAGCAGAAGACCAAACAGAATCCAAATATTATCTTCAGGGAAAAAAACCCACAAGGACAGAGGGAAGAACAAGAGGTATCAGTGCCTCATGTTTAAGAATTTAAAATAATTAATTTAGCTTAATGATTCAGTATAGCCATTTTCTGCTGAAAGCATAAAAAGCAAATACCAGTGTTCCATTGCCTACATTTATCTTTAGATCTTCTTTTTCACCGAAAGAAGCTCTATTGCCATATGAAACAATAGATTCTGCAGATGTTCCTCCAAGTATTTTATTCCTAGTGCCCCTTATCTTCCTGTGCTCACCAACAGTTTATTATATTCCAAACTAAGATTGGGGGGGGAAAGATCCCTAGGAATCCCATTTTCTTTTCAAAAAGCCAGAGCTCCCCCTCCCTCCTCTTTTGTTTGAAAGGTAGAAGCTCTCTGGAGCAAACTGATCAGCTGTAAAGAACAAGGTACAAAATTATTATCCAGAGCCCACACTGACAATCCTTCACGTTCACTTACCTGCAAGAAAGGGGCATTGACCAAGGCTAGGACACAAAGCCAGTGCGCTCTGCAACAGTTCACACCCTGCAAAATGTGGCCTGTTCACCGTGTGTAACAACATGAGGGAGGGAGAAGAGGGAAGAGGAGGAGCAGGAGGAGAGATTCCACATTCCACAAATGATCAAGCGCTCACACTTTGCTTAGTATTAGCACGTTTGCATGGAAAGTGACTCCATTTTGTTAAAAAGCCCTTCTTTTACGGCAGAGCAAAATCTATCTATATATAGCAGTTTTCTTTTCCTTCCCTCATTCTCTCTTGGCTTTTTTTTTTTTTTTAGCAAGGAAAGAAAAAGAAAGGTTACTCGGGTCTTCACACTGCTGGTGGGGGTGGGCCGTGGAGAAAGGAAACGTAAACTTACAAAATCTAAACCCCACCCCCTCAATAACTCCACACCCACACTGGTCAAAACGCTACCGACTGAAGGCACAAGCAATCCTTACCTAGGTGCTGCATCTTCTCTCAAGCGCAAGGGGGAAAAAAAAGCCTGACTATATTTGCTTTTCTACCTAATCGGCTCGCCGCACGTCATCGCACTTCATCCTAGCTTGCACAATGTCTGTGCGCCTTCTCGGGCCGCACCGGAGCCACCGTTATGCAGCATTGCTTACATTCTCTTCCACATTAAAAAAAAAAACCCATCAGACATTACACGAAAGGGAAAGAAAGAGGCAGCCCATTTCAAAGCCTCTGGTAAGCCTCCCCGGGCAGCCTGCCAGCCTCTGCTCAGTCTTCCCCTTTCCCGAGCATGCTCACTGGGAACCAACAGTGCGTCACCATGGCAACCCCGTAGGCAGCCTCTAAGCATGAACAGACGTTCTGTTTTCAGCCCTCGCAAGACCACGGACTGCGAGGGGGAAGCGACAGGGAAACCGCGCCGTTCTGCGGACCCGCCCGGGTCCCCCTTCTCCTCCTCCGCTCCCCGCTCGGCGCGGTGGCCCCACAGTTCCGCCCCGGGGTGCACGGACTCACAAAGTTTAACTCGGGTCCCGCCCCGCCCCGGTTGTGTCTCCTTGTCGAACCTTCGCTGCGATTTGAGCCGGGCACACACGAAACTTACAGCCGCGGGATTTTCACAGAACAAAGTAGGGTCTGAAAGCAGAGGTGTAATATTCAGCCACGGCCTCCCTCGGCTCTGGCTTTCTCTTTGATCTCATGATTTCTACCTGACAATCGTCCCCCCCCAAAAAAAAAAACTCTCCAGAAATATTTCCCTTGGAAACAGGATGAGATCCCATAAACTGGAAGCTGCTCTGAATGCCCCCCGGACGTCTCTCTACTCCCACGTTGACCGAGCTGCAAACAGGAGGAAAGACCGCGGCCGCGCCCACCCGCCGGGTGCTTCCAGGAGGGCGCGCGGAAGCACGCCGTGGAAAACAGCGGGACCCCCCCCCCCCCCGCCAGCCGCCTGCATCCTGAGGCAGCCTGAGGGCTGGAGAAGGCCAGCGCCGGCGCCCTTCCCCTCGCACTCGGACCACGTGCGCCGTTTTGGTCAAGTGGGCCTATTTCTGTCTCAGAGGCACACGTTTTCGGCCAGTGTTGCTTTTCGCTCAGGTTGCCAGAGCGAACGCTAGAGAAGGCTCCTGTGCAGAATGGTGCGTCTCAGGATGCGGCCGTGTTCCTGTGTGCCACGGGCCCGCACGCCGGGCCCGCCGGGTAGGACTGGTTCTTTCCTGGAAACTCAGCGGGGGCTCGGAGCCCAGGGCTCAGAGGACCGGCACTGGCCCCAGGTCCATCTCGTTGAGCGGCACTGGTCTAAGAAAAGGGCATGTCGGCAAGTGTCGCTTGTAGCCTGCTTATGTGGCACCTGCTCAAAATCCCTTTCTGCACAACCATTAAAGGTACAGGAGCCATCTTCGGTTCTCACTCTGGCAACCCTAATTTTCACACATCTCATTTCCCCCACAGGAAAAGGAGCCTAAAATGAAGTCATCCCTCCTTAAAAAAAATCTGTTATGCTTACAGCCCTAGAGCTGGACCAATACAATACAGAAGACACAGAGAGGCACTGGTGTTAAGTTCACATCTGTTAAAATAAAACAGAACTTTGTAGTCAGGAATGCTCTTATTAGGAAATAAATCAAAGTTCTAATATGTTTTTTCACTTCAGGATTTACGTGTTGACTCAAGTTCCCACTGAATCAATAAGTCTCCTTGATTTGGGAGTAATACCAGCATTTTTAGCCATGTTATCATGTCTCTTAAAATCCTATCAAGGTTCTTAAAAGCTCATTAATGGTCTTGAGGGACCACGTAAGACACCAGCTGGTTTACTATTCCCATACTACATGTGGAAGGGCCAGGGCTAGAAAGTATCTTGCTAAAGGGTATCTCATGTTCAGGGCCAAGATGAGATTTCAGCTGGGAAGACACATTCACTTCTAATCACTGCTTGCCCCATCTGTTTGTTTTTTTTTAAATATATATAAATATAGGAGGGAAGAAAGAAAAAAAGGAAGTTAAAATTAGGTTCACCACATGAAGCAGACACATAAATAAATGCTGAGGTTTCTCAAAAGCACTGTAACAGTGATCCACAAATAGAAAGAAAAAAAAAAGACTTCTGCATTAGCTGAAAGGTCTGATCAATGGTTCTCTCCTCCCCTCTAGAACAGGCAGTGTTCTGCACATGAATTATCATAATGCAGATGCTTTCTGAAGAGGTCTGACTCTATTTCTCACCTCTGCCACTCTTCCAGAAAGACTCAATGTGGCAAAAGATGCTCTGGGTGAGGGTACTCTTAGTGGAAAGTTCATTTTTCTCCTAACTAGCCAATCCCATATTTTCTGACCGAGAAGACAGGCTTAGGGGAGGTGGTGTTTCACATCAGAGAGTTTTCTGATGAAGGAGGATGAAAATGAAATTTTGGGTCACAAAGCAAAAAGGTCATCACTGTTCACTCTTAGGCAGGCCAAATCTATATTAAAAGGTTATGCACTCATATAATGCATGCTGCACAAAAAATATTTTAGAAAGCCTTAGTACATTATTAACATAATGGCTGGATGTTTGTTTTTCTACCTAGCAACTTTAAATTCTCACAGCCTTCTTTATGTACCACATTGCACACCAACACATCATTAGATTACTAACAGTGCTCACTATAATGTATGTTATTCCAGTGTTGCCAGCTGGTCCAAAGAGCTGCAGCCAGACTGTTAACTGGGGCAGAGACCACGCTATGCCCTTGCTGAAACAGCTTCACCGACTGCCAGTTTGTTGCTGGGCAGAGTTCAAAGTGCTGGTGATAACCTATAAAGTCCCACATGGCTTCAGTCTAGGCTACTTGGAAGACCGTATTTCCCTATGTGAGCATGCCCAGGCCCTGAGATCATCAAGAGAGGGCCTTTTTGATGGCTCTCCCTAGAATCTGGAACTCCCTTCCCAATAGAGGCCAGAATGCCTCTCTCCTTGTCCTTCTGGAGGCAGGCTAAAACCTTTCCATTCAGACAGACTTTTAAGACAAAAAGTTTTCTAAAAATGGGCTGGAGATGCTGTATATTTTTAACAGAAGTATTCTGAAGAGCTTATTGACTTTTTAATTGCATTTTATTCTTTTAACCTGAGGGTGAACTGTTTTAATACTGTAAATAGTTTAATTCTGTTTTAATGTTCACTTCTTGTATACTTTCAATTGTATTGTTCCTTTGAATTGGGAGCTACTTTGAGTCCCAATTTCAGAGAAAAAAAGTGGGATACAAATAATGATAACGATAATAATAATAATAATACATGATCATTCAATATATTACAAACATCCTCTTTATTCTACCAGTCAACTTGTTCCTTTGGCATTTTTCACAAATGTTAAAATGATGTGCAAGAAAAATACTTCAGTGCAAACTATTTTTCTTTGAATCATTTTTTTCTTACTGCTGTGAAAAAGATCAAGTCATAAAATACCGTCAAAAGGAGTTCAAGAGGTCTGGCAGAGTTAGAAAGGGCAGTACATGTTTTCCAAGTCACAGGGCAAATGCACATGTGTTTACAGTTGCCCCTCCATATCTGTGGATTCTGTATCCACAGATTCAACCAACCACAGCTTGAAAATATTGAAAAAAAATCCAAAAAGCAAACTTTGATTTTGCCAGTTTAAATAAGTGATGTCATTTTAGTATACCATTGTACATAATGAGACTTAAGCATCCATGAGTTCTGGAACCAAACCCTAGTGGATACTGAGGGCCTCCTGTATACATTAACAGCAACACTTGCTGAATGAAGAAGTCCAAGGATCTTTATTTCTAAAGTTTCCCATCCTCATGGTGCAGACAGAAGGAAAGGGTTTAGAAGAACATATTCTAGTTTAGTATAATCTGGAGTTCAACTATGACTTCTAGAGAGACCAATGAGATATATCCCGCATGGTTGGCCTTCCATGAGTTCAAGGTGACATAAGCAAAAATATAAACATAAGCCACTAAAAAAGGAAACTAACGTAGATCCTATCCAAGTTAAGAGAGCAACCTACAAAGTGGAGTGAAGAATACTTGGCACTAATAAAGATGGATTGCTACGTGAAATCTAAACCTTAGTTGAAAATGCCTCCTTCCATATTGAAACACTAACTTTCAAGACCTTTTGCATTAGCTCAAAGGCCGCAACATTCTCTCTGCTCCTCTAGAACAAGGAGATACTTCTTGGAGAGGTTTGACTCTGTTCTTGCCTCTGCCATCCTAACTTTTGCATAGGTAGGAATAAAAAGTTCTACCTTTAACTTTCTGCTATGTTACATTTTCGTTCTTCAAATTTGCTTACTCGATATCTGTGTAAATGTTTTCCATTAGTATAAGTTTAATTGGTATCTAGCTTCCAGCAATGTTGTGACTTGTACTAGTAACCTGATCTATTCCAGATTGAGAGATTGGACTTACCGTGAATGGTCATTCTGGGATGGCAAGAGGAGGAATCCACAACGGATCAGGTAGGAGACAACGTTCTTTTTCAGTTGAGTCAGTTAGACTCCCCTCCTTCTTTCTTTAATACCCACTGAAACCAGATGATCTCAACTCCTACCTACTGTCCTCCTTTCACTGTTCCAGGGTGGGCATAGATTCCTCCTCCTGCCATTCCAGAATGACCATTCATGGTAAGTCCAATCTCTCATCCTCGGGATGGCATAGAACAGCAATCCATGATTGAGATTTACCAAAGCCACACCCTGGGTGGTCAGTAATACTACACTTTCACAACAGAATGCAGCACTGTTCTCCCAAATGCTGCCTGAGCCGATTTAAATTTATTATTTTATATTATTAAATTTGTCGATTTTATAATGCCTAAAAACATGGATGGTTCTGACCAACCAGCTGCACTACAGACATCCAGCAAAGAGGAAGTCACACTGTAAGCTGTGCTAGTAGCCACTGACCTAGTGGAGTGAGGATATACATCTTTGGTCTTGGCTTACTTGCATAATCATAGCAGTAAAAAATGCATGCCTTGACCGACCTTCTGATCACTGACTTTGATGCTTTATGCCTCAAAGTTCTAGGATTATAAGAAACGAACAAAGATTCTGTTCTTCTAATCTGAGCTGTTCTTTTAATATAAAACTTAACAACCCTCCTTACATCCAGAGCGTGCCACCTCTTCTCCTCTGGATGCTTCGATTGAGGACAAAAATTAGGTAAATAAATCACATCTGGCATGCTCTTAGACCACGCACATTTTGGGAGAAACGTCGGGTCCAAAACCAGAGTCAATCTATCTTATTCAAATTTATATCAATTCGTATTAATAGACAAAGGCCATTTCCGCACTACATTCTTACAGCGTGATTATTCCACTTTCAACATCCTGTGGAATCCTGGTGTTTGTAGTTTAGGGAGGGGCCTAACTGGACGTTGAAAGTGGAATAATCATGCTATAAGAATGTAGTGCGGAAATGGCCAAAGCTGATAACTCCGACACTTGTCTTGCTATGTAATCGCAGCAAGAAAAGCTGTCTTCAATGTCAACTTCCTCAACGAGACTTCCTTAATATGCTCAAATGGCACCCTTGTAAAGCCATTAAGAACAAGATTCAAGTCCCAAGACGCGAATCTGTGTTTCTATTCCAGATTAAGCAATCATCAACTAAAACTACATATCAAGCATACAGTTTCAAAAAGATCTGACATTTAACACAGTTGTGTATGAGGAAGAAATTTCAAACTTTCATGTACACATTTTGCACATGGTTCTAAAGCCCAGGAATGTAAAATAATTCATCTTGAGAAAATTATAGAAAAACCTTTGATCTCAGAATCTGGGAAAGAAAAGTCACACCCACATATCCTAAGGGAAAGCATAAAGTAACAGAATAAGGAAAAAGAAAACATATAGGTTTCAGATGAGTAACAATGCAAATGTAAAGGCAAATACGCTCTTAGCCACACAGAGCATGAGGACACATGAGAGTATATAAAACAGCAATGAGGACGGTGTAGCTCCCAGCCATCTGTTCTTAAGACTTTGACTCATCTAGTAGCACTGGCTACAGTGGCTATAACTGATGGCTGTTACGGTACAACATCTGGAGTGCCACATGTTTCTCTCCATCCATTATAAACTAGGTTTCACCATTGCTCACTCACATTCATCACTGGTTACTCAAAGAGCCTTAATAAACAAAAATGTTAACTTCGTTAATTTACAATTAAGAGTAGTGTTCATTAAAATTTCCCCTCATCTAAATGATGAGAGAGTCCATTGCACCACAAGTGAATACTGAAAAAAGATTTTTAAAATTACCTATTAATCTATTCCTTCAGTTTCCAGAATGATGGTTCTCAGCAACATATACTTACCATTTTCTGCAAATGTCAGCCATCTGTAATTACAGGTTTTCATAACCCTTTTTACATTAAGGGTCCTGAAATCCTCTATCTACTCATATAGGAACAAACTCTAGGACTTGCTTTCATGTACACATCTGTCACAACGCGAAAACACGAGTGTGAAAGGTACCCAAGCCTCGCATTCAAGGCCTGCCCAGCCTGACCCCTCTTTGTGTTCAGGTCTGAACAGCCAGGGAGATCTCTGAATCAAGCCAGGGCCAGGACAAACGGGTCTCCCTCAGTTCTCCCTCTCTGAGAACCCAGTCCCTTCCTCACTCTCGTCCCCCCTTGGCTTCCTCCTTTCAGGACTCTCCCCCTTTACTGCCTTCCCTAAATCTGCCCTTCTCCCAGATGTAAGGACTAGCAGTGATTTATAATTTCCAAGACTGTGGTACTATTGGCACTGTGATAAACATGGTATTATTGGTAGCATGTATATTCCAGGATTCAGAATGAGACTCTGTGACACTGTTTTAAGGAACACAGAACTTCAAACATTTATTGTAACACTGTTGCTTTAAATGTGTCTTGTATCTAAATGTTCATAAACAGCACACCATTCTTCTCTCTCTCTCTCTCTTTCAATTCATTCACTATCTCTCATATACCCAATTTCTGAGCTCTCTCCCTCACAGAGCTCTTCAAATCTCCAACCTCTCCAAACACACCACAACTCACACTCCTCTTCAAACACACACCAGACAGTTAAAATCCGTTATTCTCCTCTTTCCACCAGCCCTCCCCTGGGCTATCCAAGGTTCCATTTCACCAGCCAATCAGTTTAAACACTCTCAGTTGTCAAGGAGGCTCTGTTGTCAAAACTCCCTCCCATCAGGTTCGTCACAACATCATTATCAGATATCCCTAAAGTATTGTCCTTCAGAGGTTTCTGTCTACATTGCCCATTAGCCCCAGCCACCATGGTCCACGGTCAGAGATGATGGGAATCATAGTTAAAACAACTGGAAGACACAATGTCCGAGGGCTGATTTATATGATCAGGCTAAGATCTTCAAGCATGCCATTCAGGGTGCACTGTCATACTTGGGACATGTTACATTACATATCTGTCCAAAGCCAATACACTCACCGCTACTTCCTCTTCCTTGTGTTCTCTTTTTTCTTCCTCTTCCTCTTCACTTCCAGGATCACCTCCATCTTCTTCATCACTGCTAGATGATTCCAAAATTTCACGCATATCCATCTTCCAATGAGCAGGTATAACTTTCTGACTGTAGAAGCAGCTCGCCTCTTGTAACCCTTTGGAGGAAAACATCCTGTGCTTAGTCATGCAAGGTACAAAGAATCAAAACCATATTAGTACCGATTAGCACTAGCATTGCTTCTTTCCTCAGCCAATTTAAATTTCAAGTTCAGGTCACAAAATTTAATGCTGAGCTAGGAGGCAAAAAATAATTCTCGGTTTTTAAAACACCACAATGTTGAAAAACTCCCCCTTCTATCAGACTCACCTGTATATATGATCATTATCTCTTTTCAGTTATATATAGTGTAGAATTCCTACTCTATATTTCAGAATAAATTCTCCAATTCTTACAATGTGGTACATTGAACCAGTAGCATGTTTTACTCACTTTGGCATGGCTAAAATCTAGCTATAATGGCTGTTTATGATCCCAGATTATTCTAGATTGGAAGCAAAATTCAGCACAGCACTTATGCAATGGGACTTCTGTCTCTCACAGTCCTCCATGCCCTCCCCAATCTACTCTGGAACATTCTCAAATTCTCCAGAGCAGATTAAGAGGATGCCTTTAAAGAGGGGAATGAGATATTGGTATCTGTCATGAATTGTCATTCTAGGAAGGCTGAAGAAGCAATCTACTACCATTAGGATATTCCCCCATGCCAGCTGATCAAAACAAGATACTTAATTTCCAAACTGTTTATTCCACTGCTTCCTTCTTTCTCTCTCCTTCAGTTTTGTTACATAGCCTTGCATGCTGACAGCTTTTAAAATCACTTAGATGAAGACTTAGACAGAAAATGGGCAGTTTATACTTTTTAAATACAGCCACAGCTGGGGTTGGTTGCTCCTTCAGCCTTCCTCAAATGATCATGCACTGCAGGTATCAACCTCTCATTCTCAGGAGAGCTGAAGGAACAATCCACAACCATTGGGATATACCCAAGGCAAACCTTTCATGGGCAGGAGTGGCTGTTCAGTTCCTGAATTACTGCTTGTAAAATCATTAAGCCAAAGACCATCTGTCCTGATTTAAGTTTGTACACTTTATAATACCTGATAAATGTTAATGGCTCTTTCCATCCTGCTGCCTTACGCATTTTTTCCAGTGTATATTTTGATTATGTTTTTGTTAGTTTCTTTTATATTATATTATATTTTTTTAAATTTGATTTGGATAATTTGTTCTACAGTTGTATGGTATTGTTTATTATTCCTTCCCTCCCTCATATGTGTGTGTGTGTGTGTGTATGTATATATATTTTAGATGGTACGCCTTTGGCAGGACCCACTGTTTTTGGCTGTTTTACTTATACAGTGCCATGTACATGGATGGCACTATATATAAACAAACAACAACAATAATAATGAAGACATTACTCTGAATGCTATTTTAGACATCACTGATCTTGTCGAATGAGTTCACACTTGTGGTCTTGGCATGTATATGGTCATAGCACGAATAAATGCAACCTTTCAACCATCTCGAAATCATCGTTTTAGTAACCTTGAAACTTAAAAGTTCTTGTATGAAATGCAAAAAATAATGTCTCTATAACACCTCATTCCGCTTGTTCTTTCAATATAAATCTTTACAGCCCTCCTGCCATTCAAAGAGTGTCAGCTTCTTTCAAAAGGATGTGTCGCATTTGAACAAAATGACTCATGTGTTGGTATGAGCCTGTTTCTGGAAAGATGGAAGGTTTAGTCGTCAAAGATAACTTATCTCTATCAAATCTCCATAGGTTAGAGTTTACTGAAAGTGATGCAATATCTGACAACCACCTTGCTGATCATTATTAGACTTTGCAAGTCATTAATCTCAGAGATGCTTCACAAAACAGCTCAAAAGGAGATCTTGTCAAAGTATTCAGTACCAAATTCAAAGCCCATACAGGGAATCTCTGAATGGTTGGTTAAACTTCTAAACTTGCTCCCCTTCAAGAACTGCTTGATGTGGGAATGAGCTGGCAAAGGCTTTCCATTAACTAACAGCACCAATGACAAAATCTAAAACCTGCCTCTTTAAAAAATTAGGCCTCAGTCCTTTATCTGTTCCACTCTGTAGAAAGGACAAGACATCATCTGTCTATATCTCTTCCATTAATACTGAATTTTGCTCACATCATTTCTGGAATGCTTTCCAAAGGGTCTCATATATACATGAGTTGATTGCTGTCTAGATGCTAGAACGGTATTCATTACTGGCTCCCAGTACCCCTGCTTTGTTAGAGTTTACTGCTCAACCCCCATGCAGTTAAAACTTAAGCACTGTGGGTTAGTATGATGCATTGGACCTTGAGTCAGCAGATCTGTTCTCTGTGGTATTTGGTATGGTCTTTCCAGTGACATATTTATTAACTGAAGATACCACAGTATGTTTGGCAGTGTTGGGCAATTAAGATTACTTCTGCCCTCTCCACTCTGATTTTCATCAATATCCACTATATTACAGGTAGCAGAGGGAACACACAAGATAGACCTTTCAGCCAGTCTAGCAGCAATGCATCGTACCCTTCCGCATTTGTAATTCCTTACTCTGAAATTCTGACCAGATGCAAAAAGGTCTGCCACAAAATTAACAGAGTTGTTTTGTGAATTGTTGAATGCCTCCTGGTTCAAACTCCACTCTTCTGCTTGCATTTTGCTTTTGCTTCAGTAGTCCACTGCCAAATTCAAAGCACCTTTGAGAAACACTCCTGTCAGTGAGTTCAACCATTTCTTGGTCCAAGCCTGTATTCTGGTTGACTCCTTTAAGTACTTGCTGGGATCTCATTTCCCCTTGGCTGAAAGAGCGATGTTGTCCACATCTGCACATGCTTGTTTTTATCTTGTTGCAAACTTTAACATAGCTAACCTCACTGCTCTCAACTCCAGAAAATTTATGCTGAGTCTTCTCTCCTTCTCTGTCCATTCTCCCTGAACTACTTGACCCTGACAATGGTCATCTCGTCCATCAAGACTTGCATCTATTGTCATTTTGTTTTGTAGTACAAATGAAGTTCCCTGATCAAATTTCACGGGTTTGACCCACCAAAGCAAATCCCTCTATTCACCTTGGCATGGTCAGGATGATATGTCTTTTCCTTATTATATGACTCTTATATGATCTAATGAAAACTTTCAGTGTCCTTGTGTGGAACCCTACCAATGGGACTAGTTGGATCACTGATACTAATATTCCTAGTATCCTGGCCAAATGCATTTGCTCTACCTTTTTTTTCATCTTCCCTATTTTATTATTTCATCCTTTATATCTGCTTCCTTATTTCTGCTTCCAAATGAGTTGTAATCTCTCTAGCTCTTAATTGATCCCTTTTTGAAATTTATTAGAAAACTATAAGCCTGTAAACACTGTAATGTCAGTCTGAGGGTGAGTTCTGCCTTCTCTCTGCATCTGGCTTTCAGTGAAATATCATCTAAATAGGGGAATAACTGAACCCCCTGTGGTTTCAAAAAAGTTATCAAAGGAACTAGTACTTTGGTAAAAATCCTAGGTGCAGATTCCAGGCCAAAAGATAGAGTCCCAAATTCCATTAGCAGAAAACCTAACTGGATTTCATATAGCAGAACATCTTTCTAACTTACAAGGCCAACTTACACAAAGTCAGATTAATGGTCCAGTAATTTCTATTATGTATAGCAGTGATTCTCTAAGATCACAAATTACCAGGTTTGGTAAGCAGAGCTTTCCTAGTCATTCCACCAAGTCTTCTTTTAACTGGAGGCAGATAGATGGCTAGAGAAACTGCTTCCAAGAAGACTGTGTCATGCTTTTCAGTACTTTTGAGAAAACCACATCAATTGTTTCAATATATCAAGATGGTAAGCATAAGGACAACCAGAGATACATCCTAATCCTATAAACATCTATACGGGTGGATTCATACCTATGTCATATTGGTTGTAGATCCATTTAAAATCAATCAAGGTTCATTATAATGGGCCTACTCCAAGTATGACCAAGTCTGGGCCCAGCCAATTATATTTTCACTCAAGAGACGACGTAAGCTTTTGCTTTCCAAATATGAAACCTACAATGTAACTGTATCTTCAAGGTTTGCTCATTTTTACCAGTGTATCTGCAAACACGTTAAGTACTTTTCCACTGGTGCAAGGTAAGACTGTCATCAACCTATCAGAACATTCTTTCTCCTAAAAGTATAACAACAATATTTACCTTTTCTAGATGGTAACTCAGGTTTTGTAATGTTCTGGATGTCTAATTCTTCAACATCCTTTCTTGCTACTGAGTAACTGCAAGAGAATTGTTTTATTCCATTACACATAACACATTAAGATCTGGCTGAGTTTTATTCCCTTTAAGTTCTTCATTACAAGCAGTTTTCCTCTGCATGCTGACAGCGACAAAATGTGCACACTTTGTTGTTGGTAAACAACTGAACAGGTTATTTCAATGTTTACAACAAAGTAAATCTTGCATTCTTGTTTTTAATATGACAAATAAAAAGCATAAACAATTACTTCAGTATCATTTTAAGTCTTTAGATTTCACTAGTTTGGTTTGCCTTATTCATACAAGAATAGCAATACGAGCACTTGGGCACAGATCAGGCTGAGATTACTGTTTCAGCACAGATTTACCGCCTGAATTTAGCCAAGTCACTACTTCACAGTCTCAAAGAAACAGTAACCCATTCCACAAACTCTCTTTAGTTACCAGGATACTGAATTGAGGACTGTAAAGCGGTAAGGCCACAAACATTCGCCTATGTGCAAGCAGCACCTGCTTTATCCAGCTTTCTTCACACCATCATATTTATATCCCACCCCTTTTTCTCAGTCTGAGATCCAAGGAACCTTACAAAAATTAATAGTTGTAGCTAAGATTGGCCTCAGGTGAGAGTTACAAATATAATTAATCAATAAAATTAAAAACAGATACATGAACACACACAAATCTGCAAGGTCAACACATTTATCAGGGTAGTAAGCTTACCAAAGGTAGCTTCCTCCAAACCTTCTAAAGGTTTTAGACTATAATCCTCATAAATCCTGGCCAATATGGCCACAAGTCAGGCATGCTGGGACCTATAGTATGATATACCTGGAGGACATCGAGACAGAGTGCGGCTAAACTTGAAATTTACTTGAGCAGACAGTGAAAATGCACATGAATGGGATTTGGGGTTTGAGGCAGAGCTTTTAATATGGAAAGTAATGTAAAATATAGATGGCCCTTCCTTCTATTAGGTAATAGTTTTTGTTTACTGGAGTGTAACTTATCTTGTAATATGCTTCCAAAAGATACCTATATTGAAGTTCTGGTAATATGCATTAAAAAAATCAATTAAACAGTTAAAAAGGCATGCAAGTAATGCAAGAGAAATTCTTTGGTCAGCCAACAGCTCTTTTACATGTCTCTCTAAAGAGGATTAAATACTTCAATGTAGTCCCCTCTTTACTTCCTGTTTAGTCCCTATAGCATTCAGATGTAGAGTTCAGGTGCTCTGCCAGGAGAGGGAATAGTTGCTGGAAGGCAGGCTCACCAAGACCAGCGACCAAGCAAAACAAGTTAGCGAAACAGGCAAGTAGTAAGATCCTCTTGGAAATAAGAGTGGCTAAAAAGCTTTTATTTAAAAAAAAAAGGGAGGAGGAGGAGAAATAAAAATGGAAAATATCTTGCAATTGTGAATTCTCTGGGAATCTGGTCTAAATAAAAGGTCAGGGTGAAGGCTAATGTATTTGCTCAGAACTCTCTGCACATTAAGAATTCCATCTCAGATATATTTAAGACAGGAAAAAGGAAACAGGAACTCAGCTTTCTTGACCTTTACATTTTGAATATGCTTCAACCATTGGTGCTCCAATTTTACTAGCTACAAAAAACAGCATTCTGGACAAACCCTCAATGCAAAATTGATTACTAACATCAATACCTAGTCAATAAGTTAAGATTAAACCTAACAAATATCCAAATGTTACCTTAATTGTGTCATGCCTTCATTAAGTCTGGAAGTTTTTATAGGAAAAGTTCTTACTTTGGGAGCATTTTTTAAAGTTATGTTTTAATTTTGATTGTAATTGATCAGTTGTTCCTGTCTTGAAATTAGCAACATCCTAAATCTTACAGATGCACAGAGAAGTCATTTAAAAATATTACTCACAATTTAGAATCTGCAAAAGATCGAACTAAACACTGGTCCTTTTTCACTGAAATGTCATCACTGCAGCTGGGGGATACAACCTGAAATTTCAAAAAACACACATAAGAATATTATATTTAGGATTTTCATATCTTCATCTAAAGGGAAAAAAGCTCATCAATTACTTTTCAGCTCTGTTACATCAACTCCCAGTAGTAGTTAATTCCCCAGAAGAACTCAATTCCAAGTTAATAACTACACTAAATAATAGTTTTTCTCCCTCTCTTAACATGTCACCCGATGAAATCAGCACATTTACAACCTACGAAAAGTAGTTCACACCATGAATAACTCACATTGGCTTTACGCAGTATCTTTCCTTCTACCTTAGTCCCTCAACTTGCACAGTTAAAACTGAACTCGTCATTTCATCCCCATACCCACAAATTTTGCATTTCTGTTGCTGTTCATACACAGAATCTGTTCATTCATGGGTATAAATGTCTGTCCATTGGCACTTCACTCTGCATCTGATGAAGTAGACTTAAGGCTACACAAACTTATGCTACCAACTTCTTTCTCTCAGTCTCAAAGGTATACAAGATCTCATAAGTATCTTTGCATAAGGTATAAAAGATATACTACCTGCCACCTATGCAGCAGGCTTAAAAGTAAGTTACATTTCTGGGGGCTGGGTCTACCAACGGCTATTAGCCAAGACTGCAAAATGCAGAGGCAGTAGACCTCTTAATTTGGGGAAAACCACTATGTGAAAATCTTATGTGGGGTCTGGGGAGTTATCATCTAAAACAGAATAAAGGATCAAATGGAATTTGATCCAATCCTGTAAGACAACAGGTCATCTTGCTGGTGAAGAGGTTGCACAGTTGTTTAATAACTTAAGACTGTTTCCATCAGCAAAGCCACTTTTGTATTATTTTTCCCCATAACAAGCCACAAAAACAAAATGAAACAAAACAAAAAAACCCACAACCATATGTAGTTACAATGACTTCTAAACTTGCTCAAGTGTACAGCTAAAAGAAGTGATCCTGATCAGCTCCTCAACTGACCAGCTAAACATCTTGGACACAGGCCATCTGTAACAGCAAGCCCAAGTTTGAGAAACAGCCCTGTCAAACAGCAGCCATAATGCTGCAAGCTCATATCTAAGGCTGAAACTTTAGGTATGTTACATTTTATTGAGATTTTCTGCCAAAACTATGGCATGCTCCAAAACATGAATAGGCTTCCCAATCCCACAGTTCTAAGATACTGACAGCTATATGGAGAAATCCATAGCCTCAGAATGCATTTTATGTGGCATTAGGGGCTGTAGGTCAGAGCTACTAAAGTGAGTTTGCTTCCTGTAGCAACTCCATAGCTATCTGCTCCTTTTGCAACCTTCATGTGCCATATACCAACTGGAAAAATCTCCCTGGCATCAAGGCAAGGCTTTCCAGAGACTGTTGGTGGAGCTTCTTTCACTGTTGAGAATGATCAAAACTCCTCAGATTTTTAAGTCTTTCACATATATATTAACGTAGAATTTCAACTATAAGGAAGGACAAGCTGCCACCGAGCTCCTCTTCCCCAAGAACTATCACTGAGCAGCTGCCACTCCACCTGGCCACAGGACAGATACAATAGCAAGCCCACTCCATGGCTGGGCTTTGAGACCCACTGCCTTTCCTGGGACTTTTTCTGCTCAAACTAGTCACTGCTAGAACGTCAGTAGCTGGTGCCTGCTTTTAATCATTCCCTCTCCCCAAGTCTGAAGACAAGACTGACTTATTTTTACATCTGTGCAATCCAGAGTTAAAATAAACAAGTGTTAGGCTATTATCGTTATAAATGACAACAACAGCCCTCCTTCAATTACACAGAGAACTCAACCAACTAGCATACTCAGCTCCTGTGCCACAGCAACCTTGCACAAAGCACTGGTAATTCCAGGCAGGAAAAGCTGTCCCCCATCCGAACACAAACCTGAGAGTGTACTGCAGTTTTCCATACACCAAAAGAAGGAATTACAACAAATTCAAATATATCTTCGGTCTGAACTCAAGGCACCGGTGTTCAAAGTCCTAAACAGGCTGGGACTTTGACATATTAAGAAGCACCTCCCCACTACACAGACTTGCCCAAGCATAATGTTCTGGTCGAGGGGTGCTCTTCTGTGTCCCACTCGCGGGAGCAATAGTGGGAAATAACGGGAAAAGACCTTCTCTGCTGTGGCTCCCTAGTTGTGGAGTGTTCTTTGCTTGGACTGTATAGTGGAAGGGAGTTCCATAACCTGGGAGCAGAAACTAAAGATGGATCTTTTTTTACCCTTGTTGACTGATCCTAATGTGCAGATATTAAGCAGACAGTCCCCTTAGTTAATTTCACAGATATACATGGGGCATGTTCAAATAAAGACATATAATCCATTACATTTTTTTGAATAATGAAGTTGGATTTATCTTATAACTAGGATTTTTTTCTTCAAATTTCAGTTGTGTTAGACTTCTCAAAAATAACTTTCTTTGAAATGAAAATGTGCCAAGACCATAGCTCTCTTAGAACTAAATCTATGATTCTCAAAACAGAGTTAAAATTTACGTTCTATATAAAACAAAGCAAGAGAAAAATGTGAAATGAGATCAAGCATTATAAATATGTTGGTCTGTTGTTTACAGTATGCTGCAAAATAATTTGCAAGCTATTTAGAATGACAACAATGAAGTATGAATGTTTACCTTCTCTCTTGGGGCAGGGAGCACTGTTGTATCAAGAAAGCACCAGTCATCATTTCTTGAAAACCCTATGCACTTCAGTCTTCAAATAGAGTATTTTGTTTAGTATCCTAACGTTCGCAAAGAGAACTGAACTGAAATCTTCAACGTGACACAATTCTCTCCCTAAGCAGGTATCAATTCTATAGTGTAAAAGAACTATGATACCAGAGGTTCTGAAAGATGCTGCTGGATTGTGAAATCTAGCTGAAAATCAATGTGCTTCAACTATTCTAACACTCAATTGTATATGTCCTTGTTCAGGCAATATATAAGATAAAAAAGTCTTCATCAGTTTTCAAGCAATGTTATGCTGAGGAAACTACAATGTATGCTGGTTTCAGGCAAATCTAACTTAAAAATTAAACTTCATTTCATGCAAATAGTCCTTGAGCATCATCACCAGACACTCACGCAGAAAACAAGAGAAACTGTAACTGAACACAAAGTATTTTTGCCTGCTCCAAAGTCCAGTGCACTATGAGACTTTTCTTTTCTCCAGAGTCTGGGGACAGGATGATTCTCTCACTGGCTGAGCAGAAACACTCCCCTGGTGAGTGCATTTGTGGAGCTCTACAGACAAAGTTTAACTAGAAGTATTCAGACAATATTTAATATAACTGGTCAAATGAGAAAGAGAGAAAAGAGCCAAGACCTTTTATCATGATCTCAGGTATTATATCACATAGATCAATTTCAACAAAGCACCTTTATTTGTGTGCACCTAACATATTTTGGACTGGGATCCCAGCAGGAAGAGTTATATTCCACATAGTGGACTAACAGAACCTTTGGGCTAAAAAGGAATGTGCAACAGTTTAGTTACCCATTTTTGAGAATGCATTTCACTGAAGACAGAATCAAAAGGAACCGCTAGAGCATTTAACATTTTTTCTGTTTTTCAAAGAATTTAAGGAACGGGACATCCTTACATGTGGCTTTGCCCTCCCTTTGTTGAATGACAGCTCATACCCAAATTGAATTTTGCCCAGATGAAATTCTAGAGTTTCTCTTTTCTCAATATTCTATGTTTTACTAAGATTGCCCTAAATACTTCTTACACAACTCACCAGTGCTGGATACCACTCGCCCTCTTCAGAACTGGATGTCACGCTGACAATTTTACCAAGTAAGTCATCACTGAGACGCTTCTTATCATCTTCCTCCTCTTCGCTACTTTCTTCCTCTTTTTCATCTTCATTACTAAAGGATTAAGAATATGGTGATTTAGACAGCCTGAACAAGGAGATAAAAAAAGCCAAATACCATGCCATCACAACCACTGTATCTTGGCCTGAATATGTCAGGAGTTCCTGCTTGGCAACCTCCATGCTTTGTGGAAAAGCCTGTGTACTTTGTGTTGTGTTGTGTACTACTGAAAAAGTTCAGATCCTAGTGTGCACTGGTGCTTCCGTCAGGAGATGTTGGGGCTAGAACTGTAAACTTTTTGACTTGTGCACTCCTGCACTATTTGCCGAGCAGCCAAAGCTACAATGCAGTGGGTTAGATTCTCTTCTGACATTCAAGGATATCTCAGCACAATCACACAGCTCACTGCTCAGGTTCATATCCCACCATCTTTTGACTTTTTCTTCCACTCCTGTCTCCCTGACAGCACTGCTCAAAGCCTCCTATTCTGTAATAATCAACCTTTGCACCTCTATGGAACTGAGAACAGATTAATCTGTCAGCAGGTTAAGCAATAAAAAACACCTAATAAAATAGCCCAATTCCTATACCAAGAAAAACACTTCTATGATTATGCAAATATTATAAAAAATGTGACTATTTTTGCATAATTTAATCCACTTCTGCCAATGATTAAACAGTGAGCAGCTTCACAGAACAGCGAAACTGTATTCTATTTGCTCATATTCTGGCTTCTTCCTTTACTACATTTTCAAGTCTTTCAGAGGTGTGGGGCAAGAAATTTATGTTTAAAACCCAGTAAGCGTGCACAGCTCTCCTCTTGAATTGCCACCTGGAATGCAAAAACTGTTACTAAAAACCTGGGCTCCTTAACCTTCCTGCCATAATGGTTTCAAGTCAGAACTTTTGCAACTATCTCCAGCACACATCCTCAAGCTGTCCTGCAAGAAGGGAATATTCCATTTTGAAGGGAAAAAAAAACCAGGAGTTGGGACAGAGAAAGTCCAGAATACTTCTGGTGGCTGTCCTTTCTTTACCCGAGAAGCTATCTGCAGACTAAAGTCTCAAACGACCCTTCTATCCTGGATCCACAGAGACACGTCCATTCTATCGCCCTCAAGGAGTAATAGACTTGCATGTTATCTTTGGTTTGCTGTGGTATAGTCTTCTTCTCAGTCCCTCAATGCCATGCAGCAGACTTCTTGAAATGAAAATTCCAGAGGCCATCTTTGATATGTCTGGGTAGAAGAGACTGCCAATGGTTTTCTTTTTAAAAATCTCTTTGAAACATGCCTAAAGCCATTCTTTTCACTCCACTTTCTGTTTGAATTTCTACATGGTTTATTAAACTGTTACCCTCAAATGAGTGTCTAGCAGTAACAATCTTAAATAAAAAAATGCATAAAATATATTTCTGCAGTTATTATCCTCCTTGCAGAGGCAGCACATTTAATTCTCCGCTTGCCAACACCTGCCTGCCTCACTCTACTGTAGAAGAAGGCTAAAGCTCATTAAGTTTGAGAAAAGGCTACTAATATCATTAGTAAAATACAGCATCACGAAACACTCACATCGGAAGAGAGGATCTTCTTCCTCTGTTGGATTTCTTCCCAATGACTGGTGTTCCAAAGTGCTCAGGGTTTGTTAGTGGCAGTTGATCAAGGGTCTAGGAAAAGGAAGAGAAAAGCTTATTAATTTCAGTATGAAGATAAAATAAACACTGAAAAATACAATTTTTAGTATGAATGTTAACAGCATTACCTCACTTTCTGCAAAGTGCCTCTCTCCCTTCAAACACAACGAAGTCCGCCTCAACGTCCTCTCATCACCGTCATCAAAAACTAAACAAAGCCAGACCAAAACAATATTATATATAAAGGAAAGCATTCTGTCTGCAAAAGGTAGCTGAATGGAGGATGTGAATCATTCAAATAAGCAGTAGTTCTCAGAAGAGTTTTGTTTGAACTGTTGTATCACCCAGAGTTTGAGCCATGGAGGCTATCAAAGCATGTGGATTCAGAAGCCATTGTAACCCTGTGTCACCTCACATTATACCACAAATTATCTTGTTCAAGTAAACATAACCTGGTCTTCAGTAAAACCCCCAACTGTCTCAATCCACATTTTAGATGAAGTCTATATATGGTTGAATGTGGTGGTCCCAAGCCATTTGCTGGGCTCTGCCACATAAATTTCATCCCATACTAAATCTTATGAAATATTTCAATGTGAAATGAAGAGGAGATCATAATCCTCTAGCTAAGTGGACACCTTCTACAGTACAGCAGACCACCACCCATGGGAAGGCAAGGAGCCCATAAGCTTACATGATATGAAGTCATTTAACTGAGCGCACTGACTGAAGGAATGAGTTTGCTGAACATAGCAAGTATTTCACCTTTCACTCATGTCACAGAACAATGAAATATACATTTAAGACAGACACACAGACCTTTATTGACAAAGATACAGAGAATACCTTTCTCTTTATTTTTACACAGTGAAATGCCCTCACAGAGGAGGGCCTCTCTAGTACACCTCAGTCCTGTAGATGGGGCATATAGAGATGGTGCTTCTTCAACTATCAAGATCCTAAATCACTTAGGGATTTCTATGTTATCAACGTCACCTAGAATTCAGACTGAAAGCATATTGGCAGATTGCGTCATTTCTTTAAGGCTAGTACTATACGTTTCTATATGGTGTTTCAGTCAGCAAACCAACAGCTATATTTTACACTAGCTGCAGCTGTTAAGTTATCCTCAAGGGTAGCCCCTCACAGAGTGCATTGTACTTGTCTAATTGGAAAGTTATCAGCGCATGAACTACTGTGGATATCTTATCCATGTGCAGGAAAGGCCACAGCTGGTGGGCAAGTCAAAATTGGCCTCAAGCACTCCAAGTCAGGAAATCTACTGTGGCCTCCAATGAGTTGGATTTAGGAGTACATGCACCTACTACCTCAGAGAAATTGCAACGCCCTCCACTTACTCAGTTCCTAGACCCAAGAACCACCAATCCACAGTAGAGTAGGATACTGCTAAATGCTACTGTACACATGAAGATTTAACAGATATATTTCTGTTAAAATGGAGACTAAGCAAAGAAAAATGAGTTTTAAAAAATCCCTTCCAGCACAGATTTAAAGACATATCACTTCTCCAGAAGACAAAATACTAAATGAATCTTTATCATGTCGTAGGCAGAGAGACATACAACTATAGATAACATAGACAGGAAAGCGACTATCAGAGTATACTCCTTTCTCCACAGCCTCAGGAACAAATCTTTCAAGCCCTTTTAATTCTGTCTCTAATCAACAAAAGGTAAGCTAGATCTTACACTTACAAGCAGACCAGCTTTTTAGGCAAAACTTGCTGTTTACCAAAAGGCCCACAGCTCATCTACCATAGCTCATCTGTGACTCCTAGAGACAGCTGCTGAGAAGGGGGAAGGCTGTGAACTGTAAGCCCCAAAGACGCCAAATAAAATTCAAAGCAGATGCCATGAACACAAGAAGCAGGAAGTCAGGAACATGGTTTTTCTTTAGAACAGTAGTGAAAAGACTCAGGTCTCGACCTGCTCAACATCTCCTCTAGACATATGGATAGCCACCTACTCCAGTGCACTTATCCAAAACTATGCAGGGGACAACAGGAAACACTTCCGGTTTCTAAAAAGTAGCATCTAAAGTAGTTAAGTAAAAGTGGAAAAATCTCTCTTCAGCAGACACACAATTCTTCTGCCCAGGACAAAACACACATCACAGATCTGAAAACTATAAGAGCTGTTCTATTTAATTAAGGCCTAAATTTTGTGCATGGCCAAGAGAGCCACATCTTAAAGGTTAGTTAAATCAAAGATAATGGAACCATGTTTTAAGCCTACTTTTATCCAGCCCAACAGAAACTAGAGTCTACTTACAGTTTTCAAGGACAGCTCATACTGAAATCTGAATCTTGATTATGAGCAAGCTGGGAACTAGTTAGCTAAACAACTTCTTCCCCATTTTTTTTAACATACATATGTGACTCAAGAGTGTCTTCTACCTTTTATTTCGAAAGCTGGGAGAAGGACCACAAGTGTTAACCTTCAGTTGATACCTTCTCTAACTCCCCCTCCTAGCCAAGAAACATTTCCTGCTACTACAGAGTAAGTACAGTACCATCCATTTTATGCACAATGAATTGTACCAAAGCCCATCAATTTCAACAGAGACAGTTGAATATCTCTTAAATTCAGGCTACAGTTTTCTAGACTCTTTAGAGGATTTTAATATCCTGAAAGTATACACACTAGGATGACTTTGTCACAGAATAAGAATCACTGTAACGTGGCAAACACTTGCTTTTTTCTGCCTTCCAGTGGGTTATGAAGATAAGGAAAAATATATTCAAAAGCAACATTGCTCCTAGCCAACATCTATTATAATGGATTTGCTTTAATCTGAAAGCTTGTTCCCTTGTCTTGACTGAGGGCACAACATATCCTAGTAGGAAAACAGATGCTTGTAACACCTGGGCACTGAACATATAATTTAACTAAAATATTATCATCTAAATTTAATGCTGTTAGCATGTCTGAAAAGGATACATTCTTCAATTAAACTTGTATAAAACTTTCATTTTCAGCCAAAGTACCAATGAAAAGACTAAAAGATTTGATATTTTACTGGAATAATTCACACATGGCCCCTTTACATGTATAGCATACATGCAACAAGAGATTTTCACATCACACTCAATATGCAGGACTTGTTCCATTGACTTATCTACGGCTTTTGGCAATGGAGACAGGTTGTGCATCTTGGTTTTATGCTTCAGAAAAGGCCACAGACTATATACACAGGAGCCATGTGTTTAGTTAATTACTTCCACCCACATCTCTTTTTCCTGTTAGTCTCTGAAAGGAACCATAATAGGTATAAACCTGTCAGTTTCACAACAATGGTTTCCCCCATTTCAGCTACTGGTCAAGAAAACAATACTTCTCAGTATTTATGAAAGCCACCCTTACTACTCAGAAGGAAGCTGTAACAAGTTATTGAATAGGTCAAGACCATGCAACAGCAACGAAGTTATATGCCACAGAAATAGTTATTTCATCACATTAAACATGCTGTTTCCACTTTTCTTACTGGTACTGTAAAAAGCAGGAGCACAAGCATCTGGCTTTGCAATGCTTATTTATGACCATGCTTCTATCCTAACACCTCCTACTCTTTTCGCCCAGTTAAATACTCCTTACTGTTTTAAATCTCCTTTCTTTTTAATCTTCTTCACATGCAACCCCTTTTAAAACAAAGCTTCCCAGAGCATGACCTTTCCAAAATACCCCTCAGCTGTTCTTAAATAATATATTGTCGAGTTGCCTTAGAATTAAGATTACTAGAAGAATAATGGATGGAGTAGTTTTGCTCTTTCGTAATTGTGCACACTGTAACCAATAAAACTTACTCATTTTCCCAGCAATAAGAAACTTTGAGTAAAGGATACATAAGCATTTCATTTTATACTGCAGCATCAGAATTTCCAAAGCAGTTCATATACCGTATATACCTGTAGAAGATTGTTACGGGGTCACTATTATAAACATTTTCGCCATAGTGAAATATATAAAGCAAGACGTACAGTAAAGGACTAAGGAACAGGAAACCAAGCATCCTTACAGAATATAACCAATCCATTGCTTTCCACAATTTATATTTAAAAATACCATCACCACCTGCCTTCTTCAGAGTACAGGACAGCCCCCTCACCATCAAAGAGATGAAAGAAACGGGAGGGGAAAAATGTGACACCACCTTTAAAACTAAATGGCTTTTATTTTCACATGTGCTTTCGTGGATATAAGCCCACTTCTTCATATGCACTACCTAGTGGTGTTATGGCCTCAGGCAAAAGCATATTTACACGACTGTGGGAGTGGGATAAAATGTAACAGGATCCAGAAAGGTGAAAACCATGACCGCTGCCCTAAATTTTCAAAGGGCTGCACCAGATGAGAGAGATCTTCCAGATCTTTACAATAGTCAGTTAGGATTGATGTGTAAAGCAATAAGCCTGCTTACCAAACATTCGTTTCCCAGGGTTCAAAACTCTCTCTGAGAATGACTCATTTTGTTATATGTGCAGTAGTAAGGGCTGCTGTATTCATATATGTAGTGTGCCATTCTCTTTGTTCCTTGCACCATTTTATCCTTGCAGCAATGCTGTGACTTAGGAGAGGCTGCAAAACAGTGACTGGTCCAAGGTTACGCACTGCACTTTTGCACACTGGCTTCTGTGTGACAATCTGTGGGGTGTGGTTATGCTTTTCATGACAAAGTAAAGAACTCTCCCCAAAATTACCTGCCTTTCAATAGTTGCCTTTTAGAGAAGAAGCCAAAAGGTACTCAGAAGTAACATCTTTCAGCCAAAATTTATTCATACAATGGAGGTCAGTTGGAAAGTGTTCCTTTGTCTCAGTTTAGCACTTACCACATGTAAAATATTGCAAGAATGGTTGTGTCTCTGTATAGGTGGTGCCTTACTACTTTGATAAGCCCATAGTAGTCATGACACTCTGGTGTGTACAACATAACTCTTCAGCTACATTAGAAGTTGGCTACTATAAATCTAAACCATAACAAGTTGGAAGAAGTATCAGGTCAGCAGCTCATCCCTTCTGTGGTGTCCTCACACCTCTCAGGTGGGTGAAGCTTGAGATCCACTCATACACAGGTAGAATACAGAGTTATTGGTAAGTTGGTAGCATCAACCACAACTCTTGATGTCTCAACAGACATGCATTTGAATTTCTATTGGTTCATACAAAGAAATGTCTTTTGTCAGCAACTGGTACACTCATATCTTTGCGGATGGCCCATGTAACTTTTATTCATTTATGTTCTGATTCGCCATTCACCATATGATCAAATCTGTTCTCCCCTTCTCTATCTCCACACTAAAACTGTCATTGCCTAGATAAACTAGTGATTTCATTTTTTTTTAAAGAACTGGACTTTAGGCTGACACCACACAGAAACATGTAAAGTACTTAAGGCACAATAGCCAGTTCTCACTGAGCTCAACTCATTTACTCTACAGTAATTGTGCTTAAGTGCTATTTATTAAGATCAATGAAGCAGAAGCTTGAACATATTTATACAGATCTTCCCCTTTTCCTGAACCTTTGGGAAAGCCTGGAAATAGGCTCTGAAGGGTTTCCCAGCCATCTGGATCAATTCTGGGGGACTCAATGTGGCAGAGAAATCATTCTCTTCCCAATTCCACTAACGAAAGATGCAGCATCAGTGCAAGTAACTGAATAGATCCAGGTTAAAGATGAAACCATGGGAAGAGCTGATTCGCTCAATATCAATCTTCCCATTCCAACGGAAGCCAGTCCCACATCTCTGAGAGCGTAGAAGCAAAACACACTAGCAGACCATCCTATTTGTCCCCAGCACCCGATATTCAAACGGATACTAAGGTCATTTAGCTGTTCCCTCTAGCTGCCAATCCTACATAAACGTATTTTCTTAAACCAACACCCAAGCCAGTGACCATAAAGTTAAAGCAAATTCTGTTCTACTTAGATATTTTACTCCAACTAAAGTAAAAAAGATTGTGTCAGCATCTACTGCAGCAGGGAGGCTGGTCTGCAGCTAAGACAGATGTCCCACAGATTGTGCTGTGCACATATTTGGGTCAAGCTAATATTATTCAGGACTCATTTCCCAAAAATAAAGATCTTGGTTTGGATTCTAAGTTTGCTTTCTATTCGCAGGAGTCCTACCATTCTCTGAAGACTTCTGATCTAGCATAGGATCCCACTGCAAAAAGGGTAGGAATCTGCATGCGTTCCCCTTCCTCCTGAAGCACTCCTACACTATTTCAGACAGCCCTCCAACTCCTCAGAGGAGATTTTTGGAAGGGGCAAGGCACTGTAGGGAGAAAGGGACACTGATGAACACTGTTTTGCTTGTAGAACTGTGCTAATGGGGTGGCAGGAGTGATCTCAGGAATCAACCCACTGTTTTCCTGCCAAGAGATGTCACCAAGAGGAGGAGGAATGTGTATGTTCCTGCATGGACTTCAGGAAAAAGTTTCATCATAATCTGAATGCCTTCTTCAAATTAAAATTTGACATAAAAATTCACTGCATCATGAAGATACAATGCTATCTACACACATACTGGATTTAGGACTAGCAGCTCAGTATCCATTGGGAGAGCAAGGGTGCCTGCAAAGCAGCAATAATTCCAGGGAAAGAAAACTCATCTCTGCCAAAAGCTGCTGGGCTTGCCAAAAGTCACAGTGAGCACGAAGAAGACTGAAGAGAAAAATATCTGTACCAGAAGGTTCCTATTTTGAATGAAGTAGGTGCCTAAAGTGCACCCCACTCCAGCTATTTCCAGTGACAAGCAATATTTTAATGCCCAGTCCTGTCAAATGTTTCAAGAGCATATCCTGCAAGGAAGCAACAAGAGGGCAAAGTACAGAAACAGTCTCTTGGAACTCACTCACAGGCAACAAGAGCCAAAAAGTTCAGTTTAACGCACCAGCCTCAATAAACTTTAGTCATATCAAAGTTTACCAAAATGAATATCTAATTATAAAGCAAGTTTAGTTCTTACTTACTGAAACATTTCTGGAGAATGAATTAGATTATCCTTATAGCTTTGTCCTTGACACTTGTATGAAACACTCGTAGAACAATTTTAAGTCATTCTTCCAGAGATCAATATTTACTCAAGTATTAAATTGCAAAGCAATTAGGAAATCTCTTGAAAGATGTAACTTTGAAATACAACCATTGTCCCAATGGGCTAAAACTCATTCCAGATCCACGCAGTTATCTCTCATTAATACGTAAGGTATTCTAAATTTACAGATCTTTTTCTTTAATACTTCAGAAGTATTTAATTCAAATTTTTTTAAAAATATTCTGCTTTGTTGTAGTCACCAGCAATTCTCAGCTACCAAAGACTTCACTGTGAGGAAAGCAAGCTACCTAATACCACACTATACCACTGATTTACCAAGCTCAGTGCTTCCTAGCTGTGGGCTACCATATGCAGCTAGGCTAAAACCCTCCCCAACCATGACCACTATGAAGGCTAGACAAAGGGGGTCCCACAACCTCTGAAGAATCAAGGTTAGGAGCCACTCATTAATCTCTAGTCTTTAGTTTCTCTAGAGCCAGAAATGTATTAATCTATGGATAGCAGGCATTGAAACTGAAATTGTCTGCATGCAAAGCATGTGATCTATCACTGAACTATAATCATGCCCCTGACAGAGTAAGCCAGACTTCTAAATGACTGTAAGATGTCCACTCTCATAACTTTGATGCCAATTGCTATCAATACTATTTTAGAATTTTTAAAAGAATTTCTAAAATTTGGGACTATCATTATAAGGCCAAAGAAATCTAAGTTAAGATTACACAACAAAACCACTTCTGTGTCACTTCTGAAAATTATGAATGACATTCAGAACAGCGAAGATTGGAGAGCTGGGCCAAAGCTAACAAAATGAAATTCAACAGAGAGAAGTGTAAGGTCCTACACTTAGGTAGAAAAAATGGAATACAGAAATATAGGATGGGGGACACGTGGCTGGATAGCAGTACGTGTGAAAGGGATCTAGGAGTTTTAATAGACCACAAGCTGAACATGAGTCAGCAGTGTGCTGCGGCAACCAAGAAAGCCAACGCAATTCTCGGCTGCATCAATAAGAGTATGGTGTCCAGATCGAGGGAGGTACTGGTACTACT
The DNA here is from genome assembly GCA_030412105.1 of Cyclura pinguis. NCBI lineage: Eukaryota > Metazoa > Chordata > Lepidosauria > Squamata > Iguanidae > Cyclura > Cyclura pinguis. The sequence goes on from CM059599.1 coordinate 382,047,328, forward strand.
CTACTCTGCTTTGGTTAGACCTCATCTTGAATCCTGTGTCCAGTTCTGGGCACCCCAATTCAAGAAGGACATGGTCAGGCTGGAGCAGGTCCAGAGGAGGGTGACCAAAATGGTGAGAGGCCTGGAAGACATGCCCTATGAGGATAGACTTAGAGAGCTGGGTATGTTTAGTCTGCAGAAGAGAAGGTTAAGAGGGGACATGATAGCCATGTTTAAATATTTGAAGGGATGCCATGTAGAGGAAGGAGAGGGCTTGTTTTCTGCTGCTCCAGAGACCAGGACAAGGAGCAATGGATTCAAGCTGCAGGAAAGGAGATTCCACCTGAACCTCAGGAAGAACTTCCTGACGGTCAGGGCTGTCCGGCAATGGAATCTGCTGCCTCGGAGTGTGGTGGAGTCTCCTTCTTTGGAGGTTTTTAAGCAGAGGCTGGATGGCCATCTGTCGGGAGTGCTTTGAGGGTGTTCCTGCATGGCAGGGGGTTGGACTGGATGGCCCGTGTGGTCTCTTCCAACTCTACATTTCTATGATTCTATGAAGATATTGTAGTTGCTGGTGTATAGACTCACTTTTTCTCCCAAAAACTACTGCTTGAAAATGAGGTGTGTCTTATACATTGGCAAACAGTATTTGCGTCTTACACACAGGTGTGTCTTATATGTCAGCAAATATGGTAATTTCTTTCTTCTTCCATTATTTTTCTAGTTATGCAAGCAGCTTTATTTGAAACCACTTCTTACTCTGTTAATGTAGACATCTGAACAAAATCCTCCACTTTGGCTTTTCCTCCCTTCAAGAAAGATTTGCTTATATGGCTATATAACTTTTTAGCCTGTCTGCCCACATATACCTATGTTTATCTTTTTTTTTTAACCAAAGACAGAAACAGATGTTACTAAGCCTAGGTTATAATAATATTCAGCAGAATATACAGCCAAATTCACGTCCCTCCTCTCCTGCTCAAAAGCATTTAAAATAATATTAAATGTACAATCATATCCCTCTATACTCCAACTCTGGCTGCTGTGGCCTCTGAGAAAGGAGAGCAGCCAGGCACACCTTCATTGTGCCTGGGGCCCAGTGGCTTATGACATTTTCCCTCCATGCTCCAACTGCAATTGGGCATCTAAGAGAGAAGGACAAACACCAGGAACTGCTGGACTTAATTCCCACCATCTCCTATTCCTTGTGTGTCATGTTTTATTTAGATCTGCCTGCATGTAGGAAACTGTCAAACTAATTGCAAGCCACTCTAGGAACCTTTGTGATTGAAGGAAAGGTTATACTTTAAATTAGTGATTCCCAAACTTGGATTCTCCCGGGGTCTTGGACTTCAGCTCCCAGAAGCTCCAGACAGCATGGCTACCAGTCAGGAATTCTAGGAGATAAAGTCCAAAATGTCTGAAGGAGGAAAGTTTGAGAACTGCTGCTTTAAATAAATGTTTAGTTTGAGGCAAATAAATGAGCTGCATGCAGGTTTCAGTGAAATCAAACCAAACTTCTCTAGACCTGAACAGTCATTTCAGCCTGTATTTTCTTCCTAAGAAGCTAATTTCCCCAAACCAAAACCAGGATTATTCAGACGAAAAATAAGAGACAATATAAAACAGCCAGGCTATCAGACCAAAGGCCTGTTTAGCTCTGCATTCTGTTCCCCCAGTAGCCAACAAGACGCCTGTGAGAAGTCCAAAAGCAGAACATGAGCACAGCTCAATATGATGCACTCATAGCGCAACTGTGTGTGTGTATGTCCCTTCAAGTTGCTTATCATCTTATGGTGACCCCACAAATTTGACAGGGCTTTTTAACTACACTAGTTCATACTGAAGGCAGGGAAATCTAACAGCTGAATTCTCCCCCCACATAGGCAAACGCAGCATGTCACGAAGAAGATTCATCTATAAACTTTCTAGCAAATATGCTAGATTTGCACATTTAGGGAATCACTTTTAACATGACTGGGTATTCCATCAATGGATCCTCAGGCACAACCTGAAATAGTACAGTCTAGCTACTGATCATGTTAGCACAAATTAACTCAACAAATAACTAGTTGCTGGCATTCCCGCCTAATTCAGCTTAATTTTTTAAATGATTGTAAGTGGCCTTGAATACCATCTTGCAAGAAAGGCAGGATATTAATTCAATAAATAAAATGCTTACTCAGTTTCAATGACTTCAGCTGCTATATTTTAAGAAAGTGCCCATAAAGAAAGAATATTTTTCTGACTTGTCCAAGAATAGCCTTAAAGAGACAAAAGTGTAGGATATTTCATCTAGTTCAACTGTTCAGCTTCTTTACTGCAACTCTAAACCACTATGATACATTTAGCCACTTTTTTTTTTTTTTACACGCAGATACCATATTTTCTTTGGAAGTTAAGAAAATTAGCCAGGGAACACCAGATATTTGGGACAGAAAAGAACTGAAGTGCCCCTCCATGGCACTGAAACGTGCTTTGGCACTGGAAATGAGACATGAAAATTACTCACCTACAGTATACCAGCTGGCATCTGTCAATTTACTAATGATGGCTTCTTGAAAGGATCCATCAGGCATCCTGGTTTCAACAATTGCACCAGCCTATAATATTAAAGATTACACTTTATGTCCTCTTGCATGTAAACATCCTTACTGGGTGCTGAGCTGTTCCTGTTTGTGATACTAGTATATCTGAGTTTAACAGATTAGATGTGTTCCTGACCATTCCTTCTCTAGCAGAAAATAATCTGGTATGAGGAACATGGAAAGAACAGGACAGGCTCCAAGAGCACAACGAAGAGCAGTTCAACACATTTTGACAAACTTTTTCTTCAGAATCAACAATATGCACATGTGAAATGAACAACCAGATCAGGGAAACTCTTGTATAAGTAAACAAAAACATTAAGAATCTTCTAGAGACCACCTGAAGACTTCTTCCAAAATATATTTGAAACCTTTTTCTTTTAATAACCTCTACTTCTGTTATGCTTTTCATTTCGGTGGCAAGATGTATCCTTTTCAAATATATGCTAGATGTGGCTGCTGAGGCAGGCTTATCTGCCCCCCCCCCCCGTTCTACTGTTTATGCATGCTCAGTAAGGGATTCTGGAGGCAGCCAGTTTACCTTGCCTGTTGTAGGTAGCTCTGGCACACAAGGCCACAACAGAATTAGCTCGAGTGGGATCCCATTCTTTCACCACTCAAGTGTTATTATTGCTTTGTTTACTGCAGAAATACTGCTGCAACCTGACACCAAAAGTCAGCGTTTTCCAGTCCTTCACCATCTTTCCAGTTCTAATGCTGCTGAAAAAAACTTCCTGCTAGACTGGGGCTAAAGATGAAATGGGGGCTGGGGGGCATTAAGACTTTGTAAAAAGGAGCCTCGCCACCAGAGACTTTGTTAACTGAGGTATGCCTGTACTTGATGTAGGTTTTGATTTATATAGCTCAAATTCTGAAATACTTTTTCCCCAGTTTGTTTTTAAAGCAATAGGTCAGCATCCCCCTCAGCTTTGTGGAATAGTTTAACAAATACTGCCCTACATGTACCTTTGCTTCTCCTGTGACTGCACAGTCAATGATAAAGTTACTTTGAGGAAAATAATGGTATGCTGTGTGTTTCTCCTCTATTTTTCAGCTGTAGGGTAGCTTGTGCCTTCATAGTCCATCATTTCTTCAGTGCTCAATAAATGCTATATGGGGCTCTCCTACCCAACAAAGAGTGGCAAATACATCCAAGACAGCAGCTTACTTCTTCACGAGACAAAATTCAGCCGATCTCACAGTAGGTGGACTTAAAATAATGTTTTTGCAGTAGTGGTGATTTTGTGAAAAGCAACAGTGAATCACTTGAAAGAAATGTCCTCAATCTAAGGAATATTGGTTGCAATACTTAAAAGACTGTTAATATCAAAAGTAAAAAGTCTACCACTACATTGGTATCTGCGTTTTATTGTCAGCTAATAACAGAATACATGTACTGCAACAGAACCAGAACAGAGGATCATCTCTTTGATGTCCACAGTTTTGAAATCGGAAACTTTCTATCAGATGGTTGTTTCTTAAAAGAAACAGTTGCAGAAGCATATTCATGGCACTTAAATTCATCTTAGTACGCCAACTCCACCATTTTTATTTTCATTAATAACTTCTTTCTCTATTTTAGACTAATCTATTTATAGCTTTTCTATTTCATGTAATATTTGAATTAAAAAAGTCTATTGCTGATTAAAAACAAACAGGAATTCAATCAGCTCAGTTTGAATTAACCCATGAAACAATGTACTGATTTAATGAGAAAAAAACAAACAAACATGGTGCATACATACCCGTAAAGGTCCTTTCACCTGGTCATCTTGCACCAACTGTGTTGAATTATCTTGCTTTAAAATCACCTAAATAATTTGAAAGAGATTTTGAACAATGTTACATGTAGGGTAAAAAAAATTACACATACCTTAGGGTGACTGAGATCCAGAGTACAAATAAGAAAAATGCTACCTGTAGGATGTTCTCACTTGAGGTAGGGAAGGAGGTTATTTTTTGTTGAATCTTCCCTAAAGGTGCCCTGCAGGCCCTTGGGGACATTCTGGAGTAATGCACAGGAAATGGCATGGGAAGCTAGGACAGGGGAGAAGGTGTCAGCAAATATCACCTCCTGCCCCTTCCTTCAGTGCCATGATCTCCCAGATATACCTATTCTCCAAGAAGAGAGAAGGAGGTTTTTCTGTTCACGAAAGAGCAAACATAGATCCAAACTAGACCATGCTAGCATTCTGGTGAGATTAGAAATTCCCTGCAGAAGTGTAGGTCTGCATATATTGAAAGCATAAAATTAAACCCTGGAAGAATTTATATGGAATTTAAACAACTTCTGTTGACAGAGTGGGCATTTATCTCATTTAATAATGTCAACCAGCCACATAAGCCAGCAATTAAAAAAACAGTACTGCTTAAGGGATTTTTTTTCTGTAGCAAGTCTAAATTCTTGATACAAATTTCACATGTTCCAGCCAGCAGATGTTTACACCACAATAACAGTACAATTCTATTCCTATCTACTAAGAACCAAGGTTAATGGAGTTTGCTCCCAGGCATATAGGTATATGACGGCAGCTTGAATCTGTTATCCTTCAAATGTTTCACAGGACTTTAAATTATAAAAGAAACTGATATTATTATGGTTTTACCTACAACTGAGCTATTAACTTAGACCATTAAAGTTATATTTTCCTATGGCCAATGACTGGGCAAATCACAATTCCTGCTACACCAGCAACAAAGCCATTAAGTGTGTATGTCCGATAGCACAGCAGATTACACTAATTCAATAGCTCTATTAACAATCCAGAAACTGTAGTCTGCATACTATATTACTTAAAAAGTTCTCACTGGAGATCTGTGAGAAATGAAGCTATTTTAAGGCAAGTTCAAGACATCATACAAGTGGACTCAAAGGGGGTTAATCTACAAAAACTTCAAGGTCTATTGTAAATATTATCAGCCATCTTGCTCTTAACTCAGAAGAAACACCAAGAGTAAGGCAGGCAAAAGCAGCTGCCAAACGGAACACAAGCTCCTGCTCCCTCTCATTAAAATTACAAACCGAAAGAAAATAATTGTTTCCCTACTTCCGAAAGCCCACAGAGCTACCTTAAGCAATCCTATAACAATCATTACATCCCCCTACTACCACAGGTGAAAGAGCTGCATTATCTTTGGCAAACTTTTTATTTTCACTTAGTGTCTCCCCTGAGATGGATCACAACCTGCCACAAATTTTGCATACAAAAGGTCTCAGGTATCTCCTGTTAAAGGTGGGCAACATGTGGCCCATCAGCTGCAGGCACCTCAAGCCATTTTTGCAGCCCCCCTCCCCATATGACACTGCTGGAATTCAGCAGCATAAGCTGCTTTTTTCTAACACAGCGATTCTCAACCTTGGCTCCCCTAGCTGCTCTGGACGTCAGTTCTCAAGAACACTACACAGCATGGCCCATGGTAAGGACTACTGGGAACTGAGGTCTAAAACATCTGGAGAATCAAAGGCTGAGAAGCCATGTTCTAGAGTCTTTTTGCTGGCACCACACTGGATGGGTGTGGCACATATGAAAACAGCAAAACTGGCCCCTTTATCAGCCCCTGAAACTGCCCACTGTAGAGTTAGAAGCAGCTATGTGAGCAGAAGATGCAAAAGCCCTGAAACAGTGAGCTACAGCCAATTACACAAGGCAGCACTCATCTAGATCAACCAACAGCCTGAAACAGCACAAGCAGGCCCCTTATGTCCCCTAATAGCCCTTAATGAGCCCTTGGTAGTTTTTCATCTTACCTTAACTTTCACCAGCCTTTTTACAGTCTTAATTTTTGCCTCGCAGAAGGCACCCCGGTACTTGGCACTGACATCAGTTCCCACTGTCAGGTAGGCAGGCTCATCTGCTGCCTGAAGAACAGAAACATCATTAAGTATAGTGCTCCATGGTCAAAAGTGCCCACACACACACATATCTCTCTCACACACACCTCAGATCTGGAGTCCATGCTTCCACCTTTAGCTTCACTGCCGGAAACAAAATGAGCACCAAAAGCTTTAAAGTCTACAAGATCTTTCAAACAATTGTTAAACTACACCAGCCATTTAGAAGCACTCAAATGTAGAACTCTGTGCACACAAAATTCTGCAACAAAAACAAGGGAAGAGATTTCTTTATCAGAACAACAAATGCTACCATTCTCATCTTTATGATGCAGTGTCACCTACTATTTGGGATTCAACCTACAGTTACCAAAACTTAAAAGCAGCTCTGAAAACACAATGAAAGCAAAAACATGCATTTGTACCAAGTTTAGTTCTATGCAAAATGTTGATGATGCATTTTTCTAATTACTGGCCACAAGAAGATTCTCAACCAGAGATAGTAGTGGTCCACCCTTACTCCCCTAAGATTCTTCCCCTGTAAGTATACAGAATATTCTTTGTCACAAGGATATAGATTTTGCATATACCATCTGGAGGGGGGAAACACGGTTTCAGCTAGTGTTTAACAGAATGCAGCACTTTCTTTTCCTTTTCAAAATTTTCCCTTCTTTTTCCAAAGCTGGCTGTTCCTAATTTTCAAAAGAAGCAAGACTACATATTTACTCATTGAGTCTCATTACATTCAACACAGTTTTCTGTCAAGTAAACACATGCTAGATTGCAGTCAGGATTCAGCAAAAATTAAAATTTTTTTAATTTTCACTTGAAATTTACTCCCCCAAATGTGAATGTTTGTTCAACCAACTGGTGTCAGTTCCATATTTGCATCACAAAATGTGGTTAAGTGACATTGTAAGAACTAATGAATGATCTTATAGTCCAGAGTCAAACAATAAACCCAAGCATGCAATTTCACTTCACTTCACCAAGGAAAATAAAATCCAATTTTGACTTATACGGAAGTGTTTGTCAAAGCAAAAAGTTCAACATACAAGCATCTTCAGCACTGAAGATACAGTTGCTCATTTAATATGTGTTAATTTTCGTACAGAGAAGAAAAAAGGAGGGGGATTCACTTTATTTCTGGAGACTACTAGAGTATTAACTTCCAAATGCGTGCATGTGTGTAATATTTTCACGTGTATTTTCCATCTGTCTATCAGTAGCTCTTTTCCTACCACAAATACTAAAGTGCATAATACTACAATACAAAAATGACTATACTGCAGAGTATCAACATATAAAAAGAACAATTTCTCTGAACAAATCTTCCCATGCCCCACCCACTTCTATTACACCAGGAGTCAGGGAGGAACAGCCCTCCAGATGCTGCTTGACTGAAACTCTCACTGGCCAGGACAACAGACTGAGACAGGTTATGGAAGCTGCAGTCCGAGAACACTGAGTAGGAGATTTGATTTATAGAAATAGAATAATTCTGGATTACTACCTTTCTGGTTTGCAAAACCTAACTTAAGGACAAAGGCTGCACTCTGTAATTTTATAAACACAACAACAGAAAAAAACATTTTGGCAGAGGAACCTCAAGTGCAGTGCTACTCCAAAAGTTCTGCCGGAGTCAAAGAACATTCTAAACAAAACACAAGCAGGATGTTTTCTTCAGTGTACAGATTTCAACATCCATATGTAATGAAGAGAGACTACAGCTCTGTCCCAAAGCACATGGCATGCCTGCAGAAGGTCCCAGGTTCAATTTCCAACATCAGGCCACAAGTAAGGATAAAGACTGCTGCTTGAGACCCTGGAAAGCTAAAGTTACTACAGAGATAGCAGGCTTATATCCACCCAGGCATTCTATTATATTTCTGTGCAATAATAGCATTAACTTGCTCACTTAGTTGGCAACATCTGAAGAAGCTCAGCAAGTTGCAAGCATGGTCAGAAAATGACAGGTGGAGCATATTTAACCAAACAGACATTTCACAGGATGTTGAATTTCTAAGATTCTTTAAGAAAAATAAGCACAAATATGCAAATGAGCAGGCTAGCAGATCAAGACAAAAGGAGAAGAAAATGAAAGATGTCCTTCATGCACTCCTAAGCAGCATGCACTTACCTTCATCTTGGAAAATTATTTGAGGGATTCCAGCTCAGAAAATTTCTCTTTGCCACAGCTGAAGAAAAATCTAGAAGACAAAAGAGAAGAAAGAAAATGAGTAGATTCACCCACACATGCTTACAAGAAAGGTGACGCAGGAGTAGTAAGCAAAATTCACTACAAAAATCTCTGGCTGATTATTAAACACACTCTTCTCCATAGTGTACACAACACACGCCCTTTGCGTCTCTAAAACACCCATTCCAGGCCTAGCATGTTTTAGAAAGGTTAAAGGAAAGCACCAAAAAGTCTAAACTGGGCCTTTTCAAGCTCTGGCTGAAAAGCAGCAGAAGCCACCATGTTCTCCTCCATCTCCCTCTTATTGAACTTTACATCCCTCATTGTCAATCACTGCATAGCTTCTTCCTTCTTTGCAACCTGTCAAGAAAAAGAGAGGCACTACATGCATGCAGAAGACACACTTTTCCTTTTTCAGGGCAGGGTGGAGAAACATACAGCCCTGCAGTTGGTGCTGGACTCCAGTACCCAGTACACTTCACCATGGGCTACGCTGTCTAACGCTGCTGGTAGCTGCAGTCCACCAATATCTGGAGAGCAGCATGATTCCCACCGTCATTCTAGGAGGAGCAAAGAGTGGAAAGGAGAGACTTGATCAGGGAACTGAAACAAAACGGCAGCCGGCATCTTCAGCTGCCCTCTCAAAACATCAAAACACAATCCATGGCAAAGAAACATATCTGTAAAGGGGAGGCTGACAAGCCAACTGCATGCAGACACACCCTCCATTTATCACTTCTTGATCATACATGCATTCAATGAAAAGTATGTACAGTGGGACTCAGCTCTCAAATGTGCACAGTGCTGCTGCAGTTGCTTTTAACGCCCTCTCCAAAGTCCATAGTAATTTACCTCTGGAATAAAGGATGCCCCCTTCCTCAGCAGAAGGCATGAGGGGGGCTCAGTACCCCCGTGCACAGCTCACAGCCCACCCCAAAACCTATATTTTCCTCTTGACAAAACCTGCCCCTTTCCTTTCTAATCCACTTCCCCATATACGCCAGCTCGCCGCCCTCACCCCTCCACCAGCAAAAATAAGTTTCACGTGATTTTTTTTTTTTTGAGAGGCTGAAACTCTCTTCCAGGAGGCTCCTTTTCCCCCTCACCTCCGCCTCCGAACCCACACCTCCCCACACGCAAGGGGCCGATATTTTTTCTCTCTTCCAGGCCCCTCGCGACAACAGTTGGGCCCTCATGGCCAAGCCCTCCCCAGCTCAGAAAAAACACAACTGCATCCGCACACCCCGAGCACACACCCTCCTCGCCCCGCCGCTGCCCCGGGAGAGGAGGAAAAGGCGCGGGGAGAGGGAAGAGCGGTGCGTATGGGAATGTGTGGCGGGGGGGTACGATCCCCTCAGAGAAGGGCCTGGTCGACGGGCGGATGGGCGCGTGTGGGGCGGGCGCCCGAAAGCCTTGCCCGCCCCTTCGGACGTGGGGCGGCGAGGGACGGAGAGGAGCCTTTCGCTGCCCCCCCCCGCCTTGCCTGCCTCGCTATTCTTGCGGGAAGCCCCGAAAACAGAAGAGTCCGCAGGCTGCCCGTCAGGGCAGGGAGCTCCAGCCGCCTCTGCCCACCCCACCGCCATCCCTCCCCACCCCCGAGGATGGAGGACAACCCCCGCCCCCGAGCTCGCCCGCTCTCCCTCACACGCCCCACCGCTGCCGGGGGCTGAGGAGGAGGAAGGTGAGACCCCATCCCGGTTTGGGATACCGCCCCCCCTCCGCGCTTCCTGAGGGGACCTTGAGTTGCGAGGCCACCGTCGGTCGCGGCGGCGGCGGCGGCGGCGGCTCCTCCGGCCCCTCTTCTCTCCCCTTCCCGCCCGCCCTCCGTCTCTCCTTCCCCGGGGCCCGACCCCCTCAGCCGCTTCCCCCCTTCCCACCCCGCTCCACACATCTGTGCAAAGCCTGCCACAAACTCACACAGTCGGGAGCACAATCCACCGGCGGCGGCGGCGGCGGCGACTACCACTCTCCCGGTGTATGGCTCTGAGAGAGGGGGGAAGTGGGGCGGGGGCCCCAGGCGACCGTCCGACCCCCACCAGAAACAAGCGGCGGCGGCGGCGGCGAAGGACGACGACGACGACGGCAGCAGCAGGAGCAGCGGCGGGGGCTGTTCCGCTTCGCTCCGCCCTCCCCCTGCCCGCCCCCTTCCCGACAGCCCGGGCTCTGCCCGCCCTCCCGCCTCTTTCCCTCGCTGGCTCCCTCGGCCAGCGCCGCTCGTCCCCCAAATAACAAGCTGTTGGAGCAGCGGCTGAGCTGCGCGGCCTCCTATTGGTTCCTCCCCGCTCGCGTCGCGCTTGCGCGCGCCCGCTCTCTTCCCCCCCCGCTTCCTCCTCCTCGCTCGTGACGCCCACGGGGGTCCTGCCCCTCCTCTATTGGGCGCTGTGCGCGTCCCCCCGCCTTTCATTGGACTGCGGAAGAAAAGCCTCGACGAGGCCATTGGGTGAGGGCTTTGACTCTCTCTCCCCTCCCGCTTCCTTTTGGTGCCGGAGACTTTTGATTGGCCGGGATGTAGAACGCCAAAGCCCTCCCTCTCCCGTTGAAGAAGCCAGGGCTTAAAAAGGGAGTGAAGTCAAAGTTTCCACTTAGTCCCTCCTTCTCCTCTTTCTGGTTCGGAAGGAAGCTCGGGGTGGGGATGGTAAGCGCCGCGTGCCGGGATTGGACAGAACCTGGCGGGGCAGGAAGCTGGGGGAGGGAGTAGATAGCGTGTGGTGATTGGCTGGCAGGTCCCCGTCTCTTGGAAACGGAAAGGCGTGGGTGGGGCCAAGGGAAGCTTCGTAGTGGTGGTGAATGAAGAATACAAGCAGAGTCCCACCGCGCATGCGTTTGTGGCCTCGGAGATTTGGATTGTAATTTTTTTCCCTCCCCTTCGCCCGGCGCCATTTTGTGCGCTCCTCAGTCACGTCCTAATTCCATTTCTTTGGGGGGCTCGGAGGACGAAGCCGGCGGAGGGGCTGCGACCGGAGAGGGACACCCTGGTCTGAGGTAACGGAGCCCTCTCGGGAGTCGAGTGCGGGCAGAGTGGTTACTGAGGGGAGTGCGAGGACTCTTCTTCGCTTTTGCTTAAGAAACGGCGGAGTTGTTTATGAGGGAGGCGGTCTCGTTGCGGACGGGGGGGGGAACTGCCAGGACGACCGTTACCGGAAGAAACTGGCGCGTGGCCCGAGAATAGGCTTGCGTAGGAGGGGGGGAGCGCAAACCGGAAATTGAATGTGACGTAAGCACTGGCGCAGCCGCCATTGGGGGGAGGAGTGTGCGGCCGCTTCCTCTTTCTCCCTCGACCAGGGAAAAAGAGCGGAGCGGTTCTTAAAGGGTGATCCAGGCCATTTCTGCACTAGACTGCTATAGCGCTATTGTTCCACTTTCAACATCCTATGGAATCCTGGGGTTTGCAGTTCAGGGAGGGGTCTCTAGGGTCCCAGGATTCCATAGGATGTTGAAAGTGGAACAATAGCGCTATAACAGTCTAGTGCGGAAATGACCTTAGTTCCATTCTTTCTCTCTTTTGCTTCTTAAACCAGGAAAATCTTATGGTGGGTCTGTTTTGCTAGGATGAATAGTTGTCCTGGTGTTCCCACACGAATCTGGTCTGTGATGCCTCAGGTTGTTTCATGGTGACATATTTATTCCTGTTGCAAGGCTGAGGGGAAAACGAGGAGGTGCATATACTCAGCGTTGCCCAGGATTTTATCTTCTCATAGGTATTACTTGCTAGACAGATTTGAGATCCTGTGTCTCTAATTCCCCAAACTGTTTTGTCCAGGTACCTGTAACTTTTCCCCGTATTCCCCAATCCAGTCTGTATTCAGGGTTACTAACATACACAGGTTGCATTCCTGCCCTCTTCCTCTGTGCTTGGCCTCATCTCCACAGCAACCAACCTGAGGCCCAAGAGGTTGCTGGCTGAGAATTCTAAAGGCCTCTCCTTAAACTGCAAACCCTAGAATTTCCTGGACTCTTTTAGGCGGCCAATCATGAGGTCTCTTCCTGACACAGACAAACTTTGACTTTTATATATTAGATACAAATATTGTATCCCAACTTTATTCCAGTCCACTCAAGGCAGCATAATACATGGCTTTCCTTCTCCTTGCCTTGTCAATATTACTGCTGTTATTTAGTCAGTGTTAACCCATCTTTGTCCTGGTAAAGGACTCAAAGTGGCTTACAAAAAAATTAAAGCAAAGTTCATTTAATACCTTACTTACAAAAGTTTTTAAAAAACAGACAGAATTGTATTTAAAAGGCATGTAGGTGAACAGTGTAAAACGCATCACATCAGCCCTGTGAAGTAGGTCTGACTGAGAGAGCAATGAAGGGCCCATAGTCACCGCCATGCCTTGATGGGGGTGAGAACCTGGCTCTTCCAACCCCACTCCAACTAGCCCTTGAAAGACACTGGCTGTCAGTGAAATAGAGTATTGCAGAGCCTTCATTATTAGATAACACAACATGGTATTCTGAGTTGACAGATGCATGCCTGTGTGAAGTACTCGAAAAAGATGTTTATAAATGAACTAGACACACTTCTATGCCTTGTGTTTTGTTGTGCCTCAGCCTCTTGGTTTTTAAACCCCCCATCACATCCAGTCTGCCAGGGCAGGATGTAAATATTTTAACTAATCAGTAAGTTTATGTAAAAAAATGTATCTGATGCTGAGGGCTCAATGAAATTGTTGGAAGTTTGAAAAAAGAAACATGTCAATGAGGCACCTTGAAGGTTAACATGCATTCCTATTTGGAGTTTGTATTTACACAGGGAGTCCACAGTGTACCCCAAGAGTATGTATACACATGAGTATACACATGAACACCTTGTGTGCCTCTCTTCCACGTACCCAAATACACATGTTTTTACATATGCTGTATTCCTGTGTGACTTATTCTCATTTTTGTTTGAGAATCTCTTAAAATCCCTGTTGACTTGCGGTACAGGTTGTCTGTGTCTGTTTTCCATTTTAGTACATATTGTTCTAACACAGACATTTCTGGATGACTGGATAAAAGCTTTGAGGGTGTTACCTTCCCCTCCTATTTTAGATGATAAATGAGGAACGTAGAAATAGATGGACAAGTAACCTAATCAATTCTCTTTACACTAGTATTTTTGAACTAGGTTTCAAGGTTCCTTTCAGAATAAAAATGGAAAGAAACCCATTTTCAGATAAAATATTCAGTTATAATAACTTGAGTGATTCTATGTTTGATGGATTGGTCTGTAGTTGATTAATGCTTCTAATAGTTTGAAACTTACTGCTTTTTAGGTTCCATAAGCCTCTTTATTCAGGAAGGAAAATTACTACAAATGCCAAGGAAACCTCAAGGAGAAAATTTCAGAGCTATATTCATTAACTTACTTGTGGATGTGAAGGAAGTGGTGGTTCCTAATAGGAGAATAGGCTTGTCATTGTGGGACAGCGTCTATCACCATGATTAATAGAGCAGTTTATTTTGATTATAGTAAAGAAAGGAACATAGTGTTCTCAGAGTGATATTCCAAGAGTTTAGTAGTAAGGAATTGTTTTGTGCGGGGAAGCTTATTCTGAAAACTGAAGTTTATTCTCACCTATAATGGGGCAGAAATAGCTGAAAAACATGTCAGCATAATATGCAAACATCAGCTCTTGTATTGGCAAATGCTCAGTTTTGCCTCAAGGTTCATATTTGACTTCTTACCTCACACTGACCCACCCATTATATACTTGCAAGTTTTTCTACGCCATAGTGTAGAACACCTTTAGATGAACTGGAAAATTTAATCTGTGTTGAGGGCAGCAATTATTGACCTAGGAGGTATAACTTCATTTTGTCTAGCTTGAGTTTATACTACTGTTTTAAAAGCCATGACTTTATTCTGTCTGATTATGGCACAAGTGGATTGGAAGACAGAGGTTGTTTTGGTTCAGTTAAAAGCTTGCTTTCAATAGATTCAAAAAGTAGCTATCAGAGTCAGCAGTTACTGGAAGAAGAAATGGGTTGTGATTCTAGTGGTCTTGTCATGTTCGAACAGAGAAGATTCACACTGAGCTCGGTAACTTTTTGAAAGGAATTGATTACAAGGCTGATCCTTATGCTCCACCTCTGACCCACTTAGAATTGTGCTATGATTTTGATTTTGTGTGATATTAATGACTGATATCTATGTAGCATACATGCCAAATTACATGTTTGTACATTTTGTTGTTTTTCATTATGGGTTTGTGAAGGAATAGAGGTGGTGGTGGCTCAGTAGGAAAATGGATCGTGTCGAGCAGAGAGCCATGATTAAGTACCTGCAAAAGAAGGGGATGACTCCTACAGAACTCCACGATGATATGTTGCCAGCTTTGGGGCAATCTGCTCTGTCATATGATACTGTAAAAAGATGGTGTCAGGAATTTAAATGTGGAAGAACATCGTATGAAGATGAACATGGTGGTGGCCCATCAAAAACTGTCAACACAGAAGAAACCATCAACAGAATCCATGATATAGTTATGCAAGATCGACAAGTGACCATCAGGGATATAGTACAGGAAACAGGTGTCTCATACCTTACGGTACACATGATATTGATGAAAGAATTGGGCGTGAAAAAATTAATGGGAAGATGGGTGCCTCGAATGTTAACAGCCACACAAAAGTGAACGAGGGTGATGCTTTGCAGGCAACATTTACGAACCTTTTGGATGGACAGACAGAAATTCCTCAATAGATATGTGACGATGGATGAATCATGGCTCCACCACTATGACCCTGAAACCAAATTGCAAAGTCAGCAATGGAAACATCCTGGTTCTCTACTCCTTAAGAAATTCAAAGTCATGTATGTCATCAGCAGGCAAGGTTATGCTGTCAGTTTTTTGGGATGCTAAATGTGTTCTCTTGGTGGATTATTTACAAGGTGGAGCCACAAGAACAGGTTCTTACTGTGCGGACTTAATTACAAAATTAGGTGTTGCAATCAAGGAGGAACGTCGTGGAAAGCTGAGACGGAGTGCTCCTTCATCACGACAATGCACCAGCCACAGGTCTTGTGTTGCCATGGGTGCCATTCGTAAAGAAAGCTTCAAATTGCTGGAACATCCACTGTATTCACCAGATCTGGCTCCCAGTGACTACAGACTCTTCCCAAAACTGAAGGAACACCTGCATGGGAGGAGACTTTTATTGGATAATGAGGTGATAGAGGCTGCAGGTGCATGGTTTGCAGAGGTTGGACAAACGTTCTTCCAGGAAGTGGTCGAAGTGTTAGAGGATTTCTGGGACAAGTGCATTCGACTTCAAGGAGACTACATCGAAAAATGAGGTAGGAACATTGCCAGTTTTTACTCAGGAAATGGGTCGGGGTGAAGCATAAGGATCATTCTTCCTCTTATATAGCTGGAAATATTTCCTTTGAACTTGGCTGTATTGTACAGGATAGTTTACTTTTGCAGGGACTGAAATACACTAAAGGCAGCAGGTCCTGTTATGTCTCAGAAGCTAAGCAGTCAGCCCTGGTTAATATTTGGATGGGTGTCCAGTGACTGCTAGGTTCTGTAGCCTATATTTCAGAGGAAGGTGTATATTTCAGAGGGGCAAAACTACCTCTGAAAATTCC
This sequence comes from Cyclura pinguis, assembly GCA_030412105.1. NCBI lineage: Eukaryota > Metazoa > Chordata > Lepidosauria > Squamata > Iguanidae > Cyclura > Cyclura pinguis. The sequence continues at coordinate 382,063,506 of CM059599.1, forward strand.
TTAAGAAAATACTATAAAATTCATAGGGTCATCATATGTTGACAAGTGACTTGAAGGTATGCATGTATGTACACGTGGGCACGCACACACACACAGGAGTTTACATTTACAGTAGGACCCCTGTATCTGCAGATTCATGATTCAGTTATCCGCGGTTGGCTGGGGGCAGGCAGCAGGAGGTGGCGAGGAGTGCAATTCTGCGCTCCCCGCTGTTTTCCCGCTGGCTGCTGACGTGATCGGGCCTGGCGGCTGGAGATGGGAAAACAGCTCTGCTGCTGCGATCAGGCCCAGGGTCAGCGGCTGGAGGTGGGAAAACAGCGGGGATCGCGCTCTTTGCTGTTTTCCTGCTTCCAGTCCCAGGCCCTATTATGGCGGCAGCCGGTGGAAAACAGCGGGGATCGCACTCCTTGCTGTTTTTCCACCTCCTCCCTCTGGCCCCAGGCCCGATTGTGGTGGCAGGCAGGAAAACAGTTTTCCTGCCCGCCACCACCACGATCAGGCCCAGCCTGGGCAGCTGGACAGGGCGTTTGGTACTATCCGCAGATTTCAGTATCCGCGGGGGTGCCGGGAACCAATCCCCTGCAGATACAGGGATCTTATTGTACACTGACTTGGACCTCATTGTAGTCCATAATTACCTTCAGGAAGTGCTTATTTGAACTTTATGAGGGAAAAGACCTCTCAGTTGCCTTTTTTTAAAAAACAAAAATTAGTTACTAGCATTCTATCACAATTAACACTTCAACTCAACTAGAAATGAAAGATCTCCTAGGAAGCATAAAGTAGCTATTCATGTCCATGTTTTCTGGCATACTTATCATGCCATTCATGACATACAAATTGGAATGGAGTAAGAAGAGGATGCTCTTCCATATTATTAGTTAATCCTAATTATATCATCTAGGGCTAACATGTTTCTC